>OX371223.1:616477-2113513 GCA_947310385.1 Nephrotoma appendiculata | reverse complement strand
ATGAAAATGTGGCTCGCTTACCTCCTTACTCTACAAAGTGCAAAGAATATATACATGTGCACGCTTGAAAACAGGCTTCTACTTCTGGATGCCGCTTTTATCGGAAATGTCCTTCTCGGCCACATCGATTCATCCTTCATACTGGAAAACATATCCAAAAATGTCCAAAGCAGGACTTTGTGTAATCATCATTTTTTGGCGCTCGAACACCATCCAACCAACTATGGCGACAACAATCCCATTAATCGATCAACAAAATCATTCAATACCGTAGTTTATCAATTTGATTTTAATTTATCAAAAAACTGTTTTAAAAACAAGTTAAAATCGTATTTTCTAAATTTTTAATTAAGTCCTTTGGCAGTTTCATATTTGAAGTATACTAACTTTTAATTTAAATATTGTTTTATTTATAATTCTTACTTATTTATAATCTAAGTGTGGAAAGATTATTTTGTATATTTTACTTTTAAAATTTTTTTTTTTATTTTGTCTTCTTTTTTTAATATATATTACATTTTACTTTTTTAAATTTGAAATCATAATTGTAATGTATACTAAATCGATTTCATGTAAAAATTAAATAAATAAATTGGCATACTTAGAATGAAGTATGTTCTAGGTAATCAGCCTAACAACTGACCTGCTTTGTAAACATCTTATCTTATCTTTCGAGTGATTTCGATGTGGAACCAGTTACGACACCCTTTATCCCGAGACCTTTAATTCACAGCATTTCAAGAAATAAATAACCAATCTATGATTTTTTATAGGTTTTATTGTAACTTTCCTGCTGTATAGCACATTAACAAAATTATTTTATTTGCATCGTTTTATTTTCGTGCCCGGTTCGTTAAAATACTTTAAATTCAGTGTATTTGAGGAATCTGAGAAAATTAATTGAAACCAGTTACAAACGTGTTCATGTGATAAATATTTTAAAACACTTGCCTCCAGTCTTTTAATTTTCGATAAAGACGAAGAAGAGTGAAGAGATGATAAAGAGTGATAGAGACAATATGTTTTTTTTTGAATTTTTGAATACTAGATGGCAAATGTGTAAGAATTACAACAATCAGTTTCGAACGAATGAGATTATTGATGTCGTGACGACTGATGTTGTATTTGTTACGGATCCCATTTGAAACGCGATATTTTAAAACGCGAATTATCAAAACGCGATATTTTAAAATGCGATATTTCAAAACACGATAGAGTACAAAACGCGATATGGTACAAAACGCGATATTTCAAAACGCGATATTTCAAAACACGATATGGTACAAAACGAGAATTTAGGATCGGGTTATATCAGTCGGGTGAAGGGGAAATTTAATTTCAGTTTATAGGAATTTAAAAATCGATAGGAGCGAGAGTATATATGATCGGTATAAATCGGGTCGCTACGCTCCCGTCGCTTCGCAATGCACATTCTGTACAATATCGCGTTTTGTACCATATCGCGTTTTAAAATATCGCGTTGTATACCATATCGCGTTTTGTACCATATCGCGTTTTGAAATATCGCATTTTGAAATATTGCGTTTTGTACCATATCTCGTTTTGTCATATCTCGTTTCGAAATATCGTTTTAAAATATCGCGTTTCGAGCGGATCCGATTTGTTACATTGGAATATTGTCTATGTAAATAGAACAATACCATGTAATACTACTACTAGCGAATTACTACGTAGCGTACGAAAACACAAAGTAAAATATATTTTTGTTAAAAGATGTATTAAATGCGCTTCTCAACATGAATATGTGACAAGAAACCAAAGAAGCCCCAACGTGAGTAGAAAATGTACAGCACATGAGATTGAATTACAAGCAACATAAACATACAATATATCGGACTCTGACATTACACCCCTATTACCTTAGTCGTGTCACCTGTCGCTTCTTACGACAATCATTTTTTCATATTAATAATAATAATAATAATAATAATCTCTCTCTCTCTCTCTCTAGCTTCACATCCCATTAAGGGATTTTGCCTCCCGCACTATGGTCCTCCATCCGTCTCGGTTCATCGCTCTCGTCCTCCAGTTTCGACATCCTAGTGCATGTAGATCTTGTTCGACGTCGTCACGCCAGCGTAGTCTGGGTCTTCCTCTACGACGCACTCCGGTTGGTTGTTGATGGAACACTTTATTGGTCATCCGTTGTTGTGGGGACCTTGTAACGTCGCCGAGCCATCTCACTCGATTGGATTTGATGAATCCGATGATATCGCAACCTCCAAGAATTTGCTTTACCTCGTGGTTCATGCGAATCCGATATTCATTGTTCGTGACTTTAATTGGACCAAAGATTGAACGCATGACCTTCCTTGCAAAAGTAGATAACAATCTACAATCGTTAGTGGTCATGGCCCAGCTCTCGCTTCCGAAAGCCAACACAGGTCTTATGAGTGCTTTACAAAGTGCGAGCTTGCATGACTGCGATAGATATCTAGATCGCAATAATTTTGATTGGGCGTAGAAAACTCGTTGTGCGGCAGCGATTCGGGCTTTTATTTCTGCCTGCATGTCATTTGATGATGTAATAACTGACCCAAAGTATTTGAAGTTTTCAACGCGATCAAAGTTATGGTCGCCAATTCCGAGATTTATCATGGCAATTGCGCAGCGATCGAGCGGTATGAAACTGTCTTTGATATCGCTAGGTCTTCGGCCAAGAACCACGATATCATCTGCATATCCAAGAATTTGGCCTATTAATAATAATAATAATAATAATAATATTTATTAAATGTGTTTAAGCTAATGCTTTTGTACACATGAATATTTACAAAAGTTATACATGAATATTTACAAGAATTATATTACTAACTTATAACATTAACACAAAAAAGAGAAAAAGTCAAAAGACAAAGCAATAAACTAAATTAAATATCTACAAATATATACATTAATTATTTAGATTTTGATTTTGCATAATTAATTGTAATAAAGATTTCTTAAATATACTAAGAGAACTGATGTTTTTTAATTCTATTGGTAAACTATATTCCATTTGATAATTGCATTTATTAGTACAGAATTATTATAAACATTTCTTTTATTAATAGGCAAATTAATGTTTCTTGTACGTAAAGACCTGGAAAAATTTAACTTTTCATACAAATACAACGGCAAACCTGATTTAACCAGTTGAAAAATAAAAACAGATGTTCATATCCTAGTATTGAACACCTAAACTCCGAGATATGGTCGAACTTCCTAAGGTCATGAACATATCTAGTGCAATTATTAAACGTAACTTCAAGTAAACATTTAGAAAAACTATCACATTGATTGTAGATAACATCGCAATATGTGAACATTGGCAAAACCAAACTTTTAATTAAATATTTATGGAGGTTAACTGGACTACACTTTTTAATCAATTTAAGGAAATACAATACATAATTAACCCTCTGGCAAAGAGAGCTAATATGATCATTCCAAGTTAGTTTAGAATTCAAAAGCAACCCTAAATCATTAATCACTGGAACAAAGGATATAACATCATTATCTAAGAAAAGTGTAGGTGTAACATTATGTCGATCATTTTTTGAGAGTAATAAAGCCTTACTTTTAATAATCGGATTTAATGATAACGAATTATTTTTAGCCCACAAAGAAACATTTTTAAGATCTGTGTTAAGTTTAATCACTATTTCATCTAGCTGTGATAAATGACCACCAATATAAAGTTGTAAATCATCAGCATAAAGATGAAACCGGCAATTCAAAATTTTCCATGGTAGATCATTTATGTACAAAGAAAAAACTAACGGACCTAAAACCGACCCTTGAGGTACACCTACTACCATTTCACTAATATTTGAATGGTCAATACCATACTTCACAAATTGTTTACGATTACTAAAATATGAGTATATTAGATTAATAGCGGAATTAGAAAATGTATAATACAAATGTAACTTCTGAAGCAAATTAATATGATTAACGCAATCAAATGCTTTATTATTATTTTATTATGTCTCGAATAGTAAAGAAGAAATTTATACACATTGTTTATATCCAGCCCATGTAGGTCTACATTTGAGGTCTCAATTATAGACCTACATGGGCTGGATATACCCAATGTGTCTATTTATAAATTTGTTCTTCACCATTCGAACCTATTTAATAGGAAAACATCGTATTTGCAATACCATATATTATAAAGTATATATATACGCTACTAAGTGGACCAAAAAAATATTTGACTCTACCCTTATTGAATGTAAAAAAGTTCAGTGCACAATTTTTTTCACTACTACATTCTACCCTTTTCCATACAAATCAAGGTTAAAAAAAACGGTCGAAATTTTTCCATAGAAAAATCGGGTTATGTCCCTTCTGTTTGTATTATATATTCTGTGGCAATACAACCAATGGTTAGAGCATCGGCAATATTCTGAGTTAGTTTTCATAAATTTTTTTGGAAATTATGGGTAATCCTATTTTTATTTAAATTTTTTCTATAATATAAAATTAAAATATTTAAAAACAAACAAAACTAGGCACGAGATTCTAGATTTAACTTTATTATTGCGAAACAAATTTGAGTCTGTTGTTGTCGTATATTTCGTTCGAGCTATATTAAAAGAAAATTTCGAGAAATGGAAAAAACTAAGAACGAATGTTTCATACTAGTCATTGAATATTCAAAAACTCTAGAAGAAAATGTTCTCTCAGAATCTCTCAAAGTGCAAGTTTTGGAGTTCAGGAACTCTAAATTCCATAGTTCTATCAACCAGCACTACATTTAATCTTAATTAGCTTCTTAAATTTTAGGTGGCAATCCTGCCACTCCTATAATTACTCATTCAAAAATATTTTACATGTTCCACTAGATAATTTGTTATAAATGCGACTGAGGTTCGATAGAAAAATTATTTAACGAAAATCTCCTTCATTCTGCAGTAAAAGAAATTCTGGTGTTAAATAGCTCGGTGTTCCAAAATATTATATTTGGATGTGATTTAACAATTTTATAACAATTATTTAATAAAATTCCATGACGATGACTTCCCGTGATCTTTTATTTCAATCCCATTTTCTTTCAGGCAATCTCGAATGTTATCACAAACTGCAAATAATTCTTTATTCTTAGTTTTAGTCGCATTATCTCGTATATTGGAACGAATTTTCAGAACGCTATTGATAATTCCGTGGACATCAACGGAATTATTAATTACCCCCTCCCCTGTTTGTAGGTGTTTGACTAAATTAAGGCCAAAATATTTATGTAAATAATCGTACGTGAAATTTGAAACGGCCTGCACTGCCGATGGTGTTAATTCTGGAAGACTATTTTTCGCATAACTATTGTTTATTATTTTTGATGTGAATGAGGTAAGTTCGGATAAACAGCTTATGGATTTAGCTGTGTCAAAATCATCCTTTAGATGGGTATCAATTCGATTCTCAATTTCATTTAGTTTCGCGTAAATAACATTGGAATCAAACCTGACTTTTGGTTTATCACCCTCCGTGTATGCGTTAGCATCCGCGAAAAATGAGATGAATTTCTTTAACACGTTATCCGCATTATTCATTGATTCAGCACTAAATTCTACACCACTCCTGTAGTTTGAGAGAATGCACAACATACGAAATGATTCCGGTGAAAATAAATCGAGCATTTCAGTTATTGAAATTGTGTTTTCTAATGATTTCGACATTTTTTCTGTGTCGCCTGTTAAATTTAGGTGGCCCGTGTGAATCCAATAATTTACCCATTGATCACATTTGTGGTATGAACAGCTCTGTGCCTCCTCGTTTTCATGATGAGGAAATTTTAAATCTAATCCACCACAGTGAAAATCTAGTTTTTCGCCAAATATTGATGAAGCCATAGCTGAGCACTCAATGTGCCAGCCGGGCCGACCGTTTCCCCAAGGTGATTTGAAATGAGGTTCCTTTTCCGATGTCACTGCTTTCCATAAAGCAAAATCATGCTGCGATTTTTTGACATTGGCTTCGAGCTCGAATATAAGCCGTTCTGATAAATTAATTTTTTGTAGTTTACCATAATTTTTGTATTTATTAATTTCAAAATACACAGATTTATCTGCCGTAGCCTGATAAGCCACGCCTGACAGGATAAGTGTATCGATGAACTTGATTATATCTGGGATATTATCGCTTACTCGAATGATAAAGTCGGGCTCGTCAACATCCAACATTTCCATATCATTCCAAAATTCCAGTTCATAATTTTTACTTAAAAGTCTCCAATCAATTTCCAACTCTTTCGCCTTTTTAATAATTTTATCATCGATATCGGTAATATTCAACGCCGTGATCAGATTTACCTCGAAATAATTTTTCAGGATCCGCTTTAAAATGTCCAATTTCACGTAACAGCTCGCATGACCAATGTGTGCCGAATCATACACAGTTGGACCACATGTGTACCAAGTTGCATAGTTTGAACTATTCTGAAGGATAAGCGGCTCTTTGGATTTTGTAATGCAATTATAGATTTTGATCCCGGTGTCAAAGCCCTTGGGTTTAATCCATTTTGGCTCTGCTATTTTGGTTGTATCATTCGAACTCAGTCGGACACCACATATAAATTTCGTCAATTGAAATGGAATTATTCGACAACGATGATACATTCTAAAAATATCGTAAATTACAATTTCAAATTAATATATTTCAAATTTAATTTGAACTTACATATTCTAATTAGTTTTGCTGGTTATGTTTGAAGGTTGAACTTTTGAAGTGGCGCTATAAACAATGATAGATCAAATTATGGTTTTGTGGGCCGCAGTGCGTTCACGATTTTATACTTAAGGTCGAGGCACATAGTTTTCGTTCCGTTCCGATTCGTTTCGTTTTCAATAAGTTTTTATAAATTCGCACGCACATAGCTTTCGATTAGTTTTTAGTTGTTTTTGTGTAGTTTGATAAATCGATTTTTTTATTTCACACAATATTGTTTCATTTCAATCAATTATTTATAATATATAATCAATTGTTTTAATAATGAGTGACGATATACACATTGTCAAAAAACGATAACGATAAACGCCAAAATAAATAATTTGAGGTGATTGTTTAAGTTTTTATTGAAATTTGATAAACTGTTTCGGTTCCGTTCCGCCTTAAACTTAACATTGTGAGCATGTTTTCGGTCTTCCATACATTTTGACATATTCAACTTAAAGGTCGGAACGGAATGGAAACTATATGTGCCTCGACCTTTATACTGTTTATATCCCTTTTTCAACCAAGAAAACAAAAAAATCGGCTGTTTTAGTCCAACCGCACACAAATGTGTGAGTAAAAAACCATAGTATGTAATGGCGTTGTTGATAAAAAATTTCGCTTGATTTGAAGTAAAACCAACACAATTGTGTGTATAGGTATAGTGTTTTTTTCGGACGAAAATTAGTTACAAAGGAATTCACAAATGTGTAAGTTGGTTCAAGAAACATACAAAACTAAATTTTTGACATGGTACTTTTGCCCTACCCGCACAATTGTGTTAGTAAATCACTAAAGGGATATTGGAGATTGAACGAAAGAATCAAAATGTTGCTTAGCGGAATGACAGCACAAAATCGTTTATAAAACTAATGTGTGAAAGAACGTAAAAGTTGTTTTTGTTGTCAGTAATAGCTCAAAATAGATATTATCCTGGAGATTTTTATCCGTCGTATGAACCGGCAGTGACACTTCCAACGAAAATGCTGCGAGAATGATTTCCTTCTATTGCGCACCCTGCAAACAATTTTAAAAAACTGTCGATATTTTTCCATACAAAAATAGCAGAAACGGCATAATTCTGTGTTCTAGTGCTATAACTATAATAATAATAAAATAATTAATATGCTATCAAAAGGAAATAAGAAATATGTTATATAATTTACATGTTAACAAATTATTATGTTTTTTTCAAAAAAAACTAAGATCCGTTAAAATTCGGAAGACATTTATAATCTGTCATTATAAATATACACATTTGTGTATGGAGGACTTAAATTGAAGAGCGAAAAAAATTTTGGCTGGAAAAGAGATATTACTTTTTCGGCCCGCTATCAAAATTGTGCACGTTACGAAAGATAATCATTTTTTTTTTTTTTTGTGATGTATGAAATTATATATCACTTTGCTCAGCTTCTGTTTTTTATTATTTTATTAACTTAATATTTCGCCATCATTGGCATCATCAGAATAATAGTTTTAATAAATTTTAATTTAAACAATCATGACTCGTCACTATGTTTAAAACTCCGGTTGCACATTTAAAATATTAATAAACATTGATATATAGTTAATAAATAACATAAGAAATATAAAACGTAAAAACATTATATTATTTTAATTTATTTAGTACGGTAGTGTGAGATCAATGAATGGTAAAAATTCATAGAATGATAAAAAAAAATCATGAAAAATAAAGTATTTTTGTATTGAGTTTGGACCAACTTACACATTTGTGCATTCCTTTTAAATTGTTTTCTTACGAAAAATAACACTATGTATAACTATAATAATAATAAAATAATTAACATGTTATCAAAAACAAACAAATAATATGTTACATAATTTATATGTTATCAAACCAGACAAATGGTGCAGTAGTGCAAATCGTATTTTCATCATCCATTACAATCGGTTATGTTAATAAACACAACTTAGACCTTCTGCTGGAGTGCAGAATTCAGCGCCGACTCACCGTCCATGTGACATGGAAAGGTGACATGGTGACATGGAACTTGCAATGTTCAGGTGGTATACTGTAGTTGTGTGTGTAGGTGAATGGGTTAATGATGTTGCGTGAATGCGTGGTATCACTTTGGGCCAAAAATGTCCTTAATGGACTCTCCACCTGCTATTGCTATCTAGTTATGCTAGAAAATTTCGATCAAATGGCAAGTGGAGACTCGCTATAATATTTATATGCTATCTGGTATGCTATCACTGCATCCCCAATGAAATTCCTTTAACTTTTTCCTTACAGAAAAGTATGAAAAAAATTTTGAGAAAAAAAAAAATTTTTTTTGTTAGGTTGGTGATTTCCTTATGAAAAATGTTATCAAACTTTTAACTTTTTCCTTATGAGACATACAATGAAGTAAACCGCATTTGCAAAATTGGTTGTTGTTGTTGTTTTTCTGGTTGTCACAAATTAAAAAATATTCAATGCATATTTGTATTTTAACAATTAGTGTTGTATTTTGTGTCCTGTGAAAAAGTAATAAATAATATATAATATAATAATATAAAATAACAGGTAAACAAAAATAATTTTGTAAAATGAAGTTAGCTTTACTTTGACTTTTCCCTATTCATTGGGTATGCTCTTCATAAGGAAAAAGTTAAAGGAAAAAGTTAAAGGAAAAATTATTTTGCATTGGGGATGCGCTGTATGTCGGCATAACCCTTTCCTGACCCGCATACACAATTGTGTATGTTAATTTCGATTACAACAAACGAAGATGTCAAACATAGAATTAGGTGGTAATTGAAGACCAGTGTACACATTTGTGTAAACCACTTAATTTTGTTTTCGTCCGAAAAATAATAGTAACTATAATAATGATAAAATAATTAATATGTTAACAAGAACAAATAAATTATATGTTATATAATTAATTTGTTAACAAATTATTATGCTGTTTCCAAAAAGATTTCCGATTTAACTAAGATCCGTTAAAATACGGAAGACATTACAACCTATCATTATTTACATACACAATTGTGTATAGTGAACTGTACCAAAATAAATAATTGAATAATAATGGATAATGATAATGATAATTGAACCAAAATTTTTTTTTTTCTTCAACTCGAAAGGGATAACTTAATAGCAGGTCGAGAAGCCGTATTAAGTGTCAACCACTGACACCTAACCTATATGTTATCAAATTAAAATGCTTTTTCCAAAATAATTCCGATTAAACTAAAATCTGTTAAAATCAGGAAGACATTAGAACCTGTCATTTTTTTCGTACACATTTGTGTACGGTGGACTTAAATTTAACATATATGTGCGTCATGTGATTTATCTCTTTTCCTGTCGGATAACTTCTTCTTTGCTTCAATTTAAACGTAACCCACACAAATGTGTGTGTAAAAATTTACGGGTTGTAATTTCTTCCGGATTTTAACGGATCTTAGTTAAATCGAAATTATAATTTGATAACATATAATTTATATTACATATTAATGTTTTGTTTTTGATAACATATTAATTATTTTACTATTATTATAGCTATAATATTATTTTTCGGACGAAAACGATTTAAGTGGAATTCACAAATGTAGCCAAAATACATACAATAACAAATTTTTGACGATTCTCTTTCGACAGCCACACAATTGTGATGGCAGGCCGTAAAAGGGATATTATACGATTATCATCAATTAAAAACATCTTACCGGAAAATAGTAAATTCTGTATGAAAACTAACTTAAAAATTTAAAACAATTGATCAAAATTAAAGGTAAATAACAAAGTTCATGCTGAGAAGAATGAATATTTATTTGTCTGCTATATTTACGAGCTAAAAATAAACAAAGGCAAAAAAACAACAAAGGAATTTCCATAGCATTTGTATGAATTTTTTTTTGTCGTGTTTACATTTTTTAAGCCTGCCCTGCAAACATGCGTAGTCCATAATCCATAAATTGTGATATGGCCGTCGACATAAATAGGCACTGATTCAACGTCAAAAATATTGTTTTGGGGAGAATTCTGTTTCTGACAATTTCTTTCAATCCAATATACTCCTAAAGTGATAAAATGCAATTTGCCGATGAAAAATTGAAAGATGAATCGCCGTGTGCGGGTGCTCGAGCTGATTTAAAAATGTGCCTTTTGGAAAGTGATTGCTGTAAATTGGTAGGCAGTAGAAATCTGAAATATGTATGTATAGAAAATATTCACTTTTTCTAATTATGTATAGGAAAGAAAAACACCTCGAGAATGTCTAAACCGTATCGATGGGAGCGTGCCAACCGAATGTCAAGTATTTAGGAACACATTCTTTGAATGTAAGCGGTCTTTGGTAAATTTTTTGTAACGTTATATTTGATGGAATTGTAATGTTTGGTAGTTTTTTATTGCAGCTAGATAATCGTACCCGGTTCCGAGGCAGAAAAGGATATTAGATTACTGTAGGTGTTATGTATATGGTAAATGAGCTAACTTAAGAGTTTATAAATTTGTAAATAAATTATTAGAAATCATATTGGGAAGTTCTAGTTTAGTATTTGTCATTGTCAATATAAATTTCTATTCGTACTCAGGAATATAACAAAATAATTCTTCTATCTCCTTAAAAAATTGCGTACAATACAATACAATACATATTATGATTTAATTTAAAAATAAGACCTTCGCAGTATAGTCGACGCTCTAACCTAACCAACTGAGCGAATGGGCCTTTCTAACGATTGTTACACAAAGCAGAATATTAATCAAACGCTATTAATTCACATCTGGCTGGGCAGGACCAAAGACTAGAATATATGGGCGAGTTACTGAAAAAACGAGAACACAGACTAGGAAAAACACTAGAAAATACATCGATGACCCAAGATAAAAGAATAACGGATGCGTCAAGTAAAGCTAGAGAAGTTATTTACTACCTTCATTCTAGTCCATACAAACTTAACAAGGAAAACTAATGACACACTATTTAAAAATTGCTACCTGAAATGCAAATGGCCTAGCGAAACGCATTTCAGAATTAGAAATATTTTTAAACAGAAAAAATTGATATATGTCTAATCTCAGAGTCATTTTACAAGAACCTCGTATGCCAAAATACGTGGATATCAGTGCTATCAAGCTCTACATCTAGCCGAACGAGCTATAGGCGGGACCAATTTTTATTAAGGATAATATAAAACACCACGAATAATTAAAAATGGAGGAGGAAGCTATGCAAGTAGCTACTGTATCTATTAAAACCAAAAATAACAAGAGCTATAGTATATCAGCAATCTACTGTCCACCCCTATATAACCCAAAAAAGGAAGACTACTTCAAACTTCTTAAATAGCTTGGCAATCATTTTAATAGTGGAGGCCACTTTTAACGTGAAACACATATTCTGGGGATGAAATAGAACTAGTCCCAAGGGAAGGGAGCTATTTGAAGCAGGCAGGACATTAAAATGTGAGTTTCACTCCAGTAGAAAGCCAACCTGCTGGCCTAAGGACCCAAATAAAATTCATGACCTGGATTTCTATATATCAAGAAGTATCTCCGAAAATTACTTAGATGTCGAAAATCTAAGGGCTATCGTCAGACCATTCTCCAGTTTTAATGGTAATAAGTGACAAAGTAATAATGAAAGCAAGCCAAGACTAACAAATAACAAAACCAACTGAGAATACTTTCGACAGCTAGTCGAAGAAACCATCAATCTACAGGTGCAGACGTCGAACGTTTACATGATAGAAGAACTGGAAAATCTCATAGAAAGTGCAAAAAGCGTTCTGCGAAAGTACTCCTGAAATATTACAGAACAGTATATACTATCCAGTTGAAGTGAGGGAGTTGGTTATCGAAAAAAGAAGGGCTCGTAAGACTTGGCAGAGAACTAGAGCCCCTGAAAACAAAACAATCCTAAATAACTTGTGCAACAAACTTAAACTACTTATAATGGAGATAAAGAATGAGTCAGTTGCAAGTTTAATAAGTAATCTGACAGGTAACCCTGACACAGACTAGTCACTGTGGAAAGCCACTAAAGGTTTAAAAAGGCCTGAAATGCAGGTGCCACTCAATAGAATGGTTTTACTGGGCTCGCAGCAAAAAGCTGATGTTTTCCAAACACCTAGAAAATACCTTCAAATCACCAACTGGACAAGCGGATAATGAATATCTAACACCTAACCTATAAGCAAAGTAGACGAGGCATCTGTGCTACCAGTTACTCTAAAAAAAAACCAAACAAAAAACCTAAAAGATAAAAAAGCCTCTGGATACGACTTGATAACGTGGCAAATAATCTCTACCAGAAAAAGCACTAAGGAAACCACAGCACATAATCAATGCTATCTTTAGACTATATGTTATGTTCTGACACAGTGGAAAGTAGCGGAAATCATAATGATTCCAAAGCCCCTAATAATTCGCTAAACGATAAAACATCGTATAGGCCTATCTATTTCTTTGTTAACAACAACATTAAAGATTTAGAGACTGTTTCTCAAGAGATTAAAGCCAATTATAGAGAGCAGAAATCTTGCACCACTACATCAATTTGGGTTTCGAGAGTCACTCAACGATAGAACACGTACATAGGATTACTGATACAATTGAGAAGGCGCTAGAAAAAAAAAACAAGTATGTTCAGTAATATTCTAAGACATAGCCCAATCATTTAATAAGGTTTAACACCGTGGTCCACAATTTAAGCTCCAACGAGATTTGCCAAAACAACATTTTGAATTGCTTAAGTCTTACATCAACGAACGTTACTTCCGGGTAAGACAGGAAGGGGAAAAACTAAAGGAAATATTGGCAGGGGTTCCACAAGGCAGTGTTCTAGGCCCCGTATTATACCTCTTGTATACAAATGATCTACCAAACATAGAAGCTAGAATAGGAACGTTTGCTGATGACACAGCTGTTATGACCACCGGCGCTAGTATTGTTGAGTCCACAAGGAAACTACAAAATGCTATTAATATAGGACTGGACCAAAAATGGAAAATAACACTTAACGAATCGAGATCAACTTTACAAATAGGAAATTAGAATATATTCCGATTAGACTGAATTGGCAACAAATTGCATATTCTGATAACGTCCCTCGGCATGACGCTAGACTCTACACTCAGGTGGAAAGCGCATGTTAAAAAGAAAAGGCAAGAACTGAATTTAAAATTTAGAAAATGTACTGGCTTATTGGAAGAAACTTCGAACTGACAACGCACGACAAACTGCTGTTATATAAACAATACCTAAAAACCTAGAATTAGTTCCCTGAGCCGCTTAAATCAAAGGACTGGCAGAGCTGGAATGAACCGATAGGTTTCTTCTCACAAGAATAGACTACTAAACTAATAAAACAATTACTAGTTAATCCATATGATTAGTTGTAATATTATACAGAAATAAAGATTTCTTAAAAAAAATCCCCCTTATGCTCAAGGAATATCAGAATAGTCATAATCTGGAACACATAGTCCAATAAATTTTTAAATGTTGTGACCCCGAATAGAATAAAATCCTAAATACAAAAATAGGCGCAAATAAAAAATTCTTAATCTTTGAAAACGTCACAAATTTCCAACTCCTTGAGAAAAACCGAATAGGGTGCCCTGAGAAAAGCTCGACCTAGATTGGAAAAGGGTTACGGCAAGCCGTTGATAAACCAACAGGAACAGACCCAGATATGTTACTAATGAATGAAACAAATTTTTATATATATTATACGTACATATATGTATATAGGTATAATATATAATATATATAATGTAAGCAATTTCATGAGTAAAATTTAATTTTATGAGCAAAATAAATTAAAAATTTTAATTTATACAAAAATAAATATAATTTATTAATTAGTCTTTTGCTTCGTATTTTTTACAAAAAAAACTTTCGTTGTCAGTTGTTGTTAGTAACATGTTGCGTTGACGACAAAGATGCACTGGCCGAAGCAGTAGCAGATGAAGTAGCATTACCACTTCCAGTCATATGAATTTTCTTGTAAATAGATAATTCGGCCGTATAAATTTTATTCGTGATCAAATAATCCCGAAATAATTTGAAAAGCGTTATATTATTTACGAATAATAAAAATGTCAAAGACAATATGTTATGCCATTCGATCGACATGAAATATAAAAGGAATATTTGTACCATTACTATAGCCAGTTGTATGATTGATAAAAGTAAGTAGAGATGTGATGGATTGTTGAAAATCAAATAAAAACGAAAGTGACTCGAATTAGATGGGATGGCCGAAGTTATAAAACCGTTTGATTTGTAAAATTTATCCGAATGTTTTATTACCGTTCCGGGTGGCCAAAACGTTTGCTTAGACCAAGTAATTGGCGATTGGAGATAAGTTCGTAATTCGATTTTGTTCCACTGACCCAAATGCAGTGCAGCCCGATGTAAGATATCAGAATATTTTGCTGGAAAACAATACGTCACATTCATGGCAAACACAAACGCCCATATGAACGCAAGATGCTGTATTGTCCAGTATTTATCGTAATACAAGAATTTTTGTGCAAAAAAGCATGGAATGAAACCGGCGTAGTAAGCATTTACCACGGAAGTAAATATGATTTGTTTGAATCGATTATTAAAATCAATTATCAGATTATCCACTTCGTTACGAACTGTTGTCGTATTTGTTGAACAACAATGCAATGGAATTTGATTCAAATACGCCGTATCCGTTTCATTTATAGTTCGGAGAAATGGTTCTATATTAAGTCCAAAAATAGCCGCGTACAGTAAGAGCCTGAAAGTAATAGAAAAAATTGACGTTTACGTTTGATAAATAAATTTAGGCAACTTACGGATAACACAAGCATATTGTGTATACATAACTGTGATTTTGAAAAATTTTTACAGTACATCCGCCCAAAATGAGTATTAGGAATTCAAAGAATACAAATCTAAAATCAGAAAAGAATTTATCAGCTTTGGTTAGCCAAGATATAATTTTCGAAATTTTATTACCTTACTAAACTATAAACGGAATTAAATAATTTCTCTGGACACATCAGCTCCAATAATTTAAAGATTCCACAAAATATCAATCGCCGTCCAAGTATTACTACAATAAATATGGCCAAGTATGTGTCAATTAAGTATAAATTCATAATCTGGTGAGTGAAAGAATCTGGAAGCCACCAAACTGTTCGATATAAATGTAAAAATTGTGCGCCAGCCGATATAATTGTAAAAACAAATATGAACAGTTCATTTAATATCTCCGGACTATGAGGAACATCTGGGAATGCTATGTGTTTTGGCATGGGCGCATATTTCTGATTGGCATCGTCGCAATTCACCGAAATACCATCCGAACTATTATTTACCACACTCGTATTCGCATTTAAATGGTTTGTATTCATATTCGTCACGTGTGTATTATGAAGCCCGGATGTGGATGCACCTCCCAACGTTGCAGATTTGGAACTTCTTGGTAGACGTTTTGTTGCACCAGACATTTCGCCTTGTTTTTGTAATATAATTATAGCTTGCTTCTACAGTTTATAATGTGCAACTTCGTCTTATAATTAATTCATTTTCATTAAACCAATTATATGTTTATTTTTAATGTTCGCAGATAGGTATTTAATTATATTGCAAGGTTATGATTTTTACAAGTACGATAATTAGTGATGTTCGGACTTACTCTAACCGGATCATTTTAACCCGATACTCAAATTGTCCGGACAATCAATTGAGTACTTTCAAAACTATCCGGTTAAAATGTGAAATCGGTTAATACGTACAAGAGCAAGAACAAATACTCAATCAAAATGTGTTTTGGTTTTGCTTTTCATTCTCCATTTCGTTTATGTAGTATAGCTACAGTGCCTATGTATGTGTATACGGCCGTCTTTCATTATATACGCTTTATATGTATGCAGGCCCAAAAAACGTAAACACGAAAAATCACTTTCATACGAATGCTATGAAAATTTTCTGTTCAATTTTTTTTTTTTGGCAACGAGATGACGAGACAATGACAACGAGAACGACATAATTGTGTTGTGTTGTATAAATGGCTTTTTTTTGTATGTATGTATCATCAAATGTTTTTTCTATTTTTACTTTTCTAAATCTTTACGCAGTTTCTGTTGCGAGAGCGAATTAGTTATAGTAGCAAAGATTCATTAGTACAAACACAAAACTACATAATATCTGATACACTACTGAGTATATGACATTATCGGTTAAAAAGTATCGGGTTAAAAGTATCCGGTTAATGGTTTAATTGAGTCGGTTAATACCGATACTCCAAAGTATCGAATTCGCCCATCACTAACGATAATGTATTATTATTGTGTGGTGAATTCTGTCAAATCACCACAAATAGTAAGCCCAGGAAGCCATATCTGGTACATACCCCTTTTTGTACTTTTTGTTTATACATACACAGAAGACAGAAACGTCTTAACGCACGACACAATGGAAAGACAACATGGTGGAATATTGCTCATGTAATGTGACGGCACGTGTAGCCAACAAACATGCGATTTCAGTTTTCTTTTATTATTTTTTAAATAAATGGATGATAAATGTATTTTTTTTTAAATGAAAAGCTTATTTAAATTTGATAAGTATAGTTGAAGAAATCAAAAAATTTTTTTCTTAAATAAATCATTTAATAATCTCGAAATCCACATCAACTAAGAAATTGAGGCCTTTTGGCAAAAATTATGATACCATAAAAAAAATATAATTTTTTGTTAAACTGGTAAATACATAATATTTTGTTAGTAAATATATGTATTAGCAATTTTATAGATTTAAGTTATATACCTACAATTTTTCTACGTTTTTACCGTTTGTCTTGTAATATCACGAAGGATTTTTTTCTTAAATATTTTGTTCATATAAGAAAGCAAAGTGTTTAAAAAAACACCCATAAAAATTAGAAACTTTCGAGAAAATTCTCCATAAGATTCATCAAGTCTTTACATACGTCAGCGATATTATTTGTATGACGGTATTGACGATTGTAAAAGTTGGAAAAGCGCCGCTGGTGGATTAGATTGAAACTATTTTTAGCTACAAAAAATGACAGGTGTGATCGATATGCCACTAAATCAAGGAAACACTTAGGCTGTTAGTGAATGTATTAAAAACCCTGTTAAAAATTAAAATTTTGACAGGAAAATTAAAAATTATTTTTTATTCACCACAAAAATTTTTTACGAACTCTAGACCGTCTATAAATTTTGACAGGATGTTAAAAAAACATAACCCCACTTTTTTGATAGTAAATAATGTGAGTAGTAGCCGTAACAACAATAAAATACTTGAAATAAGGATGAAATAAATGGATTGTTTTTATTTTTAACATTATTATACTTTATTTATTATAATTGATCCAAAACACACTTAATTCTTATATGACATTCATCTATTAAACCAATACCATTCCAAAAGTTTGCTGTTTTTGATCTTGCGCAAAATCTAGTTCCAATTTCCTCAAGTTCGTCATACAATGTAGGTTTAATAATGTGCCGCATATTATGAATAAAATAATTTAACATTTTGTGAATTATTGATTTAACTGTAAAGCTACAGAGAAAATATATTTAATTATACTATTTAAACTCTTACAACTTATGAACTTACGGACTAATACCAACAAAACCAGTATAAAAACACAATCAGGTCATATTCTTTGCTCCAGCCGTGTTACTTAATTGGCAATAATTCTACTTTCTTTCGGAAACTGAAATATTCCGTAATTTACAGTATTCTAAAGGCTAAAATTTAAAACAATTATATTAAATAACAAAAATAATAATCATCCCGAATATATAAATATATAGTTACTTCTCTGTATTTCCTTCCGTATTTCCAAACAACAGCCTCATTATTTTTATATTTTTTATAATATAATAAAATTAAAAATAATATTGGAGTATATTTCTTGGACAAGCGATTCATTTTTATGTGTCAAAATTTTAACACATTCACACAGCAAATTTAACTTTTCTGTTTAAAAATATTACGTCACAAAAATTTTATTTACCAAATTTTTAACTAAATATTTTTAACACATTCACTAACGGCCTTAATTCTTGTTTTTATATTGCATAAGCCATTAAATCACTAATTATACAAAACCTATATCATTTTTAATTAATATGTTTAAACAAAATTAAACCAAGCAAAGCTAGCACAGTAAAAAGATGAATTATCGTGAATGTTGCTGATTGTTTATTTTCTTCATGGATGTAGCATAAATCTGTGTTGTAGAATTAAAAGGGCGTAAGTCGACTTATGTCCTAATCAACGTTTTCATACTTTCCGTCTTATTTATTATTAATACAAATATCTAAATTTTAATGTACTTGAAAAACAATGGATTACCTTTGCAAGTACATTAACAATTATAATAATTTTGTATTAATAATACTTATAAATAAATAATTTTTTATAAATAAAACAGAAAGTATAAAAAAGTTGATTAGGACATCCTTTTAATTTTAGAACACAGAAATGTCAAAATTTGTAGTTATCATAGTTCAAAAAATTTCCACTACGTGGAATCCGTGATGCTTCAATGGTAGGCTCCTCCAATTTCAGTATGATGGAAAACGCTCTTACATGAAATATTAAATTGTTACTGTGCAATGTACATTGCTCACAATAAATAAATTCGTTACAATCAAAACCATTACTAGATATTTAGACGCGACAATTATTTCATAATAGCTACAGACAGGTACTTAATATTTTGTTAGTAAACATATGTATTAACAATTTTATAGTTTTATGTTATATACTCAAATTACTCTATCCTTATTTTGCCGTCGGCTTGAAAAATATATCTCGACGGATTATTTCCCTCAAATATTTCGACCATAAAATGAAACATAAAGGGTAAACCATAAAAAAGGGTTTAGTTAAACTGTAATTATCAAAATTAAAAAAGTCGTTTAAAAAAATACGTTTATTGCAGATTTATTTAAACAATTAATCGAAAAATCGACAAATTCAATGTAAATTTTCGTTTTGTTGGCTTGGCTACAAGTGACGCAATGCGCACAAATTGACGAAAATGAAATATGGGAATATTTCACCTCTTTATAGTTTGTTCATCGTGGTCTTACGCTATTTTTGTATGGAAAAATATCGACACATTTTTTTAACCTTCCCACTATGCAATTTTTTCACTGTGTGAAAAAACTGTTTTAATTCCATACTAAATTCGGTACCACAAAATATCAAAGATACAAAAAAATCGATTTTGGAGAAAAATAATTGTCTTCCTCTTTCTGTTTCGCTGAATGAAGTGTGTTAAATTAATTAGTAAGGAAATGTATATTTTTCCACACAGTGGAAACAATTTTTAGCTCTACTCTTATTGTGCATATCCATACTACGGTAATTTGAAATCCGGTAACTTTTTTGCTTTACATCCTTTCCATCGCCTATCCAACATTTTATTTAAAGTCCGTAACTTTTATAATTTTCTATGTGTTTGTGTAAAATGTTTATATTTATATTTATATAATTATTTATTTACATATATGAAATTTTGAAGAACTGTGCACCCCATTTTGAGCGTCCAAGCTCATTTATAATGGAATATGCAGTTCAATTTAGTTCTAAGTAAATTTTCCTTTGTTTTGTTTTTAAGAAGTTGTTGAGATGAGATCAGCGGTTACAAAAACAACATGAGGGCCGAATACAGCTACACTGTCCGCCAGCCCAGGTAATCACATCGCCGCTCAGTCTTATGTCAAGCAAACACAATAGCACCTGGTCCATTCACAACATAGAAGTCCATAGAGGACCATTCACAGCAAAGTCTGAAACAATTCCTGTGCCCACAGATAATTCCTAAACGACCGTCTCAACAAATTCTGGAACACAATTTAAATTAAATTAAAAATGCTAACAAAAAATATCATTTTATTAATCATTTAATTTTATTTATCATACATTTTTAAATCATTTTATTAATCATTTAATTAAATTTTATTTCAATTTTTTATTATTCGAATTCGAATTAAATACACTTAAAATTTTTGTTTTGTGATGCGAACGTACACGTCTCAAAAACAAAATCAAACTTCACTTATGCTTACAACTTTTTTATTTCATTTTTGTTTGTGTTGTTGTGTTGAAATTTTTGAATCTAGAAAAATTTTAGTGACGAAACCTGTTTTGTAGTTAAAGAGGAACCAACATTTCAGAGCGACCAACATTTTTCTTCTTCAAAATGAAAAAAATATACATTGACTTTTTGCATATGAGAGACAAGAAAAGAAATATATCCCAACAAAATTTTGCAGACGATTTTTAAGCCACTACACCGCGTAAACCACTATAAAATGTGGTCAATAAATGTTGTCATAAAATATATTCGATTCGAGCATTTTTATGGCAACATTTTTAAATTTAACAAAAAAAAAAATATTTTGTATTTATAAAGGTTGAGGATTCATAATAAAACAGACGTCATAGAAGTAAATGTAAATGTAAATTTCGCATTTGAATTCATTAAAAATAAATTAATAATGATCCTATAAAAATAATTATGGCATTACTATATATGTTTATTTCTTTCTGGCATATTGAATATTTTTATATCCCTTTAGTTATTTACTAACACAATTGTGCGGGTCGGGCAAAAGTACCATGTCAAAAATTTAGTTTTGTATGTTTTTTGAACCAACTTACACATTTGTGAATTCCTTTTTAACTTGTTTTCGTCCGAAAAAAAACACTATATCTATACACACAATTGTGTTGGTTTTACTTAAAATAAAGCGAAATTTTTTATCAACAACGCCATTACGTACTATAGTTTTTTACTCACACATTTGTGTGGGTTGGACTAAAACTGAGCGAATTGTTTTGTTTTCTTGGTTGAAAAAGGGATATCCCGTTTGTGATTTACTAACACAATTGTGCGGGTAGGGCAAAAGTACCATGGCAAAAATTTAGTTTTGTATGTTTTTTGAACCAACCTACACATTTGTGAATTCCTTTTTAACTTATTTTCGTCCGAAAAAACACTATATATTTATACACTCAATTGTGTTGGTTTTACTTCAAATCAAGCGAAGTTTTTTATCAACAACGCCATTACATACTATGGGTTTTTACTCACACATTTGTGTGGGATGGACTAAAATTGAGCCATTTTTTTTGTTTTCTTGGTTGAAAAAGGGATATAGTGGATCCTTCTTATTTACCTGCAAAAATTTGTAGAAGAAAATAATTTTCTCCATGTAAATGCCCCATGCTGTCCCGGTGGCAAAGTGGTTAGCATGCGTGCTCCAGCGACGGAGATCCCGGGTTCGATTCCCGGTGGTGACAAGGAAAACATTTCACGGCTGGTTTAGGATCAATGAATTAATCACTCATTATCCTATCCGAAATGAAAATATGATTATGAAACCTCATGTGAGGCGGCCAAATCCCTTGATGGGATATAGTGCCAGAAAGAGAGAGAGAGAGAGAGAGAGAGAGAGAGAGAGAGAGAGAGAGTGAGAGAGAGAGAAAGAGAGAAATGTCCCATTATTCGTGGAATCCGTGATGCTCCAATTTTTTTTTTCTTAATGATTGTGTAGCAAATTCGAGTAAAACTACCTAATTATAAAAATATGGCTGACAAAAATATTTGTTTGTAGAAGTTTGAATTTGATAAAAATCGTAATTTTTAGTTATTAAACTGACCGTAATTGAAAGATATACTCTGAAATAGTATTAATTTTAGTTATTTTCCTTTTTTTTGTCTTTTATACATTCATAATTACGTTAAATAGCAACCATATAATTGTCACACAATTTTAACTAATTGAAACAGATAAAAAGTTAAAAAAAATTACCACGCATAAATTTTTAACTTTTTATGCAGCATTTAAACCAATTGAAAGACGCTCTTAATTATCAAAATCGAAATGATTTAACCCATTAAAACCCGAACTATGTCCTAGTGATCTGATTTCTCTGAAAATCACAATTCACGTATATTTCAAGTGGAAAAATGTAATTGTGAAAAAAAATCAAAAATTCATGTCAATCGGGGCTCAGGAGCTGGTATGATATAGCATACAATGGGCAGAAATAGTATATTTTTTTATATTGTTTCACCTTTTTTATTTATTTATTTCTGTTTCTAACGATAAATTTAATAAATAATAATATAAATAAAACATATTACAATTCATTTAAAATTGAAAAAATAAGAAATTTTAACACAATAAGTAAGTATGTATTTGAAAAACCTCTTAAAAATTTGGAACATTTAGAAAATGTTCAAAATTTATGTAGAAGATTCTCTGCAAGTATTAAGAGAACCAAATCTCTAGTAAATTATAAGAATGAGACTTTTGGATGTGCCTGTCTGTACAAAAACCTCCTGTTAGTAATGGCATTATGATACTGGGTTTTTTCCAACTTTTTCAGCCGCTGAAAAATTAAATTGAAGGGAGAAAAATAATATGTATAAATATTTTTAATGAAAGTGAGTGTATACACAGTAGCCCTAACAAAAAATATGAAATGTCAGAAAAAAGTTGTTGCTCAATATTTTCTAGCAGTTAATGGAGCAAAAAGAATTTAATTTTGATTTTTTCTTTTGAAAAAAAAATTATTTTGTTATACATAGTTTTTCAGTCAAAACGAATTTTTTATGCAAATTAAACAAAATCATTGTATTCTAAAACTATTTGAAGTGATTTGATAACTGTTTCAGATAATTTTTAATATTTTTATTGGTACACAAAATGTTTGTTTATCAACAAAATGAACATGACATTTGAAAAATTGTGTTGTCTCATTCGTTTTAGTTATTTCTGTCCTAGTCACCGTTTACTTTTTTTACTGCACTTTTTTCAAGCCAGTGTCATAAATCATAATACCATAACAGCTCCACTTAACGTGAACGTCATAGCCTGTTGTATGATATAACATCCCATCGAAAATATGTCACTATAATTCTTTTAATTGCCATTTTTTTTGGTTGAAAAGGGATATCATACATCGGGCATTAATGGGTTAACGGCCAACTTAACGGAGGTATTTAAAAATTATAAAATACACGCGCCACAAGCAAATTCGAAGGTGGGTCCCAAGTATTCTGTACTGTACTGTAGTGTAATAGACCGAAGAACAAAGCGTTGCCGTTTTTATAGATTTATCCAACTCGTGTCGTTCTCGTTATAATCGTTTCGTTTATATGGTGAAATTCCGATGACTAATCTCGCCAACCAAAACCAACCACCAATCACAAAAAACCACATACGTGTGCTTGTCAATTTTAGTTGGTTGGAAGTTTTTAATAGAACAGTAGAATACGTAATTATCGTAAATTTTGTTTTTATATTTACTTTACATTTCGGAAGCCTTATCCAAGAAGGCAAAATATTTAAATATTATCTTTAGAAATGATTTTATTCGATAAAATATACGTGAGCCATAAAGATCAGAAATAACTAAAGAATAAAAAAATGTTTTAAGTTTGCTTTTACTATTCTACCTGTCATTATTAATTAATTATTGTGAAATTTAATCTACAAAAATGAGTTTACCAATTTTAATAACTGTTCCAAAATATGTTCCAATTACGACCGTATCAGATTCTCGACGATCTGGTGGAGGTGGAAATTCTTCTGGATCTGAAGATTCATCTTCCTGCCTTGACGAGTTTTTAGTACGAGGAACAAAACGAAAACGATTGGATCATTTAACATGGGAGGAAAAGTTACAGAGAAAGTACGTATTTAGTAAATATGGTGGAAACTTCTAGAAATAATATTTGTTTTGCTATATGTACAGGAAGCTAAAAAATCGAGTAGCAGCGCAAACGTCACGCGACCGGAAAAAAGCTAAAATGGAAGAGATGGAGAGCACGATAGTAGCACTCAAAAAGGACAATTCAAATTTACAGTCAAGATGTGATAGCCTTCAAGAGCAGAATAATGTCCTGGTTAAAAAAAATACAGACTTGGAAAAAAGGTTAGCTGAACTGGAACGCAAATTTGAAATGAGAAGCGCCGAAGTTGCTGCAATAACGAAATCTTATTGTGATGTTGGTTGTGAAACTATTACTGATGGATCTGCCGTATCCAATTACCCTCTGCAGAAGGGAATAGTAACACAAACAACGCCAACTGTTCAAAAACAGCAACAACAAACAGCGGATGCATTATGGAAGATAATTGCGTTGTGCCTCCTCTACAAGACATGCTCGGAGATTTCGACTTGTCTCGACTTGAAGAGCTTGCCGAAAGCTTACTTGCAGATATCACCCCAGAACTGGAAGACGATACTACAGCGAGCAGCAAACGAGTTGCCAAAAATGAAAGCTCCACAGTCGGAGTGTCTCGATCAATGGTGGGGACCTCAACAGAAGAGTTGGAATCCTGCAAAGATATCAATCGAAGTATAAGCGTTAATTTTGTTCCAGTGGACAATAGTAACTTGAGTTTAGACGCTAATTGTAGTAATGCCACATCTTTATATGGGACTTATGATGAGAAAACGAACTCGATTAATTTAATATTGCCGAATGGAGAAAAAATTCGGCTTGACGATGTCGATGCAATTGAAGAAATAATCTGCGAAGAAATTGATGATGATACAATGTTTGACTCGACTCCTGACAGCGTTCGAGCCGAAGAAATGAAACCACCACTCTTGTATCCTAAAAGATCAGTAGAAGTACTGAAAAGTCCAGTACATTCAGTTGTATCGGATAGTGGATATGAATCTCTGGGCTCCCCGACGCACCATGATCATACATACGATGAAAATTTTAATGATTTATGGAATTCAGTATCTGAACTATTTCCATCGCTAGCTTAGAGACTTCGTTTCTAAATTGTTCGAGTATTTGTTGTACAAAAATTTTATTATAAATTAAGAATTTTGTAAATAGTTTTGTAGTCGATAAGTTTTCTTAGTATAAATCGTGTATAAGGCATGCTATAAGTTCTCTATTATTTAAAAGACATAGTATTAAGGAAATATGAAAAGTAATATATGGCGTATTATACTCAAGTTTTTGTCTAACAATTATTGTTGTTTTAATAAACAAGTAAATAACATATTCACAATCTGTAGAGATGGTTAAATTACTAGCCCAATTACCATAGTCTTGTCATTTTAAGTGACTATAGTCAAATCACCTTGGTCTTCCTATGTATTATGGAAGACATCTGATACAACTAGACTAATGCCCCTTCCGAAATTTTGTTCTTGCATCAGCTTTTTTCCAAAGCCACATGGAACGGGTCAATGAAAGATCGAAACATATGAAACAGATAGTAAATAAATCGTTAATAAATAGATAGTCGTTGATTTAACTCCTACAAAGGGTCTATTTTTTAATAGACAAGCAGGCTTACCCCGGGTAGTGTACACCGAGCAAAGGTTGCAATGGGTAAAATTATCCGGTGTGGATAGAGTAAGAAATTGTTTTTTACTTTGCACAAAATTCGTACACTGACATTAATTTCAGAGTAAAATTTGAAGATCCGAGTAAGCGCGGTGTAAGCACAGTTCGCAAATAAAAACGCAGTGTGCGTAGTAAAATTACCCAAGTCAGTGCACTGCCTGCTCGGGATCAATTAAAAAATAGACCCAAAGGAATAAAACCGATCAATTGCTTGATCGAAATTGCTTATTTTCTCTAAATTGTTACATGCCTTAAAGACAATATAATAATAATGAATTTTAGATAATTAGATTGCGTAAAAAAGTTGGAGATGCCGGGGATCGAACCCGGGGCCTTTCACATGCAAAGCGAACGCTCTACCACTGAGCTACATCCCCTACTAATATACTATTCAGTTACGATTATTTTGAAAGAATTGAAATAAATAATTGCATAATATTAATACACAAGTATCGTCTTTTTTTGATAAATTTACAACACAATCCCGTATATGTAATTCCAAATTGGAATAGTTTTAAACCAACTTTTCTGATGGTATTGGTCTTTCAATCACCGCCTAGTTCGCGCCACTTCCTATGCGAGCGGAAGGTGAATTCGTTTATACGAGAAAAAGCCTCATTCCATTTTCTATTCAGAATTGGAATTGCTTGCATCAAAGAAAGACCACAACAAATGATAGGTTGTAATATCTTCCGGATTTTAACGGATCCTAGTTAAATCGGAATTTTTTTTTAAAAAGCATTATAACATATAAATTATATAACATACTAATTATGTATTTGTTTTTGATCAAATATATAATTTATTTTATTATTATTATAGTTTGTGTTATTTTTCTGACGAAAACGATATAACTGTTTGATCCAAAATAAATACAAAAATAAATTATTGACGATTGAATTCTCTTTCACCACCCACACAATTGTGATAACGGTATATACATGAATCGTCGTTATATGCAGTCGTGTCCTCGAAAGGGTTAAGAGTTTTGATAAATAAAATTGCAGTTTAATTTTATTGATTATTTGCTGTTTTAATAATATCTGTTGCGATAGTTAAAGAAACCGTAACTCCAAAAGTTTCCACTAAATCAGAAGATATCCTTTCGGTTATTTGTTTCAATTTTCCATTACTTTCACCACAAACGAGCCGCTCAATCCTATTATTGGGGCACGTAACCATAACACTGGCATAAATTTTCCCTGAAAAAATGAGATTATTTGTAACGATTATTTTTAAATTGAAATTTAAAGGCCACAAAAAATATTTTACCATTATTAAAGCTATAGTAGTCCATTTCGCATTTAAGCAAGTATGGGATTTCTTGAGGAAGATAATCCAGCAGACGCGCCCGCACGCTTTCGACTATTAATTGTTCTGCAGGTACATTTGAAAACTCATTCTCTTTATATTCCCAAGGCGTTAATTTTGCCTTCGATACAATGAAATCCAATACCCGATCAAGACCATCGCCATTGATTGACGAAACCATAAACACCTCAGAAAAATTGCTCCAACCATATTTTTTGTCTGAATTAACATTTTCTTCCTTTTTCAAAATAGATTTTCCTTTTAAATTAATTGTATTATTTGTTAATGATTTAACCAAATCCAAGAGGATTCGTTTTGACTTGAGGGCATCGATTTTGTTAAGTACCAAGAAACTCTCAACATTTGGATAAGAACTTAAGCAGTTCAACACAGTCGGGTGCAATGAATTTCGAGTCCAGTGATTGGAGATATCGTGTATAACACCGATCAAATTTGAATGTTGGATAGAATGCCGCCACGAGCTGTGAAATGTGGATTCCAACTGATGTTTCTTCATCTCTTGTTCTGTCACCAGCCCCGGTGTATCGAACAAAATAATTTGTGTGTTGTTTCGAGTACATATAGCTTTAGACCAATTTCGAGTCGTGTGCACTTTATTTGATGTAGGACAAACCTGAGATTGGCAAAAATATTGTTATGTAAAGTTTAATTAGTTAAAAAATTTGTCATACCCTATGTCGAATTAAATTATTGATGAACGTACTTTTCCCGGCATTAGGTACTCCGATAATGGCAGTTTTAATAATTTTTTCATTTTTGTTTGGAATAATCTTTTCCTTAACTTTCGTTGCATATAAACGATATTGCGTTTGTTGCTTAAAGTAAACATTAAACAATAATTTAGACATTTTGTTCCAGTATAAAGAAAACACAAACTTTCTAAAAACTTTTGACGTTTATTATGACATGCGAAAATGATAGCTAGCTAAAGGGGTAACCAAAGAAGTTAAAAGTACAGTGAGCCTAAGCAACTGTCAAGTGTCACAAATTCGGAGGGTAAAAGAGAAGCATCTAAATCAACGGGATTACAAAAACAAAAAAATCTATTAGGCCCATGACACATGAGCATTTTTTCTATTTTGGCAGTTTTTTTCTACCAATGTTTTGTTCTGCTCTCTCTTAAATAAAATTTTAACTAAACTGAGTCAAAAATGTCCTTGAAATATTTTTTATTTCATTTATGTTTGAGTTGTGTGGTAGAACAGAAAATTTGTTTAAGTCGCAATTAAAACTTGTATCATAGGTAAACGGGGAAAGAAACGAAGAAAAATGCCGCATTTTTTTTTGTACGTGTGGCATGGGCCTAGACAAGGAAGTTAAAATACTGAGGAATAGGTGACAATATTTTACCCATATACAATTTGCTATCTCATCTGTCACAAGCCAGAATAGGATGGTTATATAAAAATCCATATGGTTTACTCATATTTCGCTATATGCACCCGTCAAACCGATTTGTGTTGTTGTATGAAGTGACGTTAATTTTGCGCAGTAAAATTATAAATTATAAATTTTTAAAATTATCAATTATAATTCATCAAAATAATACAAACTTTATGAAATAGTCATTTGTTTATATAGTGGTGTATTATGTGATAACAAAAAATACAGACTTTTGTACAAAATGAAGTGTATCGTGAAAAAATGCGAAAATACGCCTAAAAAATTTCAAGAAGGAATATCTTACCACCAGCAAATTTACCAAGTGTTTATATAAAATCAAATGTAAATTGTGCTAATAAACAAGTGATATGTGATAAATTTATCTTTACTTTATGTTAAAAATCAGAAAAAATTAAGAAAACAATTTTGGTTGTTGGCGTGGGGTGCATATATTGGTTTCTTGTTGTTGTAATCCCGTTGATTTAGATGCTTTCTCTATTACCCTCCGAATTTGTGACACTTGACAGTTGCTTAGACTCATTCTGTACATTTAACTTCTTTGCTATTAGAACCCCACGCCAACAACCAAAATTGTTTTCTTAATTTTTTCTGATTTATAACTTAAATTAAGGATAAATTTACCACAAATCACTAGCTTCTTAACACAATTTACATTTTATTTTATTTAAACACTTGGTAAACTTACTGATGGTAAGATATTCCGTATTGTATTTTTTAGGCGTATTTTGGAATTTTTTCACGATACACTTCATTTTGCACAAAAGTTTGTAATTTTTGTTATCATATAATGCACCACTACATAAACAAATAACTATTTGATAAAGGTTTTATTGTTTTTATGTATTATAATAATAATTTTAAAAATTTATAATTTTAAAGCGCAAAATAAAAACGTCACTTCGTACAACAACAAAAACTGGTTTGACGGGTTCTTATAGCGAGATATGAGTAAACCATATGGATTTTTTATATAACCATCCTATTCTGGCTTGTGACAGATACAATAGCAAATTTTATATGGGTAAAATATTGCCACCTATTCTCCAATATTTTAACTTCTTTGGGGTAACCATAGACCTAAAGGGGTAACCATAGAAAAATAAAAAATTTAAACGTAACTTTAAAAAAAGTATGTTTGCGATAAATGCTGTTTCTGTGACACTGCATCCCCAATGCAAAATAATTTTTCCTTTAACTTTTTCCTTATGAAGAGCATACCCAATGAATAGGGAAAAGTCAAAGTAAAGCTAACTTCATTTTACAAAATTATTTTTTGTTTACCTGTTATTTTATATTATTATATTATATATTATTTATTACTTTTTCACAGGACACAAAATTCAACACTAATTGTTAAAAGACAAATATGCATTGAATATTTTTTAATTTGTGACAAGCAGAAAAACAACAACAGCAACCAATTTTGCAAATGCGGTTTACTTCATTGTATTTCTCATAAGGAAAAAGTTAAAAGTTTGATAACATTTTTCATAAGGAAATCACCAACCTAACAAAAAAAAAAATTTTTTTCTCAAAATTTTTTTCAATCTTTTCTGTAAGGAAAAAGTTAAAGGAATTTCATTGGGGCTGCAGTGTACACTTAAAAAAACCAACTCAACCAAGTTAAACTGACTGATAGCTGAACAGGTCAGGAATAAAAACATAAAAAAATAATAGAAAAACAAGTCAAACTTATTAACTTAATGTTCATGTAAGAAGCCAAATTTCCCCTTCGTAAAATTTTAGCTGTCACTTATTAAAATAATAGTGCGCGCTATCTTAAAAATACGATTTGTTGTTGTGTTTTACACACAGCAATAAATTTGTGATGCGGGGGATAAATTTGTGATGCAGGGGGTGGAAGCCATATTTATTTTGTGTACATTTTTTTTGTTTTCTATTTTATTTATTAAATAAAATTATTTTAATATTTTGTGATTAATTTTATTAATGTGTGATAAAGTAAAAATGGTGTTTTAGTGAATTTTATTAAAAATTAATTTGTTAATGGTATGATATTATAGTCGTAGTGTAAACGCTATATTACTACTATAATATTTTAATTTTGTTTAGTTTATTTCCTTTTTTCATTGTGATGTAAAAGCATCTCGTGTATGTGTACATTTTCAAATACGAAATTTGTATATAAAATATGTAACAACATGAACAAATATGAAATTTCTCTAAAAGACATTTCACAATAAAAAAACAGCTGTTTGTAAACGAACAGCTGTAACTTAAAATTATTATTTTTCACTGGTTCGAATGTCAAAAAAAAGAAAAACAATTGGTTAAAATTCGTTAAAATTCGTTTTTTTAATTTTCTTATTCCAGACTGGTTGAGGCTTGACTCGGTCATCATTTCAGTTGCAATTTGAGTTGGGTTGCAGTTTACATTATTACGTTTCCAAGGACCAAGTTACAGGTTTCGTTGAGTGTCGTCGAGTTAATAACATGGCGAGCTAATCCCTATCGTTTCCATGCTAAATTTGTTTTGACAGTTCAGGCGGAATTCTGTTTTTGTCAGTTTTTTTCTATTTCGATCTGTTTCGTGAATATCCTAACCCGTGTTTATTTTAACTATATTGTTTCTTTTTTAAATAATACTATTTTTTATAATAATACATATTATATATTTTCTGAATAGTATAATTTTTCTTTTGACAGATAGAATCTCATTTAACCCAACTATTTTCGTAGAGCTAAGGAGGATTAAGAAATTTAACGAAAACTCTAAATTCAACTCGATTCCATGATGAGATAATCCGAGATAATCCCGGTTAACTCTGTCATGTACGGTGGTTCCATGACAGAGTTAACCGGGATTATCTCGGATTATCTCATCATGGAAACGAGTCGGATTTAGCGTTTTCGTTAAATTTCTTAATCCTCCTTAACTCGACGAAAGTAGTTGGGTTAAATGAGATTCTATCTCTCGAAAGAAAAATTTCAGTATTCAGAAAATATATTATACATATATATATAGTATTATTATAAAGAATAAATACAGTTAAAATAAATACGGGTTAAAATATTCACGAAACAGATTAAAATATAAAAAGACTGACAAAAACACAACACCGCCTGAACTGTAAAAACAAATTTAGCATGGAAACGATAGGGATTAGCTCGCCATGTTATTAACTCGACGAAACTCAACGAAACCCTTAACTCGGTCCATGGAAACGTAATAAATGGAAACGTAGTAATGGGGAAACACCGTACATGTTACACTGTTCGTTAAGTTTTCAGTCAGTCAACATTTCGGTTCAATGACAGTAAGAGTAACATACGGTGTTTCCATGACAGAGTTAACCGGGATTATCTCACATTATCTCATCATGGAAGCGAGTTGGATTTAGAGTTTTCGTTAAATTTCTTAATCCTCCTTAGCTCGACGAAAGTAGTTGGGTTAAATGAGATTCTATCTGTCAAAAGAAAAATTATACTATTCAGAAAATATATAATATGTATTATTATAAAAAATAGTATTATTTTAAAAAAGAAACAATATAGTTAAAATAAACACGGGTTAGAATATTCGCGAAACAGATCGAAATAGAAAAAAACTGACAAAAACATAACACCGCCTGAACTGTCAAAACAAATTTAGCATGGAAAGGATAGGGATATTAGCTCGCCATGTTACTAACTCAACGAAACTCAACGAAACTCTTAACTCGGTTTATCCATGTCCATGGAAACGTAGTAACAGACACCTTTACCATAGAGAAAAGTAATATAAACAGAGGTAAACCTGCATACAAAATTTTGAATCAACTTTTTTAGATTGTAACCCCAAAATACAAACTCATTTTACGCCTTAAATAATAAACTTAGAATATCCAACTCTTCGAATAAACATTAAGTTTTTCTTTAACTTTCATAATGTTTTTGTTTCATTTTTTCTTCGTTTAGATTATAACGGTAATTTTAAATTTGGTCAATATAAAACCGGATCGTGACCCCATATTTTACTATGAAAATATGCGTAAAAATTTTGTATGCAGCTTTACTTCTGTTTATATTTTTTTTTGTGCCTTTACCATGTTTCCATGAAACAGGTTGGAGTTAGGGTGAGTTGAAATTGGGGTTCGTTACATAATTGGAAAATATGGCAGTGATAGGTTTGGCTACTCGGATTAAGAAAGTGATTTTTCGAGAATTTATTTTAATTCATTTTCAAATTGATTTAAAATACCAAAGAATTTAAAAGTACAAAATGAGTGTAAGCAACTGTCAAGTGTCACAAATTCGGAGGGTAAAAGAGAAAGCATCTAAATCAACGGGACTACAAAAACAAAAAAATTTATAAGAACCCCACGCCAACGCCGTTTTCTTAATTTTTTCTGATTTATAACTTAAATTAAGGATAAATTTACCACAAATCACTAGCTTTTTAGCACAATTTACATTTTATTTTATATAAACACTTGGTAAACTTACTGACCATAAGATATTCCTTTCTGTATTTTCTTAAGCGTATTTTGGCATTTTTTCACAATACACTTCATTTCACATAAAAGTCTGTAATTTTTATTATCAAATAATGCACCACTACATAAACCACTAACTATTTGATAATGTTTTTATTATTTTAATTAATAATTTTGAAAATATATTATTTTTAATTTTACTGCGCAAAATTAAAACGGCACATCATACAAAAACAACAACTGGTTTGGTGGGTTCTTATTTTGAGATATGAGTAAGCTCTATGCATTTTTATATAACCATCCTGCTCTGGCTTGTGACAGATGAAATAGCAAATTTTATATGGGTAAAATCTTGACCCGTTCTACAGTTTTAAATTCTTTCAAATACATTTACATACATATTTTATTTCTTCGTTGTTTAACGAAGAAGAAATAATATACTCGTATGATAATTACCTGTAGCTATTTTATTTTTATTATGTATTTAGTAAACAAAAATGTATATAAAAATATTATTAATAAAACAAATAGTTTTTTAATTTTCCCTCATGTGAAATTTGTTTAATTCGATATTATACCGATTTCGATATTCAAGATATCGTCAGTAATTTACTGACGATGACATCTTGAATATCGAAATCGATATATTATCGAATTAAACAAATTTCACATAGGTTAGGTTTCGGTGTTTGATACTTGGGCCATTTTTGGCCCATTGTAATACCACGCATTCATCATTAACCCATTCACTTACTCACACAACTACAGTATACCACCCGTACATTGCAAGCTCCATGTCAACCTGTACATTGACATGGACGGTGGGTCGGCGCTGAATTCTGCACTCCATCAGAGGGTCTTAGTTATGTTTATTAACATCACCGATTGTAATCGATGATGAAAATACGATTTGCATCTAGCCTCTGATGGGATTCGAATCCAGTACCTCCCGGTCCAAGTGCCGAAGCTTTCACCACTGCACCGCTTGTCCGGTCACATAAAGGAAAATTAAAAAACTATTTGTTTTATTAATAATATTTTTATATATTTTTTTTTACAAAATACATAATATAAAATAGTGAAATTACCGTACGAATAAAAATTCAACATGAATTTCATAAATTTTATTTTTGTTAGGGACAAACGCCGTAACTACTGCGACTGAAAATTTTGAAAATGCTAACATATGACACTTTAATGTTAAGAGAGAAATCAAGATAAATTTGAAAAATAATATTATATATATTTTTTTATTCAAAATTGTATTGAAATTGTAGTATTACCACAGAATATATGTTGTATTACTTTTTCAAAATGAATATAAAATTACATATTTTTTGATTACTTTTATAAAATCATTTCCTAAATAATTAAAAAAAACATGTTTTTCTGTTTTTCTTAAAATATTTTGAAAATGAATTAAGAAGTGCACATATTAAATCAACTTTGATTATTTATTATTCTATCAACTTTTCTTAACTCATTTTCATAATGAATTGAAAACACTTATTTAAATTCAGAAAAAACACTTTTCTTAATTCAATTTTTCTTAATTCGGGTAGCCGATATACTTTTGTTGAGAGAAGTGAAATTGCGAAGCAGAGCACTAAATAAATACAATATGTAATACATAATAGAAATAATAATAAATAAAGAAAACAAAATTTAATTTAATTTTAAAAATTAATAAAAAACATTTTGTTTAGAACATAATAATTATTTATTTTGATGTTGGATGAGATGCTGCTGCTGCACCTTCAAAAAATTCAAAACTGAATAGAAAAAAATAGAATATAACTTGAATACTTACAATGTTTCGGGAAGGAAATGGCACAGGCGATACATCGAGATTTCTGGCGACCGTTAGAAGAAAGAATGAACTCATTTAGCATGCAGTGTATTAACTTTTATCGGATTCCAGAAAGAACTCAAATAAAACAAACAATTATTGTGTTATAACTGTATTAATGATAGGTCTGTGATACGAAAATTACAAAACAAATGGCATACAAGATTTATCGAAGTTTCTGGTAAAAGTTAAATGCACGTATTACTTAGCGTTGTTAAAGAAGTTTCGATGTAAGAAGAATTAAATTCGCTGAGCATAAATTCGGTCAACGAGCGGTTATGTGAGTTGCGCCCCAGGTGGCCATATTAGAGAACTTCTCCCAAAATCATTTAAAAATCCCATTTCCATCCAACATACCCAATCCCATCATAATCGGTTAAGAAATTACCGAGTTCCGTCCCAGCAGGGCATTTTCCAAAACTTCTTCCAAAAATCAGAATCCAATTTCTATTCAACAAATACAATCCCATCATAACCGGTTAAGAAATTACCGAGTTCCGCCCCCGGTGGCCATATTCTACAACTACATACAAAAATCATTTTAGAATCCCATTTCCATCGAACATACCCAATCCCATAATAGTCGGTTAAGAAAATACAGAATTCAATACAAACGGTGAAAATTAAAATGGCGGTGCTTCCCCCTCCACCGCATGCGATGCGTCACAGTCCCTACTCAACGTAACGAATTCTTTGATCCTTTAGCTATCGAGCGGTGGAATAGGTAGTACCTAGGTTCAACCTAGGTTGAACCTTCAATATCAATATCAACCTTCAAGTTAACTTGGAGTTAACTCAATCCAAAAAATTTCTTAGGTCGAGTCGAAAAATAACAACAAAAATAAAAAAAAAATATTAATTTTAATTTTTTTGTGTGCGCAGTGGTATCTAAATACGAAAGCTTATTTTTTGTGATTTTTTCCGATTTTAAATTATTAAATTTTTCCTAAAACTAATTGTATTCATCTAGACATTTTTAAAATTTTTTGGACTCGATCCAAAGATCATTCTATCAAATAAAATTAAATCAAATTGTAAAAATTAATAGATAGATAAAATAAAGTTGATTTTGCTAAATATATTATATATGTATATCAATTCATGTGCTATACAGAAAATTTCGCAACCATGAGTTTTTAGCACTAGAACACCTTTCGACAAACTATGGAGAAAACAACCGCAATAATAGGATGTCTAAATTATTCAACATCATCGATGACCTATTCTACTTTAATTTATCAAATGACAACTTCAAAAATATCCTGAAGAATTATTTTTTTAAATTTTCTCTACCATTTCCTCTCCCTAAATTTACCGCGCATTTCCTCTACCAAAATTGTTTTGCCGATCAATAAATAAATAATAACTAAAAATTTCCTAAATTCTGTTTATAATAATAGTTAAAACTTGGTAGAATTCAGGTTAACTTTTATATAAACGGAGTCAAGTCAACTTGTAGTTATCTCAACTCGATAGTCTCGAAACTTCTTAGGTCCAAACAATTTGTTAGATCTAAAATATTTTCCAGGTCAAGTTAAAAAAAGAAAAAAATCACATTGGCCCATGCCACACGTAAAAAAAAATGCCGCATTTTTCTTCGTTTCTTTCCCCGTTTACCTATGATACAAGTTTTAATTGCGACTTAAACAAATTTTCTGTTCAACCACATAACTCAAACATAAATGAAATAAAAAATATTTCAAGGACATTTTTGACTCATTTTAGTTAAAATTTTATTTAAGAGAGAGCAGAACAAAACATTGGTAGAAAAAAATGCCTAAATACAAAAAATGCTCGTGTGGCATGGGCCATTGGAAACATTTTGCGAACAACACTTGTCAATGAAGCTGAATATGGACAAATATCAGTGGTACACGTACGAAAATAAAAACGATCGTCCCATCAAGGTCATGGCAAGAGGACCACATCCAACCCGTGAAATTAATTCAATAATGGAGGACCTAGAAAATAAAGGATTTAAAATCCTTGATGCCGTGAACATTATTAAAAAAGAGAGACGTAGCGCGGAGAACCGACTAGAACCCGTTTCAAAAAGAGGGCTTCCCCTGTTCATGCTAACCTTTGATAAATCCGAGCAAATAGAAAAAATTTACAATATAACTGGCATACTCAACATGCGAGTAAAGATCGGAGCTGTTAAAAGAGGTAGTACAAGAATAGTACAATGTAAAAAATGCCAAGGCTATAACCATACGCAACGATATTGCACGCGCGATGCAAGATGTGTGAAATGTGCTGAAAAGCACCCAACACAAACTTGCAAACTATCTAAAGAAGAACCAGCAAAATGTATAAATTGTTATGGGCAACATCCAGCAAGCTACCGTGAGGTTGCCAAGCAGCTACAGAAAATGAGGGATCAGGCACGCAAACTCCCTTTAAGTCAACTAAACAAGGATCGAGCAAGAAATGAAGCATCTGTGCGTAGGGAGAATTACACATATGCTCAGGCCGCTTCAAATTCGAAAGAAAATGAGGCCAACGGTACTGAAAATTTCAAAAACACTGTCCAAGCAATTTTAAAGAGCCTTGAGGAACAGAATAAGCTAAATAAGTTAATTCTGGATCGACTTAATCTGCTGGAAATACCAAGCTCCAAAATAATTAAACATAAATAATGTATGCAATAAATAGTTCAATTCATAATTCCGGGGCAGAAACCAGACATCAAAACTACTCATTAAGAATAGCCATATGGAATGCAAACGGATTAACACAACACCTAGAAGAATTAGAACTATTTTTAAAAACCGAGAAAATTGATATATGCTTAATATCAGAAACACATCTTACCAGCAGCTCCTACGTATCAATCGGGAGATATACTTGTTACCATACCACCCATCCCGCAGAACGAGCAAGAGGAGGGTCAGCTATATTTATTAGGGATAATATCAAACATCATGAAGAATTAAAAATAGAAAAAGAATCCATGCAAGTAACCACCGTGACGGTTAAATTTGGTTATCACAACACCTGTAATATATCTGCTATATATTGCCCCCCACGGTATAACCTAAAGAAAGAAGACTACATTAACTTGTTCCAGAAATTAGGAAGTAACTTCATTATTGGAGGTGACTTTAATGCAAAAAATACCTTCTGGGGTTCAAGATTAACCTCTCCAAAAGGCAAAGTGTTACTTGCAGCTGGCCAATACTCAAACTGTGAATTTTACTCAGGAGGGAAACCAACGTACTGGCCAACTGATCCTAACAAAATCGCAGATCTAATAGAATTCTACATCACTAAAGGCATATCGGAACGCTACATCTTCTTAGAGAATGATGAAAGTCTAACATCTGATCATTCTCCTGTTATTATGACGGTTAGTGAAAATGTAATAGAAAAAACCAATTCACCAAAGCTCACAAACAACAAAACAAATTGGGAACTGTTTAGGCAGTTGGTAGAGGAAACAATAGAACTTCAAGTGCCAATCAAAAGTGAAAATGAAATAGAAGAAGAATTAGACAAGCTCCTTGATGTCATACAATGGTCGGCTTGGGAATGCACCCCCAAATTATCATCCAGGAAAGAAAACTCCGTTATTTACCCAATAGAAGTAAGAGAACTAGTGCAGGAAAAACGAAAAGCCCGAAAGAAATGGCAGACTACGCGTGCCCCGCAAGATAAAACCACCTTAAACAACTCGTGCATCAAACTTAAGGCACTCATAAAAAAAGTGAAAAATGAAACAATTGGAAAATATCTTTGTTCCCTAGCTCCAACTAAAGATACCGACTATTCCCTCTGGAAAGCAACAAAAGAGTTAAAACGACCAAAAACGCAGATCCCCCCAATCAAAACACACGATGGGAAATGGGCTAGAAGTGCGAAAGATAAAGCTGACCTGTTTGCTGAACATCTTGAAGAAACATTTCAACCTCTAGGTCAGCAGACCAATGATGAAAACACTGCTGATACGCCCAGAATATCTGATTTTGAAGAGATCAGGCCTGTAACATTAAAAGAACTAAAAGCTGAAATTAAGAACATTAAAGTAAAGAAAGCTCCTGGTTATGATCTGATAACAGGGCAAATAATAAAGGAGCTGCCTGAAAAAGGTACCCGTAAATTACTGCACATAATCAATGCGATTCTCAGGAAAAAGCATGTGCCAATGCAGTGGAAAGTAGCAGAAGTAATAATGATTCCGAAACCGGGCAAGCCACCGAATGAGAGAAAATCCTACCGGCCAATTTCATTTCTACCAACACTAGCGAAATTGTTTGAGAGACTGTTGCTAAAAAGATTGAAAAGAACCATAGAACAAAGAAACCTTATCCCAGAATATCAGTTTGGTTTCAGAGAGAAACACTCAACTATTGAGCAGGTTCATAGGCTTACAGATGTCATTGAGAATACATTAGAAAGGAAAAAGGTTTGTTCTAGTATCTTCTTAGATGTGGCGCAGGCCTTCGATAAGGTGTGGCACAGAGGTTTACTCTTCAAACTACATAGAGATTTACCAAAACAATATTATATGATTTTAAAATCATACATAGAGGATCGCCATTTTAGGGTGAAATATGAAGATGATATTCCGAGCTAAAAAAGATTTCGGCAGTAGTCCCGCAGAGGCCGCAGGGTAGTGTTTTGGGACCTATTCTTTACCTGCTCTACACCAGAGATTTACCTCAATTAAACGATGTTACCATTGCAACATTTGCTGATGACACTGCCGTTCTCTCAGTAGGAGACACTATCGAGGAATCGACAACGAAACTCCAAGAAGCATGTGACAAAATCATAAAATGGACAAAAATGTGGCGTATCGGGCTCAATGAATCGAAATCCACGCATATGAATTTCACCAATCTAAAAATCAGTTATAAACCTGTAATCATTAACGATCAGCAGATTCCGTATGCAAATTATGCTAAATATCTAGGAATGACCTTAGATACCAGGCTCAGATGGAAAGAGCACGTTAAAAAGAAAAAAGATGAGCTTAATATCAAATATCGCAAAATGTATTGGCTTCTTGGGAAAAATTCGGAATTGTCAACAGAAAATAAATTGCTATTGTATCAACAGGTGCTAAAGCCTGTATGGAGGTACGGGATACAGCTCTGGGGCTGTACAAAGAAAACCAACACCAAAATAATACAAACTTTTCAAAACAAAGTGCTACGTGGTATAGTTAACGCTCCGTGGTACATTAGGAATGATGACCTTCATAGGGACCTAAATATCCCGACGGTTCAAGAAGAAATAAAAAAATTTGTAGTAATTCATGGACAACGTATCTATCAACACGTAAATGAAGAGCTTCGTGGTATGTTGGACACTTCACATGCAGTAAGACGATTGCAGAGAACGAAACCAATTGATTTAATGGATTAGGGACACCAGAGCAAAGACTACTTCAGTAAATAACCTATAAATGGAGCTGGCCAATGGGCATCTTCTCATTCACAAGTGGCTAAATCAAGAAAGAAAAATTACTAGATGAATTGTATTCAGTTGTAATAATTTAAATAAAAAAAAAAAAAAAAAAAAAAAAAATATTGGAAACATGGTGGAATTTTGTAGAAACTCGGGTTTATTCCATATAGATTTCCATACTAATTTAACACACTTTACTTTATGCATATAGACTGGATTTCCATGGTAATTTTCTTTTGAAATTAAAAAAAATTTGTTGTAAGTTTTTGTAAAATGAATTTATTTTTAATATTTGGAACTATACTTTTTTTAAATATAAATTAAATTTAATAAATTTCGGTTCTGTATTTTATGTATTTTCACCCACGCCTCGTAAAATCCAGCCGCGTATCCCTCTTAAAAAATAAAATAACAAATAATGACGATGCCGTGAAACTGAATAATTGTATTAACGGAATCCCGATTAACAACGTTGGAATAACCAGGTTATTACATTCGCACAAAAAATTAGATCAAGTAGTTCCCAATTGCATGGTGCAGATATCGCTTCGTTGCGTAGCAGCAATACTAACAAAAAATTCGATAATATATCTTAAACGGTGGTCACCGCTGATTCGATAAAGAACACAAATATAGTCCAATATATAACGCAACGAAAATCATAAAAAGTGAAGTTGTTTTAACACGAACGGCAGTAGCGTCGTAAAGTTCATGACAAGCACTTCACGGCAATAAGCACACCACCGCCCCATAAATCCATTTTAACATTGTAACAGTCCTACCTGTATATGATGTAGTTGGTTGGGAAGTATTATTCAGGATTGAAGCTGGATGTGAGCCAAGTTTCACCAATGATTATAACTTCGTAGTTGTTATTAAATATACCCATCCGAAAAGGACCCCGAATACTGAATGCGTTATGGTAGAATATGGACAAAAAATCAGCCAGATGGACCAAAGTATTGCCGTCGGTGCTTAATGAATGCGTCAATAATGAAGATATTTGAGCTGGAGCTTCATGAGTCATGGGCGTTGATCTGCCGAGCACCGCGCTTTTTGACCAAAGTTGTCTGACGAATTCTTTGACCACAGTCCGGGAGATCAAAACTTTATATGATTGATGACATCAAACAAATAAATTTGCTACAAAATTCTTTCTTGGCCTTGTTTATCGCAAATATAAGATCACCGCGTATCCAAGTACAGTACTCAAGGGCCGACCCATCATCCATGTCGGTACTATAGGCTGGCAGGATATGCAATATGCTGATGGTTCTACGTAAATAATAATAGCCGGACGTTCACGATTTAGCTACCATGTAATTAGGTTGTGATCAACGAACGGCGACAGATTTGGGAGTGCTTTGGCCGTAAATCAGATTGCAAAGAAACTAACAAATAAACTAACATTTGTTGGTCAGTTTTTATCAAGATATACTAATACATACTATACTATTTTTGATTGGGTAACAGTAATTTTTCTGATAGACCTTATTTCTGTGGATATTGTTTTTTGTTTTCCAAAAGTTTAAGCAAACTTGACAATTTTTGGCAAAGGAGGTTTTTCGTGTTTTGCAAATATTTTAAAAAATTTGCACCATTTACGAAAAAACGTACCGGAACTTTTGATAAATATGCTTTACTTCCCGAAAATTCAGCCTCTTTACAGTGTTTAAAAACCTTATGTTGACCTTATTGGTTTTGTGAATTTTAGACAGGAATTATGATTATTGATTATACAAGACAGTTTTACCCGTTGTCCGGTAAGTTTGATATTTCGCTTTAGGAATCAAGTGCGGTATGTTGAATATTATTGTATACATTCGCGATAAAAGAAAATCGGGTGTTGGCCACAACATATTCACCTTTCCATTTCTTGATATTACGTGAGTAATGTTAGAAAATGTATTTATTATTTCGCGATATTGCAAATTATTGTGATGGATGCAGGAGGAGGGAGAACGGTTACTATAAAAAAAACCTTAAATGTCAAACAGGATAAATTTTAACGTTTTCTCGCTAATTATTATCATTGATGCTTCAATCGAAGCCATCTTTACTACGGACCTTTAGATAAAATGGTGATGTAACGCTAGGCTCCCCGAATTAAAAAAAGGGGACTTAAAAATGGCGTTTTTAATAAATTGTTTTTTTTAATTTCAAATTGACTAATGGTACCCTCTATTGAACATGTAAGTCCAAACCTTTCAATTATTGCAACTAATGCTTTCATTAATGAAAATATAAACCAAACTTAAATTTCAAAATTGACATGACTTAAAAAAAGTTCCATTTTTTCATATAAAAACACCTTTTTTAAGTCAACTTTTTTAATTTCAGCTTTTTTTAATTCAGGGAGCCGTAACGCTATGTCTACAGTTCACCGATTATTAACCAGATGGCAGCAAAGAATGAAACATGAAAAATATTTTAAAAAAATTCCTTCTCTCTTCATCGTAATTTGCCTTAAACGTGGATTTTATTTTTCTGTTGTAATGTGTTCAAGCCGACTCATACTCTATTTCTTTGTTCGTTCATTCGTTCATTAATTTTGTTTTGACGGGACATATTACATACAATTTCAAAACGAATCTCAGAACGATTTTGTCACCACCTATCATTGAAAATTTTTAGTTTTTAGCGTTTTCATATTGTTCAAGTTGTTGTTGTATGCATATATTTCAGTGTGTGTTTCTAAATTTTCATCCAATTTAATTTTTATTTTTATCAGCGTCATCCCAAACAACAAAACAGCGTGAAAATGTTGCTAATTGACATCCAATTCTTAAAATTGATGCACACGGAACGACAGCTTGTAAATGACTGACAGTTCCTAAGCTACATATAGTATATCCAAAATGGCATGCGATTTGAATGCGTTCAAGTATATTTTAGTGCAACCAACTTCAGAGCCAAGTTGCTATTTGCTCACCTAATATTTGAGGAATTACCTTTGAAAGTAAAATGTTTATATTTACTTACTTTGAAAAATTCTCTTTCTCTGATTTTTTAAATTCGTTTCGTACCAGTTTCGTAACAGTAATCATAAGTGTTTTTAATTTGTCTGTTCGCTTAAACCAATATAAGCCATAGTTGTCAGTCTTCTTCAAAATTAAAATTAGTAAATAATTTATAAATTAGTTATTTTTTAAATTTCGTTTATTAATATTTTATTACAATTTATTACCGACTCTTCGATATAAGGCCAAAACGGAAACCCACTATAGATGAAATAATATCTCGCTGGAAATGCGTATTCTTCCATTCTCTCGTAAATGCAACAAATACATCTTTTGTATTTTGTGTGGTATTTTCTTTCCTAGAGAATGAACGAATAGCAATTTCCACCGAAATATTATTTTGATTATGCTATCTCAAATAACCTCTAAAGGCAATATAGTTAAGTGCAAATTTTTAATATAATGTACGAGCAAATACGGGTGGCATAAATTACGTGCGTGCGCTACATTAGATGTACAGACAGTAATTAATAAAATTTCCATTAACAATTTATTTAAAATTTTGTATGACAGAAAAAAATGAATAAGATGCTCTCATTATCTGTAATAGAAAGTAATAAAAATCTTAAATGACACAAGATGCAATAAAAAATGATGACAAATTACCGATGAAAAAGTTTCGAGACTTAACGGTACCAAACCGCCGGCACGTATTATAACCGGCTGCTGCGATTTTTGCAATAAAAGTAGCAATGCACGTTGTGATTTGGATGGAAACAAATACCAAGCTGTATTTGTTGCTTCCAACGCAATATTTTCGCTTAGCTCGATTATTTGATTTCCATAATAACAGTAAAGAAAAACTTGTAACGTCATCGAAATCATATAGCCAAAGTCGCCAATCAATGTGAGTTTGTTTTGATCAGGAACCTGTAACAAAATTTATTACTCCGTATGGCACACCATACATATTTTCATTCTGTATACCCACCGCTACAAATTGATACAACGTCATACAGATTATTATGCTGCTAACACCAAACTGAATAAAAACCGTCCAACCTATAGTTAAATTTATTTCGGAGCAAATTTTCAACAATTCACAATGCCGAGCTATAACTTGTGATAATTTGGGATACACTTCTCTGTTCGGGAATTTATAAGCGCCGTTAAGTACTGCACCTCTTGGTGCATCACGCAAATGTTTCCGAATTAAATCGAATTGACAACAAATTTGCACACACACATTAGTTGAAATTGTATCGATGGCAACACATAATAAGGCGCAAATTAAAACTGCTATAACTTGATGTACATATGCAATTTGAAATGCTGGAGAATATGAAGTTTTAAAGGGATACCAAGCGACTAATGGAAATCCCCACGGGTCACCAGTCGTATCTCCTATGACTGCCCATCCAAAGCACGTAGAAGCCGACAAAAAACTATAGATGACTACGTCCCTGAATGAATTTTTCTCGTACTTTTGGATAATAGCTTCAATTTCTGGATCATTATGATTTTCATTCGCATTCGTCGTTTCGAAATAATTCAAATGCGATTTTATTATATTTCGTCTATAAATTAAATTGATTAATTTTAGCGTGTGAAGCAAATTCGATAAAAATACAAATACTGCTTTTGATGACTGCGACATGTTTGGCCAATACATATAACTTGCTATTCCTTGTATTGCCATTAACAATCCCAAATACCATGACCACCAAATAATTGTCCAAATGTGATAAAATAGTATTGTACACCAGTTACGATCGAATCGCGTCGGACGCCAATAACCAATTTTTTGGAAAAGTTTTATAGTCGCCAATAAAACTTCACAAATTTTGAATTTATGATTTTTGTAGTACTTCCACATTTTTATTGTCTATCACTTGTTATGCCTCAATTAGAAGTACATAATATGAATTGAATTTAATAATAACAGCAAAAATTAAAATTAAAAAACTTTAACTAAAAATATGGAAAAATTGAATTAAAAGTTTTCCAAAGTACATCTTTTATTAATAAATCTTTCTTCAGTTTAAAAATGAATTATTTATGAATAATTATACAAAAAATTCTTGGTAGGTGATATTACATATAATAATGTATTTTATAAGAGGGCTAATACTTAAAAACAGTAAATGGTAAATCGTACAAACCTTACGCACTTGTTGCATTTTTTTGTGGTGAAATGGAACGCTTATACCGGATGATCAAATGTTAACGTCCCACCCAAAATTGATTGGTCCCGAGCGGAAACAAAAATAAAACTACCAATATTTTCATTGATTGACGTTCTGCATCTAATTCAAACATAAACTACTTACACGTGAAGAAGAAAAATTTACATCCTAAATGCATGTGTATCATATTGTACGACATATTAACAGCGCGAAATTAGTCTTACCTTGAAGGGTATACAGAACGGTCGGCGCGTTATTTGGAAATTTTTTGTAACTAACCCCTCGATTCTGATGATAAGACTACTAAGATCAGCTTAGGTTCAGGTATACCACTTTCCTCACATTTTAAAATTTTGAAAAAATACTGTATCTCGGCATTTTCATTTCCAACTGCAGTCCATGAAATTTGATAGTTGTACAAAACTGTGCAAAAAATATGCTTATATTTTCCTGTTTCCATGATTTTCGGTAACAATTCTTATTTATTACCAGGTTTCTACAAAAGGATTATTTATTTTTTGAGATTATTTCTAAGAACTTATATAGATAAATCAATTGACATTGAGTTACCTGCCATTAATTAAAAAAATAGTGATGTGCTTTTGTTCTCTCGAAATGCGTGCATTACGAGAATTTTTGGGTATGAAGTTTCCACTTGATAACCCGGTATTATAACTGATAAAATATTAAAGAAAGTTAAACTTTTTGTTTTTAAGAGAAATTGGAACGTTAGAAATTGATCAATGATGGGAGGATAAAGATGTTTCATTCCGTGTCACAATATTTTCTGTTTCATTCAAAAATACTACGTATCCAGAAAGTTACAAACATTAATATGTATCTCTTTTAAAGACTGGAAAATTGGAATTTAGTGTTATTGATTCCACAGTTTTTCTCAGTAATATGTATAGCTTCCATTAAAAGAGTTACAGCACACAGCATGCATTTCAAATTCGCCTTAAGGACGACAAAAATAAAATTCGATTTCTAAGGTAAAACCACAACATTGAACATTGAACAACATTTTCGATAGGAGTGAAACCGACGCACTTTGTGCTTATGATAAAAATTTAATTTTTATAAATTTACATTTATGTTTTATCAAAGAAAAAAACAAATATACAAATAATTAATCCGTATATAGATATCGCCGCCTCCAAGAAGTTGTTTTATCTCGTTATTCAAAGGAATCTGATATTCGCAAACTTAATTGGATATAACGAATGACATTCCTTTCAAAACTAGTTAACATTCTACATTCATTAGAGGACAAGGGCCAGTTTTCACTTCCGAAAACCAGCACAGGCCTTGTGAGTGTTTTGTAAAGTGGGACCTTGCACTACTGTGAAGAAAGAAACAAATTTCTGACATAACCTTTTTCGATCTCATATACACAATTGTGTATGTACAATTAATTATGTCAATAATTGATTTGCTTTTATGAATTTTGGAACAACATACACCTATTCGAACAACATACACATTTGTGCGTAACGCCCAAAAACCACTATAACTATAGTTCGGCGGCACAATTGTGTAGGTTTTATTGAGTTGTCGTAAGGTTCAGCTAATTTATATGTAATCAAATTATTATACTTTTTTTCACCAAGGATTCGGATCTAGCTCAAATCCGTTAAAATCCATAAGTTTTGTAAAAAAAATATCTTTTAAAGAAGAAGGAGCAACAACATATTTATATTCTAAAACGACAGCGCCATAAGAGTAAAAGATACAAATGTGTATGATGAACTTCAAATCAGGTGAAATTTATTTCAAAACCGATATTACAAACTGCGGTTATTTACATACAAATTTGTGTATGGCGAACTTAAATTGCAGCGAAAAGAAATTGTGTTTTGAACTCGAAAGGGAAAATGTGTTCTAGAAATTCGGTTGTTAAAATATATTATGTTGAATGGAATTTCGGCAATTTTGAATTAGCATAAATTCAGACGCAATATTTTTCGGTTAGTAATAAATGTCGGTTCTTCGGTCGGTTCTTTTTTTCAATGTTAGTTTTGCTTTTTATAATAATAACACAATAAAGAAACTGATTTTTAGCAATAAATCTATAGTTGACCGCCTTTCCTAATCTGGTGTTTATAGGATTTCTCCTATATTGGACAGACTGGGCGCAATTTTGGTGTTGCTGAATAACCTTTATCTGGTTTAAATTTAACTTTAGAAATAGTAATTTAACTAATTTAACTTTAATAAATCATACAGCTAGCTTGCATAATTTAGATATATTACATATACAACCCAAAAGGAGACGTTTGGATATCTTACAATCTTACGAAATTCGCAAATCTATATGCCATAACCAAAATATCCTTAACGAACAGAGAAAAATCCGTTTCTCACCAATTACGGCTCCCGCCCTGTTCTATTCTCACGTTCGTAAATAATATGACTAATACGTCGGGTAATTAAATGAACTTCAATATACCTTGAAATTTGTTACTCGGCCGATGACTAATCGCTTACTTGCTGCTATCCTTCTCTCCGCTTTTTATAATTAATTTTTCCGTATAAACAACAGGTGGTTTGGACGATCAATAGAATAATTTTTATTTGAATTTGGATTTTCTAGATGGAAAAAAATGTGTAAGAATCACAACAATCAGTTTCGAACGTTGAGATTACTGATTTGAAAAAATCAGCCTTCTCATCAGGTAGCGATGACTGAAGATGTATTATTTACGTTGGAATATTGTCTATATATATAGAGAATAGAGCAATACCATGTAGTTGTGCTACTAGCAAATTACTGCGTAGCGTACGAAATTCGATTCATTTTTTTTTACATTTATCATCTATATTCTATTCTAGCTACTAAATTTTTCGTGTTTACGAATTTTATATTTTACTTTAGGTTTTCGATAGTAATGGTGTTTGCGATTGTTCCGTATATTGGTCTAATTCGGATTCAAGGACAAACATTTTATGTCGCAGCTCCTTATTGGATACCCACTAAGGTATCAAATATTAGGAAAAACTTGTAACACATGACACATTAAAACACCTCATCGTAACTTTTTGTCTGGTCATCATCAAGAATTTAACCTCTTGCGCTATTTTGACGTACAATGTACGTCATTGGTAATTTTTACAGCGTACGTCTACGGCGCGAATTTGACTTTGTTATTTTTACATTTCCAAAAGAAAGAATTTATATTTTAACTTATTTCTTTCCTTTCTCACCGAATAGAAATAAAAAAAATATCGTGGATTCTGATAGAGAGATATTAATATAAAGATTGGGTGTGGTGGGGTGGTGAAATTGTGGGGTTATATGTTCGGATATGCGAAAAATCTAAAAAAAAAATGTCAAATAACAAAATTCCTAGAACCCGATTACAGTGCCACCTACCGAGTCCAATAGTGAATCTAAACCATCCAGGAACACACTCAAATAAACACACAAAATTTTATTAAAGTCGGACCAGCCGTTTAGGAGAAGTTCCTTTAGAATTTATTTGAGTGGATGGGCACACATTTCTTCTAGCTAATTGATAGCGCAGGAGGTTAACCTTTGACGTTCGAATAATCGAGCAAGTGCTCCGTTTGTTATGCTTTGAGGGCAAGCAAATAAAACATGGCAGTAGAATTTATATGCTAATTGGATAAGCAATTGGTAAACTTTTTTATAAGACAGGAGGTAAATGGTGAAATGATAGCGTTAGGACTGTCTTGATTGAAAATGTAAAGCATGGACAAAAACCGCAATTCTAAAAACTGAATAAACAGGAAATTTTTTATTTTATTTTTAATTTACATAATAATTTCAATTTGTATTTAGTGTAAATAGTTTTGTATTTACTATTAAATTAGTTATAGATATATTTACCAGTTTGTATGAACGAGACGTGTTACAACTCGAAAATATTATCATTTTATGAGAAAGCACTGTTGGCAGTAATGCGGATTGCAAACAGAGAAAAGATAGAGAGATTTGCAAAATCAAACGAGACCAAAGCTAAAGGCTCAATCGAGTATTGAAAACTGAGATATCAAAGAAGGTCCATAGTATTACGCAGGAGGTGCAATGCGAAATATTCTTGCACGATTTAAGAAAAGGCGATTCAGAAAGCTGAAATGAGAATGGGGCTAAAGTAAAAGGTATTGCAGTCAAGATAGAAGGGTTTATGGATAGAATGGAATCAGGAGCAAGAAGCCAATACAAATAAATCGATTGTATTTCAAAGTTGGGCTCGGATGCCAAGTTATGTTATCTCTTTAATAGAGCAAACTACGAGTAGTTACAAGTATAAATGATTACAACGATAAATTTGGTCACCAGATGGGCAGCAAAATATTTTTAGCTTCTTTTAGTAGTCAAGCCCACCTCTACTTGAAGGTTTTATGCAATTAACGATTAAGTGCGATTTTTTTTCTTCTAAACCTCTATATAAAAATGGAGGGGTGGGTGGATATGTTGTGGTCAACAACCGATTTTCTTTTACGACAAATATACATGGATCTCGAATATACCACACATAAATTTCAGAAGACCAAAAAAATTTTTTTTTGTAAAAATTCGTTATTTCTGCTTCAGTTTTGGAAAACTGATGTGAACCGATATTGTTGGAAATTTAATTTAGAATCTATTAGTTCATAATCGTTTTTGTCGAAAATGATATACTTTTCAAAATACATATTTGCCAAAGACGAATAAGCTCTTGCGAATGTACCACTTCCGGTGTACCAATTTCGGTCAAAAGTTTTCGTCTGATCTGAAAACTGATCTAGACAGGTATTGTTGCAAATTTAATTTAAAATCTTTTAGTTCATAATCGTTTTTCTTATAAATGATATACTTTTCAAAAAATTTGCAATCAACGAATAAGCTCCTGAGGAATCTGCCACCAATAAATACACCAATTTCGGCCAAAATCACAAAATTCTGTAAATTTACGGAAAGTTACATAAGAAGATCCACACCGATCAGTCATTCCGCCTGAGGTGTACAGAACCAGCGACATTTGGTCTGCACGCAGTACATCACATAGATATTTTTAAAAATGCCTTTTTTGACTTCGGCGATACAGCGAATGGTTAATTTGCAAACATCTCGAGGACAACATTTTGCATGATAACTATACTTTATTTTACTATGTAGAAGAAAGTAGGAGCAATACTTCTGTATTCTGCACATAAATAAAGAAATAACCCAATAAACCCTAAATGTTACGCACGTTCATAATTTTTGTTATAAACAATTGAAAACTAATTTAAATTATGTATTTACCAATATGAATACAAACATACGTTACTTTAAAATTCCCATACGCATGTAATCGTAAACCTCCGAAATAAAATTAATTTGTAACTTCCAAACCAATTACAATCACTTAGCATAATACTAACATTTCTACCAAAATTCATATTTAATTAAACCATTAAATAATAAAATAAGAAAATTTACGTACATTTAGGTTTCCCCCCACCTTTCTTGGGTATACTGAGACTAACACATAGAAGATAATTAAATGAGGAAATAATATTGAAACTGAAGAACATGTATAATTCAGGAACAAGTATTCTGTGTTCAAATAAACTGAAAACTTTAAAACATTTTTCACAAAGGTTTCGATAAATTTTCTGTATATGTACAAGGAAATGCTTTTTAATTACATATTTTGAACAAGAAAAAGTGTTTGAAGTGTTTGCAATTTGAATTAAATTTTTTTAAGGATAATATAGAAAATGCACATATAGGAGTACATTTGATACCTCGTTAGAAGTTTTCGATACGAGCTGAGAGTATATAGTATGAAATATAATATTGGATTGCTTAAGTAGAGTGGTAAAAAAATGATTCTTAAGTTGTTTTTATTTTATTTAATGTCCAATTTTATATTCTAGTGTTGATTTGATTACTTAAAGTATCGAGTTTTACAGTGCCGCATTGGCATAATATACAATTATGTACTACATATAGTATATGTATTTTAAATGGGAGTTTTTCAAAATTTTCTAAAATATTTCGCGAATACATAAAATATGTAGCACAATACAGGGTGTCTCAAAAAATGTACTACTACACCTGTTGCTAATATGCTACCTTTTGGTTTTTGCAGCTGTAATTAATGCTACAGCATCTTGGGGAGATGGGGAAAATCCTCGATTTCCACGGGTCCTGGAAGGTAGTGAGGAAATAAAATACTTCCTGTGGATCAGCGGACGAATTGCAAAAACCAATGCAATGGAAAATACAGCATCGAGAATATTTCCAGGTGGAAAATTAGATTTTTTTCTAGAAATTTAACCCTCCTCAAAGAAGTCCAGTTCCATACATTCTGCGAGAAGCTACGCATAGCTATCAGAAGATCAAAAAAAGAAATATCACTACAATCGAGGAGGATGAGGTGGTCACAAAAGGAACGCTTCCTATATAAGACTCTGTATTTGAAAAGAGCAGAAAAAATGACATTCATGGAATGTTAAATAACCAGAAGCAAAGAATATAAGTTATAGCAACCAAATTAGCAGTTTAACATAACGGTAGTGCAATGAGGGTGCATAAAATGTGGAAATGAACGTGGAAAACGTATAAACTGCATAAATATCACCTCCATAATTGATTTAAACATGATTTCTATACTTTAAGAATTTTTTACTATGTAACAGAAAGTGAATTTAACGATTCTAGGAGGGATTGCCGTACAATGTTAACAATTGGGATGTCTGTATTTGCATTTTATTTCGTTTGGGTTTGCTATTTTTAAATTACAAGGGCTTTTCAAATAGAATATTAATTTTGATTGTATAACTAAAGACTTATCATTTCACAAGTTCGATGCTAGAGGATTGGTAGTTACGGAAACATCTTTACACACACTAAGTTTAGCTGACGCTGAAGGCATACCTGTTGGAAATTAACATTGCTATATTTAAATCTCGTGCGACAACTGTGAACTTTCCCTAATCTCATGATTACCAATGGATTACCAACCGTGGATGTAGGTTGGGTTTGCGAGTAATATGTATCTCAACGCAAAACAACTAATATGGTAAAAAGACTCAAAACTGGTGGTAGTAATTATAAATTGGATTAGCGAGGCTTTGTTACAAAATAGGTCAGGACGCATAATAGCGACAATCTTTCTTGTTCCTTTCAGGACTATTAGGACCATATTCTAATTGCGCCTGCGTATTAGCATGTCTTTCTTTTATATGAACTTACCAATATGATTCCCCTAAATATCCCGCTCTTAAAACTAGATTTTTAATATCAATTGAACTGATAAAATGAAAACTCAAAATTATAGTCCTACTGAACTGAAGGCAGAGTGTTCTAAAGTGCTCACGTGGTTGATTGCCAAAAAACTGGTACTCAAAAAAGCAATGCGTAAATGTGGAATTTGAATGTATGACAGAGCGGGGAAATTTATAAGAAACAAGAAATTTTTCCTTGCACACAACCGGTATTTTTTTTTTTGCATGAATAATTATGTTATTACACTCACATAAAAAATTGAACATCATTATCAGCATGTAAAAACATCTTCAATATTATGACGGCAAGCTCGGATGATGTTTATGAATAAAATGGATAGAATATAGGGTAAGTAGGGATGATGACAAACATCCGGTTCAACTGATTCACAAATTAGTAAATTAACAAATTGTATATCCGATTCTGAAATGCTTACTACATTTACCTAGCTTTTTATTATTTTATGTATCAAAGTAGATAGACATAAGGTCGGCCTAATTACCTGGGCCAGCATAATTCTAGAGTACACAATGCTCCCAGATATTATTGATATTGGGTTATCTATATTGCAGGATATCATACCCACCTACCATCCTTTAATTTTATGGCGTATTAGATATCTATTATATCGTATTCTTTCATTGCAAATAATTTAAAAACTGGCATTGGTGGTAATAGGGCAAAATATATGGTAGATATGACAACGGGGAACTTAGCTAGGTATCAAGTATTCTAGAAAAGGCGTTGATTAATTTAGACGCTGGGTTTTTTCTGGTAATTGCGTTAGGGTAGCGCAACATCATCTATACGACGTGTATAAGAACATTTTTTCTTTCTTTCTTTATTTATTTAATAATTAACGACATGACAAACACATCGTAATTTGATCATGTTCTCATGCTGGTAATAGTAATTTTTTTCAATAATATTCAAACCAAATTACACAACCATTACCAAACTACAACTAAGAACTACAAATAATTAAATATATAGAGCTCGAGTTGTCTGTCTCGCGCCTGTCTAGATGTAAAAAGATGATGCCGATATTTTGAAACGTTTAACCCTAACCAAACGAATTGAATTCGTTATCTTTCGCGTCATTTGTTTGGGTATTCATCTGATTACTGAATACTGATGGACTGTGCCTTCATTCGTAGATTTATTTATCTTTTACATATAACGCATGTAACGCTTTTATTCAATCATAGGCAGCCGAGCTCGGTTAAATTTTCTATAAAAATTTGATGTAGAATTTAGCGAGCTAAACAACTCACGATTTCACTGATCGGAACCGAGCTCCATCACGGAAAACATTGAAAAGTTGTACATCTTCTATTATATTAATACTCTTAATTTTTTCAAACTCAACCCTAAAATGACCCCTAAACATGATCCGATCCGTTTAAATTTTTTAGGGTAGGTCGACATAAATATTGCCGTGTGCATAGGCTAGAAAAATTGGAAAAATTCCACTGGGAAGTACACGAAACGGGTACCTAAGGTGGTTTCAGAAAATTTAAAAGATTTGACGCTATGTGAGTTTGCCATGAGTTTGCTTTATTAAAACCCTAAATTTGTTATTGGCGATTTTCATCGAATGTAAGCTATAACCAGCGAGTCTGTAAGAGTCAGTAACGAAACCTTACAGAATTTAACGAGAACGTTTTGTTGCAAAATATTTGACAGTTTGACCAGCGAATCTTTAACACGATTATTATTGCCAATTAAATTTTGAAATGTCAATCTGCAAAATTACAAACTAACCACACCACAATTTTGGTCAAAAATTATGAAAAATGAGCTGATGAAAAATGTACATAAAATATTATATAAATTATTAAAATATACATAAATTATAAAAATGTAAATATACCAACATACCGCCATTTCAAATATACAATTTTGTCGTTTCCTTCAGTTTGTGCGATAATTTTCGCTCGTGTTACAGATTGCTAAATGACAATTCAAATTTAACGAAACTGAACGAAAAGTACTTTGAGTTTCGCTGGTCAATAATTACCATGTTTCCATGAACCGAGTTAAAATAGGTTTAGGTTTCGTTGAGTTGAATATTTGTTGGGGTTAACTCGTACCGTTTCCATGAAACCGAGCTAAGTTGACAGCTATGTTAATATTTATTTCGATAGTTTACTCATTTTCAAGGTTAATTTTAAAATATTTCTATTCAAAATCTGTATTTTAATAGTGTTTGCAATGAGTATCATTTAAAAATAGACGTAAAAAACGTTGACAGATAGAACCTAACCCAACCGTACTAGTTTCGTTGAGTTAAAACAGATTTAACGAAACTCAACTCTAATCTGCGTTTCCATGCACGTAAACCTGAGTTAACCTAGGTTAACTCTGTCATGGAAACATGGTAAATGTCAATAAACATACATTTTTCATATGTCGCTTTGTTACTTAAATTTCTTACAGACTCGCTGGTTATAGCTGTAGTTAGCTTTGGTTTCTACGTCTACAAGAGGGACGAGACTTGTCAAATTTATTGTTATGATAGTTTTAATTCCCTTTGCTTCATAGCAAACTACGATTTAAATTTTGTTCACCCAGATGTCAGCTACTTTGTTGCAAACCGCGAATATATCAAATTATCTTTTATTGAATCGAAATTGCATGATCGATCTTATGCCGTGATGCTTCTTTCTGTCCACCTATACCGAATCAACAAATAGTTACATTCGAAGCAGGTAATGAAGATGGAGCGTTGCTTGCAGCACCAAACTGGCCGAACGAAGTTTGAGTCATGGTTTTAGCTCAACTTTAATGATCAAAATTCACGTCTTTTCCTATATACTGACATTCCCCACCATAACGTTTACGTACGTGGTAAATGGCAACTTCGTCAAAGAGGTGGAGAGAAGGTTGTTGCACGAATGTATACAGTAAGCTTGAGAGATGAGGAGCGTTTCTTCTTGTGGCTGCTTTTGTTACATATTCGAGGTTCCACCAGCTTTGAATTTATACGAACATTGAATGGTTTTATTTACAAAAACTTCAAAGAAGCTACAGCTGCACGGGGTCTGGTAAACGATGATGAATGGGATCACTACTTAACAGAAACAGCAGTATTTCAAAAGCCAAGACAGCTTTGAGAGACTTTCGCTTATATTTGCTGCTTTTGTCAACCTTCAAAACCTCTTGATCTCTGGATGAAGTATGCAGATGACATGACTCTTGATTACAGCCGACACTATATTGAAAATGTAGCAACAAATTTGGCTCTCCACGATATCAACATGATTTTTATACAGCACGGACTTTGTTGCGCTATGATCGGCTTACCAACTCCATCAAGAAGTCCCGTAGAAGTGCAAGTCTTCGATTACAGTTCGAGAAGTCGAAGAAGATGAATTACGAATTCAACTGCTAAACGAAAAGCAGTTGGATGAATTTCGTAAAACAACTGCTGCAGTAGATAATGAAAATGTCTCCAGCCGAAGTTGAGATTTGAATATTTGGTTCGGGCGCGTAAATGGTCATGTGATCCCAAGCACGCGCTTTCCATTTGAGATATGAATATTTGACTTGACACGTAAGTCACACTGTGTGCATTTGAGCGCGTGCTAAAAAAAAAGTGCATCAAATTTACATCTTAAAAAATCTTCTTAATCATTTCTTAACCAAAAATTCAACAAAATATATTCACGGGGAAATTTATAATATCGTATTTGTAATATAGTAATTTTATTTAAAAAATAATCGTCAAAATTACCGTGCTGCCATCTACCATCTATGTATTCTGAAACTGATTTCTTAATGATTGAGTGTAATCATTTAGCAATAAATATATAAGAGAAATCAAGTAGTGCAAATTTTATAAACCAGTTTTTCCGAGGTTAATCTTACTTTATAGTTATAATATATTTATATACATACACAAATTTAATTTTTTTCTATATTTAATACTTATATACGAAACTTATAAACATATCGGCATAGTTATTTTATAGTTCATTGTTCTTGTTAGGTCAATAGTAAAATAGTTTAACCTCGGAATCTCTACATGAGTCGTCTTATGTATATTTTGCTCTATGATGTAATATATTTATTTCCCAAATTTGAGTGCATGCCATCTATTGGTACTCCTAAAACTAAAAAAAAAACAGTGACCACTTTCAATAGTAACTCATGGATGTGGCTTTCGTCACCGATCCAAATTGCGAAAAACTAACGGTAGAAAACCAAGGAAACATGTCAATTAGAGAGTAGAGATAAATGTTCGTATATATTTTATGTTATTTGGATATTTGGTTTTTTCACATTTGCATGTTAAACAAATAAATTATTAGAATGAGAGGGCCTAATTCTAATAATTTATTTGTTTAACATGCAAATGTCAAAAAACCCAAATCTCAAAATAACAAAAAATATATACATACGAATATTTATCTCTACACAAATTTTTTAGCTTACCTGTTTATCTTTCAACTTGTGGAGTTATCGTTAAACTTTAACTGCGCTAACATTTAGTTTATGCATTTTTTAGGTTTTAGGTTCATTAGTCGTTCTATCCAATCGCACATTTTAAGTATTCGCAAGCGGTTCTGGCAACTTCTAACGACCCTTGTCTTTTGCAAATTTATTTTGAAATACATGTTTTGGTGTTTCAAGTGATCTTTTTGCCGCAAGTAGTTATGTTATTTGGAATATGTGACGCACAAAAAAACATTACAGTAAAACATTTGCATGTCAGCGTCAGGGATATAGTAAAAAGTTAATTTTTAAAATATTTTACAATATTTGTAATTCTGTCGTTTTAATGTTGATTCGTTCCTTTATACTATAAGGACTAGGTAATTCTGTTAAATGATTTAAAGCGCAGTGTTTATCAACGGGGGCCATACGGCGGGTCATCAGTGGTCCTTCAATGCCACTTAAATGACTCGTCCTTTTGTAGAGGGAAGACGGTAGTTCAAAAATGTAAAAATAGATGTAGGAATGAACATATTCTAGCCAACACCCGAATCTCGAATTCGATTTGGAATTTTAGATTTCTAAAGTGAAAAAACCCACTTACCTTTTGGTAAAAACAGTGTTGCATAATCCCAAATCGTTATCAAACTTATCAAAATTTATTAGAATCTTTTAATTCTTGCTTGCTGTTTTATAAATGCTAAACTTTTCAACCTAAATGCAATAATTCGTAAAGCTTTTACGGAAGCTATCACTTCCGGGTCAAAGATTTCCACCAGATTTCGCAAGCATGTCGCAATTTATGGAGAAAGCTAAAGAATAAAGTTTTATCCCGTCTCGATTAGCCAATCCGCCTGGACTGTAGAGATACCGAATTTTGGTGAAGAATTTTTTTTTATCAAAATGCATAATTTCCGTTAAAATTTAAAAAATGATCTGAACCAATTTTGTTTGAAATTGAATTTACAATCTATTTATTTTAAGTCGCGGCATAAGTCAAACTGTATGGAATATGTCAAAATGTATGGAAAACCGAAAACTTTGTCACATTGTTCAGTTAATTTCGGAACTATTGACGATTGTAAAAGTTGGAAACGCGCCGCTAGTGGGCAGATTGAAAGTAACTTAACTACAAAAAATGATATGTGTGATCGATATGCCGAAAAATCAAGGCTATACATAGATTCATGTATTTCATATTAAATAAGCCACAAAATCACTAATTATACAAAACCGATATCACTTTTAATTAGTATATTTAAACAAAATTAAACCAAGCAAAGCTAGCACAATAAAATTATGATGAATTATTGCGAATATTACCGGATGTTTATTTTCTTTATGCATGCAAAATTTGTAGTTATCATAGTTCAATATAAATCCGTTACGTGGAATTCGTGATACTCCAATCGTTAATAACTTCAAATTTTTCATTTTGACGTTTATGGTTACCGTTTTTGTGACAGTGTCTTCAATACAACACGCTTTTTTTTAATTTTCACTCATTATTAAATTAATGGTTGTGATATTATAAATAATTGATTGAATTCGAACAATATTGTGAGAACTAAAAAAATTCGATCTATCAAATAACACAAAAACAACTCAAAACAGACGAAAGATTTGTGCGTGCAAATTTATAAAAACTTATTGAAAACGAATATATAATTTTCAAAGTATTTGAAAAAACGAAAGAAACGCCTATGGAAACTGCCACTTTCTATAGGCCGATTTCGGAGAAAAATCACTGGGTTCTCTAAAATTATGGAAAAGCTTAAGTCTGAAGTCTCACTAGGGAAACAGATTTTAGAAAAACATCAGTAAATTACTTCTATTGGTATTCCTATAGTGTCAGATCAGTAATCAGTAATTTCAAGAAAATCGTTTAAAATGTTTTGTTCAAAATCAGTCATCATACCTACATATATATAGTAGATATAACAATACAAAGTCTATATATAAAGTGTAAACTTAAAAATATACCACTTCACTAAAAGTAATAATTGATCAATGTCATACAGACAGGCAAACAGAATCAAAAATTCCCAAAATAATCGCTCGGCTTTTCATGTTTAGAACGAAATTATTAAAGTTTTTGCCAGTTATTTCAATTAGTACGTCCATAAGCGCTTAGTTGATTTTTTGTCATAATTATAATGCACATATTTGAACCATCGTATATACATTACATCTATATACTTTACAAATTTTAAAAAAATTTTGTGATCATTAACCTACAACTATAACATTTAATATATAATTTTTCTATTGTAATATGTTAGAGATAACTAAAACCACCTAAACTCCTAAAGTACCTAAAGTATCCATTTAATCAAAATTTTTAATTTGTTTTAACTTTAAACAAAAAAAAAAATTCAATTCAATTATTTAGTTCGAAATATACGAGTAACACTACCAATTGAATGAATATAAAACTAACGACTAGAGAAAAGTTTAGATTTTTTAAATCAATTTTAAAATATACTTACTCGTACTTTTCTTAAGAAATTAATAAAATACAGTAACAATCACGTAACCAATCAAGAATACGCCACCCGCCACCCCTATCTATATATGGGTATGATTTTATGTTTATGCCCTAAATATCTAAAAAGAAACTGTTGCATTTTCTGTATGTCTTGTATCCACTCTTCTTGTGTCGATCATTACCATATAAACATTCTTTTCCTTAGATTTTCCATTTGGTACATGCATATACAAATGTATACGAAATGAAAAGCAACCAGTACCAACAACAACAACAATCATAAAAATCAACACGAAAATCACTAAACGATAAAAACGAAAAAGAAAATCGGGAAGTAGAAGAATAAAAAATCACAGAAAACTTTATAGCAACAACAAGTAGACAATTCTGTTTTTATATAAATCTTCGGACTTGATCAAATTTTCATTCAGTTGCTTAAGCGCAGCCAATCGTAACGGCTGCTCTATTTTTTTAAGTATACGCGGATTAATAATTTATTACAAGATTTCCTTTTTTGTATAAAATCTCAAATAATTCTTTATTTTTTATTATTTTTAAAATATATAATTTAATTTTGGAATTTATAGAATGAACTGGCTTGTTATGAATGTAAATGACAACAATGTTTGTTTGTGAAAAATTATAAATAAATTAACGAAAAAGCGGCGGTTTGTAAATTTGTGCCGCGAGAGAAACGAGTAAAGTGGAAACAGCCTGGTCAGTTGTGTTAATTATATACATAATTTGTTTAAATATTTAAGATAATTTACTGTTTATTATTTTGTAACGTAAATTTAAAAGAAAAAAAAATTAATTTTGTTAATTTAAAATGTGTGTTGTACTTTAAACAAACAATACAGCGCGAGACACGCTTGTCACAAAAATTAATTATTTCGGCGGTTTTAAAAAAACTAAATTAAATTTGGTGTTTGTTGTGTTGTGCTTCTATGTCAATGTACATCTGTACAAATATTGAAGAATAATTGAAGTTTTCGAAAATTGGAAAAACAATGCATCCAGTCGAAAAACGAGTAATTGAAAAACAAATTGGGTTTTACGGTTTCTTTTAACACTTGTTTGATTTATAGTTTTCAGTGGTGACAAAATTATGTGGGCCATATGCCGTCGGCTATAAATTTACAACTTATCAGGATTTGATAATCGTGTACTTCAAATTTAATAACTACTTAGAAATGTTTTTCGTGAAATTATATCAGTTAACCCTCCGTGGTTTGCGGAGTGATTTTCTTCTACACGATTATTAATTTCCTGTTTGTTATCATTATTTTATAATTGTATCAGGCCGCCGACGGCATATTTCGAAAAACAATAAATTAATCACACCTGATTTGTGCGTTGTGATGAATATAATTATGTGAATTAGTTTATGCGCATACCTAATAAAAATAATACTTGAGATTTTTATATTTCGCTATCTGTGAGTATTTTGCAATCTATGGCTAAAACGCGAATTATCGTACAAAAAAAAAATTAAATTTGATTTATTTGTGAATTTGTGATCAAAGACTGTTTTAACAAACATCAAACCTTTATCAGGGTAATTAAATACGACATCGTCGTTACTCGCTTAAAAGAAAATTTTTAACCTTCGTTATGTGCTTGGTTTGCAAATGTGTTAGACAATGTAGTTTATTATAACCGGTGTAAGAAAGGATTGATGAATCTAATTCCTATAGATCGGAGTACACCATTGAAATTATATAAATTACGATATTTCGAAATTTTCGCCCTACCTGAATTTGTTGTTGGGAAATCAATAGAGGATTTACCGAAGTTCTTTGATTTGCAGCATAAAGCAGAAAATTAAGCAACAGAGTGATTAAGATGCACGCGAGAACAATGCGGGCATGTAACTTTAACAAGCAAAGTGTTTTGTCTAATCTACAGGAATTATTTAAAAAATTCAATAAAATGTAACATATTAAATTCCTTCGTATGTGGGATGCTGTTCTGAAGCTTAATTTGAAAATCTGAATCTCAACCCTATAAGCTAAATCATTTACAATGGTGAAAATCGATTGATTTTCCATTTTATTTACCGTACGTATCAAAAACTACGATTAGTGTTGGTTAGACGTAGTTTTTGATATCATAGATTACCCGCCGCTACTGGCATCAACTTATAGATTGGTGGCATCAATTTATATATTATCCCGAATTACAACAACTCTCATCTCATACAACAACTCTCATATCAAATAATGCGGGGTTGTTTTTTTTTCGTAAGATCGTCTTTAGTTGAAAGCTGTGATTAATTTAAATGGTTTTTACGGTCACACTAGTACGCCTTGTGATCATATCTCTTTCATCTCTGATATTGTACGTCACTTGATTTCCATATGGGATCGTCAATGCCAGTGATGAATTAAGTTTTGATGATTGTTCCATTAGGGTTGTTTTTGATTGATACCCTGTTACGATCCTCCTCTCTTTTCGATATCGTAGTAACAAGTGAAATTAAAATGGTTTTTACGACCACTGGTGCAAATTTGGGTGATGTCCCTTTCACTTCTAGCAAAGTAGTTAGCGAAGAATTTGGAGATGATAAATGGTATTTTATAAAAAAAAAAATTCTACTCAAACTATTTTTCAATGAACACTCGATAGCAACATAAAAGTATTATTTATATTAAAGAGAGAGAGAGAGAGAGTAAATATCGATTATTGCTCTTCAGTTACAATTGGCCTTCGGCCTCGGGTGGTAATTTCTTCTCTCAAGCAAAATCTTTGATTTTCCTCCCTTTACACATAATCTACTTTTGTTGATCTCTATTGAGTAATAAATTGATAAATTTTTCACAGTTTAAAGTTGAGTTAATTGATTCTCATTTCTAAGAACAATTATGTATGCCTTCTGATTTTTAAATATATTGAGGCTTCTTCTTGCTACTTAGCTTAGACAGTCAGTCACAATGTCAATTAGCATGAAAAATGGGAATGTAAACACAAAAAAGAGAGAGAAAATTACTTCCGTTTTTCATAAAAAACATTTAAAGAAAACATCGAGGAAGAAACGGATTTAGTTATCGTTTATAAAATAATGGTTGTCAGAATACAAAAGTTAGGCTTCAAATTTTGTTTTTTCACCCTGGTTAGGAACCTGATGTGATTTTAGATCTGTAGACCTTATGAGACTATATAGGTTAAACATTTATGAAACGACGAACACTTTCGAAATTCTCGAAAAAATTCGTTTGATCAAAACTATTCGTATGTATAATAAAATTTGTTTGTTCGCTTGTATGTTAGTTTTTCTATTTTGAAAATTATATACAATTACAAATTTTTATAGATTTAGATAAAATTTTATTAGTTATCGAACACTGATTTTCAATTTTAGATTTTTAAGATTTGCTTAGAATAAGTCCGAATCGTGTGATAAATAATTTTTTGTATCCATTATTTAAGTTTCAAGAAAAACCAATTCCCTTTCATGAAATTCTGACAGTACGCGATGCAAGAATGATGGCCACTTCTAACTTACGCTAGAAATGGGAAGTGATTGTAATGTTAAACTTTACTAGCCACGATTTTTAAAATGCGATGGTAAAGTGGTTGTACTAACCGACTGTAATATTCTGTAATTAAAATTGGGGCTCATTGCAGACATAACAACTCGTACTATATGAGTATTAAATATATTGGCTAACAATTGTTGTAACATTTAAATACGTTCACGTTCATATTAATAGTTTTATATTCTAAAATGGACTTCACGATTTTAGAAATCGAATATTAGGTTCCACAAATAAAAATTTTCTTTTGAATCTGTGAATGCCATTTAAGCGCCTAAAACGTGAAAAAATCTATTTCTTCTTTGTTGATTTTATTTTAGATAAACCTTCACATAACATGGATATGGTCAATTCCTTTCTGGGCTTCTTTCCTTCAGTTCCTCTCTGGAATTTATCATTTGCCTGATTTTTTAAAAACAATAATGCTCATATCGCCGAAAGCCACCTTTTAATTGTGTTGGTTAAACTATCACAATCCGTAAATCCCTCCTAATTTTCGAAATACTACAATGTTAATGGTAGAAAGAAGGGGAGGGTCGTTGAATTTTAAATATCGTTTGATAGTGTCAAACAGAATAGAAATATGGAACGGAGAAGGAACCACCCAACATGAAGAAATTTTTACGCTTTAGTATATTGAATAATATACTAAAGCGTAAACATTTCTTAAAAGTTTGTTTGAGTGACAAGTCGGTGGCATTAGGCGCTTTCAGGGCACTCAACAATTGGGAACATGCGTTGAGTAAAATAAAAGCTCACGTTATGATAATGTTTAGCACTTTGAAATATTCAAATCAAATTGGCTATGATTTCGTGGCGCCCATTGATTAGCTATTAAGGTATAAACAGAACCAGCTTTGGTAAACACCACAAGTGCTTCAGCGTTGAAGCGACAAAACAAGAAAAATAATAATAAATTAACCCTAAAATATTTCATTTATCTTTTTATAGACTCTATTTAAATTTTTTTACATAAAACATTGGGTACAACATTCAGATTTGGTTGTAATTCATTTAAAAAAAGTTGTAAAAATGTTTACCAACATAATAAACTGAAACTGGTATAGGTAGTACAGCAGCGGCGGTGAATAAATTAGAATAGATTCTAAAAAAAAATTAGGCGAAAATGTCGTCGTTGGCAGCGACATTGGTTGTGTTAGCATCCTATGGTTTATGTGTCTTGTCGCTGCATCTCTGGTTCTGTGTATACCTTTATTTTAAAACTATAGCAGAAATTTAAAATTCACTGTTGTGCCTCTTTCTCAGTAAAGAAAACATTTAATCAGAATAAATTCTTACAAGAGTTCCTTAAATTGTCAAATTGGTTTTCAAAGTTAAAAAATTCGGTATAGGGAATTATGAAATTTGATTTGTAATATTGGATCCTAAAATGAGTTTTGAATAAAATTGTATTTGTAATTATTTAAACATTTTTATTTCCAAACAAGTTATTTTAAGCTTAAATTTTCAATGAAGTATTGTAACAGAAGTAATATTCAGTTTCGATCTGATAAGATCATGTTCGATATCGCTATGAATTAATTAATTAATTCAGTAAAATTATTAAAAAAATTACTTGCACTGGAATTGAAACCAGTGTGAATGAGATGAAAAGTTTGTAAGAATAAAATTTAGTTAGTTGTCATATAATTCTCTAGAGTTACGATTACACGGTTGCTCAACATACAAAGTGTAATCGTTGCGTAGTAATATTCAGTCACCATGGCTTGATGAGATGATTGAATTTTTTCATGATCTTATCAGATCGAAACTGAATATTACTTCTGTTACAATACTTCATCGAAAATTTAAGCTTAAAATTATATTACAATATTATTATTTTAATTTTCAGATTCAAACGTAAATTTTAGATGAAGTTCTGGTATCTGTCAATGCTATACGATTAAAGTGGATTTCAAAGATTTTAAAAGAAGTTTTTCATTTTGACTCCGCCGGATAGTACTGGAGTGAGATTATGAAAACCGAAAGGAAAAATCAATTGTTCTAAAATATTTCAATGGACAAAAAAATTGAAAAGTAGTCGGTCTAGATATTTTATATGAAAACAGAAATAAAGGAAAACTTAATAATAAAAATGTGTTCGGCAACCATTTTATAGTCCGAATAAACTTTACTAGCAGATCTGTCATTACTCTTAAAATATTGCAGAAATTATAAGATGTTTCACGTCAGATCCACTAAGGCCAATTTCAGTAGATTCAATCGCGTATGTTTGAAAATATTTATCAATTAATTTAAATTTCCAGTCGAATTGCATGATGCGGCCCCTGGACTAATTCTTAACCAATAATAATTGTTATAGAGTTAACTCAGTTCTATTCAGTATTATGAAATTTAAGAACTTGTTTTAAAATGCAATTGTGTGGCATCAACAAACACTAGAACTACATTTAAAATTTATGTTTGGATCCAAAATGAATCCTAGAAACCAAATTTCATAATGAATGATTAAGAAATGTCAGAATTGAATCCGTCATGAATATATCCTAGAATTTTATTCGAAACTCACTTTATAATCCCTATATAATACTATGAATTAAATTTTCACATAGTCCGTTAGGAAATGGTTGACTTCCACCTAACATTTTAAAGTTTCAGAATTCCCTATACCGAGTTCTTATCTTCGGAGGTAACCCGCAATTTACCAATTTAAGTAACACTATTAAGATTTTATTCCGCTGGAATATTTTCTTTTGTGAAAAAGAGTTACACAACTTATTTAAAAACTTCGGCTGGTTATAAAATAAACGTAATTCGTTTTCTGCGATATAGTAGTGCCCTTTGTGTTGACTAGCGTGACCTCGTAAATTTCCTCTATCTTGCACAACACGGTTTGATACACGATCTCTGTTAGTTACATGACCGTTAAGGTTAATTAAAAAACATAATTTTTCAGGTTTTCCTTGGGTCACATACACATGTAGTTCTTTCCATTTCACTTAATCAACAGTTCTTCAGTAATGATTGCTGATCGATAATTCGGTCAATTAGATTATAGATTAAACTTTGATTGCTAAGATAATAAGAGCGTTAATTTCAATGATATTGACCAATTAACAAAATTCAATATTATTTGTTTATTATTCAACATCAAACTATTTACATATTTGTTTAGAAACGGTTCACACGAACTGGTGCATACCAGTTGATTCTCACCTCCGTAAGTCCTATATTCATAATGTATTAAGATTATTGAACAAGTATTTCCTATGTACATATGTATATATACTTAAAACTCTCAAACTCAATCGCATTGAAACTTCAAACAATAAAACGATCACTTAAATTGTATTTACTTACTAAGTGAATAATTAAAATTTATTGGTTATTAACATTACACATAAAACATTTCAAATTTTATTGTAGTTTTACGATCAGTTTTATATTTTTGTTTTCATATTTTTTTTACATAATTTTAAAGTTTTCTATTTATCTTTTTAGATTTTTTTATCAGTTTTTTATTGAATGACTTGAATGACTGTAAATATTGATGACTTCATTTATTGATGACTCATTGGATTATGTGGATATGCATCTTTCTTCCAAAAGCTTCAGTGTACTTCAATTTAATATTTGGGTTATGAATGAACTAACCCCCCGATTCTGACTATAAGACTATCAAGCCCATCTTAGCTAAGACTATCTTGTGAAGATTTTTTTTAAGACTAAAGTCTTCATTGAAATTCTGAAGGCGGTAGTCTTAAATAATATACTAGAAACCTAAAACTTTTGTAGAGCTATCAAAACCAAATTTTCACCATATTGGTGAACAAGACACAATTTTTTAAGATTACCTCCAGATAAGACTAATTACAGAATAAGAATTTAAAGTCTACAGTCTTCGTTAAGACAAAAGTTTCCGGTAAGACAGAAAATACGCCTGTGACTGTACGTCCGAATATAAGTAAGTTTAACGATTTACTAAATGTTATTGATAGTTATGATTTACATACTGAGATTTATTTGATAGTTATGAGTAACCGAAACTTTTATTAAAAGCTCAAATATATTTTCCGTTAATATTAAAAATTTCTCAAACGTCTTCTCTTGTAGAAATGACAGGTCGGGGGAGGAATATCGCTGTTCATCAGAGACAAAATTCGTTATAATATCCTAAACATTGACGATGGAACCTTGCCTTTCCAGTAATGTTTGTGGGATTTATAGACCACCAGGCTCTGATACTACATATTTTTTAGAAATCTCTGAACAACTACTATGTAGCAAGAAAACCAATTCTGACTTTATTATAGTAGGAGATTTGAACATACCTATTAATAAAAATTTAAAACTAATTTCTGAGTTCAATCCCACCTTTTTAAATCATGGCATGATTGTTACTAACACATTTGCTACGAGACCAGTAAGTGGTAATATCCTGCATCATGCTATTAGCAGTTTTATTAATATAGAACGAGTTTTTAACTCAACAATTGAATCTGATATCAGTGATCATAGTTTTATTTTCTCCAAATTCGTGTTTTAGCCGAAATACATAAATAAAAGATTAGAAAAGAACACGGTAAATTATGATAAAGTTAATCAGTATACTTCAATGATTTTTTATTTTCAACCCTGATTCCACCCTAAAATTAATCTGTGAAAAATATAATGAACTGATTGGTAAATATTCGAAGTTAAGCAACTACGAGTACAGGTGAAAATCAAAAATGCTAGTAATTGTCCCTGGATGAATCCAGATCTTTGGTATCTAACAAAAGAAAAAAATCGAACCCACCAAAGATTTAAACAAAGTACGAACAAGTCTGCGTTAAAAGACAGACTAGATTTACTGAATAAAAAGATCAAATCTAAAAACTGTTACGTAAAAAGCATTATTTCAAAAATTTGTTCAATAATTTAAATCAAAAGGAAGTATGGAATCAAATAAATAAATTCATAAAGCACAATTCTAAATTGAATATCCACTCTATTGTATAAAACGACAGTATTGTCAATACATTCAATAGCAATTTTGTAAATGTTGGCAACAGCCTCTCTTCTACAAGTAACAGTAAAACTGAATTATATAATCTTCACAATAGTAACTCTAAATCATTTTTTTGTGCCCAATTTTGGTTACTCAAACCTGTTAATAGTTTAGATAATAATAAGGGTGGTGGATACCGACCAAATGGCACAGTGGTTAAAGCTTTGGCGTTTGGATCGGTAGGTACCGCGTTCGAATCCCGATAGGGACAGGATGCGAAGTGAAATTTCATCAACAGATTTCGATCTGTGATGAAATGTAATACATCTATGACCCTCTGTCGGTGTGCAAAACCCATGGGCCAACCCATCTTAAATGCCAGTATAGGCTAGCATGGAGCTTGCAATGTGCCTTGAGTTGGCTGAGTAGACGTAAGGTAAGGATGTAAAAAGCACAACCACGAAAGAGCAGGGTGAGCCTTGAGCCTCAAAACAGATTACATTGTAAATAAAAAAAATAAAAATTCTTTTCTCAAATATTGACGGATTTAATCAATGTAATATTTCAAACCAGCATCTATCCAGATTGTTTGAAGATTGCGAAAGTGACCCCAATATTTAAATCAGGTGACTGTAAAATTGTTAGTAACTCCAATCAATATCTGTTTTGTCTGTGTTCGACAAAATACTTGTAAAATTGATTGCATATCATATGACTGAATATCTAAATGCTTTAAATTTTTTTTTTACTGTCATCAATAAGGTTTTAGACGGGGTCTGTCTGTGGCTTATTTTTAGATCTGCATAATGCATATTGATCATCGTCCAGTATGTAAATCACAGCCATATATCCCGTCATTCTAATCTTTTAATATGCTATAAAATCAAAACTGAATTTAGTAGAAAATCCATATCATGCATTGGTCCTTACGCATACAACCATTTACCAGGTATTGTATAGTACGCATTATTTTTGTTGTAGTTCTCGTTTTATGGAGAGCTGATATGCTTTTAAAGAACAATAAATCCATTAGCTATCTTCAAAACTAATAACTTTAATTTTAGTTTAAATGTTTAAAACTATTAATTTTAAAACTATTTGTTGTACTTAATAAATTAATAAATTAAATTAAAAACAAAAAAAAATCTTAAAACGTTTACTCTTTCCCCGAAAAATCAATAATTAAAACACTCGACCAATCGAATTTTGTTTTAGCAATTCGTATGAGCATCAAAATAAACTTAAGATTTTTTTTTAAATTCTAATTCGGACCTTATTTTGTTTAGTCTCTGGACATCGGGATTATAAAAAAGATAGGGAATCTGGAATTTTAGGGTCCCAAATTGAACCAGTTTGTATGAGTTCCTATACAAAAGCTTCTGTTTCTAAAAAAAATTAGTGATCTTTTTGTCAAAAATCTTTAAAAGGCATCTAAATCTTGTACGAATGCAGCGAACCTTCTCGCTGCTTGAAGCGTTGCATACTGCATGCAATATACCTAATCATGTTTTGAGTGAGGGATTGAATTGCAAAGACAACTAAATAATTTATAACCAAGATTGGTATATTAATTAAAATTTCCGTTCATGAAGAGCGAAACCGAAATTATGCAACCGTAGCCACTTGAGATCGAAACGACGTTAAAATTTGTTTAATAATCTGCATTTAGATAAAAAATCTACTTTGATATTTATAAAAAATCTGAAATGCTCAAAATACGCTTGCAAAATTTTTAAGAAATGGTTCGCCTGGGTTTTATTTAGAAATGCATTCTCTTTTTATTTAGCATAAATACAATAATAAAGTCCATGATCTAGTCAAATAATCAATTAACAAAATTGACATGTCTAACAAAATTTATGCTGTAGTTTTTAGGTTATGGCTCGTCCCAAAGTCTTTGTGGAATTTAAATACCAAAAATTTATTTATTTTTTGACGCCACAGATTCGACAAAAATGTAATTTTTAGAAATATTCTAACGACAAGAATTGTTCACCGAGACTTACAAGCAGATTCAACTAAGCACCCGATTTTAACAAGCTTTTTTTTCCTGTATGCAACAAAAAATAAGGAAACCGGTTTTAGCTAACTACACTGAGAGAAATTCTCCTTTCGTATTGAAAATTTGAAATTGTAATTATTGCTATAAAATGATACTGTTATCTAAACAAGCAATTTCTCATATTAATCGTAGTTTGTTGATATGACCATTAATTGTTTTATTAACAACTAATATTCCTCGATATACATGTTGTCACATTAACAGAACAATTGTAATCTTTTTTGTCATTAAAGAACAAATTTGAAAGGAGTTTCTCGATATGAAAAATTTTTTGTCAATTTTTTTTTATTATTTTTATGATAAACAAACTTTCATATAGAAATCGCATGTATGCATTAATTACAACAAAATTCAAGGTTACTAGGAGGTTGACAATTGCGTAGCGAATCATAATAATTCGCTAAGGCAGTGTGATGATACTTTGTATGTAAGTTCAAAGTATTTTTAATATTTTTGTAGTTTGGTCACTGCAGTATGATGAGATGTCCGAATTTTTTAATATAAAGAATTCAATGTTTCATAGTTCGAAACCAAACTCCCAACGTCTTGGTAACCTCACCTCGATGTAGAAAAATTCTGATTTTAATATCTGTTTATCACTCAGAATAAATCAAAATTTCATATAGAAACATTTTTCTTGCAGAAATAATGGAAATTATGTCTAAATAAGCAATGCTCTGTTTTCATATGGAACTACTTGATCATCGATATGATATGAAATACAATTACTTTGACAGAAATGATTATCGTTATGTGTCTTTCATTCGATCGAATCTAAAGAATTATGCTGTTATATAGAAAATTCGTTTTATTGAATCGAAATTTTATTTTATTATTATTCTGAAAGTATACTGTCAAATTAACAGCAAACAAATTATAATGGAAGTACTATCATTATAATAAATATTATGATCGGTTGACTATCGATAGCATTTTTTTTTAAAACGATGGTAATTTTGTTAATGCGATAGTGTTTTTCTCTCAGTGTACTTGGATGATGAAAAGGACTTGCTATGGACACACACAACAAAATAGTTAGACAACAAGTCATGTTCTTTTTATGTTGAATAAATCAAACTTAGAGAAGAGACTTTTGGATATCATAGAGGAAATATAGAATTTTGAAGTGACTAACGATACAACTACGAATATAAGAACATAGGAATATATTTCCGAACCAAAGGTTTTATGCTCATCCAATTTGTAACTTTATAACCTTTTGCGATAGTTGTTAAGTCAAAAAACATATATTTTTGGACTAAAATTTACTTTTCGGACTCGTTTTTTGACTTAATTGTTTTTTCGGAGAAAACGTACAATTTTTCGACAAAACAAATAATTTTACCGTGATCACAACTCTGAAAATGTCATTCACACACATTGATCTTCATTCTGAAAGTTGCAGTTTGCTCGGTACTTGCTGATAATTAGCGCTGTTTTGCTATTCATATTACAGTAAACGTGGCTTACGTACCGAGCAAGATTTTTGCGATAACTTTTCATTTGCAACATGTGTCCCAAAAACATATTTACGAAATGCTATTCGCAATGAGTTTGAAAAATTACCGCTTTGCGATATAATTTCAGAATTTGAGCTCAATGCGATTGAAATGAATCGGTTTGCGATAATTACAGTGGAACTGATAATACAAGTAATCATTTATTTAATATCGGGTAGGTAATCCATCACCATTTATCACTGCCTGTAGATGGCGAACCATAGATAATACTAAAATGCTGGTTATTTGGGGAGTAATTCCCGCCCAAGCTTTTCGCAGCGCATCCGTAAGTGTTTTCTTGTTGGAGAACTTATATTTTCGTAATCTCCATTCTACTTCATCCCAAATATGTTCAATTGGGTTAATTTCTGGCAACTGGGGTGGTGGATGAAGCTATTTGGGTACATTATACAGTAACCATTCCTTTATTCCTTTCGAAGACCTTTCGAGCCCCAGCCTTTCAACAGATGTCTTCAAATTTTCTTTCAATATGGTCAAATACTAAAATCGATCCATAGCTCTGTATCAATGAATACTAAATTACCAACTCCAGCCGCGGCTATCGCTCCCCAAACCATTACACCTCCTCCGTGTTTAATGGTATGTATTATATTTTTGTTTTACAAAGCAGTGTTCGCTTTACGCCATATTTTCCGCCTACCATATGACCCGAATATATTAAATTTACTTTCGTCTGCAAATAAAACACTATTCCAGGATCCGATGCCCTCTAAATGTCCTCTAGCGAAGTTAAACCTCAATTCTTTGTTCTTGGTAGAAATTAGCAGTTTTTTTCGTGGAATCCTGGTATTATATCCAGACCGTTTGAGTACTCTACCAATAGATTTTGAACTAACGTCCTTTCCTGATATATTGGCAATCCGACCGATCAATTTTGGGCATCGTATTGCTGGATTTTGTACCACTGTTTTCAAAATTGTCCGCACATCTCTTTTGGATAGCTTCTTTAGGCGGCCACATCTGGGTTTATTAAGTATAGACCCTCGCTCTTCATAGCCTTTAATTATTGTTTGGACAGTAGCACGACTGAGTTTCACAGTTTCAGCAATTTCACCAAATGATTTGTTTCTTTTCTTAATTGAAACACTAAATTCCGAATACTGGCACAAATTTCTTTACGCGGTACCATATTTTAATAAATTTTTCACTAATTTAACAGGTGGAAGTCAACGATTAATTGCGAACTGCTGCCTGTTTAATAAAACATAACTAAATAATAGACATAACTGGAACATCGTTTGCATTCGAGTGCAAACTGGTTTTAATGCTAAGTGTATGTAGACTTTTGTCTTTTCAATTTTTATGTTTTTTTTATTTGTCAGAATATGTAACTGTAAAATTGAAATGTGATTTATAACATTAATTTCTATATAAAAAAATAAAAATTTTCAAAATCGAATGTAGTTTACGAAAAATACTAGAAACAGCAGGTGGATGTAGACTTTTGTGCTATAGTGTATATATTATTTTTAAACTCATTTAATTTTTTTGAGTTGTTCGTGAGTAGAGTTAAACTTGAGGCGAATTAAAGTTAATCTGGCGACAATATTTGAGAATTATTTGTGAAATACTGACAAGTACGGGAAGGTTATCCTTCAGGTTTACGAAGGTTCCGTTCTAAGTTGCACTAGCGATATTCGACCGATAATCTTTAGCTCACCTCAGACCTATTTAAAAACGATAATCGCAAGATAAAGTAAAGATAAATTTCATAGTTTTTCGTGCGTATAGTCAAAGTTATTCGTGCGACAGTGTTTGCTAATTATAAGCGATATTGCGATTAGTCGCTCGATGATTATTCTACAGATATTCTACAGATAATAATGGGTAATTTTATCATTTGATGGAGTTATCGCCACTTTGTATCATTAACTTTTAAGTCAATCGAAATATAAAGCGACGAACAGTCGTAACTGTTCTACACACCGATATTGTAGAGATTAAATGACCGACCTACACTGAAAAAAATCTACATATGAAAATCGGGCATAAACCATGTCAATCAAATTATACCTGCATATTGTATAAAGCATACATGATTAGAACAAAAATATATCTCAATTGACCAATTGAGACTTGTACCCCTGTGCTCTCGCGGAAAAATTTATTACTACGAAATAGAGTTTAGTCTTGCTTTTTTATGAATTATCTATGAAAAGTGATCTTAGAAAGTTTAATATTATTTGTATGTTGCATTAAAATATAAAAACTATAAATTTATCTAGAATTAATATTAAAATTATCAATTTAAAAATGGAAAAAGTGTCTCGGGTGCATCTGAAGCAAGCTTCATTTTTTGCCACTGGTAGCGTTTTCTATACTTTCCCTAGTCTCAATTGGAATTTTCATTAAGTTAATATCTTTATTACTATTGATTTATTTTATTTAATAATTTACATTATATGATATTTAGAAACATAATGTTTAATACACAGAAATAGTCATAAGAGATATTTTTGTAACCAAATCATAATTATTGTTTATCGTTTAATATCATAATATATTTCTATACTAAATTAAGTATATTACACTAACCCGAAGAAAAAAATGTTCAAGTTTTATTAGTAGTGTAATATGATTCGCTAAGTCAACTTGTGTTTGCTTCATATAGGTACTTGGAGTATTCATTTTTAGTTTGTAGCTTTTGTGACCACTGCAATAAACAGTGTGACTGTGACGAGATAAATGAATTTTTTAATTAATTAGATTCCTCAGTCTTGTTCATTTGAACCTAGCTACTTGGTAAGAGGATATCATCCAGAAGAAGCAACTTCTTATTTTTTTGAAAGGAAGTGCTTTTAAAAATAAATCAAAATGAAACTCCATGATACAATCTGATCAGATGGGTCAATTTGACATAAAAGTCTCCATATTTAGAAATTATTATAGTCAATTCATTTATTCTAACAATTTAAATTATAAATATTTTGTTTACAAGCTGGGCATAAAATATTTGGAAATTTTACATATTAACTATGCACCACGCGTATAAAATTTTATTAATTCCGAAACATTTTTTTTAGGAGCAGCTTTATTTTATAGCTACATACAAAAATTTTAATGTTAGTTTTGATATTTAATATTTTCATCGCAATTATTAATTGTTTGTTAAATGGATTAAAACAGACTAAATAAAACATTTCAAATTGAGATATAAATTGTCGTTGTCGTCTTTTCAGATATATTTTATATTCGAAACAAGTATAAACTATATTGTTTCTGAACATGATTTTTCTCAGTGTAATAGAAGGGTTGCGATCAAACAAATTTCATACTAAAGGGTAGGGCAATAGTTCGTGGCCTTTTTTCCGGTAGATGGATTTATATTCATACATCTCAGTAATCATTGATCGTATCGGGCATTTCTTATGTATGTTTGAAAGGTGACATTTAAATTTGCACTTTGACATACAAAACATTAAAACTGATGAAGCGAATAAAAGTTACAACATTTTAAACATGGAGATAATAATGAAAAAATTCGTTATAATTTAGAATTTTATTACGACAAAGGTAAAAACGCGGCTCACAATTTTTTTTTTGCTATTTATGGAGAAGGTGCTTTACCAAAATGAGCAGCAAAGAATTTGTTCGTGCGAAAAAAAAGCAATAAGCAGCCATGCAATTGATAAAGAACTAAATATTGATCAAAAAACAGTTTTAAACCGTTTGAAAATGGCTGGATACAAAAAAAGCTTGACGTTTGGGTACCCCATGAATTAACAGTTAAAAATTTAATGGACCAGGTTTCCATCAGCCAAACGCTGCTGAAACGGAACGAAACCGAGCCTTTTTTAAAGCGAATGTTTACTGTTGATGAAAAGTGGAAAAATTCAAAAGACGCCTGCGAAAATGAGTTGTCTCGATTTTTCATCTCTAAACGACAGAATTTCAACAGTGATAGGATCATGGCCCTACCAGAAAAATGGCAAAAGGTCATCAATCAAAATGGCACAAATTTGGTTTAATACATTTCATTTGAAATAAGAAGATTCTTTGTTTCAATGTCACCCAAAAAAGGCCACGACTACTTCCCATACGTATTATTTTAAAGTATTGCTCAAAAATTTTGCTAGCTAATAGTTGGCAGGGCTGCCTCGGTGGCAAAGTGGTTAGCATGCTTGCTCCAGCGACCGGAGGTCCCGGGTTCGATTCCCGGTGGTGACAAGGAAAAAATTTCACGGCTGGTTTAGGAGCAATGAATTAATCACTCATTATCCGAAATGAAAATATGATTATGAAACCTCATATGAGGCGGCCAAATCCCTTGATGGGATATAGTGCCAGAGAGAGAGAGAGAATAGTTGGCAGGATCTGTTTTATTCTTTAAATAAATTTATAAATTTAATCTTCTAACCTCGTGAATATTTGAGAAATATTCGATACGTAAAGGGCACAGAAATTACAAAAAAATTTAGAAAGGAAATGTAAAAATTTAAAATAAATTATATAAATACATTGAAGTTAATTAATTAAATGAATTCCAATTTACCATATTTTCTAGGCAGAATGTATGATTTTCATTCTTAAACATTTAGTGAGTTCTGCTTTTCCCAGCTTTTTACAATATTAGTCGACTTGCAACATTACCGAACAAGTGGTACAGTGGGTTAAGGCTTCGACACTTGGACCGGGAGGTACTGGGTTCGAATCAAATCAGAGGCTAGATGCAAATCGAATGTGCAGGTGGTATACTGTAGTTGTGTGAGTAGGTAAATAGTTGAATGAGATGTCAAATTTTTTGCAGTATAAAATGACTTACAAAATTGTTTGTTAGACCTAATGCATTATAATCAAAAATCACTGTTTATATTGTGAGCATAATATGTCAACTAACCACACTCATGTAGATGCCGGTTGTTTCTAGTTTAAAAATCAATTGGTTGAAAATCAAACAATTAAATCTGTAGTTTGTTCGTGTATTTGTTTATGGTCACTTTAGCTCGCAAGTCGGAACCTTTTAATAAGTAATTAATTTACCAGCTAGTACAAACAAACATAAATTAATAGCTCTAACAATGAGAAATCGTTAATTTGTTTAAGTAATTTTAACGTACCAGTAAAAGGTAAAATTGAGTGGAAATTGTAATCCTAGTGATATTATAACGATCTGAATTGATATTATTTAATTTACAATTGTAATTAATTTGATAAGAATAATAATTAAATGTAAAATTCTTTGAAAATTATGTACATAATTATTTTGCCACTCTAGTACGTGGCTTTCCGTATTTGGCAATTGCTCAGCTTAATCAATCAAATCATCATTTTGTGACAACGATAAAAATAATAAAAATCATAATGCTGAATCATCATCTACGCTAGTTCAAGAATTTCATATGACACAACACACAACTAAGAGAAGACAATGCAGCGTTTAGTTGAACATGTACTATGTACATAGCTCGTGCGGTTTAAAGAGTTCATTGCCAAAGTTTGTTTGGAAACAAGTATTTTATTTACTCACTTTGAAAATTTTAGTATCTTTAAAAAAATACATAATTAAGAAATTAAAATTATGTATATGCGGGTATTGTATACATAAACGAAAATCGTTTTTCGCTGAAAGACAACGAAACAAACCACTTGGAATTTTATTGATGAAGACAAATCGGTTGTTTATTTATTTATTTTGTTATGAATAAAATACATTTTAACCGTCTGACCAAAACATGAAGGAAAATAAAAACTAAATATACATACATAGTTTAAAAATAGATATTTATTTAGTTTAACCCTATTTAATAAGGTTGCTTGCTAAAATAATGTACATATGTTAGATTTTGAGTGGGAATCGCGAACAACAACAATTTATTTGAAGTAGCCCCTAATAGATTATCGTAACGGCTGTCCATCATTTTCATGAGCGATTGAATAATTTCATTAGTACTGTGATGCTCATCAATGTACACACGATAAAATTATAGTCACCTGTCAGTGTCAACTACCGTATGCATCGCATAATCAATTAAATTTGCGTTATCATACAAGTAAAACGCGATATACGAGTACCGCAAACGCGATCTAAAACATGCGTTTTATTTACATGTTTTTGTTAATTTTGTGATAAATTTACGTTGATATTTGGAGCGAACAGGATTTTACTGGTTGAAAATATTATTCAGCTTTATATTGAAGATTAGATATATTTTACATAGTTATAGTATTTTGTGCTGATTAAAAAATTTAAAGGCACATTATAATAAAGTAAGCTTTTGCAGATGAGGACATAACTATGTATATAATATTTGTAACCACAAGATCAAATAAACAGCAATAACAAGAGTAACGTTGGCTTTGTTCGTTTATTACGTAAAATCGAGCTTAATTCTGAAGCTGCATTGAGTTTGCGTCTGTTACCAGTGACGACGTCCCTCTCTGTGTACATTGGCTTTGGCTCCCTAATAATTTGAAAAGAAACACTCAAACTAAATGAAAGGTCTTACGTTTTTATTATGCGTGATGACTATAGTTGAAACCGTTTCTCAGATTCGTGACATTTGGAAGCCAATATACAATTTTCATACTGCACTAACTACAGTTTTTCTCTTGTTAGTGAGATATGCATAATATTTTAGCCATGACAAAACAATTTTAAAAATTAGAGATCGTATGTTCACCACGTAAGTGAAATTGAAAAATATGAACAAATATTAACATGTTTATATTGGGAGTCCTGGGCGTTTTACATTATTTTTATGTGAATCGCAAATTTAAGGGTAATACTCCTAAGCTCCCGGGATGTTTTGACATGGGTTGTTAATTCAAGAAGTCTTAGAGTTACATCATTGTATCACTTTTGTTCTTATTAAGAAATAGTTTTAGAAAAATCCGAGGTCACCTTCAGAAATTGTTTGCGAGACATAACCTGATTAGTGAGTTAAGCCCGCCTGCGAAAAACCATATCAATTCGTTTATCACTCATCTATCAACTATTATTATTATTATAGAAGTTGTAGAGGCCAACTATTATTATTTTCGACTTCAAAAAAGCAGATTAGCACTTCAGGAAAGTCTCCAATTTATTTGTCGTTTGTTGTGTTTATTTCTTTAAAAAGTCTTTGTATTTTCAATCAAAGCTAAATTTTCTTTATTCTGAAAAAACGTTTTATTCTCAGTGTTAGAAAAACAGAATCTCAATGTAAAAAGGCTGGTATCTTCTTTGAAAAGAGTAATTTTAGAATTTAAATAATTCACAAAATCGAGATACAAAATAAATTAAGTTGAACGAGTATTGGGTCTAGGTAGTTTTTAGCCAATTAAAAACAAGACAAAGCAACACCTTCCTTATTAATAATATGCAGCATAAAACTCTTGTAATAATGTTGCAAAGCAACAATTTTAGCAATTGCCGGTTTTAACAATTACCAGAATTGGAGAGCTTAATTTAACAGCAATACATGTAAATCTCGAAAACATTACGATTACTAGGCGAGTATACAGAATTTTCCCGTGCCACAAATCGCTCTCTAAAACAAAAATTTTATAAAAAATCATAATTTGAAATTCAAATTTTCTTGGTAAAATTGATTGAGTATCCAGGATTTGAGTAGCAAATTCCTTGCTTGCTAGCCGATCGAGTGTCTACCAAAATATGTAGTAGGAAAAGGGGGGAAAAAATTGGGACGGTTGGGACGGTCAATAGATTAATTTGTATTGCCTATTTTTTGTCTCTCTTTCTTCAATTTCTTTTTTTGCCTTTTCCAACTATGTAAAGGGTTTTTCAATAAGAGCACTTCAACTTTTTTTTTTGAATAAAACACAAACTGTTCGACTTTTGAACTAACTTTTTTTTTTATTAACGAATTTGAACATATACATTTAAGTATGAAACTCGATTTCTTTTGCATGACCACCGCGTGCACGTTTTACGAAGTCCAATCTTTGAACCCAATTTTCGACCACTCTTTCGCATAAATCGGCCGAAATTCCAGCAATTTCACGATCTATATTGGCTCTGAGCTCTTGCAACGTCGTCGGCTTATTGGCATAGACCAATGACTTCACATAACCCCAAAGAAAATAATCTAGAGGTGTCAAATCACACGAGAGCGGCGGCCACTGGACGGGCCCATTTCTTGAAATAACACGCTCATCGAACTTAGTCGTCAATAACGCGATTGTATCGTGTGCTGTGTGGCATGTGGCCCCGTCCTGTTGAAACCACATGTCGTCCAAGTCCATTCCATTCAATTGCGGCCAAAAAAATCGTTTATCATATCGCGGTATCGATTTCCATTAACAGTAACGTGGCGATCGTTATCGTCGATGAAAAAATATGGCCCAATGACTCCGCTGGCATGTAATCCGCACCAAACAGTGACTTTTTCGGGATGCAACGGTGCCTCATGAATCACGTGTGGGTTGCTTCCTGCCCAGTAACGCATATTTTGCTTGTTGAAAAATCCATTTAGCCAAAAGTGAGCCTCATCGCTGGAAATGATTTTTCGGTGAAAATCTGCATCATTTTCGATTTGCTCTTGAGCCCAATTCACGAATCGGCGTCGCTTCAAATGGTCAAACGGCTTTAGTTGTTGTGTCAGCTTGATCTTATACGGATGTAGGCCAAGATCTTTACGTAAAATTCGCCACAATGATGTCACAGAAAGGCCCAATTGTTGCGAACGTCGTGTGAGCGACATATTCGCGTCTTCTTGAACTGAAGCCCTGGCGGCTGCGATGTTTTCAACACTTCGAGCACTTCTTGCTCTCGAGGGCACCGGAACATTATGTAGCGAAAACGTAGACTCAAATTTTGCCACTATACGGTCGATTGTCGAACGAGCTGGCTTGTTAAATGAACCGTAAAATGGCCGTAATGCTCTTAAAGTAGCAGCAACAGAACGATTATTTTGATAAAAAATTTGCACGATTTGCAATCGCTGTTCACGTGTGTAGCGTTCCATGATGAAATGTATACTAATGAAGTTTCCAAATGACAAAAGATTAATAAAAAATATGGCGTCGTTCGCCGTCGCTATCGGAAAAAAGTTGAAGCGCACCTGTTGAAACACCCTTTACATATTATAAACTAAATTTTTATTTTTACAAATCAGTAGATACTCCTAACAAGTCGAAATCGACCGACGTTTTAAACTTTTTGGACAAATTTTTTATTAGTTATTTTATAATTTTTAACAGGAACTATAAAGTTGTTTACTTTAATCAACAAATATCTCGTATAGCTACATTATACATTATACATTATACAGGCTCCTTATCATTTCAAGGCAATTTAATATTAATGACCGATGCAAAAGGGTTAAAGTTAATGTGTGTTGCAGTTAGGAGAAATTTTATTTGAAGGGGACTTCAATGCGATACGAAGCCAAACTGTAACATAAAATACTCTCCCTTCCCTTAATTTTTTGACGCAGATTCTTTCTATATAATTCTCAATTAATACAGAAAAGATGATGTAAAGGGGTTTTCAATTTGGACGGGTCAATGTTGAAATGGAATAAATCAAGCTCGAAAACCTTTTTTTATTTGAAAGGCCCATGTATGCCATTATTTAAGGAATATAATATTGTTCAAATGTCTGCTGCGGCTTCTCACGGTGGCACGGATCCGAGTGTTCCAATTTTCAATGACACAGGTTATGTTGGCTTTAAGGGAATGCGACTGGAGAAAACCCCACAAGTAAAAGTCTAGCGAGGTCAAATCACACGACCTTGGTGGCCAATTCACGTCACCTCTGCAACAGATAGCCGCTGATACACGTAGCTCTATCCTGCACCTGAAACATGTCAATTATACCTACATATCGTTCAATTTGGGCCAAAAGACATCGGTCTCACCAACCTCAGCCGGCTCAAATGGCACACCAAACAGTACCTTTTTGTGGATGCATTGCCACCTGATGAGCCTCATGTGAGTTGGCGTCGTTCCTATATTCGACAATTTTGCTTCTTAACGTAGCCATTCATCAGCCTAAAGATAATTTTTTGGCCAAAATTGAGGTCCCTTTCCCAACGGTCCGGTCCAGATGGTCATTAATTTTGAGCTCCTGGGTCAGTTGGATCTTGTATGGGTGTAGGCCTAAGTTCCGATGCAAAATTCGCCAAGTTGAACTTTGTGAAAGGCCGAGTTCTTGTGTACGGCGATTAATTAACTGTCTCGGGTTCTCCATCTCACTTTCACGGACCGGGACAATGTTTTCGGCCGATCTGGCGTTCCTTTGACGTACGAGTGTTGGTTGATTGTTAACTGAACCGGCTGTCTCGAATTTGGCCACTAAACGTTGGAGAGTCGACTTTGAAGAACCACCGCGTTTGCGGCAAAATGGGCGAAACATTTGTACTAATGAACACTCATTTTGATAATAAAGCTATATCATTTGGACGTGCTGCTCGATCGTGTAACTTGTCAATGTGATTTGGCATCAGTGACTGAAAAAAATACCAGATTAGACAGACGCCACCAAAACAAGATGGCCACCACAGGCTGCCAACATCGACCCGCCCAAATTGAAAAACCTTTTATATTTCGTAAATTATCGTAAATGGTTACAAAATGCAAGAAGAATTAAGGAGCAAAAACTCGTTCTTTGGCAGCTGCGGCAGAACGAATGCCACGAACGAGGTATTATCGATAAGTTGATGTATGCCTCAACTTATCGATACTACTTCGTTCCTGACATTCGGAGCCTGTCTGAAGTGTTATAGATGCAGACAGTGTGGTAGAACTGACGATTTGTGATGAATTATAAGCAGATTCCATCGAGATTGACTGTTTATAAATCATAGGCGGCAACACTTTGAAACAAAATAAAAAAACTAGTGAGACACTTTTGAGTTATGTTGAGTTATGTACTCAGACTCTTTTATGAATTTCTATACTAAACTAAGCGAAGCATCTTGAAAGCGGTAAGGCGATCTCTATTAATGGAATTGCTTTATTTTTTGCTGTTGATTTTCTGTTCGAGTTAGGGTTTATGCTAATTTTTAGCAATTTTTAAATTGCTTAAAGGAATAAGTCATTGTGTTGATGGTGTTAATAAAAATGCAGTAATTAAAATCGAGAAATACTACTATTGTTGCAATCATTGCTATTAGGATAATTTTGATTATGCATAAGCTTGGGAGGACAACTTTATGGAATCAGATGTAGATTTAGTTTGCTTCCACTTTTCATGTAAGAATTTTTAAAGACCTGAGCGATATGCGTTATAAAGTTTATTGTTGCTATAGGATCTTTTTAGACGGGAGTTATTCTAAAGCTGTTAAATGGCTTGCTCCTCTATGAAAGTTAGAATAATCATATTGAGAAGTTTGGCTTGTGATGAATTTGGTATGGCCCAAAACTAACCGGGTCTGATGTATAATTAAAATTTGCAATTTTTTTCTAAATTAAATTTGATAGAATGCAAATACAGTCAAAGACGACAGGTTACATCCGTCCGTATTCTTAAGGATTATAGATGCAATATTCTTAATTTAGATCTTGTTTTTTATTCCACTATCGAGAATATGAATTTTTGGCATTTTTCGACAGTTTCTTTCGAGCGATTAAGGTGTCGAATATCGTTGCAAATTCAACATAAAATTAATATAATTTATTGGAATAAATAATTTTAATTATTTAAAATTAACGAATTAATTATGTTTATAGTGATTTTCATTTTTTTCGATACAACCAAAAAATTCATAATAGTGATTTTCGTCGATAGTCGATAGTTTGGTAAAAAACGTTATGGAAAATTTCATAATGGATCCGCTTAATTTTATTTAATTCGTTAGGAATAAAGCAGGCCATACGACTTTTGACTTCGACTTGTCTACCGAGAAACATCCTATTGTCTCAGTGAGGCAGCCACCGATAGGTGTAAGCCGCCATGCCCAGATGGAATTGTCATTAAGGTAACATATACTGTGTTAACAAGTAATATAAATTTTCCCATATAATTTTTTAAAATATATTAAAACATGATTTTTTGAATATATTTGCCTTATTTTGCGATATATGTAGTTAAGGGTCGAGTTTTATTTTTATGGCTATCGAAATCGATATATCTGGCTTTGGAATCCAAATCTTGATTATTCTCGCATATTTTCGTCGCTTCCCAATTAATCATCCATATCGACAGACACTAAAGTTAATAACTACTCTATAAGAAACGGGAACTCTTCTCAGATTATCTTCATAATAATTGTTTATTTGTAACGGATATCCCACTGAGGCAGTGAAAACTCTTAATTTGCTTCAAATGAAAAACCCAGTAAAAGCCTTTAATACTTTAACCAACCAACTATTAACGCTAATGTAAAACTTTATTTTAGATTATTTTCGGTAATCAGACTTTTTGTTAATCGTAAATTATAGACAAATTACCGATTGAGAAAAAACATAATAATTTATAAATTTAATTTTTTTTTAATTTAATCAAAATACGCTCACAATAAAAACTAAATATATAAAACAAAAAAATGTGTAACGTAACGTCCCACGTGGGCGATAAATTTTCCCGATTAAAAATGTAATATGCTACACTGTATCGTGTGTATGTGTGTGCGCGCTGGTAAAATGCGTTTACTAAACGGACTCAAACACAATACAATGAATGAATATATATTTTGCACATACGATAACCAAATGCTGTAAACGAAATAATTTTTCTTGATTCGAGCGAGATACGGAAAATAAAATTTAATTTCTAAACAATAATGAAAATATTGCTTCAATTTATATAAATGTGTATAAATATTTATCATGCATGCAGCATTTAATTGAAAATTAACGTTATAATTAGTGTTCGGTGAATTTAATTATATGGAACATTCTTTCTAAAAAATGAAATTGGTTTTTTATGTATTAAAGCGAGGAGGAAGAAAAAAAATTATGCATAGGTAACCGTGATTTAGGAAAACGAAAACGTCGCATGGAAAACATCTGGAAACTGAATCTATTATTTCAAAGTAAATGAGTAATTAAACGATTAAATTAAATTTTAATTAGTTGATAGAAGCATTTATGCATTTTTGTTCGATAGTGGTAAAAGCTTTAATTTTTTTTTAATTGATTAACCGTTTGAATCCCAGGGGTATTGAAAAAATACTGTCGAAGAATCCCAAACAACGCAACCGCGCTTTCTCTAAATGAGAGAGAAAGATGAAATGAATGAGATGTAAAGGCAATCTATTGGGGCAAACCAATGCCTCCTAAACTACAGGCCTCATACACCAAATGATGACGACACGCTATGTCTACATTGTTGTTGCTTTCTCTAGTTATTTTGTTCGTGTAAATATCTTAATATTATTAATGCGCAGTCTCAGTTTAGACATAAATTGACGTCATGTGCAAAAAATGAGAGTAGTAAGAGGCCTGTAGTTTAGAAGGCATTGGGCAAACCTATGTGTGAGCTGTGTGATGTACTTGCTTCAGTAAATCTGAGCGCGCGGCTTCGACAATCGGTAACGCACCGTCAGTTGTCGACAATGTTCGAAATATGCTGGGTTTGCACGATCGCGCTGCTTGGGACTCAAACGGTTAAGAAATGATCGATTGTAGTTTCGTATAATTGGTTTTGGTTAATTTTGTCCAATGCAAAATAAAGGAACGTAAATTTGTTTTGTGGCGGAAACTTCCGATTTTGGCGTGTAAGTGTCAAGAATAGGAAGATAAGAGAAACCATAGGTATGGGTTTAAGTCTTTTTCTCAACATTACAATTATGCGGAATGAACGGAATTTGTATGAAAAATCTGTTTTTGGCAATATAAAATTGCTCGAAAATGTTTTGCTCCATAATTAAAGTTGAATTACTTTTGATTGGGTTTCATATGAAATTTTTCACAAGCTTTCATTATTTTATTATGGAGAATTATATTTACTATGATTTTCAAAAGACTTTTTGGTAAAGCCAAATTGGCATGATGATATTGGCGAATTGATTACATTTTGTCGTCGAATTTGGGGTAGAGACTGGCTTGTTATTAGGCATTTCTACATTAGAACCACGTTTATAAATCGGAACTATCTTAGCACATTTTAGACACTCAGCAAAACTTTGCTTACTCATATTCTTGTTGATTAGTTGAGATAATATGCTTGTTAACCTATCGGCATATCGAATAATAAATCGGTTCGAAACACTATGGAATCCATTGGATGTTTTAATTTTCAAATTATTTATTACATCCTTGATTTCCGCAGGAGTTATATTTTCTAGGAAAAAAGGTTGACTAATATTTCAATGAAAACAAAAAAATAAATTTAGCCTCCTTTGTGCGTCCTAAATCGATGTAAAGGCGTTCGAACGGGTTAAGTAAAATAAAATTTAACTTTAAAATAAAATTTAAGTCAACTTTCATCAAGGCAAATCTCTACTAGGCTCATCTCTGTTTTGTAATGTCCTGTTTTGGTCGGTCCTGTTCCGTACCATGTACTTGTATTGTGATGTTCTAGACATAATAAATGCTTTCTCGGGTAATTTTTTTATTCGTGAAACAAAAATTTTACCGAATCCTCGCAATATTCAAATCGCGTTAACCAACCAACCAACCAAACAGTTACAAATACAATAAATTAATTTATTTTGTTTATATTTAAATTAACATTCATTAAAACGATTTATTTTTAACAGGTCAAGAATTTTATGACCATTTTGAATTTTATTGCCACATGGCGCGAAAGCAAATTATTTTTCCATTAAACATCCAATCTCTTACATAAATACACAGCGGTCAGAATGGTGAATTCCCCTTCCTCGATGTCGGCAGACGGAAATATACACACAAAAGTTTATATTTTCGTTTTATGTATACATTGCGGGTTATTCTTTGACTTGAGATGTAATCCTTTACGCACAATAAAAACAAAATTATTACAAATTTTTAAATTGTTTTCTTTTGTTTCATAAAAAGATAAATAAGTTGAAGAATTTCCTTTTTTTATTCAAATTATTTAATTTATGTTTTTTTTTGTTTTAGGAAAACGAAACTTCACGGGAGGAAAAACAACGTTTAATAAATTTACATGAGCACCACAGCATTCATCTCGCAAAGCCCTCGCCAAATAAAATATGATTTCGTCTTAAGCTAATTTCAAAATTCATTTACTTTTGTTTAAATTATTTTTTTTGTCCTGATTTTCGTAATAATCTTTTAATTATACAAATAAGACAATATAATAATGACAATAACATCAAAGTTACTAATTTCTATTAAAGTTAATAATCAACGACTTCAATCGAACGAAAAAGATTATTTTTCGTTTTAAAAATTTTTCTCCTTTAGTTGTGGTACGCAAGATACTCGTGCTACAATTAAAGTATTTAAGTAAATTTATTGTTGTCTAAGTTGAAAGGGCTATAAACGGCGAGAAGCCGTTTTACTTTCTTTTGTTTTTTTCGTCAAAAGAAATATTTAAGTGAGTCAAACAACTTATAAAAAATGTCGGAAGACAAAAGTAAGGCAACGACTGAACAATGGCATCCAAATGGTGATACGGACGGCGGCAGCAGTGGAGTTGGTGGAGGGATTGGAGACAGTGAAACAAACGGGAATGGTGCTGATAATAATGAGGGTGGCAGTGGTGGAGAATGTGAAGAGACTCAGCCAATGCAGCCAAAAACTACTAAAGCCAGTAAAGAGGTAAACATGTCGCTGATTATTAAACATCCTTCTCGGTTGGTGTTTGTATTAATTAGGTTTATTAATTAGGTTTTTGGTTTATTTCTAGCGGGTCCTGGTTGTTTCAGTAACACCCGAACGGAGACGTGAAACGTGGAGCCAGAAAACAGAATTTTTACTAGCCGTTATTGGATTCGCTGTTGACTTGGGGAACGTTTGGCGCTTTCCATATATATGCTATCAAAACGGTGGTGGTGCATTTTTAATACCGTACTGTATTATGTTAATTTTTGGTGGTCTCCCCTTATTTTATATGGAACTGGCGTTAGGGCAATTTCATCGATGTGGTTGTTTAACTATTTGGAAACGTATATGCCCCGCTCTTAAAGGTAAGTTTTTCAACCCTTTAACAATATCTTTTATTCTTTTAATTGCTATGTACGCTAATGGGAATTATCCTGAATCTTAAATTTAATGGATTGAAGGAAATCAACAGAAAACAAATTGTTATAAATATTGCTGTGTAAATTGTAATATTCCCAAAAGTAAATTAAACATCAATTTGCAATTTAAATTTTTTGTATTTCAGTATTGTATATACGACGAGTAGATATAGTAAATCAATGCAATTTTCCTTTTATATTTACATCCCCATGCAGTCCGAGATCGGATAATAAACTTTATATTTTCTATTTCTAATAAATATTTCATCCTGAATACTAGGTCATAATTTAGACAGATCCATTTTTATTAAATTTATTACGAGATAATAAATAAATTTAAATGGATGCTCCAATTAGCAAATACAAAATCTTAAGGACTACAATAAAAAGGATATAACAGCAGTACGTAAACCCAAAAAGGACATTGCGATGAATGATGATTTTATTTATGTGTTTGATGCTCCGTTATCATTCGTATGATAAAATATATTCTCGAACTTTTTCTAGCCTTTACGTTACGATAAGTCTGTCGTCCCCATATACTACTAGTATAACGTAGTAATATACAACTCAATACATTTTATACTTAGCCAAAGATGGGAAAATAAAGGAAACTTTTCTATGTTGTGCCCATTCAAATAAGATGATAATCTCATATGAAATGCGGGTTAGTTCTGTAACAAAATATGATTTTTATCATAAATACAAATTAGTTAATTTTATAAGTTAGTCGGTTGGATGACACAGCTGAGTATTTTATCAATTATGTAACTTTTGCTCAAATCATTTGATAATAATAAAATAAAACAGTTTATGATTTCAGAGAAATTATATTTCATTCCTTGCCCTCCCTGGTGACGAGTTCGTTGACTAATTGTTAAATTGTTTCCCTCCCCCAATCAGTTTTTGGCCCATATCTCAAAAACTTCCATTATAGTAATCAATACTTTCGGTAGTTTTTCTAATAGCTTAGGTCTTACTGAGACTATATGGAAAATTTGGGGAAAATTCATGGACTAGAAGTATTGGTTACTATAGTGGAAGTTTTTGAGATATTGGTCAAAAACTGAAATAAACTTGTTTGGCCGCAGAAAATCAAAAAATTCTAGTGAAAATTCTAGTCCATGAATTTTCCCCAAATTTCCCATATAGTCTCAGTATGACCTAAGCTATTAGAAAAACAACCGAAAGTATTGGTTACTAGTGGAAGAAATGCCGGAAAGACGGAATATTGTTAAATTTCAATATTTCATATACCGAATTCCTTTACTTCGGAGATCAATCAATTTGCCATTTTAAGGATCGCTTTTAATATTTTATTCTGCTGAGATGTTTTATTTAGTGAAAATAGTGATACATAATGAATAAAAAATTCCCGCTGGTAATTACTTAACAAAATAAATTCTCTTTACTGATAGTGCAGCCACATATTTTCCGCTTTCTAATTTCCGCTATCTTATATAGCATTTATCTGTGCCACTTCGGTTTTACTTCGAATGTTGCAACAAAAACAAAATACCACAACAAACTCAATGCAGAAGGTAACAAGAGGATTTATCTTACAACTATAAAGCCAGACATACAAGAATTATGTAAAAATAGGAAACAAGTCCACTCTTCCCACTAACAATGTTCAATTTTTTTATTTTGAAATAAATAAATAAGTTTTGTTGAAGTACAAATAATATCATTTTTCCTTTTTATTTATGAATTTGTAAGTACAATGTATAAAAAAATAAACTACATACTCTTCTGTGTTAGGCATCATCGATTGGCACATACACACAATTAGTCATTACTGAACCAGTGCGGTTCCGTAGAAATTATTATGCCTTTGGAGGGCAGCTCTTCAGATCAAAAATTGTTGAATGAATATTCCGAATTGTATAATGCTGTGTGCCTCAGGTAGATTTTTTCGACTAAATTATGAACTAAACTAAACTGCTCAGTAATTCACAATAAAAATTCATAGGTGGCTGTAACAGCAAAAAAACAAGCTGTGCCTGACTATTCGAAATACTAAATCGTCGACTTTTCGTGGATAAACGAAGTATTAAATTAAATTTAAATAATCTAAGATGATGTGGAAGTTGCATTATTTGCAAATTTTTTTATAAGAGGAGACTTTTCGTTTGTAACCTGGCAGCGAATAGCGTAAGGTCACCTCAAAAAAGTTTAGTGCATAATTTAGACTGTGTGCCTGAGAACGATTTTTTCGACTAAATTGCCGACTAAACTAAATTAATGTGTAGTTATGCTATTACCCACCAGTTTATATCATTTAGACTCCTGCTGAGGTTGCTTGAATAGTTGTCATTTTCATTTCTTGTTTTTATTATTTTTTTATCGAAAACATTCGAGTAAAAATGTCTAAAAGGAAATACTCTAATAATTATGTGATTATAATCACATTCATGAATAAGATTCCCATATCCATATTTGTTTTATTTTTTCTATTCCCTTGATTTTAAATAATAACAAATCGGTGTTAATAAATAACAAATTTAGTTTAGTTTGCAATTTAGTTTACAATCAGAGGCACAGCATATTTAATAGATACTAGTGCCACCTTTGAATGAATGATATGAATCAGTCATTAATTTAGTTTAGTCGGCAATTTAGTCGAAAAAATCGCTCTCAGGCACACAGTCTTAGTCAAACAAATCGACCTGAGGCACACAGCATTAACAAAGGCTGAAAAGGGTAACGTAACCGTACTTATGTACAGAACTGAATATATACGGGTTTTCAAGCTTTTCCTTTACTTTACTATGATTGAAATTTATTAGTATGTTTCTGAAAATCGTCATTCGCATCAATACTGGTGGTGTAAAGACAAGACATTTTTCCGTAAAGTTAGAATATCGTTCATTCAAACCAATCTAAATACAATGACTGGTTCTTGGGAACAATGTTTATTGAGACTAATCGTATGCTATTTAGGTTCTCCTTTATATAATTTATCAAAATTTCCGTCTAAAATTGTAAATTGTTTCGTCGGTAATAATTTTTTGGCCATTAAACACGCGGAATATTTTAAAAATAATATTACAAATGTAATTTTACCAACAGGTTACATATTAGTATTTTTGGGCATATTCTCTCTCTATCTACCAATGTAGACTGCTCGCCATGCACACTCAACAAAAAAGGAAACCTGCAGAAATAGTTTGAAATTTTATAGTTTCACTGTACCTTTCGGCATGATTATAAAGAAAATTAAATACGGTATTTTCTTCCATCGTTGTGGAAATCGTGCCTTATTACCTTCATAAATGATTTTTTGTTTAAATCAATGATCGTTGTTAGAAAACTCAAAATGATGGGTATTGTCATAATTTATTGTGCAATTCTTAATATTCTTTTTATCTTCCTTATATATTTTTATTCTCGGCGTTAACATTATTTTCCGCTTTTCTGAGAAATTTAAGCAAAGAAGAAGAACGGTACACCAAGTCAAGTCAAACAATCATAAATTTGTCACGTTTGAAATATTATGTGTATACAGTTTGTTCTAAAAATTTGCTTACAATGTTAGTTTGGAGTATAAAGAAGCAACAATATTAACTTGTTGTATGTCGTGATTTTATAGTAAAATAATAAGTTAACTGAATCTGTAATAAAGATGTGGCAAACATCCAAAACAGTTAAAATGCAAAAAAAAATAGTTCAAAGTGTCGCCTATTTTTATTACCTACTGTTAAAATTTAAATCGTAAGAAAACACATTTTCCAAATTAAAGATAATTTATAAAATATTTATTAGTTGTTTGTTTGGTAAAATCGAATAAGCAATTTCAACAAAAATACGAGAATTTGATTAAATTACTAAATAGTACATAAGATTTTAAATCAACTGAATATTGTTTATCTTTTCAATTTAGTTATGTATCGTTGCTTTTTTCTCCTCGTATATCGATAAATAAAATCATGAGTAGAGCATTAAAATGAAAGGAACGATTTCCTTTCAATGGAAACACGAGTGAAAAGTGTTTGGTTGAATAGCAACAATTTTAAGGCGACATGAGTATTATGATGAGCTATATTATGATGGATGGAAAATTGGCTAATAAAATTAAATAAAAATTTAATTAAATTAAATATAAAAATAATAACTAAATTAAATTGCAATTTTTTTTAATTTGATTGCTTTGTATTGTAAGGCAATGATACATTTTTATTTAACTATCAGTTTACGAGGAAGTTCTGAACATAATTTGGATACGTATTTATACCACAACAACAACATAATTCGTTTAATTGGCGTGCGAGTAGTTATTGTATTTTTATTCATTCAATGGCTGGGATGCATAAAAATTAGTAATTATTTTGAGTAGTAGAAGTAGAAGTACAAACTACCAAAACAAGTATTAACTATAGATAAAGCAAAATTGGATTTCTCATTAGGCTGCACGGACCAAATACAAAAAAATCGTATAATGCTTTATGATGCGTTTACATAAACTATTTAATTTATCAAAGTATAAGTATAATCAGTGCTCTAAACCTGCATCGACCAAATTGGCCCGCTCCAATGAAACCTGTACTATAATTTGTTACACATTTATTACAACAAATTCCGATTTTATTACAGTTACCGTTTTCGTCGAGGAAAGAGTGGTCGGTTTAGCTTATAATTAAACCTGAACCTCCAAAATTAAAACTTTTGATGTAGCTGTGATATCTGGATGGTTCTTGAACCAGAATTTATTACAAATTAATTAGATTGATTAATTAGTTCAAGGTCAACCCTATAGCTTGACTAAGGGTAAATTTAAAAACCCCAAACGATTATTTATAACAAAAACGTCGGTTTTACCACCTTTAATAGTTTATTACACCAGCCCGCCACCAGATATTGGGTAAAATGTTACTGCATAGACCTTGTGGAGGGCAAGTCAACCTTATCCTGGTGTGTAATAAATTATTTTTGTGTTAGATTTCACGGTATTGGCTTCAAACGGTAATGACATCAAATATATAATTTGGTCTGGTGTAATAAATTATTAAATGTGGTAAAATCGAACTTTAACTGAAAAATTTGATGTTTTTACCATTCGGAGCAAATTCCGTGTAACCTGAGACAGAAATAATTTATTACACACCTGGATAAAGTTGACCTGATCTCCACAAGGTCCATGGAGTAACATTTAACTCAACATCTGGTGGCGGTCTGGTGTAATAAACCGACGTTTTTGTTATAAATAATCGTAGGGGTCTCTATAGGGTTGACCTTGAACTAATTAATCAATCTAATTAATTTGTAATAAATTCTTTTCCAAGAACCATCCAGATATCACAGCTCATCAAAAGTTACAATTTTGGCGGTGAAGGTTTAATTATTAGCTCGACCGACCTTTCGTTCCTCGACGAAAACGGTAACTGTAATAAAATCGGGATTTGTTGTAATAAATTGTAATAAATGTGTAACAAATTATAGTACAGGTTTCATTGAGGTGGGCCAATTTGGTCGGTTCAGGTTTAGAGCACTAATATAATCGGCTAAATGTTTCTCGACCATTCGTAATTTCGAATTTTTTTGTATTTGTGACTTAAATGCGATCTGTGTTATTATTTTTTAGTTGTTCCCTATACTCTGACAAGAACACCAATTTTTCATAGAAAATTATTAATTATTATTAGTTTAAAACGGCCCAATTTTGGAAATCTTTACTCTTCGCTAAACATATTATATAATCCGGATATTCTCGCTACTCCCGTACACAATTACCGGAAACACTGCTAGCCACCATATTTTTGATTGTCAATTTTGGTTTATAATAACTATATCACTTATTGCAGATGGCATTTTATCCATTCATAAACTTTATTTTGTTTTTTCTTCATAAGTTAAGCCACCACCACTCACTCGTTTCATAATTTACTTTTCCATGAAAATTTAAGGTACATATTCCACCTCACATTTTGGTCAGAAAACCGATAAATAATTTTAAAACATTTTGGATCACTCTGTCGTCTTTTCAGAGCCTTTACTGGGTTATTTCCATATATAGATGGTGTTTTTTTAGAGGTTCACAATTTTAAATTAAAATAGAACAAAGAAAAACATTTTAAATAATAGTAAAATTAGCTTTATTGGATAGAAAATTTTATGCCATTAATACTGGAATATTATATTTCGGCCATGTGTCCGCCGCAGGTGACGCGTAGATGTCACAATCTAGATGTCCAATTTTCACACACTTTTCACGCATTTGCGGCCGTATCTCACTAATAACTCGCCGAATGTTGTGTTCCAAATATTTAATCGTGTCTGGTTTATCGGCGTAGACAAGTGACTTAGCTATATCCCCAAAGAAAATTATCTCATGCAGTTAGATTGGCCACCGAGATCGGCCAATTAACAGTACCAATTTAAAGTTGAGTAAATTGATTGTATCCCGTGCTGTGTGGAATATGGCTCAGTGCTGTTGAAACCACATATCAGCAAGATTTATACCAGCCAATTGGGGTACAAAAAGTTAGAAATCATGTCTCTATAACGTTCACCGTTGACTGTAACATTCCGCGCATCATCGTTTTTGAAGACATATGGACCAATGATTCCGCCTGTCCAAAAAGCGCAAGAAACAGTGATTTTCTCTGGATGTAATGGTGTTTCGGCAAAGGCTTGTGGACTATCTTCAACCGAATCTGACAATTCTGTTTATTAACGTACCCATTGAATCAAAAGTGTGCTTCATCGCTGAATAAAATTTTGTTTGGAAAATCAACATTAATATCAATTTGTGCTTCAGCCCATTGGCCAAAATGGCGGCGTGTGCGATGGTCGGATGGCTCTAATTCCTCCACAAGTTGAATTTTGTAAACATGTAAACCAAGATCCATTCATAAAGTGGGTGGACACATCTCCGCTGAAAATGACGTTGAAATGATTGATTTGGGTCTTCCTCAATGCTACGCTGACAGCTTCTATCGCTTGTTCAGTACGCACTGTTCGACGTTTTACTGGATGCGTATTATTATTTAGAGTATACGTGGTGAGAAAACAATCCATAATTAACCGAACTACCCGCTCTGTTGGACGATTATGACAACCGATTATGACACGATGAGTTTGGCGAACAGAACCATTATTTTGATAAAAAAGTTCAACAATTTGCAAGCGTTGCTCTGGCGTAAGTCTATTCTATATGAAATGGTAAATCAAACTAATGACAAAGCAAATGTAAACTGTCAAATCGGTTGACAAACAAAACAGTGTTGCCAACTTAAAGATGTGAACCTCCAAAAAACACCCTTCACATGTCATATGGCAAATAGTAATAACCAGAAGACAGAGGCGTAACCAGAAATCTAGAGAGAAGGATTAAGAAAATTGTGGCAATTAATTAAATTTTAATTTTCTGTGCCAGTTATTCATTCTGATTTTTTGAATTGCGTATCAGCAAAAGCAAGTTAACTTCCTAATTTTTGAATCCGAGAAGTTTCAGTTCCGAATAAATAAAATAAAATTACCCCTTGCCGTCCTATAGCAACTACAGTAATTTTAAGGAAAAATGTTAAGCGGATTTGGTTCAATTCATAATTTTTTTTTTATGAAGACTGACTTATTTGAAAATCTACAATAATTCTTCTCTTGAGCATATAGTACTATTGGAATAATTTGGTAAGTTTCCGAAAACTTAACACATATTTCAGTGTAAGTGAGTAGAGACGAACTGTAGAGCTACAAATGTACTTAATTTTGAAATGCGAGGGGGGGGGGCATTGTTTAAACCCCCGTCAGCCCCTATTCCCCACGCACTTACCTGTAGTTTCAGCAATTTATTAGTTTAAGAACAACTACTGTAAGTACAAGGTGCTGCAATGCCAACTTGAATAATATTTACGTAAGTGTTAGATTTGTTTACATGACATCGAAAATAAATAGTTTTATACTCGCTAACGAACTCAAACCAATCAAATTACGTGAAATGCTTCGAACTCGAGTTGAAATTGTTTTAAATCTGTTGTTGTTTTAATACATTTTGTGTGATACCATGGTATTTTTTCCGAACTAGCTCACGATGTCATGAACGCACTATTATGCATAACCCAGCTTTTATCTCGAGTTATTTAAATAATTGTGTCTGAATTTTCCATTGAAATGTTTATATCCTTCTAATGCTGTAGAACAAGGACTATCAAATTTTAGTGGCTTGTTTGGGTCTAAGCATAATATTTATTTATTTTCATTATATTGTTACGAATTTGGCCTGTAAAATCTGGTTCGTATCACCGGATTCTGAATATGTACCATACTGTTGTAGAATTTGACGGTTAAAAGATACCGGTTCCGAGACACTGGAAATAATCTCTGAATAATTTCTTAACTTTCACTGCATACTTAACACTTTATTCCCGGATATATCAGAAAAATTCCACAAATATTTCACCTATCAACATTTAAAATTATTTTTTTAATCACACCACTGTTTTCACTTTAACATCACTTATTATTTGCCCGCTATTCACTTTCGCTTTAATTTTATCGCGTACCGTCTTCAACAAGATTCACCAAAGACTAACTTAAGACTCACCCTTGTATTCGTCGCACTAATATTTGAGCCATTTATTTTGAAAGTGGCATAAGTCACTTTTCGTAATGAAAAATGGTGATTTTTCAATGACTTTACGAAATTATTTAAATTGAGGAAAATATAAGTATCCGGAGATAACAAATACAAACATGTTAAAACTCAAAACCTTAAATATCTCGACTTATACCACTTTCAAAATAAACGGTTCATATATTGGGTTTTTGTACTGTTCAATTTAAGTTTGTTCCGTGTGGACCACTCTAAAATCGACTGAATACGCTGAATTGAAAAACTATTAGTTATAGTACATCATAAATAAAAATGGTTCTTAAACTCCAGAGCTTGTTGTATAATTATTAGAAACCGATGAGCCGAGGACATCCGTTTGGCGAGAGTTTTTTTTGTGCCTTTTGATAATCGAGCAGTTGATTTCAAATGCTTCCAAAATATCTTGGCTGGTATGTTGTAGTTCAAGAGTGCACAAAAGTTTTTAGATTTAGCACTCTTAGCAGCACTAGTTACCCTGTGTACTCCTGGTTTAACATATCGTTTTTAGTACGTTTCCGTGGTTATTATATACCAGGGTGGATGTATACATTTTTAAAGCGGACCAATTCATCGACAGACCACTTTACCATAACTGCTTAAAAGATATACTTTATCAACAGGTTCTAACATCGTAAATAAGGTACCCCCTGGTATCGCTGGACATTTTTCAATCAGAACAGCTCTATCAATATGTTTGAAATCAAATTTTTCAATCGAATTTTTCATATTGCCAAAAATTAATCTCAACATCAATTAATTTTCATGATTATGTATTAACGAATCCTCACCATTCCATCATAGGCACTCTGTTAACATATGTATTCTTTAATAATAATATAATGATGCCAACAATTTCACTTCAAACCAAAAGCCTCTCAACTCTGTCTTAATTCACAATCTGTTGTGCCTAATTTAAAAGTGAAACAAAAACAACATTTTGCTGTCCATTATGACCATTAAAAATATGAAAATGAAAATGGAATTTTAATTTTCCACTTGTATCTTCAACTTCAACTAATTCATTAGAACTTAAATCGAAATTGAAAGTAAATCAGTCGTATATGTTTAGAGATGTAGAGGAGGTACTTTAATTTCACATAAAAATGTCGAGAAATAACTCAAATTTCTCCACATACATCTTCGATAGATAATGAATGTCCTTTAAAGATTCTATAATATGTTATTATTTCCGATAAGGATCGAAAATCGAAGGATTTTGTTCTATTATTTGTTTATCTGTTTGTATTGCGGAAAACTGATTTGGTATTAGGAGAAAACGTATAACGTCGTTGCTACTTAGTAATGTACGTGTGTGTACCATCTACTGGGTGATAGAAAGATTAATTTTTTTTAGATAAATGCCTTAAAGGCTTTAAAACATTGTTATTCTTAAATTGTTTAAGTTATTTTTATTTTATTTATATTGGAAGATAGTGCCAAGAAAGCTCCTTGAATGAATTTCGTCATTGTAGTATTGGTGGGCAAACCAATTTTAAATAAATTTAGAAATTGAAAGATTATGTTTTAAAATATTTAATACTGCTCATATTACTCAGTCTCAGGCGTTCACTTATAAAGGTTCCAGTTTATTTTTCAAAGTTTTGTATAAATGGAAATAGAATACATTTGAAGTCCGGCTGGACATTACTTATCAGTTTGGTCGAAAGTAATGAAATCTATCACTAACATCAATATACAGAATAGCTTGAGAGTGTTCTTTCGGTGAACTCTAACACTAACTAATGATAATTGTTTATCCAGTATTCCAATCAGTAAAATGCACCATGCTTGCGGAGTTGGTAAATCCTGTGCCCTTGAACTTGTTCTATAATTGAAAAATCCCTGTATAATAAAGAATTCCTTGTGGGTACTTTCTTGGACATCACTGATGCTTTTTAGAGTCCCTCATTCTCTACAATTGCCAATGCCTGTACTAGATTTTGTAAACATCAGTTAAGTTTTTCAAAGGCTGTGCTCAGCGGAGGCGCTTTCCTCTTTCCTGTAGCTTCTATAGTTGTTAAGGACCTACTCCTTAAAATACACTTCTCTTTTTGGGCAGACAATTGCTAGATCAATAGTAACATTTTGGTGTTACTTTAGACAGTAACCCTTGAAAATATCACCTTGAAGAAAGCATTAAAAGTGCTACCGCCATTTTTTGGCAATATAAAAGGACAGGTAGGGTTTAACGCTAAAAATGGTCACTTTTATTTAGAAATCGCAGGATTTGAATATGCTGTCCTACGCTTCTGTTGTTTGGTGGCACCGCTAATCAAATTTCTCGCTTTCAAAACTTAATAGTTTAGTTTCAGGCTGAATGACAAAAATAAATTCTGTGTGTTTAATTCGTTCGAATATCTGCAACTTCGAAGTTGATCAAGGATGGTGAAACCTTTATTATTGTCTTGGTTGCAACAATAGGGTTACGGTCATTTGAGCCCAAGCTAAAATTAGAATTTTGGTTATCAAATTAGAATTTTGGTCTCACAAAATATCGAGATCAGTTGTTGCCCTCCATTGGTTGAAACTAATGCAATTTAGTAATTCCTCAAATCGCGTTTGAAGATCGGGATATAATCCTTGGTTTACGCCATGGACCGTGTATGGCATTGAGTGTGTGACCTTTCGGGTTTCAACCAATTATAAATAATAATAATAATAATAATAGTGCCAGCGTTCACTGGAAAGAAGTGCATGTATCTTAAGATACTCTGTACGCTTTTGGTTTGAGTTGATGGAAATGGATGGCTTGTTTGGATAGAATTCACTTTAAGTTTTTGAAATCATAATGGATAATGTACAATATTTAAATTCATTTTTGGAATGATAGTTTTATAATAAACATTATTATGAAATGAATCAAACGAGGTACAGAACAACTCTTGCCAGCAAAGTACATTTTTCCAGATCAACTTTCCAAAATTATTTTCAAATTACCATGAACCTTAGGGTTTTTTTTTCTTTGAATCTTTTTATTGAGAAATTTTCTCTATTTCTGGTAATTCAAAATCTATCAAAATTTTCAACTGAAGTACAATCGATGTAGATTAAATGTGCTACTTCTTATGACAACTATGAATTTGCAATTTTGGTTAGACTATTTATTTCGAAATGTTCTAAAAGATGTATCGGGCATAGTACTTTGAAATATGTAAATCTATAATCCTGGTCGGTTTGTTAACGAGTTGACTGCATAGATTCTATTATGAATTTTTTTAAACATTTTTGTTTGTATCGTCGCCACGTTTAAGTATTACATGAGAAGCCAAGGCAACTACCTGAGAAGCGAAGAAGATTGATAAATTGTGTCTATTAAGTTCTAAAAAATATCAAACTACTACTGACTAGTATAGGAATCTGTGAACTTCGATAGACAAACGAAAAAAGGGTTTCGACTTTTTATTCTAATTAATAAAATATTAGATCCGAAATTAGATCTTATAGTGGTGAATTTTAAAACTGATTTAGGGAATATTACCCTCCATCACGAATAACAATGGCAATTAAATTTATTGGTGTACCTCCGAAGCATAATAAACTTAAGTTTCCTGCAACTTAATATTGCTGGTTTGTAATGTCGAAATACCAACCAAACGGCACAGTTGTTAAAGCTTTGGTGTTTGGATCGGGAGGTACCGGGTTCGAATCCCGATAGGGGCAGGATGCAAAGTGAAATTTCATCAACAGATTACGATCTGTGATGAAATGTAACACATCTATGACCCACTGACGCTATACAAAACTAATGGGCCGTCCCATCTACCATGCCGGCATAAGCTGGCATGGAGTTTGTAATGTGCAGATGGTTTTAAATCAGTCATATAGCCGTACCTCCTCGAGTTGGCTGAGTAGGCGTAAAGTAAGGACGTTAAAAGCATAACCGCGAAAGAGCAGAGTGAGCCTCGAGCCTCAAAACAGATTGCATGGTAAATAAATAAAAATAAAATAATAAAATAAAAAATTAATGTCAAAATAAACTTTTTAACTAACTTAGTTCCATTAAATTTCTCCACCTTCATTAAATAGCAATTATAGCGGAATAGGTAACTATAGTGTACCCAGTGGCGGATGGAGGTGATGTAAAATATTTTCGAAATTGATGTGTCATGAACCCCGCCAGCTATTCCTTTTATGAAATAAAAAGAAACTTTCAAATCTACCAACAAAATAATGAGCTGTTCCATTTTCACTATTTACATCCATCCCCCGATTTACATGACACTTTTACACAATTTCGTTTTACCACGGTTTGAAAAAACAAAAAAATTGTTATTTCTAATTTATTCTAAAGATTTTATGTTAAAATAAATTTTGAATTTCATATAAAAATTGCATTTTCGGATTTCTGAGGAACCTATACCGTGTAAATCGCGGGATGGGTGTATTTAGTTTTGTTTTTTCATCACCCAGTACAATGAAACACCTGCTACAATATTATTTGTAATTTTATGGATATTTTATTGTTTTTTTTAATCGATAAATTTTCCGCTTGGTTCCTACTCCTCCCGTAACTATGAAGAAGACGTCTGCGTATCTGAGTTAAGTGGGAACGCGGTTAAACAATTACTTCATTCATGGCAAAATATTAAACTAGTGTTCGTGTCAAAATTGTTATTGGTAAAGCCGAGACGTAACCATCTTTTCAAATCCGATAAGTTGAAAATGTTCCACGTCCCTTATCATAATATAGTTGAATTTTTACGAACTATATAGCATGAAAGATGGCCAATGTATATTGAAAAATAAATATAAGTGTGTCACATCACGCCCGCAACCTAGGTGGCACATTCCTCATACGATTTACAAAATCACCAGCTGAATGAGAAAAAATGTTGCAGCGTCATTTAACAGACAACGGCTCCAGATATTTTGTTGAGTCATTGGCAAGTATATTTATAATAGTTAATCCATTTGATTTTACATTTAAACCTTATATGTACGGTCTACTAGACAACAATAAGGGGATCGTTTTCTAACGTCCAATTTTTTGTGTTTACATCAGGGTTCTAATCTCCAAAGTGGTGGCTATTAAAAATATATTAAGAATTTATAATGTAAGTAGTTCCGAATATAGACATTTTAAACTCAACGGTTAAAATTTAAACTCGTTTGACTCTTTCCTCTAAATTCTCCACTTCCTTAATGGGATGTTATTTTCAAATGAAGTTAGTCAAGACCCTTCGTTACATTTGGGAGGATGATCTATTGTTTTTTACGAAATCGTTCGCAAACCGATCCATTAAGCCCGATGTAGTGGTTCAGTTGTAAGGGACAGGAAGAAACATAGGAACAAACTCAACAAAATTTTAAAGCGCATGTTTGTTTTGGTCATATTGACTCTAAATAGATATTGGAACAGGCGAAACGTATAGTATGTTCATTTATTGTGGGTTAAGACACAGAATAGATTGATTTAAAAAGAACTTGTTAAATTTAAGTTTAAATATAAAACACCGATTGTCGTCGTCGAGTGTCGGCCATGATGGAGACGATTGTATCACCTGATAATTTATCCACTTAAATCGATAACAGTAAAACTTTGTTTTAGAAGAATGGAAATGAGAAGTAGTTAAAGATATAGGTAGTTGTTTGTTTACACATCGCCAAACATATCAACGTCTATTTCCATTTTTATAAAACGCAGACGTCATCAATTTCTAAAATTAAATGCTTATTCTATAAGTAAACGACCATATGTTTATCATAATATGTAGTATAGCGACCACAACACAAAGTGATGTTGTATATTAAGAAATACGCAACAATAAGTTATGCAGTTAAAAATTAATGTGCATTCAGTGAGGCCAGCCAACCAGAAAAATTGACGTAAATGAAAATTTTTATTAGGTCGCATTCATTAGAAAGAAATGAAAATGATACATCTATAAACCTCCGGTTGCATTACAAAAACCTTCAAATTTTTTGTAGAACAATGATAATCGACGTTTTAATAAAGCATTGAGCTTTAATTAACAAAACTTATTTTCTTTAATTACAGGTGTGGGTTATGCGATCTGCCTCATCGATGTATACATGGGAATGTACTACAATACAATCATAGGCTGGGCTGTTTATTATCTATTTGCGTCGTTCACTACCGAACTGCCGTGGACAAAGTGTGGTAACGAATGGAATACACCGTTTTGTAAACCGGTGACAGAACGTGGTTTCGCCAATTCAACAAGTCCTGCACGGGAATTTTTTGAGTGAGTATGGGGTAATCCTCAATATCCTATGCGTGTAAAAATAGAAGAAAATTGATTTTTGTTTATAGACGAATCACTTAAGTAAATTTTATCGAGCCATTATACAAATACTTGTAGTAAGAAGTTTTCCATCTTGTTTACCCCATTATGCTTGTATAATGTAATGAATCGTTAAATAAATATTACGACTACGAGAAGCATATACCGTAAAATTATTTTTATTGGAAACGGTTAATAGAATTATAACGATAAAATATATGTCATGTATGCGGTGATATGTAAATTTGGTGTATAGAATAAAAATACAATTTTTTGTCATTATAAACACAATGGAAACTATTCCTGCGCTGCGCTATCTACATCAAGTGGTTCCAAAAAGTTGAATCGAAAATAGGAAATTTGTTATAAGTCTTAATTGTGTTGGGCATTTCATATACGTACGAGTGATTTGATGACACTTCAGATTTTATTTATCGTAATCGATACCAAGAAATTTAATAGCACAATATACCTTTCCAACCATTTGCGGATTGTTTGGGTTTTATTTTCTATTTTCGGCATATTGATGTAAATTATTGATGTGCTATGAGTGTATAACATTTTACACATTGCACAAATCAAAATAGACAACATGATCAAATGCAGAACATTTATAACAAGTACATACACTTTTGGTTTACTGGACGTTGTTTAACACCAATTCTTGTTATAAGTGCGCTTATAAGCTCCCTTTAATTATAAACAGTCGTTCAAAATACTTCCCCACTTATAACGTTATAACGCATATAATTTCTGTGGAGGGTAAATCTTCCCAATTTTCTAAATACAATGAAGTGATTTCCGTCCATGTAATCGTAAACATTTCATCGTATACCACATTATTGTAAATTTATCCGTATGGCCACATCACCGTATACACATTTAATCGTAAGGCCAGTCAGTCAATCATAAGGCAACTTAATAGTAAGACCTGTTAATCTGATGAGAGAGAGAGAGAGGGATTTTTATTATCGGTATTTCTAAGTTCGACATCCTTTTCGACATCTCCCAGTTGTACTATTGAGTGTTCGAAAAGCGCTAATTTAGCTGTCAAATTGAGCGCTCGAGAACACCTCAGTTTGAGCATCAGTTGATACGAAACTTCGTTAAAAATGCACGAATGACAGATGAACATCACTGAACGTAGCGTAAAGTAGTGCTGGCAATACGATTTAGTTCAGAAATTGTTAGATAGATAGTGTATACATTTAGTTCTCACTACATATCACTAGATGGTATATTTCGAACTTTTTGCTGATAGATTTTCTGTTAATCTTCAAGGGCGGCGACGATGACAATCCTTTTTCGACCGTAAACGAATCTGTCAAATTAAAATAATGTTAGGTGGTAGTTGGTCTAAAAAATTAAAATTATATTACAAAATTATAACTTTAATTAATTAATTGTATAATACCACGCGGCACTGGAATTAAACTATTTTAATACACTGCTTCGAAGGTTGAAGTAAAATACGTTTGGAAGTTCTGCTCCTGGCTATCCATGCTCGGAGTTAATTATTTAGTAAATTAAATATAATATTAATTACTGATTTGATGTATCAGTGGTATTAAAATGTAATTTGTTTTATAAAATAACTTTAATATATTTAAATTTAATATTTTGAATCCCAGGAGGTAGTGCAAACGCATTACAAACAACGTAAAACCATTTGTGATGCAAACGCAAACACCAAAACAAGCTACAACGCAGATAACAATCGCTTCTTCTATTTGTTAGGTAACGCGTCTTTTTCTCATTACTCCGTCACATTTATTTATTTTATTTTCTTGCCGTTCCTTGTTGATCTATGAATTCTAATTAAAAACGGTATATTATTTTGATTCTAAAAAATTTATCGCAAAATCAAACATCGACCATCTACGACATCGTATTTAAAGCAGTTAACGAATTTTTAAACTCACTTTTCAGTCATTCTTGCGCAAACTAGTCCAAAGCTAAGTAACCTTGGGCTGTTCATGATTACTTTCTTTTACGTAGTAAAGGACAGATTTTACCAAAAGTCCGTTAATAAATTTTCTGCTTTAGAAATCAAGTGTGGATTCGAGATCTATCATTGTATACATTCATGGTAAAAGAAAGGGAGTATTGGTCACGCAAATACACTCCTCCATTTTTGGACGTATCTTACGAATAACTGCGTCCATTCGATTAAGTGTATATTTAAATGTTCGTACAATAAACCAGTTTACTAAAAATAAGAACAATTGTCCCTACAATGGCGTGGTTTGCGAATAACTGCTGTATTACCCTCGACTAAGTGTTTATAACTTGTTTAATTTCAGACGAAGCGTATTAGAGCAACATAAATCTAACGGATTAGAGTTTATGGGTCCAGTTAAACCAGAACTAGCCCTATGTGTATTTGGTGTTTTCGTACTGGTATACTTCTCATTGTGGAAAGGTGTTAGGAGTGCTGGAAAGGTAACGAACTATAACATATTTTTAACATGTCAATATAAAATTTATATTTTTATTATTAATTTGTAGGCCGTCTGGGTTACAGCCCTAGCACCCTATGTCGTTTTATTAATTTTACTTGCCCGCGGTGTAACATTGCCCGGTGCAGCTGAAGGCATTCGCTATTATTTAACGCCCGAGTGGCATAAATTGAAGAATTCACGTGTTTGGATCGATGCAGCATCACAAATATTTTTTTCATTGGGACCAGGTTTTGGAACTCTACTGGCACTTTCCAGTTACAATAAGTTCAACAATAATTGTTACCGTGATGCGCTATTAACTAGCAGTATAAATTGCCTAACTTCGTTTTTGGCTGGTTTTGTAATATTTTCCGTACTCGGTTACATGGCTCACATGCAACAAAAATCGATTGATCAGGTGGGACTCGAGGGCCCTGGACTTGTGTTTATTGTTTATCCTGAAGCTATAGCGATGATGAAAGGTTCTGTATTTTGGTCGATTATATTTTTCCTAATGCTAATCACACTTGGATTGGACAGCACATTTGGTGGACTGGAGGCAATGATTACAGCATTGTGCGATGAATATCCACGGGCGGTGGGAAAGCGACGTGAAGTTTTTGTACTTTTCCTACTGGCTGGAATATATTTGTGTGCGCTGCCAACAATGACCTATGTAAGTATTTTATTCATATTAATCAATTTAATACGTTCTGTATATAGATAAAATTCTTGACAGAATGAAAAACTTCTTACAATTTACCGTTAGATAAATAAAAATCTTTTATCGTATTTATTCGAGTTGAGTATACAGTAAAGAGGAGAAAAACTGTTTTGCAGCTAATGAATGTTACATGAGATGGGTGTTTTTGTAGCAATCGAATTAACACAAAATGTTTACGTATAAATATTGGAATGGTGCGGTTGGAAAGATAAGAATATAGTTTTTCATTCAATTGTTTATCCTTAAACGGAATGCATAGTAATAGCAGTATATACGAGTAGTAGTAATATGGAAAATGGATTTTCAGTGTTATATACTTTTTCAATTGGATAAACTTTTAGCCGCATTATGTTAATTGTCAATGATGATATTTGATATGCGATGGTGTTCCTATGTATGTGTGTGTGTGTATAGACACTCGACTAACTTTGATTGATGTGATGATTGTAAAACACTTAGCAATAACATCCCATAATGAATTATTTATTAGATTTGTTTTACCAAAGCATAGCAATAATTTCCACTTGAATAAATATTTCGATTTGTAAAACAGCAACGAATGTCCTTTTACTTTTAATTTTATGCTGTCTTTATTTTGGAGCTAAGGTGTGAAAAACCGAAGTCCAGGAGGCTGCATAAAATTAACTACTGGTTACGCTACAACTTTATTAAAAATAAAATTGATTGAGTGGAAATATTTTGCAAAGCATCATCATCCCTTATTTTCCCCAACCATTAATTAATTTCGTTGATGAATAACAAATCAAGATCTAGGTACATTTGGTAAAATTTATTTGGATGGGAGGAATGGTCAAATAATTTTAATTTCAAATGTAATTTAGTAGAGAACTAGAATAAATAAATATATACGAATTCTTATCTTATAACATATACAGATGGATTAATGGATTCAATATGGTTTATTTTCAGGGTGGTGTTTATCTGGTAAATTTCCTGAACGTGTATGGACCAGGCCTGGCTATATTGTTTGTGGTGTTTGTCGAGGCTGCTGGTGTATTTTGGTTTTACGGTGTAGAACAATTTTCCGCGGATATTAAACAAATGTTGGGCGAAAGGCCTGGAATATTTTGGCGAGTTTGCTGGTCCTATATAAGTCCCGTATTTTTGTTTTGTATTTTGATATTTTCATTACTTGGCTACAAGGATATGTTGGGCGAGGAATATACATACCCCGAATGGAGTACCACCGCAGGGTGGGCATTAACGTGTTCATCAGTTATATGCATCCCACTTTATGTGATATACAAATTCTTAATCAGCCACGGTAGTATAGTAGACCGATTACGGCAAACATTTAAACCAGAACCGTTGCTACAAACTACAATACCGGGGCAAATGCAAGGCGTTCCGGTGTGACATGATAAATCTGTAGACATCAACTATAATTTTATAAACTATTCACCAACAACAACAACAACTTACATAAATTTAATTAAATTTGATAATAAATTATTATCGAATAATAGTCATAGTAATATTAGTAATCATAGGAATTCGTCTAATCAAGATTGGGATTTGAGTGATTTTGAGCAAATTCGTAAAATTCTAATTAATGATAATTCGCAGCTGAATTTATCGCTATTTGCTACCGAATGGCTAGTTTAAATAAAAATTCGTCGGTTTATCTTTCATTTTTTGTGTATCATTTTGGAAGTCTCCCCAAATTATTTAGGAATATAGTTACTCTGTAGTCTTGTGATTTTGACATTAGCGATAAAAAATTATATCCATGTATGTATGTTAAAATATTGCTAAAAATTTATAGATTTAATAACCGTTGACTTCCCTTTACTAGACGCGCTAAAGCCAATTAGATGTAATGCAATAAGGGAGTGGGGAATGTATCACAAAATATTAAAGCTCTGGATATCATTAGAATTTGTAAATTATTTGCCTATATATACTATACATATAGGGTTGGTTGGTCTAATGCGAAATCTTTGGCCTTCAAATTTTATCTTACATTTCCTATTTTCTTATTTATTCTTAAGTGTGTAACATACCTTATGTAGTTAATTTCTTACATAAACCTAATTAATTAATTATCAAATTGTGTTTTTATTATATGTTCAGCCATAATTCACGATGTGATAATTAATTAAAATTAGATTACTTAAAATTAAGTACAAATATTATATGATTTACGTAAATGCAAATGGCGCTTTAATTAATCTAAATAATATAAAAATAAAATATTAAATATTATATATTTATATAAATAACTGTTAATTGTAATTTTTTTAATTATCATCATAATTGTTGTTAACAGGTAAATAAATAAATATTAGTAAATTTATTAAATAATATTGTGTGTTATACAAAAAATGATTTTTCGATTATTTTTTACATTCAATTTAAATTTTGATAAAAAAAAACTTATTAATAATTAATAAAATGATTCTGTCCTGATAACAAATATAGCAAAATTTGATATGAATGTGAATGATGTCATATGATTAGATGTCGAGATTAACAACGCGCACTTACAGCGAAAACAAAATTATAAATTCTATAAAATTGTTAATAAATTAAATTAAAAAAAGAAAAAAATTAAGACAAATTTACAAAAGAATTATTAATTTATTCATATATAATTTTGGTTTATGTTAATTAAAAATATATATATTTGTTTGTTTTAAATATCAGACTCAGCCATTTTGATATTTAGAAATTTTATATATTTTATGTAATAATTTAATTAGTAAAATTGCGGTTAAAATATTATAAAATGTTTATGTATTATTTTATGTATCTTTTAATTTATGTTAAATATTATCAACAATAATAATTTATTTATTTTTTTAATAATAAAATTACAAAAAAAAAGAAGGTAAAATGTGTTTTGCTAGTTTATCGATATAGTGAGAGTATAGTTTTGTGCCCCACGAATGATTGATTTTGGCGCCGTATTTGAAAAGTTTGATAGATTTATTGCAAACAACCTTTGAATAATTTAACGCGATCTTTTCGCTTACGTTATGCATGCCATAATTATCAACGTTGAGGTTGAACAAGCGGATTGTTGGGGGCATATCAGGAGGCTGTTCGTAAACTTTACATTGTTAACATTGTTACAACTGTCATTGTTAGTATGACGTATGTGCTTAACAATGATTTTGTTACAAATGTCAATGATTTTACAGATGATTGACGATGACAAAAAAAACCTATAATAAAACGCAAAACAGAAAAATAATTTCTATTCTCCTCAATATGGCAATAATTATTAAACCAGATAATCGTAAACTTAGAGTATTAAAATTATAATTTTTAAATAATACTCAATTAAACGCATAGTATACTTTTATCAAACACATTGACCACATAAAAAATTTTATTAAACAATTATTTTGTTCTGATATTGATGTGAAAAAAATATGTTTTTCGCTTGATTGTAGCATAATTAATACTTTGACAGCTGGAAAGGCAGTCTCGAGTAGGGTTGAGAATGACATTTGTAACAATGTTAAAACGAATTTACGAACGACAAAAAGCACGTGCTCGTTGTTACAATGATAGTTTCAGAACGATTTAGAACTGTCATTGTTGACAATATCGTAACAATGTAGAGTTTACGAACAGCCTCAGACATATTAAAAAATAGGTTTAATGTATAAATTATATAAAAAAATAAAATTTAATAAAATACAAAATAATAATTAAATTAATTACATATTTTTTTTATTCTTAAATCGTTTCACACCAAAGACCCACAATAAAAATAATTTAACGTGGTATATGAAGCAATCGGATCAGCATATTTTTGATATACTCCATATGGAGTTTACTCCATATACAGTAGTTACTCCATATGCAGTTCGCCTCCTCCTCTTTATTATCATTGCACATCTTCGTATTTGACAATCTAAACAACAAATATCTTGAGGAACCTACAATTATTCATCAGTTTGGTTTTGATGGCGATCACCTAGTTAAATATTGTGAGTCCACAAACTCTTTTTTGACATCTCAAAGATATATTTTCTGCTCCACTGGCACTGAAATTATGCTCGATCTCCTGACATATTCAAATTTACAACATATCTATGCAATAGACAACATCATGCGACCTATCGTTACTGGTGTCCAGGGTGTTCCAGACTGTGGAAAATCTACATGGATCATAAACAATCACAAACTAGGCTATGATCTGGTCTTATGTGCCACTAAGGAAGGTCTTGCTGATCTCAAATCTAAAGTTGCCACCCGTTGTATTAAGGAGAAGATGGATTTCAACAAAATTGAACTTAACTATAAAACGATTGCTTCATAATTAATTAATGGAACTCGACGATATGACTCAGTGTTTATTGATGAATATATGATGATACATGCAGGTTATATTGGACTGGTGGCCATGCTCAGTAAATGTTCAAAAATATATCTTCTTGGGGATAAAAATCAAATTCCATTCATCGACAGATTGCACCATGTTAATGTTCAATTTTACGATGCTAATAAATTTATTACGAATTCAGATAAGCTAAACATTACATTTAGATGTCCTGTTGATGTTACATTAGCACTAAAAGAATATTCTCCTGATATCAGTACCAAAAACCCTATAGAGGTATCAATGGGATTCTTCAAACTACCTCCTGATTTATCATCCGTGCCTATAATTGATAATACATATTATCTAACTTTTACCAAGGCAGATAAGCGCTTATTAATGGACCGGCTTACCTTACCATCTTCTAGTAAAGTCTTAACTATTCATGAGGCACAAGGACTAACGTCACCAAATGTTATATGCGTCAGAACAAACACTCATCCGATTAAACTTTTCAGTAGTTTACCACACGCAATAGTTGCAATATCGAGGCACACGTGTTCATTTAAATATTTCGCACCTGTAGCAGATGATTTACTCCATTCGTTAGTGATGAAGGCGCGCCATTTTACCAACAGTTGTCCTGCTATTTATGAATCACCAAATACTACCAAACCATCTACAAAACCGTGTAAAAATTCAGGCAAAGATGTCATTACAATTTATTATCAGAATGTAAATAAAATGGCATCAAAAGCATCCAAATTCTATCAATTTGTTCATCAAATAAACTACTCTATATATGTAATTGGGGAAAGTAATCTCAACCCAGGTATTCATAGTACAGAATTCTTTGGGCAGAATTATATTGTTTACAGATGTGATCGCACTCCTGAAACGAGTACGAAGGAGGCAGGCGGTGGCGTATTGATAGCTGTACATTCTAATCTAGAAAGTTCTCCTGTTACATTAGTTCCATCAAGACTTGAGCAGATTTGTGCGAAGATAAAAATAGGCAAACGATATCTATTTATATATACAGTGTATATACCGCCTCGGTCAAATTGCGACTGCTACACAACTTGCATCGATGCAATTGATGAAGTCTTTAAAACATCTCAGTTCATCGGATCTTGTTCTTATACTGGGCGACTTCAATCTTCCGAATATCAACTGGAAACATGACATGGAGTTTAACTGCATTCTTCCATGTAATATCAATAGCGATGCAGAGTCCCTATTCGTCGATGCCATGCTTGGTTTTAACCTCAACCAAATTAATATGATTGCTAATAGCATCGATAGGTTTCTGGATCTGGTATTCACTACTGAGGAGGATGCTTTCAAAGTAACTGAATCAATGAATCCATTTGTTGTAAACGATATCAACCACAAACCTTTGGACATTGTATTTGATACAACCTACTGTAACCGGAAGAAATCTGAGCACCTACCAAGAATGAAATTCAACTTCAAGAAGGCAAATTACGCCGGTCTGCAGAATTATTTAGAAGCAGCAAATTGGGATCTAACTTTAAATCTTGACAATGTTAACGAAAATGTTGATAAATTTTATGACTTCATTTACCAAGGCTTTGAACTCCATGTGCCTTTTTACAATAAAGCACCGAAAACTCATCCTCCGTGGTTCGATGACCTGCTAACCAATTTAAAAAACCGAAAATGTAAAGCATATACTAAAATGATGAAATCTCGATTGGAACCCGACAAGCTAGCTTTTTTACAGCGCAGAGATGAATTTGACGTCTATTTCAATTTTAAGTACAGGTCTTACCTTGCAAGTATTGAAACAAAAATTAAATCAAATCCTAAAGAATTTTGGAAATACTTTCGATCCAAACGGGAAATCGAGGGATATCCAGCCAATATGACTTATAATAATACCAGCTTTTCGGACGCAAAAGTGATAGCAGACATGTTTGCAGCATTTTCCCAATCAGTATATAGCCCTTGTGGTAATATAGAATACACTGATAAAATGGGCAACAGCAATACGTCTATTATTACCCCTGTCATACATGAAGAGAATGTTATATCAGCCTTAAAAGAATTTGGAGATGGATGTGGACCGGATGATATACCCGTCTTTATATTAAAAAGGTTTGCGAGAAGCTTCACAAATCCACTCTGCAAACTCTTCAACCAATCGATAACCACAGCCGTGTTTCCTGATAAATGGAAAATTTCGAAAATAACACCTATCTTTAAATCGGGTAAGAGAGAGGATGTCTCATGTTATAGAGGAATTTCAACATTTTCGTCAATTCCTAAATTATTTGAGCTGATTGTGTGCAATGCTTTTAAATCTACATTGATACGTCACATCTCTACTTACCAACACGGTTCATGCCTGGAAGATCGACATCTACCAATCTGGTCGAATTTACCTACAAAGTGTTAAATGAGGTAGAAAATCATCATCAAGTAGATGTAGCGTATACAGATTTTAGCAAGGCGTTCGACTCTATATGCCACCTCAAAGCACTCCAAAGTCTGCGCGAATTCGGGTTTTCAACAGAATTTATTAATTGGTTCAAATCGTATCTGACAAACCGACTGCAATATTATGTATTAATTGGGAATGAGAAATCCAATATTATCAAAGTGACCTCTGGTGTCCCTCAAGGATCGCATATTGGACCCTGGATTTTTATTGTGTTCATCGATAGAATAGCCAAGATAATCAAACACTCAAATGTTCTACTATTTGCTGATGATGTAAAAATTTTTCACACAATTAAACAAGAGCATGATGTTGATAAACTGCAGGATGACCTCAACAGACTTAGTGAGTGGTGTGTCCGAAATTCATTACATCTCAATATTACCAAATGTAAAATTATGTCGTTTCATCGGAAAAAATATCCAATAACTTCGGCATATAAAATAAATGGTGCGGAAGTTCCAAGAGTACGAGAGATTATTGATCTAGGAGTCACATTTGTTGAAAACGTTAGTTTTAACCGTCATATAGATAATTGTATTGCTAAAGCTAACTCCATGTTTGGCTTTGTCAAGCGGTGGACTGGGGAATTCACAGATATACATACTATACGCACATTATATTACGCTTATGTAAGATCTCAAGTAGAGTATGCTGTAACGGTTTGGAGCCCCTCTTACGCTGTGCACTTGAACAGAATCGAAAGCATACAAAAAAAAATTTCTTATATTTCTGTTGAAGAAAACTGGCTGGAATTATGATTACAACATACCATTCTACGAAAATGTGGCTCGTTTACCTCCTTACTCTTCAAGGTGCAAAGAATATAACATGTGCACGCTTGAAAACAGGCATCTACTTCTGGATGCCGCTTTTATCGGAAATGTCCTTCTCGGCCACATTGATTCATCCTTCATCCTGGAAAACATATCCATAAATGTCCCAAGCAGGACTTTGCGTAATCATCAATTTTTGGCGCTAGAACACCACCCGACCAACTATGGCGACAACAATCCCATTAATCAATCAGCAAAATCATGCAATACCGTAGTTGATCAATTTGATTTTAATTTATCAAAAACCAGTTTTAAAAAAAAGTTAAAATCGTATTTTCTAAATTTTTAATAAGTCCTTTGACAGTTTCATATTTGAAGTACTAATTGTTAATTTAAATAATTGTTTTATTTATAATTCTTATTTATTTACAATCTAAGTATGAATAGATTAATTTTTTTTATTTTCTATTTTTAAAATTCTATTTTTAGATTTAATTTTTTTGTTCTCTTTTTTGTTAATATATTTTATATTTTACTTTTGTTAATTTGAAATCATAATTGCAATGTACTGAATCGATTTCCTTTAATATTTAAATTAATAAATAAATATGGATGTCATGGTGATTGATGAATTATTTGTGGATTTTCGATTGCCCAGAATCGGCTGTTTTATTTGTTTACATGTCCACTTAAGTGAAAGTGAACTTTCACTTAAGTGAAAGTGAACTTTCTTAACACCTTGATAGCAATTCTTGTGCTAATTGAATTTTATACGAGAATAAGTCCAAGTGTTTATGCGAAATATTCGTTAGTGTTGATTTTCGAAGTCCAAGTTCTTGCGCATGGTGTCTCATTGATGTCGTCTAGTCTACTAATTTTTTTTTTAATTTATTGAATTCATTTTTATTGATTTTAATTGAAAAAATAATACAAAGAAATTTTAAAGCAATTTTACTTCCTCTTTTGTTTTGGCTGTTGCATTTTTAATCGACAGTATTGCTAATCCAGAAAGCATTTCCTGTGACTTTGTAGACCGTAGATAGTTTTCAATTAATTTTAGTTTTGTAAAGGATCATTCACAATGAGCAACGGTAATGGGTATTGTTAAGATTATTCGTTATACGATACATACACTTGGATATAATTCTTAAAGTTCCTTTCTAAAATGAATTCCAAATTCTCCAATTCTTCATTCTTCAAACACTCATCATCATTTTCAGGAATGAATTCACGTATACCAATATCATCATTCAATTGGTTTTATTTCTTCTTCCAGGGGTTTAATTTCTTCATTTGGTATATCATCTGTACTAATGACATCTACATCGTCATATTATTTATCATTTGCTCTATTGTTATGGTCTGTATAATAACAATAGTCAGCCAATCGTTTGAGATTTCGTACTCGTTCCTTTTTGGTAATGGTAAACTAGGTTCTGGTGATTTATCAAGACAGTCTTTATTTCTACTTGTTAATATTTGAGTATCACGAGAATGCCGTTCAGTGAACTGTGCTATTGCATTTATTGCGATTTGCGACCGATGATTCTCGAGCTTCTTTTATAATCTCTTCGAAATTATTTTTGAAATCATCGAGAATTAATTGCCATATCTTTTCGCTGAAGCAATTGGCTGAAAATGTGAAGATTTGATAACAACTGAAACCAAATTGTTGTCAATACTTGATAAATGTATAAGAATTTATTTGTTTTCTTAAAGATGCAATAAGAGTTCTACAATCTGGTTAGCTATTTTTAAGTTCATCTAACGCCAGACTAATTTCCTTAATCTGGTATTTCACGGCTTTTATACTTTTAAAGCGATATTCCCATCGAGTATCGCTGGGCGCCTTCAAATTAATTTTTAAATATTTTACTTGAATAGCCCATTGCTTTGTTGATGCAGCAAAAATCTTGTATAAATTATTTAATGTAGTGAAATAATTCTGACTTTTAATAGTGTTCTTAACACTATCTCCTATCACTAAATTGATGTTGTGTTCACCACACGGCAGATACCATGCTTTCTTGTTGATTTCTAAAATTCGACTTATCACTCCCTTATATTCTCCTTTCATATTGTTTGCATTGTCATACGACTGATCACGGCAATCAGCAATTTTGTTTCCTAAAACTTTTAATTCTTTAATAAAGAGGTTTGCTCAATTTTCGCCAGTTGAGGAAACTATATTTACAAAGCTTAAGAAACCATATTGAATACTTGGCGTTTGCTCCGCTATTTTAACATACCAAATAATGATGAACAACTGGTCTTTTTTGCGAAAATCCGGTGGTGAATCTATCATTACGGATAAGTAATTTTATGATTTAATATTACTTACTATTATTTCGCCCACTTAGCCAGGTCGTAACCTATCAGCTTCTTACTAACGCTGTTGACTTCATCTTTGACCTGATGGATACTCAAGATGACATCTTTGTCGTGGGTGATTTTAATCTCCCCGGTCTGAAATGGGACTATTCAGACGATAACAGTCATTATGTTGCTTCGAATGTACTAACCACCAAAGAAGCTTTATTTACTGATAATATGTTGAACTCTGGATTATTTCAGATCAGCAACGTTAAGAGCAGTTTGAATAGACAGCTCGATTTGGTATTTTCATCTGGTACCAACAATAGCGTCGAATCGGAAACCAATCTCATCCTTTGTGCCATAGATGTATACCATCCTCCCATTTTAATTACATTTTGTCTGGAGCAAGGCAGTTTTAATGTCGAAACTCCGCCATGTTTTAATTTTCGTATGGCCGACTTTGTGAAACTTAATGATTTGTTGTCAAATATCAACTTTGACACCATTTTGAATGATAATAATGACATAGAAACACAAACTGTAAATTTTTATTCTGTAGTTTTTGATTGCTTTGAACAATCCATTCCGTATACTCGCAAAAAAACTGTATTGCCATCACCTCCTTGGTATAATAGCGAATTACGAGCATTACGCAACCGTAGAAACAAACTTTGGCAAAGATTTCTAAGAACTAAATCGGACTCTAGACTCACTCTAACTATTTGATTAGTTATAAGGATTTCAGTAGTTTATCGGACGAACTTTATGGGAATTACATCAGACTCATGCAGTCCAATCTTATAGCCGATCCTAGGAGTTTCTGACGGTTTGTTAATTTGAAAAAAAAATCCGACGGATATCGTTCCACTCTGAATTATAAAGATCATTCCTCTAATGATCCTAAAATCATAACAAATCATTTTGCTAACTTTTTCAGTCTGGCTTTTGCAAACAGTGATTTACAAAAGATTTCCAAACTTAAAGATGATTTTTCACCTGGTCCTGACGGTCTACCATCCATCGTCCTAAAAAAATGCAGTGATATTCTTGCTCAGCCGCTGACGGCACTTTTCCAAAAGTCACTTTCACTTGGAATTTTCCCATCTATTTGGAAAAGTTTCTTTATAGTTCCGATCCATAAGAACGGCTCCAAATCAGACATTTGTAATTACAGGCCGATTGCAAAGTTATCTTGTATTCCCAAGCTGTTTGAAAGTATTGTATATGATTCATTGTACTTTTATTGTAAACCGTTGTTTTCCGACAATCAGCATGGTTTTCTCAAAGCTCGCTCCACGACCACAAACCTTGTGGAATTCACTACACAAACATTAAATATGATTGAAGCAGGGAATGAGGTCGATGTTATCTTGGCCGATTTCAGCAAGGCGTTTGACAGGATTTCCCATAAAGTTATTTTGTTTAAGCTCAGGGCTCTTGAATTTCCCCCACAATTTCTCCGTTGGGTTGGCTCTTATCTTAAAGACCGTATTTATCAAGTTCTGTTTAGGACATCAGTATCAGCTAATTTTTCAGCAACATCTGGAGTGCCCCAAGGCAGCCATCTGGGGCCGATTTTTTTCATTCTGTCTATTAACGACGTTGCATGATTAATTAAAAATTCAACTATATCTATATACGCCGATGACATGAAGATTTACAAACAGATTTCAAACACCACCGATAAGATCCTATTACAATCCGACCTCAATACATTTTCCGTATGGTGTGTAAAGAACAACCTTGAGCTGAATGTGGGTAAATGCCAGACGGTCACCTACTCTCGGAAGCGTGCACAGTCCATTTCTCGTGACTATTATATTAACAACGATGCCGTTACCAGAGTTAGTTCTGTTCGTGATCTGGGGGTCGTTTGTGACAGCGAATTGAACTTCAGAAATCACGTAGATCGCATTGTCAATCAAGGTAACGCTGCGCTCGGTTTCATTAAGCGTTGGTCGAAAGAATTCGACGATCCTTATGTTACGAAGGCTCTCTATTTAACATTCGTTCGTCCCCTGCTCGAGTATGCTTGCCATGTGGTCGCCTTATCATGTGATTCACATAAAAAGGATTGAAGCAGTTCAGCGTAGATTTCTCCGCTTTGCTTTACGCGGGCTACCGTGGGTGGACATGTTTCACCTACCTCCATACCTAGATCGCCTCAAGCTAATTGATTTACAACCACTTCGTAGGCGCAGGGTTGTTGCAGACGTGGTTTTTATTCATCAATTGCTAACCGGCAGTACCGACTCTCCTTTCCTCTTAGGAAAAATCAATCTAAATTTTAATTCACGAGCCTTGAGATCGGTACCTATGTTTCGAATCGACCATCATAGGACTGACTATGGTAAAAATGAACCTGTTTCTAGGATGCTTCACGAGGCTAATCAATACTCCCACTTCGTTGATTTTAATATGACGAAACGCACTTTAAAACAACTTTTTTATTTAACTTGACTGGTTTGGCCTTTAATATTTTATACCTTTTATAACATTTTGTTTTGTTACATTTTATTTTGTTTTATTTATCAAATTTGATGAAATTTTATCAGTTGACTGCTATATTTTTCAATTTTAATCTGCTTGTACTAAGCAGACTCAACCTCTGTTCTCCTTCCGTCCGCGACGGGTATCGTTTTGCTTAGCTGTTCACCTAGTTTGCCTCTTAATAATCAGATTTGATTTTAATACTAATACAGATTTTCCCGCTTGCTAATTTTCTTTAATTTCACAGGTTAAGCAGTTCGATATCCATGTTTATAATCACTGGAATTATACTCAAAAAAATAATAATAATACAGATGGAGGGGGAGTGCGCGGTTGGGAGGGGTAATAGGTCGTTGGGAATTATTATTATTATATGTAAAACTCTAGAAGCTATAAGATAATTTCGTTTTGAATTTTCGGGGAAAAATATGATGTAACTCATTTTTCCGTTTCAGTTATTTATTTCAAATGCATTTTCAGTTCTGGAACAAAATCAGAAAGGAATTCTATTACTCCCAAAAAATTACCATTATTCGGTTCAAAGAGTTTTTCGTTGCTGCCTCTGAAAGCTTAGTTTCGTTCATTAAAAACAATACCGCTTTTACAATACATTTCAAAATTATTCGCCATCTTCGTTTTTCTATGTTGAACACATCTTCATTGAACTATTCCTGTTCCGCGTTTAATGTTAAATTCTAAGATTCATGTTCAGATAACCGTATTCCTGTATGTGCATAGTCAGAAAATCCACTTGAAGTTAAGCTTATTTTGATTAATGAAAACAAACGACAACAAAAGCAGAAAATGTTTCCTGTTGAATATACTCGTAAAAGCCATTTTCTTAATTCTTTTTCACCATTTTTCATTTGTATCACTGAAAAAGTGTCACTGAAAGATCTCCCTTAAGGATTTCTTTTATATTTATTTATTTATTTATTTATCAATAATGACATTTTATAATACATTGTTTTTTAAATTAATTAAATTATATTTTATATACTAAATGTCTACTTTATCTTTAACGAATGTATGTAATAATTTATTAAATTGACCGTACTCTAATTCTCGAAGTTCACCTAGCATGCAATAGTCACCCAATGAATTATACAACTTTACTCCATTATATCCCAGCGACCGTTGTGAAAATGATTTACTATACATTGGTAGTCTGAAGTGTATACTCCGAGTATTGTAAGTATGAACATTTCTATTAGAAGAAAGCAAAGTATCTAAATATTTTGGCAGATCTCCCTTTTCCAGCCTAAACAAGAATTTTAACACATTAAATTGTATTCTCTGTTTGATTGATTTCCAGTTTAAAATTTCCAACATGTCTTTTATGTGTGTTCTACTTTCCGCATTCAAGATACGTCGCATGAATCGATTCTGAATTTTTTGAAGACGTGTAATTTGAGTTTGATTCATGATAAACAGCACAGAAGAACAATAATCAATATGTGGAGTCACAATTGATTCATAAAAAACAACTTTTGTCTGCATTGGTAATTTGTCTTTAATTCTGGTGAAAAATCCAAGTTTTTTATTCATCTTTTTAGCGATATAATCCAAATGATCGTTAAAACTTAAGTGCTCGTCGATAATAACACCAAGATATTTATACTGTTTTACTCGTTCGATAATTTGGTTGCCAACTATTATATCTGCATTACTCTCGAACTTTGCTTTGATTGATAGGAGCATGTACCTCGTTTTCGAGATATTCAGTGATAGTTTGTGAAACATCAGCCATTTCCGTAGACTCTCGAGATCTTCGTTTACTTTCTGCACTGCTTCTGGAAGAGTTGTTGCCGAAATAGTAAGTAAAGTATCATCTGCGAACATATTTATTTTGCAATTTTGAATAACGTCGACTATGTCATTGATGTACAGAATAAAGAGTAACGGACCCAGGGCTGATCCTTGAGGTACTCCGAGATTATTTTGTATTAGTGACGATGTGTAATTATCAATTTTCGTATATTGTTGCCTCCCTTGAAGATAACTGTTAAACCACTCTAGTTCTTTCCCAACAACTCCGTACTTGGTTAACTTTTTAAGTAGAATACTTCTATCAATGGTTTCAAAAGCCCTTTTAAAATCTAAAAAGACTACAATGATTACTTTGTTGTCATCTATTTGACTTTTCCAGCTATCCAACATTAGGGTTAAGGCCGTTTCACAAGAATGGGATTCTCTAAATCCAGATTGTTGATCAACCAATATATTGCTATCAGCGATATGATTTACCAGTTGGTTTTTAATTACCCGTTCCAGAACAGTCTCATACAGTGGGAGCATATTTATTGGCCGGAGCTCTTCTGGCATGGTTGGCTTCGAAATTTTTGGAATGGGAACAACTGTTGATATTTTCCATGAATCTGGTACCACTGCTTGTCTTAAACTACAATTAACTATATCAGTAAAATGTTCAGAGAACATTTGATTCTGCATTGCATCCAGCATGACAATTTTGTTTATATACCATCTATTCCATATTGCGATTTTATTCTGCTTATTATTTTTAATATTTCGGTTTGTGATGTTTGTTGGAATTGAAATTTTTGTATGTTCAAAACAGCATTAGGAAGTTCAAAATCCGATATTTCAGGGATGTTACGGTGAATATCTACCACGCTGGACACAAACGAGTGATTTAGTGCATCTGCTATCTGTTGTTTATCGGTGAGTGTTTTGTTATTAAATTGAATACTCCACTGCATCGTATTTTTAGTCTTATACATAGATTTGAGAGTTTTCCATAGCTCCTTTGGGTTATATTGGTTTTCAATGAACTTATTCTTGAAGTATTCAGATTGTTGCTTTCTTAACGATTGTTTGTAAATATTTCTAGCTTTTCTATAGTTTTCCCAATTCTCGCTTGAATTTATTAATTTCAGAATACTAAAATTACGCTCCTTTTCTTGTCTTAATAATGACAAATTTTCTGAGAACCAAGGGATTTTATTTCTACTTTGAACAATTTTTGTTTGCGTCAGTTGTTTAATCGCATTCTTTAACTCCAGTATTAAGCTTTCAGCTTTCTCATTCAATTCATTCTGTGTTCTGTAGTGCTGCAGTCTAGTGTTTAGGATACTATTTAATTTTTCACCAGAATAATTTTTCCGAGATCTAATTTCTTTAGATTGATCAAGTAACTGTGAATTGTTTCTGCTTATATCCACACATAACATACAATGATCACTTATTTGTTGTTCTTTTATAATTTCACATTTTGTATTTACTGAATTAGTTATCAAAAGATCTATTAAACTTTTGCTGGTTTGTGTGACTCTGGTATAATCTGGAACTATTTGCGCCAATCTATAATCCATGATTAACTGCTTTAATTGTAAACTGTAAATATCGTTGCTTTTCACGTCAATATTGAAATCCCCAAATATATAGTTCGATTTATTATAATTGATAACTTCTTCGAACCATCCATCTAAATTATTTAAAAATGCTGCTTTTGTTGTTTGGTATGATCTATAAACTACGCCAAATATTCCAGTTGTATGGTATCCTTTTATGATCTGAATCGCCAAAAACCAAGCGCGGTCCTTCTCGATATTCGAAATTATTTTAAAGCTTATGTTTTGGTGAATATACATGACAACCCCTCCAGTATGACGACTATCCGAATCGCACCGTACACATTTATAATTTTCAATAAAAAATTCCGAGTCGTACATGTCTTCTGTTGTTCTAGATTCACTGAGTAATACAATTGACGGTTTATATTGAATAATTATTTGTGATAACTCTAAGAAATTAGAGGGTAAGCTGCGAATATTAGTGTATAGAAGGTCTTTTGTTTTGAACTGCTATTGATAACTTATTTGGTTTTTCAATGTTTTCATCTTTCGTTGGTATACTGCACAAGAGGTGTCCCAAGTCGTGTGGTTAATAGTAACATTTAAATTGAGCTTTGTATTTACAGCAATGCAATTGCTACACTTTACTTCTTGACTTTTACATTCACTTAACTTATGATTCTCGCTACATCTTGGGCAACAAAGTTTGCCGGTACACGTATTGCTATGATGGCCATAACCATTACAGTTAAAGCATCTTGAGATCCCTACTGACTCTACGACATGGACACCTTTAATACCTTTTCGTGACTGCTCGACCAGAAACATCCGTTGTTTGTTGTCGATTTCAAAAGGCCAAGTTGCAGGGTCTGGCAGATAAAGCACTGCACTCTATTTGCGGATAATTACTAATTTCTGAAATATTATCAGATAAAATATCGTCAATATTTACGCTATTGGATCCTGCTGATACATCATCTACATTCTCGTTCTGGATATCAATATTTTGAAGTTGTGGCTCATTGACATTTTCTTTCAGACTATTGTTTTCAAGTTGAAATATACTAATTGAATTACATACTATATTTCAATTAAGTTAGTGTTCGAAATTGATGAGCTTTTGCTTCGTTTAAAAAATGTATCTAATGATCCAGCAAGTCTACTTAGTTCTGCTGCTTTCCGGACCTGTTTTGCTCTTTTTTGTGCGCCGCGTTCATAACATCTTTTCAACATTTCTAATTGAGGTAAAAAACTGAGTAATATACTGATTTTTCGATTGGATTTAATTTGAAAAGCAAAAATTACAACTTATAAACTAGATATACAAGCGAATCGTTTAACTTAAAATAAATATGGAATATCCGCACTAATATTAACGGTAGCCACAAACAAATTAAACTATTAATAATACCGTATTTTGTATTTTGCGAAAATTCACTCTTTGTCCACAACAATTAAAATAAAACGTACTTCTGTTGATAACTTTGAAATCAACGACCAAATGGCACAGTGGTTAAAGTTTTGGTGTTTCGATCGGGAGGTACAGGGTTCGAATCCCTATAGGGTTGGATGCAAATGGAAATTTTCATCAATAGATTACGATCTGTGATTAAAAATAACACCACTACGACCCCCTATCGGTGTGCAAAACTCATGGCCCGACCCATCTTCCATGTCCAGTATAGGCTGGCATGGAGCTATTAAATGCGCAGATGGTAACTTAAATCGGCCCTATAGCCGTACGTCTTCGATTCGGTAGATGATGCGTACAGTAAAACGGAAAAATAAAGGGAAAAAACCTTGAAATCGTAGTACTTTTCACTAATAAGACGCTATAAAAAGACAGAAGAAAACAATTTGAAGCAAAAAAAAACTACTAAATTATTATTATATAGGTGAGGTTTGAAACGGCGCTGGTTCCACATATTTTGGCTTATTTACCAAAGTCTTTCTTTTTTCAAACTCTTTGATAATTCGGTAAATTGTAGGCTTTGAAGGCACCATATTCCTTCCGAAACTTTCGTGTAATTTTCTTCATGTTAATGTAATTGATGACTGACTTGTGTAAAAGGTTTTCACTATTAAAACGCTTTGTTCAATCGAATATTTTTCGTTGTCAAGAATGAACTGCCAATATTAATATTCGCTTAAATGGCGGCAACAAAATTTGTAAACCTTTCGAATGGGCTACTATATTTCGGACAACGCGGACAATTTTTTGAAATTTAATCATGGGCAGTAACAAGTTAATAGATATGAAGTGTATATTAAGGGGTTTACTTTAGCTAATCAAAATTACAGTATTCGGACATATAACGATTCTTTTGCAGATATTCTTCATCAATATCAATATATAACAATGCTTAACGACAACCGAGAACTAGCGCAGATAGATATTACCCATATCATATCGTTACAAAAGGAAGAAAAGTTTTTCAAAGTGGGTCTCAGCACTTCATGTGATCCGAAAACTAAACGGAGACTGGTGTCTATGCGGTGACTACCATATTTAATTCAATGACCATACCTGACACGTATCCTATACCATTTTTCAGGACTTAGCAAGTATTTTGTACGGCTAAAAAATGTTCTCGACAGTTGATTAGCAAAGATCGTTTCATCAGGCTACGGTTGAGTCTGCTGATCTACAAAAAACAGCCTTTTACACTTTTCGAGTTTGTATACATGCCATTTGGATTTCTTTAAGGATTAAATTTCGTGGTTTCGTATAAATTGATGATATTGTGTGACGCGATCGTATGTAATCTTTAGAGGAACACAATTTACAAATCGTATTTCAATAACGAGGAGAATACCAGCTTAGTATAAACGTCGCAAAGTGTAATTTCGGTAAAACAGCTCGTCAGAGCAGTATTTAACTAAATAACGAAAAATGGTCATCCAGAGATGCTTCTTTTTTCGAAAGCTTTTTCACAAAACGACGTTACAGAACATATGATAATGTAGAGAGCTTGAAGCTATGTACAGAGCGGTAGTCCACTTACGACGTATGCTGGAAGGTCAACAAATTTTGCATTTATACGGATCACAAACCGGTAATATTCGCATTTTCAAATCGATTTCACCCCCATGACACATTGATATTGGATAAATAATCCGGGACACTATACTCTAGCTGAACAATATTTTGAATGTATTCCAAAGTCGCTAGGTAACGATGAGTATATTAAATTTATTAACGATGGTATAGCAACGAGAATCACCATCTCACTCAGTTTAGTCGCAATACAGTTCACACACACAAATCTTTTGTTATCTATCTCTATCTTCGAATAATCGCATCAGACCATTCACCATGTTTTTGTATAGTGATACACTGATACAAAGAAACAAAGAAGTAAAATTATAGGAAAATTACATGATTTGACACCTTCATGGAACCACAAACTTGGTTACTGAATTATTCGCGCGGCCAGCTATGAAGCGTTACTGTAAATTTCTTCATATATATCATGCCAAACGAACGTTTTCAACACATAAATACTGAATTTAATTGGAAAATTATCTCTGTCAGAGAATTGCTGCCAATTTGATATCAGGGTGGATAAAAAAAATTCGTAGAATCATAAAAACTTTCAAGTGATCTCGGCAGACTGGGGCCGAAGCACTCCCAACTCTTTTTCAGTGCACTTTTCACGTCCGTACCTTACGCAGTCGCGTGCCAAATCGAGGACGTATAACTATAGGTCCGATTTTTGAATAACCATCTGCACAATACACAGCTCCATGCCGGCCTATAGTACTATACATGGAAGATGGGTCGTCGGCCCATGAGTTTTCCACTACGACAGGTAATTCGAACCCGGTATCTCCTGATCCAATCGTCAAAGCTTTAACCACTGTGTCGTTTGGTCGGTGGACCTAACATTAAGAATTAATCATTTAGGAACGACCCATTCCATCCACATGCAAATGTAATAAGTGTCGGCAGGCAGAGTAACGATTGGGTGAAAATTTGCATTCAAAACAACTCTTCGAATACCTGGAGAATTTTTCACTCCTAGAAAAACACAGTTAACCGAAACTGAAGTTGCCAAGAAATTCCGACAGCATGAATCAAATTCGTTCAACGGTTACAGCTCGCTCTAAAAAATTGGGAAAAATAATAAAAGTTTATAAAAAATAAAATAATAATTAAATACCTACAAATTCTTTAGAACTTCATAATTCGGCCTGACTGAATAGACATTATTATCATTAATTGTGGAAACTATTAAGGAAACTGATGAGAGAACTTCATGAAACTGCTATTCGCAAATGGTGAAAAATAAAGGATTTCAACGAATATGGCTTACCACTGACTAAAGCTGGCCAATGTTTAATATCTAATTATATCTATCTCAGATAAATATCTTAAAGTCGCTTATATTCTGGACAACAAGCCAGGAGAGCTTGGCGAGTGAATAAGATTCACTAAACACAGAAATCAATATAGCCTCATTTATTATACTCGTTTGGGAGATTGGTCGCAAAATCAGATTGCATCAAGAAATTGGATGTTAATAAATAGGCTATCATGTTTTACAACCTAACACTTAGTTTTAGGTTGTTTAACTTGATGGCCTATAAAATATTGCGTGTACAGGGTGCACTGATGCATTGATCGAAGCCATTCTTTTACTTCTTTAGCCGCTGACGTTAGGCTATGTTAATTCTCATGTTTATTGATTGAAATGCAAAGAAGTTCAGAAAATTCTGAACAAGTGCAGCCCGTTAATATTAATTATTTACATGGTTAATAACAGATTACTGCCTGAGTTCAATTTCTTAAAATAATTTTCGCGAGGGATTTATGGTTTGTTCAAATTAGTTTTCTTCCAGTACGGTTCGCGCTCTAATGTTGGTGCCAACTTGGGTCCAAAACTTGTCTTTATGGTGTGAGGCAATCTGGAGACTCAGTGTAAAGCTTTTTCTACGCTGAGATCATAGATTTCGTCTGTCAAAGTTCTAAGAGTGTCATAACGTTTCATATCAACGGTATTCGGGGAGTTAAGTTAGCTATTGACTGCGACGAAATTCCCGACCCTATTGAAAATCAATTCCAAACTTTTGAAATTGTTTCTATATTTGCTCTGTAATAATAGCTTGGTAATTCAGCCACATTGATTATCTGGTATATGCCGTTGATAAAAGCAGAATCTACAATTTTCGGTTTCGAAAAATATACATCAATTGCATGGGTTCATCGCACTAACGAGTTTTTTCTATAGTCAATTGGGATTTGGCACCCTTTTGTTAGTTGGGTGATCATTTAAATGCATCCCGTAGCACATTTCAGTTACAACGATTCCATGTTCACCGTGCTGAGATGATCTTAAGTAATATGCGGTGAAAATCGCATCCACGAATATCAAGACAATTTTATCTGACGGGAATTCAACGAATCAGTGCCCACTATACAGTGCAATGTCTTGTGTATTAACCAAAATTTCGAAAGGACGGCTATTTACATATATTATTCACACGCTTTGAAGAGAATTTAACACTAGAACTACGAACCGGCCAAAATGACCGGTTGCATAATTTATTTATAAGGACGCATTTCCTCTTTGTCTGATTTAATATTTTACGATAATGTCATGATTTTTATTAAAGAGGAAATGTTATAAATAAATGATGTACCTGGTCATTTTGACAGGTTCGTAGTTCTAGTGTTAAGAACGAACTTTAACAACAAAATGTTTGATTCCTTTTATTTAAAATACCAGCATTCATACTCAAAGCATGGTTTTGTATCGTTACCAAGCGAATGAGTTAACACTTTAATTTGCCGCTCGCATAACAATGTGCAGTGAAGTTTTAACAATAATTTTAAAATTTATATTTAAAGTTAAGTCTTCTATCAAGATTATGGAATGGTAGGAAAAAACTTCTTGGTCTACGATGAATCACGGTTCGGGTTACATTTTTATTCTGTGGTTTGGTTGCCTATTCATGTAATATGTAAAATTTAAATATCTAAACCACTCGAAACACCTCGAATAATACATAAACATTTCTACAAAATCTCCTACTTATGCATCCGCCATGAGCAGAATAAACAAAACCGCCATGAAAAACCTTGGCAATGTTTATTATTTTTCGTCGTCTAGCTGGCATTGATGTCTCTCGCTATAGCAACAAAATAAAATTATTTATTTTCCAAGCACGTTTTTCACACATTTCCACAAGTTTCTGATACGACCTGTCTCGGTAGTGTCGCTTATCATTAGAATTAGAATTAGTAATAGTTACTAGTTACTACTTTACTAGTTTTTAAAATTCAAACGTCAAAAATGGATAACATGAAGCTATTGATAGAATCGCTGAAAGCGAAATATCAGCCAACGGTACGTGTCGGCAATTGGAATGAGGAAATTTATGATAAAGAGGTAAGTTATTCAAAATTGATTCATAAGATGTCAGTCTCGTAGTTTTGTATTGTTTTTAGGAAAAAATTCGCCAGTTTTTAGAGAAACGAGAACGTGGCGATCTTCTTGTACAAAAAACACGAGCAGTGTTCTCAAACTTGTTACGTGAAATCGAGATTGAGCCGCCCTGTCAACACATTCGTTTTGGAGCCATAGTCCAACTTTATGCTTGTGATATGCCATCATTTGGGAAGAACAGCTCGCGCCCTATGGCCCTATCGGTTGTAGTTAGCGAGAAAACTATTAACCTTTCGCAGCATATTAGCGAACGGAGTGATGTGACGGTGGCTGTGGCAAAGAATGCCTGCGTTCGAAATACGTTCCGTGTGATGAGCGCCGATAGTGTAGATCGTACCAACGAACCTTTGGTGTACGGACAAGATTTTTATTTGCAATGTATTGATGGTGAAGGTCCACCATTGGTTTTGTATTCATCCCCTAAAACAATGGGATTACTGAATACAACACCATCATCGTACATATTTTATAATGAACACGGGGAGGAAAATCAGTCGGTTGGTGTTTGTAGTCGAGATGATTCTAGTGGCAGAAATGATTGTCGACCGTTGATTCCGGCAACGCATTGCCGGTGGAAAGTATTGTATGTAGTTCCCACAATGCGGATCGAAATGGATGGAGAGCCTGTTCCGGTAAGTAAATTTTACAATACATATAATTTAATATTAGTGTAATTGTAATTGGATTTGTGAAGTCGGAAAAATGGCAAAATCGTTTACTACTTTCTATCTGCACATTTTTTTTATAACTACTACCACCTTACGGTCACAAGCGGAACTTGGCTTTTGTTATTCAAGACGCACACTTCTTGAACCGGTTAAACATTTATTGATTTGATATACAATTTTTAACTAATAAATTGAAAATACAATTAATTACTACAAACCACTTGGTACTATTTCAGCCAAATACCCGTGTTGTCATCAACAATTCGCATTCGAATCGAAATTTAGCTGCTGAAGAAACTTGGCTTCAAACCTTTTTTGGACCGGAACTCGGTGTTACCGCAACAAGTTATATTAATCCACACCGTTGCGAGAAACGACAAAATATTTGGAAATTTATTACGCAACAACAAGAATAAACAGGAAAATAATTATTTATAAAAAAAATTGTATAATTGCGTAACTTTTTATTCCTAACAATAGATGTCACTACCACATTTATTCAGCATATCGATTAACACAACATTGTACGTACGTTAAATGTCAAAATTATTTCTTGTTTGTGTATGCGTATGTGTGTGTTTAGTTTTCGTTCTCCCCATTCTCATACGTCAATATTGTTGGGGTTTTTATTGCTCATGAAGTTTTTGCAAGTTTTTCAGTCGATGATTGAGATCCGTCGTGGTTACAAGCAATTCGTGTTTTGTTATTTTCATAGTAAACAAATTTATATTTTTTAAATTAATTAATTTCCACTTTATTTTTATTTAAATATATTTAATAGTAAGATTATAGTTTTAAATCGAGATAAAACGCGTCTGTTTATCCAAATTCGTGTATTCCAGTAGTAAATTGGGCAAAGTAAAAAGAGGAATATTTTGATTGGAGTGTTGTGTACTTGAAGTTTTTTTTTTCATATTTTCTTGAATGAAAATTATGACAAGTGGAATTGATTTTTCTGGGTTTTGTTATAAAACGAAAATCTAAATAAATTCATTTTTGTGCACGAGTTATTTTTAATGTACATGCAGTGATTTTTTGTGTGTTTTATAATCAAAAAATTAAGTAACGTCACATATCGCTACTAGGAAGGATTATAAGCTCACCCTGTGTTGAGTGTAAATAATTTTTTCTGTACACCGAAATTTTTTATCAGTGTTTTGATAAGAGAAAAATTGAATTAAATATTTTGGTTGGTTTCTTTTGGTTTTGTATTTTGTAGTATAGAATTTTGTGAAAAGGATATTTTCGTGATTCTCCTTAATTATTTCTAGTGTTTTGGTATCTATAATCAGGAATACTCATTCAAGAAAAAAAAGTTGAGAAGCTCAAAGTTTCGAGAGTGAGAGATAAAGAAAATATTCTTTGTGTGGTGTAGTGTGTGTTTATTAAAATTTTCCGAACCCGGAAACGAAACTAGGAACGTAAGGACTTTCGAAAGCAACAGTGCAGGGTAATTTATCAGCTAAATATCAGGTAGGTGATTTTTGTAATTTAAAATTAATTTGTTCGGGCTCGGATAAATGCTCCAACGGTTATTAATTTACTGGACCAAAATAGTAGACCATGCTCGAGGAGCCGGCTAGCTATACGCATGTTATCGAGAAAATTCGCCCTATTATGAAACTAAAAGAAAATGCACTATACGATGATCATTTAGTTGACGAATTTTGTATTCTCTCTATCTCTGGCACTACATCCCATCAAGGGATTTGGCCGCCTCAAATGAGGTTTCATATAATCATATTTTCATTTCGTATAATGAGTGATTAATTCATTGATCCTAAAACCAACTATGCATTTTTTTCCTTGTCACCACCGGGAATCGAACCCGGGACCTCCAGTCGCTGGAGCAAGCATGCTGATCACTTTGCCACCGGGAATTTTGTATTTGACCGTTCGAATTTTTCCAAAGATGTTGATTATTCCGCGGTTCCACACTTTGATTCTTTCAACTAAATTGTGGATTGGCGGATTTGCTGACATGGAATTTACTCGATATCGAAAGAAATCGAAAAATTTCATAATAGGGCAAATCCGCGTCGAATCGATTTTTTTCGATATAGAAAAAATTGAAATCGACAAATAACCCCCCTGAGTTGAATTTAGAACGATAGGTTTGTCAAGTCCCTAGAGTAAATCCATTAAATTTATCTTCAATAAATGAATTCTACAGACGTGTCTGTTTAGCCTTCTATTTTGCACTAATATACTACAAGGCAAACTAATATACTGGCAAGGCATGTGAACAAAAGTGCATCAAAAACTGAATTTTTTGAAAAATTGGAAAAATTTTGTTACGATCCCTGAGAAAATAAATTTAGCGGTAATACAAATCAATATAGTTCGCGTGGGCCTGTATTTGCAGTTACACATGCCTCGTAGATCCAAGTCCAAAATTAATTAATTAATTTCGTTTTCCAAATTTAATCGACATTTTTGTCTTGGATATTGCTATAAGATATATTTTGAATCCTCTGTATAATCGGAAAAGTCGGCTACAGAAAAAAACAGGATCTTTGTCTTTATCTACATTTTGTAGACATACTACTGTGGGCAAGAAATTGTAAGACTTTGTTCATAATTTTAAAATTCTTTATTTATTAATTCTCCAAATCTATTTTGTCCCCCTCAAAATAATTCCCCCCGGCCTCAATACACTTGTTGTGTTGATAAAGTCAATTTCCAGAATAGCCTCCAATGCGCGTAGCGATTCACGTTTAATGTCTTCAATTGACTCAAAACGATTTCCCCGGAGCGGTCGTTTGAGTTTGCTGAACAGCCAGAAGTCATACGAAACTAAATCAGGCGAATACGGTGGTTGCGGAACGATATGGGTGGAATTTTTGGCGAAAAAATCACGTAAAACCAATGCAGTATGAGAAGGTGCATTATCGTGGTGCAAAAACCAAGAGTTGTTGACCCCTAATTCCGGCCTCTTTTTACGAATAGCTTCGCGCAAACGACGCATAACACTCAAATAGTATTCCTTGTTGACAGTTTGGCCGATCAGAAGGAATTCGGAGTGCACCACACCTCGATAATCGAAGAAAACTGTCAACATCACCTTGATTTTTGACTTGCTTTGACGTGGTTTTTTCGGCTTCGGCGAATACGCATGCGAAAACGCAATTTAACTACATGAGCGTATTTTTCTGACATTCCGTTTTTATTTTTCGCTAGAGTTTTCAACAAACAATATTCAATCTGTTATGGAATTTCTGTCAAAACATTGAAAAGCCGACGTGATGTTAATATTAACTCATTTCATTTAAAGTATTGTATTCTAATTAAAACGCAAGCGTTTTTCCGCACGTCTGTTTCCAGCATAAAACTCATCGCCAGTTATAATACGTTTCATGACATCCTGGTAGTCGGAAAGCATTGTTTCACTGACGTCAACGCGACGCTGTTTTTCCAAAAAAAATTAGTGATTTTGGAACCAATCGTGCTTTCACTTTTCTTAGGCCCAAATGATGTTTCAAAATGGTTTTCACTGATCCTCCCGATATTTTAACGATGCCAGTAAGGCCTCTGACTGATGAGATTCTGACAATCGTCGATTCTCGAGCACCAATTCCTTGATTTTATTAACGTGTTGATCATCAGTTGATGTTGATGGCCGTCCTAGACGTGGTTCGTCGTCAACACGTTCTCGACCCTCTTTGAACAATTTGTACCAATAAAAACACTTGCTCGCGACATACAATGATCACCGAAGGCCTTTTGGAACATTCTGTACGTTTCGGTACCACAAAATTGATTCCGCACACAAAATTTAATGAAACTTCTTTGTTGAATAATTTCACTCATTGTAAAAATTCGCCGAATGCACTTTTTGTACTTCAGAAAGACAAGCGTATACTAAACACTAATGATTATTTTGATTTAACATTTGGCACAGATGTAACTGACAGTCATACCAACATAGAAAAAAAAAATATTTCGACGAATGGTTTTCCGCGCGAAATTTAAATGAAAAAGTCTTACTACTTTTTGCCCACAGTAGTAGTCTGTTAGGAGACGCCTATTTTCGTAATAAGTATGTCAAATATTTTTGCCTTTAACTTTAATGAAATGAAATTGTTCGTGAAACGGTTCAAGGTGTGTCCTAACGTTTTATATAAAATTGGTTTTATTTGCCTGCTGAGAAAATGTGCCTCCGCATCAAATAAATAATGGGTTTCGCACGGGGACGAAATCATAAATGCTAAATCTATTTTTGTAAGAGATATGATCTTTGGAGCCCACAAGCAATATCCCTCTCCAGCTGATTTGGAAAATTTCTGAAAATTTAGAAATCGAGTCAGCCTGATTATTGAAAATTAAAAGACTGAAGACAAGCTACATATTTACAAAATGTATTACTCACGTTTGTAGTATGCTTCAATTTATTTTATCAGATTCATTGAAACGACTCTAATAAAACGCTTTTATCAATGTGTTATGGTCATTGATTGAAAACTACAAAAAATCCTGAAAAAAAAATTGTTTGGTGAATTATTCTCTACGGTAATATCATTGATTTTGAAATCTAAAATTTTTCTTGCATTTTATGACGGCAGAATCAAATGGGACTAATTCTATGGGTTCAGGATCATCGTGTGCCCGTTGTCCGTAAAGTCGCTTATATATCAAATCCCTAATATATAAACAATTTTTTAACCCTAGTCAGGTGGCATAGGTACAATTGTACCTTTTCCTTTTTTAAATACTAATAAGTCTTCTTGTAGAAGCCAGAGAGAGTTAAAGCTTTGTGAGATCTCTACATTTTAATAATGTGCAAATTCCAAATATTATCCCGCCGGACGAGGGTTAAATAATCTTTTATTTGACCTCACCAGTCCATCGCGCTTGATAGTTTACGTTAATTTTTTTGGCAAAATGAGTAATTGCTCAAATTTGTAAACAAGGGCTTTTAATTGATTTATTAATTTAAGTACCTTGATTAATTGTGATTGATAACGTGCGATATTAAAATCCACTTACCCATATACCATATGTATACTAAATAATGTGATAAGGTAGCGTAAATATGTATAAATTTTTATGGAAAATTAATTAACACAACATTTTTGTAGGATTAAACGCTCTTGATGGTGCCGTTTCGTTACAAAAGATAATTTAATTACTTTAATCGGAGTTGCAGTGGCGGGAGACAAACTATTTGTATTGCGTTTATCTTTTAAGCCGATTCACGCATTTGTTATATTTCTTACATTTATTTGCTTGGTTAAATCTACACACTTTACACGCAAGATTTAATTGCAGTTAATTGAATATTTCATTTTGTTCCGATATACTTACTTAAGTAAATTTGTACACCGTAAATCAATTACCTAAGTTAATTTAATTTATATAATCCACAGAGTATAAATTATTACAACAACTCTATACTCATATGTCTAGATACTATTCCAAATCAGTGAATATTTTTTTGTACTTATAGATTAGATACCACATTATCGTAAATCGAAATTCGAAAACTAAATTTTAGATTAAAAATTGTGTCCGATTATAAAATTTATATGTCATATTGCACCGTATTCGGTCGACGACAAACACACAGACCTACGAATTGTTTCTTTATTGTGTACACATATAAAACAGATAATAAAAAATTTAAGACAATAAAAAAATGTCTTGAGGGAATTTAAGAAAGAAAATATACAGACATTCATATAAGACTAAAAAAATATAAACCTGTGTTATTTGTATCAATTTGATACTCTCTATAGATCGAGAACATCAGAGATGGATATACTTTATACCATTTTTTAAAAATAAAAATTCAACGACCAATACAAATATGATATGACATTGGACTAAAGAAGTTGTTACAATTTGTCATTCGTAAGTTCCTCGAAATATAAGGAATACAAATTTTTGTTTTATATTTTAACATTTTACAAATCGATTTTTAATTCTTTCCAACATTTTAAAAGCAAATAAATAAGTATATAGATTAGAAATTTGTGAGTGTACGATTAAATGCTAGACGACATAAGTATATAACCGGGCGAAGTAAGTTTAGATAAGTGTGTGTATCTTATGTGTTCTAGTTTAATATAAAAAATAGGAAAGAAGAATGTAAGAAATCAATTATGTGTGATTCGATCCGGTCTAAGATTTTAATACTCTTAACAGCTAGCTAGTCTCTTTTGTTTATATGCTATATTTTCTTCTACTGTCAGAATATTTATCTATCTACCACCTACGTGTAAAGAAATGTTAACAGAGTTAAATTTTTGAATTGTTTATACTTAATTCTAACATTTCGTATTTCTTATTTACATTTTTTAACTTCTGAGTTTGATAGATGAGCCACTACTGCATTCATTTACGGACGTGACGTTGGAAAATTTTTAATTTTTGAATAAATTATATATTTATGTTTTGTTTGGTCTGTGTTTTACATATTGAAAGATTTTAAATGTAAGCAAGTGAAACTATAGGTTCCATTTAAAACTGGTCATTCGACCGAGTAAAATTTGTCATTGATGTTAAACCCTTGACGGACTGGCGCTAATAGAGTTTAGCTAATCTTGCACTAATCTCTAATGATTGGCACACTATAGATTAGCCAATCCTGCAACAAAGCATAACTACGATAATAGAGCCTTAGTTTTCGATTTTCATTAATATTATTGATTTGTGAACAAATTAAACGGTCGCGCACTCGATTCATTCTTTAAATCGGCACATTTTGGTCAGACAAAACAGGCTTTAACAAAGATCATACGAAAGAGTTGTGTTTTATTTTGTTAATTTGAAAAGTCTGACAACGATTTATAGTAGTCAAAACGGAGCAACACTTAAGCTTTTAAGTTTTCGCTGATTGAGGGTTAATAGAATCACCGCAGTAATTCATTATTCAAAGGTTCTAATGTGTTTGCAGATGACCTAAATTCTTTAGATGTTACAACGTAGTGCCTTGGTGTAATTCTAACCTGCCCAGTTTCCTTTTTCAATAAGTGTAAGACAATATGTTTTCATCGAAAAACTAATCCTGTTGTCCAACTGTACCATATAAATGTTAGCACTCTACAAAAAATTTCTGAATTTAAAGACCTAGGGGTTACTTTCGGTGAAAGTATGAGTTTCTCTATTTACATCGAGCAGTGTTTTATTAAACGGTGACTGGGGATATTGACGATATAGAGACAAGAGATTGTATTTCGCCTACACCAGATCTCAACATGAGTATGCTGTTAATATATAGTGTCCCTGGAGATTATACGTTACTTAACTTGGAAGGATGTTTGAAAATATGACCATATCACGAATAGTTACCGTATCATGTTAACCTGCAAGTACTACTGCCATAACTCGCTGGATGTAAACGTACAATCTGAAAACACTGAAAAATAGACGGCAGCATTGGAAGTGTTCATTTATGGGAAACCTCCTTCTGAAAAATCGTTACAACAACCATAATTGAGTGTATAGGAATAGCATCACCGATCAGGCAGGACCTTAAGAAATTCTGAGTTTCTTCAGATAAATAAAAACGAAATTCTCAAGTCAAATTTGTAGACTGTTCTAAATAAATAAATAAAATGATATTTGATCGACTTTTGTCATAATTGTGAAACGTTATGCAAAATTCGGTCAGCTCCAATAAAGTTACTGCCATTGCCATTATGAATATGGTGAATTATTCCGGCTCGCAGACACCAGCAATAAATTAAACTAATTCGAAATGCCTTGTTTTATTTAATTGGGTCAGCGTAATCAACGAAAACGATACAACGAGAAACGCTGGTATTGGTTCTAGTCGATCAGCTGGTAAACCAGCCATCAATTGTTGAACTGTTTCTTGTTTGCATCTACAACACCATTTCGTGGGTAAGTATACTATGCTGCGCGATAAAGTACGATATTGAACAATCCAATATTTCCTTGTTAAATATTGCTTACTAAGTTGCATTCCACCATGACATAAATCTTGATGAGCTTTTTCAGCAATTTTCCTTGCCAGTACATTTTTGTACGTTTTTGGTCTAAAATACTTAATTGGTTTCCGTTGATTTAATGGTAATTGCATGTTCCATCTCCCTAAGGCTCACACCAGTTTTTTGATAAATCCTTTTTACAAAGGACCGTCTTTTACTCGGTTGAAAATGACTATTTTTGTGAATTAATCAACAATAATTGAAAGTAAAATTGTCAGTTGATAGTGGTTTATAATTGTTTAACAGGTTAGTTACGCTCTTAATGTTATTACTGATTCTCCGTTTACGAACTGGCCCGAGACCCAAATTACAAAACGAATGACGTATAGCGTAATACATACGATACGTTATCAAATTTAACTGGTGACTCTTCATTCCATTTTGATTTGAACGCTATTTTCTTTATCTAACAACTTTGGAACCCAGACAGGCCAACCATCGTCACACGTCTCTAGCATAGTTGGTGTAATATTAAATCGACTGGATTCTGATTTAGGAATCAATTTTCTACTTAGCCTTACCGCTTATAACTGAAACTTTTTCTCTGATCATCAGTACATACACGTACATAATCGCAACATCGTACGCTTTGTTGGGAAAACCTAAAATAAAAACAAATTCATCAAGTTCGTCTGAAACACAAAAAAATTGTTAGTTTATACTTAAGTAAATTAAATATTTTAAAATCCTGCTAAATCTGGGAATAAAATTAAGAAATAGAGATTTACTTAATTAAATGTCTGAATAATTAAACCTAGTTTGTCTGTCACTGAGATTGTGTTATTTTTATTCTACTCAGGTTCTACTTGGCTTCTACATTAAACGTTTGAGTCCCAGGGGGTATTGAAAAAACACTATCGAATAAAACCAAACAGCGAGACTGCGCTTTAATGAGAGAGGAAGATGAAATAAATGAGATGAAACGTCAATTTATTGAGACAAACCTATTGTAAATTGTACTATTTACATTAAAAGGAAGTGTTTGATGTACTTGCTTCATTAAATCTGAGCGCGCGACTTTGACAATCGGTAACGCATCGTCAGTTGTTGACAATGTTTGAAATGTGCTGGGTTTTCCCGACATAAAATCTCAACAGCGCGTTCGCGCTGTTTGGGACTCTCAAACGGTTAATAATAATTTTCTTCAATATGGGTTTTTTGTCTCAAACCCGGTGAAGTCATCAATGTTTTATATTATACCTTTTCGTGTAACCCATCGACAATCTTATGGGTTTATGATAAAATAAACATTTACGTTATTTTGCTGGAGTGCCTCATATTTGTTTCGAGGAGATGTTTTTCTTAAGAAGTACATAACTCTTTCACCTTCGAATGGTTCGTTTATACGTTTAATCGTTTTTAACACTAAATTCCAAATAATTTTCTCTCTGTACTCGATAAATATGCGATTCCAATATACTCCTATACAACAAAACGTTTTCGTGCGCCTTCATCATCATCAATTTGCGATTTCCAACTCAAATAATAAATCAAAAACGAAATTATCCAAATAAAATATAAAAATATTTAATCAAATAATAATAAACATAAATTTAATTTTCTTGCATTAACAAAAAGAAAATATAAATAAGAAGACATTCCAATAAAAATGAAGAAAGATTATAAAAACAACAAAACAAAAATATCTAAGCTGTATTGGATGAAAAATTTTCTCGCGTTTTGCCATTTCCATTCCACATTTTCATCATATCACGACCTCTTTCTTTTATTTTTTTTTCGTTAGCTTTCCATAGAAAAATCTCAAATCGTATCACGGACACAGTTAAGAAGATTAAAACCGAAACGAACCCCCCCAAAAAATTAAGATGTGCAGCAGTAGCATAGAAAAAGAGAATCAGAAGACACGAAAAAATTAATAAATTTATATATTAAGAAGAAAGTAGGACTTTTGAATGATTTTCTGATCTGAGCATCCGTTTTTATATAAATTTATTTTAATATTTTAAGCTTGTCTTAAAGTTAAGCCCATTATATCGTGCCAAAACCTATAAACCGAAGAATATACATTGCAAAAAATTAAGATTTTTATGTGTGCAGTGTAAAGCGAGGCATATGCCATCGTATGTGCGAAATTCTTCTCATTACTTACTTTACGTGATGAATTTATTTTTGTTTTCAACATAAACATTCTGTAATTATACAATTACCTTCTTAACATATTATATCCATTGAAATTTAAAATGATTAATTATCCATTATTAAGTGAAGTGTGTAGAGCAAGTTAAACTTGGGATAATTAAGTGCGATGGAATTCTTTTCTTAAGTTTTCTTACGACTGCAATTTAAATTATCACCAACTTTTTTAAGATAGCTCAGTGCTTTGGTGGGTTTTGCAAAAATGCCGAATCGTGTTATGTATTATTTATAAATAGTTGCAACACTTGATTTGAAGGTCAGCCTTTACTTGGTGCTTACCTTGGTCAATGGTATTAAAATGGTATAAAGTCTTGTTCGAGTTTAATGTTTAAACTTCATTCTTAAATCTTAAGTTATGTTAGGAGTACGAGAAACGAGTTCTTTATTTGATATCTTGATTTTTTATAACTACTTGTTGAACCTCCCTGTCTCGTTGTGAAAAAAAAACGTGGGTCGTTTAATGACCTTTCAAATATTTGCAGCAAAATCAATACACAGACCTAAATTATCTGAAACACATAAGTAATTAAAGTCGTAACGCAAGAACAAAAAAATCACATAATTCCTTCTTCAAATATAATAATATATAAATTAGAAAATAATCTAATTTAATGTTTCGTCTAACATGTTTTTTGCTGTTGTTGGTGGCGGTGTTGTTGTTTATGTTGTCTGTGCGATGATGAGAAACGGCAAAAAATATAAACATAAGAACAACAAATGTTACTTAGACAAAAAATTATGCTCTCATCATACCGAATTTACCCTTTACTGTGTCTGTCTGTCTTATCATCATTATCATCATTATCATTATAATCATAATCATAATCATCATCATGATTGTCGTTGTCATATCACATTCAAAAAAATGAACAAAAAATAAAATATAAATATGTTCCTGCTTGCTGACTGCGTCTAATGCTGATTGAATAAAGATTGTGGTAATCGCGGTCGTGAACGTTTACTTATTGTTTAATTTTCTCATCGGCGGGGGTGCGTGCGACGTCGTTAAATTGGGGAATTAAAAAGCAATCCCAAAATTACGTTGTAATTAGAGAGACTATAAAATTATTTCGTGTGCACACAAACGCCGTATATACTCGTACTAGTTAATTTTCTTATCTCTAATTAACATGATAATTTTGTTGTTGTTTATTACGTGTACGATGATGTTTTTTGTAATTTCTTAATTAAATTTTTTTGTGTTTATATGTTGTAGGCTTATGTGTGCCGTGCTATCGCAGGTGGAAAATTTATGATAACAATGATTGTTATGGCATATTTTGTAATCTCAGCGAGTACAAAGCATGAGTTCTCATTGAATTACAAGTTTATTATGATGATAATTCTTGAATCTATAGAGGTATTTAAATACATATGCCATTTTGACAGGGCTTACAATTTTTTTGGTTTAGTATCCATTTTTATGCCAATCCAGACGGGTAGATTTCTATTATATCAAAACCGGAACATTTCATATTATGCTGTAGAACCTACTACTATAGTACAGTTAAAAATTATTAAAAGCTAAAATCTATCACAGGTTACCCTCCAAAAACACGATTAATTGGTTTAGTGTTCTTTGAAACCGTGCTGTTCGAGACTACAAAAAAACGGCAGTCTAAAAATAAAAAAAAACGTTACGGTTAAATTTTTTTTGTTATGGTATACAAAAACCAAAATAAAAGAGAATTAGTCGAAAATCGTGTAGTTTGAAATTGTGTAATTTGAGGGAGGTGGTAATCGTGTTCTTCAAGCTCCGTGTTCTTGCAGGGTTATCTGTATTGTAAAGACTATATTTTGTTACCTACCTGATAGAACTTGAAATTGTAAAAAATAAAACAAAAAATTAAATTTTTATGAAAAATATACTCTGGCAGATCTCAGTATATACTCTGGCAAATCATCATGAATATACTCACGCTTGAAGGCGTCTGTTTGAGTGCGGATTTTTGTGCTGATATTTAGAATCTCACTTTTTCACCGATTTATTCGACACAATGTAGCTCATAATTTAATTTTTTTTTATGATTAGGTCTTATATGGGCTTAATTTGATTCGTGGAAAAGTGTGATTCTATATATTCGCACAAAAAATCACACTCGAACAGTCGACTTGAACAACGCTACGAAATTATTAATATTTACTTTGAAAATCTGTCGCCGATTCGCGCAACTTATAGACCACTTCGTGATTTTTATTACCACACCATAATCAATCATTTTTTGTTTGAAAATATGGATGACATTGATCCGAGTGAGATGTAGTTTCAACAGGATGGCTCTACGTGCCATACGACGACTGCAACCATCGACTTATTAAAATCAAAATTTGGCGATAAGTTGATTTCGAGAAATAGACCTGTCAATTGGCCTCCAAGGTCGTGCGATTTGACACCTCTCGATTATTTCCTGTGGGGCTACGTAAAGTAACTGGTTTATGCTGATAAACTAGCAACAATTGACGCCTTGGAGGCCAGCATTGTTCGTGTTATTCGTGACATACGGCCAGCAGTGCTCGAAAAAGTGGGCCCAAATTGATAACAATTATGTTATTTTTTTCAATTTAAAGTTCTATTGGGCTTACAAAAAATACCCCTTACTTTTTTACGTTAAAAATCCGTTAATATTCTTGGATTGATGTGTATCTGAGATAGTATAAGTACACTTTTTTATATGAACCGTTTCGACCAGAAACCCGCAATCCGTAATGATCCGTAACAAATCGAAGTTATTTAATTGAAATCATATCGTATCGTATAGTCTTTCTAATTTTCATAAAGATGTTTTAGGGTTGATTGCAAATAACGCGCGTATTCGCTATGATCGAGCTTTCGATGCATTAACCAAGGAAGTGTCCCAATATGAATCGTTTTTAAGAAGATTTATTTCATGGTTTCACGATAAGTAGCACACATACTTGACTGTTTACTTTTCTCAATTGTTGAAAAGATGTCGGTTCACGTACGTTGATTTACAGTAATCGCAAGAAAAAGCAGTAGCATTTATTTGGGTGAGCAGTGAATCGGCGGCCTAACGCATCGGTCGATTATAACTTGGGATACCCTTCAAGTGCTTTACCTTGTTGGTGACGTTGAATCTTTTTCTCTGATGCATTGCATGTGCAGTACGTTGGCATTTTAAAGTACGGTAACGTCTTTGCAAACATAACAGCCCCAAACATCGAGAAAAAATGCAGTTAACATTGTTGGCGTTGGTGACAATGCTCTTGCACGTGCATTTTCTGTTGTAAATTTATGCGGTGTCCATTTTCAAGCTGCAGTGCCTAATGAACGGATATTGTTCATGGATTGAAAATTATAAAATGCGCCATACTGCTTCATTGCTACTAATGTAGCTTCCCAGTTGACATAGGTCGCCCATATCGCTTCCTTTATTAACACAAGTATTTGCAATTGTACTTAATTAATATGTGCTTTGTATACGTTTCCGAAAGTAAACACAGTGCAACCAACGATTATCAGACATGTCTAGGGATGTTAAGTAAGCTAATCGTATTTTTGGTGGCGACTTCAACAAATGTTCTTTTGTTTCATCCCATGTAGATCCCATATGTGAATATAATAAAGAAATGTGGGCAGTTATATGCGCGAACATATGTCGCGTCTTGTGCGAATTTATTCATGTGCCGTGTACTCCTTGTAAATGTGGTATGGCTATTTTTCCCATTTCATGGGATTCACATTACCATCATTAATAAATGAAATTGGTTCGGTTTTAATTTAGGATACATACGAGGGCTGCCTTTTATATTTCGGGATTAGAGAACAAAAACAAATATTAATCATCGAAAATCGCTTTATTGTTTTTCAAAATATTCCCCATGAAGATCTATACACTTTTGCATGCGTTTGAACGAATTGTCGAAGCACTTTTTCCACTCTGATTGAGGTATCTCCAAAACATGCATTCTGAACGCAGCAACCGCTTCAGGTGTCGAAAACACCTTCAGGTGTCGAAAAACGTTGACCTCTCAGTTTGTTTTTTACGTACGGGAATAAAAAGAAGTCATTTGGTGACAAGACAGGACTATACGGCGGATGACTCATCAAATCGATGTTTTGAGTGCTCAAAAATGCAGTTGTTTGAGCCGATGTGTGAGAGCTCGCATTGTCGTGGTGAAGAGTGATCCGTCTTCGGCAGTTGGTTTTCCTGATTTCTTGGAAGACAACTGGCAAACAAATGGTTGTGTACCACTCAGAATTGACTGTTCTGCGTTGTTCTAGTGGTACGGTTGCGACATGTCCATTTTTTCCGAAAAACAGGCGATCATTTGGTTGCAAGTGCTTCGTGCGCGAACAACTTTTGTTGGATGCGGCTCATCTTGAAACACCCATACAGTCGACTGCTGTTTACTTTCGGGCTCATACGCGTAAATCCACGATTCATCACCTGTCACTATGTCATAGACGTGGTTTGAAGCACCGCGATCGTATTTTTTGAGCTTTTCTTTCGACCAATCGACAGGAGCCTTTTTTTGAGCGATTGACAAATTGTGTGGGATCCAACGCGAACAAATTTGTTTGACATTCAAATGTTTATGCAATATTGAATGTATGCTGGTCCCACGATTGCCTAAGGTTGTCTCAATCTCACGATAGGCCACATGACGATCTTGCAATATCAGTTCGCGCACAGCATCAATGGTTTCCGGAACAACAACTGATTCTGGACGACCTTCACGAAATTCGTCTTGGAGTGAACTACGACCTCGATTGAATTCACCATACCATCGATAAACCCTGGTCCTTGATGGAGCTTCATCGCCAAAAATTGAATTAAGTTCATCCATGCACTCTTGCTGCCTTAATCCACGTCGAAAGTTGTAAAAAATAATCGCACGAAAATGTTCACGATTTAATTCCATTTTTCGCCGAGATGTTGAGTTAATGAGTACTGTAAACAAAACAAATAGCGCTCGAAGGTCAAAACGTTCTGAGTACGTATAATCTCAAAAATGTCAAACTTTACGATAGTGCTGTCAGTTGCCAGATTGCAACACTAGGGTTGTCCAATCCCGAAATATAAAAGGCAACCCTCGTATCGACATTGTATTAATGGAACAATTTATTTTAAGATATGACTTTCGAATCAACAATCGATTCATGGTACTGACTTTCGAAATTCGCTTCCTCTTCTGTTTTTAGATTTCTCAATTTGAGGTTGAAATGATATTCATCTTCTCCTGCCAAAAAAAAATCGGATATCGTAATCCGTCGTATGAGTGTCTGACATTTGGTGAGCATCATCATTTTTGCGATGAAGAATTATATCAAGCGAGGTTAATTTTTCGCCAACTATAGCGATCGACACTTTATCAATTGTTGGTGCATTGTACTGTCTTTCGTGTTAGGTGATAGGTGTTTGGACTGCTCTAACTGCAACTTTGTAGCCATCACCAGGCATTTGTTTAAGGGCAGTTCCGATCAATCGACTGAATTCGTTATGTTGATCGAAAAAGTTCGTAATGCAGCGATTTCTCGTTAAGTGCCCTATTGAATCGACAACGTTGATCGATTTGTTCATTAGTGTTTCCCATGAAATACATTTGAATACTCAAATTTCTTATTTGCGTTCAGCATCGTAGTAGTGATTCTGCACCATGATGAATTTGCCCTTGCACTTTGAAATCACGCGCAAAATAAATGATGCATCGAGCAATGTCATTTGGAAATAAGAATTGTACTTGAGTATGTTTGCCAAGAAATATTTCGATTGTCTTGTGTCACCTGATGCCAACGTTGATAATGGTTTGAGTGGTGAATGTACATCTTAGAATTTTGCGATAATCGCTTTTCTACTGGTGGAACACATTCTTGGAGTACCATTCTTAAATTTGCGAGCACAATCAATACACGCATATGTATCCATTTTTCCAATATCCATTAATCACAAGCACAGAAATGCTCCACGCTTTAAATAAGCGTGCAATTTTCGTCGTTAGAGACTCAACTGTATCTTAAGCTCGTGCCCTTTTCTTTTGTGTTTGAGATGTAGATCGACTGGATGCTTCGTGACGACTATTAGAAATTCACTTGGAAAAAGCAAAGAAAAGCCGTGTGTTAATGTTGACTGGCAATTGGAATTTCACAATCGACATCACTTGTGATATGATACACGAACTGAAATGTCGCTGTTTGTGTTTTTTCTATTTGTTTTATTCTATGCAATCTGTTCTGGGGCCTAAGCACTCCCAACTCTTTCGCGGTACACTTTTGACGTTCCACCTTACGCATTGGATTCAATTCAATTCTGCCAAGCGTGTGCACTCATACACCGAAAACACGCGAACTGCCGCTAAACTATATGAAATACACTCAATTAGACTCATAGATGAATGGTATATAGGAATGTATACGGCATAAAGACACATTCATTTTTATTTATAGATAGATTTTGATTAGAAAGTGAGATGAATGTATTTTCCACCACTTCCATCATACCAACATAAAACGCTTAAATATTTAATCCATAGTCATTATTTTTGACATTTTATCTCTCAGTGTACCCCGGATTATATACAATAATACAAAATACTCTCAAACTTTGGATGTCAAACTTAAATTATTGTTTCGTCTGACGATCTAGCTCATAAATTAGACGATTTTTTAATATTTTAGTTATGATGAATAAGTACAGAAAATGATAAAAAACTAACTTCCCGGAAACTAAGTTTCGCTAGTTATATACATAAACTAACATAAATTAAAATTAAAATGTAGTTATTGTAGATACATTATACTTATGTACATGGTACCAATTTTTGCACGTAATCCCCAATCGTGTACCTACACATTACAACCATTTCCAGAATTTAATATTCTCAAGTATAGTAGTAGTAATATATAATGAAACAATTTGTATCTTTATCATTCCTTATCAAATAATCCCCACACATATGTTCCTGCACATATTATCTGTATACATGCTCGTACATAGTTACATACATTTTTTTGTTATTTGTTTCATAAATATTTTAATAAATTCTAAATCTAAATACACATGCATGCTACTCCAAGTCTAGTATATTTTTACCTTAGCTACCAAACATCGCACTACACCACCTTCAAAACGCATAGCCTAGCACGAGTTTGTGGGTATTTAAGAAGCACAATATAACGACAACAAAAATTCTTTGATTCTTATCAGTGTCACGAAAAATTGAAATCAAAAACAGAGAAAATGAAACCAAACCACATCACACCACAAAATGAAAATTTTTTACCGTACGGCATAGCGGAAGATAAGTTGGGGAAATTGTTCTTATTTGTTCCATGCATACGAGTACACTGAATCGAATTACAATTTTAAAATTCATTCCTCACTTGACGATAAATAATAAATATTCGGAAGTAGAATTTCTGTTAACCCCATCACTCAAAGTGTTTATTTTAATTTATTTATTTAAAAGTTTGGAAAATTTATCAATTTCACTCGAACTTTTATTTTCGTTTCAATTTATGTTCACGCCGCGCCGATACCATTATAAGAAAATTAATTTTTCAATCAAATTAAAAGAAAGTTTTTTTTTTGGTAGAAATTGTTTTCCTTTTCCCTCTTGCTATTTACGAGTGTACCATAAAAATAAAATCTTAAATATATAATTTAATCCATTTTATAGGTTTAAGAAATAAGAATATTCAATAGATCGTTGTTGTTGTATAATTAAATTAAATTTATTAATTCTTATCACATATTTTTGTTGTGTTGTTGTTGGTATAAAAACATTGATTTTGTGTAATTCGCTTAATACAGGAGCGAATAATTAATTACGAGGGGTGCTTTTTGGTGCAGCTGGTATAAAAACGCTCGTTGAACAAAATATATTCTGATATTGACACCTGAGAATTTGTTTAATAAAAAAGTTTCATGATGTAATCTACTAATTTATTTAAGTTATTCTGTTCAGTTTTTTTAGAAGCGACAGCCAAAACGATTAAAAGACTATGTTTACTGGTAAATGGATTGGTTGGGTCAGAATGATTTATTTGATATTTACCCTTATTTTATTATTTGTAGGTTACAATTTTTATTTGTTAACATAAACAAGACGGTACGTAAGTTATCATCTGGAAGTGCCGATACAAATTTATAATTTTCCTAACTAAGTATCCATTTTACGTTTATTTATTTGGTACTACATATATACTTAAAGCACAACAATAGTAATAAGTTAAAGTGCATGTACCAGTGGTCTCGGGGTTATATAACCTAACTCATCAAAAAATAAAAACCTTAACGAAAACATAAACCTAATAAAAATATTTACTTAATTAAGTATAATTCCATTAATTAGGAAATTATTAATTTATGATTTTTCCATGTAGTTATGTATGGTTTTTAGATCAGTGATAATTTAGGTATGTATATTTGTATGAATGTGTGTGGCTTTTCTTTTTTATAAACTTTCCTTGGTTGGTATAATATTTATATCGGTTTTTTGAACGAAAATTATTTCAATTGGTAGATTGTGTGTGTGGGGAGGGGGAGGGGTGGGGGGATTGTTTGGGATAATTGATATAAAATTTACCCAAAAATCCTTGACATCAAACGTGTTAAAAATCATAATTATATTTGTTTTCTATTAAGGAATGGAAGATAAATAATTTATTTTAAAAAATTTCAATTTATCATAATCCTTATTAGTAAAATTTACAATCAATTATATTAAAAATATTAAAAGCAACAAATAGTTAAACCACATTTGTCATCTCCACACAAAAAAGAAAAACTACTTACCAATACACAAATATGTTCATACATGTACTCGTATATTATGTACGAGAATCGTATTTATGAATTTCCAGTACAGCAAGACAACTTTTCAGTATTCAAATACGAGTACGAGCAACACACACACCATTTTTTTCTCGTAATTAATGCACAATTTATATATTTAAAGGATATAAATTTATCAATGCTCCCTGTATCTCATCATGTATATGTATGTAGAATAGAAATATGAATATATTACATTGTACATAGTAAAATAGTGTTACTACGGTTATAACCATTACGGTAAATACAACGAAGTTGAATAAAACGTTTTCACACTTGCTTCATGTAAGTTGGAAAAATGGTAAAAATGCTCAAGTTCACATCTCCATGTAGGATTTGTTATAATAATAAAAATATAAAATTTTCCGCAAGAGGTTATGTACATACTTATGAGTTGTACAACGTAACGATGGTACTTGATATATGTATTTGATGCAAATTGTGTCAAGACTGCAATAGTTCATAACCTTTTCTGAGCCCTTTTAATAAACTATTTAATTGATCCATTTTAACTAGATGAAATTTACGGGGGCAACACTAAACTATTTTTGAATTTAACATTTGAACGAGCTTCCGACCTTTCTCCCTTATAAAAATTTTGTAATTCGAATTCATTTTTAATTCCTCTTTATAAGTATATTTTTAATTGATTGTTGAATTTTTCCCAATTCCCTCAAGAAGATTCAATGGATTCAACGTTGCTTGTTGTTTGTTTGCTTATTTTTTTCTTATATACAGTATAGCAACAACATTTTGAAGTGCTTATTATTCATGACTTGTTAGATTGTAAATCATGCAAGGATTTTTATTTCTTTTTTGTAGTTATATAGTTTTTGATGAAACATCGACGTATACACAACCGCCTCATGTTGATGACCAACATTGGCATAAAATTATTCGTTTAAAAAAAATAAATAAAAATTTTAATAAATCTTACTCTTGATGTACGGGATATATTATGCATCTGTAGTTGAAATAACTTACTCGTATAATTATTACATGTCGGCTGGTAGGTTGGCTGCTTGCGTTTAAGCTTTTCCTATAATTAAATTCACTTTATTTTACATTTGTTTTTATTTGCACATCATTCTGACATCATAATGATGATGAAACCACGGATTAACAACCACCACCAAGAAAAACTATAAAAATTCAACAGAAGGTTTGCTCACATAAAATTACTTTGATTGGTTTGCAAGAACCGCATATGCACAAGAGCAAAAATCGAAAAATATTTGTTTAGTAATTTATGTGTAGGTACCAATGCCTAGTGGTCACTCAAGACGACTCTATATCGTTAAACTAATAAGGCGAAATTCATTAAACTAAAGTCTGTGCCGACTTTGCGCGTGCTTTGTGGTCTGTTTTTATATAGGAAAAGCGAGCCGCAGCTGAGTATTTTAATATTTTAAAGGTTTAGTGTGTCACAGTGTTACTTAAAAGTTAGTTATGTATTTTTATCAATTTTTCATTTTATTTTAAATGTTGTTTTCATATTTCTAAAGTTTGCTTATGAAGTTAGTTGTCAATTTAATTAGATAGTGACAAGGTAAATTTATGTAACTAGTTATGGCATCATCTTTGGTTTTTTTACTTTGACATATTTGAATAAATGATAAGTCTATCGCTTTTATGTCTAAATGCCGTTCGTTAATTATGGGCTTATAGGCATCAAGAACTGATGTCCGATAACTAAAAAAGTCTCTAATTAAACCGGGCATTTGTGAATGAACTTGCATAACTTGCACATTATCATCCAGACATTAACCACGACAATTTATCCCAGTTTTTACCCTCTCCCAAATGAAAGCAGAATTGTTAAAAATGAAGGTTTTTTTAATTACTTAATGCTTTTATCGATATATACTTCTTGGATGTAACTAGGATTCTAACTTTATTTCTCGATAATGCTCTGAAATGTAACATTGAGGCACAACTTCTTAATTGATCATGGTTATGATTAACCCTCATACGACTCTCAAAAAAAATTTCACATGCATTGCTCGGGTGAAATTTCACCCGAATATATATTATATAAAATCTATATACATATCCATCCATATATCACATATTTCAATATTTTATTTGTAATACAAACGAATAATACAAACGAATTCAAAAATTTTAACCATCCTGAGTTTCATAATAAAAAAGTAAAATAACTTTAAAATCATTAATGGGTGAAATTTCACCCGAAGAGCATATAAAGGTTAAATTTAAAAAACGAGAAAAATATACAACGCGAATTTTTTGTACCCAAGTGTAGGCCAATTCTGCATAATAGTTTATGTAAAGTAAATAATAATTGCAGAAAGCCATCAAGATAAATAAACAATTGTTTGGATGTAGGAGCGCAAGACAAATTAAATGCCGAATTAAATTACATCTTCTGTATCACAAAGGAAAATAAAGATACTCCTAACCTAAAAAATTCAACGTCAGACTAAACATATGCACTAAACAAGAAACAGATTGGGTAAGGGTTAAACTCCCGTTCCGATAATTCCTAAAATCGTTTAAAAGCAAGCTATAAAAATATTTCCACGACCTCCTAGGAAAGAAAAAAATAAAATAAAACAATAACAACAACAGATATCTACATCACAAAGGTAATGTAAACTACTATAAAACGCTGACATATATAAGTATGAAACAAGAATTTCAAGGTACGAGGGCAAATCAAAAAGTCTTGCAATATCATATGAAAAAAAAGAGTGAGAGAGACAGCAATATTTTTATTTTTCGACATAATCTCCTTTAAGGTTTATACATTTGTCACATCGATCAATTAACTTACCTAAACCCTCTAAAAAAAAAGATTTCTTTTGCTCCATAAAATATTCATTTACAACAGACTGTACTTCATAGTCACTGGAAAATTTCCGGCCCCTTAGTGTTTTTTTCAAATTGGGAAAGAGAAGTAGTCACTGGGTGCCAAGTCTAGACTGTACGGTGGATGCGGAATTTCCACGAAGCCGCAGTCCTTTAATGCAGCTTGAGCAATATTAGCCTTGCGCACTGGTGTATTGTCGTGAAGAAGCAAGATTTTTTTCCTAACTTTCCTTGGCCGTTTTTCCCGGATCGCTTTTTTCAATTTTCGCAAAACCTCTGCGTAATATATGCCTGTGATTGTGGTTTTCGGTGGCATATAATCGATTATCAAAATTCCTTCAGCATCCCAAAAAATTGTTGCCAAAACCTTACCAGCAGACGGTTGAGTTTTGAATTTCTTTGGTGGTGGTTCACTACGTTTAATCCATTGCATCGATTCTTGTTTGGATTCCAGATCCCAGTGATGAAGCCATGTTTCATCGCCTGTTATTATGTTACCCAAGAAATTTTCTGGATCTGCTTTGTACATATCTAAAATCGCCTTTGAAGTTTAAACACGCATTTTTTTTTGTTCAGCATTCAACAAACGGGGAACCCATCGCGCACTTACTTTCGACATGTGAAGGTGGTCATGTAATATAGTATATGTGGTACCGTATGAAAGAGAAAGTCTCCACGCTAACCGCGGAACAGAAATACGCCGGTCCTCCAATACAATAGAATCAGCCAAAATTACGTTTTCATGGCTAATAGCATCTGCTGGCCGACCCGAGCGGTTATCGTCTTATAATGACTCCCAACCACTTTTGAATAATTTTACCCACTTTGTTACTGTGGCATATGATGGTGCAGATTCGCCGTAAACTTTTGATATATAGTTGAATATATAAATTGCATTTCGTCCATCTTTATAGAAAAATTTAGTAACGGCGCGATATTCAATTTCATTCATTTTAAGAAAAATTCAAAACACATGTTACTAAATTGACAAAAACAAACGAACCGTAAAATTTACATCGAAATGTTCTTCTAGAAGTTTCATCGTGACAAAAAATGGTTTTGAAAAATATATTGTTGTCTCACTCACTCGTTTTTTTCATATGATATTGCAAGACTTTTTGATATACCCTCGTATTTCAAATGTGTAGGTTAAATATTAAGGCCAAGCTATGTTGCTAAAAAATGTTAAACATCCAAGAAGTCATAAGCAAATCCGAAATCAACAAGTGATAATTCAAAAAATGAAGGATAAATGTGCCAAAAACTGTGCCAGGTGAAATGAAATAAAAACCTATGCTAAAAATAGAAAATCAAGAATAATCGAGAATTAAGTCGTGGTATATTTCTCATGAACACACTTACTTCTACTACAAAATGCGATACAGAAGAAATTCAAGCATCAGCTGTTCATTTGAAAAGGAAACATTAAGAAGTTAAAAGAGTTTGGTTACCATTTACTGACAACCGCAGCAACCACTAAAAGAAAAGGTGTATCTTGAATAGTTGAGCAAACTATATAGTTTATATGATATGATAAGTCATTATTAGATAAGTCATTATTAGAGGGATTTCAAAGGAAAAATATTCATTGCGGTTCTAGAGTAACAACAACCAAAGTTCAGGAGAGAACTTATGAATATACGACTGACGACTGGGAATAACTAATCACACGGAAACTAAAAAACTTCTAACAGAAACAGAAAAGTGAGAAGGTCATGCCAGATTGCCAGCAAAACAGCACCTCATGGTAAAATTAAGTCGAACAGTATCATCCAATTTTCAATAAAAGAATTGAAAAATTAATCAGTAACTAGAAATAATACTGATTATTTTGTCAAGCGAGCAAGTAATAAGCTTAAACGAAAGCGCTAAAATATTTACTGAATGTCTAAATAAAAATATTCAAACCACACGATGGAACGAGAATCAGAAACCGAAATACTAGGCGAAGAAGTTGTACCAAAAAGTGAAAAAATTCTCATATAATTGCACCGAATGAAGTGATGAGCTACAAAGCCAGTAAAATCTTTTGGTACCGACACCTGGTACTGCTAAAATTGCAAGAGAGTTGCCGCAGTTACAGTAAAGTTATTTTGTAAGTGCCGTCTTCAGAACCTATTTCGTTGTTTACTTAATGTGTATAGTTTGTGAAAAATTAGCGAAGTAATTTTCGAAACATGTCATTTGATATCGTTTTAAAGGCCAATGTTTATTTAATTTCAACTGTTTTTGAAAAGCCATTAGTAAAAAAGATAGGAGAGAGGAAGAAACTTATCCAAAATTGCTAGAACGGTTTTCGTAGAGATTAAGTGCATAGTGTATCCAATATTATTGAGAAAGCATGAGAGAAGATGGAAGCCGAGTGAATAGTATTTCTAGACGTTGTACAGCCTTTTGAGAAGGTTCGACATGAGGAACTTAATCATAAGTTAAGAAAAATGCGGTTATAATAAAAAAAAATTGTAACATATAGAAAATAAAGCAAAAAAAAGACCCTATAGTAGCTAAACTATGACCCTATATTAGCTAAATTTCGATGGTACGCCAAAAAAAAAAGTAAGGAACTACTGTTTAAATGTATTGGCTGTTAGACAAAAATAAAAAAAAACTCGATATCAAGCTTTCCTTTTACTTTTACGCAAATATTGAAACAATGCTGAGTGTATACCTACAAAATTCGTCAAATTAATTTTTTTTTCATTATTCTTAAGATAGCCGCTGTTCGACTTGTTCCCTAGTTTCAGTTCCACCCAAACAGGTTTAAAAATTTGTCAAATCTAGAATTATGTTATTTTCATATATGGTATTTTCATATAAGCTATGGAGTAAAATGAAAAAGTTTTTTTCGCCTCCTGTAAAAAACTGAAAACGTAGATACACACTTTTGCATTGTCGACAATATGTAGATGTCATCTAACGATTGCAGAACAATATAGTAACTATACTTGTCACTCCTTAATTCATATGCCACAACATAGTAAAAGGTAACAACATAAATACGAAAATACAACATCACAACAAATGGATAAATAGACAAAGTAAATCTAATAAATTAGTGATACTCAGATTACATTCTGCTCAGTCGCCCAACTGGCTAGATTGTAAGATATAAAGTATTCCGCATTTTCCTTAAGTTGAAATAGTTAAATTTACATATGGAATTTTATAAAAAAAATTTAAAATTGAATTTTAGAATTATAATTTAACTTATACTATTTAACGTTAAAATAATTTTCTATTTAATAAACTTTAAATTGAAAATTATTTTAATATATGTATAACTTTCAATTTAATTTAACTACAGTATAATCATGATTTCACAATTTGAAGATGTGATAAATAAAATAGAATTTCCTATTAAAAAATAAATTTTAAATGACTGCCATTAGAGGAATGCCAGTACTAGCGAGGTTTTAGCACACGCATCACCACTCGATATGACGACTGTGAAGTTTTTGACAAAATTAAAAAATAACAAAACATGGCGGATTACAAAATTGGTCGAAATAACAAAAGTGTACATGTATTAGTAAACTACTAACTTGATTTCAATAGTTGTAATTTTGAACTGAAGATGTAAATTATATTTTTCGATTTTATATTGTCCCCATTTTAATACGATGGGGTAGGCCCATTTGTTATTGACCCCTATTACAGTTATTGATCAATACTTGCAAATTTGAAATAAATGGAATTTAGACATTCATTGTATGAAGGATTGGTCAGGTTACGGAGATTTCCGACGGACATGTTATATATGTGTAGTTAGCCTTAGACATCCTAAATAAATAAAAATTATCCTCATTTTAATACGATGAGGTAGAGCCATTTGTTTTTGACCCCGAACTTGATCAATTTTTGCAAATCTGAAATAAATAGAATTTAGATATTCACTGCATCGGGGATTGGCCAGCTCTTAGAGATTTGTAGCATCCGGAAATTTCATTGCATTTATTTAATTTAAACCAATTGACGATATACCAGATAACACCGATAGAACACCGATTTTATTTTTGCAAAACTTGATCAAGTTCGGGATCAATAACAAATGGGTACCTCATCGTATTAAAATGGGGACAATTTTTGCTTGTTTGAACATATCGAATTTCGTATTACTTAATCAATTTTTTTTGTTTAATAAATAAAACACTTTAATTATTTCCACCTTATTTTGCATACCGATTTCGAAAAATATAATTTACATCTTCAGTTCAAAATTACAACTATTGAAACCGATATACAAAATATAATAAAACGGAGTTTTTTAATTATTAAATTTCAAAAGTGACAAAACTGGGAAAAATGAAATCAAACCACACCAATGTCGCGAGTTTATTTGGATGTACACCCAATCGGAAAGTTTTGTAAACAACCAGGGAGAAAGAACCAAGAAAGTCACTACCGATAAAAATCTATTAGTGCTTATAATGAAATATTACAATTACGATTTTTTTCGATATCGGTTACGGATTTCTTCGAAAGCACTTTATCGTTAAAGTTCGTTAAATTTAGTTTAAAATAAAACATTACATTTTAAATTATTTTGAAACTTATGTCCCGTGTTTAAATAGTTGTTAAATTTAATTATTTTAATAAATTTAAATATTTGGAGTAAAAATTCGAAAAGATTTTTGATAATAGATTTAATTTGTGAAAAAATGAAAAATTTCTGGCTACTTTTATATAATAAAATTTCGAACAAAATGTATGTAGTCTCATTCTTGCTGCATGTACTCGTACACGGGTACTTCTTGATTAATTGTTTAGAAAATGACTTATTGGTTTTAAAACCGTAGCTATCATTAGTATGCGTTAAAAACTGTAATCTAGATTCTTTGAAAGTGAAATATAGATCATTTAAAGAGATTATCTATGTGAAATTTTTAAATTAAACTTGTGCTTAACCTGATCTGTTAGACAATTAAACCAGTAGGTAAATGTATACGAATTTACTTCAATTTTAATTTAATTTAGTTTTGTTTGACAAGAGGTTAAGAGTGCGCCGTACGCAAGTAATAATTACCTGGTTGATGGTTTAATGTTACATAAACTTTCTACAAAAAAACAAAAGTCATTAAAATTTTACACACCAAACAATAAACTCTAATCTACACTAATTATAAAAACACGTACACTTTACATAAATATGCTAATTTATTATGTCGAACAAAATGCAAATCAATTACACGAACAGAACAACATATGTGTGTAGGCAAACATGGATAATGTACACAAATAATCATTGACAAAAAATTAATTACTTTGAGTGAACTGTAAAGAGCGCGATAAGTTCGTTTATTAATACACCTTTAAATTAAAATTTGTCGCAGCGATAAGATTTGTATACCAAGAAATTGTTTTATTTACTTGTTTGCTGGTATTCGTCTCCGTTATTGATAAGATATGGAAATCGTATCATTCATTTTCAATAAAAATCTTACTAAAGCACATACAAAATCGGTTCTAACTTGTGTGGAGTGTGGACCAAAATTTAGTTTCTTATAGATAGTATTTACACTATCGGATCAAATCGACATTCAACATACAAAATTAACAAGTGTTTTACACAATCGTGAGAAAAAGTATATAAACTTATACGCGCACCGCATCTTTGCCTTGGGTCTGAGTTTTCAAGGAGAAAAGTTTGCTCTCAGATTTTTGGGATTCAAAAGCGGTGCGATAAATTTGGATGAACCTTCATGTACATTTATTGCATTACCAGTCTTTTTTAAATGTGAGAGGAATTTTTTCGATGAACTTGTTTCAACATAAGTAAATCGTGGTTCCACTGTTTAATGGTTAATTACAAATTTTATACTTATAGTTCCGTACATGATATATTTCATGTGGTATTTTCGTGTAGTATAGAAAAGGTTTTTCCTTGCTATTTTGACATTTAATAATTTACTCAATGTCTTAAAGATGTGCAATCTAATAAAAGTTTAGTAGCATTCTTACTAAGATAGATGTATCATCTCATACACATGAATAGAATAAAATAATCATAAATCTTATTGTTGTATAATTATGATGACATACATACAGATAAAACATATTAGAAAATTGAATTATAAAAAGGATGTTACACACACAAAAACGTCATAGGTTAATTTTAAAATTGACGGATACATTTCATGCTCAATCAAAATCAATTAAAACAGTTTTTTTTTTTATTTCTATTTGTATGTGTGGCAAATGTGGATGAACTTTTAATAAAATTAGTCGGCATTGTGTTATCACATACATGATTAATTTGTGTAGCTAAATTTAACTGCAATTTAATCTATTTAGCTATGTAGACGTAATTTATAGTTCAACGCTTTTATGAACATTTTTTTATTGTAGTGTGATAAGCCAAGGACGTTGAGCATACTCGTATATGAGACAGACAGAGTATTTGATACACTCTTAAATAAATCATGTAATTTGGAATGGAATCATACACATCAAGGTGGTAACATGGACACCTAGTGGATACCCTTGATATCAAACTCCATTTGCATATTATTGAAACATGAAACATGATGTTTTTAAATAAGAAAAAATTGTTTTCCCAAAATAAAGTAAAATGTACTATATAATTTAATTTACAAACAAAACACAAAAATAATTAATTATGAAAAATTATTTTCTTTTGCTAATTTTCATAATTGTTTATTGCATATTCTGGAACAAACAAATGTGTTGTTGTTTTTGATGAAAAAAATACACATCGCAGAATTAATACTACGCCAAGTACGAAAATTAGTTATGTTATTACTTATTACGTTTCTATACTTAAATGTAAATTAGTAGGATTTTCCTCGAAAAACATGAACCTCCTTCGCTACACCGTGAGAGAATGGTATTCACGTTGTAGTAATATGAAATTCGTTAGTAAATGTTTGTATGCTAATTAGAAATAAACAAAAGTTTTGGATGATTCCGAAGCTTACGTAAATGCACCTGGGTATACTGTTTGAAAGAACATAATTTACATAATGTTTGGTTACGTTATAAAGGTGTATATGAGTGTAAACTTTATGCTAAGAGTTCGTTTTTCCAAAAATGTGATGTTATAACAAACGTTGTTTATAGACTGGCTTCAGTATATTGTGTGATATTGATGTCACGTGGTGTGTTAGAAATTTGATTAACTTGGGGCCGCACAACGTAGGTGGCAGAACAGTTACATCTAAGTGAATAGTTTAAGTTAATTTAAGGCCATTAGTATTCTAGATGCACTGACAACAGCATCACATTACACTAATCTTTGTATATGACGTCAGTTTATGTGTTCACCTAAATGTTAGTATCATAATGTTTAGAAATTTACATTACAGTCCGGTTTTAAAATTAACCAATTAAAAGAAAACTAAAAAATTTAAATAAAAGTAAGAAATTACGTAAAGTATAGGAGGTTACTCTAAAGTTTCAAATAAAATGAAAATATAAACAAAAAATAATTTATTTTATTATTTTATTAAAATTCAAAGTTTATTTCACAAATAAGAGTTAGTTTAAGATCTGGAATACAATCAAATAAAATTTCAATTTCTGGCGAAGTATAATTTACAATTATATATCATCTAGAAAAGCATATTTCAGAAATGTGTGGTCCAAATCGTGAAACACAAAACGAGTGCAACATGTATTTTGTTATTATTAAACACGTCATCGTCATGGATAACCAAATTAAAACACAAAATATTTAGCTAGTGCGATTCAATTCTAAAAGCAGAAGAACGGATACGTTTCTATAAGTATTTATTGTAGTTTTACCAGCACGCATCTAGTGCTTGTTTGGTATTTTTATTAAATCTTCAAACTAATAATTTGGAATTAGATGGTTATATGTATTAGAAATTGGTTAATGTTAAATAATAATGAAAAATAAATTCCAAAATTTAAAATACAAATGTAAATTCATGCACAAAAAGTATTAGAAAACGTCAACGGTAAAGGTATAAACAGAACCAGAGTCTGTTGGTGATGTCGCTTTTTTAAATACAACAAGAGCACCCTGCGTTGAAGCGACGAACTAGGAGAATTTATTCAACTTTCAAATTTCATTCAAATTTAATTGAAATCCATTTAATAGATGGCTCTAACTAAATTTAGAAAAACAATTCATTTTGTAAACATTAAATGTTTTTAGAAGTTTAAAAATAAACTCTCTCTTTTCGACTATTTGTCAAATTGTTCGTGACTATTTGTGAGTGAGTGAGTGAGTATTATTATTAATGTAAATGTTTTGGTTCAGGCTACAAATTTACCGGGCACAGAATGTACTATATTTTGTATGTCACGCTTGTCAATTTGATGCCCAGATCGAGTAAAAAATATTGTCGCCTTTTTGCACAAATTACGTGGTCAGAATCTACCGAGACAAACCAATCATTTGAATTCGTCATCAAGCTATATCTGAATAGATTTAATTCATTGAACATCAGCATAATTACCCCTTGCAGCAACCAATGTCGCATTCGAGTAGTCCAATACTCATTTCAGCCGTACGCTCAATGAAACAATTGGCGTTTAAAACGCGGCAAAAAACTATTGAATTTGTCGATGATATAAAGCCAATTAATGAGGCGATTTCATGAACTCGAGCATTTTACTTGTAACCTTCGGTAATCCCTACTTATTGTACATCGACCAAAATTGGCGGTATATCATCAATTATTAGGTTCAGAACAACACTTATGTCGGATGTAGTTTACCCGAAATTTTTAAAAATAAAACAACTGTTGATTAATGGAAATTTTCGGTTTTTATTATGTCTAATATTCATAATTTCGGTTTATTCTGAATTCTCACCTTTATCGGGTGACTATAAAAAGAAATAATGGTTTTGCGTTCCACAAATTGTTAGTATAGTACTTCCAATTAATTTCACCATTTGTGCTTTAGCGTTATGTCGTCTTTCTACAGTACCAGTGAGAGCTTCCGAACGAACCGAAAGGGAATCAATTTTTTCAACTAGCTGTTGATATGGTGACGAAGGTCGCGTTTCCATTACAACTTGTCCCAACAATTTTAGCATAGAGTCGAGCATTACGAATTAAATTCACAATCCAGCAATCAGCTTTCTCCGATTTTATGTTTAATTTATCGACCAACATACTTATGGTAATACTTATATGGAAAAGTTAAACGCCAATCCAGATATTGGCAAGTTTTTGCCGTTAAATCGAATTTTACCATTTTAGGTTAATTCTTTACACACTTCGTTTAATGTATTTGCCGTCTGCAATAAAAAAAATGATTTATAATTTCGCCAGCATACAAATTACTGATTTTCCACATACTTCGTCCAACCGGGATATATAACCAAATAAAACAATATTAGAATACTTAATTCCTTTGTAATAAATCATTAAGTCACTTTTGTGCTGGAACATCATTATTTGTCGCAATTTTGTCACTTCCCTTTTATATAATATGCATATAAAATGCAGCATACAAGTTGGTTCGAAGTGATTGAGATGTATCATCACTTACTATAATCCATTCTACGATATTCTTCAGTACATATATACATACTTTAAATTGAGCGAATTAGTATCCGCAGCAATGAATCCTGTGTTGTATAATTTTTAAATATAGATCAGATATCACTCAGAATCTGTGGTTGATGCAGCCAAAGTTAAAGTGACATTTAAAATTGAGAGAGCCAATTTTGTGGAGAGAGGAAATTTTAGTAGTACACTGCGAAGATTTTATAATCGATTTAAATTTTTTGAAAACTACTAGTGCTATCTATTATCTACCTATCTAAACAATTTTTACCATTCCTATTTTTATGTAGAAGGCCAAATATTCGAGTCGAAAGAAATTCATACAAGAATCGGGTTAAGTCGTTTCTATATATTCTGTGGTAATACCTCCAACTTGTTCTCTACTGGTACATGTATGTTGTGCGAACCTTAAACCGGCATTTTGTTTTCCAACTTCTTTTACATGTTTTAGGTAGCCGTACCCAGCAACTAGAACTTCTCAGTAAATTTCCTTCTAATTCCTTGTGAAGGGAATAACCGATAATTAAGTATATATTTGGCTTTAAATTTTTTTTAAAAAACACCGAGTCGTGATATCTATTCGATAAATTTTTTTTTCTGCCCATTTTGTTTTGAACCCGGGAATGAAGCAAATGTTCCTCTTAACGCCCCGCTTTAGGACAAAAAGACATTATTTTTGCTGCTAATTTTCATATATTTGTGAATAATTTCATATATTGTGACCTCTAGCACTCTTATATTCAAAAGACTCGTTCTAGGTTTCTTGTGATTCATTAGAAAATTTTAAAATTTATTTTTAAATATAAGAGGTTATATCTACGGATGGAAATACAACATTGTTCATGATCACCACGGCTCCTGCTACAGGCCTGCATCCGAACATCAAAATTATTGATAAATTTTTCCTTTAAAAGCAGTTCAATGGCTCCAATTTCAGTTCGATTTTTTTTTTTTAAACTTCCACGAAAATAATGTAATGGTGTCAAACAGCATTATCTTGGTGGCCAATTGATGTCAGAATTTCCTGAAATTATGGGATCATCGAACTTGTTTGTCGATAAGTCGAGAGTTTCGCGTTTTGTGAGACTTGTGCCTCTATCTTGTTGAAACCAAAGGTCATCTAAATCAATTTCATCCAATTATGGCCCGTAATCCACACCAAACAGTAACCTTTTTAAAATGAATAGGTTGTTCATGAATAACATGAGGATTTTCAGTCCCGACACATCACTAAAAATGGCGTAATTTTGACTTTTCATTTGTCTAAAAATTTTCGGGTTGCCACCGGACAATAAATATTTTTTTAAGCTTAAAAAAAGAACTGACGGATGAAATTTAATGAGAATGGTGGTATTCTCCCGGCAGGAACATGATCTAATATCATTTTCGGCAGTAACCGGAAAACCGATACATAATTTAAAATATTTAGATATAAAGTGGAACATTTTTGTAACTACCAGTATTTTACTTTCAAAATTTACTCATTTAGAAGAGTAATAACACAGTAGATTTTTCTCCATTGCTTCTATTCTTCGGTTTATAAACTCAAAAAATCAATAAATTGTTTCCTAAATAAAACCAAGACGATAACAGTATTTTCTTATAAATATTTTCCTAAATGTAACTAAGTATGGTATATGTTAGAATTTCTGCGGATTTCTGTCTATGTATTGTTGTGGCTTATTTCAATTTCCATAGAAAAATCACAGATGGGGAACAGAACGAAATATACGAAATTTTTTAAATCAATTTTAAAAAATGATTTATTAGGAAATGGTTTCATAGAATTTTCCTCCGGTTTTTGTATTTTTAAATCGGAATGTACTTATTTTTTCCGAGAATAGAATTTTATTTTTTAATTTATCGAATTGAATAAAATATGATTGATTTATGTTCGATACTCTTTTTAGAAATATTTAACACTATAATCTGTCTAACGTAATTATGATGTCCCATACACAGTCACATTATAGAAAATTAACCTGCAAGTACCATCTGCGGTTAATGACCTATTATCACTCATCATCATCTCCATTATCAATGTAAGAAATCTATCCTCATTGTAAACATAAACACACTCACACAGACACAGAAAACCACATTCATTCATTCAATTCAAGTTCTCATACTATATGGTATACATATAATAAGATTTTAATTCCACACAACTTAATTGTCATCCATCCACACACCACACATATTTTATACGTTCTTCATGTCCATTGACCATCTTGAAGTCTACTTATAGTTATAAGTAACGTTTATTATTTTCTATTCTCATTTTTGTATAAATCCGAACCTAACTGTAAAATATTAATCGACACTTTAATGTTTACAACAACAACAGTGGTAAGACAAACATCTTCAAAATAATATAAAAAGAAGAAATCACTGTGTGTCGTATTTTTCTCTTTCGCTTAATTCGATCATAGATTAACAACGATGTGGACAAACCAGTGAACGCGTAACGCTTAGAAATTAGTTTTTGTCTTTTACAAAAGATTGCAATTGATACATACACGAGAGATGGCCTGAGACTAATGCACAGTTTTAATACTGAACTTGTTGTGGTTGTGCCATATCTTTGAGTTTGAAACTAAAGAGAAAACAAAATAACCGTTTTATAACCAGATTTTAATGTGTTATTGTTGTTGTTTTTTGTTTTCATTGAAATTATTGTATAAAAAACGTTAAGAGAAGACCCCGAATCTTTAGAGATCATAATGATCATTAATTTTGTTATTCGATTCCGATGGGATTTTGTTATGCGTGTTTGATGATGATGATGATCATGCTGAAAAGAAAATGAATATCGAAGGTTTAAGTTTTTTAGTTCAAGTATAATACATGTCAGAAAACGACTTACGATATGTAAAATGTACGACAAATGGAAATTTTGAATTCGCGGCGGGACAAACATATTTGTTTGATTTTTGATGCACTTATTTAGAATATCAGTAATCAGTTGTGAAAGATTTAGATTACTGTTGATGATACTGAACATTTCTGTTTTTAGAAAATTCATGCACCGCACCCATTCATATACACAATTTTGCGTTTGAAACGTCTGTATTCAAAAAACTAATTAGCATACGTTTATGAATATTTATAATATGATACATCTTCGTACGATTATATGTAGATGTAGGTACAAGTATGAACATACGTACGTTTTGAATACTTGGAAATTACTTTCAATTTTGTATATAGTAACTACATATTATATTATCTACAGTACGAAAACAACAAACATTCAAAATTCATGTATTCAAGAAGAAATTAAATTACGATTTTAAGAAGATATCCAGGTCGATCTAATTCTTTGTAATGGTGTTCGCTTTGAAATTTGAATACATCTTTTTATATGGTAAACCTCCGCGTTGCGCGACGAAGAGATGAATCAAATGAAACAATTTCTTTGGGTTACAATTAGGTGATTTAATTTGATGAATCCGGTTTCACAATATAGGTACTTAAAGCTGATGAACAAAATAAATATGTCTTGTCTTGGGTATGTGATAGAAATGGAAATTATTATTTTGTGGTTGTGTGGTCGGAAATTATGTTTAGGTAAATGTTTTATTTGACGGTGTTGTGATACACCAATCAACAGTTGTGAAATGTAACGCTTAATTAAAGCAAGGTAAATATATATGGGAAAACACGATTTGATATTACGCATCTTTGATGACGTGCTAAATATTAAATTTCGTAATTCATTGCACAGTAATCGTTATACTAGTAGCAAACCCTGTCAAGTTTAGCTCATGTAAAATGTGCAAACCTTCTGATGAGAATCTTGCTAGCTTTCGAATAGCAAGAAATAGAGCCATAATTCGTGCCAACGTGAGATGAATTTTGGTCTCTGGCTCAAATACCTGATCTTTTTTGGTCCTTTACTGATGTGATTAACTTCTTTGTTTTATATAATAATGCATATTATAAAACCTCAATTCAAAAAACTAGCATCTACTTTTCCGACAACTAACAAAGCGCTCCAATTCTCCCTATAATTGACTCAACTGTGCCCTAAATATGTTTAACCCCGTTCTAGGATGGTTTCCAAAATACTAAGAGAACTTAACCCAAATAAATACCGGAGGGAATTCGGTTATATTCGTAAATATCGCCTAGATCATTTCGTATTATAGTTATATAAAATAAGTGAATGAAGAAAGTAAAAAGACGGGAAAAGGAGCTACCTTATACTTATAATAAAATCTAATAAGAAAATAACGAAAATATCAACAATACACATGGCGTTTTATTGTGTACTGATTTTCTAATTGTTTAAAATAAACCATGTGCTCGGCCAACCCGTCTAATATTGTTTTTCCAAGGTTTCAAAACTACTTTGTAACATATATAAAGTATAGCCATGTGTTAGCTAATATAACTGGCCACCCTAGAGAATACCCAAGCACATTTGGTCCCAATCTATACGATATTCTGTTATTGGCTAAATCATGGTTACGCTTATTTTTTAGTAGAGGAAAGCCATGGAACTCTGAAAAACATTATTAGACGTATCGCACCTGAACTTGTAGATTATCTTATAATTAGTACACAACATAACATTACCAAAATTCTTAAGCCTATATTGGGGTGGTCCTTAACTTGCACTTGAATTTGCAACTTTCCACTTTTTGGGATGTCGTTTCTGTCAATTTTTTAGTTTCAATTTTTTGAAAGAAACAAGTGCGTAGAAAACTAGCTAAGAATCCTGACCACGACCTAAGTCCGGAATAGACTAAATAAACAAGCCGTACAGCAAATTTTAAAATAAATCATTATTTATATTTTGATTTGTTTTAAGTATACCTATTTATGGGGTTCAGTGTTGGGACCAATACTCCCAGTATTCATACCAATTTCGGTAGGATTACTCTACTCGCAATAAAAAACATTGTCATTTCAAATAACAATTATTTATCTAGGACGATTATGGAGCATTGCCGAACGAAACAAAGTCGACGATGGCAACAGCGAATCTGAGCCAGAGACGAATATTTTATTGTTTAGTAATTAAACAGTGATTTTATCATTCCATATATCCAAGGTGCAAGACGTCATTTGCCTTTTATTCTATTCCACAAAGTGTCATTGCGTACAGTTTCTGTATCAAACAAGGTCTACTTGAAAATTAATTTACGTTGACCAATACATCACACTGACCATTTAATCTCTCTAGCTGGTGTCATAAAATTAGTTCGATACCACTTTAAAATTAAAGCAATCAGTGAATTTCAGTCTTTTGTTTATTGATAAAATACTGTAAAGCAAACAAAACAGACACATATTATTGAAAGCCACTTAGCTTAAATTTTTAAAATTTCTAATACGCACCCTGCTTATCACTTCAGAATATCACTCCAAAAATATTTACACAGCGATCCGCATTGGGGCGATTTAAACAAATGACCTGTGTATTATTTTTAGTATTTATGATTAAGTGTGAAAACGTGCCGAATTATCATACTTATTGGTGCAAAGTGATTTTGAGTGTTTTTAACTTTTGCGATTTAAGTAATAAATATTTGTATTGCTAGACAATGAATCACTTCAAATACTATTAACTAGTTTATATTTTTACAGTATGTATTTCACATATCTCAAGGTAATAAAATTAAAAACAAACTTCAGTCCTGAAACTCATAACGAAACTCATAAATTAATGTGTCATTATGAGCTATAATCAAGTAAATTGTTTCTTAATTTACTGTCTAATAGTGGCAATTTTAAATATAATTTTCCATATTTGGCTGAAGTGCTTTACAAAAGTTTCCATTAATCTATCATATTCTTATAAAGAGGTAACGTTTGAAAGTTTGTTTTCGATGATCTAGAAAACCGCTGGAATAATTTTCGGTTATAGTCTAATATGCATGATCCTTTAACTTATGCAGGGGCCGAGTAATTAGAAAACACAACTACACCTATTGCCGGGGTACAATGTAAAAATTAAAAATGCATGGTTTGTTGCTACCATTTTGCTCTTAGCAAACACAAAAATGTGTATACCTAAATGTGTACACATTGACATCTACGAGTACAAACATTGGGTACAATACCAATGGTTTGAAATGAAATCTAAAATAATTTTGGGAATAAATTCGCGAATACGACCAACTGGGACCAACTGGGTTAGATTATTTGTGACAGAATATAATAGAATGATTTTTAGAAGAAGTTCTCAAAAATGGTCAACTGGGACGGACCTAAGCTATTTCATAATTGATTATGATAGAAATTGGGTATCATATGTAAATGTTAGTGGGATTCTTAGAGAATTTCTAGAATAATGCCATCTGGGATGGGACGACGACGAGCTAAGTCATTTTTTTCAATCGATTTTGATAAAGTTTGGTATTTATTTCTTTTGCTGGCGCTACATCACATAGAGGGATATGGCCGCCTCATTAATGAGGTTACACAATCATGTTATTTCCGGATTAATGTGTGATTCGCCCATTGAATCCAGATCCCAAGGACTGTTGCAAGGCTACTGTTTCCATGCGATCATCATTTCCATGCGATTGTACTGACGCAAGCAACAGATCCTTCACTTTGATGATATTGTTGCTGTATTATCTCCTTTTACCACGAGCCCCATCTCCCTCTCCCCATGAAATTTGGTATGCTGAATGGAAATTAGATTCTAAAATGATTTTTGAATCTAACTCTGAAAAATGGGTATGAGGCGAAACTAGGTTATTTGTAGGAATTATAAAATGATTTTTAGCAAAAGTTCTGTAATATGGTCAACTGAGAGGAAACTAATCCATTTCGTTACAGATCATTTTCATGATTGGGTATAATGAATGCTTCTTAAATATTTTTGGAAAAGTTCTAGAATAATCCAATCTGCGACATCTGATATGGTGAATGGGAAGTGGATTCTAAAATGGTTTTGGGAAGAAGTTCTGGGGTCTGCCATCTAAGCAGAGCTTTTAAATGTTGTAGCAGAAAAATTTAAATAAATCGATTTAATTTAAATCGATTCTGATTAAACTACTGACGAAAGTCATTGTATACCGATATAATAACCGTACTATAATTGCAAGACTAAATAAACTTGTTAGGACTAAATTCGTGTAGCATTCTCAGCAATCTTTATTTATGTAATCCTTATGTTTTTTCGTTAATCCAACACAAATATTTCCAATTCATTGGATTCTTACATATACACTCGAAGGTAAATATATTCGACGGGCGGTAATCAAGTGAAAATTTGTTTCCACCTTCAAAAAAAGAAAAATTGTTGGGTTATAATTTTTATCTGAACATTTATCATTGTTTCAATTGCCTGTGTTTTTCTTATTCTTATTTATATACATTTTGATTAAGGCAACCAACGAAAATAAACCATTTCCCAAAAAATAAATAAATAAACAAAAAATGAAAGAAGCAAAATAAATAAATGTATGTAAAAGAAAAGCAAATTATTTCCATTAAATAATATTAAAAAATAACAAAATCTTACAAATTCAATTCACGTTTCTTTTTTCCTGATTCTGTAAATGTATATTTTTATTATTCTTTCATTTTGGATGCTACTGTGTGTTTGCTGGCGCCCCGTGTGTTGTTGTTGATAATCTCAAGATATCGCATCGTTGTCGTTGTGAATGAAATAAAAAAAAATTACATTAAAACACCTTAAGACGATACATAGAATATAATGTTTTAAGACTAAGGAAATGAATACACCGTCATCACGGAATAGAATCTCCATACATCCGTAAAATACATAAAATTATTTATTTTACTTTTGGTTGATGTTTGTTTACATTTTTGTGTGCTTTGCTTCATATCGAAAAGAAAACTCGAAGACTTTCCAAATATTCCTTGTGGCAGTGTTTTGTGTCATTGAAAAATAAATAATTGTAGTCGTTTTATTCTATGTACTTACTTGTTTTTGAATTATTTAGGCGAAATGAGCATTTGAAATTGATTTTTGTTAATCTTTTGCCTTTACATTTTCTTGTTTGTGTTTAAATATTATTTGATTAAAGGTAAATAATCACGTTTAAATATCAACAATGGCGAGCTTTCTAGATTTTATTATAGAATAGGTTTTAAATCAAACAATCAGCAAAAAATATCCCTTATAGCAAAAACTTTCCGTGGTTTAAAAATTTGCAGCTCGAGTAACTCCAATTTTCAAAATTGCCAATGTTTAGTAAAATTTTTGAGCGCATAATCTTAGCAACAATCGAGCCTAAACATGTTTAATGTAATCCACAGAACCAATTTGGGTTTTATTAGGCTAAAAGTTCAGTATCGACAACATTAAATTTACTTTAAACAATGTATGGGCACATAGAGTGCCTATACCTACCGCTTGCATATTTCTAGATTTCATGAAAGCGTTTAGCTGTGTGGATCACAGAATATTCTTATAGGCTAATTAATAGCTATTCCTCTGGCAGATTTCAATTAGTTGTGTCATTCGAATAACAGTACTGTGAACTGTTATGTCTCGCAAGGATCCATTTGAGCCCGTTTCGTTTTTTATTGTCTATAAACAATATTCTTTTATTGGATCTCTGTGGAATAATCCGGCTATTTCCTATCATGAAATAGAAGATAGAATATAAACTTGAACATTTTTAGATTGCCTATACAAAAGTAATTGATTTAAATAAATTGAACATTACAATTTTCTATCTCATACGGAACCACTAACTATGTTTGACGTTATAAATGTACAGAATTGTCATATATAAATTTGTGATTTATACCTGCAGCCTTTTAAAAATGTCTGTTTCTATAAAACCTTACTGATACAAATTTAAAGAGAGTTCAAGTTTGGCTTCCATTTTAATTATAAGTAAAACCACGCGTAATTATCATCATGGTAATTTTTCTTCGGAACGTACTAAGATTGAATAATTGAAAAAAATAATTACCAAATTTTGATAAATATCATAATGGGGCAGTTAATATGGAAACCACTTTACATGTTTACGGAGTGGTTTATGTACAGTGAGATGCAGCAGATTAACAAATACGATTGAATTTTGTTAAGCTTGCAATTTTGTTATTCAAATTGTTTTATTGAGACAACAATCCTCATGGTACCGCCAAGGTAGTAATAAAGCGGAGCCAAGTCTAAAAGATTCATACAAGACTGCGCTAAAATAAATAAATTCATTAATCTTTCCAGTATCGTTCAAACTGATTGCATCGCATTTATCAATAAAATTTTCTGCATAAAAATGGTTCTCGTTGTTTTTAGTTATTTTATAAATAATATTTAATAATTTTTGACTCTAGTGTAAAATTATTAACAGTCTTCAATTGATTATGTGCTTTACAGGGAACGTCAGAAGTGCACTTATTTGTATTTTTTGGATTTACTTGATGGGACGCGGAAATTTCAAATTGCCATTACACACTACTAGAATCAAAACGAAATTATCAAATTATTATCTTCCTAGAAGAACTTTGTGTGCAACAACATTCAGGGTTGCAAAAAAACAATGTTTTTTTACGTTTTACAGTAAACACGGTTTTTTTAATGTTTTTTTTTAAACGTGCTTAAAACAAACCACATAAAATATCTTCAAAACATTGTTAAACGAAGTAACTTAATTTTTTGTAGGTTTTCTTATAATTTCTCAGTACAAAGTAAAAGAGAACTAAACGAACGTACAAAATACAGATCTAAACGTGAAGCATGTTTACCCAAAGCCATATTAACTACTGGCCTATTAGCTAAAACGATGGCGTAACGCTATGCCGACCGTTTAAAAAAAATTCAGGCTTCCTTAATCGATCGAAGCAGCAGCACGTTCATTTTCTTCGTAAGTTGCTTTAGACGTTTATTTTACTTTTCTCTTCTGTTTTAATGTGCTCAATTTTCCAAATAAACTCGTTCATTTATTTGTATTGCTGTATTTAAAAAAATAGTAAATGAAGTGTCGACATAAAGTGACGTCATTAGCAAGGCTCTGGTTTAATACTTGTGCGCCTAACGCGGATTTTTTTTCGAATTTCCGATTAACTAAATTGATGGTTTGTTACCAGCAGGTCAATTCTGGCTTTCCTATAGGAAAAACAAATTTGGAAAAATATGTGGTGTAAATTCTTTCAAAAACATAATTAAATTTTGAATATTTTTCCTATAGGAGAGCCAGAATCTTTCTGCAGTTATTGATAGATGTCTCTAAGGGTAAAAATCAAAATATGCCTGAAACTTAGTTCTAAACTAAGATTTATCAATTCTAGATAAAAAGTACTTAAGAAATGGCAAATTTTAATTAAAAAACAGCAGACTAAATTGTTTCGTGCTTGTGAACGAGTGATTGCAAGTAATAATCAATTTGGTTGGCCGCAAATTAGGAAAGGAAATCGGTGTCAGGCATACGGTATAAACGTGTGAAATGCAAAAAATTGTAAAAGGAACTATCTAGAGTCTTGTTCTTGAAATCGGTGGAAGGTTCCCAATCAGAATATGGTTTGCTTTGAAATTTTATTATTAGAATTTTTTGTCGGGTACTTTAATCATTTTTCAAAATACCTTTGTATACTTATTTCGTAATTTTTCTCCACTACCACGGGACAAATTTGGACTGGGTAAATCAATGTGGCATTAGTCCCTTAGTAGAGATACAAATATGAGCAATCTTGAAACTAAATTTGAAAACATGTTTTTATCAATTGTAATGGTGTATTGTGATTGTTCCGTATATTGGTCTATTTCAGACCAATATACGGAACAACAATATACGGAACAATCACAATACACCATTACAATTGATAAAAACCAAAGTAAAATATAAAAAAAAAAAAAAATTCGTGAATTCGAAAAGTTAATTGTTAAAATAGAATATAGATGGAAATGTGAAAGAATCAAAATTTCATACGCTACGCAGTAATTCGCTAGTAGTACAACTACATGGTATTGCTCTATATATATAGAAAATATTTCAATGTAATAAACAACATCAGTCGTCGCGACCCGATGAGAAGACTGATTTTTTCAAATCATTAATCTCGTCTGTTCGAAACTGATTGTTGTGATTCTTACACATTAGCCATCTATAAGTCAAAAAATTCAAATTGAAAACATGATTCGACTATAGCCGGTGAAGTATTCGAATAATGTAGAGAATTCTAAAGCAAATTGTATTCCGATTGGGGATGGTTCCACCGATTTCAAGAATGGGGCGCCTGGTTTAGTGGTTAGAATCAAATATAAATGAAAGAGCACCTGAAAAAAATTCACGCAATTAAGCATATCTGCGGATGACATAGTTGAAGATCTAGATACCGATATCACGTAACGATATTACATATAAATGAAAAATATTATTTTTTAAATATGACTTATGCAGTAAAATTTCTAAGGGAAATTATTGTTTCACTGGAGAGTCATATAGAATCCCGTATTAAAGAAATAAACGAATTTATTGAAATTCTGAAACGGCTTATACCACGGCAAGTAAGACTTGAATGTAATCTTTTGATTGTCAAAAATTGCTTAAATTTTAGCTAACCACCATTTCAAATTTGTATTAACATAAAATTGTTTATGCATTCGATTGGGAAACGAAATGGCGGCCATTAGTTACAATATTTAAATCATTGAACCACAAAACCGAAAACTGAAGCCAATAAGTCGTATATAAATGATACTAACTGAATCTGATTGATGATGAGTTTGGGTTTTGTGCCCAATAACATTTATTTAATTTTATTGTATGTATTTGAAGTAACGTATTATATTTTTTAAGATTTACAACATACCGCTTTGTTTAATACATTGCAACTCTGACAATATTTAGCTGCTTGCATGCCACCACTAAATAAAGGAGGCGGAGAGAACAAACACCTGGTCTGCAATGAAATTATTTTATTTGGCCCACGTCGAGTTTTGAATCGACTCGGTGCCTCGGTAACGGTGTGAAAGCAACATTACTTACTCGTACTTCCACGCTATGAAAGGTGATTCATTTTTTAGATCACCGATACCGTACACATTTTGTAAATCACTTTCGCACACCTTTGACAGTCTTACGTATTACACTATACCGACAACCAAACCAGAATAATAATTTCTGAGTTTGGTCATTGTTTCTTATATGTAATATTATGTTTTAGTAGTATTTCCTATAAATGAATTTCTAAAAATAGTAAAGGCACGTGCCAACTTCATTAGATAAATCTTTTTGTAATTTTTTGTGTATACAGTTAAACGTAGCAGATAAATAACATATTTTTATGTCAAGGGTGATAAATTATATCAATAGACGAAAACAAGAAGAAATGTAAAACTCCAAAGAAGTAATATTTGTGTACCCAATTATGGTTCAAATGGGCTCTCCTTAACATAATTAAGATAATTGGATGTGAAATATAACTTTTTATAGTCGGTTATAGCGAAATACGTACAATAAAATATACAACTTCACATAAAATAATTACACAGTTCCACCTGAACAATTTTTTTTAAATATTTCCTACAATTTACATGTTAGGTAGGTACTAGGTTCATAAAAAAATAATGTTCATGTGATTTAAGCTTTTCAAGAATGTCGTGTCAAGAGTGATTTGCGTGCTACAGAAGTTTACACATTTTACCATTATTATTATAGTTCGTTGTGATTTTATTTGTAAAATTACAACACGTGATACGTGAAGTGGTAAACAGTAAAATAGAAATAACCTAAATGGTTCGTAGAGGACTTTTCAGTTTTTTTGTCTAATATAAAATGCTCGTGCCTGTTAATGTGATAGGTCACTATGGCCATTATATTCGTGTAACAAAAAATGTTTTAATTAAAACTGAATTAAATATTTATTGATTTGGAAGATGTATGTATGTATATCCTTATATATCAAATTTTGCTAAGTAAAAAGTTTTTATTGTAGTTGGTGGTGTACACAGTTCTCCTAGATATTATGCAGTATATGAAAAAGAAATTTTCGAAGTTGCTGGTTGTTTTGTTATTGATTGATTTATTGAAATTGATTATCTTTGAAATGTTTTTATTACTTTTTCGAGTTCTTTATTTTTGGTTACACGCATAAATTTAAATTAGTTATTTAAGAAATTGGTTATTGGTGTTTCAGAATCCTTTTCTGTTTTGTGTGGTACTATCAGATTTATTACGTGTTAGGAAGGTGCGGAAATCTTAGATTAGACCAAAGGCTTTATTTATTCTGTTTATTTTATTAACACCATTATGCTTTAAGTGGATATGCTTCTGTATCATTTTGTATCTTTAACGTTGATGTTAATTGTTAGTTTTAAACCTGGACCATTAAATACTGTCCAGTCGACAATACAGTACTCGGACGAGACCGGACCACCAAGAGATGTTTTGTTGGAATTTCATTTCACCTTAAACAGCTATGATACATATAACGATTACTTATGTATATTCACATATTGTACTAGAAATAGGCATTGCACGTGCCGCACAAACAACAGTTTCGTATTTGGTTTGTAACTATATCGTTGTCTAAACATAATTGATTCGTGTATATATAAACATCTATATACAGTATCTTAAAGAATTATTGTATTGCTTACACGAAAATGGATTATAAACATAAAAATTACAACATAATTTCGACGAGTTTCGGTGATGTTGAGAGAGTAAAAGTAATGAGTGCTCTTGTTACATCACATTGTTGTTTCTGTTCAATGTTCATTATCACAATACGCTAAGTGAAAATGAAAAGTACAAACACAAATTTTATTTTATTGTAAGAACGAGTAGGGAAAAAGTTGTTTATTTCTTATCAATCCAACAGGAAAATGTGTTATAGAACGATAAAATTTTGAATTTTACCAGCAATCGACAGTAAAATATTTCTTATATTATGAGAGTTTTTTATGTGTACAGAATGCCGCGCAAATTTATCATATTTTGCACAATATTTTAGGAGATTTCAAACGTCCAAACGTATTGTTAATTTGTGTGACTTGAGGCACAATCTATAATCTAAGTAGAACTATAGATGAACTGAATCCACCAATAGTTTGTATTTTATGAGTGTACTTATACAAGAATGATATTTAAGATATTTTTTTTTTATTTTATTTATTTCAATATCACTATATTGAAGATTAAATGTTATTTAATTCCAGTTTATATTCGAATTAGACAAAACAAATACATTTTTGTTGTGCTCTGTGGTTTAATTTCTTCTGGTGTTTTATTTGATTTTTATAATTTATTCTAAGAATACAGACACAATCTCTGAGACGTTTTAGTTGTAAATACGAATATGATATGATTGCAGTGGATTGGAATGTTGATGGGATTTTAATTTATGCGGCTTTATTATTGAAAACAGTTCGTTTTTCATACTTTGGTTTTGGTACATGGGTATCAGGTGGTCTGATGAAATGCCTAGTCAATGTTTTTCTGTATAGTTAAACATAAACGAACAAACCGACTCTATTTAAAGTGAGCTGAACTTCATTGTAATTACAAGAATTTAGTTGACCGCGTATTATTGTTGCATGAGCATATTTTAACACAATTTTATATTGGTCGGTCTCACATTTAGTTCTCATATGTTATAAAATAAATACAATAAAACTGTATTACTTTAAAAATATTTTAGCTAATAATAAGTATCTCTTACATTCTTAGAATAAATAAGTTGACCTGTAATAAGTTCATTTAATCCATTGGATTCAAAGTCAAATGATACCGATAGATGGATTCTTTGCCATAATCAGAAACCATTCTAAGATTTTGTGTAACCTATGACCGTTGTCCCACCTCATAACGTTTGAAGAATGCGATTCCTAAAGGTGTCGCCAGTATTTGTTTAATTTGTATAGTTTTTATATGGTGTGTTGAAAACATTCATATCCATTACTGCGTCTGATTTCCTAGAGCCATAAAATTAAACTTAGCTTTGGGTGCCAAATTTTAGCGATACCGAATTCAATCAAATTTCCGACATCTTGGAGCTTTTTTGTTCTTGTTGTGAAATAAACAAATACTTCAACATTTTATTCAAATATAAATTTATGATTCAATGTTAATTTGGTTTATCAATATATGATTCACAAATTAATCTTTCAAGGGAAATTAATGTTTCAAGGGAACCATTGGTTTATGATTTATGGTTTACTTGTTTCAATGATTATTATTAACATTGAATGGAATTGCCGAAAACCAAAATTAATAAGAGTGTACATGTGAAAATTTTTAGTTCTTAATGATTCCTTAAAGCATATATATATATATATGCTAACTCTGCTAACGATACAATAGAAAATAACAGTAAAGGAACAAAATTTGACCCAAGACCCAGCTTTTGTTAATAGTCTAGCAGTCTTAATTGATAGCGCGATAAAATAAAAACTGTAATCTAGTCAGAATTAAAAGAATGACACAAGTCAATTTTCATCTCAAATTCATTGGTCCATAAGTTTAAAAAACATTTTTATAAAATTATCTAAAACCAACTTGTCGTGTATCTTTGATTACATACACAAATTTGATACATATTTATTAATATCTGTTACTAAATCTATCAACTTTTGTTGTTCGACCTTTTTGCTGCTGTGTTCGTGTAAACGGCTTTTGCCGAGCAGATCAACGTTTTTAAAAATGTTTTTTTCATTTTCCTGGCCATTAATCGGCTTTAAAATAAATTTAAAAAAATCTTACAAAAGTTAGGTATAAATATTACCGTCGGCTTAGATTTATTCCTTCACTCAGTCTGTCGAATTCACACTTGCACTGTAAATTCAAATAAAAAAAATTTAAAATCTGAAATATTTAATGGATTACTTAACCACAACAACCATGAATCAAACCTAAATGATCACCTATTTTCAACTGACTTTTCTTTTCTTTCGTTTGAATGTTGCTGCTTCAATTTAATGCAAATTTGAATTGTGTCTTAGTAAGTTTAACTTTAACCAGATAATTTACTTATATGGTTGTTTAATTTTGTATCTTCCGATTTATGGTATTGGGAAACTTGAATGTCTAAGACTTTCTTTTAATAAAAAATGTAAACTTCATAATATATCAATATATACCAAAATAACTCTAAATTCCAGAGAGAAGAGAAAAAGTAAGAAGGATTTTTGTACGTGTAGTCGACTTATGCAATTCAAAATCCGACTTGTACTCATCGTTAATACTCAAGCCATTTTCCCAAAAATACACGTGCAACAACTTGCCGTACGATTTATGAGTGGTGAACGACGCATGTTCTGTTCATTTGATAAGTATAGCATTGATGTTAGCTCATTTTCGGGGCTTTTTTTTTATTCTAGTCGCTTATAAGCCTATTAAAAATGAACAACACTAATATAGAAATAATTTTGTGGCCACACCGCTTATTTTGAGCATAAGCTCGTTTGTTGTAAATGGTGTAGCTCAGATATAAACGTTTAAAATTCACCCGTTCTTGTTTTGGTGGAATATACTTTCGAGTGGATTTTTGTTTTAGTAGCATTAGATAACTACGCCGTTATTTACGAGTAGCATCTCTCCTCTCTGCTCCTATGAACCTTAGTTGCGTCAGCACTCTGGTTGTAGTTAGAATCCGTTACACGTTAGAGTTTCGACTCGATTGGGGCATCTTTCCTTGTATTTATGCATCTAATCGGTTTGTCTTGCAAGTTCTTCATCATCTGTATGAAACTCAGGGCTAATATGTAAATGCAATTGTGCTGTTTTCTACATAAATAAAAGGAGTTTACAAAGTTTTTTATTGGTCTGGTCTTCGTCAGCTTCTCATTTTCTTTCTTTAACTTTGCGATTTCATTGCTAAGTTATGATGTCATTATTTCTATTTCGCTATGTCTTGTGCGTAGTTCAGCATTTTCGTTTTCCTGCTGAGTCGCCGACCTCGTTAGATGGTGGATTAGCCAACTGAGCAGTTTGAGTATCACCCGGCGCAGAAATTCCATTTTGTTGAGAACTCTTTGCTTTAAGGATTGGTATTGAAGTAGCTACCAACCTAACCAGTGTAGCAGTGATTCAGAGTAATTAAAAATTCAATTGAATTTTAACGAATAATTTTATTAAGATCTCTTTAAAACACACTCAATCTTATCTTAATGATAATATCTAAAAGCATCTGTCTTTTATTTTACATCCGGCTTTAATACTACTCCCTACCCTTACTTAAATTATATGTTTCCTTATATACATTTCCTTATATACACTTACATTATTATATACATTTAAAATATTTTCCTACCTAATTAAATATTGTTTTATGGGCCAGCTAAATATTAAAACATATTATATTTTAATGCGTCTAACTATTTTTTAGCTCGACAACATTCATAAGTTGGGTTTTTCATGTTCAATCCGGAAAACTCCAAATTTTAACTATTCTCTAGGTTCTCGGTGTTCGGTTATCGTGCCGTTTCTCGATCGCAAAGGCCCGTTGGATGATTAGTAGTAAGCACCACCCACCTTCTAGGCCGATGTCCCTCACCCTTCGACAAATTAGTGCTGAAAATTAAAGTAGAGAATTTACAATTAAATTTGCTACTTTTATGATCGTAAATTTTCTATATATTAGTTATTATAATTTACCAAAAAATTGAATATAAAGAATTTCTTAGGCGATATCATAAAGTTCGATCACGAAATTTAAACGGAAAAATATTTTCAAACATAGTCATAGAACTGTTTAAATTAGTGTTAGCCGATAAGAGGTTACTTATGAATGAATGTAATTTTGTTTCTATTTGAATAAATCAATAACCTTTATCAATACCAATACCAACTGAAAATTAACCAAAGAATTTAAGTTTTACTCATTTGTATATTATTGCAACGGCACATCATTCCCCTAAAAAAGATAAGACTAATTTTCTATATACCCTAACTGTATATATTCCGTATCTTGTATATTCATTTACATAAATGTAATCTTATACAGATTATTAATTTTAAAAATATTATTAAACCTGCTTCATAAATTTAAATCAATTTTCTTTCATTTGCATACGAGTATGGTATAACAGATGGGCTCGTTTGCTATTGCAATTAATACCTGTATACCAGCAAACGTCTAAGTGTACGAGTATACAATTATGTTCATAAGATTTCTTTTCAGTTAACCAAGACCATGTTCTGATGAATTAATTAAAACAATATTTAAAATAAAATTTTCCATACAAGAATTTTTTGTTTCGTCTTGATTGATTGAAAGGTATAGGTAAGGTACAAAGAGGTTAATTTTTTACAAGAGTACTTATATTCATCATGTTCTTCTTATGAGAAAATAAAAAGTTTTTGTTAATTTCTTTCAACTCTTGTGAACGAAGTTAGATTTGGTTTTGTGAAGAACAACGTAAACCCATTTTCTTTCATTTGAAAAACAAGAAAAGCTCCAGGCAATTAAAATTAGATTTTTTCCCCGTCTTAACCCTTTATCGACACAGTGAGAAGAGTTCATTAATTTGGTAGTTTCCTTTGTTTGTAGATGTATTCAAGGCACATATCGTGATATCGACTGAAAGTGAAAATTTTTATTTGCGTGACCCCAATGACGGAAAATTGTAGAACTATTGTCAACATTTTTTTTTTGATTTTGGAAAGTCGACATTAATTGTCATTTTAAGTGTGTGTGTGTATGTAGATTTAATCGGAAATAATTCATTACGAGGAAAAAGCAATATAGTTTTTATATGTACGACTATTTTACCCTTCCGGTGGTTATTGTTGTTTTGGTAATATTTGCTGTAAATTTAATTTGTGATGTTTTTTTTGATGATGATGATGTTTGGATTACATTTTTTTGTTTACTTTGAAAGCAATTAGTGTTGCAACTGGAGCATTTGATGACTTTAATCTGTGCTGGTTAACTAAATTAACGGCGATAATTGAACACATTTTTCGGACAAAACTGTACACGAATAATTATTTCATTATTATACAGTTGAACTTATTATTACAAATTCTTATTATATTATAATTCAGAACCCTTCCTAAATAACTTAATAAACAAAACCTGATAGCTTCATTTAACAAATTTCATTTAATTAATTTTTTTTTGTTTTCTTTATATCTTTGCAGGTAAAATTAAAATTTTTATTACACCAGAATACATTAAATGGAGTGTTGTAATATGGTATCGCTTACATAGCGCAATACCAAATTTACCGATTCGTAAATATAAATCCAACAACATATGGTTCTGGTAAGAATAAATTATCAAAGCGAACAAATTTAATTCTGTTATAACTGATTTTAATATTATGATAATTAATTTTTGAATGGATTATTATTTTTATGGTTTATTGTTTGTAATTCACAAAAACGTAGAGATGCGGAAACTATTCAAAATTTTCGATGACGACTTTGGCTCTAAATATTGAATATTAGAGCTTTTTTCGTTGTTGTTTATATAACAAATTTTGTTAAATTTCTAAATGTTCAGTGACCTGAAATGGTTTGTTATGTGCTAAAAGGTACAAATAATATAAAATATTTGAGTGGTACCGAACATTAATTTAAAATAAAATTAGATCCAACGAATTCTTGCAATATTGGCATAACATGTAAATTCTAACGCATTAATCAATTCACTATAAACAATGATACACGAATTTATGATATGGGATGATAATACATCAAATCTCACAAGTATGTACGGTTCATGAAAAAAATGATTGATTCATAAGTATTAGATAAATAAACTTAACTGTGCTGTATCAATATAAATAGTACCATACATTCTAAATTCAATATTTATATTTAGACAAACGCTTTGTTGTTGATTTAAGAATGGTTTTGGTGTTGTGCGAACCGAAGTCAATGAAATAGTATCAAATCAATCAAATACAAAATTAGCTTTGGGGGTGGGTGTGTAAGCAGGTTTTGATTAACATTGATGTATTGTGATTTTGTGTTGATTACTAGACTTTACATTTGATCAATTATTGTGATAAGTATCACCTATTTTATGGTATATCTAACGAAAAGCTTTCAATAAACTATTTGCTTTAAAAAAATTGACTAAGTTTCGAGTCAAAATAAATTATTAAAACTTTGACTTGTCGGGTTCTATGTAAATACAAACTCGCAACATTTATATTAATTTTTAAATTTTTTTTACTTATGTATATAGATGGCAAATGTGTAAGAATCACAACAATAAGTTTCGAACGGATGAGATTATTTATTTGAAAAAATCAGTCTTCTCATCAGGACGCGACGACTGATGTTGTATATTTACATTGGAATATTGTCATGTAGAACAATACCATGTAGTTGTACTACTAGCGAATTACTGCATAGCGTACGAAATTCGATTCTTTCACATTTTCCATCTATATTCTATTTTAACAACTATCTTTTCGTATTTAGTTCGAGTTCTGAAAATAGATTAATATACGGAACAATCACAATTACACCATTACAATTGAAAAACCATAGTAAAAATGTATTTTAAATTTTAAACCCACTAATTAATATTTAGTTTTCGAAAAGTATAAAGTATGAAAGACTCCCCACTTTCTTAGGAGAATAATTTCACCAAGATATACGCGATATGATTCTTTAGTGCACGGTGGCTCTTTATTTCATTGACCCCACATGCATTACATAATTTTGAAAAATGTGCCAAAATATAAAACTACAAAATGAAATAACCACTAATATTCCATGTCATTTATTGTGCAACAAATTACCCTCAGTACCTCACGATTATTCTTTTAAAAATAATTGTAAAAGAAATTCAAAAAATCAAGTTTTTTTTTTTAAATTCAACTACTTACGCTAGATCGAGTTCAAGTTATGCGAAATAAACGAACAATCGCCTTTTGATTGAACCAACAATTAAACATCGGAGTAGCCTGGTGTGCTGATAGTTTCAAGACCAAACCTAAATTTCGTTAGGTATGTCACGTTATGGCCTCCGCGGCAATTAGAAAAAATCGTTCAATATTATTTCGCTACGCTACCAGAAATATAGAAATATAAATAAAATTTGTTGTTAGTTGAAACGGCTATTATGAATTATTACCACGCAATAATTACCCTTTGTGAAACAAGTTCAGGAAACCCTCCAAGAATACGATTAATTCGTTCCGTGTTCTTTAAAATCGTGTTGTTCGAAACTACAAAAAAGAAAATAAAAAAAAAACGATTTTTTTTGTTTTGGTATACAAAAATCAAAATAAAAGAGAATAACGAAAATCGTGTTACTTGTAAACTTGTAATTTTAGAGAATGGGTATACGTGTTCTTCGAATACCGTGTTCTTGGAGGGTTATCTGTAATAAAAAAACACACCAATTTGAAATGGTTTTATTGAACTCGGTATATTATAAAATACCATCCGAAATCAAAATTTATGTTTTGCATCTTACGATGTTTAATGGTCCACCTCACGCGATCAATCGCGTTTATTTTGCTACGCAAAAGTTCAAAAGAAACGGAATTAAAAATAACAACCAGAACGGGAGAATAGTAGAAATAGCTGATGAAGAGAGAACTCTCGAAACTAGTTCGAAATCGAAAATCAAAATAAAATAATAAAATATCACAAAAAGGAAAAGTTAGTGTCATATATTTAAATTTAAAATTAAATATAGTGATAAAAGTGCACACAAATAATGGAAAATAAAAAAATGAATATATAACCAGATCGGCTTTTCCGCAAATTGACTACATCAACCAAATTTGAAAATGAGAGGTAAAACACATGCATACATCTACGAGTCTACCCATTAAAGATACGTTGCCAGCTTTTCTGTGTATAAACAAGTTTTATGACATCGACCTATGCAATTATTACGTAGTATAACACCATTCACAGAAATTAAATGAGTTCACAGAAATTAAATTTCACAGAAATTAAATGAATTTTTTTTCTGTTGGTAGACCGAATAGGGGAACAAAAACAAAATCACAACAAAAATTTCTATTACCGTTATATCATACAAATTTACCGAAATTATTGAACACTCCTCGTATAACAACAATTTCACAATTAACTTTTTATAGTTTGCCTGCATTTAGGCGAACTACGAATTATTACCTCTAATGAAAGAACGTTACAAAGGTACCATGCAGGCCTGCTAATTACTATAAATAAAATTAAGAAAATTTAATGTTGATTATGCGCTGTTTAAAATTACACCGTGGGAAAATATTTCTTTATACCGTATATTTTTATAATACGGAAAATAGGTTTTACCAATAATTTTTAAAATTTTATTAGAAGCAAAAAATAAAAGATTAACAATTTAGGGTGAATGCTGCTTAACTTAATGTATGTACATAGATACTTTCAATCTTTTCTCTGAGAATTCACACCTGTTCACTCATTTTATATTCCTATAGAGATTTATATGATGTTTAGTTTTTTCATGGACTCACCCTAAAATACAGACGCATGAAAAGATTTAAGCAAATTAGATTAAAGCAAAAATACCGGATTACAAAGAAAAAGGATTATAAACGAAATCGTTTATTTTGATATTTTATTTTCTTATGGCTGAGATTTTGATAACGATAACACATACCTTCCAATGTTTTTTTTCGTTTATTTATTTTGGTTTGAGGCGATATTATACTTCCGATTTAGTAATAACTTATACACGTATATATAGTATTTTGAAGAGGTCAAGTCCACAGATAATTGAAGGTATAAAGATTTGACATTGAATATGTAATATCAAGACAACGAGTCATGCAACAATTGCTAGCATTGTTTTTTCCGATTGACTTATTCGTGTTGTTTACTGTTTTTGGTTGAAAATTAACTGGACCATTATCATTAATAAATACATTCTTCTAAAAATAATAAGTACGTTTAAATTTCTAGCGTCTAGCTATATAAAAATTACCTGATGACATGACGTTTTATGTTTTCTTCATTTATGCTGCACAGTATATTCCTTTAACGTTTTCTTAGGTTTTCGTATTTTAATTTAAAATTTATTGTCTTTTGTGTATTTATTATTTCTTTTTGATTGCGTAATAAATTCAATTATACGAAGACGTAAAAAGTATAGGAAGAATATTTTAATTTAATTTCACTGTTAGAGTTATTATTTTGTAAAGTACAGTGGAACATGTTGCGCTACACGATTCCCAGGCACGTGGTTTATAGACGTAGTCCGTTTACTTTTGCGTTATGTATATGTATTACTCATCTTATTGCAAACTAATTCCTACATATGATGAGTATAGAAACAAAAAATAATTATTCGACAACCTTGTAATCCATACTGTACAATGTGTACATACCATACAAGCATTGAAATTTAATTAATCAGCATAATTCACATTTTTTATGGACAAACATTCTCGCAAATACAATAAATATTAATGAAGAGATACCGTTAATAATTTGTCTAGAGTTAGATTTTATATCCCTTTTTCAACCAAGAAAACAAAAAAATTGGCTCAGTTCTAGTCCAACCCACACAAATGTGTGAGTAAAAAACCATAGTATGTAATGGCGTTGTTGATAAAAAATTTCGCTTGATTTGAAGTAAAACCAACACAATTGTCTGTATAGATATAGTGTTTTTTTTTCAAGCGAAAATAAGTTAAAAAGGAATGCACAAATGTGTAAGTTGATTCAAAAAACATATAAAACTAAATTTTTGACATGGTACTTATGCCCTACCCGCACAATTGTGTTAGTAAATCACTAAAGGGATATACACCATCTTCAAGGTAATAATATTTTAATCAATCAAATCGACATCAGACAATTTGTTACTGTATGAATGACCATCATAATTTTATAAGGTTTTCTAAGATTGATTTGATTTGTTTGTAACGGGTTTATAAAGAAGGAATATCATATGTTGCATCGAGATTTGTTAGTAGACAGCAGATGTTGATCTTGTTGAAAACGCTTGTTTTGAATTATTCTTATTGTAATTTTTGAAGTAAGAGAGATTTAATTTTCGGTCAAACTATCTCATCTCCCATTTTTTTTAACATTTTGGGCTAAATTTTCTAATGTATATGGACAACTTGCCTAACACAATTTAACCATAGGTTTCTCTATTTGAATATTCTTTAACCTATAGTGTTTAGTCCATCGTTCAACCAGATATACAGATGTGGCCAAATTATTATCACATTTAGATATTTGGAAGATTATTGCTTTAAAAAGTAAATTTTTCAAATAAAAATTAAATTTTTTCTTTTGATCTATGAACGGTTCTGGATATTGGTAGTGTTAAAGTCGTCACAGTCTCGTCACTAATTACAATTTACTAAATCAAGAAATAGAAAAAGATAAAGTTGAAAGAGACATTTATTGAAAAGTGTAACTTTAAAATATTATTAAAAGAAGGACTTTTTTTGTAACTTTTCTCAGTCCTCTCTAGACCATGTAAAATGTCTATTTGCCCATGTTTTTCTTTGTTGTATCATCCTAGCGTTTAATCTTTGCTTCTTGCGAGGTCGTCTTGCACATAGCCCATATTGAAAACGTCTCACAGTCACGTCTCACAGTTATCTCCTATATTTACGCACCAACGTTACGCAATGTACCCCTCTCAGACTTACTGGATAACGTTCGATCTTCTTTAGCTTTCCGCATTAAAAATCTGTCCTGCTGGACTGTTGTTTTACGATTGCGACCACATTGTCCTCTTCTTATGGGACTTGTTGAAGACTGAGATCGTAATTTTTGCGAAAACTTGCTGACGAATAATCGGCTCATTCCTCCTAGCCTACTTCCAAATACGTCGAAAAAACTGGCCCTGGTAACATCACTGATGTCATTTGCTTTATCCATAGTGAATTACACTTATATTAGAAAAACCACTTTCATTTTCTCTTTTCAAAGTCACAAACGAGATTGAAATTCTTCAGTAAAATACTAATTCTTATATACTACCTAGTTGTCATAAAATTAAAACAATTCGGAGATCAAACTAATTAACAGGACAATAAATACTCGGAATTCATATTTTGTCAAAAAGGGTTCTCAGGTAATGACTCATAACAGGCGTATTTCCAGGGTATATTAAATTTTTACTGCACGAATTCCTTAGATTGGTCGATATCTTACCATAATGACGAGTCAACTATACAAAAGGTTGCAGTTCGGGCTTTGAAAATCACATTACCATGAATGTTGTATGATGTGATAATAATTTGGCCACATCGGTATATCTATAGTTACTTATTATACTGCTATGTAAAGCTAGGGACAGATACTATATACGAAATTGTCTTTATCAAGGGTTTCGTGCTCTCTTTTTAAATGGATTATATTAAAATATATAGCATGTTGTATCTTCTTCTTGCCACATTCCGGAAGTCAATTCATAAGACTCTGACGGTTTGCATTACATAATCAATAATTTAAAAAGGTTTCCTAAATAAGACATAAAACTTTCCAAAAAACTGTACTGGTAGACGTTTAAAAGTCGCTCGTTGTAAATTGATAACTTGTTTTCGATTACGTTTTTCAAATCATGGTTTTATTTAGCGAACAGAAGTAGAATTTCTTATTGAACAGTATTTGTTTGCCAATCGTATAAACATTTTCGAATATGAGCATTGCTTGTTTACCCTTTAAGACTGTGCCAGTCAGTTCGTAAGAGCTTAAGTTGCATGTAATTTCGATCATTTGCCTTACAAAAGTTGGTTATTGAGAGTTGACAAGAACATTTTAAGCGCGTTTGTAGATAAAAATCATAAAGGAAAGGAAATGATTCAATTATTAGAGGTAAACATAAGTTGTTAGGGACTGACTGGATGTGTCTTTAGCCCATTGCGTTGTGGATAATTCCTTAGACAATAGGTAAGCCATTGAACCCCTTGTTGTAGCTGATTTTATTATGTGCTTGCATATAGATCGTAATATTGGTTGGCTATATAAAGGGAATTTGATATGCTATCTTAAAATTTTTCCCGGATAGATCATTAAATTCTTCACTATTATGATGTGTTGGCGAATTGTGCATATATATAAGTCACCAAAAATGTTTTTATAGATCATATGATTGTAAAAAAATATGCTTAAGTAAGTGAAATAAATATTTTTCCAAGAAATGCTCTCGAATAATAATCCATTAAAAGGTGTAAAATAATTATCGACCTCAAATTTTTTTTTCAAATAAAATATAAATTTTGTATAAAATACAATTGTAAATAAATATAAAAATTGGCGTTGTCAAGTTATCGAATTATAAGAATTATGAACAGCTTGTGTTTTTATATGCATACGCTTTTACAACAGTTGGCTGTTCGTTATTGTTGAATACAGACAATTTGACAATAATTTGAATGTGTCAATAATTTAGTAGTAAATTTACTAAAATAAAATTAGAATGCAATTTTGGGTTCTTAAATTGGAAATTTATTAAGTCTACTGTTGTTTCTTCGCGAACAACCGATCTCACATTTTAAAACTAAATCTGCTTTGAATTTATTAATTTTGACGTAAAGCAAGAAAGCATTCAGCAAATTTCACTTTGGGCTTAGCAGGACTTCTTACCTTTTGTGATATCAAGGCTTCTTTTTTTAATCCTGACATAATAAACCGTGCTATGTTCTTTAGCTCTGCAGAGCGTTATGACTTACAGTTATCTGTAACATATGATAGGAAAGCTTATTTCAAGATCGTACAGCGTTGAACTAATGTCTATCACGTGATGGAAAATGCTCGTTCCTAAACTGTACTGCAGTAAACTCTATTAACATTCGCTGAATTGCTTTCTGTTTCAAACAATTGATTATTTAACAATATTCACTGAAATTTACACAAAACAAATTTCTATCATATTTATCGTAGTAAAATTGTCCAAATTAAAAGAACAAGCCACGATTTTAATTCGCCTAATTTTATACAATCCTCATATACTATACGTGACGAATAATTAAATATGCTTTTCCACACCAGAGTTGAGCACAACACATCATGGCAACAAAAGGTGCATTTAAACGAGTGACTGCAATTCTTATAATTGTTTCCTTGTTTAGTATTTCTTGTTTTTCACAAAATTGCATGTTTGTTTTCTTTACTCACGTTAAATTTAATGTTATACCATTTTAATATTTTAATCTGAAATTTAAAATTTATCTCGATATTAACGTCAAACGAGCCTTAAAACTGAGTTATAAAATCCTTTACAACAAAGGGATGAAATATTGTGGTATAAACTGTTGCTATTTTGTCGTTATAAATAAAATCGTTTTGATTGGTTAATGTTTTTTTGTCATATACAATAATAATGAAATTCACACTTAAACGATACACATGTGTAAAATTTTGTCGTATGGATATTTTTGACATTTTAATAAAGCATATTTTCTGCTGGTCAATTTTTGGCTGATAGTTTCTTGACTTAAAAAAGAATAGAGGAGTTTTAACTAATCACCATAGCAAAGTTGGCAGTGTTGCGTTTTTTGGTGTAACCCCGTATTATAGACTCACTGAACACAAGATTATAAAGAGTATGTGGCCCATCAGGAATACGCGTTCCCTAAGATTGAGACAATTTTTAAACCGATACAATAAATTTTTATAAAGATATCGCAACAATAACATTCATAATAAAGTCAATCTGTGTTTTGAATTTTATTGAAACGGTCTATTAAAGGTGGCGGGCGTTTATTTTAAAATTTTAAAATTTCGCGCCTTTTTTGACAGGTAGAATTAAAATAAATTTATTAATTTCAATTTTTGTAAATTTCAATTAAGACTCAAGATAATAATAATTTGATTCATACAACAATAATAACCCAAATCCAAAAGGTTCTAAAAATACAGCAAACGCTGATCTATGCGTTTGTGCCTTTTTGTAGTAATCTAGTAACTATAAAATGTTATATTTTTAAATTGATTGATGGCATACCTTCTAATGAGTATAAAACAGAAACTAGAGTAAATTGAACATTTTTTAACAAACTATATTTAAATTTTCTCTATGAAAACGTTCAAACTATCTATCCATGTCGTTGAAAACGAATACATTTTGTTTTTATTTATTTGGACACGCAAATTATAATGATTTTTAATAATATAGTTTTCTCTTTTAATAGTTCGTATATGTAATTTAGCCACACACAGTGGGACTTATAATTGCTGTCGAGTTATATAGAGTGATTTAACTAGGTCAGAATTTCACGACATCCTAAACAGGGATTTATATGTTCTCGTGTATATTATGTCTATGGGGGCTGCGTGATTATGATATCTGAAATTCGTTTTGTTGTGATTTAATTCGATTTTGGTTAATATCGTCTTACTCAGTAGAGATTCACATAGAGGACATATCATCCAGTATTGCTTATACATATATTTTTTTGTAAATTGCATGTTTTTCCAACTAATTTGCATACACATATTAATATTAAATAAAGAAGAATACACAAAAATTAGTACTGACTGTAAAATGAATATTTAATAAGCTGAATATGCAAAAATATTTTCATGGCCATTATTTTATCTTGTAAGATAAAATTTTACTACTTTGGTAGTTTGTTTTTATCGATGTCTATAAAGGACCGTACGAAGAAGATATACGAGTATGTATAATTTATGCATACGTGTAGCATATAGAAGGATGAGTTTGAAGTACCGGTGTACAGAAAATAGTTCTATTTCAGAAAATGGAAAGGTCATCAAGAATATCTGAAAATCTTTCATTTATGCATATTTTCGATATTTTGGGAGGTAATTTTAGGGATTTCTATTATTTGGGATTTTCATTAAATGAATTAGGATTGACTCATATAAATCGAACAGAAATTTAGTTATTTTCTTTATCCTATTATATTTAGGCTTCGAAAATCTTCATTACGAAAATTTAGTTTAGAAGTTATTTTACTAAACACTATATTGTTACGAATTTTTTGTCAACACCAGTTCGTATCATTGGATTGTGAATCCAGTGATGTTCTCGAACAATCGCAACCTATCTGCCATACCAATAATAATAGATCTAACTAATTTCAAACTTTATTAAACTAATGTACGCTGAATTAACCATCCCAAGTGTCCAATCCACGCTGAACTACGTCCAATAGGCGAAAGCTTGGCAATATTTTTATGTTATGGTTATATAACTTTTATATAAATATAAATGTCTCTAAACAAGGCACCCAAAAATATAAGGAGGCTCGACGTTAGTTAAATTTGGCAACATTTAGTTGTAAAAATAATTTTCTTAAATAATTATTTGGCTACAAGTATTTAAAAAAATTAAGAACTGTAAAACCTGCATTAATTATATGCTATAAAACTTTTTTTTCTACAATTACCATGCCCATGTGGACTAAGAACTGGACAATTGCCTAGATAATGCCAGGCCTATTCCTACCAGGCCAAGTTGACTTTTGTGCACAAATTTTACATCGCAAAACGATTGTTTTCCTTGTTTATTCAAAGAAACAATTAACTTTTTTCTAAAAGCAGCACTCTACTTGTTTAAAAATCAAAAGTAAAGCTCATCATTATTCATAGGGCAAACATAAGTAAAATGATGTATTTTACTCCCTAGGGAGTAAAGCAGATGGGTTACTAGACATCTAATTTCAAAAATCTAATAATTTTCATACAAAATTGTTTTTTAAAAAACGAATTTGGAACAGAAAAATGTGTTTACTACAAATTTCTTGATAATATGTTTACTAAAACTGAGATCGTTAAAAAATATCGTACATATGTAACTCAGGAGTAAGTGCTGATTATTGCTCTTGCTCTGTGACTTCCCTTAGCCTTCGGCCTCGAGTGGTAATTTTTTCACTCGGGCAAAATAATCTTCCATTTTACTTCCTAGATACAGAATCAAATATTGCCCTAGTATATAAGGACAACGAGCGATAAAATACTTGTCAAGACGAATCCACAAAACATACCATACCATTCTCCATACTATGTACTGAACATTTTAACAAACAAAAGAGATTACTGCATGCATATCCTTCTGTTGCAGTGACGCGATCGCTATTTATTTTGTATCCCAATAAAAGCTCAATTTATCATAATACCGTACAAGTTTATTATATAAACCTATAATACAACAACTGATATTCAACTCAAGATGAGATTGAGTTTTATAATTTTCAGAGCTTATAAAAATTAAACAGAAAGTTTTCACACACAACAAAGTTCGTGTTTATTTTTTCTGTAGCATTTCCTAGAGTTCTTGAATAGCAAATAAAGATGGAATTATGTGTCAATCATACTTTTCATTCAGCAAGCTTTTTTATACACACACACATATTTGGATTTTCAATTAAATTGCCAGTTTGAGCAAGGAAGATTACCAGCAGCAAATTTGGTAATAAAACAATATTCACTGAATAAATGCGAATACTTATCCTTGAATGTTGTTACAAAACATAATCCATAGTTTGCTCTATCGTGTTGTTTATTTTTAGTTTGAAATTGAATTGTTATACATATCTTCGTTTCGTTACACACAAAGTGACATTTCAAAAAATTTGTATTTCATTTAAAATTTGAAATAATATAATACAGTTGGATATGATACATAAGATAAACTTTATTCTACATTGTCGAATAGAAAAATAATTTCAATGACACTTTTCCCATTTTCAGTTTTTTTTTTAATTTCTGTGATACCTATTATGCGCTGTATGCTTCTTCTACTAGGAGATTGGGAAAAAGGATGACAAGTTTTTTATTGTATTATTTTTTGTATTATATATTAACATTGTCTTAATATACTTTTGTGTAAACAAATAAGAAGGGCAAAACAGTACATACTTTTGAAGCATGAAAACCGTCGTCAATGTTGTATCATTTCTACTATCATGTCTATTCAACTAAATATGGTAAATACATAATAGAATTTAGAGTTGGTTTTTGCACATTTTTTTTACGAAGGAAGACAACTTTATCGTGTTGGATATTTATTAGTAAATGACCGACAGATTTAACACTTCTGTGTCATCGTACCGGTATTATTTTTTCCTTTTTCAGGAGGTCAGGATCAAATATAATGTTCAATCCAATTTGAAATTCAAGTTTTTGCAAGCACCTGAACAAATATTTTTTCAGAATGGGCAATCCACGAAATCGAAACCTGTTTTGATAATTTATTAAATATTTGCATATTAGCATCATTCAAAGGATGTTTGAATTCAGTATACATAACATAACATAACCATAAGTTACAGAAAGCCGTAAATCTATTCTTTAGAATGAAACACTACCTGCAACAAGGTTAAGACATTCACATCAATCAAAAATCCATATAAATAAAACATAAACACGGAGCACACAAAATGGTGATGAAGCATAAGGAATTCAAAAATTTTCTTTTGTTTTATGTATCTATAAAATTATTCCAAAATATTAAATTCAAACGAGGAAGCTACAATTTGTTCTGAATATTGATTTTTCCAATTTTCCCAACAGCATCAGCAGCCAGCGACCGTATACTACAACGAAGGCGAAATATATTTCCTATGTGTATGTATAAAGAAATCACCCTCCGCAACAATTTAAACAAGCATTAGTATAAAATCTATCAATAAATATAAATAAAATATGTAAATTTTCACACACCCACGCACACATACACACACCTAGTATGTACTACACACAGGATATAAGACGAGAAATCACTATAAAAAGCAACATTTTCCTCAACACAAGTGAGCATAAATTGTACCAGGAATATTTTTTTTTACACCCACATAAATATAAAAACACTGTCACGTGAAGGGCGCTCAGTGAACGAACGAGACGAAGTTGTAGAAAGATATGAAAAATGTATAATAATGTAAGACGTGTGTAAATTACTCCACTATTAAAATCATATTTAAACACGAGAAACGTTTCCCGCGTTTTTATTGAAAATGACAAAAAAATATTTTGCGTTGTTGTTTCTTCTTATTTCTCACATCATCCGAGTGAGAATCGAGATAGAAATCGTAATGTATCACGACTTTAATTCTTGCCATTTTGTTAAAAAAATAAGAAAAATTTCGAAATATAAACATACACATATGAATTTTTATTCCCCATCACCTTTTAAATTCTCGCCTATTCTTTTGTGCTTTCCATTTTCCAAATCATTTTTATGTAGAAAAAATTTATAATTCTTTTTCTATTCCTGCATACTTCCATATGATATCAGCCATAAATACAAACAAAGAAAAATCACTTATACATATATGTTTTCATCTTTTCAATTCAACAAACACGTTCCATTTGCTTACAAATGAATAATGATTGCCAGGATGTAGGGTAGGTAACAAGCAATATGTGCAAAATACCTTGTTACATTGGGGATGGCTTTATTGCTTTAGAGACGAATTTTTGATTTTATACTAAAATATTTGTAACACCTCATTATTACAAGTAGAATTGAATCTAACTTAGAGACTCATATTTTTTAATCATTTTGGGTCCTTTCATACGTCATTTTTCAATCCTAATGATTGAACTGCATTAACTTTTTTCAATTTTTATTTTTGTATTTTTGTTTTTATAGTATGTTGATTGCTTATTGAAAAATTATTTTTAATCATTCCCCTAAATTGAAGTGAGATAGGATACGTATTATGATGAAGTACAGTGTGGAGTGATATATTTTACATTCCTCGGCATATTATATCGTATATAGATCCAAAAACTTGTAAGACGTTATGTCTACGTTATGTCGGATACTATTTATTATTAGTTTGGGATATTAAAAACACTTTCTTGTAACACATTAAAATGTTAATTATTTATTCAACATTTATTAAGTTTATTTATATATAAATTCGATTTTATAGCCCGCACTCGAGAAAAGGTAAAAGCATAATTGAATAAATATTTTCTTTGGCAATTCCATTTTTCTTGACATATTTTGTTTGTTTGTATACTCGGCACATCGAGTGCTCCGGGTATCGGGTATGGGTGCGCTTGTCATGTATGTAATCGCTTCACGCATCTCGGCCATCGAATGAATTTTTGAAATTGTTATTTAAATATTTGGACTGCTATTAACACTAACAATAATTATCACGAAAGGAGCAGAAAAAAGTTTAATAGAAGGAGTAGGATAGGTCCAAAACTTTTTAGCTGAAAGACCCTCACATACATTTTTTATGGTGCAGAAAAGCATTTGTACGCTTTAATCGCACATAACTAAAAAATGATAAATCCATAATATAACATAGATTTAATTTACATTTTTAATTGAATCCTTAAAAAAGGTGTTATTCAAAAAAATTCCCTATTCATCCCTTTTTGTTCGAAATCGTACAATGAACTTTAAAATCCCTTTTATTTGGTTTAAGTGGTTATGAATAATAACATTGCCCTCCGTATATGTAGAATATAGAAGAGTCCCACCATGTATGATAATTAAGATGCAATCTCAAATTACATTTTTGAATATTGTATTTCAATAATTTTATTTTTAGTAATGGGTAGTCGTTTTAAAAAAAATATTTTTATTTGTTTTTAAAGTGTTAGAGAGTGATGTGGAATCAGCATGTGATTGATGTACAAGCTGGTATTTTAACAATTCATTTCAATTAAGTATGGTGGTGTTAACAGTTGTCACCTGTTTTGTATGGCGCGCTTTATTATGTTCGTTTTAAGAGTAAGAATTTCAATGAACTAATAATTTTTTTGTGTGAATTATTCGCCTCTTAGGATTTATTTGTAGTCATAAAGCAACATTTCGACATGCGGTCTTCTATGTGTGAATTGTGTGTTTTAATTTTTCGCCGTTTTTGAAACAAAGCTATATTAAAGAGAAATAGCTAGCTTCAGTCACATTTGAAGAAATCTTTAAATCATACATTCCATTCTGGTTTCATAAAATTATTAAGACATTAACATTTAAAATATTGGCCATTATTCGATTTCAGCCATACTTACGCGTATGTTTCTTAAAGGTTCAGGTAAGAAATCGAAGTTACAAATTAAAAGAGCCCCAGCTCATAATAACAAAACTTGGCTTTGTAACATTTTGCTATCTTTGTAAATTTTAGCCGTGTTTTATTATTCGAGCACTATCCGGCGCCGAATGGGAAATTTCTACTGATACTCCAGCTATTATTTACTAGTGTCGCTTTACCAAAAAACTGAAAAATAAATGCATCCATAAAACAAACATTTATCACCTGAAATACATATACTAATTGACATTTATTTTGACATGACGTTATAAACCAGAATTCATCTTGCTGCGTTTTAAATTTTTATTGTAAGATTAAGTTTCTAATGGTTTCAGGGGTTTAGAAAATAAAATTCAAATTTCCCATTGAAATGGATAGCGCTCCGGATAAATAGATAGAGCAAAATATTTTTATGTCGATTTTTAACTCAAAAGTTAAGTGAAAATTATTAGTTTGGAGTTAAATAAATTAATTATATGCAAAAATAACGCGCTAAATATTAGTTTTGACATAGAAAATTGCGTGCTCCGGATACATCAATCAGGCGCTAATAAAAAACACGGCTTTTGATGACATCTTAATAATTGCAAGATTGTTCAGAATTACGGTTTGTTTACCATACAGAAGTTGGTATCAAAGAACCGTTAGGCGTGAAACTAGTTAATTACCCTTACTTGGATGCCACATCATTACATCTTGAGGAAAAACTGCGAACAACACCGGGAGGTTTCAATAAAACTGAATTAGACGTCGAAGCGCAACTACAGAGAGATATGCCGCCACGGAATCCCAGCCAAAGAGCAAAAAATTCGCTACAAACATCAACTAGCTCAAATCTTAACTAAACAATAAAGCAAAAATAACAAACTAAGCAATTCTTCTGAGCTTAAATTAAAATAAGTCAAATCTTGTAATCTTATTAATTGTTTAAATGAGCTTTACATGCATAATACCATACGATGAATCATTGGTCTTTTGACCCGGATGACGCTGACTGTGGATAGTTTGAGATCGATGAATATTTTCGATAATCTACAAGAAGAATATGAGTAGCTCACAATCAAGATTCAACAAATTGGGCAATTAATAGAGGTGATCTTTTAGGTGTAGAAAAGATTTCGAATCGTTAGTTATTGTTGACACTCTATGAGTTGGGGTGTTTAACCAAAGACAGTGATGATCTTTTTCAAAACCTCGGAGGCATAGTCAAAATCGTTCAAAATCATCGAGATATTGGTCAATTAAAATTACTAATTATTAATATTACTAATACTAATTATTAATATTACTAAATTAGTAATTATAACACACATACAAATATTAAACGAAGGGACTCAATTTACCCTCTCAAATTAATATCCGAAAATAAAAAAATTTATGATCGAATTTCGACTGAGTCGCTTATTTTTCAGGATTTTTATTCGTTCTTTAGTTAAAGGATGAGGACCGCAGCCTTTAATCCCCGTTTTCTCAATTTTCATAATTTTGAAAAATATAAATACATACTTAATACTATTTTAATATTTAATAAAAACAAATGACGTTTTGTGTGGTGTCATGCAGTCTAAATGTCTGTAGCTTGTCTACAGCCAGACGGATTGACTGATCGGGATGATACTTCATACTTCAGCTTTTCTCATAAATTTGGGGATCCGAATAGTTTTAGCTGAAATCGGTCTACCGCAAGTGACAGCCTCCGTAGAAGCTTTTTTATGCAAGTATTTTGAAAAAAAAAACGATAAATTAAGTTTCAAAGACAATTTATCGCAAATGACAAGTTTTGATAAAAAATCTTTATTCACCAAAATTTGGCATGTTACAGTGCAGGCGGATTGACCATTTTCCATTAATTAAAGTAATTAAATGAAACTCTGTGTACCGGAAGTAGGAGTGTCTATGGAAGCTTCATCAATTTTTACAATAATGTTGAAAAGTTTTGTATTTTTCAAAAAATGGTGTGTTCAAAATCTATGTATACATTCGTATTTTTCGTTTCGTTTATTTGCATGCGTATATTCATTTTACCGTTAATTTGACGTATATTCAATGAAATTATATATAAATTTCAGGAACGTATCTCGAGCGTTAACCGTAGTTTTACTTTACTCAATAAAATAATTGTTGGTATTCTAACTTGTGGAAAATGCAAAGCTCTAAATTTGAATGCGCTAAACGTTTTGTTTTCACTAAATTGGATAAACATTTTATTTATTACAACTAATGACCGGAAAACATTTTCCAACAAACTATGTAATAATAATTTGTTAAACCCAATTTCCCACCAAACTAATTGCATAGTAATTCTTTCACTGTACTTTATCGAACTTCATAGATTTTTCGGTTTTTGTTATTTTGTTGGTTTGAGTTTTGCGGATAAACGAAAACTGTTGTGTTCATGAAGAGAAACAGGAAGAATACTATTTTTACCGTTATTTCTTTATTTTAAATTTTTAATGTTAAAAATTTGCTTTTAAAAACAATTTTAAGTATTACAAACATTGCTGATACATAATACATGTTTTCTATATGGTACTACCTACATGTAGATAGAGTGGAAATATGTATGTACATACATATCTTTATACTGGAAAAGGAAAATTTTATAAAAAATATATTACAAGGGAGAAAACTGCTATGTGCTTTGTTAAAAAAGTAAATATAACGTATTATTTTTTTTATATTTGTTGACCATATACGGTATATTCATGTACAGAGACTAGGTGGAAATTTAAACATCTGTATTTTCCCCATTTCATTATTTAGTTTGGCTCCTCTTTATCCAAATAATAAAATTAAATTTATCTTTTTGTGTTTACGAGTAGCGTATACGAGTGTAATATAGATACCGTATAACGTAGCTATGCAATTATACATAGAGCTAGGCTATGGCTAGAATTATAGTGAGAGAGCGGTGAAAAATTGTGTTATCAACTTTTCTTGTTTTATTGCTGTTGCGATTATTTTACTATTCTGTTTGTTTGTTTAGTTTAGTTTATTGGTTACATTTCGGTTGTTAATGTTTTTATTTATTGTTCTGCTTATACTTTGTAATGGTTTTGGCAGACATTTGTACTTTAGTTGTAAAGTGCATATAAATAGTTTTGTATCAGTGCAAATATTTATGGTTCTTTACACAATTAGTATAATTTATATGAGAAACAATTACCTGTCAAATGAAATTACCAAGTCATAATGTCATCAAGACTGTATTTAACCCTAGAGTTCAAACATATAACTTGCACAAACAAAACAAAAAGGTCTCTGCACCATCAGCATCTTATCGCAGAATCTAAAACACATTTATTTTTTATTTTTAAATATTTTCATTCATTAAATTTATCTTTTTTCGCTTTCTTGTTCAAGTCACTTACTTTTGTTAGAAAAAAAAATTGTATTTATAAATTCTCGAGCTACACAACCGTCTCTACATACACAACCGTTAATTTAACCTTCTGGAATTGTATAAGAAAAAATCTTAAGAATATTGGGTGTGTTTTGTATTTTAACTAAAAATGTTGAAATACCTTTTTGCTGTTCGTCGTTACATTATAAAAATAAAAAATCACTGAATTTATGTATAAATGAGCAGCAACCGAATTCTAGAAGCACTGTACACAAAGCAATTCAAATCTATTCCTGAATTTTTTCTACAGTAGATTATTAGTCACGTATAAAATTACTTCCGATAAAATCTTAATGCCATTTAATGCTATATATTTTCTGTATACATTCTGATGTTCTTGCAATGAATGGCAACAACGATGTAATTGTAAATTGTATTGAATTCAGCGGGAAAATGTCGTAAAAGTCACTTTAAAAGTATACTCTAGGTTTCTGTAAAATAATATTGATTGTTAAAGGTTTCGCCTATGTATGTGAAATTTTCAAGACCCCTGTACGTTCTTATCCTACAGTAAAGTGATTTTTATTTTTGTATGACTATTATTTTCTTCTTTTAAAAACTTTTTATTTTTTTATAATTGCAAATTCATGTACATTGAAAATATGTGAGTAAAGTAATAATAAAAAATCAAATAAAAGAAAGATAAAATAAATAAAAAAAAAACATTATTTAACTTTAAGACTTGAGAGTTTTCGAATAGAATACTATCAAAAGAAAGAATAATACTGAGATTCTTTGGTGTATTATTGTCTTGTCTTGTGTATCCACTTAGCTTTATACGATGAAGTTCGAAGTTATTTTTTATGTGTTTTATTTTTACTTGCAACCGGTTCTCTTACATACGATAGTTACTTTTTATGTTTCTTTATAGTTTTCTTCATTAGTTTTATTGCATATTTCACTGTTGTGTAGGACTCCTATTTAAATATCGTTTTGGTATACAAAGATAACGTTATATAGTGCAAAATTAAAAATTACCGATTGTGGTGATGATGTTAATCTCAACGGGATAATTTTCCCTCGATTAATGGTTGTTTTTATAGCATCAGGCCTAAAATTATAGGTTTAAACTACGAGTTGTTCAACAACTTCTGCAATTTTGGGCAGTGTATTTAAAATTACTTATAGTTTTTACATTTATAAACCATCTGAAATATTTATGTGTACTTCGTCCCTCTAACATTAAACTATCTCTTCACAACCATAATACTAAATTCATAAATATGTTAACCTCCTGGGGCTTGTTATTACGTTTTGGTCACGTTTTAGGTATTTTAGATCACTCAAATATATTTGGTAAAATCGTGTTTTATTTACTATCGATTTCATAATCTTTATTGGTTTTTTGAACTCAACAGCAGTTCTGTTGAATTGCATTAAACGCCTGCATTAATGTTTATAAAATAATTCTTTATAGCTATGTGCTATGTCCAAGTTTCAATTTCTATAATTATCAATCAATAACTTATGTTTTTGCAGATGGACTTCTTGTACAAAGTTAGCCAGCGGATGTGATGTAATTAATTATTAATTCATCCGCAATTTACTTTGTGCAAAGATTTTTATCGCTTGGCATACAAGTAGTTGTAGTTTAAAGTTAATTGGAAAATAAAATTATTCAAGTCATTAAATTTAAAAATGTTAAAATTATGCTATTAACTTTTTTATTTTGTTTGTTATAAATAATTTCAAGGTTTCGTTATAGTAGTAGTTTATCGCTAATAATTTTGATTAGATGTTTACATAACATCGATATGATATTTAAAATATGTATTCTACTTTTTTCAACAATTCAAAACAAAAATGATATTTGAAATGTAAACATCTGTACTGGCGGTATAAGAGTGCAAATTACAAAATCTTACATTCTTGAAATGATTTATTTCGCACTTGCATTGAAGCTGACACTTCCGAATGAATTTTTTCTGAGTAATTTTTAGTCAATTCACCGGGATTCTAGAGAAGAGATTCCGAATTTGGTGAATTAAAGTTTTTTTTATCAAAACTTAACAATTTGTTTTTCTAATTTAATTTACATTAATTCCTTTTGTTTTTAATCTTTTTATCGTAAATGATAAATGCTATATACTTTCTAAAATATGTGCAAATGTCGTTTTTATGGAGGCTGCCACTCCCGATGGGCCGATTTTAGTAAAACATCATGCTACTTTCAAATTTATGGTAAAACAGCTTAAGTATGGAGTTTCCTCCCGATTAATCAATTCGTATTTGGCTGTACAGGGGCCGAATTTTTGCTAAAAATAGTATTTTGTCAACAATCGTAATTTTCGATTAAATTTAAGTATACTGGTCTGGGCCGATATTGTTGTAAATATTAGTTTAGTTCTTAAACGTTTTTCTTATATAAATGATATACTTTTCGAAATATTTGCGGAAAGCTCCTATGGAAGTTGCTACTTCAGGTGGACCGATTTCAGCCAAACATCACTTGTATCTCCCAATTTAATGGTAAACTCATAAGTATAAGATCCCGATCAGTCAATCTGTCTGGGCTGTAAAGAAGCTATACAATCATTTAGTCTGCACGACACCTTACGCACACATACGCATACAGATTTTATTACAAACCACTTTTCGTGGTTACGCTATCCTTTATAAATGTGTGTATTGCTCCGTAGAAGAAAGTAAAATCATAAACAGTTCAGTTACGGGTAACCAAAGCGTTTTCTCGGGAGCTGAGGACTGTGTAGAATGTAACATTATTTATTTCGATGAAAATATCGCCTTCTTAGATTAAATTTATGTTATGATGGAATTAAAAGAAATTTTATTTTGAAGCTTTCCACTTTGCAGTAATGTTTTTCCACGTTGCTCCCTGTAAGGAAGAAAGGAAAATTTTAACAATTGATGCTTACATAACTTAAAATTGTATATAGATTCTTATCAAAAATTGTATTCACTATATCTTAGTTGTATATAGACAATACATAATTTATATGTAGTTTCAATATAAAAGATTTCTATGACCAAATAACACGACAATTTGTATTGCGTAAAATATAAATATTGACATCTCAATCCGGCACAATCACATCGAAGATTCTAATACTTCGAAGAAGATTTGGGAAACTTGGGCGCGAAAGTTTTTTACCACAAGGTTCTGGGGATATATCCACCATACTAGCGAAGTCTGAACTAGCGATTTTTATTTTGTTCTAGCAATATGTGTAAAATAGCCCGAAAAGCTTTTTGTTTGTTATAAATATTTCTTACTCCCAACAGTTATAAGTACAAAAAAAATTTAAAATTAATTTTATTTCAAAAGTGGTCCTGATTGCGAAAACGAAAGATATCGAAACTTACTGGCGCAAATATATCTGTAGCAATTTAACATACTCAGTTAACTGGTTATGTTGAACTATACTCTAATCGATGGTATTTCTCGTTTTTTCTTGCCCTTCAATTTTTCATCAAAATCCGATTATTTTTGACCGACATATAAGCATAAAACAAAACCACTTATGTTTGTTATAAGTGTTTGGTATTTACTGAAAACCACTTAATTGATAATTTTTGATATTGTAGCATGAAATAAATGATATTTAAAAATATTTTTATTTGTAAAATCAGAAAAAAATAGAATAAACACGTATCTTGAAATAAGTTTTTATTTTGAATTTAATTTTGCTTTCGGTATTTACTTAAATTGATATGTGTTTGTTCTTTCTAAATGCTAATTAATATTTTTGGGAATTTCCGGTGAGTCCAGAGCATTGAACAAGTGCTTTAATGTATCAATAAACGCAGTTTAAACCCCTTGATACCGTGGGTCCAAAAATAGTTTAGTTATGTCCAATAATTTTTTCACAAATTAATTTAAAATTTAAATTTGGTCCCCTGAAAAGTAGATAAAACATAGATAAGTGGTTTTGTTGAATTGCCATAGAGTTCTATTTTTGCATACATCTGTATTTTTAGAATCAAGCTAAAGGGCCAATTTAAAAATGTGCTTTTCCGATTTTTCCTTATATTAATTCATGGAAAATGAATTTTATTATTAAGCTTTTTGCGGCTTGATGTCAGAAAGTTTTCCTGGTGGAAGACTCTATACCGAAAGCTTTCTATAGACTTACGATGTATTAACCAAACAAGTGGTGCAGTGGTTAAAGCTTCGGCACTTGGACCGGGAGGTGCTGGGTTCGAATCCCATCAGAGACGAGATGCAAATCGAATTTTCATCATCGATTACAATCGGTGATGTTAATAAACACAACTAAAACCCTCTGATAGAGTGCAGAATTCAGCGCCGACCCACCGTCCATGTCTTTGTACAGGTTGACATGGAGCTTGCAATGTGCAGGTGGTATATTGTAGTTGTGTGAATAGGTGAATGAGTTTATGATGTGGCTTGAAAGCGTGGTATCACAATAGGTCAAAATTGGTCTAAGTGTCAACAACTGAAACTTAATCTATGATGTATTACGAAGTTGATATTTATTGGAATTTAAATTTTATGAAGTTGTTCGAAGAAGAACCAAAGCTCCAGCAGGAATGGACCACCCATTAATCGATTTTTGCCAATTATGAGCTTAAGTGATCGGGAGAAATATTCATGTTCAAACATTTCACATAAAATGGAATCAGCTCATTTTAAAAAAAATATATTGCTTGAAAATATATAGAAAAGTGCGCCACTTTTGAGATAAACTAGTTCTATGTAATTACTTGCAAATTTCCATTCTGATAATTGTTAAGTTATCGTTAAACGCCGTTTTCAATTTCATTGTATGAGTAGAAAACTTTTTAGGATTGAACCAGTGTGCTTCGTGACTTCTAAAGTTTTTTGGTAAAAGAAAGTCGGGTGATGGCTTTGAATTAGTAACCTGTGTACCAATACTTACATGTTAATAGTCTTACAAACCTAACCTCAAGCAAAGGGTCGGGCTCCAAGAAGCCTTCATAAATCCTTCAGATTATATATCAAGATTATTTGATATATAATCAGAATCAATATCAATATTCTACCATTTAACAGTTTTAACGCAGTTTATTCTGATTTAGTAGCATTATTGAATAACAAATAATACATTATTGATATAATAAGAAAATTTAATATTCCATTAATTATTCCAATAAATACAGTTCTCTTAAAACTGATTCTGGAACGCTATTATGTATAAGATTTTAATTCCACTATATACACGCCTATACACATAATTTTCGCGACATTTTTTGCAAATAAATAGTAAACAAACCATTTACAGATGTTTTTCAGAATGTTACAATTACTAATTATTTATCGAATAAGTTGATTAAACACTGAAAAGCCCAAATTGCTGAGTTTTTAAAATTACTCCCGTCTTTCCATTTTTGACGGGTTAGAGGTAGTTTTTAATAAAAAAACAAATTTTGAGAAATGTCAAGCGATGTTATTTAGTAACGATTTAAAAAAAAGATGCGGCTTTGCCCACTCTATATACATGCCTTTTAAAACTTTATAGTAGAAATCCATGTTCATACTCAAAAATATTACAGAGTTTAATACATAGTTTTTATAGTTTTTCTATTTACTCAAAGAAAAAGACTGATACCTGAAGAAAAGCAGGATTGGTTTTAATTTAAAATTATTCTGATATCTCACCAAATTTTCCTCGTCGGGAAATATCAATTTTATATGTAGATGCTGTATTGGATAAACAAATACTCAAACTAGATTAAAAATGCAACAAAACAACTAAAATTTGGATTATTTGTGTCTATGTTACTGACAGAACTGCACTATCTCTATACGAGTATCTGTGTGTTCGAGGGTACGTATACTCGCTAGAAATTTCTATTAAATCTAAATGACATGTACCTAAGCTATTTGCCTGAAACCAAAAAATATTGTACAACAACAAATCATCTCAACAGAATTGTGTACGTATCGCAAAAAACTACTGTAAAGCCACCCAACCGATTTTATATACATGCGGCTATCCAACCAACAAAAAATCTACATCCATTGGCGATCGATACATATATAGTTATTTTCATATACGATACACCAAATAAAACAATTTTCCCCTCACCACCCTATTTCACGGGATTATATTTTTTCGAGCTTTTCACCAAAAATTTACATTTTACTCTAGTACAATATTATTTTATACAAATTTTGTATAAAAAATGTAAATTTATGTATCTAAAGATTGCAGGTGTTGATAAGGAAGAAAATGTAAGCTTTTCAGAACTTTTCCCCTGTTTTATACCATTATAGAATAGCAACAAGCTTTTATGAATAGATCAGAAAATTATCTATTTACAATGGGATAGTTTGTGCTGCACGAAATACAATATGAGCTTAATTTTCCATTTTGTTCCATTTTAAATTTTACTTTGGTATTTTTTTTTTTGTAACTTTCATTGTATATAGATTATTGTATAGAGCTTCCAGATTCATTTTATGCTGTGCGGATGTTTGGAAATATAAATTGATAACAGTTTTTCAGATGTATGAATATTATTATCCATATACTTGTTCGTACATTTGAAAATTAGCTCTTAAAGATATTATGGAGATTAACAATTATTTGATTCATGAACGAGTATGGAAAAATGTAGAAATTAGTAAAAAGCTTTTGACATATTTTTTATTTAAAATGGATTTAAGTATTTGTAATGAATTCGTTTTATTCTTGTAGACTTACAATAAGGGACCATGTGTATGAATATGCAATAAGATTGTAACATTAAATTAATTTATAGTTTGTTATAAAAGCAGTACAAACTTCATACTTTTTTAAATTATAATTACATTTTTATCTACCTACCTTATAAATTAAAATCTAAGTTATTTGTTTCTTCTTTCTTTCCAGGTACATAATTGAATGCTACTGTAAAACTAGAATAGCAATTAATCTGAGTAATATTTTAGATGGTAAGTTATTATGAGTAAAAGTAAAACAGAGACTATCAATATGGTTTCCCAATTTTTTGTAACCTAGGTTTGAAAGGAGAAACTCAACTGTATGCTGACGATGCTTTTGTTCAATATAGCAATACAACTCTAGAAGATATTTTTAATAATTTGTAGACGGACTTTATATTGATAACCATATGGTTTAAAGAGAACCGCTCTAACTAAATGCAGAAATAATTATGGTGGAGAAGTAATAGAATAATAGAAGTAATATTTAGGCTTACTCTTGGATAATAAACTAAAATGGAATCATCACATCGACCTGATTAATGTCAAGTAATATGCCCATAAGTATTTTCTATTAAGCAATTTAAACTAATTTTACCCCAAACCTCATTATTACTTATCTACAATTACTTTAAATATTTTAGGCGTTTCTCAACGGCAGATCTCTTCATGAAAATTGCACAATTGAGACTTTCAAGAATACTAGCTTACGAGTTTTTAATAAGAATTTTGAAAATATTCCAAACATTTTCTCAACAATTTTTTTCCTCGCAGCCTTATGGATTGCAACTGCGATACCAATGTTTGGATGAATTGGATCACGATTTAATAAAAAATCTAATTAGTAGTAGCAAGTTATTGCAATTTGAAGCGGAAATACACGTGTTTTTTTTTGTTAATTTTTGCTGTCGAAGTTTATTTATTGTGACGACACTGAAAATTGTCTGAGAATTGCAATTATTCATTCTCATTTCTAAAGAAAACCGGGCCATGAAATTCCTTTAAGTGTTTAAGTGTATAAAGTTCGTGGGATGACTTTTAATTCGCCGTTTTAATTCGCCGTAACTAAAAAATACCGATCTACATATAAAGAACAATTTACGTCTTTAACTCGTAAAATTTATTTAACCGTACGGCCACATCAGAGAATTACTTAATCGTATGTTCAGTGACTCGTAAGATCAGTTAATCTTAAAAACCGTTTAACCGTAAGGCCTGTTAATCTTAAGACCAGTTAATCGTAAATCGACTCTCATACGCAGAAACTTAATCGTATTTCCGGAAAAACTAACAATTTCAAAAAAAATATGTCTAGATCTATGAAAATCTGCATAACCATTACTTCCTAGAGCATTGAAATCGATATAAAATCAAATTTTATCGTTTACATAATTGTTGATGGTGGATGGAAATTGGATTATAACCCGATTTTTCTTAAGATCTGGAATATACGCCATGGAGCTGTGCCATTTCTTACCGATAGAGCAAAAATTTGGTATATTGGGTGGAAGTAGGTTTCTAAATTGATTCTTGAAAGAAGTTCTGGAATATACTCAACTGGAACGGAACTATAGAATATTTATGAATCATGGTAAAATTGTGTATAGGTGTTGGAAATGGGATTTCAAAATAATTTTGAGAAGTTCTACAAAATGGTCAAAATGAAGACGATCGTGGTTTAATCAGATCATCTTTCAAACGTCTCTTTGAAACGTATGCAAATCCAGATTCTGCAGTATTTTAAAGAATTTGCTTTTCTTTGTAAATATCAGTCAGAAGTCTAGACACATTATTACAGCAGCATTAGTACTCATTATCGACGATCTAGCTTCAATGCTGGATAGGCAGGGTTTACAAGCTTTCCTGGCTTAATATGATTCCTCTAAGGCGCTCGATAGCGTAAATCATATTCTTCTGTTTAATTTTTTTTATTTATAAAATAAAGACAACAACTAGTTTCGAGCATTTGTTGCTCTTCATCAGATTGCTAAATAAAACAAATTATCACAGAAAAAGAAAGTGATTAAAACTCAAATTGGTTATTTTATTAAATAAAGCGTTATTTTATATAAAAATAAATCAAACAATCTTAAGTCTACTCTTGTTCAGAATGTTGATGATTTACATTTGTTCCAACTGTTGACATATATTGAATTTTAAACTGTCTTGAAGTGAGCTAACTATAGTCAACTTTACTTTATATTCCTTAAGATTAATAAAATATGTGTCCAATTCAGCTGCGATTAAATTTCATTAAAATTTTGGTTAGGCCTATGTTTATGTAATGTAATGTAATTTAAAGTTTATGTTATAGTTCTTCTTTTCAATTACTAGAAGTTACATTTAATAATTGCATTCGATACGTTTACGGCAGGTCTCTTGCCCAGTAACAGAAGCAGCAAAAAAGCATTATTCGGTTTTGGTTGATACGTTTATCATTTGGAATGGTTTACCCATGATCTTAAAGATATTATAGTAATCTGATAAGTTTTAAAATCTTATTTATTTACAATACTTTTACAGAAATCAAATTTCATCAATTTATTCCAATTTTTTTCTGCAAACATCTTATTTATTAACCAACATAACTTGTCAGATGAGATGCTAATCGAAATAGTAACAGATTTGAGTTTTTTATTTTTTGGACAAATTATTAAAACACTTTTACGACCTTTTGATCCGCGCCAATGGTCTGGCAATGCTAACTTTTATCTCTTTATCCACCAAAATCGGATTATTTATAGGATAAAAATAGTTAATTTACCAAACTGCAGCTCGATTCTGGTTATTCCTATAGGAAAAGGAATTAGGAAAAATATTTTCATAGTATTTTGGTCACAAAAATTATTTTTCTGGCATACTATGGTACAGAATTAGTGTAAATTTTTTCAAAAACAAAATTAAATTGGAAATATTTTTCCTAATTCCTTTTCCTATAGGAATAACCAGAATCGAGCTGCTGGTCTGGTGTTACACATCACTCATCTGTAGCATAGAATTCGAGTTCCTGTGAATACAATAACTACAATATTGTGCGTGCCTCTTTATGTTTGCTCTCCAATCAAGGCCGATGGCAATCTAGTTCAAAATCAGAATATTAATTTATAAGACTTTCGTGCAATTATTTCCTCTACTGTAACCGACATATTTACAAATCCTGAAATGTAATTTTTTTATTTACGACAAAGATTTTCTCATTAAATTTTCCTGCCAATTAGTGTTCGTTTCACCAAACAAAAAACTATTCCGAAAATAATTTTTTTATTTATTGCTTATAATTTTTAATATTTCTATTTCGACTACAAAAACCTAAACTATCACTGGAATTGAGATACATACCTAAAACTACGCGTATAACTTATACGTATACGAGCAAAATTAATAGTGACATTAAAGAATAGTTTTGTAAAATTCATAACATTATTTTTATATTTGTCCTATTGTGAAATAGCGGATCCGCTCGAAACACGATATTTCAAAACGCGATATTTCGAAACGAGATATGACAAAACGAGATATGATACAAAACGCAATAATTCAAAATGCGATATTTCAAAACGCGATATGGTACAAAACGCGATATGATTCAAAACGCGATATTTTAAAACGCGATATTTCAAAATGCGACATGGTACAAAACGCGACATGGTACAAAACTCGATATTTCAAAACGCGATATAGTACAAAACGCGATATTGTACAAAATGCAATATTTCAAAACGCGATATTTCAAAACGCGTTATGGTACATAATGTGCATTGCGAAGTGACGGGAGCGCAGCGACCCGATTGATACCAATCCTATATACTCTCGCTTCTATCGATTTTTAAATCCCTATAAACTGAAATTAAATTTCCCCTTCACCCGCCTGATATAACCCGATCCTAAACTCCCGTTTTGTACCATATCGCGTTTTGCACCATATCGTGTTTTAAAATATCGCGTTTTGAAATATCGCGTTTTGTACCATATCGCGTTTTGTACTCTATCGCGTTTTGAAATATCGCATTTTGAAATATCGCGTTTTGTACCATATCGCGTTTTGCACCGTATTGCGTTTTGAATTATCGCGTTTTGAAATATCGTGTTTTGATAATTCGTGTTTTAAAATATCGCGTTTTAAATGGGACCCGTGAAATAGTTTATGTATGTAGGTACATAGCATACGTCGTCCGTACAAAGAAATATAGAATTTGAACAACATAATTTTCCCGTAACTCTGACGTACGTAAAATATATATATGTATAAGATTTTATTTTTCCTCAAAATTTATATTAAGGATGAGGATTTCATATTTTTCTATGGAAAACCTGGTTATAAGGAGGATTTTTTAAAATACGAGCGAAATCATTTTATATAATCCTTTTATACAGATCCCGATTTTCAAGCCCAAAGCTTTTTTCTCCGCATTGTATCGTAAAAGGTTAAGCGAATCAACAATTATTAAAGTCAGTTACCTCATAGCATACAATTAATTTGTCTTTGTATATAAATAACTTGCATCGAAAATATTTATAAATCACTTTTGTTGTCACCTTAAGCGCAAACCGCATTTCCGCAATATCGTAAATTCATTGTTTTCTGCCTTCTTATAACCACAAATTGAAATCATGACAGGTGGCCAAATAAAAATTTGTTTGTGGGTAAAAACCGCATAATAATTTTTTTATTATATTTTACTGCAACGTACGCACTGTCGATTTGACGAACTGATGGCAAAGATCGAATTCTCCGAATCCTGATCGTATATTGTGATATTTTTAAATGTCTAATTCAAGTACTCGATCCTCCGAAGAGTCATGGAAGAATTATTGTGTTATTTATTGTTAATAAATAAAGCCAGTTTTCGTATACGAATATGAGAAAAAAATGATCTTTAAAATTTATCTGAAATGAACAAGAACAATAATAATAATCATCATCATCTTCATTTATAAAAAAACAACAAAACAAAAAATGACATGATCATCTTTTTCATGTACATATGTTGCTGTAAGTACAGAGAATTAAAAATCGTGTCGGAAATTTATTTATAATTTAAAAGTTTTCTTCCAACATTTCTCTTGTAAGTCTTATATTATTATTTACTTGCAATATTATAAGAGATCGTTTATTAAAGATTAGAGAAAGGTTGAATCGTGATGAAATTGAAGGTGAAATATTTTCGAATACAACTAGCTATGTTTTGCTTAATTTTTAATATTTTTGCACTGTTGAATGCATATACAGCAGGATTTACCTCTCGATTATACAAAAACGTACAATTTAAATACAAAATTAAAAGAAATTGGATGGGTTTGGTATGATGTAACAAAATACCTGGTTTCGTTATTTGCGAGTTTTTTTTAAGAGTTAAGGTCAAATTTGAGTTTTGAAATATAAGCTAAGCCGTATTTGAACTTCAAATTCATTGACCGCGGACAGTTAAACAAGAATTTGTGTATCTTAAGTTTTAGAGTTTATGAAATTTTAAATTCGTCCGTTCTAAATATAACTATAATCATTGAGTTTTTTTTTATTAGTGGGACCTTGACCAGAAACTTGATATTTGTGTGCTAAACCACAAGTTTAGTTTCTTGTCGTTTCAAATAAAAAATTACCCTTGCATCCGATATTCTAATTTTTTCTTTAACTTCATTCTAAATTTAATAAATCACTTTCCATCCTGGACGCCGCCCCGCCTCTTTACTCCATCACACTACTCATAATCGTATACTCGTAATCATCATTACTTTTTGTGTATAATCAATCTCCTATTAAAAAATTTATCATAAACTCGTCTTACGTATACCCACCCGTTTTTATACGAGAGTATTTTGAAGAATCGTGATCGAAACCAACCAAAACATATATTTATATATTAAATATTTTTAAACATAAAGTATCATAATATCCTTTTTTAAATTCCTTGTTTATACTCGTATCTATTCAAAGAAAAATATAAAAATCATATATATATAAAATCATATATATATATATATATATATATATATATATATATATAATTTTTATCATTTAACAATAACAAAAGGGAAAAAATCACAAAATTTATTAAAATTAGATCATGATTCAGCATTTTTGTGGCTTGTTGTTATTTTTAATATCGTTATGTCTTCGGCACTAAACGTATATTTCTCAAGCAACCAAAAGAAAATCATAAATTTCCTTTTCGCATCGGTCGGTATGCGTCAAACCAACAGAGAACAAAATACTTTGCGGCTAAAGTGAGGATTCGAAAATCAAACATCTACACCATTTATTTAAAATAATTACATAAATTAAATATCTGTGTGTGTGAGAATGAATTATTATTATGCTTATGTATTTGTAAGGATGCGCGAAGGGGAGGATGGAGATTTCTTATTCGCACGCAACGAAATTTTTATGTTACTATTTTTAATCAACATCATTATTATTTTCCTGTTTCGCTCTATTTTTTGTTTGGTTTCTCGTTTTTCGTTCGACGTTGGTTGAATTTAATCAAAACCATGGGAAAAAGCTTAAGCATAGAACGAGAAAAACAACATTAAATTGCAAGAAAATGTGAAAATTTTTGTTTCCAAATTTTTTAGAATTTTAGAATATTTGATATTACTTTGTCGGCTTTAAGGGCACCAAAGGTTGAATGAGAAATTGTGACCGTTGATTCTGATTAAAGACAAACATTTTTTTATTATAATCAATTTTGTTATGATTTTATTAAGAAAGAGACAAAAAAAATCCGATTTTATGGCAGTCTTTAAATATTAAACTCTTTTAATTTTATTCGACCCTTCGCTTAAATTCCTCGTGCTATAAATAAAACCAAACAAGAAAATTTCGTTCACACTTAAAGAAAATGTGAAATTATCGAAAAGCATAAATAATCGATTGGTTTAGGGAAATACATAATATTGGGCTTATTTTTTAATTCAACCCGAGCAAGCAGACTTGCCCTGGGTGTTGTACACCGAGCACAGGTTGTGCAGTGTCAAATGATTCAGTGTGCATAAAGTAATAATTTGTTTTTTTACTTTGCTTCATACACTGGCATTCTGTTCAGAGTAAAATTTCAACAACCGTGTATGCGCGGTGTAACCACAGTTCATAAATAAAAACACAGTGTGCAGAGTAAAACTACTCAGGTTGAATAAAAAAACACATAGTATTTTTTGACAGCGTACTACTTGCTCAGGTTGAATTAAAAAATAGGCCTATTATATCAAAAACAAACGAGTCCCGTAAATTTTACATTGGGCCTATTTTTTAATTCAACCTGAGCAAGCAGTGCGCTGTCAAAAAATACTCTGTGTTTTTTTATTCAACCTGAATAATTTTACTCTGCACACTGCATTTTTATTTGTGAACTGTGCTTACACCGAGCTTACTCGGTTCTTCAAATTTTACTCTGAAATTAATGTCAGTGTACGAAGAGTGGGCAAAGTAAAAAACAATTTTTTACTCTATGCGCACCGGATAATTTTACTCAGTACAACCTTTGCTCGGTGTACACTACCCGGGGTAAGCCTGCTTGCTCGGGTTGAATTAAAAAATAGACCCATTATATTGTTTAAGGGTCGCGATTAAGTTGGTAGGCTACATAGCACGTACGTTCTACTGCTGTGGAATTTGTCACCACTGATGCGCTTAGCCTCAACTTCTAAAAAACGAGAAACGATTAGTGCAAAATCATGAGTTATTTATCTTGATATGCCCAGGGAAATAACTTTGAAAAGCCATTTAGTTGGGTGGGTTTTTAATTAAATGCCAATTTTGAATAAAACTAATAATAATAATCTTTATTGTAGAACGAGGAGGTATTTACTTCGGTTTTTGAGCTCACCCTTAAAAGAAAAGCAACCCCAAATAATTTTATAATAAAAATTAAATATTGAAATAGGGAATACGATGCGCCGATTTATGAACTCACGAAATACGTAGAGTTTCAAAGTGCACAGTGAAGTTAGGCAGAAATCAGCCCATTCCACCATATATTAATAGCATTTACGAAAAAATGGATTAGGAAGAATAGGATGTAAAATTTCAAAATTAATTTTTTTCAAAAATTAAGCGGATATTACGGTTTCTAATAAGAAACTGTTTTTACCAAACTTCGGCCCCTTACAGCCAAAAAAGAATGACTGATCATACTTTGGCATTTGAATTGTGTATGATTAAGTACGTAATCAAAATTGAAAACGATACTTCCACACATTTATCTGAATTCAGCTTCAGAGAATAGTTTCTGCACTACTACGCAAATCTCTTAATTTAATGAAGTAATGTGCGGTGTTAAATAAAGGTTACTACTCTTGGCAATTTTCTATAATCAGCAAAACAATCCAAAATGGATCCACTAATGAGAGTCATCATTAGTACAATGAAGTTTAGGAGACGACCAATTAAATAGGAGCTAAGGAAACCATAATAAACTCTGAGCCGGAAATCTAATAGTTCTTAGTTTATGAAAATAATACTACGTGGTATCTTACAAAATGTCTGATTGTCGTTTTATAAAGCACAAATGTTTTTAGAAACGCAAGGTACCAAAGTGGTTACTCTTGATTTACCTCTTGATTTTGAAAACCAAATTGCGTGTTATTTTTAATTAGCTTATAGAGCTTACACGGCACGTTCAAGGAGTTTGGGCAGACAAGACATGTTAGTGATAGTCCTGTAATTTAAAATATCTCAATGTGGACCCTTTTTTATGTACAGGAACTATGTAGGACCTTTTACAAAGGCCTGGAAAAATTTTAATTGGCTTACAGTAAGAATCATCTTTAACTGCAATCCAGTTGATGTACTCCAAGTTTAAGTCACCTGGAATAATAAAGTCATTAAGATCTGTAAGGGCATCGCATTAAGATTGGGTCAGAGCAATAAGTCGTGAGGCAAGGAGCGAGTGTGGGATAGGACAATTTGATTTTTTGTGTCCGAAGCCGTTTTACATTTTGGTAAAAAACCAGAAGAAATATTGGCTTTTTAATAATAAAGCAGCTATGTTTCGATGTCTGCCCTGTCTCGTAATTATTAAATTATTCCATTACTTTAACTCCAATCAACTATTAAGTATTTTGAATATTTTGGCATTTTTCGGGGTTTTGCCCCTAAATTGCAGGTACATTTTTTTCAAAAAATTACGTCATACATGTATTTAAAATGAAGTTATAAGCCAATTGCTTTCAAAAGCTTTGTAATTTTAGCAAAAAAAGACTCCAATTTGCAATAAAATATGTTTGCCCAATTTTTTTTGCCAGCACTGTAGATCTCGATTACACCACACTTGATTTCTAAAGCAAAATATTAATCTTACCGGTTTTTTGGTAACTTAGTTTGGTTTTGGTAAAACTTTTGTTTTTTATAGATGCTAAACTATTCAACAACATTGCCAAAACTAAACAAGCTTCCATGGAAACTACCACTACCACCGGTGAACCGATTTCGCGCAAACATTACTTGGTCCCCCCAATTTATGGAAAAAGCTTGAGTATAAAGTTTCATACCAATCACTCAATTCATCTGGGCTGTGGCCGGCCGAATTGTAGTTGTTGAAACTGTGTTTCATGGAATAAAATATATTTAATGAAGTTTGTGTTGACTTTTTTCTGATTGCGAAAACAGATTTCATATAAAGCGCACCATTTACCGGTCGTTATTTATTTTTCAGTGCAACCCGGTATTAGAAATATAACAGAATAAAATAAAATCGAAACAGCAGATATTACGTAGAATTGACTCCATTATTTCAATATGAAAAAACACCATTTATTGTTTAATGATGATTACATTTCGAGTCCTTCGAATTCAGGTTCAGACAACCTGGTAATTCAAAATTTTGTAATGGGACATTTTATTAGATTGTTTAAATATTTTTTATTTGAAGCAAGGTTAAATCATCAACCTTTTTGTATACATTTTGTTAGAGAGAACTAGTTGCAACATTTCGATTGTAAACTTCAGCCTTACTATAAAAAATGGCTGAATTCTCTGTTTAATTTAAACCTACCTACTAAATTGTTGTCGGATTAAAGTTGGATCACTTTTAACGATCATGCCTATAGTAGCCAAAATTGGCGATGCTATAATGAAAACAAAATTTAAATTTGTTGGTTTATAGCATAATTTAATTTATTATACATTCCACTTGTTATTTGTTATGTCTCTATTATTTTGCACGAAATTACATATACGTGATTCCACATCAATCATTCAACGATACCAAATTGACTCGAGAAACTAAACACAAAAACACAGCAGCGACAGCAAAAAATTCCTTAACATCCTCAACCTACACCTCTTCCCTGCTAACCATATAGAAATGCGATAAAACTTTCATGTTACGACGATGTTTCACATATACCTATTTTATAATGTTTTATATCTCTCACAGTCAATTTGTACGACCATCATTCTGAAAACTACTTTTATGTCTAATAGTCGAGTAGTAAAAAAAAACTACTCGTGTTGCTATAAATCAATGGCAAATATTGCATTGCGAATATAATAGTAATACCCATAATAAATGATAATTGCGTGGTGGTTATAAGGAAATACCACCACCACCATCATCATCATTATCATCATCAACATCCATAATAATAATCATAAAAGTAAAATATGTTGTTGAGGTCGCATATAATTTTATATGTTTATATGAATTATAACATTACATTCTTATTTTGTTTTATAATATGTATGCTTCATATGATATATGTAATTTGCATATCTAATTGCCCGCAAAGAGTAGCTAGATATTCGTACATTTGATTTCCGATCTCCAAAGTAATATATAAAAATCGAACCAAGACGAACAAAGTTGATTGACCAGAAAATCACGGCGCTATTACTACGCCGCGCCACCGCGGGACATTAACCAACCAGTTCAACGATTTATTTGCTTCTTTGTGTCATTCGAATAGAATCTGTACACTATATACATAAAAATTTGATGCAATCTTCTCACTGTACTAGTTTTCATACATACACTGGTATAATGTAGTTCATTTATAATTTCGAGTTCTATTTTAGTGCGGTATTAAACTTGAAAAAACGTTGAAAAAATATAGGAAAACAAGAAATTGATAATTTCCATCATATACACAAAATCTGCCATACGTAGATACTCATAACAGGGAAAACCACTTTAGAATAACAGAAAAGTTCAAAATAATGTTATCAGGAAGTGTAAAGTAAATAAAATAGATTTTGTAATTTTTTCAATTTTAATGAAAATTTGCAACAGGTTTGTTGTGTGCAGTTTCTTCTTTTGGTTTGAGGTGAAATGTAATGAAATTGATTAAATTAACTGGAATTATTATAAAAAGATAGTGCATATAATGATTATTAAATATAGCGGTTTTTACATAATGGCGTCGATCAAAAGCAACAACATTTCAACGTCATGAAAAAACACATACTCGGATATATGAAACTAAAATAAAGTGTATAATTTATTCTAATTTGGTATCTTCGCTCTTATAGAATTTTGTTATGGCTTTGAATTGTGGTTAGTTGGTTATGTTTCGATTTAATGTAAATTTTCTGTTTTCCTTACTGCTGTTTTGCTGTTATTTCTAGGGTAATTCGATTTACAATTCAATATTTCTACAGAGATTGATTTCGTTTCAAATCGAGGTTTATCACAAATAATAGTAGAGCAGATGAAAAGGAAAATAGAAGATTGTTTGTCATTCAACCGACGTTATTATTCTTCTTTTTTTGCAATAAGGTGCGATCTGTTTTATTAGATATTTTATAATATTTTTTTAATTTGATATCCTCATCAACTGAAAAATAAGAATTAAATGTCCATCTTATCAGTAACGTGTGAAAAATTTGTACTTCTAATATTATAAAATTAAGCCTAATTGTATTTTAGGTCAAGTTTATTGTTATTTTGGTACTTCTGCCTAAAAGTTATGTGAATTTTCACCTTTGCTTCGTGTTGTCATTAGATGACATTGGCTTACACTGGGACTATCTATTACTGTTCTGATGAAAGTTTTTTTTAACTTTAGCCAAAGTTGGCAACTTCATATTTATTTTAAAAGTGCTAATCCAATCGCTACTTTGTTGTCTAAGTCAAAGAACCAAACAAATTTTAAGGAATTTAGTGGATTTTTCCGAATTTATAAAATATTGTGTCCCCCTACATAACCGGCGAAATGTTTGTTAGCATTTAGTACGTATAGCTAACAGTTTGTTAGGTAGATCATTTCTTCCAAGAAAAATGTTGCTACATCAATTTTTCCTGCGATAATTCTTATGCAAAGCCCTTAGTGAATATTTTACAGGTCAAGGATCACTTGTACGAAGTAATTTTGCACAAAATTAAACCATGTAGAGACGATATGTTATTTTAAAAAGCTCTCTTTTTTCTTTTAGAATATGTAATTTTTAATTATTAAATTTCAATTCTAAGAAAAAATCGGTATAGTAACAGATTTTTTACTCTGGGTCGTTTGTTTTAATTTGTTGTCTGTGAAAATGCACAGTGTCTCAAAATACCAAGAGGCTGGCAAAAATATAAAAGTTTTGTACGATTTGCTCGATATTTCGTGTGCGATAGTTTTAGAGGTCGCTACAAAAATGAAAACAAATTTGAAAACAACAAATTGCAAAAAGGGGTTTGATTGGTACAGAAGTTGGTGTTTAAGGATTTTTGCTGAATAAGAATCTAAACAAAAGAAAAATTAAATAGCGGAATATAGTAGCATAACATTAATCACTGAATAATAAAAATTTCAATGTGAGGCAGCACATAAAATCAGCCAAGTATATAGTTGGTACTTATGTAGGTTTTTGAGATATGAATGACAGCTTTTGATAGCTGAATGACTCAACTTGTCAAAAACGATGTCTACTAAAACGGACGAAATTAAATGTATGAGTATAATTGAGGTATTTACATGATTATCGAAATAAAATGTTTTTGATTGTCTATGGTTACGTTTCGAATTTGATCTTTTTTTAGAAATGTACGATTTTTTTTTAACATTTAAAATTTCTATTTTGATCGATCGAAAAATTATGTCAAACGATAAGTTTTTGATTTTATGCCACAATGGCGATCTAATTTGAAAATTAAGAAATTAATTTTACACATTCGGACAATATAAGTAAAGCATAGTAAGTACTTAAGTAAATTATACAAAATGTTGGTACTCAAACTTATTAAAGAAATAAATCATTTTGGATATTTGGGCATTTAAATATCGATACCAAAAAGAAATTTGTTTCCTCACCATACAGCCTTAAACTAAAACTAAAAGATAATTAAACAGACTGGCTGTCGAACATAGACAGATATTTATCTCCTATAAAAATAGAACTATTAGCGTGTTTACTAAAAAATTGTAAACTTTTCAGCATCATTGTCTTACTCTCCCAGTTTTCTAGTGCGATCTGAATGGGACTGGGCGTGTAAATTACCTAGTAAGATCACTAGTTGTATATATTTTTTAATAATAAACTGTAAAAGTTGTCAGCCGCTGTCTGTTGACACAGATTACCTAACTTTTTATTCGGCAGATTTCATATATTTTAAATTGCGTTAAAATCATACGTTGTTGTGGAACCTTGTAACGTGGCCCGGCGATCTAACTTGATTGGATCTGATGAATTCGATGATATCGCTACCTCTGAGAAGTGGGTTTATCTCGTGGTTCATACGAATTAATTGGACCAAGGATGGAACGAATGACCTTCTTTTCGACAGTAGATAACAATCTACAATCGTTAGAGGTCCAGTTCTCGTTTCCGAAACCCAGCACAGTTCTTAAAGTGCTTAATAAAGTGCGAGCCTTCACGAATGCGATAGATGTTTAGATGACAATAACCTTGATTGGGCGTAGAAAATACGTGTGAAATAAATTGAGTTGCGAAAATGATCTGATAATGTGTGGTCATCCACTTTACGTGAATGCTGACAGTTTCAGAGCTTTATCTAGTCGGGAAGTTGGGGAAAAATTTGATTACAAAAATCCACCGGTTTTTCCAGGTAAATAACTTTTTATAAAAAGCCGAAAACGTTTCACAAAACCTTCAATACGTGGTTCGAAACTTTGACTCACAGTCACAGTCACATCGATTATTGATCATGTTAACTGGAAGAGAGGTTAATATATACACCACAAATATTAAAATATAATATAACGCTACTTTAATCATTTGCCAATTTTCTTTTGTATTGCCAAAGTAATATTTCAACTTCTTTAATTCATCTCCAAATAAAAACAACCTGACGTTAAACCAGGTGAATATAAAAACCACCATAAATCCAGGTTCGTGAAGTAATTAAATAGTAATTACAACACACAATCTCTTTTACAGCACATAACCATGAAACACTACATGACATCATAAACTCAATTCCCTAAAGGTTTAATTTCCATTTTATTTGACATGTTATACTTTTGAAACTCCACATACCCCATACTACGGTATGTTCTCTCAATCACTCACATAATCCGTTTTGATACATAGACAGGATTTAAAAATTCAAAAATGGCACATCGCACATAAACGGAAAAATTTCTAAGTAGTTAATGACACTTTATAACAATAACACAAATCAAACATATATTTTGGAATGTGTGTTATGGCTGAACCATGCACATCTGTACCGAATATACTGGGAGGGATAAAATCTTTATTTGTTGTACATATTTAAAAAAAAAAAGAACCTCTAATATTCCTCACATACACGATGTCACCACTGTCGTGTCGTCTAATGCTAAAATACCAAAATATTGTTTCACACTTTGATGATGGGGGATCAGAAATTCAGAACACAAAAAAATACAAAAATTCACTATAAAATGTAATGTGCTCGTATATATTTTGTCGTATGTCTAGACTCGAACCGATTTTTCATTTATTCTGCAATGCATATGAATTCCTGTGAAAATTGAATTCTCTAGATGTTTTCCAACTGGAAATGAAATAATTGAAGTTCACACAGTGGATATTTTTTTGTATTTTATTTGAATAAATTTAGTTGTTGCGTTAGAAACAGCGCATACAGAGAAAAAATTATTTCGGTTTAGTGAATTGGATATAAATAGAAGCTGGAATTAATTCGTTATGTTTTGATTGAGATTTTTTTTGTTTTGGTTTCTATGGATAGTTATTTTCAAGTTTTCAATGTCATTTCAAAAGGCTATTATTATTAATCTATAACATAATCATCGTTAATTAAGCAAAATTTCGATAAACCGAATTATTCTAATCTCATCATCATCCACATATACGAGCACTCCGCACGATTCTAACATTTTAATATAAATTACCCAATTTTTTTTAAATAACTACACAACATATAATTTATATTCGAAAATAAATTAGAAATAAATAATAGTTTTAAAAAACATATATTTATGAGATTGACATTTAAAATTGTATATAACAATACACAAAAAGCGATCTTCAATTGAAATTATTTCTCGAAGTAAAGATCATCATCGAATTACGAAATTTCTTTGTGTGTTCGTTCATTAAAGATTTCATCATCGAAAAAATCGTCATCTTTGTCAAAAAAGAGATTTTATTAAACGGCTATTTTCTATATTGTTTTTTGAAAATCTTGTTTTAGTGACCGAAATTTCACTTACTGACTGCATTTAGCGCGTGATCGAATAATTCTATAGTTTTGCATATTCTTTTCGACATTCGAATATGTTAAAAAATAACAGGTTATTTACTTTCTTTATGTTTTTCATTTGTTTCTTAATTGATTAATACGCTAATCTTAGAATGTAGCATAAAGAAATGTTTTTGTGTGAATATGGTGGTAGTGTGTCCAAATACTCGCACGAGTTTTATTTTATAAATCAATTATTTTTAGCATTATGGATGCGGTATGAAGCTAAAGTGTAGGCAAAGAATAACTGGTTTGTGTACAATTAAGAATATAATACAAATATTTTATTTCAAATTTTCTTCGGCTTTTTCTTAACAGAGAAGAGACGTGCTTGAAACGATTATTATGTGTTCACCTTTTTTTGGTGTTAAAAGAAGATTTCGTTTGAGCAATAATTATAAAATCGGTTTATTACACGATTATAAAGTGTTTAAACCTTCTTAACCTTCACATATGTTATGTTTTGAATAAAGGTTAGTGTAATTTTATAAATGGTGCGAAATCTTATTTATGGCTGAGCATTAATCTATTATATTAAAGCAGATCTCTTCTAAACATTAAGTATGCAATTGGTTTACCATGTAGCACCCGATCGCTATTAAACTTGAAAGGGGGAATCGCTTAAATCACTACTGCCGCTTCAATTTATAAAAAAAAATTGTGATATCCGATTTGATGCAAATTTAATTTTTTTGGGGGATTTTCTCGTTTTAGGACTCATTAGAAAACCCACTTAACTCAGATTCAGGTATACACATACACCAAAAATACCGAGGTAGACAATTTTCATGATTTCATTTCTAGAAACGAAGAATTAATAAAAAGAATTAAAAAACCCTTACAGAAAATGGACTAATAAAAAATTAAAAATCTCCTATCAAGTTCATATAGCCATCCCCAGAACTCATATTGGGATCCTTTTTATGCTATCGAATCTCATTTTCATGTCGAAATAATCGAAAAAAAATTGTCCAAAAACTCGTTTTGGATTAATTGTCATTGTTAGTGAATTGTCTTTTTGAATGAACTGTGATATTATAGAATTGTTGTTACGTTGCATTTGTTTTCGGTGGATTTCTTTTCGGTGACTTGGTGTGCTACTCTAGATAGTTGTCTAACGGCATATTTTCGTAGTGTGATGTTCTATCAACTGCTACTTAACAAATTGTTTTTTATTTGTGTTGTTTTTTACTTTCTTTTACGTAGTGAAATAAAGTATAGTAATAAAATATTTTTCAATCGCTATATCACGATGTCAAAAAACGTGCGGGCGTGTGGTGTTTTGCAGACCAAATGTTTTTAGTTCTCCAAAAGCTAGCCAGGTTGACTGGTCAAGGTGAAACTACATACTTAAGCTTTTTGATAAATTGGCAGATCCCAGTGATGTTAGGCGGAAATTGATTCTCTATAAGTTGTAGCTTTCACAGCTTTCATATCAATTACAAGAAAACCGATTATGTAATTAAAATTGTAAAATAAATTTTTAATAACATCGGTTCAAATTAGTTTCCCAAACAAAATGTAAGCGAAAATAACGATTTTTGACAAAAAGCTATTTTCAACAAAAATTCGGCCTAGGTACAGCCCAGGTAGATTGATTGGTCGGGATGAAACTTCATACTTTAGCGTTTTCCACAAATTGGGAGATCATAGTGATTTTTGGCCAAAATCAGTCTATCGGAAATGACAGTTTCAGAAAAACGATTAAGAACCGAAAGATTCTAAATTGAATTTGCTACAATACCGGTCTAGTTCAGTTTTTCAAAATTTAAGCGGAAATGACGATATTTGACAAAAAACTGTTTTTCAATTAAAATGTATTCCCTGTACCCATTGATTAATTGGGGTGAAATTTCATACTTACGTTTTTTCTATAAACTAGGTGATTTTAGTGATTTTTGGCCGAAATCTGTCCACCGGACCGTGGCAGCTTTCATAGGAGCTTTTTAGTTTTTTTTTTTTTTCAAATACATATTTTTAACAGTATATGGCATCAAAGGAATGTAAATTAAATTTTAATCCAAATTAGTTCAGATCATTTTTAAATTTAAAAAAAATTGTATTTCACTAAAATTCGACATCTACAGTCCAGGCGGATTGACTATTCGAAATAAAACAACATACTTAACCCTTAAACCTAATTTATATATCGGAAGTGGCGTCTCCCAAGGTAGTTTTTCAATTTTTGCAATGATGTTGAAAAATTTAGCATTAACATTACAAGAATTACAAGAAATTTCACGATTTGTTTACTACTTGTTATTTACACCATGGATTTATCTTGTGGGCTTCCTGAAATTTAAGCAGGAATAATGGTTTTTGATTATACAAGACATAGTTTTACCAAAAGATTGGTAAGTTTAGTTTTTCGCTTTAGAAATACAGGTGTGACATTCATGGAAAAAGAATGTCGATGATTAGCCACAACATATTCGACCCTCCATTTTTTATTCCTGGTTTTATTTCGGATATATATGTATATTTGACTGCCCTATCTATTTCCAATGTCCAGGAAAACTTTTGAAATGGGTCATCAGATTCATTATTTTAATGTTTTAACCAAGCATATAGTGTTTTTCTTTTCCTTTGAAGTCAAGATTCTGTTTAAAAGTCCTACAACATTTCAAAGTGAACATAATATGTATACATGTTTTCACTGCTATTTTAAGCCCCATGAAAATTCATGTCATAACAAAACGTTAGAGGGAAATTCACTCCCAAGATCAATTTTAGCAGTCCACAACGTTGATTATCAATTTTAGCAGTCCAAGTTAAAATGCATAATACAAACAGAAACTTCCAATTTGATGCTGCTTGTAGTATACATCTCAGGTATTACTGTGAAATTATGAAGGTTGAAAATGTAAACCCGTACGTACGATATTTCTGGTTTGTCTTACAGATTTATTATGATAATATTCTCTTCACAGTAGGTGATTACCAGCATTAAAAGGAACTTGTCTTCTCCATTTCTTTGGTTTATGGTATTCCATTTATGAATAATTTCTGCGATGATTGACAATTATTTATAATAATTTATAACGCAATTATTAATTTATTTTAATTTATAGTTACCCGTTGGAGAGCATTGTATTCGTGTGTCAATATAAGGTCGTGTAGAATTACATATCAGTGCAAAAACGTTATCTATGGCAATATTGATCTTCCATACGAGAATTTACTACGTGGTACAGTAAACCTGTAAACATGTTCGGAATTTTAATTAAATTACAAAAAAAAAACAATTTTTAGGATCATATCGCATATTATGCGATAGGAAAATAAACATACAGATATTTTTTGTAAATTGCAATGTTACTTAGAATTGGAAATATGTAGTTTATTTTCCTCACAGTAAATTTCCACCCCCTTAATAATGCACCCTACATTCAAACTTGGGAGAGAAAAAATTATCCAATTTAATTTTTACCGGTTTTAAATTTGTAATTATTTATTTGCGGTGAACAAAATTTTAATTGCTTTTTTCTACTGTTATAATTTTTCAAAAATTTTTTATTTTCTATTTATTTTTCATTTGCCATGTACAATTTTAATGAAAAAAAATGTCAGATAAACATAAAAAGAAGGGGAGTATTTGTTTTGTTCGTGTTGTAAGTGGATATGGACATTTTTCAAACTTAATGGTATGTATTTTATAGAAATGAGGTGAAAACGTAATTGTAATTTACTGCAACAAAATATTGATTTAAAAACATAGAGATAACCGTATTTTGTGAAATATTGTTTTTCAAAAACACAAATAGACAAGTGTGGATTAAACACTTCAATATAAGTTTTCATTTTTCTACATCCTTCAATGACAATTTAATAATTTCAGCTAAATATTTTAAGACACAATTTTTGAAATTCCTGTAAAATTTCTATTAATTAATTAATCTTTTTCCTAAAGATTTTTATGCCTTATTGACTAAATATTTGGTGAACCTGATGACGGAACTCTAATATTTTTTAATACCTTGTACCGCAAAGCACTCCACATTAAAAAAATTAATCTGTTCATTAAAACTAATAGTAATTTTTTCTTTGTTTCTAGGTGGGTTGATTTATTACAGAAAACAAAAAAACATTTTCTTTAACCGGGAAAATAAAGGTATTCGTTCTTTTCATTAAGTTTTTTTGAATTTATTTGGATTTGAAAACAATGAAGTTGGTGTGTAAGGATTCAACTTTGATTTAGTTCAGAAAGTGCATTAAGCAAAAAAATAAATTTTCATAATTTTTTCGAAATAAATAAACTAAAATAATTTTCAGTTATCCGATTTCACAGTACAAAATTTAAGGTGAATTTAAGTGTTTAGATGAGATGCATGTTGCACTAATTACTTGGATACAAAAACTTCAAAAATTTCAATTCAAATTGTAATTATTTATGATGAGAAATTCTGATCAAATCACAAGATAAATTGTCTTCGTACCTCCTTTCAATGTATGTAAGTGTTAAGATTAAATTCCCTCCCACTCATGATTCGATTGAATTTGAAACTAAATAGCTTACTGAACATGAAATGAAAACACTCTCTATTGACCTGGAAAAAAGAGCACAGCGGACAAAAGAAGGAAAATTGGTTAAAGAATTAATGATGCAAAAAATTCAACATAAAAAGCTTAAAAGTTAGTCGAAGCTTTTTTAAACTTTTTTGGTTGGGATATTTTTTATATATTTTAAGTGAAATCAAAATAAATAAATAATATATTATTTTTCGGTACAACAACAAAACAGATAAGTTTCCACTCTATAACCCAATGATACCAATTTACAGTGGGAAATATTTTCTATACGACTACATTCAGAAATTTTCCTTCGTTTCGAGAGTTTTGATTAAATTTTCGGTACAAAACTATCGTTACATATAAGAAAAATCCAATTTTGGGTTGTGCTATGTTTTTTAATCATACGGGTGGGATGTATTAACGGAAGTTTTGCCGCGTGAAATCGAGGCGTTGACATACACATAAAAACTGCCTAAAAAATCTCATGGGATTTGAAAAATATTTGATGAAAATTATTCGATATGTTTAGAATTCGATTATGAAAGTTAAGTGTTGCTTTGATAACTTTGGATGAACATTTATCTAATATATAGAAAAACACTGAAGGAGATTTCTGTAATTAGATTAAATAAATTATTAGATTTTGATGAAACCGAGGAAAATTTTAATATTCGTCTTGCTAATATTCGTTACATCTGCATAATATTCTACTTTAATTCAATTGGTTCGGGTCGTTTACTGATATGGTCAATAATACTGACTGTAACTATAAGAGATTTTAAAATAGTACGTTTAAAAATATTTTGATCATTCGGCGCAATCCTTATGTTCAGTAGCACAGACCAATATATAATATTTCTTATCTTGTATAATTTGTTACGTAATTATAATTACGTAACACGTAATTACGTTTGCTAAGTGCAAATAATAAAAATACTCAATTGCATAACTACACGCAAAAAAAATAAATAGAAATTAGCAATTTATCATCGATATTAGCACAAATAACTAATTAAATAATTTTCTACACTGATTTTGTTGTTGCTTTAGAATATAATCCAGCGATACCATAAAAATGTTAGGATTCAACATAAATATGAAATACAAGAAAGATCGGAGTAATAAAACCTAATAATAAATACCTTTAAGTATATAGGATTACAGAACTCTTGTCAATTATTAATAATTTAGCTAAAATGATTATAATCTGAAGTGTCACAATCAAATATAATTTAGCCAGCAATTCAGTAAACTCAATTTCAAAAAATTACAACTACAGGTATTTAGACGTGCTTTGTCTGCAATTGCACAGTGACTTTAGGTTCAACTTATTAACTTTTTATCATTAGCATTTATCGATAATAATTCATTAAATAACAAAAAATATAAAAACTTCATTACACAATCAAATTGAAAGGATGTGACATCACCAAACACAATTTCATTCTCCAATAAGTAGAACGTGCGCTGTTGAAAACCAATTAACTTCTAAATCAATTTCAGCATGATCGATCGTAGTTTTTCCTGAATTTAATTTCATCGAATGGCGCACTATGATGATTATCTAACACATAATTAAAGTACGTGTCATTGAAACAATTATCAGTTCCCAACGTCTTCCTAGTGATGGTTAATGCTGCATTTGCTAAAAGTTTTTGCAAAATATATAAAATTAATCAAAGTTGGTGGTGCGACTTCAACTTTTAACCTTTTGAGATGTTGTTGCTTAAATTGTGCAAACCAGCCAATAAAGCAACGGAATAATTAATTAACTTTGTGACAAAATGATTATTGTAATCATAATTAGAAACATTTTTTGTTTTTTGCTGACGGTTGTTGTAATTAGATTTTCTGTGAAAATTGGGAAATTATTTGTATATGTATATAAAGGTATGTACGAGAATATACATCCCTTTATGCGAGAGAGTAAAATCAGAGTTCAACATTTTGCATTAATTGTATGACAAACGACGATTATTGTTGATAATTTATTAGATATTTTCTAATTAAAAATGTACGCGAATTGAGGACATTTAGATAACACATTACATAGTGGTTCATCATAACGTCAAAAGCACTTTTACTATACATACGCCACATTATTTACATAGAAAACATTAGATACCCTCTAATAACTCTTACACTAATTAAATGTGTTATCAGTGGTTGTGGTTTCGATATTTTTGTTGTTGTCAAAATATTTTAAAATTTGTACATATTCAGACAATCATTGATAATTTGGATTTTCTGGTACTTGCATACATCGTTGATATGTAATTTGTTACCGCGGCGGCCGTGTGCTGTTGCTGTTTTTAATTACAACAACAACAAAACTGCAATCATTAGCTGAGGGTTTTGCATATTATACGATATATTATGATGGAAACACATTTGCATATTTTAATTAATCTATAATTTAGTTTGTATATGTTGCGGACTAATAGTAGTAACAGTTAAAATGGTGGTTTGATGATAAAATGTTAAACTGAAATATTGTATGTTGTGCTGTATAATGTAAATTTTTAAGTGGTTTAGCAGCATGTACGTACATGTTTGATTGTCAAATGTAGCGAAATAATTACGATAAATAAAACTTGATTTTTGCATTTGTGGTTTGATACCAGCCTAATTAAATAGTTTGTTTATTATCGGTTTGTAAAACCTTTATAGCGTTTTTATTGGTACATATATAAATTGAAATTGTGCATATTTTGTAGTATTGCTTTTTATCAAAGTAGGGAATCTAGGGAACCTGAAACCGGTTTATGCAAATGCCGGCGAATATACAAAAGTTAATTCAATAGCCTTAATATTGCTTTACCATTTGCAAATTACCGCCACTTCAAGGTATATACAGGTGATGAGTTTACGTTTCATCATGCACACAAATTATTTTGGCAATATTCATAAAAGGTTATATCATATTACCTTTCGTTTATCTCTCAAGCATCGACTTCTTGATTGCAAAACTAATCATCTATTGAATCGAACGTGTATGATTTAACGAGCTACGATTTATCATAGAATGATAATTTGTTTTATAACCCTCGTATCAAAATTATCTATTCAATTTGCTAGTGAATGGATAATCAATTCATCTAAACTTAATTATTAAAAGATGAGAAGCTAGATTGAGTTAAAGTACTACAGTTAGTTATCCTATGTACACTCATAATTAATTGGCGTACACTTTTGGTCGTAGAAAAATGAATGCGTTTCAAGGTGAAATTTTAAAATTTAGATTTATTGATTGGAGTGTGCGGCCAAAACTAAGTGATATTCCCCGTTGACGGTGGCCATGTGTGGTACCTCTTTACACTTAACAACATAAGAGATTGGTTGATTATGGATTCGAACAAGTCGCTAAGTGAATTAAATACAATTATTAACAACTATTATTTTTGATCTGTTAGGTTAGATATTATAGATTTTTCAGTATTTTACTTATAAACGATGATAAACGAGGTTAAAACGGAAAATTTAGTTTTTAATAAATATTATTAAAATTTCGATTTAGATCTATCAAAAAATTACTTCATTACGATAAGTTTTTGTTTTTACGCCGCAATTGCGATTTAATTTGAGTTTATTACTGTTATAGTACAGTCCCTACATCGGGAATTAATTAAAAATTAATGTGACCAGTGCGCGCATGTTGATGCGTTTGCTTCATGCGATTTACGCATGTGATATTATTGATTATCACTGCCAAATGTCTTCTCCTCTCATGGCCCGGCCATCTTGTAATTACGTGTGAAATTTCTTGTTGATCATAGATACTGAATTATGCTTGTTCAGTATTTTTTAATGGAATCTTGATATGATCGATTTTTTTGATATTAATTGATTTCCATCAGCTAATTAATTTCCTTCGCTCGTATTTACTTCACGACTGTTTTTCCATCTCACTTCACTGATATCGAAAAATTCGATTTTGTTTTGGCCTTGATGCTTCTGTTTAGCCAATTTGTACTATTTCTTCTCTAGTATTCTTTCCTGTAATCAGTAATGAATGATTGAATTAATGAATGATTGGTTCATTGAATCCTAGCCGCCTCTCCACTAAGTAAAGAATACTGGCATCCCGGGCCAGGTTTTTGTTCCATTCGATTTTTGACTTTCTTTTATGATGTTCCCAATCGGTAACCTAAATTCATAACAACATTGTTGTCGTAATATCCTATCTCTGCGCCATTCGCCCAGCGTCCAACATTAATGGTCATTACTTTATTAAATAAGCAAAATATTTAGGAGAAAAATAATGAAAATTAAGGAATTAATTTATTTATTTTCGCATACGGACAATATAAGAAAAGTATATTAAGTAAATTATACAAAGTTTTAGTATACCCTAATTTATTAAAGAAACAATGTTAAATCACCGAGCAACAAAAGTTTGGTTGTATAAACATTCTTATTTCCGACTTTACTGTTCATGTTTGGTGATAGATTTTTATGTGTGACAGATTTTGTGTAAATCATAGGGTTTTTCCATTTAAAGCTATGTAGGTGGGAGAGGGCGTTTGGGTTTTATTGGGTTCAAAAAAAGTAAATCGGCCAAAACCGAATTTAGAACTCAAAACATGTTCTAGTATCATGCAAACAATAAGAGTCCTTTAGGTCAATCAAATGCCTCATTAAAATATTAAGCTTCACTCGTTCTAGATGATAAAACAATAAGCTTTGCATTGCTAGCTTTAAATCGAGAACGGTATCGAAAATCCTATTTAGAATGCAATCTATTAACAATTTTACCATTCCATGAAAATACAGCTCGATTACTTCCGTACTAAACAAGATGCACGGATTACAAAATATGCACGCTTGAAAATAGATGACTTTGCCTGAGCTCGTGTCCCGTTTATTGGTAACGCTTTGCTTGGTCTCGTTGATTCGGTTTACATCTTGGAAAACATATCAATTTATGTGCCATGCAGAACATTTTGAAATCATAAGTTTTTAGCACTATAGAACACCATTCTACAAACTATGGAGAAAACAACCCCATTAACAGGTTGGCTACATCATTCAACATCATTGATGACCTATTTGACTTTAATTTATCAAAGGATAATTTCAAAAAATTCTGAAAAATTATTTTTAAAATTTTTAAATGTTAAATTAAATTAAAATTTAATTGAAGTTATTTAAAATAAAGCAAGCAGAATTCAAATCTAACATCGAATCAAAAGCGAATTTGGAGAGCCAACCATGATTTAGCGGCATATGAGTAATTAAAGAATTCATAGGCTAATCAAATTCCCCATTATACATTTCGGGCTTTGTTCAAATCAACAAACGGGTTTAAAATCCACTGTTGAACGTAAAAAAGATAGTAAAATTGGGCAAAGGCTAAATTTTTTTAATGGGACATTTGATTATTCTTTATTAGAGAGCTTTTAATTATTTGTACATCAATAGATCTTATCCTGCGTTCCAAAGTTGATTTCCGATCCATTTTTAACTGTGGGTTATGCTATCTAAAAAACCCAAATAATTTATCGAAGTGGAGAAAATAAAAATTTTCGGGAATTTACCCCCCGATTCTGACGATAAGACTACTAAGACCATCTTAGCTAAAACTTTATTGTAAAGACTTTTTTTTAAGACTAAAGTCTTCATTGAAATTCTGAAGGCAGTAGTCTTAAATAATATATTATAAACTCTCCAAACACTTTTGTAGAGCTGTCAAACCAAATTTACATCATATTGTTTCAAATTTATGAACGAAAAGCGACAGTTCAATTAGAAATACATATAATTATTGTTTCTGTTTAATGTCAAAATTATGACTCCTAAGACCACCTATTTCGCTGATATTAACGAAGACAATTTTTTAAGACTACTGACAGATAAGACTAAGTGCAGAATAAGAACTGAAAGTTTATAGTCTTCGGTAAGACAAAAGTTTTTGCTAAGACTGAAAATACGTCTGTGACTGTACGTTAGAATCGGGGGTTAATTAGCCTAAATTAGCCTTTAAATTTTCATTTGGTTTGAATGTTTTTGTTTTATATTTGTCATTCTAAAATTAGCAGAACCCCCCGTCGGATGGAGCCTACAATTTTTGAATAGAGTATTTGGTAAGGCTCTAATTTCCATAGTTTCTTATAATATTCTGCTGAATGGTTTTGATAGATTTCGAGACATTATTGTAATACTATCGATCTCAACCACTGCGGCCGCTCAATTCAGTTTTTTTGTCATTTTATCGTAAAATGTAGATCTCTATTCAGTAAATCCAACTCTGGCTGAGAGAATGTTTTAGAGATAGCTTTTTACCTCATCGCCCAGAAATACCACTGTCGGGTACAACTATTCACAAATAGTTGTATGTGTTTTATTGTTTATGATTTTATTTTGTAAAACATAATTGACACATAGGTTTTAAGCTTGAAATTAATTATTTCAGTTTTTCATTTACTAAATCTATTACTAAGGCTGCGGGCCAATAGTCGAATAAATCGCTTATTATACTATGGCAAAAATCGGATTTAGAACACATTTTTCGATTAGTTTGCCATAGAGTTTGCGATTTGCTTTTTCCGTCCATACTTTTACGCGGTTTTTGCCAATTCGACGACGTACGGCTACAGATCCGATTTAAATCACCATCTGCACATTGCATAGCTACATGCCAGCCCCCTATTTAAAAAAATCAAATATTTATACCAAAAAATTATACTGAGGAATACCAAAATCAATTTATTTTTGTATAAATGATTAATTTAAATACAAAATATGCTTTAAATTGGTTAAAGTTTAATACATTTCTAGACCAAAATACTACTTAAATTATACATCTCAAAAATTATACAAATTTAAGTATGAATTTTGTATATACATATATTTAAATTAAGTCAAAATTAAACATAAATATACATAAAATATGATTTTAAATATTATACACATATAAGTGTTAATTTTAACCTAAAATTAACTCTTAAATTCAAATTTTAAACTAAATTAAGTATATTTGGGATAAATACTTAATACGGTAGTTTTATAGTTTAATAATATTTAAATATTTTATAAAAATTTAAGTATGATTTTTGTATATCCAAACATTTAAATTTAGTCAAAATTAAACATGAATATACATAAAGTATTTTAACCTAAAATTAACACTTGAATTCAAATTTTAAACTAAATTAAGTATATTTGAGATAAATACTTAATACGGCGGTTTAAAATTTTATTTATGGTTAAATATTTTATACAAATTTAAATATTAATTTTGTATATACAAATATTTAAATTTAGTCAAAATTAAATATAAATTTAAAAAATTATTTTAAGCGAATTATTGGAATCGAAAATTGTGTATTACACATTTTAGAAAAATAATTTTTTTTAATCATCGACTTTTCATCCCGTACGAGAGATGAATTTCCCGCAAAAAAGAAAATTTCCCACGAACTGGCAACACTGATGCGCATCAATACTATCGTGCTGAAAAAATGTATTTAGTTGTAATCGTATTTCGCGGTCTTTTGTATGTTGGTGTGCTGGTGTAGTTTGCAGCAAATGAAATAAACCAAATTAAATATATTTTAAGTTTAATTGTGTATTTAAATATATTGATTTATATTGTTGAATTAAACTCTACATAGTTATAGCTTTGGTAGTGCAGTGGTTAAGGTGTACACCGCTAAGTGTTATTATTGCAAAAGTCGCCGGTTCGAGTTCAGTCGGAGTCCAAAATTTATGCAATTATTATTCTAATTAGGCAACGATGTTATCGGGTCAGCTATTCACTACGCTGATTGAAAATTGACTGAAAATACTAAAATTAACAACGGCGTGAAATAATCAATGGAGAGGAACTGATGACGTGGCATGTCCGCGAATACAAACAACCACATGGAAAAATGATATAAAATTATAATACGCATACATCGGCAGTCACAATGAAAGGAAATATTTTCAATATATTCTATCTCAAGTATAATTTTTGTTTAAATTTAAAAATTATATTGCCATAACCTACTAAAATTATACTTAAAAGATCCTTATTTTGGTTTTTGTGTTATATTAATTAATACATAAAATACACTGATATTGGTATTAATTTAATCACACAATATACAAAAATTATACTTTTAACTAGATAATTTACAAAAGTATAATTTCTGTTTAATTTTTAAAACTATACTAAAATTATATTGCTATAACCTACTAAAATTATACAAAAATTATTATTAAATTTCTATGAAATCGTAAGTTTATTTTTAGTATAAAAAATTTCAATTTTTCCACTAGGGCCTATACATGGAAAATGGGTCGGCCCATGAGGTTTGCACTCCGACATGGGATCATAGATGTGTTCCATTTCATCACAGATCGTTATCTGTTGATGAAAATTCCATTTGCATCCTGCCCCTATCGGGTATATTACTTTATAAAACTGGTAGTAGATACTTTTTACGCTATTGGCCGTAGGCACTTGGCGAAACACACTAATACTTAATAAAGACATTTTTATTAATCACTTGTTTTTTGTTTCGCAGTTATTTTGAATAATTTTCAAAAAGTTTAAAAAATCACTCGATCGATTTCGACTTGTTAGGTCATCATCAGGAGTATCTACTCAGAGTAGATACTCCTGATGATGACCTAACAAGTCGAAATCGATCGAGTGATTTTTTAAACTTTTTGAAAATTATTCAAAATAACTGCGAAACAAAAAACAAGTGATTAATAAAAATGTCTTTATTAAGTGGTTGTAGATATTTGACATTAAAAAACCTACCCAACATGAAGTGTGAAAAGTTTCTGATGGTTATATAACCTGGAAAAATGATAATGCTGTTTTGTCAAGTGGTTTTTATTAAATAAGTGGAATAAAGGCATCTGTAATGGTTTCCGTATATTTATCCACGCTTCATGAAACGGAACGGAAAGAGAGCCGTACGATAGTTAAAAGACAGATAATATTATAGTGATGTCGATAGGCTTTTGCGCTTAAGTCACGTCAACATATAGATACATTGTTTCTCATTTTCCCTATTTAAAATAATGATATTATTTTCCACTACAGCAGATTCAGAATGTATAAAATAATACTTAAATAAAGCAATATGTACATCACCTAGATTTTGCAATCAACAACCAAGATCTCTGTGTACAAAAATACATCAAAAAAAATACAACATGTCAAAATAGTTTGTGAGCATACCAAATCATGTTACCAACACTAAAAGGGAGGTGCACAGGTGCCATATTTAATCCATTACTTTTTGTTAAGGAATCGCCATCACTACTCGAATATAACTGACATAAGTACATACATAATATTTGAAAATGGAAAATTAATGACAACAAATTCGAAAATAATAAAAGTAATAATATGTGGCATGTTTCATCGAGAGTTTGGGAAATGCATTTTCGTTTTTTTATGTATTCCACAGATGTCATTTCATTTTTCGAAAATTAAAATAGACAAAGTATATGCACCCAGTTTATCTCGATATATGAATATACATTATATGCAGCTGTATATCAATGCGAATGTATCTTCTTTCTAATGCTTTATATATTTGTGTACACAAAGATATCGGATACGGATAGATAGAAAAATAATGATAAAATTAAATTGAAATTCAATTTTTAGTTTTTACCGAGAAAATACTAAAATTTGTTACTTGTTTTATGTACATCATATATATGTACGTACACACATGTATTGTATTGATTATGAGATTGAAGCTAAAACCAAAACTGAAAATAGTATTTTCCCCAAATTTCATTCAGTAAAAAGAATAGTGGGAAGGCTGGCACACTATTTGATTTTTTCCGGACGGAAAACGTATATATCGATTTTCTTGTCGACCGAACTCATACTTAATGAAATTGTATTGTATGTATACATAAATAGTATAGTGTAGCATATACCTCAGAAAATATATGGTGTGATTTTCCTCCCCCCAAAAAAAAATAGAAATAACGACGATAATTTGTTAAAAAAATAATAATAAAAATAACACAGAAACGAAAAACTAAAATAAAAAAACTTAGCTCGGGAAAATATATTTATATATCCTATTTTGAATTTTCCACCCCCTTCCCACCTCATTTAAAACCAATATAAACGTACATACTACACACACATCAAATGAGTATTTGGAATCGCTTTTAACTTAAAAAGTGTTAAAAACAATTTTTTTTTTCAATTTTCTTTATTTTTAATGGAAATATAAAATACATTTTTCTTTTAACATTTCGTTATTTTTTACATATTTTTATCAAACAGACCAGACCGATAATAAAAAATATATAAATAAAATAAAAATACTTTTAACATGATTTTGTTGTTGTAGTTTGTATGAATACAGAAGGTAAATAACTTGGAAAATTTGTTTCATTTTATAGTTTGCTTTTGCATTTTTAAACAGCAAAATGTTTCTATAACCTTTTGTGGTTGTTAGCTTGTGGAAAAAATTTTAATTGTTTTTCCAAACATGGTGTTGAGTAAATGTAAACCGACAATTCTAGCAAATTTGGCATATTTCGACCAGTTTAACAGTTACGTCAAATTTAAGGATTTTTAATATAAAATTTAATCAAGGCCAAATTTAAAATGTTTATTTAATTTAATTTTTATATTGTGGCATTTATTTCCGCATTTTACTTTTTTAATCAAAGTCAACATTTGAACAAAGCGGAAATATTAAAAGACTGTCATCATCTAAATTAATTGACGACCACTTAAGTATGTCTTCGATTGATAATTACGTAGGTAAACACTTGTAGTAATTAAGCAAAATACTCGTACTTAATCCTTTATGTACCATTGCTTTAGTATACCGTTAATAAAAATAGCTTAATTAACTATCTAAATATTAATAATTCGACTTTTAATTTTGGCAATTTGTTTTATGTTATTAGCAACAAATTACACTGTGCTAGTTGAAAAATGCAACAAGCTGGGCACCCGGGGGGTAAACCTAATTCGACTATGCTGAATTCATTGGTGCTAGTCCCATTTCAAAGTTAGTCCCCATTTTTGAAATATCGCTTTCGACATATTTTGCCTCTGAGACAAATATTTGTCAAAATATACACTCATATTCACGTTGATAGCTCCTGAACCATTAAGATTTTCGTTATGCTTTCTTCAGCAAAGTTGTTGCGCAAGCCAAGACCAACAACTTTGCTGAATATATTAAGGCCGAAAAACGACATCTACAATCACATTTTTGTGTTATTTTATTTTTTGAAACGCAAAAAAATAAAATAACACAAAAATGTGATTGTAGATGTCGTTTTTCGGTCTTGATATGTTTGGCAAAGTTGTTGGTCTTGGTTTGCGCAACAACTTTGTTGAAGAAAGCATAACGAAAATCTTAATAGTTCAGGAGCTATCAACGTGAATATGAGTGTATATTTTGACAAATATTTGTCTCGACGAAAAACATGTTTTTTATCATTTTTTGTCCATTTATTGAATTTAAATTGATCGAATAAACACCTCATCGACAAATATAGATACAATAGAAACTATTTAACAGAAAATTAGATTGATTCAGTTGATTTTATTGTGATTTTTCTCAATTTTTTCCTAAATAATTTACATTTTTCTTAACTTTTAATTTTAATTTTCTGATTTGTTCGTGTCGTCTTCGGGTTCTTCTTCCTCTTGCAAATTCCAACAAATGTCACCCAAGAGTGCATCTAGCTTTTTGCCGCTGTACCAATGTTCGAGCCTTGCCGTTACTTGGTGAAAACGCTCGCCGTGCTCATCGGATTCGGTTGGTGATTGTTCGGCGAACTTTTCCACATGACAATGCAAAAAATGTATTTTCAGTGACATTCTAACGTTTATATTATGAAAAGCTGTCAGCATATTTTCAATATATCTGCGCCAATCATCGGCTCGGTTAATTCCGAGAACATTCTTAATAACTTCTTTTACACATTTCCATGCCACAACCTCTCGTTCACTAAGAGCATTTTCAAATGCATCATCTTTCATCAGACGACGAATATCTGGTCCATTAAGTATTCCTGTAATAAAAAACAAGATGTGAGATGAAATTTCATTTGATCAAAACTTAGATTCGGGTAGATTTAAACACCAACCTTCTTTTATTTTCATTCCACTTAACCGTGGAAAAATGCGACGCAATTCGACGAACGCATTTCCATCTGGATTCAGCGCTTTTATAAAATTTTTAACTACTGCTTGATATGAAGTGGCGGTAGCAATTTTGTTTTAATTGGCACAAGTGGAGCCTCAACGATGCTGTCGTATCGCAATCTAATGTTCTCACGTAAAGCCCAGTTCCGTTCGTTGTATTGGTCGCCTTTAAAACGAGTATCCCATAAGCACATAAAACACATGTTTTTAGTGTAACCCAATTGCATGCCACTTAAAATCACTTATAAATCTGCACAAACTTTCCATTGATGGTCATTGTATTTAATCAAATCGATGATTTTTTTCATTGATGCATAGGTTTCCTTTGTGTTTGTGCTGAGTGCAATTGGAATGGAATTCTTTGAATTGGTAACGTGAAGGAGAACTGCCTTCAAGCTGCTTTTAGAGGAATCGATGAACAATCGCCAATCTTCAGGATTATATGCATTGTGCATTGTGGATACCAAACCTCGGATATCAGTGCAAAAAGCGAGTGAATTATTCTCAATTGATTTGAAAAAATTCGTAAAATGACGATGACGATTTATTGCTCCATATATCCGAACATTTGGAGCCAAAATGTTCACTTGTTGTAAATCCTTTGACAAAAGAATGGCTTGCCGCTGAGATAGTTTCAGGCGTCGTACCATAATATCCAAACGACTTTGCGAGATTTCAATGTGATTGCATGGCGCAGTGACATTTGATGGTTGATATATTGATGCAGATGTTTCTCCGGTTTCACCTGATTCAAATGTTGTTGGTAAATAATCCTCGGTTGGGTTTGATCTTTCCGGAACAGGCATTTCATCTGAATGCTGCAGCGGTAGATGTGTATTTCTCGTTGCAGTGTATGTGAAAGAACCACTTTTGTTTCTGTTTGTACCGAAAATATAATTCATGCACCCATAACATTGAACTGCATCATGTCCTTGTGGATCGACCCATATCATCGGGACACCAAATGGCATTGCGGCTCCAGTGTTTTGCCATCTATGCAGATGGAAAATGCATGTTGTACAAACAAAAGACGGCGTCCAATTTACACCACTAATAACTATTTGTGAAAAATATAGTCGATATAAATCAGCGGTTTCATCACTTATTTTGCGGCGATTGCTCATAATTGTAAATTTTCCACACACATAACAAAAGCACTTGAGTTTATAACACCTATCCATATTATTTATTTCACCAGATTCACAAGACGATTTTCACTTTATTTTTTGTATTCTTTTGACACTTTATATATTTAGATGAATAACTTTTTATTTTTAATTTTATATTACAGTTTTTAGTTCTTACTTCTTGTGCCAATTTTTTAACTTTTTTAGAAATATCAATTTCGAGAATAATCTCTTCTTCGGTTTATTTTCTGCTACTGTTACATAATCTATTTTGAAGCTCTGTATATACTATAGCTAGGCGCTGCTGTTTGGTACCTGCTTTGTTTTTAAGTTATGGAGGTCGTAAATTTTATTGGGGTTTTGTGTTGATTTTGTCGCGAAGTAAATTGTGGGTGTTTTTGTTTTTGTACATTTTCAGGGTGTGAAGTTTGGCCGTAATTCGTATACGTGCAGAATACAAATGTCTCATGACTCATGAGTCAAATTGGGACACCTGTCTAATTTCAGTCCTTTTTTGATTCTGTGCAAAATGGTTACATTTTTATTGAATTTAGTGTATGGTTTTCAGTTTTTATGTGTTGTACGAAACTTGATTTTATGTACTTGTGATGTGTTCTGTGTATCTTATCTGAGATGAGTGTCTTGTTTGGCCTAAGTATGCCGAATTCCAGTTGTATTTAGCCTTACCTGTGCACTTATGTTTCTCGAAACGGCAAGGTGGAGCAGGAGTCTTCTGTGAGAAGCTTTTGCAAAAACTGACAAGACCCTGCCTTTTTGGGGAACATGCGAGAAGGCTGGGTTTACAGACGAATGATTTTGTAGAAGTTGCATGGACGAAAAGGAAGAAGAGACTTTAGATAACTTCCTATGCTCGTGTCCGGCACTATCATACAGAAGGCATAAGTATTTGGGCGTGTCCAGTGTGACCAGCCTTTCAGATCTCGCTGAATGTGGAGTGCGAGATATTTTGCGGTACGTACGTAGCTCCGAATGGTTTTGAACAGGGGTAAAGGGGAAATAGGTTCCTGTGGTATCACAACGGGGCACTCCTGGTCTAATTGTGCGGAAATGCCACTCCAAGCTCACCTTGGCCTAAGTAAAACACTTATATATGGAAAAATAACACAAAAATGTGAATGTATAGATGTCGTTTTTCGGTCTTGATATGTTCAGCAAAGATGTTGGTCTTGGCTTGCGCACAACTTTGCTGAACATATCAAGGCCGAAAAACAACATCTACAATCACATTTTTGTGTTATTTTTTTTTTTTGCGTTTCAAAAAATAAAATAACACAAAAATGTGATTGTAGATGTCGTTTTTCGGCCTTAATATATTCAGCAAAGTTGTTGGTCTTGACTTGCGCAACAACTTTGCCGAAGAAAGCATAACGAAAATCTTAATGGTTCAGGAGTTATCAACGTGAATATGAGTGTATATTTTGACAAATATTTGTCTCAGAGGCAAAATATGTCGAAAGCGATATTTCAAAAATGGGGACTAACTTTGAAATGGGACTAGCACCAATGAATTCAGCATAGTCGAATTAGGTTTACCCCCCGGGTGCCCAGCTTGTCACCCAAAAAAAGTTTGAAATTCAAGCACAGTGTTATTATTCGTTGTCGTAATCCACCTGTTTGCATACAAAATTTGTTTAGTAAACCAAATTTGGATAAATTCGGAATACTGATGTTCATTTCCTATTTATCTTACATGAGTACGATTATACATTACGTTATTAAAATTAACAACCAAAAAATTGGTGACTTTGAAAATCCTATTAGAGAAATACGAAACAATTAATTTGAAAGGTTTCATTAAAAGCATATAAATTATTGGAATTTATCCTATTTTACTCTATTACAGTATATGTAAACAATTTAGGAAAGTAATCAACAATCACTTAATGCCAAAGGTAGAATAAGTATCGAATTTCCTTAATTCTCAAGAGGAAAGGTGAAATCCACACTACTATTTACCAATTCTTCTATCTATATCTTGTGTTCAATCGATAACCACTCAAATTATTTTTGCATCAAATGATGTGATTGCTAAAAATACATCGAATTTATTCTACTCTACAAATCCACCCTTACATAACGGGGATGAAAATGAGATGAAGATTGAAAAATATATTTAAAGAAACAGAATACATAAAAACTGGTTGTTCATTCAGCCATCATCCCTTCGAATTTTTGATGTTTCCTAACATTGTATACATCTACGAGTAAAACCGAGGAGTAGGAAGATATATTCAAGGAAAATCCCATAAGTACGATTAGATTATTTCTTCGTTTTGGTTTCCTCGCACATCGGTTGCCTGTATATAATAAATTGAAAATTAATCTTAATTTCGGGGTCCTAAGCTTTTTTGAGCGCTAACAACAGGGTTAATTTATTTGAATTATAGGCGCACAGCATATTACAATACAAGAGATTTTTTAATTACAACGTTTTGTATATTTTAAAATTAGTATAGATACCTTAATCAAGAGATATTATAATTGAAAATAAAGCAATTTTGGTACTGAGTAATGGTCATTATCAAAACATTTTTGTTTTTGTTAGAGAGGATTTTAAATTGTATTTTCAATTTTAATGTAACAGCAATCTGTATTTTAGTCACGAATTGTACGCGTTCAATAAACAAATCAAAATCCTTTTTTCGCGCATTCACAATAATTTCTTTATCCATCTTAACGGCACAGTATCATCATCATCATCATAAATATTAATAAATTTCCATTTCGCGCACATGTGACAAAAACCGTTGTATAAAAGATAAGTATTTCAAAGTTAATAAAAAGTTTTAACGTGATGAAAATATCAAAAAGCTTTCACTTAAAACGGTACAGCGAAGGAATAAAATAAAAATTCTGCATTGATAATATAGATTTTTTATTTTTGTTTTAATTTTCCAAAAGAATGGCAAGAAGACTAAATTCGAATAAAAAGAAAAACATTGGAAAATTAATGAAAAGTTTAAACAACAAATATGTAACTGAGAAAAGAGGAAAATGAATGGAAAAGTTACAAAATAAATATATATAGTCACATGTTTATAAAAAAGCTCTCGTCTGTACAAAAAGCAAACGAAGTGAAAAGCTTTACTTATATAGTTTTTAATTTTATTTTGATTATTTTGTAAATTTTATATACATACTTATATATATAAAGTAGCAGACAGGACGACGACAAAGAAGAAGCTGGATAAATTGTTAGACATTTAAAAGTGTGGAAATTGATTGTTATAATTTATTTTTGCTATTTCTCTCCTCCGCCTGATATATTTGTTTAAGTTCTGCTAATAGTTGTGTATACAGTAAATAAAATAAATACGAACAAAAACAGTCAAGTTTTCCACTGTGCCAGCCAAAGCTTTTTTATTAACAGAATATTTGCTTTTGTGTTTTTTTGTTTATTGGGGTAAAATAGTCTACTCCAACTACAAATAATGGAGGGTATATAGTTCTATTTAAGTAGTTTGTCAATATTTCTACTACTTCAACTTTAATCCGCTCGAGCATTTTATTTGTATTCCACGGAAAATAATTCTTTAATCCTTGTACAGATGATGTCAAAAGTTCAATAAAACTGTTTTTTGGTTTAGTATATGCAGCACATTTTATTGATACACTCACGTCCCAATGCGTTTTCAGATGATAATGTTTCATTGTGAAAGATTAGAATAATAATAATGGTTTATTTTGTGTTAATTTCGCAATTTGTAATTAATGTCTTTCGACATACTTATTTTATGAATGCGTAATTTTTAGGTCCAACAATCGTTGGAATCGTCAAGTAAATGTTTTTACGCAGAGCTATGTAGTTTTTGGCGGTCAACAAGAAAAAGGGTACCGATCGGTCACTTATTGACTTTTACCAGTTCCTTTTGAAACATTAGTTAAACTATTGCCAGTGTTATGGGCTAAATGAAGACCGATTAGTTTTACCTAGAAGTGTAATCTATAAAATTCTTAACACAATTTTGAATGCATGCGATACTTATTAATTGAACCGATTAGTTATTTAACGGTAATAAACATTCTGCTGTGATCAGGCTCCTGTTTCTCAATAATAATGTTAATAGGGTCAATATATAAATGGAATGGTGTTTTTTCAAATTTTTCAAGTATGTACTTACTACTTATATATTTTTTTTTTATTTTCGATTAAATTTTCAACCCAACTATTTACGGTTGCAGAACCCACAAACCTGATGTGATTTTAAATTGTTCGTTGGGGATCGTTAAAAAACTTAAAATTAATGTTAATTATATTAAACTTCGAGCAGTTTCTAATGAAAAATTTAAATAAATTGCGCAATGGAGTTTCCAGTATGGCTTCTGGAGCTGAAAACCTGCCATGAAATTTACATTTAAAACTCGTTTATATTTTCAAATACCTCCGTAATAACTAAGATTTAAGACTGAGACTGTGTGTAATTCAAGACAGCATATAGTTCGGCAAAAATGATGCCATACTTGTATTTTTGGTGGAAGACAAATTTTTTAATTTTTAAAAAAGAAACATTATTATTTTAAATTTTAGAAGACTAAGTATCGTAGCCAACATTTGCCTTTCAATTATGGCGAATGTTACCAAAATCCAACATTTTTTTCTTTCTATTTCTATTCCACAGCGACTCAAGAAAAAACCATCCATAATCTTTCTAACTTAACTGCCACTTCCGGTTAGTCCATTCTCGCAAATATTATATTGAGATGTACCAGTAAGATTTGTTAATATACGATTTTCTTTAGTTTGAGAGGAAAGCACCGAATAACTACCAGTAAAATGCTTGACATACAAATTTTTTCATAAAATTAAAAATAATAGTCAGTTGTTATCTGTTATAAGCAAATTTCACTAAGGCCTAACCCGTTTGGTTTATAATAACATTTTTTCGGACTCCGGCGATACCCAAAAAGTGGGATAAATTTATCAGAGTGAGATTTGTTTGTGCCAAAATAATAAAACATACACTGCGCCCCATGGGTACTTAAATTTGTGAAACACGCAAAAACCAAAACTATGATAAGGAGGGTACCGGCGGTATAGTAGCAATTCTTTTTAGTTTTTTTTTTTTTTTTGTTGAAATTTTTTGGAAAATAGATATCTTTGGATAACGTGCTATGATTAAATTCCTTATCAAGAAAAATAATACTCCTAAGGATATCGGAAGAATCGTTTCCTTCTTGGTGTAATCAATCAATGGTATCATCAATGGTGGCACCATTTTATACGACCATATTAAGCTGTCGGTTTGCTGGATGTTGACTATGAAACAACAAAAATTTTGAGTGGAAACTTCAAAGACAATTTTAGAAATAATCTTTAGAAGCGAATACAATTCGGTTAAATTTATAAAACAGGTCACCGGTGATGAAACGTAAGTTCCCGTTAAGATTTTGGATCATCACTATGACATGATACACACCAGTAAAAAAGACGAATTTAAAAAGGCCCCATTTATTTTAAGTTCTTTATCTCGGCCTCTACCGGTCACACATAGATGATCGAGTGGTTTTGAATATAGCTTTGTTTTGTCAAGTCAATTATGTTAGTGAATTTTCAAGGTACATATTAGTAAATCTCAGATCTTAAGCTATGTTATCTATATTTGCTATCCTTGTATAGAGAATATTCAAGGACAAATCTTAGAGATTTCCGAACATGTGAATCATTAAATCTTTAAAGTAAAGTAGTTTTAAAAAAAAGTGTTTATTTGAGATTTAAAATATTGAATGTTTATGAAAAGTTTAATTTTTGACTGTTTTTATAAATTTAAGAAGGGCGTAGTGTACGTTCTGTTATTTTTGCATAAATTTCGTTCCAATGGCAAATCTACAAAAATTTCGTGGTCGAAAATTTTCCATGTAAAAGACAATCAAACGTATAATACGACAAAATACGAAAAATTTCCACCGCTTTATTTGCAATACCTTTCTCACCGTTTTATACATATAATAGACATTATATGTATAAAACGGCATTATACATTTAGAGCGTACATATTTCAGAACTACCGTCCGATTCATGGAGTTATTAACATAATTTTTTTTTGTTTTGGTCATCGATGTATCAAGACAAAGTATGCGAAAAACAACGACTAATTAAAGTAAAGTAAACTAATTTGTTATTTTATTATTTTGAATTGTCACTCAGAAACGATTGAAGTTAGTAACACCTCTGTGTTAGCATTAGAATCGTAAATTTGGAATGAGCCAATGAAGATTATTTACTTCATCGAACAGAAACTGTTGGTATTCGTAATAAATTGTGAAACTGCTTTAATGATTGCTGCTATTCCCGTCCGATTCTATTTAACTACTTTTTTAAGTAGTCATCTAGTTATATTCGGTATGCTGTTCTTTGTATTGGTCCTCTCCAATTTAACCAACCCCGTAATTAATACATCCCATCTTTGAAGTTTTATTTTCATTTTAATGTTAACATATGGTTCCAACAGTTTTTATATTGTTACTCAAAAAATAGATTGGATTTTTGATAGATTTGGATTTAAGGATTTGAATGCAAGATTAATAAAATAAAACATACCTAGGACGTACATCAGCGTGTATGTAAAATAATTAATAATATATTTAAACGGATACATCTCCCCAGGGGTTTCGCAGTTAAAGATATTAAAAATTATATTCCGATGTCATCGTACGGTGTGCAAAAAATCTGCAAATACAAAAACAAGAGTAATGTACGTACTTATTTAGTTAAAATTGTTGTGTAATTTTGTTCAAAGATAATCATCGATTTGTAAAATTATGAGTTCTGAAGAAAACAGCATAAATTATTTATCCATTTTCCATCATAACGTAAAAACTGCAACAACAATGGTATAAAATGGAGTCGATATAGATTTCCGGTGTTATCTAAACATTACAATGAATAAAGCATAACTACATAAATGATTAGGAAGATTATAATACCGTTTGCCATTCATCATCATTATCTCACAAATAAAGTATGGCGCTAGGTAAATAAGAAAATTTTGTATTTTGTTTATGTTGTATAACATCTTCGTTTAATTTTATTTCCTTAAATATAAAGTCTATTGTAAGACAATGAACTTTGCTTGGGGTCGGTTTTATTCTGTGCCGTGTTCGGACCCATTGAGTGAAAGTAAAGTGTCAATAAATAATACTTAGGTTGTGTTGTGTGCCAAACTTAAGGTAAAAGTCAATTTTAAGTAAATTTTTCGGTGATAACACAAATTGTTCTGCTTTTGGTGCCATCGGATATCATACGTAACAATTGACATTTAATAAATACATGTAGAATGCACTTATGCGACATCATATTTGTTACGTCAGCTCTGTATTTATTAGGCATACGCCTCATTTTGCTAGACTATCAAATTGTTTTATTTATGAATTATTTTTTCGCTATTGCGACCACAACCTACTAGTAGAAGTCTAAACACTATCTATATTTCCCAATTTCATTCAATCCAAATTGTTTATTAATAGAAATGTAGCATTGACATGGAACCTGATTGGGTTCTAACTAACTTTAATAAAAGAATTGTAGTAGAAAAAGACGAAGCTGCAAAAAGTGAAATAGTCTTGACTTTATTCTAGAGAAAAAAGGTATAAAGTAGGTACCGAATAATTGAAGTTACAACATCCCACTACTAATATCAATTTTGGCATTTAACAAACTCCGTTGACAAGCAAAGGCCATACTTATTTTAATAAGTAAGTTTCCACGAATAAGTATTCGATTTGGAGTAGGCCTTAAAGATCATCTATGGTTTGGATGAGTATTTTGTTCAAATTATTTGTAAATTAACTTGATATAGTAGCACGATCTTGTTTGGAGGAAATAGAACCCTTCCTTGGATGATTTCCTAACTTCGACGTGTTTTCTTTTCCTTATTTAATACAATTGTAATTCTTAAGTTTTAAAACTACTCCAAGCGTCACTTAGTATAGATAACTCGTCATGGTGGTTTGGCAAACTTTTACAATACTCGAGGCAAAAACCAACACACACACACACACACAAAAGACAAGAGTTAGATTTGATGACAATAACTTTTAAAGAAATGACACTGACGTGGACCCCATTCGGAACGGCACATTTCAAAACAGGATGTGCAAAACCATGATGTCACTGCATTAAAAAAAATTACAAGCAAAGATTAATCTTTTTAGGGGAATCGGTTTTACATAAAATTGATGGAAAAGTAGCGAATAAAACATTCTCATCCACGACGATACATTGATCATTGTGGGTGGTCATTATCAAAATTAACAAATTGCGGTATTATCTACCCCCTCTTCCTCGTTAAGAAAGGTACTGATATTGAGCATCATCGAAATTTGAAGAAAGTAAGAATGATTCTTACCATACTTAGATCCTCTAATGAATTGGAATATGACATCCCTTCTTTATCACTGGAATATAATATCCGATCTTTAAAAAAGATCAAACAATCAACTTACACATTACGCTCGAACGGTTAGCGATAACTTCTCTCTAGTAGTAGAATTTTTTTGTATTGATTGATTTTGTTTTTATTTCAAAATAGGTTCAAAGTTTGAAATGATCTATCAAATGGTGTAAATCTGTGAAAAATTGGGAAAATTTAATTGATTTTAATTGTAATTAAATGTTAGGAGATGGACAGATCCGGTCAAATTCTTTAGAAGCAACACCTCTACGAGTCCAGTTTTTATGCAAGCTTGGAGTTTTTAAATAATTTCTGACTTTTTTTAATTTAAATTTCAAACAAATGTTCTATCTCATCAAGTTAACCATTTTTGCTAAGATAAAAGGCTGAAGCATCAATTTTTTAGAAGAATAAATGTATTTATGGTAAAAATGTGGGAGACTCGTCAAGGAAGCAGTTTTGTAATGCAATTCGAAATTTTCAAAGAAATGTTTTCCGAGTTTTTTTTAAAGTTTAGTGTTATTCCATTAATACTGTGCTAGCATGCATTCATTCAAACTTTATATGCATCTTATAAAGCAATGCATTGGTACTTCCTGCTAGGAGCGATCATGCAGGAAATCGCCATTCTTAGAGCAAAGTTGTTGTACAAATACCGGCCCTCTTAGTATTAAAATATTTTTATTTTATATTAGTGAAACAGAACTAATTCAAAGCTCGGTTCGAAACTGCACATCTAGACAGAGTTCTTCTTACATTGCTACATTTCCAATTTATTTAATTACTCGTATATTAAGAGCAAAATGATTCCGCCAAGTTACGAGTATCACACATTTTTTTGATTCGACCCGCAAATAAGCAGTAAAGTAAATTCTGATGCACTTTGCACTTGCAAGATACAGCAGCTTATCTGTTTCTCTTCAATGAAGTGTACAACAAAATATACGTCGAGTATTACTTGGCTCGCTAACTTGTTTTAATGATTTGGAACATGCATTCACATCAACCAGTGTTGAATAGTGTTTAGAATATAAGCGCAAATATGTTGTACAATGTAATGTTGTTAAGCTTTTTTATTTGACCCCAAACTAAACCAAACTTTTCTTTTATATTTTCAGGTAATGATGCACTACAACAGTCAATAACAGCACACATTCAATTTGGTATGGCCTTCTTAGACCATTTTATACAGGGTCACACTTACGTGTTAATCTACATAAAATTAATATTAGTAAACCGTCTTCAATTTTTAAAATAAAATTAAAAGAAGCGATCGAATATTTTTTCTCACCAGCACCTAAATCGTTAGATACAAAACCTCAAATATCTCATATTTTATTACAACAAATTCGATTATTCGTAAACCATTATAAGACTTGTAACACAGAATAAATAATAAGACGAAAGGTGAAAATTATTCGAGAATGTATTATATTTTCCATTTTTTACACAAAACTTTTGCTGCAGAACCCACACACACGTACACACACAAAGTGTTGATCCCAAAAATATAAGGTGAAAACGATAAAAGTAAATTAAACGATACATTTTCTAAATCTACATAGAAAGGAAGATGGAAAAATCAACTCACTCCACTAACCTCCCGCATATAATCTTTCTTGTTGATTTTCTTTCTTCTTTGAACCACAGAGATAGAGAATTTTAACAGAAACGAAAACAACACCATCATTATAATCCAATTCAAACGAAGTGATACACGTGTCCGCTTATAAATTGCTTTATACAAAATAGAAAAAATTAAATCGAATTTTCCATTTCAAGTTTGAACCACCGCGGCGCTAATAGTTCGGGTGAAAATGAAACATTAAATCAGAAAGAAAAGCGTGTACGACGCGCTATGTGTTGTGTTAATCTTATTAACAAATATACAACTTAATTTTGGTGTTGTTGTTTTCGTGGCATCTTCATTTTCCCCGGGAAAATTTAATTATTTGTTGTGTGTGCTGAAAATATAGATAAAAAAAATTAAAGTTTTAGTTTTATAATTTTTGTGAATTATGTTATCTCGATATACAAAACATCGTAACTGTATAAACTATATACAGTTAACTATGATGTTACTTTTTTACAGTTTTAACATTAAACTGAAATATAAAAGCACCAAAGGAAATGGATATACGAATAATATTTTTTTTGGAAAATTGAGGAAAATTTATTTTTCATTTGGGGAAACAGAATTCAACATGATAATAATTTTATATTTCTTAGTTATTTATTGGGGAGTGTATTTGGGACTGTAGGTTAGAAGAGTGGTCGGTTTCTATTAAAAGTGTTTTTAAATTTTATCTTTTATTCCTCGAGACATATTTTTGATTTGAAAAATTATTGATTGGTTTAGTTATCACCCTTTTATGTAATTCTGCGGAAGTGGTATATTTTAAACCCATTTCGTTTAAAATATTATTCCTAAGTGTTTTTTATACTTTTGCCTATATCAGCATAAAATTTATAATATTTTTTAGATACGTAAGCGTAAACCAAAAGTACATACAACTTTTTAGAAATATTATTTTCCTTTTATATTTTAAATTGTTTTATTAAAGTTAATTATTAATTGTGTTGTCCATTTGTTTTTTTTTTTTCGTTTGGTCTTTAGTTATAAGTTTATAAGACTGCTGATCGAAATATTTACAAGTGTGTTGCTACATTAATTTATTAAGTATAAATAGAGTTAGTAATTACTAGGAGGAATAAAGAAAATTCTTTTTATTTTTCTAAGTATTTTTTAATTTAGTTTAGTATGAGTACAGTGGCAAAAAAAAATAACGCTGACAATGTCAAATTATATTTATGTAGTTTCAATTATCAGACATTTCTCATACAGGTTTAGATTCATGGATTTAATAAGATTTCAGTAAAATCTCAAATATGTAAGAAGAAAGAACAGAAAGTGACATATATATTTGGGCATTTTCCTACTTCATGTGTGTAAGCGAACTTTCAAACTAAACCCGGTCGAAAACACGTGTTAAGAACGGCCTCAATATGAATTAAACCTGTGAGATTCTCGAAAATTGTAATAACTGAAACAGTGAGTGAGAAATAATATAAAACTTAGAATAAACAAACAAGCGAAGAACAACGTATGTCAATGTTGATAAGAATCTTTAATTGATTTAGAAGAGATTATTAGAAGTAGTATTTGCCTAGTTCCCCACTTAGTAAAATGCAGGTTGCTTACAGAGTTGGAAACTTTTGTTGGAACTGCTCTACATTAACTTGTTACAAGGACTGAAAGATCAGTTAATTATAAAATGGTTTTTTGTTTTCCTGGATTTCTACAGTTGAAGCTGCCGATTTCAACACGTCCTGCTTATTGTGGAGTAAGTGTGTATCGAGAAAGGTTTACACTTATCCATCTAAGACCACTTTATTGGTCTTTAGTAGACGGAACAATATAGACAAACTGACTATCTCCTATCTTTTTTGATGAAGATTTTAACCAATTAATATAGTTATGTTATGTAGGTCCCAGCTCATTGCCGCATGTAATGAGATTGCTGAGTTCTTACTTCTTCTTTTTTACTTCTTCTACATTCTGTAAGGCGCAATGCTTTATCGTTAATCCAAACTCGAGTTTAACCAAGTACGCCAAGTACGGCTGGAACCAAATATCTTCTGAAAACAGTGCCTCGAAGAGAATGATGATTGTGTTCACTTCCCGCTATCCAACCTTCAATGATGTAAGGTTACCAATGTTTAACTATGGAAGTGTAACGGTAGCAATGTATAGTATAGCATTCAATTCAGCGCACTGAATGAGCATTTGTGGATTCGAATTAATGCGAGACACTTTGCATTCCAGCCAATTTTAAATAAATAAACAAATTAGTTTGTCACTCATGCGATAGCTATGCTAACTATAAAATTTCTTAGCTATGAAGTAGTTATGATGCACGAAAGGTAGGAAATAGGTAAATTTTTAATCATTTAGTAGATATCATTAGTTGTGTCCAATTTTAGGTAGCATATTGTCACTATTCATATCATGGTTTACAAAGCATAATTTTTCGTATCCCCCAACACTCTTGAATTTCTTGCTCCTCTGTAGTTACTCTGGTCAACTAACTATAAATTTGTTTTCAATTTATTTACGATATTCCGAATCAAAACATACTAAATATCTACTCGTATGACAAATATATTTACGTGCACACACATAAGATACAAAATAATAATATTTCTATTATTTTCATCTTAATAAGTAATAAATTAAATTATATTTCTTTATCTGAATTACAAAACAACAACAGTTACAAAATTAAAATTATGGTTTTTATATATGAATTTGCCAATCTGCATAATGTGCAACATAGTAGAAGTGATAAGGAAAATGGAAAAATTTCCATATTACAATGAATTCAAATGGAAATTGTAAGTTATTTACGTCACTTTTATTTTAACTAAATAAATCACAGGTATCGATTTACTTAAAAACAAACTGATAGTGGACTAATTATTTCACATCCCATATAAATTGAGATACACTCGTAGAGTTGAAGCAGGCACTTTTTTGCTCGTGTTGCCTTTAATAAAACAAAAGAACTCTTCAAATTTTGGCTTTGCATGTAATATCAAATAATAAAACAATTTCCAAACCATAAATTATAAGGTGGTAACAAAGATAATTATTTTCCAACATTAAAATAGAATGAAACTAACTGTTTATGTATTCAGGAGATTTTGTTCGGGGTCAAACCATATAATTGCCCTTATCACCTGTTTTATCATTTATATATGGTGTTAAGTGTTGGTAGTTTAACTCAATTTATATATAAAATGAATTTTTAATGCCGATGATTATATAGGCAAGACTTGTCTGATTTTGACTTTTCCGAACTCTTTTTACTACACAGATATATGAAAGAGCGAATTTTCCTTATTATTTATTAACAAAAATAAAAAAAATCGTCTCTGCTTTTTTCTCTTAGTGTAGTTTTGTGTGTTGATTATTGATTTTACCTTCTAGGCAATAAAATATTTAGGAAAAAAGACGAAAATATTAAATTAAATTTTAAAAAATAAAATAAATAATTCAAGAAAATTGTGAAAATTATTTTTATTTCATTTGCAAACTAGAAAACTTTTTGCTTATCCTTTTTTATGCTACGACGTAACTAAATTAGGGCTGTTGTAGACGTGATATTTTTGCTCTTTCATTTTATGAAAATTTATGTTAAGTGAGAAAAATACGGCTCGAAAAAAACGAAATAATGTTATAAAGGAAATTGCAACTTTTGTTTTTTTATATTTTAAGTATTTTAACCCCTAAAGGGAAAGTGCAGAACGAGTACAAAAAATATTTTTTCTGGTTTTAATAATTTTATTTATTTTTTTTCCATTACGATTAGTAAATAATTTTGAAATAAAATTAAATGGTTTTCTTGGAAAAAAACAAAATAAATAAAAGTTTATTTGACTTACGTTTATTTTGGAGGATCGACAAGGTGATAAAATTAGCACAATGACTAAATTAAATTGTTGGATTTTCGTACGGTTTTCCATACAGCACAAACCAATGGTATTTCATATTATCGAAAGATGTACTAAGCTTAAAATATTATATTCGTTTGAATAAGTTACGACTAGGTTATATTTAGTAGTCTCGACCCGAACTCGATCTCATCAAATTTTATGGGTTATTTTCATCTCTTTCGGATTTTGCGTGATCGAGTAAAACATTCCAGAAACATAATTATTTCGTGCAAATAAATTAATTTTTGTTTTGATAAGCGCAAAAATACTTTCGGATTACGCTTAAAGGTTTCCAAACAGAGCTGCGAAGTTTTCATACAATTCTATTTCTGTTCCACTGTACACTGTTTTGAGTCATATACTTCGCAATTTTGAATTTACTTACACGTCTTTCCATCTAAAAAAGGAATCGAATAGAATATTGCCCTTTTTGCATGGTTGCAAACAAACATCAACTTATCCACTTCCTACAGCTCTCAAAATTGATAAATCGGGCTTATACCCGAAGATAACATCTCAAACAAATGTTTTCAATTTTCTTACTTCTTGTATCTTCCATTATTAAACGTTAAGTTGCTGGTAAATCTGGTGAAGGAATTTCAATGGTGCTCTACTAAAACCCAGACTAATAGAGAAACTAATGGTACATCGTTTACACTCTGTCGTATAGCATCCAAACCTGGTTCACCGCGCACATGATGAAGAATTACTCTTTCTGAAAGATCTGCAATTGATCCTAACTACTCAAAACGGCAGTTTAAGTTCCTTATCATGTGTTCACGGGGGCTGATCCGGCGTTAAAATGCTTATCATATTTTCGTTGAATTGAGGTATCTCAAATAAATAACGAAATACAATGATTTTGATACGTTGCTGAACATTATAATTAGCCTTCATATATCTCCAAACAATGTTTTATAACCTGTAGAGGGAAAAACCCAAAAATTATAGTTATTTTTAATTCTTCTGGGTCACCCTGTATAACCTATTGTCGTGAGATTAGGTTGAAATGTTTCATGAAGTGAATGGATAGTTACTCATTTTTAGTGGAGCAATTACATAATTTGCAATTGATCGGTATTTCAAAACCCGTCGGAAAATTTTCACTAGTTTCTTCGTACTAGTTCCTCTAATACCTATGCTACGGAAAAGCAATGGCAACAAATTTAAATTTGTGAAGACCCGCGTTTGTTGTTAAACGTGCTATCAATTTAAAATATGTAGGATAATAAACTCAACAACATCCGAGCTTCTTTAACCACAAATGCATTAGTGATACTCATTTTAATATAAATTTTGACATAATTCATTAAATCCTGGCTCTTTTTAAAATTAATTCCTACTAGAGGCACCCTTTTTTCTATTCTACCTGTTTCGTTATTAAATCACACTGTCTCTGCTGTACCAAATTGCTCACGCTTACATAATTGTACATCGCTTTTCCAAACTATACCATTTATTGTATCTTATCCGCTGTCCTGATTCTTGATGATTAAAGCCGTTCTTGATTCATTTCTTTACATGATGGCTCTCGCCGTGATTTACATTTGCTTTACATAATTCCATTCCGAAGGATTCTCTTTTTGATAAGGCAATTTGCCGCTCGTTATCTCTGGCTGTGTACTCGTTTCACATCCATTTCCAATTTTCCATTTTGGATTAAGCCTTTTCCTCTGGCCTTCTTTGTTTTTTAAACCCTTTGTTGTTTTTTGTATTCCCGGTCTACGTTCCTCTCGCCAGTTTTCATGTTCTCTTATTCGGGAATCAGGCAGCCTTGAAAAACCATCAGTTAATCGTTACCAACTGCCTAGGACGTAGTAATTTAACATTCCCCATTTGAAGTACCTCCTTAAACTTTCTTGGACCCGTACAAGTTAATCCAGCTCGGCGAACAGATCATCTTGGTTCTGAAATTTAACATCCAGATTATCTTGTTAAGGCAATTTTCTGTTCCAATTTAGCGTTTATTCTCTCCTCCAGAAGTAACAGCATATTCATCGTGTCTCCCATAACAAGTGTCAGATTTGTTTGCCCGACAATTTGTAAGCGATTGCAATAAAATTATTCCTTTTGCTTTACGCACCACCGATCCGATTCCCTCGCTTTTCAAATGGTTTTCGGTAAGCTGATCATCTTTACCTTATGGTAATATAACAAACGTCATTCCTGATGGTTCTGGAGCCGGTGATGGTGATCATAACTGCACTTAATTTGCATAGCTATATAAGAAGCATAACTGCTTCCTCCACCCATTTTGCGTTTAGCAGCCTCAACAATAGCCTTACCCTATTTCATTCTGTCGAAAGTCCACCACTCAGCAGCATTCTTCTAAATTTCTGAGACTTGTAGAAATTAATGTTTACTAAACTCTTCAAGGGTTTTATTTCCAAAATCTCAAATATGGTGTGAGATACGTATTCTACACCAAAAGAATAATTTGCCATCAGCGCCAAAACACTGAATTTGTGAAATAAATGGCTGATAAACAAATTAGCACCGTCCAAAATTTTAAAAACGAAATGCCACATGATTATATCAGAATGAGTAAAAAAGTATCTGTAATCAACACTGCAAATGTAATTTGGAGTATTAATATATTCTTAGCTAAATTTGCAACATTCTTCTAAACCTTTTCTTTGACATGTCACAATTATATTAAATCTATATTAAATCAAAAATTAGCTAACTTCTCCAAAACTGTGGATTTATCCACTGAAGCGCTAATGAAGAATGAGAAAAATTGTAACTGCTTCCAGCGCTATAACGGTAATTATGAGTACGAAAATGCTAAGAAAAAAAAGCTACCCTCGCCAAAACGGTGGATTGAAGAACTAAAGTTGTATCGAGATTATTGCCTGATCAAGACCCTTCGAACGATATCCCCACATAAGTAGTTATATAGGAAAAATGTAAAGCAATATCGTAGTATTGAGTGGTATTTTGAGTGATTTCCTAGGGCAGGTACCCAATACTCCGAATTAATAATAAAAGAAGATATGCGAAAAAAATTCGAATAACTGTTCTCAAGATATCATTGGAGCAGACATTCAGACGGATGCACAAACATATTTTTCTATTTTTGGAATGAGAGACCTTCTAAACGTCTAGAAAAGTGATTTTAGACCAGGGTCATTGTTCGTCATTTTTTATCAGGATCTCAATAACTTGATCTTACAAACCGAAGGTAATAATGTACAGTAATTCTATTGATTAGCCAAAGGAAACTGATTTAAAAATTTGGTTAATTTTACATTTTTTTGTAAAATCCACTTAGTTTGTAGGATTTTCCATAGTTGATAGTCAGAAAATATGGATATTTATATACCAGTCGCGTGCCAATAGGTCGTTTTGAAATTTTTAGAATTCGCATTAAATTTATTTAATATTTTTAGTGATATCGTCGTTCGATTAAGCGGAGCATCTCGGTTTACATATCGTCGATTTGGTGCAATAGTGACACAAGTCAAAAATTATATATTTTGAGATAATCGAACAAAAATCCTTTAAATTTAACAATGTTTTATCTGGCGTAGTATCACGTCAAAATTACTCATAGTTTCATAATATTATATTATTTTTTAGGAATAACATCACATCTCGAAATAGGGCTGTTGGAGCCCTAATTTTAATAGGGTCAATTAAATATTTTAAATTCTGAAAAATTAGATATTCTAATTAAATCGTCCATAAATAAAAAAAAATTACATAACAAAACAATTACATTTATTGTTTAATTTTTTAGTAATAACAGAATTACTACCAAAAATAGTTTCAAATCGATTTCCTTAAAAATATGCTTTTTGCGGTGTGACACTGTTGCAACAAACCGACGATATGTATATATATAGAATTAACTTAATTAAAATTTAGGACACTTCAATTCTTAATAACGTGTCTATAAATTATTTTCACTACTTGGTTTATGATTTACGGATAAAATATTTCTCGATTTAGTACCCTAACTCATGTTATAAAATCGCCAAACTAAAAAATAAATCCCATACTGCCTCTCCCATTCTACATTTTTTATCGAAATGGTATTATTTCATTTATAAACAAACCATTTAATTTAGCTCATCGATTTCGAATTATTTTATTTATTTTTTATTTAAATCAAACCATCAAAATCATTCAATTTTCCTTACTTGCGCTAACCATTGAAACGAAAAATCAAAAACATAACTCAATTCTCGATTAGAGATCTATGAAAACTCTTGTTTTATATGTTCATCCCGGACACAGAAAATGAAAAGCAATAAAAACATTTTGGATGTAATAAAATCAAATCAATTTAATTAAATAAAAATCGAATTGAAATAAATTCTAAACCCAAGATTTTCTATTTCTATGTTTTATACTATACATAAATCGTAGGCTATATACAAACCAACTATCGTTCCGCATTTCTTTTTTTTTATCAATCAATCGGAAAATGGTTCAACCACATCATGAGGAAAACTGAATACATAAAATATGTTGCTGTTGTGCGCCAATATACTGGTACACGTACTACGTATGTACATTGTACTTTACACAAGTGTTTACAGTAAATTAATATTGAGACAATTATTTCCGATACAACAACATCAAAATCTGCATTGCAGTTTCCACATCATACCGCACATTGAACTGGGGTCATACATTTAGGTTCCGATTAATAACGCTGTTTAATTCTTTCTGAACCGATAATTCAAGAACTACCACACCTCGTACTATGTATATCATGTACTAATCTGCTATTCTACATACACATGTCGAGATCAATATGTAATTCAAATTTTATGGCTTTAGGTGCTATCTCGATTAAAAATATGTAGTGGTTTTTATTATCATTATGCGGTGTACAATTTTCATTCGCTCCTGAAAATATTGAAATACTTTATGACCTATAAAATGAGAGAAATACTTTTTGTTCAGCAAGGAGCATACAGCACACAAAAAAATGAAAAAACTTGATAACAAGAAAAAACGTGATTAAATAATTTTCATTCTCGTATCTCTATATATTTTGTACTTTTGTGTGGTTGTTATCGTTGTTGTAGCGAAAATCCTTAAATGGAAAAATATTTTTTTAACTTTAAAAAGGTGAATGGGTGAGACAGATTTTTCTGATTTTTCTTCCTCATGTAATCGGCAATGGTTAGTACATTTATATGGGGAGAGTAAATAAGAATAAACATAGAAATGAGAAAATATAAAAGTGGTGGCGATGTAGTGGGCGGAAGAAAGCAAAAATTTGATTGTTTAAAATCCGAAAAAATAAAACGTTCGCAATAGCAGCAATAACTAGGATATCCGTTTGTTTTCCGTTCATAGTATCATTTTCAATTCGTGTGTGCTTTATTTTGAGTACATATACTGATATTTTAGATGGGTTGTTTTCCAGTGCGACTTCTGCACAATTTCACGAACGGAAAATGGAAAACATAATAATCGAATATAATACAAATTGGTACTTATCTTTGCATTATATTATTATTCCGTATTTCGTTTTATTATATTTTGGCTAAACAAGAAACGAAAATTGGAAAAACTTATAATGGCATAGTTATTATTGTTTTCCCAGCATTTTTCATACAAAGCAAAATCCTTTTTCTGTGTATATGCGGTCAAATATAAATGTTAGTCTGTATCTGTGATGTATGTTCGTTTGTAATACGATGGAAAAGTAAAGACATAACGCTTAGAATAAAGATGGGAAAATGAGGGTGGAAAATGAGGCATCGATATAATTTATTTTATATGTGATATGAATGTACATAGTTTTTCGTTCGATTATTTCTGTAGCTCAATGTAATAAAAAGAAAAATGTGAAAAACCTAATGGAAAATAATAAATATGGGATTATAATCATTTTTGTTTTCTTTTGAGTAAAGATACATCTGGAGGCTGCAGTGAATACTAGAATTCTCATATTTTTTCAACATACTGTTTGGATGAACTTAACAACTAGAAGTAAATAATTTGATCCCGCTTTAATTAGTAAATACTTAATGTATAATGTATATTGTTTGTTTTATTTCATTCAATTGATTTGCCTTTGGTCTTTAAAGCAATTTTTTGTATAATCTATCAAATTTGCGTTTTTTTCACGATTTTAATCTCCTTGAATTAAGCAGACCCAACTCCCGGTATTAGTAACTTCACATTCATATGAGTAGATTTCCTGGACTGCTCAATGTATGAGAAAATACTACTAGCAAATTTTTAAAAATTGTGAAAACTAGAGTGTCGTTAAGTGGGGACCATAATCGAAAAAAAAGAGTTACAAAGGGGGGAATTTAATTTAATATTAGAAACAAATTTATTAAGAATTTGTAGAAAATCTACATGTCTGAAACTTAAAGAATAAAGAGTGTTAGTTGAGTTATGATTGGAGATCTAAATACATCTAGGCATATAGAGTATATCAGTAATACAAAATAATCAGTAGCTCGCCATCCAGGGGTGCAGACTACTCATAGAATTGTATATTACGACCACATACAGAGAACTCTTAGGTCATAGAATTCTAAACCAATTGTGATATTCCTGAAGATCTAAACACAATCAAATTCTTCCAGTTCAGACACTATCTCAAAATTTTCCAACTGTGACTCGCAGTATGCAAACTCTAGTAAACACTTACCAACAGTTCCAATCGGGTTTTATAAACATGGTACACGACATAGAAAATTTTCTCATACATCACTTGTAAAATCTGCATCATGTGCACAATATTCTCCACAAATGTCTTCACAATGTTCTCAAAATATAGTAGTATTCACGTGCAGGACACTAAAGTTTCCCACGAATGGATTGCAAATACAATTTCCTTGACACTTAATAAACACATTTTACAACACTTCGATTATTTTCACAAAACCGATTATCTTCGTTGCGAAGAGTTTCCCAAAATAGTAGACGCATGTGCAATAATTAAATTTGCTCAGAAAATGGTTTGTTACACTGCACACAGATTCAGCTCGAAAGACCTGTTCCGTATATGTGCTATGCATCACACTTAAACTTCTTTGTTGCCCTGGAGTACCGTCCACTGGGCTCCAGGAGATTGGGCAGAGACTACTTTCTTGTTATTTTATGGTTTTCTCTGCAATTCCACTTACTACAATTATTTAATACAATTCAACATACTTTACTAGAGTGTGTAACGTAATCCCGGTTTTCAAAATCACGGTTGTATAATAAAAGTCTCGATTTTTAGAAAATCCTGGTTTGGATTTTAGTAGGTGTCATTAATAGATTCTACTAATTAATTCTACTAATTAATATATTATTGATTCTACTAATTAGCGCCCATTCACCTACTCACACAACTACAGTATACCACCTGCACATTGCAAGCTCATCCTGTACACTGACATGGACGGTTGGTCAGCGCTGAATTCTGCACTCCAACAGAGGGTCTTAGTTTTGTTTATTTACATCACCAATCGTAATCGCTGGGATTCGAACCCAGTACCTCCCGGTCCAAGTGCCGAATCTTCAACCACTGCACAACTTGTCCGGTATCGTTCGTTCTCAATTACAAAAATTGCTTACAAAATTTCTTTATTGAATCACTCAGTTTTGTTGACTTATGATAAGAATGCTTAAATGCAGATGTAGTGAAAAGCAATTGTAACCACGCACAGCGCAGACAATAGATTTTAATAAATTTGCGCCTACCATGAGTTCTATTCTTTGTCATTGTTGTTGTTTAACACTGTACGTTGAGTAGGTGAATGAGTGTATTTGCTTGAATGAAAATTATAATGGTCCATCGGAGATCAAGTAATAAAAAATGTACCAGAAGATTCGCAACGAGCCGTTCTGTAAAAATAAGCGCAAAGCGAAGATCATTCGAAGCTGAACAGATCACTATGCCTTCACATTAGTATGTATCTACTATAAGAAATTTTGATCCATGTTTGATTAATTTTTGGCGACTTGAACAGTGATCCTTTCTGATTTCCGTTAACCTCCACTAATCTTTTACAGGACGTGCATTATAATTTTGTTGAAAAATTTGCCACAACTGTTTTTTGATTTCGTATCAAAACAGGTTTGCTCTGCGTTAGCTAGCTACGTATGTAGTTTTTTGCCCGTGCACCTTCTCAAAAAGTTTCGGTAGTTGTTCTGAAAATTCCCTTGTAATTTTCTATTCAGCGAAAAGGCGTTTTATTTTTATAAGTAGAAATAGCGTTTCACAAAACATCACGGCAAAAATAAGACCAAACTTGCATTCAAATCAAGTCTCCAAATTTTACCTCAATTTATTTTAACAATCATTTATGGCAAAAAGACCATTTAGTGCGAAGCTTCTACAATAAAAGCAACGTTCAGCAGAAACAAGTTCTCACACATACGTACACACACACACACACACACACAGCAAACAAAAAAAGCATGAAAATGAAGAAAAATTAGAATTTCGAGATCCAAACGAATAATTTTTTTATGGATTAATCTTTGAGCTCCCTTGTTTAGTATTCTTTTCGACTGTGTTTTGCTTTTTTTATTAAGGTCATGTAGTAATTACTATTGTTGTTTGTATACAGTCTTTAAGGGTGGATTTTATGCCATTTTTACCATTTTTGGGTTACATGATACGTGACTTAGATAAATGTATTTTTCTTGTCATTTGGCTGTCATTAAAATTACTTAAAAACAAAAACATTGTTTTAAACCCTAAAAAATGATAATGAAATTTAGGGTGCTGCCTTTGCTGTGGACAAAAATAGATAAAACAAAAAAGACGTTGCGGATATGTAAGATTAATTGGCAAAAATAGACGGGTATAAATAAAGGATGCGGTTGACAAGACGGATATATGAATTTTGTCTGGCAATTTAATGTTTCACGACCCATTTGTTGTTTTAAGTAAAATTTTAATTAGGAAACGCCTAAACATCGGTGTTTTACCTAAATGTATACGCGGACATATACTTCCTTGTAGATTTCCCATTTATTGCCGCAACACAAATATTTAATAAAAAATACATTAATGCAATAATGGCCTTAACCAAGTAAATTTTATTTGATGGAAGGTTTTGTTTGCTACACCTAGCTGTGAGAAAATAAAATTCGATCAGACAATGAATGAAAATATCATGTCAGCACTAAATAACTTTGATGGTCAATTTGTATCATGCTATGCAATTAACTCCAAACTCTTTCAAAATTTGAACTTTGCCCGAATATGTTTGTAATTATGAAAAGTTATCACTTAATTTTTAGTTTGGCAGTTTGGCTTGCTGGTTTGTTACATGTACGCCTGCCAACGGGGTTTAATGTATGTACACAAAAAAAACTGTCATGTTTTTTTTAACATACATTTTTCGCTTTTGTTTGTTGTTTTATATATGTTACGTTCTGACATTGAACTGAAAGTAAAAACGCAAGTAAATTCACATCGTACTTAATATTTTTGTTTACTTTTTTTTGTTGGTTTTTTTGATGAAATTTCACATTTTTATGATTATGATTTATGAAAACTGATGAATAAAATTATAAAAAAATAATAACACAACGAAAAATGTTGAAGGCGACGACGAGAAATAATTTTCTCATGACATAATATTTTGTTGCTGTTGTTATTATGTTGCGTTACACTTTTGAGGTTAGGGACTCCGGGAAATATTGCACATTGTTATGTAATTGCAACCTTGAATATATTTTCATTGGAAGAGATTACTTAAACACGTAAATAGAATTTGACGGTCTTGCGATATTGGAAGTTTAAAATAATTAAATAGGTGTAATACTGAGTAGGAAACATGTCGCAAAAGAAACGAAAACGTTTATCTTTATTATTTGTATATACTTAGATACGAGTAGGTTTCTAATATTCATCAAAATGTCAAGCTTCTTTTTTTACACACTTACCACTTTGATTAATAGTTTCCCATTTAAGTGTTCAACTCGTTCCTCCACATATAAAGTTTATTCTTATCGGTTCACTAAATTTTAAGAAATTATGACTGTCTGAACATGGCTTAACATTTTTTTTATTGCGTATGTCATAAAGGATTACAATAAAATTTGAATTTCCATACTTAAAAGGTGTAGGAAAGAGCGAATAATTTAAAAATTGTTTGCTCGTTTTCTCGATTAATTTTTAATATCCTAAATGAATTATAAATTTCATGACCGTTTAAATTAAAATGCTAATTTTTTTGTAGCGCCCCTTAGTAAACGATCGTAGCAAAAAGGAAAATGTAAAGAAAACCATTATACGTGGTGGTACAAGACTGAATTTATTAATATTTTTTCCTCTTCTTTCGTATTAAATGATTTTTATTTCTTACCACTGAGAACTGAATCGGAAAATTAATTAAAATTGCATCTCATCATTTCTATATTTCATGGTGATTTGTGGAAACAAATCTTAATAAAATTAACACGATGCTTAGACATGAAAATGAAAGTTTTTCCCACCCAGATTGTCCCGGAAATTTATAGAAGACAATGAAATTGTTTTATTTTAAAATGAAAATGCATTTTTACGATAATTTTAAGAGCGTGATACATAAGATGGTTTATGCTGATGCGACCATTGTTTTGTATTATGTATTTATACAGTGATTTAATTAATTGGATCACGCTTATTTTATGTAACACAATCTAAGAGTTTTGTTAAAAAGATTTTTATGTAAGTGTGTAATTGTGGGTCTTGTGCAAAATGCTGTAATGCATTTGAAACCAAAACCAGTACGATACCAGTTCGATTTAAGTGCTTAATAATCGTATTTATGGGTTGTATATGGTCAGAGGAAAATTTATTTTATATATTTTCGTCTTATACAACTGTGATTGTATTCCTTTGTCCCAATTTCTTATTTTATTTCTAATTCTATTATATTAAATCGAGACATGACAGCATTGTGTTATTGTATTTTATATGGTTTACAGTTCGTTAATATTTAAGATAGTTTTCTGTATACACCAAAAAATAACCCCTGGCACATCAAGAAAATATTGTATTGAGAAAAATTAGAGATATGTTCAGTCAGGTTCCTAAGGGAAATATCATGATATAAAATTTTATTTTATTTACAATGGAAAATGTATATCCATCTACCATATATTCATTATATATTTATTTATTATACTCCTATAGTATTTCTATTTCCTAAATTGGAAAATGAAGAAAACTATCGAAATGTGGTATTTTCTTCTGAATACATGTAATACTTAACATTTAGTTTTCATCATATAATAATGTATATGAGTACACTCTTAGTATTAGAGTGGCGGACCATATTTTGCTCGAATTGCATACTATATTAGTAAAACTACATTACCATTATAGTTTGCTGCGCTAAGTTAAAATATAATCTTATGACGGCATTGTTATCGTTTCATTAAAGTCCTACATTCGAATTTTTTTCTTCTGGTGCATTAAACATTTCCTACAAAATGAATTTCTTCAACCAGTAAAGGTTTAATTTTTTTAAATTTGACTAAATTCCAGCATTTAGTCTGTAATAAATTACTGTTTTCAAATAAAAAAGTTAGGTTCTAGTTAGCCTTCATCCGAGAAATCAATTATGAATTAAATTTCCACAAAATGTATTTTAGATTTCTCCATTCTACTAAAGAGTAGAGTTAGACCTGTTCCATTTATTATTTATGTTTTGATTTTGAACAATATTCTCGATGGTAGGTTTTCCGGTTTCTTTTAAAATCACCATCATATGCTGTGTATGTAACTTGATAGTTTCCCCAGTTTCGTAGCGCGACCTCAACATTTCTGCAAGGATTTACGTTTTGATGTTTATACTGAATATAGAATTTTATTATTTTTCGCAAAAGTGGTCTACTTATAAACCGGAATTTCTCCGCAGGGGATTATATTTGATATTTCGTTAGTTGTCATTCCGAATACGGAAATCAATGAATTATTGTGTGTTAAAATTAACAGTGAAAATACCATTAAAAGCACTTTCATTATTTCTTACTGTGTAATTCCTTGCAGTCAAATTATTGTTTTTCGATTTTAATGAACGCTGCCGAAAAAGGATTCGATAATATCGTCATTTAAGATTATCTTTTAATTTTTGGTGACTTTAATTTTTCTTATATATTAGCCTATCTAAGGATAATAATTGTATGTAATTTTATTATTTTTTAATGTAATTTTAAATCACAATGATCTAGAGACTCAAGTTGGCAATTTCTGTTCTGCTGCTTTGGAATGTTATGAACAACCTATAAGGTAATAGATTCGGTAGAAAAATACAAAGCAATTTTCTATTTGGTATAATAATGAATTACGTACCAAAACACTTTGGACCTGCTTAATAAACGTCTTATTAAAAGTCGATCTTCTATCACTAACTTAACCGTATTCGGGTCACACTGTTTAAAGGCTGTGGAGAAAGACAATGGGACTGATTAATTGTTACCGAGTTTTACTTAATCGAGTTCGAGAGGTATCTCACAAAATAATTTCATTAAAGCTCGCGATTCCTTGATTTTCCATTTCATTTTTTAATTTAAATGAACTCTTACCTCAAAAATCGTAACTCATTGGTTATATTTAGATCACAACTACTGCACCTTTTAAATCAATATTTAAGGAGTCTCCGAGGCTGGGACTTGGATTCACCTTTTTACTCTGTCAATTAACAGTCTAAAATATGCGCTATTTCAAATGCAACCTATTTCCTTAAGCGAATATATACCTATTCCCTTAAGCGGGACTTTGTAAATTTTATCAGAAATTTGTAAATTTTCAAAAGTAGACTAGTAAAATGTTCTTTAACTTCAGAATTACCTATTTACTCTTGAATCCGACTGTGGTCATCTGGGCCGGCTTAAACTTAAGTAAGCCCAGACGGTGTTGTTTGGGACAAGTCTGATGAGGACGAAGGTACAAATTTCGCATTTTTTAATAAATTACACCCCCATCTTCAATAAAGTTACTCCAGACTCCGTCTGGGCTTGCTTGGGATTAGGATCTATTCATATAGCAATAGCATATTCCATGAGAACGTTGTTAATTCTTAAGTTACAGTTCATTAAATTACTCTATATGCTTGCACACTATTTTTTCGACATTAGTATTGCAAATACCAGAAGTGAAAGTACATTAAATTAAAAGACATGTGGACATCATTTGTCGGAATTCTAAACACGGAATTCATTTATCAGTTAAATGCTAAACTGGAAGCTTGTTGAGATTATCAATTGACGTAAAATACTCACCACTGTTTATCAATTTCATAAAAAATAGATTTTTATTTGATGTAATCACTTACTCCGTTTCTAAATGGTGACAACAATTAACTACCCACGCAAATTCTTTTTCAAGCTATACGCAGTTAAAGGAATAATTTAAACATTATAGGCTGTTAAATTTTAGTTATTTCAACAAATTCAGTAAAAGAATTATTTTTTAATGAGTATATTGATATAATAACGCAATTTTAGGGATGCTGGTTTCCAATTTCTCATTCCTCCAGAATCTATACCCTACATTCACATGGTTAATATCAACCATTTTCCTGAATTGAAACCAAAATTCATTTTGAAATTCTACAGCATTTCACGAATACATTTTTATTGAAAATTACAATTCTAATTCATCGAACAAACCGAATCTAATCGAATCCTGCCCATTAGGCAATCATGAAATTCGAGGGATATGAGATGACCGATTTTTTGAAATTAAGCCTTTCTCAAATGGTAAATCATAATATTTTCAGTCAATAGTGGATTGCATGTGTAATGTGGGGGAATAACGGCACACTTGCGAATTTACAAATGTATTTTTACGTATGAGTGTGAACCTCATTTACACCGAAATAATGATCTCACTATTTATATCGAGAGGTGCTTTTACAAGCCAGTTCACTATTTACTGTTAATAATTTTTATTTTTTGCTAAAACTTGTCTGTCTGTATTTTGAGGTTTACACGCCCGACAATCAAATTTTGTTAAACGGTAGTGGCACAAACTTTAGTTTAGTTCTTTCGTTGTAGGTCAAATGCGTGAATAAATTATTAAAATCTTATTACGTTAAAATTGATATGATGTATCTTCCTGAATTCCGTCAATTATCTTGCTTTATGCACTATTTGAATAAACTGAACTTTATATAAATATATATGAAAACCGGGAAATATAATTGGCTACATAAATTTTATAAATTGCACTAGAATTATATTTTAACAAGCATTTTGCAACGTATACTAACGACGAAGCATATAAGGAACCAAAACAATTAAGCTTTATTTATTTCTCTAAATATTTTATGAAGTCAAAAGTAAATAGATAAATCTACCACATACACAGCACATACTAAACTATAACATGCTGATAATAAATCGTTTAAAATCCATCAGATAATCACAACCAGATTGGAACATAAATTTTTCCACCTTGTTCACCAGTAGAATATGCTAATATTACATTTTTTCTTCCTGATATGTTTGCCACTCGTAATGTATATTAAAAACTAAAACTCCAAAACTAAGTGTGTTTCAACCATATTCGAATACACAAACAACAACAAGAATAAATTCACCAGGAAATGTGAACATCAATAAATTTCCATTGCATAAACTTTTTGGCTTTTTTGTGTGCGCGCTATATGTGTGTGTGTGTTGTTCCTCGATCCAAACATGAAGAGCAACACACACCAAAAAGCTGAAAAACCAGTAAAATAACCATAAAGCTACATCAAGTAATTTTTCATTAAACAAAGAAAAACGAGAAAAATCATAAAAAAATGGAAAACTTTTTTAAAATCATTTATCTTCAACCCATTTTTCGTTTATGTTTTTTTTTTATTTCAAATTTTCCATATCTCTTTTCTTGTGAAAATATGTACATCGCTTTTTTCAATTTTCCCACCCAAAACCGGGTTGATGTATTTTTCTGGTATACATTACGTTATGTGCTGTGATGTTCCCTTGGAAAAACGACGTAATAAATACCAATTTAATTTTCCGTGTGTTTTTGTACTTGTAATATTATTCACCGTTGTTTACCGGCACCAGCAGCAGTAACACACAAGAAATGTAAAATAATGAAGTCACCAGAATATCGAGCACAAAAATGCCGTAATAAATTCATTTATCTTATATTTATTGTTGTATGGATTTTTCCAACCTTTTATCCTTGTACGAAACGAAAGTAGATAACAAATAACACGAGAGTATGCTGAGAATGACTCGCTTTTACAGGAATTTAAAAACACCGGCCACGTTATTGTTGTTCGCTTCTAAATGATTAAATTTCAGTAATTTTATTAAGACAATGTGAAAATTCTGTCTAATATCTATTCTGTCGTTAATCCTTTTGTCTTTGTAATGTGATTGTGTGCTGCTCTTGTGAAAATTAAAATTAAATTTTATTTTGCTTTTACTATCGTACACAAGGATATTTTATTTTTATCTATTCATTAAATACACCTTTTGTTTATGATGGGATATATAAATTTATTTTGAAAAATTTTCCAGTAATGAATTTTCTCAAAAATCGTAACACATTAATTTTTATGACAAAATAATTATTTAGGATATAAAACTGGGACGTTTTAATTGGTTTTTGCCACTTTATTTCATGTTTGAATTTCAATGAGTTTGTGCAAAGAAGTACCCAGTTCACTTCTTCGTCTGTTCGCCTATTATTGGGTTTTATTTGTATAATTTAAACGAGGTTAAAGTTTATTATAGGTGTCAAAAGTATTAGGTTTTAGAACAATAGACACAATTGTATGATTTTTTAATATATTTTGATTAATGGTTTGGTAATTTAGTGTTATTGTTTAGGTTAAATATTAAACTTGATAGAATCTTTATAATTTATGTGATTAAAATGTATCAGTGGGGAATTGTAGCAGCAACCCCTTCCAAATTGAAAGATTTCAGTCATTATCGGAGACAATTTATTTCTGAAAGTAGAATGATATAGGTTTCAGTGGTTGACACACTGTTTTTGACCCATTGTAATACCACGCATTCACACCATATCATTAACCCATTCACATATTCACCTACTCACACAACTACATTATACCACCTGTACATTGCAAGCTCCATGTCAACCTGTACATTGACATGGACCGGTGGGTCGGCGCTGAATTCTGCACTCCATCAGAGAGTCTTAGTTGTGTTTATTAACATCACCGATTGTAATCGATGATAAAAATTTGGTTTGCATCTAGCCTCTGATGGGATTCGAACCGAGTACCTCCCGGTCCAAGTGCCGAAGCCTTAACCACTGCACCACTTGTCCGGTTTGAATGATATAAAATTCTTACAAAATACAGACGAATCATTGTCAAGTATAACAAGATTTCACTTCCCAACTATGTTAAAGGATTTGTTTGTGCATTCTCAATTAAAGTGTGAAAAATGTGGTTTAGCAAAACTAACTGCCGCAGATAAATCCAAGTGCTAGCCAATCTTAAGGTGCTTATTGAGTCTACCTTCGCCAATAGTGAAGAAGTGTCACAAAAATGGGTTTGGAAAGATGGGTTGGTAGCCATGTTACCAGCAAAAAAACTGCTTCGCATCACGGCATCTACGCCGTAGATAGAGGAGATGTGACATTTGACGACGTGATAAGAGGATTCCATTTTATTTCCTAAAACACGCGAAGTAAGTTAAGTTCTCCAGCTCACCTTTAAATTACTTGAAATAATACATCAATTAAATGTATCATCTGTTGATAATATATAGGCAATGTTGAGCGGCTTATGGCTCAAACACTTAAATTTGTGCCTGGGGCAAAAGCTTGGCACTCATACATGTTAAAAAATATAAAAATCTTAACATCTAAGGAACTAGAGGTCACAAACTAATATTTCCCCTTCTTTAAGAGGTGGTCTATGAGTTGAAAGGCTGCAGAAAATGTTTTTTTTTCGTTTTATTGGGAGAACAGTAATTTTTCAAAATAAGCTTGGAACAAACGTTGTCGCCTATGGAAATCGTATTGAGACCCTGAACGTACTTGTAATTGCTCTGAATACCATGTTTCGGTTTTGAAGGGATTTCGGGGCAATTAAAGCTGAATAGTGTTTTTAAATAGGAAAACAGGAACGACGTCTTTCTCGGGTTATCTTGTTGTTTCTCAAAATAAATGTATTTTTATAAGTTACAACTTTTCTTTGTAGGCGTTTTTCCTCCAAGACCTTGTTTTTTTACTTTTTCAATCGCTGAAAGTTTCATCAAAATCATGCTTCCGTTTTTATTTTATTTTTAAAAGCTATTTTTCACCTTACAACCACCTAATCGTCTCTTCGACTTGCCTATAAGGAACGAACTTTAGTTACGTCATTTTTATGCTAAAAAACGTTTTGCAATTTAGTTTTTCTGCGACACTTAGTCTAGAGCACACAAGGACCTCAAGCATCATAAATTAAAGCAATTTCCATAAACAGCACTTTTTGTTTCAAAAACTTCCTTATAAAAACTACCATTCTCCCAATATAAGGATAAACCATTTTATAAGATAAGCCTTTCAACCCCTCCCCTACACCCTCCCGATTGTTCCAGAGGAGAAATGGGCAGACTTCTTTTTATTTATTTATTGTTAATGTAAACAAGGGCCTTAGTGGTTGCATCCATGATCTACGATTACCCCGATAGTCCATCCATGCCTTTTTTTTAGTATATCACAATCAATATATTGTTTATGAACGATTGACTTCTTACAAAAATAGTAAAAGACAAAAGATAACTGTGGGCACATGTAAATCCTAGGCAATCAACTTATACGGGTTATCTTCATAAGTTCAAAAAAATATGAGAAACTCGTCCATGCAACTTAGCACGATAACATCCTTAGATTTTGTCTATCCGATGTGAACACCTAACTAGAAAACTAACTTAGTCTGACCAGCTGTTAGCGTGATACTTATGTTGCCAAAATATCAGTGTAATCAAATAATTCTTTGGCGACATTTTAGGAGCAATATGGACGGACATAATTTCGATCGAGAGGTAAATACAGGGGCGAAGTCAGGAACGCCGTACGAAAATTTTAAACGGTGTTGAATTTTTATATGAGAAAAATGTACATTCGTCAGCTTTACGCAATCAAACGAATTTGTGAGGTTTTTTGGAATAATAGAATAAACCCGGTAGAATTGCTGATGCTTTTCCTTTCAACAGTTGAATACCGTCTAGAATTTGCACACGTTGCTCCTGATTTTTCCGCAGACTTTAAAATTCGTTCGGTTTCGTCAATTTTTAAAAAGTTTTGTCATGACACAAGGTTTCAACCAATAGTGTTTTTGTTGTTAACTAATCGGCTTTTCGTTCGGAAATATTTTTAAAAAATAATATTTAAAACATAATTTTTAACATATACATAGTATGTTTTAAATATTATTTTTTAAAAACATTTCCGAACGAAACCCCGATTAATTAACAATAAAATACAAATAACGGTCGCATATTACCATTCTTTTTAACAGTGATTTTGATTCACTTTAGGTATTTTAACATTGTCAATATCGTTGTAAGGGATTCCGCATTAAAAAGAATTACAGGAGTTTATATAGAGCAAGAAAAATGAAAAGCCTGGATTTACTGCGGAACCTTAGTAAAAGTAACTATTTTTTGTAAAATTATTATTTATTTATTTATTATTTAAATTCAGGCTGCTTTACATATTTGAATTTTATTAATTTTGAGTTTTATTAACCAAGGAACATTCCAAATAAATGATAAACTAGTGTTCGTCTCCAGGCAGCAGGAATGAAAAGAGGTTTTAACCGGTTACGCATTCCGAACACAACAAATCAGAGAAGAAACGACGCAGTATGAAAAAAATAAAGGCTTGGCCTGTGCCATTTTCACCAATATATACGGCCACAACAACAATGGCAATGACTGAAAATGACAGCGTGAGGAAAATTCAGCGTGTGTGAGAAAACAGATACAATGACAAAAAAATTTAAAATAAATTTTCCAAATAATTGATCCTTATAATTTTTGATTAATATATAGTTACATTCATAATTCAAAAATTGAATTGAAAATCTTTATTTAAAGTTTTCATTTAAATTGGTTGATTCCAGAGCTTTTTGTTGAAAAGCTACCGTTTAATTAAATGGCACGACGTAGACAATTAATATTTAGGTTTTTGACTTGAAACTGGCTTTCTTTTACAAAACAATATTAAGTATAGTAAACCATAGTAAAAATTTCGAGATTTTAAGATTTTTGCAGACCTCCATTTATGGTTGTACGTCTGCTGTTTCGTGCATATTATATTTTTGTTCTCGTATAGCTATCTCCTGGTTCGAGGTGAACTTTAGATTTGGGCTTTTCCATAAATTTGGAGATCATAATTTTTGGTCGAACTCAGTCCACCGAAAGTGGAAGCCGCCATATTAGCTTATTTAGTGCTTCCTTTCATTTGTGAGAAGAACGACTATGAACAAAATATTAAAATTTAAATGTTTTCGATTAAAAAAATTCATAAAATCCCTAATAAATTCAGGCCTTTCATTTATGTGGGTGATCAAAAAACAAAACATAAATATTTTTTGTGCGACTACCGTAATTACTAGAGCCACTGCCTGTATGTATTTTAGATGTTGGGCGATTTATTAAAGCGGTCCATATAAAATTCGTATTAAGGCTCGCAATTTTAAGCAAGCCATAAAGTACATGGCAGTGCAACATTGGCAACTGTGGCAACATTCAATCACCATTTACAAGACATCTACATATATCAGATCGATTGTTAATGCTATCGACTGTAATTTTGTTAAATTATTAAAGTTAAAAGATAATTAAGTTGATTAAATATTTCGTTTAATAAGCTTTACTCTAATTTCACAAATCAGCTAATAATTTCAGATAAAAAACTCAAATATTAGGATTCTTATAAAATTCGATCAACTCTTATTGGTTTTTGTTGATATACCAATCCTGTTTCTTAGAAATAAAAAAGTAACCGCTTCAAGTATTCTTTTAAAGTATTTTATCTCAAAAGCTTTTCTGGTTTTTTTAATATCCATATAAAATTTTGGAAAAAAATAATAACTATCGCGTATACAAAATAAAATATATCTGTGCGCGATGTTTTGCGACATCTGCTTTCCGTTAAATTTACATTGCTTACTGTTTCATATCGTTTCCACTATGACCAAATACTAAAAAGCTTTAATAAAGAAAAATAAATTTAAAACAAATATTGAAATTAGTTTTTTTTTGTATATAGAGGTTCTTTATATAACAACCCTAGTATGAGATAGATTTGCCCCATTTTGATGACAGTATAATGAAAAGACAGCCGCAAAATATAAAATAGAAACAAATCCTGTGCACGACATTAGAATCTTTATTGACGGAAAAATCAATATTGTTGAGTTATTTTTGCTGAATAAAATACAAAAAAGCATTCCCGAAATCGTAAATTTAAATCACAAATAGTAATGTTCGGTATGTATTTTCCCGCCACCGCAGTCGAACAACAAAATGTAACAGATGTTTAGGTTTTGATTGGAATTAGTAAATTTAACGGAAATGATATGGAAATTTTGAGAATGTGCAAGTTTTTTTTTACCTATATGCAATATTTGTAACACCCAAAACCACACATCCCATACAAATCTGTACCTACTACAGGTTATAGAAGAAAAAAGTATACGAATCATAAAATTTAATCGGAAGGAAAAAAGATTACGAATTAGATGAAAGAATATAATAACTTTGCGGAGACTACATAGAGTATAACTTTGCAATAGTATTAGTGGATGTATACTTGTAGTAATAGAATTAGTAATAAAAATAGTTTTTAAAAAATTTTCTATGTTTTTTTGTGAGCAGCGCCTTTTTTCATAGCGCACATATTATGATTTGAAATAAATATACAGATTGAGAGCAAAAAACATGCAGAATTATGGATATGTGCGAGGTTTGAGGAAAAGTTCAACAAAGTCGTTTTTTTAGTTAACTAACTTGTACAAGTTGTTGGCTATTGTTTGTTATTAATGTTAGATATAGCTTTTTGTGTCTGAAAGTTATAAAGTTTGTATTTCATTGGGAAAGGTCGTTGGCAGTAAAGTTGCCAAATTGTTTTATTTTAAGTTGCAGGTCGAGAGAAAAAAAAACACTATGCTTTTAGTTGAAGAGGTAATTAAGCTGAACAAGGCGGGCATTTTATTTTACAATTAATTGCTCTTGTTCGGACTTACGAAATACCCCAAAACTGACATGTTTGTAGAATTTATATGCATACTTTGTGATGATGGTAATACCAGAAAATTGGGGAAATATGCTAATCGCAAGCTTTTTATGTATATACAAATTTTAATTTATGTAAACATCAATAAAAATTCTCAAAGTGTACCAAATTGCCAACTTTATCCTGTTTATATTTTATTAGCTTCCAACAAGAAGAACAAAAATAAATTCTATCAAAGCATTATCCCACTTGAATCGTTAAATTTATCTTATCTCACTTCACATAGTACTACGCTACTACGCTTTTTTATTTCATACAAAATACATTCTGTAAAATATATTCTCAACTCTACTATATAATACAGGAGATAAGTACATTTACAGAAGATGTATATAGCAAAAGCTTCAGTCAAAGCTCATCAAAATATCTTAACTCTCAGTAGATTAAAAACCATAAAAGATAACACATAACAATTTAATCATTCCGCGCTATATATAGCGCACTCAAACACACAACGGCAGCGCAGAAGAATATCCAATGTTAAGAAATTTTTTGTATTAAAATAAAACTGAATATAATTTTCACATTTTCCCAACAAAAATAAAAATAAAGTAATAATAATAATAAACATATCCAATTTTTACAACATTAAGTAAACAAACACACATATTCCGTCTTTTCTAAAAATATATGGAAACGCTTTTCCACCAACCTCCCCTATAATACACACATTTTTCCAGTTTGCTCTTCGGTTTTATTCAATTTTTCATTTGTGTATTTTTTGTTTGTTGCCGCCATAGTCAAAAGTTATATTTTTTTTTTCTATGTGTTATTTGAATGGATGCGAAACACCTTTATATGCTCTCACCTTTTTTGACTACCACCTACCGGCGTATATACCCACCCCATTATTTATGCCGGATTTTTTTGTTATATGATTTTTCTTTCGTGGAATTTTCTTGTGTAAGTACAACTTAGTTTTGTGCGGTTTGTAAACACATAGATCTTAGAGTAGTGTAGATGGGTGCTCGGATAATTAATTGAAAATATTTTTCTTTGCTGCTTTATCGTCGCAGGTTGTTGGTTTTTGGTGCCCCGCAACATAAATTATTTTGTCGGCGTCGTGAAATTAGATGGAAAATAGTATTTCTGTTTTTTAATAGACCAAGATGTTTTCTTACAATTTTTCATCAGTTTCCGTTCTCGAAAAAATTATTTAATATGTGAGAATGTTGGGCAATTTTATTTCAATAAGCTGCTTTAAATGATGTAAAATTAAAAGCGAAACGTTTGAGGAGTGTTTTTTTATTATTTTATAAAGCTTTTAATAAATTTTTCTCGAGTCCATTTCAATGTAATTAGTCTGCTTTCTCCAGTCAATTGAACAAACTGAAGGCTCTTGCAAGACTGGATAAATGCGAACGTTAATTTTCTAACGTATAATTCATATAACGCGAACAATTGAAATTGTTTACTATACACTTGGTGAAATATAATAATAAAATATGCTTAGCGTCTCGGCCTCATACGGAATATAAGTATGAACCTGCTCATACCATAAATCAATTGCTGCCTGATTTAGCGACCAATTTATTCATTAGCTCAACTTTTTGAATTTTTGCGCTTTTCACAAATATATTAGGCGCGGAAAATTCCAATTCATGATCCAATAGCTCGCAGCCAGTTTCACTAGATTGGTTTCAGTAAAAAATAATAATACCTTCCTTGGCCAATATCCCTTTCACGAACCAAAATATTTTCTTTTCTTAACATGATCTTGAAATCGTTAGATTTTACTACAGTCTATACTTGCATTTAAAATATCCTCGGTGCCTATTGTAAAATTTTTGACGCCCGTAATCGACATGAAATCATGAAATTCTTGATGCGCGACGATGTCGAATAATCACCTATTATACTCCCCCTGCCCCTAATTATATCATGTGTTTTATTTTCGACAAAAATGAAAATTTGATATTGATTTAATTTGACAATTGAGGTGACGAACGTTGAAAACTAGTAATGCTTCTAAAACTGTTAGAATATGTATCATATTTCTTTAATTTTTTGTTTGATAGGGTTGTATTTTTAGATAATTTTCAGTCAGTTCAGTTAACAACATTATTTTTTTTTTTTTAATACGTATGCAAATAATTCATAATAGTATGTTCGATTCTGTCGAATTAATCTACATTATCAAAAAAAAAACACCATCGAAAATGCCGTAATAGCTCTCTGAACAACAATAACTGAAACCACTGTACGGCTATTGCCCAATAGCTGCAACTCGAGTAGCTTGCAATGATTGCACCAAGGAAGAAAAGCGAATCGATTAGCATGATTTGTGTGGAAAACGACAGCCCTCGAAGGCGTGTTTCAGGATCGATCAAGGGAAATATGTTGCTGTTGCGCTTAATAAAACCCAACATGGCCTGGATTCTTGTAGTAATATAATCAATATAACATCCAAAAAAACAATTACCCCACGGACAAAAAGTGCTCAACCTTCCTGACTCTGTTGTGCAAACAATATTGGTGAGATGTCAGGAAGCGGATATGACGGAACGAACTATAACTATTTCGAAGTTATAGTTATGGCGATTGAACCCTGGTATGACATATACGACAGTAACTGGGATACTTTACTTTTAATGTTAATAAATCTCCACAACGCCTTCGAATCAGGCGACAAGTTCTCCTCGATCCGCATTAGGTAATTACTAAAAAGAAACCAGTTCAAACTTTTAAATTCGTGATGAATGAATGACAAGTTATTCTCTCACGATGCAATATGGGTAAAAATAACTTCGTTAGAGAATAGCAGGTCCAAACATATGCTGCGACTATTGATTATACGGTTCAAATGGGTAGTTGAAATTCTCGCAAATAAACCGAAAAATTCAGTAATCGTTTCATCCATCAATCCATCCACGGAAAATGGAAGTCTCCATAATCATGCGAAATCGCCTTTTTAATAATCGAAACAAGAAGCAGTGAGAGCGGCCACCTTAATGGGAACTGCGATTACATCCAACCTAGGGTGCCTTGATTTTTTGTTGTCAGATGAATGAGATGGCTGACATACAATAACGATTCTTTTTTAACAGCCACCGTTTGAATATCATCGGATATAACACCTGTCCGAACTCTTAGCACATAGATCGTAATAATCATATTTGAGTTATCGAATTCATTTCGAAGGTGTATTTGCAGGCTGAGATTGTTGATTTCCTGCTAGAATGTTATTTTGAATTTTTGTCAAAATTGCTTTGGCTGACAGTATTTATGACATTTGTTGAGTTATTCCTCAACGTCGATGTATGAGTATAGAGCTATTCATTTCATTTCAGAATCATTTTGGCACACAATTTACAATTTAAGAAATCTCTTGAAAATTTGTCCCATTGGTAAACTTTGAGTATCGATAACCGAGATAAATGCTGTCCGCGAGATAAATGCTGATAAACGCATCGTAATAATTCCTTACTTAATGTGCTCGGTGTACTCGAGAAGTAGTAAATTCATCCCAGTAACATTATTCCACCCAACTTTAGAACTAGACGAGTAACACATGATGATTATTAAAGCTTGTTAAAGACCGGGATGCACAATTCGTTATTATTAAATAAAGAGAATTTTAAAAGTTTTCGAGTTTCATGCTTAAAGAATTTAAGGAAAATAAAAGAGATTTAAAATGAATATTAAATACACACTTGCAAAGATTAAACGAAACTCCGCTAAGGGCAAGAAAACTGAAAGAAAAATCAAAGCATCTATTAAAGGCTTAAATAAAACGAAGTCTTTTCTTGTTTTATTAAAGAAAACCGATTAGAAGTATGTAAATAAAATATATTTCCATGAGAATGTGGCGCGACTACCTCCATATAAGACAAAATGCCTGAATTATATCCTCTGCACTCTTGAAAATCCTGTTGGATGCCGCGTTTATAGGAAATGTGGTATTTGGCATTCTAGATTCACCATACATCACTCAAAATCTTTCATTTCATGTTCCGAGAAGGAGACTACGTAATCACCGACTGCTGAACACGATTCCACAGTAACTCATTTTTTGCGATTGACACAATCATAATTAGTGATTTAAGTACTAATTTTAATGTATATTTTTGTGTTTTCGTTCATTTGTTAATTATAGCAAAAAGTTTTATATTTTAATTTTATTTTTAAATGTTTTGCTTTTATACTTTTAATTTTGAAATCTCAACTGTAATTTTACTAAATCGATTTCTTTAAATAAATAAACAAATTTAAGCACGTTACGTAAAATAATTTGAAAATTTAATGTTGATCCAAGGAACTGTACGTCTCGGTTTTTATTTTTATACTCGTATTTAATTATTTCCTAATCACGTTATAAATTTTGTAAATTAAATAAATCTAACTGATTTCAGTTTCAAACATGCTGAGCTCTCCAATAAACTGTGCTGAGTCGTTCGTAAACCGATGATAAATATTAAATCAATATATCCATTACCACGATCGACATGAAACAATAAATTCACCAATCATTAATAAATTAAATATTTCTTGAAATTATATCGTGATCATGAGAAAACTGTCGTAAAATTTAAAATTATTGATATATTTATTACGATAGTACATCATAAGTAGAAATTTCCAAATACCACAGTAAGATACAAAAAATGATCACTCCGCAGGGGTTTGCGATAAAAGTTTTCAAGAATTTAAGAGAATTACAAACTTCAATATAAAAAACTTTAACAGTTTTCTTTTAAGTTTTATAGCAAAATGGTACACAACGATATTATTTTTGTTCCTGTCTAAGTTTAAGTAAAATCTATAATTTTTGCTTGCTACATAATTTATCATCAGAAAAAATAGTTTTAATGTCACGTGCCATTTCACATGTCATTTATGAATATTTAAATTGCACAGTGCACACTAGATAGATTCGTAAAACAATTAAAAGAAAAATCATTATTTATATCCTGGATGCAGATCTGAGATTTACTTCATTTTTCATGTTGTTCTACTTCAAAACTTTCTTGGTTTTCATTTTATTTCGATGTCGCGGTTGAGGAAATTCTTTAATTTAAAAATAAAAAATTCAGTTTTGGCTACAAGAAATTGTTACATCTATATGGACGTAATATTGAGGGTACTGACCTTAAACTTGTGTAAATATTAAATAAAATGAAATAATAAATAATGAAAGTAGTATTGGTTGTTGTTGCTAGTTTTCATTAATGTTTGTTGATATGTATAGTAACGAATGTTGAAAAATAAATATTGAACGTTTAATAAATTGACCTTAGACTGGATTTATATTGCAAGCGAAATTATTTCAGATCTGAGCATATGATTTAACAGTTGATGTTAAATGGTGAATACTTCTTTGTAATTCCATGAAAGAGAGTAGGAGACACAATCTCAACCAAACCAACGAGAATAAAATGATTTTAAAATATATTAAAAAAGGTTGGTTAACCTGTTTAATGAACATTTACTTACTTAAATTTATATTTATTCATCATTAAATGACGAGTAACCAAGACAAAATTTCTTAAGACGAGAGAAAACAAAAAAAATAAGCATGTTATTTTACCAATAACAAAAAATTGCAAACTGATTTCTTAATCTGTTATTGACGATGAACTTGAAAAGGTGGTGTTTGTTTTTTTTTTTTGTTAAGAAAAAGGAGATAGATTTTTTTAGTTAAAGGTTTACAAAAAATTTCTTATAAATGTAAAAATTATCACACCGCAACTACTTAAAGCCGATATGACCTTATCGCTAAAGCGCAAGTGGATCCTACATGTATATATCAAAACGTCTTGAAACAATATTATCCATCATCTTGATAAGCTTATAACATAAAGCAGCAGCATAAGAAAAACATCTCAAGAATTTATAAAAAAACGGAGAATAAAAACTTTGATTTAAATATAAAATTTTTAATCAAATTAAGTTTCGAAAATACATACAAGTCGTATTTGCAAAACACAGTTTCAACCATGACTGGAATATACACACCGCATTGAATAAGAATACGAAAAAGAAGCTAAGAATAAACTCATTTTCTTTATTGTTTTCACATCTTCGCAAGGTCGTTTTCTTTTTTTATTTTTTTATTATGTCGATTACGATTATTTTATTCGTTACTACTCGATTTGCATATTATGCTTAGTTTTAAAAAAAATTGATTAAATTTGAACATGAACAGTGTACGGCGAAATTATAAAAGACTCCAATTATAAAGACGCATCCATACACCTGATGATAACTCGTACCAAAAATACATTTTGTGTGTGTGTGTGTTGTACCGTTTAGACTTAATCCAATTTAATTTTTGACGCCTCATGTCCCTTAGTCATTCATGAGTATAAAATATAGGCGCACATCTTCACACAAAGATAATGAGACTAAGATAAATATTTGTTGTGTAATTTCTTAATTAGCGTGCAAAACAAAATTATCGCGTAATTAAATTAGAAATTATGATTCAATTTAAGTAAATTTTTGCTTCTTTTATGTTGTTTCTTTGTGACATAATTTTTTATGTTTATCACACATACACACTTAAATCCATGTTTTTGTTGGTACGTATCATAATATCGTTGTTACTCCGGAAATGTCAATCGAAATTATTTATGCATGAATGTATTTTATGGATATATCACTTCAACCGTTATAAATATGTGACACCTTACTAGATTTTTGATATCACATTTATCACTTTAAGATATTTAATTGATTGGATGCAATTAAGATGGATTTTATAGTCTAGTCAAGTTTTATTTATTTGTATTCACATAAGATCTAATGATTTAAATGCATCGTCTTAGATTTCATAAATTTTTACCATTATGAAAAATCCGTTCCTTACTGTGTACGTTTTGTTTAAATGTCAATTCATGATTTTGCAATTACTTGAACTAAAAACTGTATATCGTCTTCGCATACATAAAAAACGAAACAACAACAATAAGAAATTAAATGTCATATCATATGTCATGTAATCTTGAAAGCCATGAGATATTTTGCCATTAAAGTAATGTAAATAAAATAAGATGAAATTTTTATTTTGTAGGGAAACATCTAGGACGGTTGTTTGGGAAAGGGAATTGACAATGGATTCACGGAATTCTTCATGACGTTCCTCGTGACGATTCTAAGATATTATAACTAAACACGGATATGTGAATCAAATCATAGGTCAAGATCACTAATAATTTATTGAATTAATTTACATTATGGGAGATTTGTAAAACTGTCGACTAAATGGTTTCTAATTTTTTTTAAGTCTCGTTTTATTATAACTTAGATAAGCTTAATAGTTTTAGATCGAAAATTAGTTTGTATAGCCGGTTTTATCAATAAAAAATCGTGAAATTGCGAATATCCAAAATTAGAATATTAGATATAGATTCGTTGTATTGTTATCATTTATCGTTGTATTTGTCATTTATCTGACAGTAAAAAACCTCTTACTTCGTATTGCAGAACTCCGGTGTTGATTGAAAACAAATTGATATATTTCATTGGCATCGAACACCAGTCCGTTTAATAACACCGCTCGCCAACATTGTGGTTGGACGACCATCCTAACCGCGTGTCTCGTTTCGTTTCGTTTTGATAATTTAATATTCACGGTGTCACCGCTAATGATTTTCCTTTCACATACTTCAGCCGCCCTTAATGCACAATTTTTGTGTGTCTGTGTGTGTAATAATGGCCGACAGGCTTCTCTTCATTTGCTTTTCTTTATTCGTTTCACAAAAACATACACATACGAGTTGAATACTTCGTCAGTCTATTAATTTTATAGACACTTGCATTAAGCCTACTGTGACGGCTGTGACGTATCCAGAATATCTGCTTCGACTATACTGATGAGCATCAGTCAATCGTCATTATTTTAAATATTTTACTCTCACAGGATTCAACCAAGGCCTAATGATTGATTACTATGTTAGAGATTACATATCGTATAAAATCGTTGTGGATGCGTGCTCTGGATAATCTGATGTTACCGACATCTTGCCCACAAAGTATTGTCGTTAAAGATTATAGTTTTTCGTCGAAAGTTTCATAACTGTAACTTCGTTGTGGGCAATATTCCATCAAAATCATCAAGTATCTATAATTACGTTATTAGTTATGTAATATGACACTTACATAATTAAGGAATTCGTAATCCTGGTTCCAGGTACCGAGGTGGTCGTTCGCCTACAAATGGCCTGAATTGTTCTGGGGGAGGTGAAGGGTGTTTTAATTACTGTAAACAAAATTTAAGAATTTAATAATCACAATTATTGGCGGTTTTGCCAGTTTTATTACTGCCGATGATTGCAAATTACCAAATATTGAAGAGATTCCTAAAGATGGCTAAGATTCTTTCTTACCGACTAATACCTGACTTTGGATGTAGAACCTAATTTTGTCCATGATTTTACCTCCAGTTTTGGTCTTTATTAAATTAATAACAAAGAATATGATTGAGCTAGACATTAGGGTTTAATTTTTTCTTATTATCAAGATAACATTTCAATCACGGAATCCTATTTTGCATTTTGCAAAAATCAGATTGAACATAAAATTCTATAGAGATTTAATTTTAATCTTGTTCTACTTCGGTTGCTCATGTTAGTTTAAGAAATCTTCTTTTATTACTTTAAGAATTGTGATATTTCGGGCTTACAGGACTTTTTAATGCACTCGTTTCGACTGAAGAGCATAAGGTTTCCATTATTATAATTAAGTTACTCGTTTCGTAGCTAAATTAAAGAAGTGAAGGAAACATTCGATTTTTATTATTCAATTCGTAAAAATTTATTTAAACACACTGAATGTCGAAAATGATAACAAGTAAAAAAGATTTATACCATTGTTAACCTCATTTGCCATATTGGTGAAACTGCATAATCATAAAAATAAATGGCGAATAAAATATTAATGTAATCCATTTCTGTATAATAAAACTATAAAATTGGCATCACAAATTTGTCAGCTCCAAACATAAATTATTTGAGCTCGCCACTGTGTTATTAGGAGAAAATTTCTTAAATATTTTATAAAAAAAAAAATCTTATGACTGTTTCAACTTCACAGTAGTAATCTGGAAACTGTTCCTTTGCTCAATTTGATACTGATGTCACGAATACTTCGATTTTTCCTCAGAGATGGAAAACTTTTTCAGTAACTCCTTCAGTGAATCGAAATTTTCAAGTTATCCAAGTTTTCTAAACGTAATTCTCAGTAATTCTGTCGAAAAATTGTTTTGAATAGAACAGGAACCACTCAACAAAACGTCAAAGTTCACTGTTTCGGATTGCGGCACCGGTACATAAAATTGAGGTCTTCTGATTCCATATCATATAAATAGACGTAATGCACCAGTTTCCCGAGTTTTGAAATATGAACTTCTGAAAAGGAAAACTCGAAATGTGTATATTATATTTACATGGCAATGATCCAGACTATCTTAATCCTAAGTGCTCTTAGATTTCCAGAACTGATAATGGCCGTTTTGTTGAGCGGATAATTGTCAATAATAGGTGTTTCTAAACCGCACTTGCAAGGAGTACTTGTGAGTATATGTCTAGTGGAACACACTTTAATAATAAATCAATTTTTGAAAAAGCGATGGCATCTGGATTTACCCAGGATTGCTCGCAATCATTTAAAATATGTAATTGGAAAAAGTCCATTGTTTTACAGTAGAATTACCTCGGTTTATGGGAAAAATATTCCATTTTTCTTGTTTGAACCAAGGAACCAAGCACACATTTTCCGTGTTTTCTTTTATTCATTCCGAAGATTCCGAAATCGACATAATTATTCTTTTATTCATTCTTTATATTATATTCCTTCTGTTCTCTTTCCTTTTATTTTTATAGAACATTCCAAACGCATTCCGTTTGTGCTATAGCAAAAGGTAGAATAAATAGAATAATCAAATACTTATTGTTTTAAACGTCAAACTCATTTTTGTTTTTTTTCCTGTTTTTTTTTTCAAATTGTGATTGCAATTATTTTTAGTTTTTTTAATTAGTTAACCAATTAAATATTTTTTTGATGGCTATCTTTTCATAAAAAGCACAACGACACGTTTATTGTTCTGTCGTTACTTAAAAACCCTAAGGTACCGTCAAAAAAGTATCCCATATGTTTGTGTTCTTTTATTACATTTCCCGCAAAATATTCTAAAGTCACGTGACCGCTATTCTATTACTTCTATTCTTTCAGCAGAATGAATAAAAGAAAACACAAGTGAATAATATTTATCGCGAAAATTTATATTTTTAGTTTGCTTTATGGCCACCCTGTAAAATTAAAGGCTTGTTACCATCTTATTTTTGTTGTTATGAATATTTTATTGACCTTTTTTATAGATAAATCTTGCGCTTGGTTTACACTAACACGCATATAATTATCTACTACCCTGACACGTGACGTTTTAATTTTTCCTAGGAAAATTTTTCAAATTTTCAGAAATACTTTACGTAAATTACAGGATGTTTCGAAAGATAATTTTAATTAAATTTCTTTACTTTAAGTTTGATTTTGTTTTTCTGGAGGTAACAAGAATTTCGTCGTGTTGCAGGTATTAATTAAATTGATTAATAGATAGCTTCCTACCTAGTAAAATTATTTTCTACCTGTTCTAACGATTAAGAAGAACGACGTTTGTGAAATATAAAGTTGTTATACTACCTCGCCGCAATATATAACTTCTTTTGTTTGCATATGAATAAAATGTTAAGAAAACATGTTTTAGTCTTCAGCATACAACGGGGCACAATAAAATATAAATTGCTGGCGGCGTTTAATGTTATTCCAAATCAATTACTTTTATATCTCTCAAACCTATATCCGCACACACAATCAATGTACCTAGACTTTATATACATACGTACAAACGCAAATTATAAATTTTTAACACAAAATACCACACCCGCATTCCAATTGCTATTGTTGCATTGTACCATCTATAAGATGTTCGCGCGTCTGTATTTAATATAAGAAATGTGAAATTGAATAAAAGAAAATGAAATCATCTTTACAACGAAAAGGTTACAGTTCGTGTAGATTAGCGCACACCAAAATAAAGAGAAAGTTGTAATTAAAATAAAGTACATAAAATGTGTTATAAATATTTCGTTCTCTGTATACATATATTTCTCTATTACTCAAGAGACATCTTGCCTTTATCATTATATGACATTAAAATTCTCGGTCGTGTATATAAATTATCGTAAATTGAATTAACAAGTATTTCCCGTACGTATATATGTAAACTACATATGTATGCATGTATACCACCAGTGACCACACTGTGCATTTCCCATTTATCTCGTTTTGTTTTCGGATTACGTTATTAGTCTGGCTTGTAATATGACTTGATTGTTTACTATCGCACTATACACATAACGCGAAGTAAAGTAAATATTTAAAAATAAAACCGAAAGTTTTTAATTACGTATATGGTGTGTTGTAATCGCAAGGTCGTTTAATCGTCTTAGTTGAATGAAATTAGATGCTTTTATATTTTCATGCCGCTATATAATTCAATTTAATTTGAATTGTTTAACGCCCGCAGGGTAATTAAATTAATCACAGAACTCGAAATAATAATTATTTAAGGGTTTCATGAATTTATCACGGCCTTGAAGAAAATATGATGTATCTTCAAGCATTACAAATACACATTTTCTGGTTCCTTCGTTACATCTTAATAACGCATGAAATTACGGTATAATCGCATTATAAGCTCACCACTTCCCTTCGTCTGTAATTCCCTAATTCCTCTTATGTACATAACAATTCCATGAATTTTCCGGAAGTTACAGAATAAAATATAATTAAGAAAAAATTATTGTATTATTTTCGTTGGCTTTCAAGAATAAGGCAAGAACAAAATTATAATATATGACCTTTGAATGTTTCTTTTGTGTTTGCAAATAAATATCCATTACCCTTACAACGAGATGATTTGCTAAGTACCCTTATTTGCATATAATTTTTCCAATCTTGGTTTGAACTATATATTTCTAGTATTAGAAGGACGAATATGGAAAAACTATAAAGCTCAGTGGATAAAAGTCTCATGAGCTTTAAGCTTGAGCTATATACACTGAAGAAGGATGGTATTTTTTCTTGAACATACATATAATAATAAACAATCATGAATAATCTGTTTATTTATTTATTTTAAATTTTCATTCTGTGTCCTTTCTTGGGTACGTACATATAAGTTTTAAAGTGGATACGACTTCCAAAAAGGGACACATATATGTAATACAAAAAATATTTTGAAGGATTATTATGTGTATGTGTAACCTATATGTTTGCATGATAATTGAAATGAAATAACACAGCATCAATCTAGGCAAAAATAACAATACACGACATAATTGTCGTATACAAGGATGACTGCAAAGAATGATGCCAATTTATTTACTTTATTTCTCGAGCTTTTGAACAAACAGATTGTTTGGTAAATAATCGATTACACAAATTAACCAAATAGCAACGACAAAAAGGTTAACAAAATTGAACTTGTTGGATTTGCTAAGGAATTATTTACTTATGGATTACATGTATTTACGGTTAGAAAGATGTTCATTTTTATATGTATGTATATGAAATAGACACGTGCGATTCAAGTTCATTTAATTCGACGAGACTGTATGTATCTTTGAATGAAAAACTTATTTATTCTGCACAAATCACAAAAGTATGTATGAATATGTCAAATTGGAAAATTTGATTATATTGATATGTTTCGTTCAACAGAAGAAATTTTAATTTATATTTAAAATAATTTTCAAATAGTGGGTTGTATACCTACCTCCCACTAGACTAATAACGTATATTAATAAATTGTTTTTTCTATATTTTCAGAACGCGCGGGATGAAATTTATGAACATGATGAATAACAATTTGCACTGAAAAACCACTTGCATAGCGGATCTCAAATGCAAACTAACATATCAAACCACTCGTAAACATAATCAGATTTTTAAACAATACCGGCAAATTATAATTTTGTTGTGGCCGTACCATAATCTATAAGCAAAAAACACATAAGTAATGGCATTCATATGGCGACGACGCTCTTCCCTTGTCAAAATAGTCATACTCCTATCAGCCGTTTGGTTTACAATTGCAGTATTAATATACACCGAAGACCGCCGCACATCGGGACAATCATACTTGTTAAATTCAAAAAAAGATTTTTTTAATGGGAACCACTTGGATGCGGACGGTGATCTAGATAATAATAATAATGATAATTTAAATGGTATGGAATCAAATATTAATAATGTTTATATTAAACGTGTGACTGAACTGAAAGAGGGCGATAGTGGTGGCGGTGGAGCAGCCGCCAATTTAGTAGGCGGTACAGATAAAAGTAATCGAATTAATTATAAGCATAAACACCATAAAGGAGAGGATAAAAATAAATTGCCTGTCGATGATGGTGAGTGCTTTTTTATTTATTTCTTAAATTTTCCTTTTAGACATTAAACGCAACTAACTACAAAAAATGAGGAAGCTTGTTCCTTCGCTACATTTTGGTAGTTTATCAATTCGGCTTGTTCATTTCAATTTTTGGATGTACATCAAAAGGGTTTTGCAGAATTACCTTGAGATTTTGAAATGAACGTTTAAAAATGACAATTCTGAATAATTTGGATGGAACTCAGCTATTTATTAACTAATTATTAAGAATTTCGGGTTTAAGGTTTGAGAGTAATATATGGATAAGTCCTGGAACCGTTCTAGGGATGAAAATGTATGTCTTTCTGGTTAAATGTATTAATAAGGTTTTTTGAAATAAAATTTTGACGAAATTCGTGTGTATGGTTAAGTTGGCAATCTTCGCTGATTATAACATGTATTCCAGGAATATGGTCTTTTTAAATTTTCGAGAAAACTGAATTAAACACTTCTGTTTTCTGTATGAGTGATGTTTATGTGATAACATCACTCATAGAGAAAACAGAAGTGCGCAGTGTGCGGATAAAGCTTCTTCCACTCTTCCGCGGATAAATTTATCTCATGGGATTGATACTAAAATTTAATTTAGTAACTTCTGGATCAAAATATTGTTGTATGGAGTTCGAGTGTTATTTAATTAATCTGTTGTAGTTTTTAAAGTCGGATGATATGAAACTTATAAAATTAATTTCTGAGGTACTGGAGGTAGTTAGTTTAATTAAAATTAAACAATTTTTAAGGAATGTGGGTCCTTTGTTGTTGCGACCACCAGAACCAGACCCAAATCAATAAAAATAAGTTTAAAACTTGAAACATAATGAAAATATTTTTTTCATGTAATCATGGATTTTTGAATTTAGTATGTCTAAATTAAAGCTAGCTAGTTGACAATAGGTATACTGATAAAGAAATTTTCGTCACCACGTTCTATGTTGCTTAAAATATCGAGAGAAGAAACGAGAATATACCCAATTGGAAAAGGTTGCCAGATCACTGCGTTTACTATGAGTATCCCTCTTGTAAGATGAATTTATAGTAGTATAGTATACATTATTTGTTAAGAAAGTAGCTTACCAAGCCACAGCCTTTTTAGATTCTTAAACTGCCTAATCTCGAATTAAAAAAATTGATTTCGGAACTTCTAACTGCCCTACGACGGTTTTGTAAAGTCTCCTGAGAAGCAGATCATGTTTTTATTTTACAGCTTTTTTTTCACCTTGGAGATAAATAATTAGCGCACATCGCTCAGATTATGAGCGATGCTAGACTATGTTTCTATTTCACAGATTAAAACAAAGCATTTAAATATGTAACTCAGTGAATACAAGCTGGTTAGTGTAAGCTCCACGAGCTCAGTTTCACTTACTGTGGCTTTGCAATATAACCCAAGAATCCATAGCTCACTTCCTTAAAAAAACATAGCTAAAATGTGCAATGAGATTAAACGATTTAAACTCGCTTCCAAACATCGCAACGGCGTTCTGCAACTCGGTTTGATTTAAAGATGCATATACGAAAAATGATCTGCGGAGTTATAAAAGAAATATGTAGTTGAATTTTTCAACCAGGAGGATAACAAATGGAAACCCGATCGCTCAGAAGTCTACGTTGTAATTTAGGGTTACCAAAACTCAATTTCGAAACTTAACGAAATAAATCGGTGTGAAGTTACTACCAAAATAATAGTTGCTTTCCAATCGACCACCGCAAGTACTTGTAAGTACGAAAAATGTGTATTGGCTAAAGTGTCGATTGGAAAGCACAAAAGCAAAACATAATCTACAAATGTGTAGTTTATTTGTGATAACTTTTTAATAAAAAATATCTATACCGGAATTTTATTAGCGCTTCACATACGACATTCAATTATATTTTTGACAGACAAAATACTACACACAATCACCTAGCGGAAAAAGTTATCGTAACTGCTTTTAACTACGCGTAATAAATAGGTAGAACAGTTGTGAGTAGTTAATTTATGTGACGCAGTGTATATTATATTAGTTTGTCAATAACTTCACTGCGATCAAATACAACGAATTATTTGTTTATTTTGACTTTTCTTATTATCATTATTTTTTACATAAATTTAATCTGAGAAAATACATTATAGCATCTGATCTCACATACCTACTACATTTCTTGTACTATACTTTTGATGGCTTTAATTCCGGACCCTGGAATCCGACATTTACATCGTATGTAGTTACTTCAGGAGTATTCTCCAGTGACAGTCAAATCCCATGCTATTTAGCTAACTGTAAATAATATTCAATGATAATTAATATTGTGAGAATTAAACAAATTGCGAGTTGAATTGTGTCGAACACACAAAATCATTAATTTCATTTTAATGCTACTTTTGCTTTATACAAAACATTCAGAATCTAAATATAATTTTTCATTACGACGGAATCTCCTCATCATTCTCGTTCATTCATTCATTGTTGTGTATTATCGTCTAAATTCTTAATCGATTCATTAAAATTAATCAGAGAATCATCAAACCGAATGAACGTTTTTATTATTTCAATTTGAAAATGGCGGGTAGAATTTTACTTTCACGTTTTCTTTCATTTATAGCGCCCAATTTCTCCCAAGTACGCATATGTATGAGCAGCAAACCTCCATCAAAACAAATCATCAATTTCAATTATTTTTCCGTTTCTATAAATCCATCGCCGCATATCGATCCAACTCTCGTGTATTATTATTATTATTATTATTATTGTTATGAACACACACAAATAAGCAAAAACACAATTACCAATCGGAAAATCAGGAGGAAAATGAGAAAACAAAAGAAACAAATTTTTTTGGTGAAAATTCCATTTAATTAATTTCAATCATACTATAAAAGCCGATTTTATGAATGTAAGAAAAAACATACAAAAGCTTACATGCAATGTACACACTTAGTTCCTACCACATAAATTGAGTGTTAAGCTCTTTTCGTTTTGTTTGGACGGGTGCAAGCCGATTTTAATGAACAACTATTAAAATTCATATCGACAGTTTTTTTTTTCGATTGATTAAGTATTTGACTCAAGTATGTTATTAACTTTTATCGAGAAAAAAATTTTGTCAGCAAAATCAAGATTCATCGATTTAATTCAATCTGAAATTTTAATCCGATTCAATTTGTTGAAAGGAATATTGTTCAATAGAAATTTTTGTCCACGCTTTTTGAATTTGTACTCGTACAGCGACAATAATAATAGTTTTTGCATTATTACGAGAATTTCAAATGCATTCACAATATTAACATACATTTGTATGAATTTTCATTCAAATATTGTCAGACATATTCATATTCCGTCGATATAATAATAAATAAATTGATGTATGTATGGATTGTATGTACGTCGATATACGCAAAAGAATAAAAATTCTGATATAAGTATGTATAAAATTTTGTATTTATTTTAATATTTTTTGCTTTATGTATTTTACATTTCATGCATACCTACCTACTTTGAAATTGAATTAGTTTGTTGCTGTCAGTAGACTCTACAATTTTATCGATTCGAAGCTGACGTTTATTTTATAGATAGAATAATGTATGTGCTGTCATATAAATTACTTGGTGACTGATATATGAAGTAACAGAAATATGGATATAATATTTGTTTTAGATATTGTATCGCGCACTCAGAGTAATTAAGTAGTTTATATTATTGTTTATGGGAGGACGGAGTTAAATATGAACAATTTGTTCTGGTACAAAACTTCATCGAAAATGTAACTTGAAAAACTTGATTAAAATGTAAAATGGAAGGTTACTGTGGAAATAGGCATTATATAATTTATCGGCGATTCTAATATATTCAGTGATATCTGAAATCTCAACTAAATGGCCTTTATGGGCCAAAATATTCGACATCGCTTTGAATTAATTAATTCAGTATTATTAAATGTGGGGAAAATTATTAAATAGAAAATTAGTTACGCTTTCAAAAAAATGTTGGGATTTAATTTAAATTGATTTGTGGCAATTACCAGAACAGAATCTGGCATAAGCGATAAACACTCTTGATGGTGAATTCGTATGCAGGGTGGTGTCAGTTGCATTAAGGCAAATACACAGGTCTGAGTTATTTACAATCAGTAACGCCGAAAATTTATTTGGGCCGGATACAATTGAATAAAGTTACTAATTATTATTGTCACTTCGTTTTGAATGTTGAAGTAATGAAACTTAAAACTGATGCCATATGTTTCTAATCGTTTGGACTATATTTGCTTCCTACTCAAAACATTTCTGTTTGAATTGACAGTTTCTGTTCGTAAGTAATTGACAACGATTAATGCGGGGTTTCACATGGTTACCAACTATATATTGAAATCAGTCCGATTTCTGTTAAATATACAAGAAGCAAATTATGGATGATGGTTGAAGAAACTACATCTAACAACCTCAAAACTTGAGATAATTTTCAATTTGGAATGATTCCAAATTTTTATATATTTATAAAAAATAAACTATTTTAGTAAATATTTTATTTTTAATTATCCTCATCTCGCTTCTCCACAATATCGGGAGCTACATCTGATGAATAATGCCAATTTTTTAAAAATTTGAAAACACATAAATACAGTTTTAGTTATTAATAATTTGGATTCTTTATTTCAAGGCACGCATACCTTATTATTTATTTTACTGAATAAATCGTTAGCTCGAACACAAATTGCCATCCAAATAAATAACCAATACAAAAAATACACATTGTAAATATTATTATCTTAAGTACAATCAGTACAGACACATACATGATACACGACAATAATAATCAGCAAAAGAAATCAAATTACATCGATCGATCTGAATTTCGTTTTTTCATATAGTAATTTTTGTAATTTTTTGCTATAATGAAGTTTTTTCACAATAAATACACAAATAAATTGACTAAAATTATAATTTCCTCTGTTATCATGAAAATTGTCATCATCAACCATCATCATCAAAAATATCAAAAAATAGCAGAAAATGTTCATTTTTAATATCATCTGTGACAGAGTACGATGATTTAAAATTCTGTGTATTCACATATGTATACGTACGAGTACATAGAGTAGAATTTAAAAGTAAAGGAAAATTTATTGAATTTACATACTTTATAGCATTTTATCAATCAAATCAATATACAATTCAATCATTACATCAACGTCAAAAAATCAAGTCGACGAGCAACTCCAATCAAATTCACGATAAAACCAAAACTTTTTGTGTACGCGAAAGGTAATACTTTAAAAGATAAAATGAGGAAAGCACACAGAATATTGCCGTAGATCTTTTAGGAGTCAAGTAGTAATAACGTATGGTAATAAACAAATCGGAAAAATCTTTGTGTAAGAAGAATTTACTTTTCCTTAGATAGCACACAAAACGAAAGATGTAACAACCTAAATAATGATGTAAAAAGTAAAACGTTTTTAGGGAAATTGATGGAAGACCTGCTATTGTTGTATGTACAATTGACATGCTACATATTCACAATACACATTTTGATTTTTGTCGCTTAATTGAATTGCGTTTACACATCTCATTACTATAAAATATATGCAGCAACTACAGCATAGTGTACTTGTCAATATGATGTCGAAGCTTAATTAATTAATGAGTTGTTAAATGCCAAAATGAATCAAATTGAAATATGTACTAGAAAACGAGAGAATCGCATTTTATCCATTTTAATTGGATATAAAATAAACGAGTCTATAGATATTGAACATTGAATTGATGGGTTTCATGCGAATGTATAACAATTGGCTTATTATTCAATTCAATTTTGAAATAAAAGAAAATGTATGGGTAGAATGTAGATCTTATATATAAACTCTTATAATGGTTTTATAGGCTCCGTGAAGACTCTAAAGGGATCTAAAATAAAATTACGTTTATATTTTTGCCGTATTTCGAATTCATTTCAATTTGGTTGTATCTAAGCCAGCTAATTGTGAAGTGTTTTGGAAACTGGCACGATGCTTGAAGAGGAACACTGAACGCGAACTGAAAAAAGGCGTAGTAAAATAAAGCATTTTATTAGTGTAACATTTCCGGCTTAGATGCCGTAAACAAAACGATTTCTCCATGTACAAAAACATGGAAAATGAAACGTTTGGGAAATAATTCCCTCAAAATATTTAATTTCTCTCCGCAAACTAGGGTGTGTTTATTGTAGTCGTAGTGAAATTGTTTATACCAAAAATATAAATCGAAACCTAACCACATCATACATATAAAATTTATTTTTTTTTCTCGAGCAGAATGAAAATGAACATTTTATAAATTAAATTAAATTTTATTAAATTAAAAAATATAAATATTTTTAAAAATATGTGTCGAGTAAAATGTCGAACAAAAAATATTAACACTTTCGGGTAGGTTTGTTCACAATTGAGTATATTGCATATTTATTTATTTTTTGTAGCATATTTATTGTAGCCTCATCGGCTACATTATCAGGGTCTGGGGAGGGGTGGTCTGGTTTCCTTCCATTCTACATTTTCTTTTATACTGTTCCCATGCGGTCACCCAAAGTTTTACTAACACAATCAACGGTAGCTTCACGTTGATGGTAATAATGTTGTCGCACGTAGACAAAGTTTCTACAGTCAATAGAGGTTAGAGTCCAACTCTCGCTTGGTTAATATTGGTTGTAATATTGGATAATTTAAACCAATACAAATTTATTATATACCTGCATTTTTGATTATGTAATCGAAAATCATCGTTAATTGATAGATTGAAGATTAGCTGGCTATTACGAGATTAAAGATTAGCTGGTTTATTGATTAATTGATTAACATTATATTATTAGTTTTTTTAAGTTAATATAAATTATTGATTCTATTTAAGTTTTTAAACTAAAGAAGGTGAAGGACGCTATTTTGGTTTTTTACTTAAGCTATATCACTAGCAAACTAGGTGCGTAACTGTGCCTTCTTCATTTATTAAACCCGACTGGACTGAATGTTAGATTTTATTTCCTAATTTCGATCTAGTTTTTGAATTCACGTTAATTATCAACAAAAAAATCCTACGAGGAATGTCACGAAGCTTAAAGCTATATTTTAGTTTAGGCCACTACAGGGTACATCCGATTTAGCATTTAAAGAGATCGAGGCTGATGATCTAAAAGTTACCCAATATTTACAGTATTTTAGGTAAGAGTTGGCCTATAGTATGATATAAGGTGGGAAATGAAGAGTTTTATATCCGTGCTTATTTGTGGACAATTGTCTGCAATGAAAGTATAAAGACATCCAAATGAGTCTCTAAATAAATTCCAAGAAAGAGTGATTTTTTCTTAATAAGCCTTAGGTTCTTTTATTTTTCCTTCTACTGTGTCAAAATTAAAGTCGATGGAATCTGATTAAAAATTTACTAATATGTATAGTCATTTAGTTCTTTAGACCTAATCGAAAAATCGTTGTAGATGTTTAGATATACTCAATAAATAGTGAAAAACTTTGACTTTGATTTCACAAACATTTGCTAATGTTTGTTGCTAATTCGGAAATCACTATTATATCAAGATTGGTTATAAATTTGTATTTTTAGTGGTTATGTAGGAATTGATATGTTGTACTCCATCATACTTTCGGCAAAATGTTATTAGAATAGGTGGAGCAGAGAGTAGAAAGTTTAAGTTTTTTTCCGCAATTACAGTGTACTTGAGATCAGATGAGAGACTAGATCGAGTTGCCCGGCTCAGTTGTTTTTATAGTTGCTATACGAATGGTGATAGTATCCGAAATAACATCGACATGGTCTATTCCTCCTACATAGAAAAAAGTGAGATAGGCAAAATTGAGGTTCTAAAATTTCGAAAGTGAAAACTTTTAAAAAGTTATTTAGCGTAAAATTATCAATAATTCATAATTGGTCTCTTATGCGCGGACTATGGATTATGATCTAGATAACTAATCGTTCTTAGTCATTGATCTAAATCAGTAAATTCATCGCGTCGACTCGGGATTACTTTTTATTTTGTGGATTAGTGCCAGCGACTGTATGGAATTTGGTTATTTCGACAATTTTTTTTTGTTTACCAGTATGCCCGTGCAAATTGGAACAAAACACAAATTGGAAATTCTGAAATTCTATATTCTGAAAAATTAACAAATTATTTTCCAGAATCACCTAAAAGTCTACTACAAGTAACATATATCGTGAGCAAATCACACAATTTGAGCTAATCTTGTATAAAATCAGGGATTTTGTTGATGTAGATTAGTAACAAAAAGAAATGAAAGCAATAAACATCACGCGCCCCCACCACAAAATAAAATAGAATTAGTTAACTAATCTAAATAAGAAGCCTCAGTCTGAGCACCGTATTAGCAATTTTGCGAGACAACACTTTTTATTATACAAGGGGGCAACTCTAGGGTTTTAGGCGATTATCTTGTTAAAAATTAAACCTCGAGTGTTATTATTATTATTTCAATTTCCCACGAATTATGTAGTTTATAGAGAGAACGCGCAGTTAAAAAACATGCCTATGAAAAATCAACCAACTTAAACTTCATTTGTCAGATCAAATCAAATTGCAAACTTGAGTGTTATAATATTCATAAAATATTTTTGAAATAACTAAAAACTTGCACTGAAAGGGTTAATAAAATTGATTCATATATGATATGAAGGAATGAGAATGGAAGTAAGTAAGGAAAGAGTATTTTATATAGTCAGGAACTCACGAGGGAGGCACAGTAAAACTCAAAAAATATGTATAATATAGGTGAAAATTTTATTGTTGTTGTAAATATTAAAATTGAAAGAGTTTTTAGTTTTTCGTTTTGATGTGAAAATTCAGTGCGAGTAGAATTCACAAATATTTTGATATAAGGTACTCTTACCATAGGAAAATGTTGTTGGTTGCCGCCATACTTAAAGGGTGAGGTGAAAATGACTTGAAAAAATTTCTTTTGAATGATATCGATCGAAATGGTATTAACAATAAATGTTATGAGTTTGTAATATGTAGCCAACATAAAACAAATTATATATGCAAATTAAAACTCTTAATTAGTCTCTTAACTACCATTAACCTCTGTAACGCGATGATAATAATATATAATTAGGTTATTATATTGCTACGATATATGATGCAAATAAGTTTACGTAATTGACACGAGAAATTATGTACTCACTGTGAAGATCATAAATAAATTGGAGAAACTATTCAATAAATTTTCGGTAAGACGTTAAGACATTAAAAAAACAGTCAGAGACTGTGACATCTGTGCAATAGCCTATATTAGACACAATAAGAAAATAATAATTTTTTATGTCATGTTCAATTAGATTAGTTGAAATGTTTACATAAATATAGCACAAACGCAACAACACATGTAGGAAAAATGCAGTCGAAACATTTTCATTTTGCATATTATTGTATCGCGGATAAACTGAAACTGAACAACACGAGAAAATGAAATATTCGTCGACTTCGATTTGTTAGAAAATCTCTGTTTGTGTTATTGCTTAGTAAATGATTATTCTGGGATAATCCAATTTATATTACATAGTAGATATCTGAGACGACAAAAATTTTACTCGTAATATTATAAATAATAATATTATTACTCGTCATCGAAATATTCCCATATATAAGTAAATTAAATTCACATGAATCCCTTATTTCGAGAATTTATTTCTACTCCGCACTTGGAAGCCTTCGTTCGTTCACTTCACATATATAGCAAAAGTTATATACGAGTATGCCACTCTGTGTGGTGGCTTGGTGGGAGACATTTTTTAAAATGAAAAATAACTTTCCCTAAAAAACAATTTAACTAAGCGAGGAATAACAAAAAATTCTGTTATTATTTTTATTATTCCATTTTTTAACTTTTTTTTATTTATAAAAAAAACTTCCTCTCGCATTTATTTCTATACGTTCTACGTATACATACGTTATTTTACAACAAAAATATTATTTTTTATAGAATTACTCGGAAAAATTGGAAAAGATAAATATTTTCTTAGAAAACCCAAAATCAATCGGAGTAACAGTTGAAGGAGAAAAATTGTTGATATCACAATAAAGTAAGATAAGTTTTATTTTCTCTTCTATAAAGCGCTCAAGAAATAAGAAAATTAAATAATTAAACAATAGCGGTGTGGAAAATCAAATTGAAGCCGAGCAAAGCCATTTTCAATCATTATAGAAAAGTATACATATGGCTCATTTCTTCGTTATCTAAGAAAAGCACAATATGGTAAGTACAAAATTTGCATGTATCATTTAAAAAACTTGATTACTCAAACCACTGTTTGAATTTTGGTTTGTCTGCGTCTGTACTATCATTTTTTGCGGAAAATATTTTTTCTGCGCGCCAAAATAAAAGCTTATCTTTCGATAGTTGTATATTTTTCTTAACGTTAACTTTTGACGGAATGAGATTTATGAGATTTTTCTGCACTAGAGAGGAAAAACATGTTTTCGCTGCAAGTATAAAATAATTTTTCCGTTTTTAAATTTTTATGAAAATGTCAGATACTGAATAGTGCGGTTTATATAGTAACTCTGTAGCCGTTGCTCTTCAGATGTTCCTTCACGAAAATTATGAAATTTCTAGACATTATAACAAAACGATTTTTCTTGGTTAAGCAGTGATAATCGATTTCAGGTCACGACGTAGTGAGCAACTCTCTTTACGAACTTTATACGATCTATGACATAAAAGTATGTACTTACAAATAAAAAAACTGTCTTTAAACGGCGTAAAAAATTGTCAAACATAAGCCGAATCAGTTTGATTGTTTACCCAACTAGCATTTACGTCTATATTGATACGATGATAAAGCACTGATTTTAATATATATCACTTGTGTGTACATTGTAATTTGCTCACATGTAATAAAAATCATAAATAATCTGAAACGGGCACAATATTTAATAGATCTGGCAACATTATAAAAAGAAATTAAAGTAAAGACGAATAGTCACTACAAATCAAATTAAATATACTAGAAACTGGCCTTCTAGCAGTGCACGTTCTGTAACGTTTCTCTGAACTCAGAAGTATAGAATATATTCTGTCAAAAAGTAACGGGAATTGGTCTGTAAAACAAAATATTTATTATTTATTCAAATTTATTGAATCGCCTTCAAAGTAGACCCCTTCCACAATAATACACTTATGTCAACATCAACGAATAATCCAATCATCAAAACTTATTTCAACTGCATCAAAGAAAACAATCAACACTACCTTGACTTTTGATCGACTTTGACGTTGTTTTTTCGGTTTCGACTCAGTTGGAAGGCACCATTCCGAAGCTTGACTGGTTTCTTGCCAAACTCGTAAACCCATGTTTCATCACCAATTGTAATGCATTTTATGAATGTGGGGTCGGAATTGATTCGTTTTAGTATGTCTTCAGCGGCCTTTACGCGATTGAGTATTTGAAGAAAATTCAGGTCTTTCGGAACTATTCGAATATCTCTCTCATACCTAAATGCTATCTCTCTTATACCTAAATGACGATTTTCCGTCACCATTTCCTTCACTTTACTCATGTTAACTACAGGTGAAGGCGTTGATGACTGACCAGAACAATGCAAATCTACCTCCACATCTCGACTCCTTTTGAATGCACTAAACCACTCATATGCCTTCTGTAATATTTTCAGCGACTCGGCACACGAAGCTCCCGTTGCGATACAAAATTTGAGACAAATTCTTTGTCCGATATTAATCATTATAAAAATGAATTATATATCTGACCAGCAATAACTCATGCAAACTTAGTTTACTTGCAGACAACTGATTTAATTTAATTTTATTACCTGGTTTCAATATTTTGAACGTCCAGAGTTGTAGACAAAATGGATCGGCAAGGGTTAAAGCTGTATGGTACAGAGAAAACAAATTTCTTTGGAAGTATCGTTATTTAAATGCCGCTATAATGTATGCAACTGATTTGTTTCTTTAATAAATTTGAGTACCAAAATTTTGTATAATTTTCTTACTAAACTTTACTTTTATTGTTCGTATTTGTCGAAATTTTTTAACATTTTTAAACTAAATTTTGTGGTTCTTAACACCTTGATGCAAAAATTATTCGATGTTTAGAGGTAAAATATGATGAAAATTGATTTGTACTTTTCAAAAAAACGATAAACTTCGAAACCTAACCATCGACAAACTACATATTTTATTTCGATAATCATGTATTAATACCTCAATTATATATTTAACTTGATGCTAAAGAACGAATTAGCATAGTTTCACAATGTTTTTGACAATTTGAGGATCTTACAGCCTTAAGTCGCACTAACGTCGTAATACGAGATACTAGAACGTCGACTTTTCTGTTATATGATTTATAATGATTTGCTATTTTCAAATGAGAAGAACCTCTAGTCTTTCCGATAGATGCTTCACCAAGGTCCTATAATAAAATTTCGTTTGCAATTCTTTCGAAGCCTAACCGTTTAAAACCAGCTGCAGACAAGAAATTATCTTTTGAATTCAGTAACTTTTTGTATCTTGTACTTTCTTGAACTGTCTTTTTTTGAACTGTTCTTGAACTGTCACTTTATTTTTTAATTAATATGGTGGACGTGGGCTAGATGTCGGCACTAGAAGCTGCTCAAATCCAGCGTTTTTCTTACATTCTACAATAAAAGAAAAATTGTTGCTGTTTCATAAAATATGGATTCAATTTCGTGTAAGGTGTATAAGGCTCATCAACCTTACTCAGTTAATAATTAAACAATTTTTACACTTTACTTTTAGTCTAGAAAAGCCTCTTAATAGGCCGGTAAATAATACCTAAAATTTAAAATCACAACCAAAATACCTCCAGTCACATCAGATTATACGTAAGATTTAATGTATCAAGTACTATTTCTACTGATGAGGGCACACGAGGACTATGACACAATTTCTAACCGAGCATAAATATACATCTGGATGTATTGAAATTTAATAATTTCCTAATAAACCAGGTTTATAGTCAAACAATATTCGTCTACACATTGTAAAAGCCTTTTAAAATAAATTCCGCCCAAGCATGGCAAAAGAAAAAAGGGTATACGTTTTCTAAGAAGTTGCCTACATCATTTAAATTTACTTGCCAGCCCCTCATCGAGTTGCTATCACATATTTCCAATAAATCATTAACGTATAAGTAACTGGATCCAATACCTTATCGAAAATTACCTCAAAAGGATTAAAAACAACAAGAAAACAATTTTTGCCCAAAACCCTACCGGCCATTACATCAAGTAATAAAAATATCATTAGCACGTGTCTATATACTTTTAGATAAGAAGACATGAAAAATGGGTTTAACCTCAACCCTAAACCCCAAAAGTTAGACACACAACTCATATATTAAAGCTTTAAAAGGGTATATTGCATAAAAAGCTTATTTTAAGGCAATTCAATTTGATTAAGTGAACATTAATATTTATGAAAATTGGTATTGATTTTATTATGAATATTTATTTGTTTCAAACACAACACAAAGTGCCTTTTTGTTGCCTTGTGTCTTGTGGTTCATGTCTAGCAACACATCTATAATTTTTGTATAGAAACATACCTACCTTCTTACAGAGTGATGCTGTGGGTTCCCCATTAGGTAGAAAGAATTATATATAAATTTTACTTTCTTGCTGCTAATATAAATTTTTATATTCCTATATCATTTTGGTGCCTTCTAGAAGCGAAGTACGAGATAGATCCCTGGTGTGGTAAAGATGTATTTATATAAAACTGAAAATATTGTATTTATTTTTGCTAGATGCAGGCACATTGGAATTTATAATATATAGTATTGTTTATATATGTCTCGTTTCGGCACGAAAGCTGTCCTGTTGAGCAACTGTATTCTAGCGATATGACCCTATTAAATATTTTTTTATTTCTGGTAATTTAATTATAGATTAGGGGACTATAAAATAAATGAAATGATCGATTGACCAAAGTACCTTAAATCCGGTGTAATAAAAATGTCACATTTTATTAGCTTAGGCGAGTAAACTGAATATTTGACTTTTAGTAGTACAGGAGAAGATTCGTTGCGACATTTTCAATTTAAATGGTCACGTGTATATCGTTAGTTAATTAAATTAAACAAAATACTACAGAAAGCTTTATCTCTATCTAGTAAAAAAAATTTAATTAATTCCGACTGGTATTAAATGCTCTGATGTTAATGAAAAATAATTATCTCTAAATTAAGATTAATATTAAATCGCATAAAGGTGTAAACATGTTGACCTTTATAAAATGTTACTGTTTTTGATTAAACTTTCGGATGTCGTCGAAATTACGCTACACATAAAATAATCCGAGAAGCTTTTAATCCCCGAAACAATAGTGAAGTATAGCTTCTTCACATAAAGCTTTATGTTGTACATATTTTCCTATTTTAGTTATTCTTATGATGCATGATGGGTAATCCAATTATGTTGAATTAGACGCATGGTAGATTGTTAAATTTAACACAAACTTGTTTAAATATAACTTTGAATCGACTCAAATTAAAACAAGTTTCCTACTTGGAAGATTCTGCTGCTTTATACTTTAATCATGAAGAGCGATTTTTGTGGTGCACAAAATAAAATTAACAAATCAATTTCGGTACAACACAGTCTCGTATAATTAGATTAGTTACAGTCAAGGAAGCAAGCGATAGTAAATATAAACACTCGAATTAGTTACGGTCAATTAGTTCTATGTGACATAGAATTGCACTCATACTGGTCACTCTTAAATTTTAAAGATCACCATACTATTAATACATACAACCAGTACATCGTTCTTTACACATAAAACGGTAAAGAATTGGTTGTTGGTCTTTATTACAGAAATGAAACAATTATACGGTTATATCCGTTGGTTTCACTTTTTTACTCGGATAATGCGCGTACAAATGAAAGAAAATGTATTAATCCGCGTAGTTGTTATTGATTTCCTACATACATACTTCTATTTGCAACATAATGAGCAGACAAAAATTAAAAGCACATCATCATTTGAATCAATTTCAAATCGGCTGATGACGAAATGATGTTCAATCAACTGGAATTTACTCCAAATTCTGTTTTAAATTTCTTAGAATTTTAAAGGTTAGACGAAGTGATTAATCAATAATTACCAAAAAAAAAAAAAAAAAATCAAACCAATCCAATACCTTAGCAAAATTTCAATTTCAATTTTAGTTTTTCAAAACCGCAAAATCTAATTTTGTATAATAAACCAAATCTAGTTTGGAATAGATTTTGTAGTACAAACCTACTCGTACCTCTGTTAATCAATTTTAGGGTTCGATAACTATATATAGAGCGAATGTAATATGCCATGGGGGCTTTCCACATATCCTTATTCGGGTGTGAAATTCAATTATGGATTACATAAAATTTGTTTATAACATTATAAGGTAAATTATAGAAAACAATGAAATAACGAATACACGTGTAATAGGTAATTATTAAGCAATATATAATCATTTTTAGTGGGTGGTACAGGTAAAATTAGAATACATAATTGATTTATGTATTGTTGTTTGTGGAGAACAGTAAGTTCCTAATTATTGTTGTTAACATATTTGAATACATAAATAATATCGTATATTAATTTTCAAAGTATAAATACACTTTTTAATTAAAAGCAATCATTAAAACAATCTTACAATTCCTCAAGAGCTAGCTAGCTAAATGAACCAACATTTGCATCAGTTTGGTCCTTTAAACAATTCGGTTTTGCTAGAGAATGAATTTAAATTTCACAGGTCTCACAAGGATTCAAACTAAAGTGCTCCGCTGTCTCTGCTAAAGTTAACAAAAAATGATTCCAGAGAGTTTTTGTTTGTCACAAGTATGTCAGCTTGTGGCTCTTGACTATTGCAACACATCAAACTGGTATCATTACTGCGAGATTTGAGAAAGGTTTGCATTCTCGTCTAAGACCAGCTTATTGCGGTTACTTTATTTTTTGAGAAACGATCACTCACCGTGAACCTTGGAGTTTTAACACTTTCGTGGAGATTTTATATTAAAAATAAACTACAGAAAACCAATGCCATATTTTGGCTGTGGAAGAGCATTTTGGAAGTCCTGTTATTTGTTAACTCAAATTCTTAAACTTAACAAGGCTACTCAACGTCTTCAGGGTATCGCATGCAGGGACCAGTTCCTTTTTGTGTCACAGTTTTTCATTTATTGCGTTGTTGTGCCGCTTTTAGACTTAAATAATTTTCAATCTATTCGATTTTACGATACTCATATTTTAAACTGCACTGTGTGCCAGACCGAGGTAGTAGCACCCACTCTGTGCGATTTACGCTTCTGCTCCGAACTAGTGAAATACTTAAAACATTTTGTTAGCCGTAAGTGTTATTAATAACTACTATTAATAACTACTACCGTTACTTAGCTTAGAGAAAATCTCCTTCTTCTATCTGTCGGAAGTCGAAATACTATATTTGTCAACCTTATCAGAGGTTAACTAACTACATCTCTTATATTTACAGAATTACGACCGTTTAAACTTCATTTGCGAATAATGCGGTTTGCTTCAAACAATTCTTGTATGATTATTATTTTGACGTTGATAACTGCATTCTCTTCGTTTGCAGGGGTCAAACCTACGAGTTTGACAGGTCTTATTCACTGTTCTCAAATCGTTCAGTTTACACTATGGATGGAATGTGGCATTGAGTTAGGGTTTTTTCCATTCCAGCGTACTTTAACAATGATAATAAAAATAATTGTTACGCTACACAATGATTCAGAATCAAAGAAAGGTTTTAAACTCAAATGTATATACAAAGTATATATGTCTGGAGAAATCCCACACAACACAATCCAAATTCCATCGTGCATTCGTCTTGACAATGAATCATATGAACAATAGCAACTTATTTCGTATGTATCGTGTACTTCGTTTAAGTTTTCAAAATTCTCTTAATTCATCGGTTTAAGTTCGATAAACTTGGTTATTTTTTGTAAATTCGATACTAATTAATTAGGACCTACCTACATCGATCAAATTTTACAAAAATTTAATACCTTCATATTCTCATGCATGGATTCGGATATCGTCTTCTTTTCGTTCGTCTGTTGTAGCTAATTATCATTTCTAATGTTGTGAATTTCTTGATGATGATGATGATGATAACGAAATTCTAATTTATGCAAATTTTTTTTTTATATTTTATTTTAGTCTTGTCATGTTTTGTTCTTGCTTGCTTGCGTGTACTCTGCGTAAAGATTAAATTACATAAAGATAATTAGATTTTTATTTTAGATTTTATTGGTTTTATTTTTTGGCAAGATGTTGCTGGAATTTAAAGATTTTTGATTTTATTTATGAATCATCTGTATAAGGCTGGAAATGGTAATGGAATTATGTTTATGTGCGAGTATATACGAAGATTTATAATATGCAAATGTAAAATTCTTTTTTATCGTGTAACAGAATGCTGCATGTATTTAGTATCAAGTGGGTTTACTTGCGGTATAGCAATTGATGTAACCTAATCTAGTACTACTTCAAGTGGTCACCGCTTCAAGATGGAGTAAACAAATTCCTTAAGCTGGCATAAGCAAGTGTTTTCGTGGAATAATTAAATTAAATCGTGTCACAGACTTTAAAATGCACAATTTAATTTTAGTGTTTACGCTTCAACCATGCAAATTGCATTTATTTATTAAGAAACTAAACCCGTCAAGAAGTCGATGATTTATTCATAAAATTATTATACGTAATGTGAATTTATCAAACAAATTTATATCGATAAGATCGATAACCGGTTGAACTTGTCCAATTTTATTTAATGGCCGTATGTAAATTTTTTGGCTCTATCTTTATAATAACCTTGATGGCATTTTATCGTAAACATAATTTTAAGGTGATCGAGTTGCGAAAATCAAGAATCTCAAAATTATAATCGAATCATAAATTAAAGTGGTTTCCTATAAAAATAACTGCATCCCTAAAGAGTTTTTATATTTCCATTTATTTGCAGGGAAAGGATTTTTACAAGCACCTGAGGCAATTTCACCAGACAGCCCAGGTGAATTGGGACGGCCCGTGATATTACCAACTAATATGTCAACCGAAATGAAAAAGGCTGTCGATGATGGTTGGGTTAAAAATGCATTCAATCAATATGCTTCCGATTTAATATCGGTTCATCGTAGTCTTCCAGATCCACGAGACCCCTGGTAAGTTATGCATATTATTGATATACAGTTATTTGCTTGTTTACATAAAACAAAATGCTATTTAAATTTCGCAAAAACAAAAGAATTTTAAATTATCTAATAATTTGCTAATAATGAAGGATGATTGGTAAATTATGATTAATTTCGTAGTCTTTTGTTTACAACAAGTGGCAGGCATAAGATGAAATTGATTATGATCGCAAACATAAAAAAATTAAAAAAATTTCTAATTTTATTTTGATAACAAATCCAATCGATAATTTATCGCCTTTTACGTTGGAATGTGTCATATTTATGATGATTTCAAACAGAATTTTTCTCGAGCTTCAAATAAAATTTCAAAACTTTTACTTTTTTCGAATTATTTAAGAGCCAATTAACCGTCAGATTTCCTTTTATGAACAAATATTTATTATAATTGTATAATGGAATGGTGCGGGATGAGGGGTATAAGTATACATAATTGTTAGTGGATGTTATGCGCGGTTTGATGCCAATTCTGGTAATCATAAATTATCACTTTCGCACATAAATTTCGCCAGACTTTTCTTTTTTTTTTTTTTTTTGTTTGAATATAAATTAAAATTGATTGCAATTTATGCGGGGTAAACAAAAGGAATCAAAATTATTGATTATCTAAAAATAATATTACGCCACTGAAAATTCCAAGTTGATAATAATAATAAGTTATAATAATTTTCAGACCAATAAATCTTATCGCGCATAATTAATATTTACGAGCTTTCACGGCACGAGGATCAATAATGATCATAATCTTCAAAAGATTTGTTATCATTATTATCAAAAGTATTTTCCAATCAGCATTGTATGCGCCGCGCCAATGATTAAATATTCGACACGTCTAAATAGTTTCCGCAATTGGATATTTATACGGTGTTACATCACGGCTAATCTGTATATCAAATAACTTCTAATAAATTTCGAACACAATAGCCACTTTCTCACATAACTTTGGCGAATTTTATTTATACCTTACTCGAACTTTCATCATCCTAACCAAAAAGAGTTATCACTTTTCAGATTTTATCAGAATTGATTTAAATAAATTAGCCACTGTATTATAGTTGATTTTTAGGAATGTGAAATATTTTAAAGATGTTCAGATTGATTTCCATTTTTATTGGATACTGTTGCGGTACGAAATAATGTTGTAAACTAACGCAAAACATAACAATTAAACATTTCCTTATGTAATGGGGTCACATATATTACAATAACCTTAAACATTCCGGACCATCGATCCTGAGTTTCGGTTGTTCAATAAAATAATTCATCTAATGAGTTTGTATAAAATGGTAATGATGTTGCGCTACACGTCAAATGCAAATTTATTTGTGACATGTCGCATAAACATTTCGAATTAATTGAGGTGGAGATAACAATATATGTTCGTGCACATAATGCTACTAACCGCGCACGATGATTAATTGGATTGGCGTTTATTTCATCAATAATATTTAGTGCTTCTGATTTATTGAGGTATTTATGAATTACATTATGTTTATTGTTGATCATGTAACCGGAGGACCGTGTGTAAAATAGGTTTTTATTTGACGTTCGATTATAATTAATGTGTATTAATTAGTTAAATTTAACTATCGTTAAAATTACGCAAGATCATTGTTTTCCATTTTTATTAAATAAAATTAAATTCCAATTAACTTTTGTGAACGCTAATATTAAACAAATAAAACCGCGATGATTACATAATTAGCGTGAAGTATTATGACGAAGATAGTATAAATTAATAAAATTAACTTTAACAAAATGATTGATATAATACGAGTAGTGAGGAAGATGCCTATTCTGCTAAAATTTCTCGACTACTAAGCTCGTCGCTTCAGAGCTCCTCTGCTAATCAATGCTGGACGCCTGCACTTTCTAAACATGCGTTTATTTTCATACCGCTTAGCTTATTCAGGTCAGGGGGAGCTTTGGTTGCTTTTAATCATTGCGATTATTATAATCTAAGCCTTAATTTTCTACTTGTTATATTCCGACCTCAACACGATTTTTGATCTAACGAACATTGATTCCCAGATTGCTATTCTTAACTCATCATTGTTAACTTTGATTTATTGCGTTGTTCAACACCTTTTGTAACCGCCGTGTCGCTTCTAAGTCATGCACTTGGATGCCTGCTGAAGAATCTACTGTATTTTCCGTAATATGGTTAAGGGCCTCTGAAAAGATATTTGAGATTACAGTCTTTAGCTTGAATCAAATGCCAAATACATCTGGTGCATAGTTAAAGATACTGGGGTAAAGTACAAACCTAAGACAATTTCCAGTAACTTAAGCGTAAGCCTACCGGACTGCTCAAATGTCACTCGTTGAGGAATATTATGGACGAGCTTAGGCATACGGTGCCTTTAACCACTTCTAACTAAGATGAGAAGACAGTCCTAACCGACCTCATGCATATAATCAACTTCATCTTTTTACCCTTGTTTTCGTCTATATGGAAATCAGCTCTCGTTATTTATATTCCTAAACAGAAAATTCCTTTCCTTGATTTGAGTCCTATCAGTATCAGACCTTATCCAAAGTGTGTTAGTACCATTAAAGGAATTATGAGATTCAGATGGAGATCTGGAATATGTTATTGAGATTTTAGTATGCTAAATCTAAACAAATTTGTAAGCAAACTATGGTGAATCTATGGTTTTAAAGTGGATTCGGAACTATAAAAGTTTACAAGGTTCAAAGTTCTAAAAATAACCTGGCTGATTGGAACTTGGGCATTTCATAACCGTAATAATGGTCGAATTTAATTTTTAAGGTGTGATTGGTATTCTAACAGAAAGTTTGGATGAAGCTCTAAATGTAGGCTGGAGGATGCGTGATTCTGCTCAATGAACCCCTACCAGTGACCGATTATGGAAAAATTCGGATTATGTGATAATATTAAATGGTTATGTTGTATGTAACTCGGCCATTTTTAACCATTTACTTTCTAATCCTTTTACGCCAATTTCAATAATTTGTGCTTGTAAATATAAACGGAAGTATATTTTTATTCTATTCAGCAGTGGCCTTTATGAAATTTAGCGCAAGTGAAAAGAAGTGAATAAAAGAATGATCTAGAGAAAGTGGACTAGAATTTTTTAATCGTTTTAAGCTTAATTTATTTGGCGTAATTCATTTTGTGCAAAAGCTCATTCATGCATTCATGTACGGTGTAGTGGTGTCTAAGTCGGCCACGAGATTGTTAATGAGCATTTAATTGTTTCAAAAGAAAATGATTACGAAAAGCTATGAAAATTTATATGCTCCTGACCCAACATTATCTAAGATACGGAAATTGTGTATTTAAGGAATATAGAAATACTGAATCTACTAAAATTCCAAAATTTTTGCAAAGAATAATTCTAAAATTAATTTTGTCTTTAAAACTGAATTTCGATAATATCTATAACTCCACAAACTATCCATAAAGCTTCCGGTTTATAATCAAATAAATGGGAATGGCTTACCAGTTTTTGATTTGTAGTGAGAATCTTTCTAAGGCGAAAAGTTTTAGAGAATCCACTATTGTAGCACATCATTCCCATTTTAAAGCTGTATCTTGCATTTCCAGTGGAGCGATTCCTTCAAATATATCGAAAAGCTTGAGACTTTTTATTCCGATCAGTAAATCCATCTGGATGAATTTTGGTAGAACACAGTTTTTTCTTTTATTAAAAATCATTGGTTTCGTATAAATTTTGGATAATTGTCTTTTATGTCATACATAAATGCTAGACTTTTCAAAATATTTGTTACAAATGAAAAAAGCCCCTATGGACGTGGATGTATTTCGTCTGAAAACCGTAGAAACCACCATATTATGATTGATAAACTAAACTGTGTTTCACTGCAATCAGCCAAACCTTCTGGGTTGTAGATAGACGACAAAGACACTTTTCGGACATGTGATATATAGCGAATAGTTAATCTCGAGGTCGAAAATTTTCAAGATAACTATACTATAGTTTATTTCACTGTGTGAAAGAAAATAAAAACTATGCAAATACTATACAATCTATAAGTGGTTTAAGTTCATTTTACAAAAAATAGTTAACGCTAATAATAATCACAATTCTTATAATTATTTTTGTTTATAAACTATTTTAGTCTATACTACCATCAAAATCGTAATGAATATGTCATTTGAAACTTAGCTAGTTATATTTTTATAGTTATATTTTTAAATCAATTCAAACACAACCCCTTAAAAATCTCAATATAAAAATAAATGGACTTAAGCCACTTGCAAAAGAAATGGCTCATTGACTTTCCAAACCAATTAAATTGTACCTCACTACTCCTTCGAATTAAACAAGTTTGAACCTTTAAAACTACGGTAATCATGTTAAAATCCTCGTATCTCACCTTGTTAAACATGCCATGTAAATTCATTTAAAAACCGCTTCGATTAATACATTTTACAATCGCAAGAGTAAAGCAAAATTTTACTTTCATTATTATAATGGGAATTATCGCTCATTTATTGTTCATGTACGAGTAATACATAAACCCTGGGATTATACAAAACAAAAATTGAATGATAATACATAATATATCGGATTAACAATGCAAAAATTTTATATGCGATAATTCGATTGTTTTCCAAGCATCCAAATCACACGGTAAACATCAATAAAATCATTGGATGAATACATAATTCATTAACTATGATACACAGCATATATACTATAAAATCATTATACCGCGTCTAATTAAATTTTGTCTATGATAGATTTGAATATCGATATGTAAAAACTACAGCCAGAATTTTAGCATTTTTCACAAAAACACAATATTTTCCTAACGTATCGTTCGATGCCGCAATTCGCGTGAAACTGACAATTTTCCTAATAAAGCATAAACCTATTAAAAATAATACAGGTTTTTGTTGTTTATTGGTTGGTGTAGTACGGTGATAGGATATCAATAAAATAAAAATCAATCTGATGATGGTGTGCTTAATGATGCGGTAATGGATAATTTTGTTTTCGTACGTTTCCAATCCATAATTTTGACGTTATTATGATTATTGTCGGTAGTTTAATTCAAGGTATCCCATAAAATGATTAATTATATGGTTTACAGAGCGCGAAAAGTTTATTATAGTTGTACGGGAAGACTACGCTCGTACTATCTACATAAAATAATTTAATAATTGGTTTTGTACTCTTTCGAGGCCTCTATCTCAAGTAAGTTACAGTAAAGTTTAAAGTCTGACCAATGGACTGTTTATTTGTTATTGGCTTATGTTTTTTTTTTTGTTTTTTTGTGGTTCGTTGCTGACCTTACTATTGGAAATGTATTGTGCATGATGTGGCCTTCATGCCAGTCAAAATCTATTGTATTCTAGATTTGCTTCAATAAGCGCTTCTAATTAATAGTTAATAAAATCATCTTTTAACTTGTTAAGCGGTGTTTCTCATCTCTGTTCAAGAAATATGTAATTCTGCAGTAAACCATTCAATATTGAAATCATTAATGTGATACACCATTTCAAAGACAATATCTAACAATTGTTTCTAAAAAAAAGCTATAATACGTTCGTAGAATTTGATTTGGCCATTTAATGTTGTATGTCAAATTATATCATCAGTCGGTTAATAGAAACAGGCGATGATAATCCACGCTAAATCCTGTCTGACGCCCCATATGACCTTTATACACATTGGCAAATCCACTGCAATTAATTTCTCCTCGAACATCTAATAAATTAAATTCTTAAATTTCCAGCAAAGAACAAAATGAGATAATGTGCAAAAACTAAACACAAATAAAACAAATCAATTTTGATTTGAAAACCGAAACCACATGAAACGCGCAACAAAATATAAAACAAAACAAAAAATCGCGCGTCTCGCGATAATATTGATCAATAAATTAAAGAGAAACATTAAGTATGTAGAGATGTTGTGTATCCGCGAAATGACAATATATAATGACAATAATTTTTTATTTATTTGCATATTCATTGCTTCGAGAAGCGAGCTAAAAATAGTATTTGAATTCGCGTGGTATTAAAAATCTTGGCGTTGGTGCTTCAGAGACCTACTTTTCTATAAATTGGAGCGGACCTTTAACTCATGAAACCACTGTATGACACGGGTAACCGCACGGTTTATAAATTAATTACCATCATACATAAAAATTGTTATTATGTTGGTTTGTATAAACTACATATTTACGGTGATTCAGAAATAGAGAATTCACTTTCTATATGTGACACGACATATTTTTTGTTGTTGTTTATTTTAATGTGGTTTTATCACAAAATGCGCTTATAATTTTTTTTGTATTGAAATTGTCGTCTTTATGTACGAAACTTGGAAAGTATCGTTTGTGTTTTGACTATTCGAAAGTGTAATTTGTGGATTTGTGCGATAAAATATTTTATAATATTAATGCATTGTTTATATAAAAATAAAACGTTGTAATCCCTCTTAATGATGAATAGAACCACATCTCTAGTTTCTCCAACACCTTATGAAATCAACGTTTCATAGTAAATTTATCTTAGGCATTGACAGATTCCCTATAAATCGCAATGAAAGTATAGTTAATATTGGGTAACTATAACATCATCACTTAGTTAGAGCAAACAATAGCCTAAAGAGCGGCTTTCCAGAGTTCATGGGTAAGTAATGTTACAAGTTAGGCTGTTAACCCAAAGGAAAGGCGGCGGCCAAAACCCCGGATGGATGTAGTAACGCTACATGATTGAAATCTGAACTTGTCACGGTAGTTTAATGCCATCTTAATATGAAATAAATTTTACCGTCTAATACATTTTGGAAACTATATTTGTTAATCTAATTAAGGGGGATCTAGGTTTCGGGGAACCAGTATACTTTCCTGACTATACGGAATTTCCGCACCTGTTTTCCGAGCCCAGAAAATGCAAAATACATTCTTTAAATCTCGCAGCACGTTATATATTATGATCTAATCGAATATGAGAACAAAACCTTGTGAATATTTCTGAGATAGCGGTATAACCAAATAGACGTAAAAATTTCGTTAAACAAGTTAAAAATCGTATAATTAGACTCCGTCCATTGCAGATAGACCAAATTCGAAAACTAATTCAACTTCATGGAACTTCTAAGTATTGCGCATGCCACTGTAAATATATCATAATCATTGAATCCCGTTCATTTTAGCATTGAACTGTATCTATGCGTTAAAAATAAGAAGTGCTCATCTCTAGAATTGATAACATGAAAATTGCAGTTTTATTTAAAATTTGTTATAATTTGTCTCTAGCTCTACTATGTAGATGAAAAATCTGAAGAAATTCAGTTATGATCTAATAAAACTATTGATTTGAAAAAATCAGTCATCTCTTCAGTTAAAATCATAATCATAAGAATTTAAAATCCATCGAGCAAGTCAAAATTCAACTTAATTTGCTATCGCTTACGGTGGCACATTAGCAGAGCTCCAAGATCTATATGATGGGCAGGATAGTGTTTAAAACATTGCCTTGAATTTAAATAGTTAAAATAAATTGTGTTAAAATTTTCTCCTGCAAAATGCAAATCATGCATGTGTTTTTGTTTTGTTTTTAATCTTTGCAATCTGTTTTGGCGCCGAAGCACTCGAAACTATTCGTGGTTCGCTTTTCATTTTCTGCCTTACGCAGTCGCCAAATAATGTCGTATGGCAAACGTATGGACGACCCATGAATTCTGCACTCCGATAGGTGTATAGTTGTATACATTTTTCGTTACCGATTGTAATAACATGATGAAAAGCCCCTTTTACATCCTGCGCGTATCGGGGTTCGAAGTCGGTACATCCCAATCCAAATGCCATAGCTTAACCACTATACGATTTGGTCGGTAAATAGAAATTGTATGACCTGCAGGATTCTGCAGACATATTTACCATACAGAAATTAAGAAAATAAAATTAAACAGACTAAATTTTTGGCAAGAGCTTCGTAAGAGTTCGTAAAATCAGCCAATACTCAAAGTGGAGCGTGTAAAGTTAGCCTAGTTTTCATCCCAGACAAAAAATGCATTGAACAATCCTAACAGCATTTCTTCTGAGATTTTCCCTCTCTGTCGCCTCTAACTTATAAAATGAATCTCAATTCCAAATTTTGTTTTTTTGGATTGTCAGTGTTTTGAGTAATCTATGGTAAGGACTTTCTCTGCCAGATGAACAATACCAACCTTATGGCAATATTTGCGTAATCAGCCTACGTATACATGGCCCAATATAAAAATTATTAATACCATTTCCTTAAGAACATGACTTGCCGGAAGTAACTGTTAATTTTTTGAGTCAGTAGTCAAATGAGCAAGTTGCATATGCCTCTCCATATAAGAATAATAGAACAGCGTGCGAGTTACGATTTTAGGTTCTATTTTTTACAGTCGTGTAATAAAACTATTTATTTTTTATTTTTTAATCGGTAACAATTTTATTTTAGATGTTTATTAACTTGAATCCAAATATACTCTGCTCTAGAATTCTGTCTTCGATTATATCGAATGTATCTTATTTAGTTTTTGCTGATCAAGTATTTATGATTGAGAAAATCATAAAAGCTAATCAGATATTTATTTAATAAAATATAATAAACAAAACCCTTTTTTATTTAATATGAAATACAATGTTGATCAGTTTAAGTTAAGTATAAAATAAATATTTATATGTTTTAAGAATTAAGAAATGTTTAGTCAGCTAGCAATTTTATATAATACAATGTTTCTATTTATACAATGTTAAAATGTTTAGACAGCAATAGCAATTTTATTTAATACAATGTTTCTATTTATACAATGTCGGGAATATGGGTTTTGATGATGACGGTGTAGTATCCGGGATACGTAACTGCCCCCCTTTTAAACTTTCGTTGTCCTCAACGTTTTGCTGGAATGCTGAACTTTTAATTGATTTATACCAGGCACATGGTGTACATGTCGGGCAATATCTTAATGTTATTAGATATGCGATGATAGTTATAATTATTATTGTTGTTAAAGACCAAAAGGCTTGATGGTGGTGTGCTGAGATTGAACTTCTTTAAAATGGTCTAATTGTTTAATATTTTGTATTGTCCAATTTGTTAATTGTGGTATTTCAATTGGTTCTATGATTAATTTTGGTATAATTTCGTGGAATGGTTTTAAATGTGTTGTGTCCTCCTCGTATATCATTTGTTTATTTGTTATTGTTTTATTATTAATTGATATTGTGCAGTTTTTAAATTTTATTAATGATATTTTCGGAAGCTTTCGTTGTTGTTGTACTCCGCAAGTTGTGTTATAATCCAATTGGTTTGCTGTGTTTATTATGGTTTGCTGTGTTTTCAATTTTGTTTATTAGTTCTCTTGCAGGGATTTGTAGAAGTGTGCATTGTGCTTGTTTATTTAAAAGTATGTTCAATATGCATTTATCATTGGTTTTTTCAATTTCGTTTTCTGTGCAGTAGTATACTCCTCCAATTTTATTACATTGTTTATGCGAATAAAATATGTTTTGATCATTATGGATAATATTTTGGGAAGGAGGGATATTTATGGAAAATGTGTTGTTAATTGTTACCTGTGTAATCAGGACGAGTTTAAATTTATCCAAAGAAACTTTTGGAATAGAAATCGAGAATATTATGAAAGGCTCTTTAAATAGAGTGTCGATTGTTAAAAATTGGTATAATTGATATTCTGACATTATTTGAATGTTTTGCTGATTTAAAATACTAATTATTGTTTCTGTTTCCTGTTTACTCATTAGGTAGTGTGAGATGTAATTTTGTTTTGCTAAGATTAATGAACTCAATATTTCTTCTAAATGTTTTTTTTTTAAATTTTATTTTTATGTATCTTTTTGCCTAACGTGTTAGTAAATGTTATTCCGTTATCTTTGTTTACAATTTGTTTGTTAAATTTGGCTTCTGTTTAATTCAACTTTGGATTCAACGTCAAAGTTATTTCCGTGAAAGTCTTTGTTTGATTTTAATATTATTTGTCTTTTGAACTGATTTAATTTTGTTTCTGTGGTAGGAAATATACCTTTTGGATTTTCGCATAAATGCCGGATTTATGTAGCTGTGCTCCGATCCTGTGTCAATTAAAATTTTAATATTTTTACGGTTTGAGGTCTTAGTTTTTATTAAGAGAAATTTATTGTAAGCTTGGTGATAATTAAGATTAGTTATTGTGTACCTTATGCTTCGTTTTGAAGGAAACTCTATCAACTCTAGGTTTTGTACAGAAGCTGTTTCTTGGGGTTCAATAATCTCGAAATTTTGTACATAATCGTAATAAGGGTTGTTATCTAGGTTTTGATTTTCCAATTCATTCTGTTCTTCAATTTCGATATTGTTTAATCTGGGATTTCTATTATTATTCCTAAAGTTATTAGGTTTTATTTCTTGGATTGTAGGTGGTTCTTGTTTTTCGTTTTTTATAGCGAGAATTGGTGGCTTGAAAAATGGTTGTTTAATAGTATTGTTTGACCAGTTTTGATAATATTGGGGGCTTTGTTGCAATTGTGGATTGAATTGAAAATTGGGTCTAAACGGGAAATTTTTAAAATTTGGATTTGTAATCCTAGGAGACCAATTTTGTTTAATTGGAGTGGGAAAAACTGTTTGCTTCATATAATACATATTTTGCTCGCTTATACACATTTCGAGAGCGAGAGCAATAGTTTTAGGATCCCTTGATCGTATTGTGGAACCCAATGGTTCTCTTAGATTTGCCAAAAACTGAGAAAAACACATTTCTCGGTATAACTTTTCTTTAATTTCACTGTCTTGTTTATTTAGTCTAACTGTATTTATTATGGCAGATTGTATTTTTACAATTTTACTGTAATATTCTTCAATATTGTCGTTGTTTTGAAATATTCGATGAAGTTCACGAATTAAAGTAGTTTCTGTACGTTTGTCATTATAATGGGTTATTAGATTTTGTTTTATTTCAGTCCAATCTATTGTTGTACCATAGCTAATTAACACTTCATTAGCTTTTCCTGTTATTTTATTTCTAATGGCCCTGAGAAAAGTTTTTGGTGTATTATCTTTTCCTAACGAGATTGTGCAATGCTCAATTATTTCATCTACATTATTTATGAACTCATGTAATGTAAACTGAGTTCCATTAAATTCCGGTAAATCTTTTATAATATCTGGGATCTTTAAGCTAGTAAATAGGTTATTCATTTCTGTAATTTTTTCTTCCATTTCTATTTCTAACGTTTCTTCAAATCCTAAAAAATCTTCAGTTTCTACTGATATATCTAATTCTTCTAATTTAATATCTAAAACACTATTTATCATTTATCAATTTTCAATTTTTAATTTTTGAACTTTTTTTTATGTAATTTAAACTTTTATTTGTTCACTTTTATATATTTTTATTTATTTTTAAACAATAATATTTAACTATTCTTGTCCTGCATACACATGTGCGGTAACAAGGCGTTAAAAACTAAGCTTTGACCGTGAGAGTGTAATTAGTATAGGAATTTTTTATTATGGATGTTGATCAAAAATATTAAATTCACTTACCAAATAATTATGGAAACAATATTAAATAACTTATGCATCATGGAACTTCTATGAAAGTTTATTGGTTACGGTTATATGCCAGTGCCAATTTTTTTTGTATTAATAAATTACGAAAGCACACACTTCGAATTATTACACTTTCACTTTTCACCACAATTTACTTGCACAAATTATTTATTATTCTATATTAATATACAGAACTATCGGCTGCGCCAGTTACGATTTTAGGTTCTATGTTTTACAGTCGTGTAATAAAACTATTTATTTTTTATTTTTTAATCGGTAACAATTTTATTTTAGATGTTTATTAACTTGAATCCAAATATACTCTGCTCTAGAATTCTGTCTTCGATTATATCGAATGTATCTTATTTAGTTTTTGCTGATCAAGTATTTATGATTGAGAAAATCATAAAAGCTAATCAGATATTTATTTAATAAAATATAATAAACAAAACCCTTTTTTATTTAATATGAAATACAATGTTGATCAGTTTAAGTTAAGTATAAAATAAATATTTATATGTTTTAAGAATTAAGAAATGTTTAGTCAGCTAGCAATTTTATATAATACAATGTTTCTATTTATACAATGTTAAAAATGTTTAGACAGCAATAGCAATTTTATTTAATACAATGTTTCTATTTATACAATGTCGGGAATATGGGTTTTGATGATGACGGTGTAGTATCCGGGATACGTAACTTGCGCCTCTACTATAGGAGTATGATTTTCGGGAAGTAATTGTTAGTATTCTGAGTAGTAAGGACATTTCTGGTCATCCAAGAGAGCACCAGCCGTATGGTAGGATTTGCGAAACCGAGCAACTTCCGATTTGAGTTAGTTGATCGGGTGATCAGATGAAATTTCCATGCAACAAATGTTATTAGATTTCAAGACCGCATAAGTACGACTACATACAATCTGATTTGAAATCGCACCTGTCTAACCCAAACTTAATTTTATCGATTGCTGTCCTAATTTCAAGAGTATTTTTCGTAACAAGTGAATAATTTGATCTTTATTTGAATTGAGGGGGATTCAAAATATTCTATTGCAATCTGTCTTAAAGATATTCTCTCACAAGATCGCGTATCACACGAACAATAAAACAGAGACAGGTACGAGAGGAAATTATGTACCACAGACGAATGGCATTCAAGGGTGTATAAGTGCAAATGCAATTTCTTCCAGTTTGACCAGTTTAAGTTGTAAAGAACACAGAAAAGAGATTGGAAAAAGAGAAAACTCGCTTATAACGTACGGTTAAGATGCCGTCTTGTATATGTTCGCTTTAGACGAGGTATACGTTAAATGAATAGTGACTTTATAAAAACGCAAAGAATATGTTTTAATGTGTATTCTTAAATAAATTCATTAAACAAAATAACGCATACATATTTGGTATAAGTACACATGTACATATTAAAAACAAATGAACTTTCTTGTTCTAATTTATACCCAAAAATAAGCGGATTCATTAACACGTTGCATCGGACTACTATCGATTAATCATAGATTAGTTTGACTTAAAAAATCGGTATTTTTGTCGGTAATTTTGTGTTGTCTAACAGATGATTGAAACCGTTTTTCAACTTTAACTTTTATTTAATGTAGCTGTTTTTAATCATTGGCGGTTCCTTCAGAATAGCTTAAAAAAGTTTCTGAAAACATAACAGCATTGGAAACTTCTGTGTTCTAATACATTAGTTTTACAATTTCAAAATTATGCTCGTCCGAATCTATTCCCTCAATATTCGGTACGCTTAACAACTCGTCCAATGCGGGAACTGCTGTTACAGCATCGTCCGTTTCAATGTGCTCATTAACGTATAAGAAGTCTTAAAGTGAGACGTTTGCAGATGAAATTTATCCCTGAATTCGTGAGTTCTGTCACAAGTATTTAAAAGCATTGAATTGAATGTTTCAAATTTTGTCTGGCCCCTTTGTCCATTGGCTGGCAAATTGCGAGTATATTGAATGGCATATAGAACAATTTAATAATTAAATTGTTCGTATATTAGCAACATTTGAATGCGAAGGGACTATGCTAAGACATAATCTTTCTAAATAGTTGAAATACAATATTTTCGAAACACTTGGTGATTTGGAGCTTCCGATCATATGTAAATTTCTTGGATCAGTCAGCGTTTACTCCAACAAGTAATGTTACCCTCTATTTACTATTGAAACGCCAACGTTTTATTCGGAAGCATATCGTAAAACGATTAAAAATATTTTTACTATCCTAGCCCTGAGTAATAATTGGGAACCGCTCTTTGTCCAATCTTCCATATTATAATATACATAACCTGAATAAAAACGTATGAAATGAAGAAACAAGATGAGATGAAAAACCATAAAAACACAAGCGAAGAGCTTTGTAAAACACTAGCGTACACGCTATATCTGAAGTCAATTCTATGAAATATTTGTAGAGGACTTTTGCGACATACCTTAAAAGCGTATAGACGAGGTATCAGCATCTCATGCGACACAGACACAGACATACTGGTTATTATGACAATTTAACAGTATTACACAAAATTCTAAAAAGAGAAAAGCTAACTAAAATGGACGACATCGAAATATATAAACACTGCCACATCCCTGGGTTATTGAATAACAAATTCCCAAACAATGCGCTCAATTTGCACATAAACATCCTGAACTGGCACTGTGGGATGAATCAAACGTTATATTATGGCACCAAAATGAATGACTCATTCCGATACCATGAAACGTGTTGCTCGCTTAAGACAGCAAGACGGTGGACTTTGAAGTTGTATCTCTAATTTCCTTAAACTATGTTCATAAAGCATACAAATTTTGTAGAAAAAAATGCATTCTGGTTTTTTCTGCTTTAAGGTAAAACTAACCTGTCTCACGACAGTTTAAATCCAGCTGACGTCCCTTGCATAGATGAACAATTTAACGATTGGGAATTTCACTTTACAAATTACCTTCGGCTGAAATTTTCAAGAAAAATTTACCGCACTTTAATATGAAGTTAGCTGACATTTATTCTGAAAATTACATAGCATTTATAATATTTGTTTTGTGGATTGGCATCTCTGGGTCAAAATTTGACTCAAAATAAATATATTTTAATTCAAAGGGGAACAAACGCAATATAAAAGGGAAGTTTGTTGACCAAATAATATGTTTTGGTTTGGGCTTTAATCTCTTTCAATACTCTCAGTCAAATTTGTATGGAAAAATTAATTGCCGATAACAGGCCAGCGATAGTTTGAAATTAAATGTTTAGGTTTGGTTCAACAATAAATTTAATTCAGTAAAGAACGCTCATAATAGTTTAGAGTAAACCATTGAACGTAATGCAATTTTAATTATATCAATCAGAAATCTTTTCATAAATTTAATTGTTTAAAAAAATCGGTGTTACATAGAGAATAAGACCACATTGAAAATATCAGTATAGCTTCCTTACGTTACGGAATTGAGTGAGTGTCTGCATAACGTTCTATGGAAAAGGAGAATGAATTAGGCTTCGAAAGAGCTTTTAATCCACCATTCTCATTTCTCACAAATCAACTATCGCACACGGCAACTTTGGTAATTAAACATCATCAACGTATACCAACGGTATTACCAAATATTAAATAGTATCAATATAGGACACTACCTTGTAAAATCGTGTTCCAGTTTTTTTTTTCTATAAGACAAGAACGAAGTTAGCTGTTTTAGTACAAGTTCGAAAAAAAAATCGAAAATCAACACAGCTAGCGAAAAAAAAACTGTGTGTCAAAATAAAAAAGTAAATGTCATGTCTAGTGAAACATAGCTTCAATTTTTTACTTTTAGCAAATATTATATAGTAGATGTATTATAGTTATTTAATATATATAGTTAAAACAAAAATAAAAAATATCATATAGTTATTTAATATATTATTTATGCTTTTAGTGTAGTTTGTTAAAATGCTAGAAACGTATAGTTCACCGTTCTGAATATTGGAAGTTTCTAATTATAAATCCCAAACACCCCCTTCATCCACAATGAAAATATTTACATGTTACTGTTGTCGTATTTTTTGGTTGCCGGTGGTAAGTACATGCCGCCCGTTTAAATGTATAGACCATCTCATTATGTTCGATTCTAATCCATAGGAATTATTTTCGATGTAAATGTTGAGCTCTTAAGTGGTGAATCAACTACAGACGAGGAAGGCCAATACATTATGGAAGGTTTGGCAAGTAGTTTTCTGTTTACGGTCGACTGACTGGACAATTTGAGACGGAATTTTCTCGTTTCGAAAATTATCGTATCCGTGCTGTGCTGTTCATATTACATGTGGTTTTAACGAACTGTATATGTTAGGAGGGGTACGTAATGCACAGGAACCATTATGTAATTTAATTGATCCGTTGTTTTAAACAATTCTCAATAAATTTTGTTTTGTTATATTTTAGTATTGCTTGCCGCACTAAAAGAGCAATGTGAGAAACCTAACCGACATTAGAGTTCGAAACATGAAATATAAATTAAAATTCAATGTAAACGTAATGCCCAGGAACACCATTATGTAGTTTCAAGAAAATAAAGTTTCGTGTTAAAAAAACAATTACGATCGATATTTATGGCAACGCAAGGGATTTGAAAGACTCTGATCCAAATTACATAAGTGATGATTAACCTCGACGATTCTTACTGAGAGATTTACTGATGAGATTAACCTCGACGATTCTTACGTGATAAAGAACACCATTATATAATTTCATGAATAAATGATAAAACACTTTTTTTAACATCCATTATTTTCTTTGACAGCCAAAAATTATAAACTTTTTGACAATTTGATTTTACTAAGTTCGAAAAAACGACAAAAGCGACACCGTGACAAAAAATCTTATTACGGCGATAAGATAAGAGAAAAAAAGAACACTAACGTCCTATATATAAGTTATTTAATATATGGTATTACCAAAATTAACAAAAATGTGTTACTGACGTTTGCAATATCTAAATCTTTCTGATGACGAATAGACGTCTCCGCAAACATTACCCAAGTTGACTACATTTTTGAAACCATGTTTGACATTTTTTATGAATCTTATAGAAAAGCTTTCGGAAAATATCGGTATTGAAAATTGTTTAAAGTTAACTTCGTTCTTTTACAAAGCTGATTTCTGAATAATTAGTTGTGTCAATAATGTATCATTATGTTTTTTATGAAGAAGATCACGAAAATTAACATTGATTTACACGGTACTTTTTATACGATTTTGCTTTTACACGGTTTTGAAAAAAAAAAAATATTATATTTTTAAGTTTTTATTTGTTATTTCTATTTTAGTATATATATTTTTTATTAAAGTAAATGAATTATTGAAAACCATACGATAATCGATTGACACGGTTTTTCATACAAAAATACCCCTTTCGATTTACACGGTATTCTGCAGAACTGGTACTCTACCGTGTAAATCGAGGGATGAGTGTATTGATAGGTGCGCGATGTGTGCAAATCAAGATTATTCCACAGAAAAATTATGTTAAACATACCAATAGGCGAGAGTTTAAATTGAATCATAAATTTCTCGTTCAATTAAACCTTACGTACTAAATAAAATTTAAAACCAGATCACGCATCCACAAGCTCACCATATCAAAATCTTAACTAATTAACCTAACTTGCAATGATAACTTCATGCTTCACATTACACAGAACAACTAAATTTATTGCCTAACCATATAAAAATAAATTTTTATAACTGCCACAAATCTTTAACAAGATTACGACCACTATCCATATTTGATTGTGATCGCAAACAAAAACTCCCAATTACTAACATAACAAATTTCTTAATTTTCCAATAAAATCCGGCGCGCTAACCTTTGCGCATTACAATTACCTATAGAAAACATGTTAAAACCTGATCACTTGTTGTATAAAACACAATTTTTTATTAGTCATGTATATATAGACATACTGCGTACTCGTCGTATAGTTGTAACGCTTATGTTTATTATTTAAACCAATGTAAACCAAAAACAACAATACGACTACTGTACTCATAAAATAAATCCAATTAAATTTCAATAAAATAATTAAATCTATTCGACTCCTTTTTTAATTATTCGCCTTAATCTTAAATACAATTAATTATCGTACGTTTCCAATCTATAGAACATCAGCATCATCTGAGTAGTAGACTCGTAAGATAAAAATTTTATTAAAATTAAAATAAAACTTTATATAAAATTATTTTATTTTCGAAATAAATAAATACAAATTTTCGGTTCATTAAAAAATACGCAGCTAGATACAACAAGAAAATACTCGTAACATAAATTAATAAACATATCCAAAGAATAATCTTAAGATGTTATATATCTTCTTATTATTGAATATGTTATGCTAACTAGGTAGCTCTTTATACAAGATTCGTTTCCTTGGTATTCCCGTAAAAGGAATATCAATCTCTTCGTACTAAACGAGCAAGAGCACAATAATTCAAAAGAATCATAATAAAATGTATAATATCGTAATGGTCGATACTAAATTATGTTTAATTATAAAACATAATTTTTATTTTATGTTCATTATATAGATTTTTTTATTACACATTATGTTTGTGCTTTGATTTTTAATTTTATTAAGCCTGACTTCATAAAACATGAAATCATAATAAAAAAATATACGGAGGAAGAATTTGTTCCTTCAAAAATGATATTTAACTTGTTGAGAGAAGGGTTTTATTGATTTATTGAGTTTTACCTTAACATTTCAGCTTTTTAGTCTATATAGTTTTTAATATCTTGTTACCAATTATACCTGTCTTTTAAAATCAACATTTTATATAAAATTGCTGAAGTATAAAGGTTTCAAACGAACCATGAATTTCAACTTCCAGTTACCGATTTGCAACTAGTTCTGAAGTTGGTGATAAATTTCAAATATTAATATGAAGGAGGGTCACAAAGGATCATAAATATAATTTTCCTTGTGATATTTTATGTAAGTGTTTATTATTTACAGAAAGAAAGTTTTGTTCTTGAATTTATATGAAAATAAGTATTAATAAAAATCCTGTTTTATGTGTCCTTCGAATAATATTTAGATAATAATCATACAAAATTGTTTTAAAAACTTTCATTTTACTTGCCGGGAAACAATGACGCAACTTTCTCAAATGTGTCTCCCTCGTACTTTAAAAAGAAAAGTTTTGTTTCACTTCACTTTGTTGAGGTCATACTAGAGGTTGTGCAGATTTACGATCATCACGGCGATTTTTATTCCCAAAAGGATTTTAAGCTTTAGCAACTTATTGAGATCACTGAGAACAAAAGCTTACTTGGTGGCACTATTCTGTTGCATGTAGCTCCCTCAGAAAATTAGGAATTGGGAACAATATATTTCTAATTTTTCGTCTAAATTTCATTATTGTGTCCTACTGATGGACTTAGTTTGATGTAAATATCCTTGAAACAAAATTAAATGGAGGGAAATTTTTTAAGGGAAAAAATATTTCCCCATTTTACTTTGTTTCAAAAGTATTATCACGATTTAGCAGAAAACATTTACGTACATTTTTATAAATTTGGATAATTTTTTCATATCGAAGTTGAATATCACAGACTAGTTTTTCGGATTTTTCAATTGATTGAATATAAAAACAGAGTACAAATAATGTTTATATAGGGTCTATTTTTTAATTCAACCCGAGCAAGCAGCCTTTCCGCGGGTAGTATACACCGAGCAAAAATTGTACTGGGTAAAATTATCCGGTGGGCATAGAGTAGAAAATTGTTTTTTACTTTGCACACTCTTCGTACACTGACATTAATATCAGAGTAAAATTTGAAGAACCGAGTAAGCTCAGTGTAAGCACAGTTTACAAATAAAAACGCAGTGTGCAGAGTAAAATTACCCAGGTTGAATAAAAAATACGGAGTATTCACTGCCTGCTCGGGATGAATTAAAAAATAGACCCATACATCCAATTTTTTATGAGAGTGAGTGAATGCGATATAGTGGTAAAAATTAATTCATTCATAAATGATCTGCACGTCAAATTACATAGCTTACTTTTGTTTCAGTTGAAATTCTTCCCATCTGGGTGCTACATTCTGACAAAATCGTGACATTTGCTTATTGGTACAAATTGAAGTCACTGAAAATTTACGATTCGTATCAAATGACATTTATTGCAGTTTACAGCAACTATTGTACAGTTTTAAGTTATAGCAAAATTATTTTCAATAAAAAATAAATTTATTTTGTTTTAATTGTAAATACTCACACATATTTTGTATAAAAACTTTTGTCACGATAATAAAAAACAATGACAATATTATTAAAATTGTCAGCTTATTTTTTGTGACATTTCGGAAAAGTCATGGCATACGAATCGCGATTTAGTACTCCAAAGTATTTGTCACAAAATTGTAGCAATATTTTTAGTACAATGTCACAAAAAATTGTTATTTGATCAGAATCTATGTCCAGTTCCTGGTTTGGCGGGTCTACTTAAAAATAAGCATTCAAGAGAATTCCTTACGGCTTTTTGAAGTATAAATACGTCTTTTATTATATATAAAAATGTAGTACTCTCTTCTAAATAATCACCGGCTTAATCCCATTATTTACTGTTTTTGAATGAAATTTAATTAAAAATTTCTTCCTATCATTTATTGTCATATGTATTGATGCATCAAATTCAAATTTATCGTCATTTGTTGGTCAAATTTCTGTGGCATGGCTTTTGCAAATAACTCAGAAAAAATTCTCCAAAAAAAGACTACATCCAAAAAGTTTTAAAAGATTCTATCAGTTTTCTGAAGAAAATTTGAAGTGGATACGGGCGTGATGTGTATATCCGTATGTGCGAAAAAGTGATATTGTCAAAAATTGGCGGTAGTTGGTTTTAAACTAATAACAATTGGAATTTGAAAATGAAAAATTGTTCTTCTCGTCAAACTGCAGTAACCGACTAAGAAAATATGAACCTTGTGAACCACTAGAGCACATCATTAGTAACCAAAGGTTACCAAAGTGTGATATTATTGGTCTTGATTTAATACCGCCTATTTCGATATATTGCTCTCAATTACTTAAATTGGACCATTTCCAATAGAAATACGCTGGAGTATCCGAACTTTAACAAGCTTTGTATTGCTTCAAGGTGGCAGAGTGAATCAAAAGCTTTGCTGTAGTCAGTGAAAATCATGACCATTTGCATAGATTGGTCAACGGTTTATAGAGTTTTGCTTGCAAGCTCCACCAAATTTGTTGTAGTCGATGTGCCAGGGAGAAAACATTGCTGTGATACTGAAATGTGTATTGGTACTATTGTTTTGAGAGATTTGCAGATGACCATTTCAAAAAGCTTTGGTATTGATACAATAATGATATTCCTCGGTAACATGAAATGGCTGCTCTTTTTCCCAGCTTTACAGAGAGTCGTTATTTTAGTTATTTTCCGTTGAGTCGGGAAAACACCACCTTGTAGAAACTGATTGAAGTGTATGCAAAGCGATTCGACCAGTTCGAAAGATCATTCTTTACTGAATTATATTTATTGTTGAACCTAACCTAAAATTTAAAATCGGCAATTTTGAGATCTTTATTATTTTATTTAAATTTATGCGTAGACTGTTTTTAATTAATTTTTTTTAAATTTAACATTAACATACCTACCTATTTAAAAACAAACAACAAATTTGTGGATTAAAGTTTATTATATTATATTCCGATCGAACTTGCTCAACTTCTCCAAGTTTGAGGTGTAATAACAAAATATTAAAAGAAATTTAAAAAAGAAACAAGTTAAGCACAAATTTTACATAGTTATTAATGAATATCAAAAAATTTAAAAGAAAATGTCTACGCAGGTGTTTTTCGACCCTGTGCCACCTGCACAACCTATGTATATGATTGCTTTAGTAAATAACACACTCTTACGGCTTGAAATATAAATTACAAAGAACGTTTCGAAAACAGATGATATATTATATTCTACGTGTGCATACTACAGATCTACGGCCTAGATTAAACTATGCAGTACAGGCTGACATGTACCTCGAGATTGATCGGATGCTGTCTCTGGAAGTAATAGAAGAATCAAACAGTTCATGGAGTTCACCTGTCACAGGCGACAGTAAGCAATAATTTCATATTTTATTAACGTTTTCTGCCTTATTTTTCAAATAATTTTTGGTTTTGTTTCTAGTTCTAGGTTACTGATACTGACTTAATGGTCTAGAAATGGAAATATTTTAGACATTCATACTAAGTGGGCGAGAAAAATAATAAGCCTCGTCATTACCCTAGGAAATAAAATTGAAATAAGTTGCCACGACGGCACATTCAAAAGTCTACTAACCAATTCGAATTTTTGCGCAGGGTATTTAATTGATTTTTTCTAGACCAGTTTACTTCAGTGGTTTCGGCTGGAAGCGTATGCATGTGGCAAAAATAATTAAACATGTTTCTGGCCTGAGACTAGTTAAAACTTATGTGATGAATGAAATATCGAAATTCAGCTTACAATAACAATATTTGTCGCTTAGATCACAAACTTTTTCAACCATTAATTTAATTTTAAAATTTGAGTGTAACATGTAAAATTGATTGAATGTAAAATGATGCCATATGTGAGCTGATGGGTAAGATTTGAGGCAAATTTTAAAAATACATATTTCGTTTTAAAGTTGGTTTTTTGTATGAAAATATACGTACTTAAATTGTAAATTTCATTTCGATCAAATTCAATTCCGGCTTCTTCTCGAATATGTATTTTATATACTGGGTGTCTCAAAAAATGTACTAACACTTCGAATGATGAGAGTCGAATAACTTTATTTATTGAACATATAGAGAGAAGTTCAGAAGTACAGCAGACAAATGTAATTGAAGAATCATATTCGCAAATTACAACGCTGACAACGCGCACCAACAGGTGCTACATCAATTGTTCTTGGATTGGTGCTACAAACTCTGTCCTTGAGGTATCCCCACAAAAAGAAGTCCAAGGGCGTGAGGTCTGGGTAACGCGGAAGGTATTCAATGCTACTCCTTCGCCCAATCCATGTGTCTCGAAAAGCTGCACTGAGGTGAGCTCGTACATCAAATTTCCTTCTGAATCGTCTTTGAACTTCCGTGACGTTTTCGGTCTTCCAATAACATTTCAGGACAAATATCCTCTTTTCCAAGCTAAGTTGATTTCTTGCCATGCTGTAACATTAATTACATCTGCAAAAACACAAAAGCCGCAGCATGTTAGCGTCAGTCAAAGTATTAGTACATTTTTTGAGACACCCTGTATATGCAAAATGAATTGCGTTATTTGTTTCTTCGATTTAGTGAAATTTAGACGTTTTGTATATTTACGAGTATTATATGCTAAAGTGCCTCGAGTTTACCTTAAATGTACAATTTACTAAATTTCACTCTCAAAATATGGGAATTTGTATTTTCTTACAAATTGTTCCTCGCTTCTTATACATGTTAAAGGCTTGTACAATTATCGTTTCAAGAACAAGTAGCATTCAAACATTTTTTTTTTCTATAATGTTCTCATATGAAATTTACGGAACAAATTGTATATGAAAAAATTAATAACTTATGTTGAAAGTACGAGTATATGAGTATTATGTAGTAGATATACTATAGATAAAAGGAAAGATTTTAAGGATGTAATTTGAATTTATACGGAAAATTATGCTCTTAATATTTTCGACTTATTTTTGTGTTATACATTTCTGTAAAACGAATGTTTAGCCGATAAGAGACTGTACAGTAGAATTTTGTCGAGAACGTGGTGTAGAAAAAAACGGGTAAACCTATATCGAAACCGAAACCAACTTTATTATCTTCAGCCTAGATGAGCACTCATTCATAAGTAATACACCACTTTATTTCAATTACATTTATTTTAACATTAGTGTGATAATCAAATAAAAGATTTATCAAACAATAAAATAGCTAGAGCAACAAAAAAAATGTCTATCACTTCTCACGTTACCAGCATTAGATTAGAGACACACAGTTAGAACTTTAATATTTATTTCTTATGAATTATAAAAAAGGATATTGTATTCTCTCTAGTCTCCTCTACACAACCTATATAGTTATGTATGTAGACCTATATATGATATAAATTCTATTTTTACTACATAGGTTTATTTTGGAAAATAAATTTTCCAAAAATATAAAGTTTATTACGTATACATAACAATGCCATAAAAAGGATATACCGATTATATGTGTTATGTACGAGTAAACCGACATCACAAATGAATGAATTTGTGAAATTTCCCGTTTCACACATCGGTAACGGGCACACGCAATTTAAATAATTTATAGATTGATAATCAGAAAATTATTCACATGTGTATTCGTATCGGTTTGATTTTAATGTTATCTGATTCGGATATTCTGGTGTGCGTGAGGTTCAATTTACAGTCATCAGGATTAGTGGTAGAGCAAATAGGTATTCTTGTTATTTAGTTTTTTCCAACGAATTCGTCGAAGTATCACACCTCAGCTGTATCGTGATAATCACACGCCTAAAAATACATAATATTCCGCCATTAATTCATTATCATTACCGTCGAATGCTATGAAGCCCGAGAAGACGTAAAAAACTTGTAAACAATGGAAAAATAATTTTAAACCATTATGAATCACTTTTTGTGATGTATTACAATTTTTTACTTTACAATTTTCCCCCGTCAATTAATAATAATTTTATGGTGCGAATGAGGAAACCGCGTAAAAAAATAATATGAAGATATTAACGTGGTTTTGTTTATTTTTATATTTTCAGGTGTCGAGAAGAAGCAACATATCTTAAAGCTTTACCACCCACTGCCGTTATTATATGTTTTCATAATGAAGCTTGGTCGGTGTTATTAAGAACCGTGCATTCGGTGCTTGATAGGTCACCCAAACATCTAATCCAGGAAATTATTTTAGTTGATGATTATTCTGATATGCCACATTTAGCCAAACAATTAGAAGATTATTTCGTTGCATATCCAAAAGTAAAAATCGTTCGTGCCCCGAAACGCGAAGGTTTGATTCGAGCAAGGTTATTAGGGGCGAGACACGCACAAGCGCCTGTACTAACATATTTAGATTCGCATTGTGAATGTACGACGGGCTGGTTAGAACCACTATTAGATCGTATTGCACGTAATTCAACTACCGTTGTCTGTCCAGTAATCGATGTTATCGACGATACAACCATGGAATATCATTTCCGCGATTCAAGTGGGGTGAATGTTGGCGGATTCGATTGGAATTTACAATTTAATTGGCACGCAGTTCCAGAGCGGGAGAAAAAGAGACATAAAAATTCGGCTGAACCTGTTTGGTCACCAACGATGGCAGGTGGATTATTTTCAATAGATCGTGAATTTTTCGAACGTTTGGGTACATACGATAGTGGGTTTGACATTTGGGGTGGTGAAAACCTTGAACTATCGTTTAAAACATGGATGTGTGGTGGAACTCTCGAAATAGTACCATGTTCTCATGTAGGGCATATTTTCCGAAAACGTTCGCCGTACAAATGGCGTACTGGAGTTAATGTGTTGCGCCGAAATTCTGTCCGATTGGCGGAAGTATGGCTTGATGACTACAAAGAATATTACTACCAACGGATTGGTAATGACAAAGGCGATTTTGGAGACGTGTCGATGAGAACGGATTTACGGTAATGTATTAAATATGTACTTCACATATTCTATAATTAAAAAGTGCTTTATCTCATCTCATCTCTCAAATACAGAAAAAATTTAGGATGTAAAAGTTTTAAATGGTTTCTTGATAATATATATCCAGAACTATTTATACCTGGGGAAGCAGTTGCTTCAGGCGAGGTAAATACATTTTGTGTTATTGTGCTAATTTATCTCTATTAAAATTGTATATAGTATACCTTTATGAAACATTTGCTGTTGTACTGTTTTCTCGAAAATTGACAGCAACAACTAACTACAGTTTGAGACTTTGTGATTTGTTGGAAAATTTCTTTATGGATTTTTATTTTAGCTATAGAACTAGAAAAATGATTGAATATTACATCTATGTATATAGGCATCTAGTCGAACGAAAAAATATATAAATCCTATAATTCACAAAATCGACAACAGTTGGTTATTATCCTACTAAATAAATTAAATTATTTTCACGCAGATAAGGAATTTAGGTTATGGCGGCCGAACATGTATAGATTCACCGGCACGTAGAAAGGATTTGAAAAAAGTTGTTGGCTTATATCCGTGTCACAATCAAGGAGGAAATCAGGTTATATTTACATTAAAACGTTTTTATTTTTGTTTATAGCAAAAGGAAATCAAACCGTGAAAAAGGATATTATCTTCCGAATTATCTCTGCGTACCTCGTTGTGTTTCTGGATACATTTGTTTTTGTTATTATTTAATTTTAATTAAATATTTTATGTTTGTTTTTTTTTTCGTAGATTAAGAATTATTGGTCCGATATTTGTTTAGATTCAGCTGCGAAACCGGAGGACATGCATAAAACAATGGGACTATGGCCTTGTCATGGACAAGGTGGAAATCAGGTATCACCCATGATTCATTTCTTGAACTTTTTAAAATTAATTAATTTTTCTTTTTTGAATAAATTTGATCTAAACAATATTGTCGCTTCTGCTATAACTTATGTAAGATATCTCGTTTTTTATGATGCGGAAGAACGGAGCTAAACTTTTTTGTGGTAAAATATCGCCTAATCGTTGTATAGACTGTTTTGATAGAATTTTAAAATAATTTTCTTGTATTGTCTTTGTCAAGATTATTTAGTGGCAAACTGTAAAATGTGTGTGTACGCGATATTTTGTCATATACTGCATTTTATACTTACCAGTGGTGAATTGGATTTTTATTTTATTTTTATATAATACACGTTGGTTTGCTTGATGCTTTATTTAGCAAATAATATTACAGTTTTGTTTTTCAGGTTTAAGAGATTATATGTTCTAATCAATCTGCGTCAATTAACTAATTAGATTAACCACATTCAATTATGTTCTAATTTGATTGAAATTTTGAAAGAAATTAAGTAGATTGTATACTGAATAAATTTTTTTCATACCGCACAAAAAAAAATCGCGCAAAAAAAGGCCGCACAAAAACAGGTTTGACTGTATTTACTTTAAAAGTATTCTATAATCCCTTGCACTAACGAGTAATTTAACCTGACTTGATTTACTAGATTGTATATGTTCTGATTTTTTGTGATGTTTGGATCACTTTTACACCATTCAGGTGGCTTTTCATGCCCGCATCGTTTTTCAGAATAATTTCAATAGCTTTGTGATAATTATCGTTAGTGATAACAATCCGGTGGCATGATTTGTATATTAAACAAATCAGGTGAATTAATAAAAATTAGGTCCAAAATTCCGTTACGTCCATTAAATGTACCAGATATTTAGCTCAGGTTAGAAATGACTATGGTATCTATGAAAAGACATTCAGTTTCCGAAAACATATTAATGGGTAGAATTTCGCCATTTTCAACATCATAGGTCAAAGTAATTGACTGTAAATTAAAATCACCTGTGATTAGAATAGCGCAGATGAAATGACTTTGTTGTTGATTTCTGCGATAGTATCGCGGCAAGCAGTATAAGATGTCAATTTTAAAAACCAGAGTCTTGTGGAATATATGCAACATAGAAATAATGGCATTTTGTTCATCGTTGCTTCCCTTTAACACATCCTTGTTTGATGGATAAGTTGGATAGTAAAATCCATTCATTAGGAATTGATTTGTCAATCGCTATGAGTACACCTCGTCTGATTTTTATGGAAAGAATTCGGAACTACGGATCTTTGTTGAAGAACGTCTCACTATATGGTCTGTAAATCGGAATTAGCATATTTGCTATTTAAAAATTTAAAACAAACCCATCACGCGGAAAGTAACCACCTCCACAAAAATGTTGAAGAAAACATTTCTAATTGAGTTGTTTGTAGGACTACCGTGCTACATGAAACCATGGCTCAAGAAAGCTCTAAATAAAAGAAAGAAAGAGTTACAGTATGTGAAGTGCAAAGCTGTATTTGTCGACATGAATCTCCTTTTCTTTCGGTTATTGAACTCTTAAAATCAAAAACAATTGTTCAATTTTTAATCGCTAGTAGTTTCAGTTTTGTGTTTTTTGATGTTTGAAATAAATTTAGAATAATTCAATGTCTCTATTTGTAGATTTACCATTCGTTATACGAAAAGTAGTTAAAAAGTAGTTTTAGAGGTGACACCACACTGTGTCCACTCTACAGCCCATTTTGTGGGCCACCAAAATACTATTAAAGCCAAAACGTTCTAAATTAATTTTTAATCAAGTTATTGACGCTAAATTTTCGATGAAGTATCCAGTTTCAATCTGATAAAGATGATGAAAACTTTCAAACATTTCATCAGGCCATGACTGAATATTAGAAAACAATGATCACACTTTGTGTTCTATATATGTAGAACACCCGTGTTTCAGTAACTCTGGTGAATAATATGTCTAAATTTATTCTTACAAAGTTTCATCTCATTCGCATTCGTTCGATTCCCGTGCAAGTAATTTTTAATTTTATTATTTTAATACTTTTCCCCAAATTTACTACTGAATTAGTAGTACTACTGAATTAATTGAAAAACGCCTATGTGCGGCGATTCTAATATTCTCCGTGTTATCCGAAAACACAACTAAATGGCCTTAGCCGATATGTTCGACATCGATTTAGCAGATGAATGAGAATTAATTAATTAAGTAATTCAATAGTAGATTTTTGGAAAAAATGTCACATAAATAAGATTCTAAATTGGCAATAAAATTGGGCTATATCATTTTTCTAAAACTAAATCGCAAATGACGATAAAATCCAGCTTTATTACCAAAATTCGGTTAAGTTTAACTTTTTTTTTTGTTATTTTAGAGACTGTTAGTCGCATATTGTCTCTCGATTTGCGTACCGTACATTCATAGTAAAAGACAGTCGGATGTTGGGCACTATTTCTTACTTTGTGTTTAAGAAGCACATTCAATACTTTCCTGGTTCGCTTTTCACTTCCTACTTTGCGCAGTACCTAATCAAATCGAGGACATACGACTACATGTCCGATTCACGTAAACTATTCCTTCATCAAAATGTCCTGCAGCAATTTTCAACTGGATTATCTACAGAAATGTTTTAATACGAGCGTAAACAATCTATAATTTTTGAAATAAACATTCGAAACAAATTTGGAAGCCATACCATAGTTGATATCGCGTATATTTTCAAGTAAATAAATTAATTAAATAATAACATTTGCTAATTTGTATGATAACAAGAATAAAGCAATTAATTTCCTACAACAACAAATACTAATACATACATATCATATTATTTTATCGCTGCTACTCTCTATAAGCGTATAGCATAAAATACAACATTTTTAATAATCAACGTTACACATGTTCCAATCGAGAAAATTAAACAATCCAATCCATTATGTACACCTTTTTATAGCACATACATACCTACTAAGTATGCGTATAAAAACATTTTCATAAAACCATAAAAAATAAATTAATAAATGCTGAGTAAATATTACAAACCCAACTAAAACTAATTTTTATGGATAGAGGTGTGTAACACGGGGAGCATAGAAAGGATGACGATTAAAGTTACCTTAAACTTAATCACCCGAAATTTGTATTTTCTCTGAATAGGGTGAAAATTAATTTTTTGTCCTAACACTTTATACAAGGTACTCAATATTGCTCGTTCGTGGCTTTCGAGGTTAGACACATGAAATAGAGGTATTTCTATCCACCGCCCTAATCCTAACTAATATTTTCATTTATCTATTTATTTTTAATAGTTTATTTATATTCACGGTCGTACAAAAACGTATAAAAACGGAAATATGGGTAGCTGGAGCTTTTTAAGTATTAAGATAGAGACGAGTGTGAAGTTAAATTTTTATTTCTTTTATAATCTCAGGATAAAGGAAAAATAAACGTGTGGAATTAACAAAAGTTTACAGAGCCTGGAAATTTATGCACTAAATGTTAGTAGGAAGGGAAAATTTTAACTTATATTCATTACATTCATCTTTTATATAAAAAAAAAAGTAATCGTGCCTTTTGTATTCCTCCAAGATTTTTTTTACAAACAAACAAACAGCAAATTTCGTACTTAATTCACTTTTTAATTAATCATAACGTAAAAATACCAAACGAGACAAAATTATTAAGTTAGACAACATTGTATAGAATGCTTTGCTCTGCACACACAGCTCCAGCCAGCCACACAACATACATGTAATTGATTGCTTAACAAATTAGAACAACAAAAAATGACGAAAAAAAATTAATTACGTTGATTGTCATTAATTAAAGTGTCTTACCTATACGAGTATGGTGAGCAGTGTTGTGTTATAGATGTGGAGGTGTGGTGTATGATATGGAGGATTTTCGTTTTAGATGTTCTGGCAAACAAAATGGTTGTAGATTTGTGTTATTTTTACTCGGTTTCGGTTATTATTTATTTTGCCTGTCTAGATAAAGGGGGCAAAATACACATTTTTTTGCTTGTAATGTTAATTGTTTATGACTACCTCATATGTTTTTGTGTGTGTTTGCTGATAATTTTTAGTTAGGGTGGAAGGATAATTTATTATACGCAGTTATATAGAAATAGAGATCTTTCAATTATTATTGAAGAATAATATTTGGTGTCAGGATGAGGTATACAGAACGTTGAGTAATCAATGGTCTAGGATGCTTTAACCCTATATCATTGCTTGGTTTCACATTCTCCTCATATCATCTGTATTATATCGAAACTTCTAAATTGTTCAAAACATACAATTAAATTTCCTATAGTTTCATTCTACCATAGTTCTTTTTTTTATCTGCAGTTTTGATGCATCATACACGCTACTAGGTTTTGAATTGTCTTATTGATTTCCACTAGAGTTTTAATTTCGATCTTATTATCTGACTGTTTTGTTATCTAAGAAATTTTTTGTTCATTTTGGTGTCTGGCTAGAGCAATTCATTACTCTTCTATCTTTCGAATGTTATTGATCTTAGTGTTTATCCTTGACATATCAATAACTCGCGAGTTGAATATCTATAGCTATATAGATAATACGCAAGTCAGAAATGTCCCAGATTTTTTTTAAAAGACACTCCGGGTTGGTTATCAATTTGTTAACTGTGCCCACTGTGTAATCTATATCATTCATTCTTTCTCTTAGTTCACACTATTAATGCAATTGGGCACGCATTAATCGATTTGCTCGTACGGTTGGTATTGACTTATTCAGTCCAGCTTCTTCTTGGTCTAAAATTATATTGGATTTATTAATGTAAAGTTCTTAAAATGTATGTGTTGCCTTGTATTTCAGCTGATATAGATCATAGTGCTAGATTATGGGTATCAAGAGCCGTTGGGCTCAGTTGACTTTACCCATTATTATTCAATTATTAACATACGATTTTAGTTCTATAAAAAAACTGTGACAAACAAGCAAAATATAAGTTATGCATTTTTCATTTATTTTCCTGAACAAAATAGTATCAGATGGCAGATAAGTTAAGTATAGTTTGAGGCATAATTAGGGAAAAGGTACAGAACACAGAGCATCATGTGGTCACCAAATCTCTTAGTGGGGTAACTGCAATATTTTTGAAATGTTAGGAATCAAAATATTTTACCCTTAATGGGAGTTTCACTTTTATGTAAATGGCTCAGAAAGTCCGATGTTGGTAAGATAATCGTTCAGCTCTACAGTACTAAAAATTTTACCGTTATATTACCTACTACATACAATGGCAATCAATGACTCTTTAGTGTATGTACTAACAATTTTTTGCTATGTACAAAAAAGATTTAATATATTGATCGTATCAATTGAAACACAGCTTTCTTTTAAAAAAATTGCACCATTCAACTTTTAAATCAAATTCAATCATTCTTAAATACGATGTGGAATATACGACCCACTAGTATGAGACTAACGAACCTTTTTCAATGATAAATTGTCATTCGACCAGCACAAAATCATTTATCGCATAAAAACTTATCAAGAAAAAAATTCGGTAATATAAAAATCCTTTTTTGGAAAATACCAATACGTACAAGCAAAACTCATCTAATCTTTTCAATTTTCAATTTTTCATTCATTCCCTTCTCATGTCATTATGTGTTGTTTTATTGTTTGTGCTGTTAATATTCATTTCAAATTGTTTCAGATGCTGGGTACGACTGTGCTGTGTATACAGTAGATGGTATAAGTATACTGTTATGAATATATCATTATTGTTGTTCTGTTATGATTGTTATCCATTATTTTGTTAAAAGCTCGTCGTCGTAATTTTTCCTTTCATCCTTTCGTTTGTTTTTGTTAGCTTAAAATTTTTTACTGTACTTAGAGTATACAGATTTAAAAAGTTCTACTTACTCTGTGTGTGCTGGCAAATAAACGTTATTTCAATTGCCAGCATTGGATAAAAAAGAAACAGAAACATGGGAATTACATATACATATATAAAAAATACAAAGTTACGATTAAAAGAATTTTCGGTTGGTTGATTCGAGCTTTTGCTTTTTGCTCATGATCGTCGCCGACTTTGGATGCCAAAAATAAGTATAAATGTATTTGTTTTAATTGCAAAGTGTTTCCTTTTATTCCGATTTGAATGTTGGATTATGATGTTAGATTTTAACCGGATAAATTAGGGGATTATATAGCATCAAAAAGGTACAATTCCCTATGAATGAATAATTCTGTGAATAAATTTAATTATGTTTTTAATTACTGTTTTGAAAGAGGTTGTGCCATTGAATGGAAAAGTAGCACATACATTTCTAATTTATAAGGTAAAAAGACGAGTATATTATTTATTAGAAAGTTCAGAATTTATTTAGGATAGCCGTAATAGAGTTAAAATTGGATGTATGAGATTTTACATTTTCGAATGTCACAATGCCAGTTGCAATTGACGTATTTTACAAGATACCAACTCTCTATAGCAAACATCGCATCTGTTCGAACATGAATGAACTAATCTTTCATCATATCTTATCGCAAATCATGTTTCCCTACCCCCTAAAAAAAGAAATAATTCCAAGAAATTTTACTTTGCAATTACAGATTTATCAAACATTTGTTTTATTTCTTTCCATTATCCATAATATCTATCTACCAAAGAAACTAAACTTTTTAATTAAAATTCAGAAATAAAATATTTTTTTTTTATTTTCCGAAAAAGACAAATAAACAAATCATACAAATATTTCGAAATCTTAAAAAACCCGTGACATCACGTAGTGAATTTAAAAAAGAAACATAAAATTAAATCATATTGCAAAATCTAAAAACGTCGAGTAACTTTAAAGAGTTCACAAGAAATTTAGAATTGTATCTGTTGGCAAAATGTAACTTAATATTCGGCATATTGATACTGGCACATTACAAAACCAATAATTTTACGTACATGACACGTTTACAAAAATCACTGAATACTTACAAAATGGAGTGACTTGCCTACCTCGATCTTGTTTTCAAATAAACAAGTAAAACTGGACATCTGCATGTTTTAATTGTGGGAACTTGCTTTTGTCACTAGAGATGACTAGGAGGAAAACATGTTTTGGCTTGAATTATTCATCTATCGACATTGTACTGTGGGTAATATTTCCTAAAAAATTGTTACGCCTTCCACCTTTTCGACAGTGTTTTTATTAAGCAGAAAATCCATTGAATTACGCCAAAATTTCTGAAAAAAAAAACTTAATATTTTTTGTAAATGTGTGTAGCACTTATGGCTTATGGTAAAATTTTGTTGTTTATAAAATTAATATTTTTGATAGATCTTATCAGAATACAGAGTGGGATAAAAATTGACTAATTTTTGTTCAAATTTTTATTTCATTTAGTTTTCGTTGTTTTACTATATGTTAAATTATTAGTTGTGTTCTTAGCGAATTTCTATCACTAAATTGCACAAGGCGGGAATAAGGACAGTCAAAATAAACGAGAGCCAAAGGTTTGTTTTCTAACGATCAACGTTCTATGACGCTGCAAAACGTTTTAAAGAAATTGGTGAAACTTAGGCCGTCAATTATTGCAACTGAAAATGTCAGAAAGATATAATTTTTGTGCCCTACTATCATTTTCCGACAACCGTAATTATCTGTGTATGGATATCTTCGGAAAACCTTTGGTTTTCATCGACAAAAAACGTCAAATTAAAGAGCATCTGCTATCAGCAGCGAGTTCTTCGCGACCTCCAAGATTCTTGTTTCATCAATACTTGGCATCGACAAGCCACCGCCGCTGTATCCGAAGAGTTGTTTCGCGGTTTTGACGGATTTTCGAAAATTACCCTTCAGAGTATAGAAGCGAGAATCTACAAATAAACCGAAAATCTCGTCGATGGTCGCTTTATTTAGGATTATTTATTGTTCGATCCCCATTAATTGGTACATCGTCTCCAGATAAGAAGGAGTAACTGTTGTTTCGATTACTCAAGTTTCAACTATTCACATTTTCCGCAATAAAATGAAGATAAATATGAATGTAACCGAAGCATGTTGCGTAGTTAGTGACCATCTGCCAAATAAATCGGCAATGTCGACTGTAGTTCCTTAGCAATTTTTATGTAGAGAGACCCCCATTTTCATGGGATGTATAGGTGATCATATTTAATTACGAAGAAAACTTAAAACTATTAATTTTATTTTACTACTACTTTTATCAATTTAAACTAAGAATGTGTCAATAAGTTACTTCATCAACAATTATGTTCGCTTCATTTCAAATATAAGCTACAAAAATGACCTACAAGATGATATAAAGGATGTACTGTAATATCGCAAAATAAAATTCAATATTCAGTCCGATTGCTTAAAGACACACTTAGAAGTATACTACTATATTGACTCATTCTAAAATTGCCGAAATGGCATTGCATTCCATCTGTCTCATCTAGGCTAAATTGTTTCACCAAAAACATCTGTTAATGAAATAAGGTATTACCTTTGATCAGTTGCGGCTCATATTGGCCCTCACAAATTCGCATCTCTCAGTTTCTTATGTGCCAATAATTTTGGTGAAAGTAATCACTAGAATTGTCAATATGTTTTATAAATCCCTACACTTTCATACATTTTGTCTAAACCTTGAAAATCTGTCTTTTTATTCCTACATAAATAATTTTACACATATTTTTCCTACAATTAGGTATTCTCTACATGTACCATCACTGAGTACACTTCATTTTTGACAAGTTAAGTACCATACAGCCTTAAATATAATTTTTCATTCTAAAATATTTGAACAGTTTAAATTCGTAACTATACGATAAATACTTACACCGAAACCTTGTAATTTGCCTTTTCCCCTTATTTACTTTTTATTTAATTTTTTTTAACAAAAGTTAAAGATAAATTTTTTGTATTTGATTTTAAAGTTCGATGACAATTTGTAAAGGATTAGTCGTCAGGGCTGGCAAGATAGAAATAAATTGCATATAAAACCAAAATAGAAGTTTGGTAAGTTATCTGCGGAATAAACAACGCACTATATTCAGCGGCTTAGACCGATGAAATAGCTTGAAATAGTTATTTTTGTGTGGTTGCAGCCAATTGCGCATGTCCATTAGAGAACGTAAAATATCTGTTAAGTAATAACAAGATAGAACAGTTTGTTGTGTGTCAATCGATTCGCCTACTTATCTATTTACAAAAATATTTTTATATTTAATAAATAATCGAAGCAAAACAATGTGTATTATCTTTTAATGCGAAATATAAACAATTAAATTAACTAATAATTATACTAATTAATTAATTAATTTTCCTTTTTATACAAAATGAAAGAAAAAGCGATGCAGAAGTAAAAGCTGACCAAAGTATTGATTAAACTACGTGCCTTTTCTGCTTGTAAATTGTAATAAAAACATGGATTTGTAAAAAAGAGTAAAGGTGTTTTACGGATTTCGAAAGTATTTCCCTTAATAACAGCATGATAAAATTTTTGCTAATTATAATTTTTTTATTATACTTTTACAAAATAAAATTGTACTTTTAATCCGAAATGCCTTGAACATAATATATTCAAATCCTTATGTGGTGGGAGATACTATTCTACTTACTTATGCATGTCCTCAAATAAAATTTAAAACAAATGCGGTTTGGATAAATTAAATAATTTTTAATTTTATAATTATAGTTTAATTATTATTAAATTTATAAAAAAAATAGTCTTTGTATCTATATAAATATTATATATTATAATGGTGGGATGCGGGGGAGATAAGTATATATATATATATATATATATATATATCCTTTTTATAGTGGTTTATTTTATTTTCTATAAACATATTTAAAACTATATAAAATGTTTGTTTATTTATTTATTAAATGCATGCATTTATAATTATTATTAATATTTCGACAACTGATATTTTGTTTGAATTACATACACAAACTCGTACATTTTTAAGCTTTTATTATTAAAAAGCATTTATATAAAAGTAGCTAAAGTAGTCTAAAAATGTTCATTCACAACTTTTTTGGGGAAACCGAATAATTGCTAATTAAAATGAAATTTTATTTTTGTTTATTTGTACATGAAATAGCCGAGAAATCTATGTAGTAATGTTATATTCGTATAAGGTAGTTCATCTTTCATTTACTCCACTGGACATTAATTTCATTCTTACAGGTGGCTAGCTTGCACCGAATTACAAGTTATATTGTCGACCAAAAAGTTTGTGTTATTGACATTTATCTCAATAGCAACATACAGAGACAGACATATTACATAATTACTTACATGACTCATCCATTTATTTATTATTATTATTCCAACAAAACAACATAAACTTTATTATTATTTCAAAATTAATTAATAATTAAACAATTATTTAATTAACTTTAAATTTTATTGTAAATTACATTTTTATTTTTTGTCTATAAATTTTAAATGCAATTGTACTTGTCTGAATATAAAAATAATAATTATAATAATTAAATATTTAATTAAAAATAAATAAACAAGCAAAAAATAATAATAATATTATGAAACATAAAAAATGTGTGTTGTAATAATATAAAATTTTATTTTTTGATTATGGTCATTAAATAAAATAAAAATCTTTTATGCGCAAATTTTTTGTGGTTTAATTTTTTTTTGTGCTTTAATTAATAATTCAATAAATTAATGATGTTCTATTATAATTTTTAATATAGTACTGGATGTTAAGTAAAGCAGGTGAAATTCGGCGTGACGAAGCGTGTTTGGATTATTCAGGCAGCGACGTAATACTATATCCATGCCACGGATCTAAAGGAAATCAGGTAAGATCCTCAAGTATATTTGTTTATTTTTAATTTTAAGGTTGAGCACTACAATTATTATAACACAGCTGAAGTTTTTCTGGCAAATGCTTGTCGCTAATATTAATTCAAGGTTTACTCGAAAGCATATAGAAGCCATTCATTTGCAGACCTTACTTTTGCCTTACTTCGAGTTTACAATCGTCTGTTGTATTTTTTCGACAATCACTTTAAATTAAATGCATGCTGCGAAATAATATTTCATTCTACAATAATTTAAACCGTGCCTTTTAAACATTGGTTCTAAAATTATTGTGCAATGGTTTTATTCTTACTGCCGTTGTTGGTTTCATTAATTTTTATAACTTGGGTCAATGTTAGAATGTATGTAACTTTTCAACTCGATTAATCACCTCGCCAGTAAACGGGATAATTTTCTTATATTCATTTGACTTTTTACTCTAATTTCGCGGTTTATTCCGTTGGTATATAATATAGATTTAACAACAACCTTTTCCTATTCTCTAGTTACAGTCTTTTTTATTATAAATTCAGGGGTCCTTAAATTTGAATCTTATTCATAAGTAAACTTTCCCTTTTCCTTTAATATTGAGTATCGGGCAAAACGTTTGCAATTATTGCAATTGCTGTAAAAGCACGAGTTCCTTTGAATCAATTCGTCTTTATTTCCGAAGTTATCGTGGCGAAACTTTATGTTCCCATAAATTCTCTATTTGGGCTTCACGTTAATGGATTTAGCTTGCAAGTCCAAGATTTAAATATGTTTACAACTTTTAATAAGCTTGATAATTGTCACCAAAGTTCTTTGCGGTCTTCCAAAACGATTTGGTGTATAGTTTCATCTTTTCTGGAATAACTGCTGTATTCAGGCTGCCAGAATGTTCAGCATCATTGATGTTTGTACGACTACGCAACCTAACGTTTAACAGTTGCTTTCGATGGAGCAGAGTCCCTATAACACTTATCAAGCCACTGCTTTGCTTGAACGGATTTTTTGCCAATCAACGGTGTTTAATCAACACATAAAAATCATTTTCTTGGTACTCTCTAATAAAAATCATTCATCGTGCGCCATCTATGTGTCAGCTTCGGGACTTATTGAATGAGTGACGTAATACTAAAACACGTTAGGCATGTTTCCTTTATTTTTGGTCTTATTCTTAATATTGCTTATTTTTGTAGCGTATTATTTAATTTTCGATGATTGAATTACTCTAAAATTTTAAACTCCAGCCTGTATTATTTTTGGTTAAATTAAAACAAAATATACCAAAATGATTTGATTTGGTATAATTTAGTTTGTTTCTTTATATTGTTAAAATTTTTCCACTAGGGATACTCTGATTTAATAACACGTAAGAATTCCTGTGGTTTATTCCTTACTAGGTCGATCACAATTCACAAAATATGTTACCGAAAGACGAACAACAACATTCAATAACGAGGTAAAGGTCAGTTTAAAAGGATCCGCTGAATCGAAGAAAAGCAAAAAAATATTCTCAATTGGCTTTACTTAAAAGTATCAACGGATTCTATCATAGAACGCAATTGCGATCCGCTTGAGGAGGAGTCTAGTCCTGACAAAGAAAGGACAATCGCCCACACGCCATCCTTCTCCTCTAAGAAGTTCTTGTATATGGCATTCGAAGCCAGTATCCATCTTAGATTTGCAGGAATCGGACCTTTCCTTCGAATCTAATTTGGATAATTTTTGTGTATCCAACATCACCACAACATCAACACTCACGCACATAATACAAACAGAAGAGACCCGATTTTTGTATGGAAAAGTCTCGACCATTTTTTCCTTGATTTGTATGGAAAAGGGTAGAATATAGTATGAGTAGCGTATATATTTACTTTATAATATATGACTCGAGTAATTGGAACATAATTTCGAAACCTTATATTAAACCCATCCTAAACTTTACTTATTAAATAATCGATGTATAGCTGACAGGTTTAAATAACACAACCAAATAAATCGATTCATATGACGTAAGGTCTGCCAAAGAGGTTTCAGTTGTATGAGCCTTAAACATTGAAATGACTTGTGACCTCAAAATTTAGCCCATATGGTTTTAGTGCATGTACAACAGGCTTCTAAATATCACTTTATTTCGCAATTGGTTAAATGCCGATCAAAAATATGTTTTTCAGTGCATTCGGTTGAAAGATAATGTGCCAGACATGTTTTGAAAGTTCATAGCATATCATGAACTAGTTCATAAAAAATATTTAATAACAGGCTTAGCTCGAGACTTCCGTTACTTCCGCCCACACGTTTTTTTAATCAGAATGAATCAATAATCATAATGGAAATGAAAAGAAGAAAAACTTAGTCGAATTATAGAAACATAAATTATGTTAAGCAGCAATCTCTATTATTTTCAAATACGAAAAACGACCTACTCACCGAGGAATCTTGCTGATTAAAAGGCTTAAATTTAAATTTTAATGACATTTATTTGAGACGGCCCGTAGAGTATATGTAGACAAGCGGACTGGCACACCTACCGAGATCTTCTGAACAACGACCAGCTTGAAAATCTCAAGGTCGAATGTTTTCATGATTACTTCATTTATGCACTTTCCTCAGTAAAATTAGTAATTCCTGTTATAAAATACAATCACAGCCGTATGTTAAAATTTTGAGAACGAGGAAGCGTTTTACGAAATAATATTATTCTACCATATTAGAAGAAAACGATAAACATTAATTTGTATTAAAGTTGTTTAATTTATTTCATTTTCTTTCATTTTCATTATAGTTTTGGGCATACAATGAAACGACCAAACAGGTACGACACGGATCATCAGATAAATGTTTAGCGATTACGGAATCAAAGCAAAAATTAATTATGGAAGAATGTGATGCAATCAAGGAACGACAAAAATGGCAAATGGAAAATTATGATTCAAGCAAATATAATTAGTAAAAAGCAATTAATTTTTATATTTAGTGAAAGAAAATTGATTTTCCTAGTCAAAAATAATTAAATGAAGTAAAACGACAAACTGCCCAATTAAATTAAGTAAATAATACAGAGAAAATGTGTGTGAAAAGCATTCCAAATACTTCTTTAGCGCATTCGTTAAAAATCGATTATTTCGAGAGAATATATCGTAACTGTTAACATTAATTTTCCCATTTTTTTTTTGATTTTTGTTAGGTGATAATTATTTTAAATACATTTTTTTTATAGATATTACAAATTTATGTAAATTATGTTTTACTTAATTAGGTTTAATAAATTAATTTCAATTTTTATTTTAATAATTAAACAAGTAAAATGATTAAAAGGGATAATGAATTACGCCTTTTTGTTTTTAGATTTTTTAATTTATATGATGTAAGAACGATACGACAAAAACCCAAATAAAAAAGATTCCATTAGATAGAAACAAAGAATCGCGTTAATTATAAATATTCAAAAATGTCGTAAGTTATAATAGGGGTATATATTATATACATATTTGTAAAAATAAAAATATTATAAAAAATTAGGTAGATCTACGCAGATTCTAAATAAAGAAATGATCCAATGTGACTCTTCAACTTTTAATAAAATTGAACCACCCCCAAAAGTTATAGATACTCTTTCTAAAGGTCTAAAATCACATTCCTTCCCTACTATTAAACTTAGGTCATTATTTCCCGTGCTGTTTCTAATTTTATTATTGTAAGTAATGATTTTAATTGTTTAACCAAATGTTGTACAGTTGAAATATTAAAAAGAATAAATTTAAATATTAAGCAATTAAACTTAAAATACAAATACTTCCATGAACGACGACATTTTCAACAAAACGTTTCGACATTCATACTAGAACAGATCGCTCGAACAAACACGTGTTTTTTATTAAATATTTAATTCTTATACATAAATTTACTTACAACTTTTTAGTCTATTTATTATTAACAAATACGGAGCAAGGATATTTTATATTTATGTAATATACCTATGTGTATGTACATATGTACTCTAATTTATTGTCTTCCGATTACACCACATGCTTTTTATAATCAGATAATGCACAAAGTAAAGATATCTATAAACTAGCTTCCAGAGAAATACCGTTTTATTTAACTAATCTTAATATCAACGATCAAAAATTTTAAATTCATTGACTATCTCTTTTAAAAGCTAAATATAAAAAAACTAATAAATACTAGAATCCATCTCCAACTTTACAAAAAAGCGCTCAAATCTGTCAAAGTATTATTAATTCTAATTAAAATAAAAATATTAAATCATTAAATAAGTAGTAAATTAAATTAAATAATTCCATATCGTATATAAATAATAATAATATTTTTTTTATTTTATTTATTGTAAATAAATGCATATCAAACTGTATTTTTTTTATACATTAATTTCCAGTAAATACAAATAATAAGCAATTACATATCCAATACACATATTGTAAGTCGATAATACAGTTTTTGGTTTTTTATTCATCGTCGTCAAAGACACAAACCAATTAATAAAAACGTACATAAAACATTATTTTAGTACACATTCCATTTAAAAATTTTTTTTTTATTCATGTTTTATTTTAGTTAATATAAATTTGCCAGTAATTTTAAAAACAAATTTAAGATTAAAAACATAAAATGTGCCTTCATTTTTATTATACATATTACATAAATAAAAATACAAATATGTATTGTATAATTTTAAACTAAACTAAAATACATAACATTAATCTTTAAAAAATAAATAAAAACAAATAAATAAGTTTAGGTAAAATTTAGTATTATAAATATGGCAAACAACAAATAAATAATAATTAAATTTATAAATAATAAAAGAAAATAAATAAAATTACAAATAAAATATTTAATTATGATGATAATGAGAGATGATAATTCTGTATATATAGAAAAACAAAATGATTTAAATAGAAGTAATTATTATAATTAATTATTATATATAAATAAACTTTTAAGTAATTAATAATTATTATTGAATAAAATTATATTACAAAATTGAATTAAGAAAGTTTTATTTTGAAAGGATATTATTACGTGGAAAGCACCAATGGGCCCTTTCAGGTGCCCAGTGAAATCATCGCCAATTAGATTTCATAATTTCATTGCACTAAACATTTTTATTACGTTGGGCGTGATTTTACTCAACTTGTTCCCAACTTTTGTGTACCTTAAAGCGCCCATTGTTAGTAAAGTATATATAGCGGTTGGGTGAGCGGAATCGAGTTTTTCGTTCTGCTTATAAAGGGCGTCGAAAAACGTTGGTTCGAAGGATGACATCAATCAAAAACAAAACATTAACTGAAAAGTTGTACTTCAAACAACGATTGAGGCTAACTGATATTGATCAATATTAATGCCTTGGACTCATGTCAGCTTGTAAAGGTAATTCTAAATGTAATTTTTTTTTTTGTTATATTTTTAAACTGGTTCACAAAATCTATTATTCCTTTTTTAAAATAAGTAATTCATTTATTTGTTCGTACGTCCATTCTGGTTTAAGCATTTGGCTGTATAAAATCAAATTGTCATCCGAGGTAACAAGTTGTGTTGGTATGTGAAATTTTGTTTAAGTTAAGTTCCACGGGAATCTCCTTTACAGTTTGGTTTGTGATGCTTTTATTTGACTCGTTCTACGCGTATGGGTCGAATTTTGTAATCGATTTTGATTATGTCTAGAATCCATCTGAAATTTCGCATAGTCATCTATTTTGGCTGACAATCCGCGAATCAGTCATAAATAACATACGGTTACGAATTTTCCTAGTCCAAAATCAAATCCGGTTCGTATCACATGGATTGTGAATAGAGTTACAAATTTGCACCGCTTCAATATTCCTAAAAAAATACTGAAATGAATCTTATAATAATTTTCCAAATCTTACTTAACACTTAAAAACACAACAACAAATATGCGATTTTCACTATTACTTATTATTAATTCGCTTTCCGCAATTTACAATAAACCACATAATTTATTTCAATTTAAACACCACTATTAATTTTTCGCACGCTTCATTTTCATTTTATTTTTTAATTTCGCGTGCTTAACCTCCTGAATAGCTAACTGATTGTGTTCATCACACTCGTATTTCTAAGAATGTCCGTGCACAATCGCAACTAATTGCTATAATCTGAAATACCTCTAAACTGTTATAAAACGATTTCTAATGTTACTTTTGATCCTTGCGGTCTAATAAATGGCTCACTATGAGACTTCGAAACGGTTCAGCATCCAAAATTCTGAGTCATTTGCTTTCTTCATCTTTTATTCAGTCAATATATCCCGGTTAAACTTTTCATCATCGTCCTAGCTGATTTCCCATATAGGCTAAAAAGCCCATTGGTTCCTCCCGACCAGGAGGTGGCCTCCAGCCAATCCTTCTGGGCTGTAGAAGAAAATAAAACAACTCGTATACGTATACGGTTCCAGTTGGAATGCATTACAGAAATTGGACTCATATTAGATTTGTATTGAATACTCGCAACATTGATTTATTTTAGTGTTGGTGATTTACACTGTCAAATTTGTCTATAATCAAATTGGTAAGCGGAATTATTGACTGCCAATTAATTGACAAACTAATTGTAAAATTTATAATGCCGTAATTTAGCATTAAACATTTAAATAATAACCAAAAAATAATTATTAATTTCTAATTATTGTTCTAATGGTTGTGGACGTATTCAGATAAAATTTGCTTACATATGTAGACAACATTAAAAAAATCTGAACGATAAAGTTGAGAGTTTGTTTTTAGCAAATTTCCACTGTAAGTGTGAATATATGTGCAAGGTGTTTTATAGAGGCAGACGTTTCCATCTGAAATATTTTCTATGTTATTAAATACAAAATGGCGAACGCATCGATTTATCTTTACCTCAAATGTGTAGAAAATGCTCCACGCATCTTTGCATCGCTTCTGACTAAAAAACGCAACTTATCAGTTTCATTTTCGGTGTAAAAAAATCTATTTTTTGTTTATTTTGGAAATTTCTTCGCCCGTTTCACATCAATATAAAAGTATTCATTTCACTTTTTGTCCGCTTTGCGCGATAAATTGATATCCTTATGTTTTATTTTTATGTAATCAAAGTTGGGTGCATTATAGTTAATAAAATAAAAATTAAAATATTGTGTAGAATTATCCAATAACTTTCCTCATAAGGCCTCGCGTGCCCGTGAGACATTTACTCGATAATACATTTTTATAGAATGGGCTGAATCTAAAATAAGATCTCTGCAGTGTGACTTTAGATCTATTGCGCAGTCCTTTGCAGCTCCATGTTACACTTACAATGATACATACGAGTAGTCTTATTGCTAGAATTTTGGCTTCAAACGGTTAGGAATTTTGATACAGGCATGCAGAGTAAGAGTTTAGGCCGAAATGAATACTCGCTTCTTATAGATCGCTGCTCTACGCCCAGTGTTTGGTTTTGATTTATGACCGGGAAACTGGTATGATATCCTCAAGATATCTAATTATAAATAAACAATTTTGCGTACGGTAAAGTTAGAAATGTACAAGAACAGAACAATATCAAATTTACTTAAACCTTAAAATATGTTTCATCTTCGAAAATTAAAATAGTATAACCAACCCACTGGACAAGGTTTTTAAGCGACTATGAAAAAAAATAACGTTAACCAACATCTTATATCAAAAGTTAATAAGTATAATAAGTAATTCGTTTTTAACAATAATTTGTGTGTCATAAATTTTGAAAAGAAGATTCTTAATAACTAAATTCGTTCTCAATAAAAGGAACCATTGGGAGAAAAGCTAGTACATAAAAAGGTCCTTAAAATAGTTGAAGTTATTTTCAACTCCTAATATTTTATCCAACGGCAAAAAGCCTTTTCGTAATTCTCTCAAAGCCTATTCTCCGCTTTACCTGAGACAATGACCTGGAAATTGAAATAACTGATTTATGAATCATAGAGATAAAATCGTATGCGGCAGTATCTCCTGTATTAAAGCCGCAAAGTTCATACTTTTGAGAATTTATTTATAGCCACGAGTTTAAAATGTTATCCAAATTATTTTAAATTCATCGACTATTTGGATTACCAATGCGTTTACCGTAGAGTAGCAGTTATTGCTTTTTTGCATGAGGAAGTGGCAAATAAATATCTAACTTACGAACTCATCCAAGAATGCAGATTTAGAAAGTGGAATAATTACTAATTTAGCAGTTTACTGAATAGAATAATTACAGATAGTCGTACACGTATATTGAAAATATTTGAAGGAAAATGTTGTGGCAATATATGTATTCCATTCACGTTCAAGATATTAAACTGATTTACATAAAATAAAACAGTTCTTAGCAAAGGCGGTTCAATCTATAATGGGTTAACAATTCAACAGTTTCGAATGGAAACTTCCTTGGTTTGCCTCTAGGAAGAGTATGTCTTAACATCTCACCACCAATATTTTAGCCAAAATTTATATACGTCAGATCAGACGTTGATTGGCTGACTTTTGGTTTCGGTAAATCTCATCTGGCCGATATTAATAAAACCAAACTAACTGAAGCTATCATCACTCATCATATTTTAAAAATACAAAGCTTCCGTTTTACTATATTTTACTTTTGTTATCAATGGAAAATACTTTTTTTCGTTGTTTTTTTAGTATAGAACTTTTCCAAAAAGCATGCGCAACATTTAGATGAAAAGTGAAATTATTCATATTTTATTTCCCAAAATCATTCAGACATTTCTACTCTGCGTCCACCTATCATAAAAAAATAATTAAATTTTTAGTTTAGTAAATTGAGTTATTAATAAAAAATTTAATTTTAAAAAGGTTTAAGTTTTGAGTGTATAAAACAAAATAAGTGTTTCAATAACTGTTCGTTAGATCAACAAAAGTGCCTGAAGTAAATCCCTGTGCCCTTTGGTACGTTTATTAAAAAAAAAATTGTTAATAATAAAAAAATTAAATAAATTTAAGTTTTGTTTAGTCTGTGTAAATAAAATGAAAATGTAGTGCTAAAATCACAATCAAATTATTTAAATATCGTACAATATTAATAAGAAAAAGCTCAAAACGTGTGGTGGCAAGAAAATTTTATTGTTTTTTCCACTGTATAAAAATTAAAGAAGGCAACAGGTAAATCGATTTTTCCGTTTTTAACCCAAAAACTTGTACTCTGTATTCCATATTGAAAATCTGTTAGTGAAAATGTTTGGAATATGGAAAAAATGTATATACTCGCATTATATCATGTCATAAATAACCTTGAAACCATTTTAATTTAGGCGTATCTACTTGTATGCACAATAAGCAATTATCAAAATTTCCTTTATATTTTTCTTAGTAATACATTGCCGAACTAACGAAAATAACTAGACCAAAAAGGTTGCAACAGGTCATTTGAACAGTTCTTTGTACTTGCGTTTCGCATTTATGCATACACACCTCTACATCTTGGGAAAATGGATGTCCCATATTAGGAGTACACAAATCCTAATGTAGCCTGAAAAATTTCTTTAAAAAAACAAGAAAACTTTTTCCGTTTCGATTACTATAACCAAAGAGTATGTATATAATGTTAGAAAGAGTAACGAAAAAGAACAAAAAATTTCATCAAAAAATGCGTGGGTTATGCGATTTAAATGGGTTAAACAGTACACTTTCACATCTGTATTTACCGTAATTTGTATCGTTTTCTACCAATATATTCAAGAGTGTGAAGCCTTCCATTTTGTGATGAAAATATTTCCTCTGTTTCGTCACTCTTTATAACATCACATACTGTTTGCTATTAAATATCTTCAGATTCAGGCTAACTTGATAGATCTTTACTGATTGCTGGAATTTATTATACCTCAGCACGTATCTATTTCCTCCAGTTGCTACAGTTACATTATTGTCCAAGGTATTGTAAATAGCAATACTAACAACGACGTGCTTTGAGAAATGAAATTACCAATTCTAGATTTACAATATGAGCTTAATAGAATATAATATTTTTGTTCAAATTAGTTTTTTTATTAATTTATATTTATTTATTACAACTGATTTACAAATCATCTAGTAATTTATCTTCCATAGTTTATATTCTTGTTTGGAAGGTTGTAGCGCTTATTGGCTAGTCCCCTTTATAATTTAATTATATTTTTAGTCGATCCTGGGCTGGGATGTTCTAACATCACCATTTTTCGATATTTTATCGAAGTCTACGTCTTTTTCTGCTAGAATTAATTTGACTTCTGTTTCGTTTTTCAATTATTTCTTCTCTATTGCTATCACAACCTACTAGAATATATTTGAACAATATCTATTTCAATTATTTTCATTCTACAATCGAAAAAAAATTATTTGGTGATAGAAACACAGTAGAAACATCACAATATTGGAATCTAGCAGGCTGGTACACGATACAAAAAATTGAAACGGAGATAAATTTTATTCTACAGAAACGAGAAATAAACTTCGATAAATTATCGAAACATGGTGATGTTAGAACATCCCAGCCCTAATTGGATCAAGCAGATCAAGTGGTTTCTTCGCAGCCTTCTTATCGGGTTTGACTCATCCAACATACGACGTATCTCAGCATTTTGGTCTAGACTAGCAGTAAGGCTTAAATGTTTAGTAATGGATTCGTTCTTGATTTATTTAATTAGCAACTGCAGTTTGTTGTACAACAAATTTATAGTTGTTTTATATTCTGGCACACGACTTCTTTGCCAAGTCTTCCAGAGGATAAATAGCATTTCGGCGCATTTCCTTTGGACTTGCGGGGTTACTACTCTACGCTGCTTCTTCCATACTGTTGTTGAGTTGTTTTAGTCCTTCTTCTAACTGTATCGGCTTTTTATTTGGCACCTGAATTAGTAGTATCCTCAAATAGTTTCTGCAATTTCTCCCAGTAGATTTTGTTATAAGTTATCCAAGATGAACTAGTTTGCATAACAACCGTTGCACTGATTGTCACAATAACAAGCGTGTGATCCGACATAATCCTCTCGCGGCTTTCTTTCACTCCGGTGTTTTTACAATATTTTGTTGGAATTTTGCCCAAAATTTTATAAATGTTCCAAAAACATAACATATATAAAGCTCTCGAATCGAGGCTAAATAGTTTTGGTCAAGAGGATCGGTATGTTGCAATTTGCCGAAATATGGCTCTGTACTGATCAATTTGTATCCCCTGTGCCGAAACTAAAAATTGGAGGGGTGAATTTGTTGTCACCAAACATCCGGCGTTCTGTTATCGCGAATGTATACATAGATATCGCATGCACCACATTTGATTCCTAAAGCGATTAATTAAAGTTCCCGGACTTTGTAAAACTGCTGTGCACTATCAAAAATCATAATTGTTGCTTAAATTTCGGAAAATCAACAAGGTCAAGCCTTATTGAAAATTTAACATTTAAATTTATTTGAATCTTTACCTTTAAATTTACTGAAAATGCTAAATTTTTCAAGGTCATTGAAAAATCTTCAAAGGAACACGGTACACAAATTTCCACAAAATTTTGCAAGGATCTCCCAACTCAAGATTAATTCAGAATAGTCAATCCGACTGGCGTGTAGAGATTTTGCCGAATTTTGATGAAATAAAATATTTTTTATCAAAATTCTACATTTCCCGTAAAATTTAAAAAAATGAATTGAACTAATTTTGTTTGAAATTAAATTTACAATCTTTTGTTTTTAATTATTTTTTTTTTCTGTAAATGTTATGTATACTTTACAAAATATTTGCAAAAAACGAAAACGGTTCTATCGAACTGGCGACTTCTGGTGGGGCGATTTTGGGCAAAAATAATTGCGATCTCCCAATTATTATGGAAACAGCCATTGAATATGTTCCACCTCGATCGTTCAATCCGTCTGGGCTATAGTGAAGCTACAGACATTTAGTCTGCACACACACATATGCACACACAGAGATTTAAAAAAAAAAACTTCAGCGATATAGCGAAGGGTGAACGGTAATTCTGCAAATATCTTGAGGTGAAAATTTTTTATGCGATTACCTTACTTTATTTCACTATGTAAAAGAAAGTAAAAACGGTTAAAAACAAAATGATTGTAAATTAAATTTCAAATTAAATTTATTTTTATACAAAAAAAACTTCATTTCACCAAAATTTTACATTTATACAGTCCATACTAGGGTTTCCATTTCGAGAACTCGGATACTCGAGTACTCGACAATTTCATCAATCCATCGAGTTTTCGAACACCCGGTTAATTTAATCGATTACTCGAGGGTCACTTTTTTTTACGAGATATGGGTGTCACTACTTATATTTTTATTTACGGAAATTAAACCAAACGAAAATGAGTTTTCCAACTATTCATCTAAATATAGCCTTAAAAATTATGATTGTTTCTCGAAAATAAGAATTATGAAATTGAAAATCGTGAAGTTTCAGAACTAGATTCAGAAACTGAAATATTAGAACTAGAAGATAAATTAACGGAGTACCATAATTTACAAAATTGTATCCAAACTTTAATCAGACCTAAACAAGCTGTGGCACACAGCACAGTGACAAAAATCTATAGTCGACTAGGCATAGATACAGGGGTCGGCTCTCGAAGTGTTACCAATTAAAATGCTGTAAATTTGTCATTTTTTTCAAAATTTCAGTATATCATAAAACATTTCAAATTTAACCAGAAATATGTTATTGCTTGATATAGCCATCTTTAGCGCGTATAATAGCATCGAGTCTGTCCGAGAAGGCTTCACATGCTGGATAAATTTTGTCTGATGGTATTTTGTGCCATTCTCGGCGAAGAGCAATCTTTTAAGCGTCAACCTTCTTTTAGTTTTTAGTTAATACTTTAGCCTCCAGAATGGTCCATATGAAAAAATTCATTGGATTTAAGTTGGGGGAATGTGGTGGCCATTGTTGTGAAGAAATGAATCTGGAAATTTTTTATTATAAAAAACGTTGGGTTTCACGGTGTTTATGGGATGGTGTCGAGTCTTGTTGAAACATCCAATGGATTCTATGCCGAATTGTTTACGTGCCTAAGGTAACAAAGCATCGCTTAAAATATTTTCACAGTAGATTTGTTGATTTACTTTACGCCCTGTTCAATGAAAATGAGTGAGCGTCCTGTGGCAGTTACCGCGACCCAAAGCATCATTGATGCAGGTGCTTGCTTTTGCAGAGCAATTCACTGGTCTAAATAACCTTTTGATTTGCCATCTAACTAAACACGATCGTTTGTTTGTTTACATATTGCTGAACCAAAAAAAAATTTTCATCTGGAAAGATTAAACTGTCAAGCTCACCAATGTGCAAATGTTTTTACACCTTTGCTTGCTCTTGCTATAGGTGAACTGCCTTTGGTGCAGGTGTTAAATCTTGCACTTTTTGTGTTTTGTAGGGCTTCAATCGTAGTTCATTTTTAATATGGACACCATGCTACGAGATTACACATTGAGATTTTTCGCCAATTGAACTGCGTTTTGTCGTATATTATGTTGAATACCGCAGGCCTTCACCTTTCGAACCATTTCTGGTGAAGTTGCTGTTTTTGGATGTTCATCTCCATGGCATTTTTTGATGCTACCAGTATCATGGTAATGGTCCGATACACAAACATTTTTTTCACATGTCGTAGTTCATTTGAATTTATTTTGATAATTTTTTTGACCTGCAACGTAAAACGTTATGCTTCTGTAGGCTTATAAACAACATTACAAACTGACGCTTTTCCAAAATTAGCGCGCTGTCATTAGCTGATTGGTTGCTACAAGCAGCGTAAAGTTGGTAACATTTCGAACGCCAAATTTTATTTTAGTTTGATTTGCTAAATAAAAGATAAACTCTTTTTGTTATTAAATAAATAACATTCAAAGAACTATTTAGTTGTTTTTTGGTAAAAAAAAAAAATTTTCGAGTACTCGAGTAACCGGTTAATTAGAAAACAGAAACTCGACTACTCGAGTAATCAAATTTCGAGTAAAATTGAAACCCTAGTCCATACTTAATCTTTTTCCATTAATTGGGTGATCCGTGTAAAATTTGGTGGAAATTTGTGTACTGAAAGTAACAGCTTCTATTGGAGCTTTTTCATTTTATCCAATGATGTTAAAAAGTTTAGCATTTAGAGAAGACGACAAAGAGTAAAAGATTTAAATAAATTTAAAGATTTAATTTTCAAGCAACAGAGTTGACGTTGTTGGAACATTCGTTGTAAAAGAAAGTTCATGTTTTAGTTGCAGCTTAGGAGAAGAAGAACCGATACTTGCTATTGGCAAAAGGCAAAGTTATTGGCAAATAAGTTATTCCAAAAATGTATATCCTCAACGTTTTTGGCACCATGTTTTGTACTATTTCCTTTTTCTATTTCCCTTACTATTTGAAGTCAGCCAACATTTCATAATGCTTTAGACAACACCAACCATCATTAAATATAAAAACTAACTTTATTAATGATTAAACAACAATGAAAATGAGTTTTATAACATTGACTGAATTAATTATAGTTGTTCGCTATAAAAAAACACAGCATCGATTTAATTATATTATGATTGGAAAAAAATCAATACCTTCCTTGCACAGATTTCCTTACCGCAAGAACATGTGTCGGATCTTGCCGCAAAAATTATTAATTCGATTTGGGTGTTTTTGGCACATACGGAAATTGATATAATTATGAAACAAAGTCTTCCACAAAATAAAAATAAATTTATTCCATTTCCAGATTTACATTTTGATAGTGTGAGCGTCGTGACGTAATAAATAACATATATAGTTAAAAGTTTATATAAAACGAAAACATTGCGATTTTCGGAAGAATACTCGACATCATGCCAGAAGTATTACCACTAGCTGGGATGACAGATGCCGAACCAGATTTATCAACATTTGAAAATAAAACTGGATTAGCTGAGGATATGAAATTTTTAGCATCAATGCCAGAGTTGTGTGATGTTACATTTTTGGTCGGTGAAACTCGCGAGCCAGTATGTGCAGTTAAGGTAAAGCTACAACCATTTTTCCATTGTATACATTTTAATAGCGTATATTTTTAATTCAGGCTGTACTAGCTGCACGTAGCAGAGTATTTCAAAAAATGCTATATCAAGCACCATCTCCACAACGGAAAAAAGATCCACCGCCACGTGAAAATAAACTTCGTTTATTTTTAAAACGTTCATCAGAGCCGCTATTGAATCTGCAAAATGCCGCACAACAGGTAATAGAAGTAGTTTTGTTTTTTTTAATTTTATTTTGAACATTTATTTAGTCACCAAAAAATCAATTAATTAAAGCTTAATTTAAGTTTCCTCTTGAATATAGTTTAAATTTTTATCACCATTTGGTAAAAGACCAAAAGCAGATACAAATCCATTTTTAATTATAGGCTAACAATGTTAACGTTGTTAATTGTTTCTTTTTGGTAAATTATTTAAGTACTTCGCCTTGGTATAGAAATTGTAAAACTTGTGAATACCAGCCACAAACATCTTAAGGTGCTTATGTAGATAAAACGAAAAATGCACTGTACTGTCAAACCTTCAAGACGGAACTTATTTTAACTTGAGGAAATGCATGCATAAGGGGTTGCAAAAACATAATATAAATCTGTATATGGTTAATATTACAAATGTATAAATTAGACCCAATGTTCGTAACCCCACCAAAATACCATAGTCAACAACCCTTTATGCATTTGTAAATATTTTTGAAATCTTTTTTAAATAAACCCTAAAAAAATTTATATATAAAAATTTTAAATTAATAAAACCAAATTTAAAATCTGTACCTAATTATATTATATTTGTTTATAAAATATATTACTAATATGATAAATAAAACATCCCGATATTCCATATAGATCAATAAACTCCAAAATAATTAAATTATCATTAATTATTATGTTTTATGTAAATAAGTTGGATTACAACAAAAAATTGAATGATAGAAAAATTCAAGACCCCTTTATTATTTAATTGTTCATTTACTGTTTTATAAATATTTTTTTATTGAGAAATCCTAAACGTAAAATACACGCAATATCAAAATCTGTGATTTGATTTTAGAATTTATATAAAAACCAATTATTAAAATCGAATTACAAATTTGTTTTTTAAAAACGTTTACCAAAGTTATTTCCCACCCTCAATTTTTTTTAATTATCCACTTGCAATATGCCAGGGCGTTAATCATTTTAAAATTTATATTGTATGAACAAGGACAGGCAACCTGTTACTTATCAGGTTGAGAGACAGAGAGTTCATACTATAAAAATTTTAATACCTATACCCTGCTCTGGATCAAGTCTTAAGTTTTAAAATTGGAACCCTCTTCGTATGAAAAATAAAATTACCAAACAAAACAAAACTCTTAGACCGTTTAATTTTGAAATAGGTTTTTTTTATTAATTATAATTATTTTGTTTTAATAAGAGATAATTTAAATCAAAATCAACATATTAATTTATATTCCAATACAAACAAATCAAATTCAAAAATACGTCAAAAAACCAAATTGTTTATATGTTCCCCCAGAGAAGTGGCTTCAGCCAACAACTAGCTCCAATTCCAGAGGTAAAAATTATAATTTTGATTTTCCTTCTTAGTTTTTTGTTTTTAACATTTTATTTTTATATAAAAATATTTTCTTAAATTTATTGTTTTATTTTTGTTTTTCTAATACACAATTCCGTTGTTTATTTTTCAAAAGTATTTGATTTTTAAAACTAAATTTTTAAAAATGGTTTTCTTCATCGTTTTCTTGTCCTTTTTCTTACAAATTGAATTTTATTTTAAAATGTACTTTTTAATTTAAATTTTATTATTTTTATTTTTGATGGTAGATTTAATTTATAAAAACTGAATAAAAAATTTTTTTATAACTTTTCGAAGCCTCTTTCTAAAACTTACAAAGGAATGTAATGTTGTTTAACGCCTATAATATATTATTAATAACTAAAATAAAAAAGTTAAAAAATAATAATAATTTGTTTAAAAAAAAAACTTTGAATTAAATTGATGTTTTATGTATTTCAGTTTAAGTTCTACTTTATTATTACATAAATATTCTTTTTTCCATTTTTATTTGATTGTGGTATTCTTTATTGTTATATGATTTAAAATGGATGATCCTCAAACATAAAAGCAATTCATTTATCACGTGTTACAATGTTAACATAATTAATTAAATAATGCCACTACACTTTATGAATCTGCCCTCGTAGCACAGTCATCCTGAATGGACCTAAATAAATCTTTCAGTTAACTTTATTTTTAGTGAAAATAGCGACAAAAGGTCCAGTTAAATGGTCGCTGCAGTTTCAGAATTGAATGTCTTTATTACCGTTATTCATATAAAAGTTAGGTAGGTAGAGTCACATATAATATTGCCGGACACTTTTTTCATTGAAAAAGTTTAGCTAAGACAACAATTTTGCGCGACATCTATACGTTTCATGAACAAAAGTATTTCTCTCTCTCTCTCTCTCTCTCTCTCTCTCTCTCTCTCTCTCTCTCTCCCTCTTACTCTCTCTCTCTGGTTTTTACATCCAATGAAGGGATTTCGCTGCCTGCACTAAGGCCCTCCATCCATCTCGATCCACCGCTGTCGTTCTCCAGTTTCAACATCCTCATGTTCGTAGATCTTGTTCGATGTCGTCACGCCAGCGTAATCGGGGTCTTCCTCTACGACGCACTCCGGCTGGGTGTTGGTGGAACACTTTATTTATCATCCGTTGTTGTGGAGACCTTGTAACGTGACCGAGCCATCTCACTCGATTGGATTTGATGAATCCGATGATATCGCTGCTTCCGAGGAGTTGCTTTATTTCGTGATTCATACGAATCCGATATTCGTTGTTTGCAACTTTAATTGGACCAAAGATTGAACGGATTACCTTAGAGGTCATGGTTAGAGGTCATGGTCTGGCTCTCGCAGCACAGGTCTTATTAGTGCTTTATAAAGTGCGAGCTTGCATGACTGCGATAGATCGCAATAATCTTGATTGGGCGTATAAAAATCGTTGTCCGGCAGCGATTCGGGCTTTTATTTCTGCCTGCATATCATTCGACGATGTTATAACTGACTCGAGATATTTAAAGTTTTCGAGAAAGAAGTTATTGTAAATACTATTGTTTTAAATTTAATCAAAATAATTGTTTTTGAGTTGTATGCAACATTGTTATTCGTATTATTAAGCGATAATTTGTTAATCCGCCGATATTGATAGTAGGGATAATATATATGTAGATTATTTTTTTTTAATTTTAAAACTAAGTAAGAATACACGTGCCAATTTTATCTTGTCCTTACGAGTGTGTATATTAATATCGCATATGAACAAAATCGACCTTGAACTGATTTATGAACTAAACATTTTTGTTTTACAAACTGATTCTTAGTCGAATACCGTCGATGACGTAAAACTAGTTCTAGCTATAAATAAATAAATTTTTTTATTTATTTATTCTTGGACCGATTGGTTTTGATACCGAAAAAATCTGACAATGATAAAATTTCATAAAAGGGCTCCAATTTAGAACTAATCAGGTATTTAGAAAGCAAGAATATTATTAAATTATAGGAGCCTATTGTATTGTAAAATATTATTTCTTTAAACAAATAGCTTCAGATAATTGAAAGGAACTAGAAGAAACTCGCGTTTATAGTTGATAAATTTGAATTTAGTTTGATTTCCCTATGTTACTGCATTTACTGTATGAAGTGCTAAACTGAATGAACTTAATGGTAAACATAAATGATCTGGACGGAGTGTAAATAGCCTGGTTCAACTATATTTAAATGAATGGACTGAGGAGACTGTATGGACTAAGGACTGAGTGGTGTATTATGAACTGAGTGGTGTATTATAGATTGTACGAGTATTGATGAACACAATTGATGATGTCCTAGCTGCCCAAATAAATGGGCAGAACGCTCTGAATGAACTCAATATTAAAAAATTATTCCCAATTAACAAAAACTAACCAAACTTGGTGTGTGTGTGTGTTCTTTTATATCAGTTTCTCACATGAGCTGTGGAACCACTGTTAAGCATAACCTCGCCGAGCAGGCATAACTTACTCGGTTCTTACAAAGCCACGTACGTGCGAACGTAAGGACAACCTCAAATATAATTTCAATGTTCGGGAACGCATGATAGATGGTTAGGATCCTTTATCTTTCTATGCTGAAGCGCGGCCAGGAAAAGAAAGCAAGTTCTTTTTTTTTTTGGCAACTCTGCAGACCAGACGAAATAGGGTGTCCTCACAAGAGCTTCTTAGAGTAAAATTGATTTGGTTACACTCACCAATAGCAGTCGCCATCTTTATTACTTTCCGCCTATATTTGGCATCATTCTTTGCATAATCGCGTTTATTCCCAACGCCTTATTAATAGCATAGGTAACGCGTTCTTTGAACGATAGTCTCAACCAATTCATTTTCAGCTAGATCTCTTACTCTTTTCACTGGCATCTAAAATATATCGATGATAATCTTTTAAGCAGATAGATTAAGCGATAAGCAGGCTAACCTTCGGGTGGTTTTACCAGTTTCGGAGTTAATATTAAGTTTTTTAATTAGGCATTAACTATGTATACCCGTGAACGAAAACCAATGTTCTAGCATGAGGTGCACTTTAAAGGCAATGTTCAATAATAAATCGGATGAGGTGTCTTGCTATTCTTAACCCTGTAAGTAGCTATGGGTAATTCTTCTACAGTAATTGGTGGAGTCACTTTTAAAATAGATTTCAGTTCGCCGTTCTTCTGTTGTGAACATAAAGTTTTGACAATTCTTTCCTTGCTTTCACAGAGGGTTTAAGCGCTCTCCCAGCTTAACGCTTTCACCTTTAGCTGTGTTGCTAGCAATAAGAAAAGGGTTTCTTAGCCAAGAGATGTAGGAGATTATTAAGTTGCCCATTGAATCCGTTTGTCTGTTTGTATCGATTCATACTTCGAACAGAAACATGTACTCAACGAAAAGTACAGCTTAAAAAATAACGTCATTTATTAGTACCGATACGTGAATGATAGCAAAATTATTTTCGGGTTCACTGTGCAACTTAAAAATCTCCGGTATTAATACATCATAATATAAAATTGTTGTGTGAATCCCATTTCCATCCAACATCCCAAACCCATCATAATCGATTAGGAAATGGCCGAGTTCCGCTATAGATGGCCAGAACTTCTTCCAAAAATCATTTAATAATCCCATTTCTATCCAACATACCTAATTCCATCATAATCGGTTAAGAAATGGCCGAGTTCCATCCCAAGTGCCCTTATTCAATGAGCAATACAAACATATCCAATGCCAATCCCATCAATAGAAAAATGTAGATATATAATAAAATAACTTTAAAACAAAAAGACTTACCAAGTAGGTAAATGCATCCTTGTAAATAGTAACTCACAATCACAACTAAAACTTTCACTTCACTTATGTATTTTTATCAATAATTAATTACACAAATACAAAATTAAAATAAATTGAATTAAATTTAAAAATAATAAATAATAAAAACTCCGTCCAGATCATTTATGTTTACCATTAAGTTCATTCAGTTTAGCACTTCATACAGTAAATGCAGTAACATAGGGAAATCAAACTATATTCAAATTTATCAACTATAAACGCGAGTTTCTTCTAGTTCCTTTCGGACATCGCTTTAATAAAAATAATTATCTGAAGCTATTTGTGTAACGAAATAATATTTTACAATATAATAGGCTCCTATAATTTAATAATATTCTTGCTTCCTAAATACCTGACTAGTTCTAAATGCGTCTACGTTTACGTTTTTATTCAACAAGTATGTATGTACATACTTCAACAAGCGCATCCAGCATGTGCAAATCGTCGAAAATCAAGTTCGATAAAGAAATTTAAACTTCGTATACTTTTGTTCATGAAACGTATAGATGTCGCGCAAAATTGTTTGTTCAATGAAACAAGTGTCCGCATGGTGTCATTACTGAGCATTCGTCCGCTCTTTTAAGATAAAATATGTACATATGTCGAAAAAATGTATATGAGATCGGCAATATTATATTTGGTAGAGTCGACTTGGTGGTAAATTTACAAGATAGCATAATAGAGAACTCTAAATGGTATGAAGGCGTGTTCATAACAGCAATCTGACTAGATTCTAAACCTCTAATTTTGGGTTATTCTGAGTGATAGCTAGATAGTGTTTTTACATCTAGATGAGGTTACTAAGACGTTAGCAGTTTGGTTTCGAACTAATGAAACATTGATTTCATTAAGTTAAAAATTCGGTCGTCTCGTCAGACTGCAGTGACCAAACTACAAAAATATTGAAAATTCTTTGCACTTATACACAAAGTATATTCACGATGCCTTGGAGAATTAGTATGTTTCGCTATACCTTTGTAGCTTCGAATTATTCGGTTATTCTGAATGATAGCCAGATAGTGTCTTTCCAACTAAAACGTCAAATACGAAAAATTCGAGGTTACAAAGGGGTTGACAATTGTGTAGTGACACATAATAATTCGCTAAAGTGCAAAGTAAGTGCAAAGTATTTTCAATATTTTTGTAGTTTGGTCACTGCAGTCTGATGTGACGACCGAACTTTTTAACTTAAAGAATTCAATGTTTCATTAGATCGAAACCAAACTTCTAACGCCTTGGTAACCTCTCCTATATGTTATATCGTAATTATATCGTTTATAAATTACTGTCTTTTTAACTCACGGGAGTTTAAATGTTTCTCGACTCGACCACCTTTTAAATCGATTTAAACAAATTTTGCGATAATATTATGAGAATTCTGCCACAACTTCGTCTTCCAGTTCAGAATAACTTTCATGTCATCTGGACGTGTTTTATTTTTTTCAATTTGAAAATTTTATATTTTTTATTTAATTATCTATATGTATGTTAATTGTGATCCTGCTGGACGGCCCTTTGGATCAATTGCTGCTTAATATAAATAGACACCATTGTAAGGTTTATTGTAAATAGATGTGGGGTTGAGCTAAAATGTTTGAGGAGAATCAAAAGCTCAAGCCTGATATAAGCATAAACTAGCTACCGGCCTCCATAAAAAGATAATTAGTCAAATACTGTATCACATATTAGCAGAAAACTAACGGGATTACGAAATGAAAATAAAATGGCTGGTTAAATGAAGGAAATGGCTGTATTTGGAATTTTAATAAACTGCACATTTGACTACAAATGAGCTTGAAAGCTCAACGTTACGTGTACGGTTTTATTCTAAATTGTAATGTAAACAAATAAATAAATAAATAAATAAGTCTTCGTATTTGAATAAATTGGATCGATCTGCATCCAATTCGTATTTAACTCTGTAGTACAGGGTGGTTCATTTGTTAGTCCTTTTTTCATTTGTAAATAAAACACACATTTTGGGATGCTTAGTCAAAATTTTTTATTGATAAGAAAAAATGGTTTTAAGCCATTTATGTATGAAAAACAATATCGTTTATATGCCTACCACGTCTTCGTCTACAGACCTGCATCCGAACAGCTCGAATGTTGTTTTTAAGTTGTTGAATTGTTTGTGGATGATTAGCATATACCTTACCTATCAAATAAACCCACAAAAAATAATAAAGTGGTGTTAAATCCGGGCTTCTTGGTGGCCAAGGAACTTCACAATTTCTGGAAACTTTACGATCAGCAGATTTTGTTGACAATAAATTGATTGTTGCACGACTTTCGTGGCATGTCGCTACGTCTTGTTGAAACCAAAGGACGTTAGCGCGCAATTCATTCAATTTGGGCCACAAAAACCAGTTAACATGTTGCAATAACGGTTCCCATTCATTGTAAGAGCACTTTCCTGCTCGTTCTCAAAGAAAAACGGCCCAATGATACCACCAGCCCATAAACCACACCAAATAGTGACTCCTGGAGAATGAACTTCTGCTTCGTGAATAACATGAGAAATTTTACTTATTGACGTACCCATTAAGATGAGAATGAGCTTCATCGCCAAAGATGATTTTTGATGAAAAACCTTCATTTCGTTCAAGCATTGATTTAACGAAAAACGCCACCGATTTAAATGGTCTTGTGGCTTCAGTTTTTGAGTTAGTTGAATTTTGTATGGAATACAAATAAAGATCAACATGCAAAATGCGTTGTAATATGGTTCGTAAAATGTTTAGTTCTTGTGAACGATTGATGTTCACACTTTCACTAACAACAACCACTGCATCAGGAGCATGAACTGGATGAAAAAGTTGATACGGTCTACGACCTTCCACTGAACCAGTTTCTTCAAAACGATCAATAATTAGTGGCAGGTCCATGTCGATCAAAACTCTCATGTAATTTTCGAAATGTTGTTGTATTTGAACGATTATTTTCATAATAAATTTGGACAATCAAAATGCGTTGTGTTGTTAGCGATGCTAAATGGCATATTTTTTACTTTTTATATGTCAAAGAATTTATTGGGACAGATAACATTAAGAACTAAAATTCATCGGTTGAAATCAGGGCCAACAGATGGACCACTCTGTAGAAGCAAAACTTCTTACATGTCTGTCTTACATGTCAAAATTGACAAAAGTACATATTTTTAAAAACTCATGTTCTCAGAATAACTCTTATGGCATTACTATGAACTAAACTAACTTCTCAATATCGTAAGTCTGCTCAAGAAATCTGTACACCGAAAGTGAAGTGCCCCGCATTCGACTACAGGAGATACGCTAAATATTAGCACAAATCGGAAAATGACCTAATAAATAAAAAAATTATGGTGGGAAACCTGCTAAACCTATACGGATCTTGGCCGAAAACGTCCTGGGTCTTTTGGCCTTCGCAATCATTTAATCGTGTTATAAAATGACGAAGAAACTGATATTGAATTTTTTATGTATAACCGTTTTTCATATAAATAGAATAACTATTTTAAAAATTCATATTTTTCAAAAATGAAATGGTTCGGTAGTTGATTAACCCGTTAGACCTGTAGAAAGGGTACGGATCGGCAGACAAACAGTACAAGGTTGATTGATTTTGTTGGAAAGTTACAGAATCATTTTTCCGTTAATTGATTTTATGGTAAACACAATTCTTTTTAAAATGCGTAAAGGGCGAGAAGCCTCCTATGAAAGCTGACACTTCCTGTGGGGTGATATCCGCCAATTTTCACAGAGACTTCGCAATTTAAGAAAAAAGCTATATGTATGAAGTTTCACCCTAAACAGTTAATACTTGTGGGCTGTAGGCAGGATACAGCCAGACACCACCTCGAAAATAACTTTTTCGAATTTCAGTGACATAGAGCGAAGGAAAATTTCCATAATTACTATACTTTATTATACAAACTGTGTAAAATAACGTTTCCACCAATCCTACAAATCTTGCGCATATGTTTGAGGTTCATTTACAATTTAATTAATTAAATGTTGTTTTTATCTGGTAGCTATAAATGTTAAATGTGAAAATTGATGTTTTTTAAATCGTTAACTTGTACTACATTATCGGCCTATTACTCGTACTTACAAAATGTTCAATATTTAAAAATATATATTTTTTAAATTACTTAAATTATAAAACATATAGCCAGCCGGAATGCAACATCAAACATTAATCATCGAGGAATTTGAACCCGACGTGTTTCGCCAATTGATTGAGTACATTCACACTGGATGTGTAACCTTACAACCGCGAACCCTGCTCGGAGTGATGAACGCTGCTGATTATTATGGATTGGAAGAATTACGTAGATCATGTGCGGGCTTTGTGCAATGTTGTATAAATGTGGACACAGTATGTGCACTACTCGCATCTGCCGAACGTTATATTCAATATAAATGTACAAAAAGTCTGGTCCAAAAAGTATTAGAGTTTGTCGATGAACATGGAAATGAAGTATTAAATTTGGGTAGTTTTACATTATTGCCACAGCACGTAGTGCGTTTAATTTTAGCTAGAGAAGAATTACGAGCCGATGAATTTACCAAGTTTCAGGCAGCCCTCATGTGGAGCAAAAAATATTGTGATTCAAATCCGGTAAACTTACAATTAAAAACACCAATACAAGATCGGTAATTATCCAAAAATACACTTTTTATTTGCAGAACGTGCCACTAAAAGAAGTTTTAGGAAATTTCCTAGAATATATTCAATTTCATAAGATTCCAGCAAATGTGTTGATGCGGGAAATTCATCCACTTGGTATAGTACCATATTCAATAATTATGAACGCGCTTGCATACCAGGTGACGTGTGTGTTGAAAAATTATTTTTTATGTAAATTTAGTTATATAACTTTTTTTAACAGGCAGACCCAGCAAGTGTTGACCCCGGAAAACTCTCCCCAAATTCTAGTCGAGTAAGGCGTGCACGACAATCGCAAGGTCGTTCCATGTCTGTACAAAGTTCTTTAGATCCATACGGATCCAATACAACTTTAAGTTCAAGTGGCAGTAGCGATCCTGCTAGTGGACCACCTCATAGCAACTAACAGAGGCTAAATGGCCCCTCCTCTCCATGCAACCCAGAAGCCTCCCAAATCTCCTTACCAAAAATACGCAAAGCCAAATCTCAAAGTTTTCGTACACGCAGAAGCCCATCGGAAAAAAGAACTAGTCCTTCAAACACTCTTCAACTCCAAGGGTCATTGTTGGCAAACAATGACCGAAAACGTAGTCCAGGCAGTACGTCACAGCATGACAGAAGTCCCACTAGTTCTTCACAAAAAAGTCCAATTGGTGGTAATGGCGGCAATTTATCACGACACGGAACAATGCGATCATCGCACAAACGTAAAAACAGTATTAGTACAAATTTAAATTTAAATCAGGGTCGCCGTAGCCCATCGCTATTTCCAGAGCAGAAAAGTCCCCAAGGGCGAAAAAGTCCAATATTACTAGTACATGAACCAACGTTACGTAGTCCTGGATTTAATAGTGCCAATGTTTATGATCATAGAAGTCCTACCTCCCAAATTCAAGGCCGTCGCAGTCCTTCGGGGTTCTATCAAGGCTTTGAGCCAGAGAGACGAAGTCCTACAACAATGTTGCAAGAGCAAGATAGGCGTAGTCCAATGGGACTTGGCCCATTTGATGCAGGGCGCCGTTCACCCACTACAATTCACGTTCAAGGAAGACGAAGCCCAGTGTATCAAATGGAAGAGCGCCGAATGTCAACAGTTCAAGTTCAAGGCCGTCGCAGCCCGATCGGATATTCACAAGGACTTATCACATCCATTACAATTTCTCCTATGGAAAATCGCAGTTCAATTGGTTCTGGCAATATTCCACCAATCACAGTTTCGAACCCTTCCGAAACGTATGCAATCATTACAAAATCCATAGAATCAGGTCAGTCGGAGGTTGGTAAAGAAACATCGGCTTCATCAAAAGACTCGACACTCTGCAAAGATGGGTCTCCAGTAAAAGAAATTCATGTGCCACCGCCTGAAGTTAAAAAGGAGAAACCAAGTGTTATGCGGGAAATATTGGCTTTTGTACGAAAACCATCAAAAAAAGTAACAACTGCTACAGCTTCCACACCCACATCATCTGCGTCAACAACACGAACCGGTCGTTTTGCCGCAGCCTTTTCACGTGCCGAATCCGGATCAGGCACACCGCTACTACGCCAAAGTACGTTTTCCAGCTCACCCGCCGCATCGAGTCGTGCCGCCAAAAGTGCTGTAACCAAACAAATGTCGGAGGTTGGTTATGAACCAAAAATTACACTTAAATTTTCGAAAATGTCAATTCGCTTGCGAAAATCTAGTGGCAACAGCGATCATCATAATCAAGAACGGAAAAAATCACGAGACAAAAAATCCAGCGGTGACGAAATCAGTGAAAGCGAAAATGAATCATCGCAGAGTCGTAGCGAATTGAATAAGGTAAGTGGTAGTGGTCCATCGTCTCGTTCAGCATCCATCATACCATTTGAGTTGGAAAATGTACATTTTGAAAAGGTAGGTGAATCATACATAAAACACGATTCAATTATAACCGAAGAATCAATAGATAGTACTAGTCCAGTTAAAATAGTTGCAATGTCATCAAATGATGATGATAGTAAAAATTTACACGGTAGTAACGATAATTTGATTACGGCAAGCACGACTACAATAACTGCCACCACAGTTGAAAGTAATATCGAATTGAGAAAATCACCTGACCATATCATTTACTCAAGTAGTTTAGATGATCAACAGACAACTCAGAATGATCAAGAAAAGTCGATCGATATTGATGATGATCAAAATATGATACTTGTCAAAGAAACACTGTCTGCTACGTTAGAAGTCGAACCCGGTAAAATGACGGTTCAGTGTCCTACTTTTGAAATTGAACCGCCTTCTCGAAGAGCGTCATTTGATCCACCACGTTCACCATACTTAGAAAGTTTGCGTAGTCCGAATGACACAGGTACAGACCACTCTTCAAAATTTGCTTCGGGTGACGACAGTTTTGAACTTATAGACACAGATCGAAATCGGGAATCAAGTTTTGAAGATCGATATTCATCACGGGATACCAGTTTCGATATATCAAGATATCAATCGACGAGTTATGAAGATCAAAATTCTAGTTTTGAATTAGTCGAAGCAGAAAACCAACAAATTAAAAATTTAAGCGATAGTAGTGATTATCCGCAAACATCAAGAGTTGATCTTCGTAAATCATCAATTGAGCTCGTGGATGTTGAAACATTCCAGAGACCTGGACCTGAGGGTAGAAAATCTTCACTAGAGACCCATTTCGACTACACAAAACCGACACAACTACGTAAAAACGAATTAACTACATCTAAAAGTGCGTTTGGAATACCGCGAACACGTAAACAAATTTCCGAACCAGGACGTTGTCGCGATCAATTTGTTTCAAATATGAAAACACATTTTTCCGCTCCACCACGTGCCCGCAGTCCACTTTCCCAACAAACCTCGTCAAATTTTAGTTCACGTGATAGTTACGATTCTAGTTTCGAACCCATATCATTGCCGCGGCCCGAATTGGCGAGTCCATTTTCGGACCCGTCAAAACAACATTTTCCACTACCTCGTAAATCATCCAATGACAATCAATCAACTTCATTTTTATGCACCGATCAACGATGCCAATCAATTTTTGAACCCCGTCCGTCTCGCCTTTCATCCCCTTTTCTGACCGATAGTAGCGGGAATGAATTTGAACCACCATCACCACGTCGTGCAGCCAGTGCGTCCCCAAAACATACTTTCACATTTCGAATTGTAATGAAAAAAGTTGATAGTTCACCGGATGCAATATGCCCATCGGTTGAACGGCGCGGCCGTATGAATCGACGTCGTGATAGTCGCAAGAAAAAATTAATGGACGCGGGTAAAAGTTTTTAAAATAACTATTCTGACCCCTTACAAAAGTTATTATGAATTTTAAAATATATTTTTACTCTTAATATTTATAACTGTGACAATCCTTAAAAAAATATAAATGTTGTTAAAATTAAAAGTTTTTAAAAAATAAATAATGATTGTTAAACCCTATAATTACGAATAGAATTTTACAGAGTGTCCGCAACTGACGGCAATATACTGATGAGAATGATGTCTGAGGATACGTTGTACGTCTAAAGTGATATTACTTTACGAGTTTAATAAGTTTCCATTTAAATCTATAACCTTTCAGAGAAGAAAATCCTTTCTTTCACTTACCTAACAAACTCAAATGTTCCATCAAATAAGTACAGTATATGTAACAAGAGCGTGTACGGCAAAAAAAACTAAGTAAATATAAAACTACGATTTTTTTGTTTTTATTATGAAAATTTATTCTATTTTCTTGGGCGCTATCAACTAATACAAAGTAAAGTCACCATTACTGTTAATAACTGCCTGGCTCCTTTTGTCCATACTATATCAACGAAATTTTCTGCATACTGTGGTCATAAATTTTTCCATATATATGGGTGGTACATTTTCAGCTTAATCTTCATGAGTACCCATAAATTTCGATCGGATTGGATTCAGGTGACTAAAATGGTTAATCCATGTTGTGATGCCGTTTTTGAGTTTAAATTCCAAACAGAGTAACGCTATGGTGTTTTGAATCGTTGTCTTCTTGCAAGTTCCAGTTAGAGTTCCCCGCTCCAAACCATTTAAGGACAGATGGCAACACACCTCGTGAATAATTTTTATTCGTGAAAAGTGTGTTTAGGTTCCGTGTGGAAACGATTAATTTACCAAAACCTTGCTTGGTGAAGCATCTCCATACATGGAGCTACGGCGGGTGATTCACAGTTCGGACAATTCCTTTTTGCTTAGTTGACCAAACACGCCTTTTAACATTAAAACTCCAATAGGATGACTTCGTCATTCGCCCACTGTAGTCTCTCTTCAATGTATTTTTGTGTTACCAGTTTTTAGACCAAAGTATTTTCACATGCGTAGCCATGTTCCATAATTCTATTTCGTATGATTTTTTGCTTTTGACATAATAATATTCTTTTTCGCCAATTTTTCCAAAGTTGCATCCAGCATAAACGAAGAATTTTCAGAAAATAACTGTATGATGGCCTCATCCTCCTTTTTTAGTGGTTGGGATTTTACCATTATATGGCAAATCGGCAACATTTTTTTGCATTGAATAATGTGTAATCCTCTTCTGTACAACTGTTTTTAACCGTTTTATGTATTTTGCTTCACTTGCAACCGACATTTTTGGTCCTTTCGGATGTGCACTTAAAAGCACCGCTTCAAATCGTTTTTTATAAATCGCACTCATTTCTTTCATGTATATGTTAACCGCTAAACAGTTGCAGTTAAACTAATTTTTGTTTTAGAGCGTCCAAGAGGAATCATTATAAAAACGATTTAAGCTCCGCCCATATTTGTTCCTATATTATTAAATACAGTTATGCCGTACACGCTCTTGTTGAACCTACTGTATTTTTATAATTACGAGTATGTATTATATAATTATATACATACTACTGTGGGAAAAAAAACGTAAGACTTTTTAATTTAAATTTCGCGCGGAAAACCATTCGTCGAAATATTTTTTTTTCTATGTTGGTATGACTGTCAGTGACGTCTGTGCCAAATGTCACATCAAAATAATCATTAGTGTTTAGTATACGCTTGTCTTTTTGAAGACTTTTTGAAGTATAAAAAGTGCATTCGGCGATTTTTACAATGAGTGAAATTATTCAACAAAGAAGTTCCATTTAATTTTGTGTGCGGAATCAATTTGGTGGTGCCGAAACGTTCAGAATGTTGCAAAAGGCCTTCGTTGATAATTGTATGTCGCGAGCAAGTGTTTTTGATTGGTACCAAACCACGTTAAAGCAAGTCAAAGTGATGTTGACAGTTTTCTTCGATTATCGAGGTGTGGTGCACTTTGAATTCCTTCCGACTGGCCAAACTGTCAACAAGCTATTCGTAAAAAGAGGCCGGAATTATGGGTCGACAACTCTTGGTTTTTGCACCACGATAATGCACCTTCTCATACTGCATTGGTTTTACGTGATTTTTTCGCCAAAAATTCCACCCATATAGTTCCGCAACCACCGTATTCGCCTGATTTAGCTCCGTGTAACTTCTGGCTGTGCAGCAAACTCAAACGACCACTCCGGGGAAACCAGTGCCACAGAAGACATTAAACGTGAATCGCTATGTGCGTTGGAGGCTATTCCGGAAATTGACTTTAACAACTGTTTCGAGGATTGGAAAAAACGTTGGCACAAGTGTATTGAGGCCTGGAGGGGATTACTTCGAAAGTTATTACACCAAACTTATTCCCTCAGTAGGCCAAAAAAATACAATTTAGACAAAAATGCCATGAAAATATAATTCCCAATTCCCTTTTCCAGGGAAAGCCAGAATAGTGCCACAGGTCTATGACCATAGTCTAGTTCATTGATTCAAATCAGTTCAAATTTTGCGTAGAAAATTTAAACCAACTTTTATTTATTTTATTTGTTTATTTATTGACAGAAATCGAGTAAGGTATCAAGCTTGCACATAATAAGTTCTATGTAGCTTTGGTTTTAAAAAATTGTGTTGTCTAAGATTCTATGTAGGAGCATAAATGGTTCGGTTTCCAAAATATAAGATGAGTGCGTTGTTGGAGAGTTGCCACAAGTAATTTTCGCCTATTAGCCAGAGTCAAGATCTTATAATTCTTACATCTGGTGATGTATGCAGGGAAACGAGCTACGTTTATGTGGAAAGGAAGATTGTGTTTGTAGTCCCAATCAATCCTTTTGATTATAAATAGTAGCAGCACTTGTTTCTGAATACTTTCAATTCTATCAATGTGAGATTGATAGATAGGGCACCATACCTGAACTGCATATTTCAGCTAAGATCTGATATAGCTGAATTGTAAGATAAACAAAGTGCGTCGATCGGTTAAGTCTTTGGTCCATCTCCTGATAAAACTAAACATAGAATTCGCTTTGACAATAATTAGATCAATGTTTTTGTTAAAGGATATACTCTTTTAATTTTTATGTCTTTGACGTTATGTGCACTAAATGCTGGTGTTTTTGCCGGTGGAAGCACATAATTTTACATTTCTCGATGTTGAATCATCACGCCCCTCGCTGATTCTATTTATGTTGACTTGTAGTAATTTGAAATTTTATGTTCCGAAGATTTTCTAATATTTGCGTACTTGAAAAACGAGTTACTCCAAATTCACCACTACCAAGTGATGTATGCATGGTTAGTAGAACTCCTCCTTCAGATTTCTATCTAACTCAGAGTTATGTATTCGTGGACAACATAATATTTTGTTCACGTTTTGGAAGTAAATTGAGCAGCGTTTTAAATTGTTGGAGCTTCCTGTTACTTAGTGATGTGATGTACAGGAACTGCTTGAAAAAATTGGGTTTTGCAAAATTGAAACTCTTTGGGCAGTATATCTTTCGTGTATACACTGCCGAAAAAGCAAAATGGAAAATATCGCCTGGAACACTTAGTGTTAGTCTTTTAAAACTAACTTTGGAGAGCCGTAGAATTATATTTGATGAGCTAGCTCTCTATAAAATATCTAATCGTTTAATTGAAACTAAGTTGACAAATTTAATTCGACACAGAGCTCGGTTGACATATAACATGCGATTTTCTGTTTGTTTTGACTTACATACTTATAAAAGCAATTTCAGGACACATTCTCCTCTAGTAAGATTGCAAACTAATCACAACAACATTTTTAATAATTTTGATTTGTCTATGTTCTCTTTCCATGTTTTTAAAAAACAAATTACTAATTTTTTTCTTAATAAAGACACTGTATAAATATTTAGTTTTATATTTTTTTATAATTTATATAAATATAATTATTTTTTGTAGGTACAATTTGTAACTTTTGTAAATTTTGTAAATTTTGTTAAATATGTAATTTTCCTTTTTTTATTTTTATTTTCTAATCTATGCTAACATGTAATTGGATTTGTATATCTGTTTGTTAGCTGTATTTGTGAATAAATAAATAAATAAAAATAAAAAAAAATAAAAAACTAAAGTTGGGTAACCCGATTTTATGTTCAAGAAATCTTCGAAATTGGGCGTCCGTCACCTTATTGTGTACTCTATTTATCAGTAGAATTAAACCAGCTAGGTTTGGTTTATTTCTCGATAGTATTACATCAACAGGTGTCGGTGTAGTGCGACTCCAACAGTTACTCCTCGCAAATCCAACAGAAAACCGGTACCCCATCCATTATCACCTCGAAATTTATTCAGAAATTTGTTAACGTGATGAGTGGCACATTTGGAACTGATGACCTAGCTACATATAAAACTATGGCAGGTAAAAGACCACTTAGCCAACAAACATCACATTGTTCCACAAACGTCTTATCAATCGATATTGTTATTGTTATGAATTAAATTAAATTAAACTTTTGACACAGTTTTGTTTTTTTAAAGTATCCTTAAAAATTACACTAATTAAAAACACTATTAACACAACAAAAACTATTAAGTAGTTTTAGTATGGAAATTAAAATACGTTCGATAAACGACAGTTGAGTGCATTTAATAAACATAAAACAAGAATTTACCAGATAATGCGTCCAGAAATACGTTTAGTTGTAACCTAAAAGTACACATTTTCCAAATTTTGTCGGTCCGAAACGGTTTTAGACTAATCTTAAAATATAATCTTTATGAAAAATATATATCGTTGTTATAATGAAAGTTTGAAAAACCTTTAAACTGTTTACAATATCATAATAATGTGGAATTCATGATCCTCAAACAATTCTTTAAAAATATGAATATAGTTGATAACAATAAATAGTGAAATATATTGCTGTTAAGGTCAAGCGAGTTTCCCCTCTTCCCAAAGTCGTAAATACATTGCCCGTATTAAAATTTCTTATCTATTATCTCATCAGTTTAACGTCGTAAGTGGCGGATGCTTCTGTACATATGTTATAAAAGAAATTATTAATTAATTTATATTGTAATTCCATTTTCAAGTGATATTATTATAAAAAACGATAAATTTACTCATATTTTTACCTTACAATTAATTATATTATAATATAAATTAAAAATTAAGTCCTAAAATATTCATTAAGTTAATCGAATTTTAAAATACTGATCAAAATGGTGAGCATTTTCCTATCGGTGCCATTCAAAATTTTTATACTCAATTTCACCAAATCTAGCAACGATTATCTTTTTATTTTAATTAAATTACACGAGATCGTGTATTTTATTGTTTTAACGGATTAACTTATAAAATTAATCGATTAACTGTTTTTCTTATGTTTTACTATTATACATAGGTATATTAATTATTAACTCAAAACTACGAATTTTAATTATCAATCCAAAACCTATATGTTATTCAAAATAAGATTGATTAATCCTTTACATATAACATAATTGATTTGCCTTTTTTATTATTATAACAATACTAGTTAAGTATATATTATAAATAATTAAAGAGTATTATTAATATTTTTAAATATGTATAACCCTTTCCCTTCCAAAAACATAAATAATTTAAAAATCGTAATAAATCTTTTACACAATAATTATAATTAATTAATTAACAAAATTTTATTGAAAATAAATACAAATTTACATAAAACGAGATTTTATAGTTTTAAATATTTATTTAAAAAAAAATTTAAATTATCATTTTTATTGATTGTTAATGATTACATTTTAAAACCATATTATAAAAATTAACAATATTACCGTGAAGATAATAATTGAAATGGAGAATATTGCGGGTGTGACTTGGAGTAATCGATGGTTATACATTTCTTGAAGGTACATATTTGACAGGCAGGAGCAACCCATGTACGTTACCAAGCTACATATACCTGGTTTAATTCATATTGTATACGGTAAACCTCTCCAGATTCACATGGTACTGGTTATGGTCCGAGAAGAGATTACAGTAAATAAAATTAGAAAAACATTAAATTCAATTGAAAAGTTAACCATTTACATAATTAGATCTAAGAAATAACCAAAAGACAAAAAAAAACAGTTTCCAAAATACAGTACAACTTTTAAAATAGAACAAGATATTCGATCATCGTCGACATTTAAAATATTATATTATTCATCGTGTTGCCCATTATTAAACTATAATATTCTAAATGTACTCACTATGTCCTTACCTATATACATAAAATTAGTGTGTATTGATCATTCCAAAGTAGCCACAATGATCAATGGAAAAATGTCCGACATATATCTCTATAAACCCATTATCATTTTGATGTGTTCCAAAATTGATATTGCCCTAAAAATATAAAAAACATAACACATTTTTATTATAGATAAATTATCATTTACTTGTGCCATTGCAACTATTTTAATTATTTACTTATGTACTTATATGTATATGCAAAAACAAAACAAATTAATAAGATAATAACAAAACAAATTAATAAGATAATAATAGCTGTATAAAAGTTTAATTAAATATTTTTATATGATGAAAAGTAATCACAATCATTTAAATCAAAAAGAAAATTAAATGCAAAACACGTTAGAGACAATCGTACAGTAAATTAAATTCAAGCAATTTTTCAAAATCTATAAGTAATCTATCAAAATCGATATATCGACATAAATAATCTCAAATATAACTTAATTATATAATATAAATATAATTATGTATTTGCATTAAATTTTCAATCACACAAATTTCACGATACGCCGATATAAAAAACAAATAAGGAGGCCGAGGTTTTGGGCAAAACATTTTTTATCCCGTTGTGTGATTTCTTTTATATTAAAAATATTTATTGATTTCCCGAAAAAATATTAACGGACCAATTAAATTAAACAAAAATTTAATTTTTAATGTGCTTAAATTTATCTATTTAATTATATATCTATTATTATCTGTAAAAAAATATATATTTCTTAAAAAGTATATTTTTTAACACAGCTGGGATTAGGGGCCGCCATTATTTTAATGAATTAATAAAACAATAAAATTAATTATTATATAAATAACTAAATGTGTAAATTATATAAAATCAATTGTTATAAGACAAATCTACATAAATATAATATGAAGAGATTTTAACAATAATTATTTCTACGTAAATAAAAATTACAGTTTTTATTTATTTAATTAATTAATGTATGATACGTTGTGTACCGATAGTACTCCGTCGAAATCCATTTTAATATATTTAAATACTTTTATTTTTTATTTTATTCTTTGCCACTATCATGTTTTCGCTCAATTGGACACGATGGTGTCCAATTGGACGAAAAAATATGTTAATGGTAAATAATACAAATTGTGGATAAAATTAAAAATAATAGTATTTAAATATATTAATTAATTAAGTTTTTTTTTTAAATTTGTTAAAACAATTTAAAATATAAAGAAATCGACAATACATTACAAATGTCATTAAATGTGCCAGGAATTATTTTTTGTGCTTTTATTGTGTTGATTATAAATCATAAGGAAGAACTGGGGCCTAACTATTGAATTCGTTTTTCTTTCGTCTACGATAGCCTTCGAAAATGAACGTAGAATGCAATAGTTAGGCCCCTGGATAATTAATAAAAATACTTGACGACTAATATCAGAGCCTCCTAAATATAAGAGCCGTAACATTCCGCCATTTTTTTCATAAGCTTTCATAGAGGGGAGGCTTTTTGTTCTTTTTCATACCAATCAGTGTATTTTCATATTTTTTAGAACCCTTTTTCTTTATAAAAACAAAAATGCTTCATTTCAATTTTCAATTTGAATGATTAGTTCAATATTCAGGAAAAGCATATTTTAAAATTGAGTTTATGTCGTTTATATTATGTCGAGTCTAACATGTTTTTTTTTGTTGAAACAAGAATTTGTTTATATGTATATGTAAAGAAAATAAGAAATTAGTATAGAGTGTTCCATCAAAAATTTCAGCATTATTTTTCAAAAAACAAACGTTCGTTAAAACAAGGTTTTGGAGTAACAATGTAGTATAGGGGAACCCTTACGTTACTCGATTGTATTTCAACATTGTTGATGAACAAACTTAGAAAACTGTTTGTTCGTTATTTGTTAAAAATTTGAATTTCATCGTAACAAATTGGCAGGCTATATTGTTTTATCCTGTAATAAAAGCATTATTTTATAAAGCTTTCTGCAATTACCAAACCAAAAGATGTCGCTAAATATAAATTTAGAAAATAGCAAAAAATTGAATATTTTAAAACCAAAATGTTTGTTTAGAATTTTTTTACAATTTATTATGTATAATGCCCGGTTCAATAGATTATGGAGATCTCCTGGAATTGAGAATAACGATAACGCAACACGAGCGAATTGGATTGAAATAAAAAAACAAAAAGTTACACCATTACAATTGATAAAAACCAAAAAGTATTAATAATGGTTTATTTTCATAAATAGTTGTTTAGTATTTTATTCTTTTTTGTAATTTCAATTCAATTATTACAGAAACATCTGTAAACGGATTTTGAAATTATAGAAAGCTCGGTTTTGCAATCGCATAAAATTGAAGTTTTCTACGTTTTGTTGTTTTCCAGTAAATAAATTTTGATGAAAAAATTTTATTATATGAATAATAATTCTTGTTTCTACATGGTGATTCATAAAATTTCGTTTCGCTCACGTTTTCTCTTTATTTTTGTTATAAATGTGATCGTTTAGATTGCTATTAAATCCATCGTTCATCTCAAAAAATCTGATGTGCATGGGACCAGAATTTACTAAAAAAGTTAAATTTTTGTAAAACCTAATTTTAAATTGTATGTAAGAGAAATCTCCCTTTATTAACCTACACAACTAAACGGAATGCTTATTTTAGTTTAAATTTAATAATTAAATACTACAAATATGTGTTTGTTGAATATTTTATTAAATATATATAAAATTTAGATGATTTGTTTAATTTTTTATTCATAAATTTATGTTCAAAAAGTTTCCAATTCCCACTGTTTCTAATAGTATCTCAATAAAAGCTTTCCCTCTATTTAAAGCTCTCATTTTAATATTACGGCTCTTTAAAATAATAGATGGCTCTACTAATATACGTACAAATTGGCGGTCTAGTGAAATAATTTGATTTTTTTTTTAAAGACACGGCCTACATGATGTAGAAAACCAACTTCCACCGCCAATTGTAAACATATTAAATATACAAAGACTTTTATTTTATACTCCTACATACTGGGTTACTACTTACTCGCTCACGCTCTAAGTTGAGCGAGTTGATAAAATCCAAAAAGCTATAACTATTGAACGTATATATATATATATATATATATATATATATATATATATATATATATATATATATATATATATATATATATATATATATATATATATATATATATATATATGATAACAAAAGTAAATTTTATATAACTATATATATAATACATAATAAGTAGATAAATGTATATAATATTATTTTATTTTAATTTTATTTAAACTGCTTATTCCTTCATTTGTAACAGAATATTACATATGCTAGTAAAACTCGCAAATAACAAGGTAACTAATTTTATATGTATAAGATTACTATTAATTATTATTTAACTTAAATCAAAAATTATTTGCCGCTTTATGTTAAACATTTGTAATTTTTCTTTATTGCAGATATGATTTTTTATGTGTATATGATTTTATATTAGCAGCCTTATTAAATCAACAATTTTAACTATAAATTATACATAATTTAAATGTTAAAAGATAATTAGCATGTTTTAAAATAAAGCGTTAAGTGTTTAAGGAGATCAGCTTATCTAAATTAAGTAGTTTGAATTTAGTGAAACTTAATCCAGTTGAGTGATATTTAGAAGTTAAGTAGGTACAACCATAAAGCAAAATATACATAAGAGGATCCATGTAGACATTCCGATGTTAATTTATTTTACAACTGGCAATCGGTATAAGCCGAATAAGAATAATGAACTACAAAATAACTATGCCGATATGTTTATAAGATACGTATCATGATGAACAAACATATAAAGAGGTGAAACATTCCCATATTTCATTTTCGTCTTTTTGTGTGCATTACGTCACTTGTATCCAACAAAACGGAAATTTACATTGAATTTGTCGATTTTTCGATTAATTATTTAAATAAATCTGCAATAAGCGTATTTTTTTAACGTTTTTTTTTAATTTTGATAATTACAGTTTAACTAAACACTTTTTTATGGTTTACCCTTTATGTTTCATTTTATGATTGAAATATTTGAGGAAATAATCCGTCGAGATATATTTTTCAAGCCGACGGCAAAATAAGGATAGAATAATTTGAGTATATAACATAAAATTATAGAATTGTTAATTATATGTTTACTAACAAAATATTATGTACCTGTCTGTAACTGTAGCTATTATGAAATAATTGTTAAGTCTAAAGATTTATTTTGTTGTGGTTTTGATTGTAACGAATTTATTTACTGTGAGCGTACCAATTAACAATTGAAATGAATGAAAGAATAATTATTTTAGTTTTAACTTTTATTTTTGATTTAAGTCCACATTACAACTTTACAAATATTAATGCTAAATGCCATAAGGTTTTGTATCCTATCTTATATAATTTTAATAAGCTAGTACATATATTAAAGTGAATGAGAGAAAACATTAATCATCTAATGGATTTATTGTCCTTTTAAGGTCAATTAATATTCCCTAATATTCGTAATTTTGATATTTTTATTATCAAACTTAAATAAGTTTTTTATTTAGAAAAAAATACATTTATTATCCATTTATTTAAAAAAACCCGAAATCACATGTTTGGTGGATACAAGTGACATCACATTAATTAGCATGCGCAATATTCCACCTTGTTCTCTTTTCATCATGGATACGTATATATGGATTAAATATAGAAAAAAATTAATTTTGTAATTTAGTTCGTAGACGTGTACTTCTCATAAATGATATACTTTTCAAAAACTAAAAAAACCCCTCTAGGAGCCAATTTATGAAAAAAGCATAGTCTAAAGTTTCACACCGCTCAGTCAATCCGTCTGGTCTGGACTATAGAGAAGCCACAAACCTTTACTCTGCACAGATCACACATACACAGAGATTTTTTAAAAACAATATTTTTTACTTCGGCATTAAGTAAAATTATGTCGAATATGTTGTAACAAAATGCTTGTTAAGTATGTATTAAGCTCCGTCAAAACGACCATTGTTATATCTTGGTACTATACTTATATAAATTATAGGATTAAAAATAAAAATATGATCATAAAATTATTAAATAGACTGGAACTTAAAATGTTAAATTGTGATCATATAATTTGCTGTATTTAGGTTTCACTCAATTTAAATTATCGGAATAAGCTGAAACTTTAACTGTAAACCTATGTATATGGTATGTATATGGTACTGCCATACCATACTAAGCTAATATAAAACACACTTAAAAATATTTTATATAATTTAAACTGTATCCGCAACTATAATTAAAGTTAAAACTGTTAATACTCAATAAAATAATATATTAACTAAATAAATAAGTAAAGTGTTGCAATGCCTCTTGTAAATGTAAACAAAATAATTAATATAACAATTATATACAAATGAAATAATATTTCAAAAAATTGTATCACAAATTAATATCCTTATTGTACTCATGTTATTAAGATTTATAAATAAACACAAATTATACATATTATGTTATATTTTATTCGATGAAAATCATTATGTTTTAATTTTAGTATACACGGTTAGATTACACACTAAAAAATTCAACATAACGATTGTCAATGCGCATGTGCCACATGAAAAAAATCAGATGATATGAAAAGTTCCTTCTTTGTTGAGCTTGTAAGACATCATCAGTAACATCTCGCACCACGACATCAAAATCATCGTGGATGACTTACAGAGCATACCCAACAGAATTCCTTGTGACTTTTTTCTTACAGAAAAGTATGAAAAACAAAATTGAGAAATCTCAAGTTTTTTTTCATACTTTTCTGTAAGTAAAAAGTCATAAGGAATTCTATTGGGTATGCTCTGTTAAATGTAAAAAACGGAATGAGTGCGAAAACCACATCACATATTGGTACGCACAGCGAACCTGGTATCAGCTCAGTAGCAACAACGGCCACCACGTCGCCAAACTTGCTACAATGTACTACTTAGTCATGTCGAGTATGTTCTTTCAGCATATGAAAATCCACAAGGTTGCGTGGCCATCGAATGATAGCAGAGCGGAAAATCAATTGATCTCGAAGAGAAATTCCACCTATATAAATGATATAGATATGAATATATAGGCGCTGATAAGGACAGTGACCATATATGCTTGTTATTTTCAAATATAAGTGCAAACTATCATCCACATTTAATAAACAAGGGAAGATGATCGTGGTCAAAAAAATGAAGACTCCGTATGGAGGTACCAGTCATTTATCATTGCAAATTTTGACCGATACAATTAAAAACACAAGCCCGCAATCAAACATCCAGAAGCAGTGGCAAGCTATCCAGTCTTCTAATGTAAAGTAATGATCTGATCGATGATCAGTACCGCCAACTCGTCCAAAATAAACGAAAGATGTATGAAAATGGCTGACTCGTATAACACTATGAGCCCCCAGATAGAATATCTGTGCACTAGAAAAGCTACAACCAAATTCCTCCGACAAAAAAAGCTAATATATGAGGAAATGCATCGAAAACATCAGCTTCCAAGCGAAAAACAGAAACTCGAGACTGTTTTGCCAAAGCCAGAAATCATAATAAAGACATCCATCCCAAATCCATAGCCAACACAACACGAGCTGAGAGTTGAGAACAAACGAGACAGATGTTCTCGCAGTATAACAAACCTATTTTCAAAATCTACTAAATCAGACTGACAAAGTTCCCCTATTCGAGCTGTTGCTCCACCAGGCGAACAGGTGTTTGTCCCAAGTCACATCCTTTCATTCTTTTTGTTAAAGTATGCCATTGATATGATAGTGCTGTGTAATTTACTTTCCGATGGAATAATACGATTTTGCACTTATTATTTATTGTTAAACCGATATTTCTTATGAATAATCAAAACGCAATTCGGCCATCAAAAATCCGGTATTCCATAAGAAGAGGATCAAGCACAAAGACGTCCGATATCAAATATATTTTATATCAAATAAAGGAGAATTTAGTTTTTTGGCAAGTTTACTTGTAAGTAAATTAAAATTACGTGGTGTAGTTTTATTTTAGTATCTTTGCATTCTGTTATGAGGCTGCAGCACTTCCAACTCTTTCGCGGATCGCTATTCACATCCTACCTTACACCTTGCCAGCCAATTCGAATCCGAACGACTATAGGTCTGATTTTTGTAGAATCATCTGCACATCGCATAGCCCCATGCCATGCTATCTGGCGCGGAAGAAGGGTCGGCCCATAAGTTCTGCACAACGACAGGGGGGTCATAGTTGTGTTCATTTACATCACAAATCGAAATCTAGGTATGGATTTTGTACAATTTTCTCAAGCAATTCTAGTAAAAATTTGTATTCATATACAGTGGCTGCGGGCCAATATTCGGGTAAATTTCAATTTTAAGCAAATTTTTCGGTAAATTCATTTATTTATCAAAAACTCTATTGCAAATTGATCGAAAAATCTGTTCTAAATCCGATTTTTACCATAGTAAACGATTTACCCGACTATTGGCCTGCAGCCAGTGTATTTTCACACGTTTAGGCTGCGGGCCAATAGTCGAGTAAATCATTTACTATGGTAAAAATCGGTTTTATAACATATTTTCGATCAGTTTGCCATAGATTTTTTGAAAAATAAAAGAATTTACCGAAAAATTTACTGAAAATTGACTTTTACCCGACAATTGGCCCGCAGCCTTAATATGTGTGCTGTCTTTTTCTATCATTGGGCGCTTTCAGGTCCCCTATCATGATTAGTAAAATCATCGCCAATTTGATTTTAAAATTTCATAGTACTAAACATTTTCATAGCGTTGGCCGTGATTTTACTCAACATGTTCCCAACTGTTGGGTGCCCTGAAAGCGCCCATTGTGTGTGTGTGTGTGAAATTCTCATGAAATTTCGAGAAAATGTTTACCTGTTTTTATAAATGTGCACTATCGGTTGAGAAAAATACAGCATGAGAATTTGTCCACAGTTCGCGAGCTGTGGAATAAATGACATGATAAAAAAAATTAATATTTAGATACATTTTAAATAAAATAAATTGTATTAATGTTTTTCAGAAATATTAATATTCTCAAGTTTATCTATATTTTTATGTGTAAATATTGAAAATAATATTGAGAAGAAAAAATTTAACAAATTAGAAATTGGATTAAATTAGGAAACATGAATGATAATGAAATTAATTTTAGATTTATTTACTAAGGCTGCGGGCCAATAGTCGGGTAAAAGTCAATTTTAAGTAAATTTTTCGGTAAATTCATTTATTTTTCAAAAACTCTATGACAAACTTATTATTGGCCCGCAGCTAATAATAAGTTTGTTGGCCGATTATTGGCCCGCAGGAATTATATTAAACTATTTAGGGGATTAACACAACACTTTTTTAATTTAAATGGTATTGAGAAATTTAATAAATTCGCAAATTATGTATCTAACACATTATATGGTGTTCTTAAATGACGTCATAAAAACAAACCAAAGCAAAACACGTACACCAGTATCACAGAATATACTTATTATACATATATAATATTGTTACGATTTTGCCTTGTCAATCAAGGTTCGAATCACTGGATTGTGAATAAATACACTGCTTCAATTTTAACTCACACAATTTTATTTACACAACACAATTTATTATACAACACAATTTTCACAATTAATTATTATAATTATAACACACTTTTTAATTATCACTTTAATAATCGCTTTAATAATCACTTTAATAATCCTTTTATTTAACCTTCACTGTATCACGTTTAAAATAATACTCAGCAATACACGTCAACGCGCGCCTTTATATACCAAAATATTTGTTTCTAGAATAATCCTAAATGCGCAGCAAATATGTTAGTATAGAAATACACCTAAATGTTGAGTATAAATTATACACGTAATTGAACAATTAATGAAATTAACTTATTCTATTCTAATCTAGGTGTCACCGTAACACTACCCCCCACCTAAGCCTGTTCGTCCCGAACAGGATCCAGATCACCTCCTCTGTAGAGCGCCAAACGCTCTAAATGCACCACCTTTGGTTTACCTTTCCGTCCTTTCTGTATGCGATAAACCACGTCGTTCAACTTTTTAATGACAGTGTAAGGTCCTTCCCATGTGGGTTGCAACTTCGGTGATAATCCCTTGTGCCGTTGTGGGTTGTGAAGCCATACCAATTGCCCTTCCTCGAAGCCTTGATTATTTGCTCGTATGTCATATCGAGCTTTCATTCGATCACTTGATATTCGAATTTTCTCCCGTACAAATTGATGTATTTCATTAAGTTCCTCTTTCATTCGGTCGACGTAATCCTGTCCGCATAGAGCTGCTGATGGAACAGCCCCAAATTTTAAATCTCCTGGTAATCGCAGATTGTTCCCAAATATGGTTTTAGCTGGTGTCACTCCTGTTGTGTCATGTACCGCTGATCGGTAGGCCATCAGGAACATTGGTATATGTCGATCCCAGTTGCGTTGGTTCCTTTCCACAGCTTTTGCTAGATATTCCTCCAATGTACCATTGAATCTTTCCACCATACCGTCCGATTGTGGGTGTAAAGGCGTCGTTCTTGTTTTATTGATTCCAAGCATCTGACATATCTCCTGAAATACCACCGATTCGAAATTCCTTCCTTGATCCGTGTGAATTTCCATAGGTACACCAAATCTGCTAATCCAATTGTTAACCACGGCATCAACTATTGTTGTTGTCTCCTGATTGGGTATGGGGTACACTTCCGGCCATTTGCTGAAATAATCCATTATTACTAGCACATATTTATTTCCGCTCTCGGTGGTCGGAAATGGCCCCGCCACGTCCATTGCAATTCTCTCAAATGGTGCCCCGACATTATATTGTTTCATGGTTCCACGGCTTTTTCGTGCTGGTCCCTTCACTGCCGCACATTGGTCACATCTTCGACACCATTCTACTACTGACTGTCTACATCCGGACCAATAGAAACGTTGTCGAATTTTGGCTAATGTTTTATTAATCCCTAGGTGACCTCCACTTGCTCCTCCGTGATACTCCTTGAGGATTTCCGCTATCCGACCTTTTGGCACCACTACCAACAATTGTTTTACTTTACCATCCGTGCTTTCCCACTTTCGTTTTAAACATCCATTTTCTATGTGGAGGCTATCCCATTGAGCCCAATATGCTTTTACAATGGGAGCTTTGTCAGCTATCTCACTCCATGTGGGCCGGTGTTCCTTTTCCTTATGTTTCATGATGAATGACAGGTCAGCATCCCGTAATTGCTCCTTCTTGATCATTTCATCAGTCCATTCCTCATCAGGTAGCACTTGCATAAGCCGAATATCGATGATGTTTTCCTTACCCTCCACACGCCCACAATGCTTGCATTCCACGGGACATGGCCTTCTTGATAATGCGTCGGCATTTCCATGTGCGGTTCCCTTCCGATGTTCAATTTGGAAATCGTAGCTTTGCAAACGTTCGATCCAACGTGCTACTTGTCCCTCTGGATTTTTGAATTGTAACAACCAGCGCAAAGCTCCATGATCCGTCCGTAGAAGAAATTTTTGACCATAGAGGTACTTATGGAAGTGCTTAACACATTCCACTATAGCCAACAACTCTTTCCGTGTTACACAATAATTCCGTTCCGGTTTTGATAACATCTTGGAGTAATATGCAATAACTCGCTCCTCACCATTTGTTGCCTGTGATAATACTCCTCCTATACCATCATTACTTGCATCGGTGTCCAAAATGAATTTAACGTTGGGTATAGGGTATGCGAGGATTGGTGCTTCGCATAATCGTCGTCTTAGTTCCACAAATGCCTCTTCTTGATCATCCTTCCATTCGAATGCCTTGTTCTTCCTGGTTAACTCGTGTAAACTCTTTGCAATATTGGCGAATCCTGGCACGAATCGTCTATAATAGGTACACAATCCAAGGAAGCTCCGTAATTCATGTAAGTTTTTAGGTCGTGGCCATTCCTTCACTGCTGCGATCTTGTCTTCATCGGTATGGATTCCATTGGTTGTTACCTTATGACCCAAATATTTTACTTCCGTTCTAAATAGTTTGCATTTCTTTGGGCTTAGCTTCAATCCGGCGGCTTGTATCCGATCCAAAACCTCTGCCAAATTCCTTAAATGCTCGTCGAAATCCTTGCCCATAACGATGATGTCGTCCAAATATACGAGGCACGTCCTCCAATGTAATCCCTTTAGCACGCGCTCCATTAGCCGTTCAAAAGTCGCAGGGGCGTTACATAATCCGAATGGCATAACGTTAAATTGCCATAATCCGTTACCCACACTGAATGCCGTTTTCTCGCGATCTTCCTCCTGGACTTCCACTTGCCAATAGCCGCTTTGCAGATCTAATGTCGAAAATATTCGAGCACCCGATAATGTGTCTAACGTGTCATCGATCCTTGGCAATGGGTAACTATCCTTTTTCGTCACAGCATTTAATTTTCGATAATCCACGCAGAATCTCATGCTACCATCCTTTTTCTCGACTAACACCACTGGTGAACTCCATGGACTGCTTGATGTTTCGATTACCCCTGCTGCTTGCATATCTTTTACCATTCGATCCACTTCTCCTTGCTTTGCCAATGGTAATCTCCTGGGTGGTTGTCGAATCGGCGTTTCTGCTCCTGTATCTATTCGATGTTTTACCATTGTGGTTCTCCCATTATTGTCCGATGTACTGCAGAATATTGGCATGTACCGCTCGAGCAATTGTTTTGCCAAACTTTTCTGTTCCATGGTAAGATCTTCGGTCCATTTCTCCATAAGTTGATCTATAATCTCTTTCTGCACTTGCGAGTTAGCCGTCTTAATCGGATTTTTCTGCTCGCACTTCACTATCGCCGATATTTCTTCACATTTTCCGATTATTGTCCCTTTCTTGATGGTTTTCGTCTTATCCGAGAGATTTAGAGTCCTAATTGGTACTCTATTATCGCTGTCTGGTTTCACTAAAACTTTCCCGATCATAATTTCTCTGGCTCCGCTCTCTGCTTCATTGGCTTCCACAACCCACAACCTGGGTGACCCAGAACCTCCTTCCAATCTTGCCCATACTATTGTTTCCGAGTTCGGTGGCAGCTTCTCCCGATGATCCATTATAATTTGCCTGGTCGTTTCTCCTATAACGGCGCTAACGTGAAGTGGCAACTCGATATTATCGTAGGTTAATACACCCCGTCCAACATCCACCACGAAGCCATTCGTTCTCATGAAGTCCATTCCCAAGATGACTTCGTCTACAATATCTGCAACCAGCACCTCGTGTTGAAAGTGATTTCGTCCAATCCTTATTTTTACGACCTTTTTCCCTTTTATTGCTGAATTTTCTCCAGTCGCCGTTCGTAATTTAATGCCATTAGCTGGTTCCATAATTCCATCAATAATATCCTCACGAACAATCGTATGTGTTGCTCCCGTATCCAGCGTGATCATGCATTTCTTCCCATCAATATCGGCTTCAATTGTTAAGCTGTCACCGTTCCTTGCTATTCTAGAAACATGGATGGAGGTTGTGGGGCAATCGATTGTGGGAGTCAGCTTTTGCTCCTTCAAGCTGTCTCTTTTTAACGACTCCAATGTCGTCCGACTCTCCTTTCTGGCCTCTCTCGGCTCCTCGTTTGGTCTACGCTTCATAGGAGATGGCGATCTTCCTCGTTTCTTCTTAATCTCCCAACAGTCCCGTGAGATGTGACCCATTCTATCACATACCCAGCATTTAATCCTGCCACTTCCATCTCTGAATCTTGGCGTAGCCCGTGCGGTGTCTATTCTGGAATCAATCTCCACTCGACGAATTTTCATTGCTGGTTTGATGATGGTTTGCGCAGTTTCGTTTGTTAACGCACAAGCGATGGTTTCCGTGAAAGTTGCCTTAGGTGACAACATCACCGCTCTGCGCGTCTCAGGATCTCGAATACCGTCAATGAATGCATCCATTTTAATTCGCTCCATGTATTCGGCCGACATATTTGAATGTACTAAATGCGCGAGCCGCTCAATTGCCGATGAAAATTCCTGTAGCGATTCTCCTGCTCTTTGGTATCGACTCTTCAATTCCATGCGATAGATTTCTCGTTTGTGGTCACTTCCGTATTTTCGATCTAACGCCTTCATAATTCCCATGTAAACGTTCCGTTCCTGCTCGGGAATGATTTGTAATGTTTCTGCCGCTTCGCCTTTAAGAGCCACAATTAACGCTCCAACACATTGTTCTTCATTCCACTGATTTTGCTTAATCGCCGTTTCGAATTGGAACTTAAAAATACTGAAGGAAGTTGTTCCATCAAATGTTGGTGGTTTTATCTTAACTGCGTTAACTGTCTGGATCACTTGACCTGTTGTTCCATTTGACTTGACATCTTGGAGCTCCTTCTCGAGACGTTTAACTTCCGTTTGAAAATCTTGTTTAACCGATTCAAATTTTTGTTGAACCGTCCCTTTAACATTTTGAATTTCTGCGTGTACTTCTGTTTGCAGTTTTTCCACTTTACCGTGTAGTGTAGAAGATAACTCCAGAAACTTCTCGTCCATTTTCTTTTGACCAACTTCTATTTGGTTTTTAATGTCCGCTCCTTGTTGCTCCATCTGTACAATCTTCTGTTTAATTTCTTGGTTCGATTGTTTAATGTCGGCCCCTTGTTGCTCCACTTGTAACATCTGCTGTTTCATTTGATGTTTAATGTCCGCCCCTTGTAGCTCCAACTGTTGTCCCATCATTTGATTCATAGCAGCCATCAACTGCGATAAATCGAAACTTCCGGATGGGTTTTGTGTTGTTCCGACCATCGTTTGTTCTTCCTTTTCTTTCTTGTTCACACTGATCTCATCCGTGTTGTCCTCCTCGAAATCATACACATCTGGATTTAAACCGTTCTTCTCCATGGCCTCACGTAGTCGCTCCACCAAACTAGCTTTTGTGCCTTCACTAGCCAAACCTCGCTGCTTCAGTTGCTCCTTTAATTGCGCAAGCTTTAATTCGTAGAGAATCATTTTCCTTATTATTCACAATCCCACCGCTGTCACCAATTGTTACGATTTTGCCTTGTCAATCAAGGTTCGAATCACTGGATTGTGAATAAATACACTGCTTCAATTTTAACTCACACAATTTTATTTACACAACACAATTTATTATACAACACAATTTTCACAATTAATTATTATAATTATAACACACTTTTTAATTATCACTTTAATAATCGCTTTAATAATCACTTTAATAATCCTTTTATTTAACCTTCACTGTATCACGTTTAAAATAATACTCAGCAATACACGTCAACGCGCGCCTTTATATACCAAAATATTTGTTTCTAGAATAATCCTAAATGCGCAGCAAATATGTTAGTATAGAAATACACCTAAATGTTGAGTATAAATTATACACGTAATTGAACAATTAATGAAATTAACTTATTCTATTCTAATCTAGGTGTCACCGTAACAATATGTATATATATTCTGTGCCAATATGTACCAAAAATAGCAACTATATTTACTTATCATCTTTCAAATATTCCCGACGTCGCGACGTTGGAACAAAAACTTGTTTTTCTCAACCGATAGTGAACATTTAAGTGCATTTGTAAACATTTTGGCGAAGTTTAATGAAAATTTGAATGATAGAAAATGACAACACATATGTATAATGTGTTCTTATGAGAATTGCGTGAGAAAAACGTATAACCCTTTTGCTGCCCGGTAACACAATTTTTGACATGATTTTTGAACCATTTGTGCATTCCTTTCAAACTTATTTTCGTCCGAAAAAAAACACTAATCTACACACAATGGTGTTGGTTGTACTTCAAATCAAGCGAAATTCTTATCAAAAACGCCATTACATACTATGGTTTTTTTCACCCGTTTGTGTGGTTTGGACTTAAAATGAACCAATTAGTTTTTTTTGGTTGAAAAAGGGATAAATCCATTGGGGATATAATTACACATCAAATAACACAAATTTTATTTAAAACAAAAATGTTTATTTCTACATTCTACACATATGCATATATTTTAAAATTATTAATAACTAAATGGACACTTATGTTATTTATAAACCTCCACTATTCTTTTGAATCATTTGAGCAAATCGGTTTGTTATCAGCAACGAGGTATCGATAAAACGATCAACACAATTTTGTAAACACAGTTCTGTTTTACTATCCAATTTACTACCGGGCTTTTCAACACATTTATCCCAGCACACATCATTGAATTCATGAATCTAATTCGATTATAAAAGATAAATAGAATTTTTTTATATGTAATGTGTGTACTCGTATTTTACTAAACTAACCTGTGCATTTACTTGGGCCTTTTGCTTCTCTAGCATTAAAAAATCCTGTAATTCTTTATCGGCAGCATTTTTTATTAGCTCATCAGTGTCTGACATTGTTTATAAATCGCACATATAAATTAAGGGAATGATAATTATAAAACAGTGAACCGATGTACATGAAATTTTTTACGGAGCTAATGTCAAAATTAATAAACGAAATGACACATTGGAAATAAGTACAGAGTACACTGAACTTTAAATACGTCGTTTTCTACGTTTTTAGGTTTACCCTATTCCAACAAATTCATTCATAATTTCATTTTAAATTGTTTTTGTTTTGATTATATTTGTATGACTGTGACCTCTTGAAGTAGAGCGAAGAATAAATTTTGTACGTACGTATTTTTATTTTTTTAAAGTTATTTTATTGGTTTTTCTTAATTAAAATATTGCTTGCTTATTTATAATGAAATTATTTATGTATTCCAACAAGGAACGATAAACAATGATCAAAATATAAGCAGAACCAGCCTAAAATTATCCGGGCCAAAACAAAAATGTCGACAATTGATTTCTCGAAAAGGAAAAGAAATGTAAGCACATTGTTTAATATGTAAGTTAAGTTTTATTATTTATTATGTGTATATTACAATAAATCTTGTTTATTTTAGTTCAATTCGATTCATAACAAAAAATATTTGTCTATATAAAAATAGTGGATTTTTACAATTATTTCCATTCCAAATCAAAAAACAATTGTTTTACTCGATTCAAAATAAATATGGATTTCATGACAGTGAACTACTAAAACTTCTATTAAATCCTAATTTGGAACAAATCAATTTTATAAATTCAAATATATGTGATACAACATTACACTTATTATCGGACGTCTGCGTTAATTTGAAAGAGTTAAAATTTAACGGTGGCCGCTATGAATTTACTAAAAAAGGATTGGTTCACCTGTTTGGCCAAATACAAAAATTAAAAATTCTAGTTATATCTAATTCGCATGTGGTTGATGATGAGGTATTAAATATGTTGGCTAAGAATTCGCGACAACTAGAATTTTTGGATGTAAGTGGATGTCCGAGTATTTCAGATGAATCAATTGCTGCACTACAAAATCACCCACTGACCGCTTTAAATCTATCGAACACAAGTATAACTGACCAATCGCTTGAATATTTGGGTACGGGCGCATGTAAGGAGTCATTATGTGACCTAAACGTAAGCTACTGTAACGTTACGAAAAATGGTCTAAAAAATTTACAATGGGATGTCATTAAATATATCGGTTTTCTGGGAATAAATGTTGATAATTTATGTTTCATGAAGTCGAATGGCCCCATAAAATTTATACAGTGGACAATCGATCCGTATTAATTTCTACACTGTAACTAAGTAAAAAATAAATTATTAAATTAAATTTATAGTGTATTATTTTAATATATGTATGCAGTATATTTTATAGATTATACATGAAAATGTTTTTAATTTTTAACAAATATAAAAAAAATAATGGGAGATAGACGAATACTTTGTTTTTGATTTATAATAATTTCTTTTACATTTTTCAATCAACTCAACTAGGAATGACATAATTATAATAATAATAATATAAAATAAACATATTTTAACATAAAAAGTTGTGGTTTTCAGTATTACAAATATTATTATGTATATGTACACGTTATTTTTGTGTTTATGCACGTTTAGCTGTTACAATTTGATTTTGTTTTAATTGCAGAATTATTGAACGCATTCGTGATACATCGCTATTAGATTTACTTGATTTTGGATTAAAATCACATAATTTAGCGATACGCTCCCATTCTGTTCCCGGTTCAATTTCATCAGTTTCAGCTACAAATTGTTTTTCAGCATTTCTGAAATAGAATGAAAGGTAAATTACAAATTTAATATATATTTTAATAGGGAATTTGTTTAAACAGATTATTTTTCTTATTTTAGTAACCGTTTCTTGTGTCTAGTATCTTTTTATCGAATCCACCTAAGCAAAATGTATTAGTTTTCAAATATCGTGTATATCTCGTATATATTCACTTGAAGCTTGAAGTAATCCTTCATAACATGTGAATACACCCCATGGCCAAAAAGTACTCTGATTGAATAATTTGATTAAAGGTGAAATTAACATATATGATTAAACGAAAATAATCTAAATGTATAAATAAAGATGGTATAATTTTCCGTACAAACAATGGGCATATCCAGCAGGCCGATATCACATTAAACATAATGTAGATCTCACCCTCTGAATACAAAATGTCTGATAATCTCACTTTTTTGTGAGACTAAAATGTTTTGTCTCCACTTGAGTACTCTACTTATTAGTGTGATTTTCCTCGGGTTGGTTCGAAAGTTATGACGTTTATCACTTAATCAATTTAATTACATTTAGTCCGAACGAAAAAAAAATAATCTGAGCCCTTTTTTCTGAATACGAATACAAATTTACGAAAACGTATGGTTGGTATTTTTGAATACGAATTCGAGCAAATTTAATACGAATTCGTACCTAGACCTACTACATACGTTCGTAAATCTCCCTTACATATTTGATAATACGAATTCGAACAGATTTTATATGTTCATGAACGAATTTTTGTTCGATGTACATTTTGTTAATGATTCGATAGAAAAACTCAAAATTTAATTATTTATTGTAGGTAAATAAAATAGACATTGTATGTATTTTTAGAACATATACCCTTCCTTATACAAAGCCAAATTGGCCACATTGTGGATTTAAGATTTCTGGCTTAGGACATCAGGCAATTCGACTTGGAATTATTAATTTTCTAAAATATTATTTATTACTAACAATCACAAACTCACTAAATTTATTATTAATTTACGAATGTGCACTGTTCAAAAAACAGAATACGAATATTTCGCAACTTTTATGAACGGTGGCGAATCAATATTTTTAAATTCGTATAAACACTTTCCATCACTTTGACAATTTTTTTACATAGATTACCAATATCGAATCGGTGTATTTTATTAACTGTACCAGTATCGTAAAATTTTTGATTAATCATTGAACTGTTGAACGATTTTGAGTGATTTTTTGTTAATAAATTTTTAGTTTTCCCAAATATAACGCATTGTTTATTTCTACAACGCAGATTTTTTAATAATCTTGATTTGTCCATTAGCTTAAGGTAAACATTGAGAGCGAAATTCTCTATATATTTAAATCGGGCCTATTAGATCGCAGTCTATCAACGATATTATACATTCATGATGCTTTTGGCGCAAAACACTTGGTAATTGCTTTAAAAAAGAGGAAAATAAAAGATTGCGTTCTTCTTGGACCACCCTTTAAAGTTAAGTTTTGCAGAAATGCATTCAATTAAAATATGTCTCTCAGCTGGTACGTGAAAATGAAATCGTGTTGACGACCGTATTCATTTAGAAAATGCCAATATAATTATAGTTTATTAGTAAAGTATAGTATAGTATATTATATAACTCACTTAGCCGATTCCCTTCAGAAAGATATACGCATAAATATAGATAAAAAGGTATACACTTATATAATATATATATATATACATATGAAATAATAAATTAATTAAAGAAAAAAATACTTACTTATTCGAGGATTTGGTCTTTGAAATCGATTCTTCGTGTTGCTTGTACCAATCTTCCAATACTTTCTTAGCTTGCTCACGCAATTCGTCTTTTTTCTTTTCTTCCTCACGATCTTTTTCTTCGAGTCGCGTTTTCTGTTCTTCACGCCATTTTTTAATTTTTTCGGGTTCTTCTTGTGGTTGGTGTCGTACAACTGAAATTTTTAAGCATTTCCATTAATAGTATCTTAATGAAAAGGGTTATGTATAAAAATCAAAATCACACAGGATCAAGCGATTAAAATACAAAAATTTTGTTTTCGTTTTAATCTGTTATCGCTTTATCTTCAAATACATTAAATATTTTTGGAATAAATACACTATGTGTTTTTTATTCATTACTAATGTAATTCAACCCATGCCACGGCTTAAAATCATATTTCGAACCATTCTATTTATGTTCATTTACATCCATTGTTCAAATACTTAATCATCTTCAAATTTTATCAAAATGTCGATGCTACATCAAATTCAAAATTTCACTGACTTCAATGGTTAAAAAAAAATCTGAACAATGCTCATTTATATGGTCAAGTTTCAACCATATTCGGCAGTGTCAAAAGACAAATTTCATCAAAAAATACATGGGTTGTGGAATTTAAATGTGTTAAAAAAACACGCACATCTTTATTTACCGTAATTTTTCCGTTTTCTATCAATAGTCACGAGTATGACAATATTCTATATAAAAAAATAAAAAATTGTTGTGTAATATAACCCATTTAAATTGCATAACCCATGCATTTTTTGATGAAACTTTTTTCTCTATTTCGTTACTCTTTATAACATGATATACTCTTTGCAATAATGAAAAAACCACCTACCATGTTAAAACTATTACATCCTGTTTTACGATATCCGCGACTACCTATTATTATAAAATCTGCTCTATGAAACGCAAATATGATATGATAAAAGATTATTTAAAACAAAAAAATACATGGTTGTATGAGTTTAGTAGATTCATTGTCGGTTTTATGGAGATATTGATTAAATAGCTCCGGTTTGAAATCTATCTTTTCGATTTAGTATTCTTCAGGAGCTGCCAAAATATAGGCAAAATATATTCGAATATTTCGATCCGAACACTTGTTTTACTGGAAATAATTTTTCAAAAACTAAATGATCATCCCTTCGCTAAATAATGCTCCAAGGATACAACTGATAAAAATGTTAAGTCTATCGCAAACACCAAACTCAGGAGGTGTTATGAAACAACTTGAGTTTTGAAATTAAATAGATAATAGATTTACAATTTGTTGTTTGTATTTTTTGTCATGCTCATGTGTGTTGCGTTCAATCCACGTGTGGTAAGACTCATTATCAATGAAAAAAATAGATGGTGTCGGTTTATGGTGTACACAGTTATTTCAGTTTTCCTGTGTCAGTATTTGTTTTTCAATAGCAGTTAAAATTTTAAGATAAGGGGAAAATAAAGCAATTGAATAAAAAAACAATATTTGAATTGCCAAATTTGAGGGGGATTACAAAATTACATAGCTACCTAGGTACTTGAAAACAGGATGTACACACAAAAACATTTAAAAAATATTTACAATAACAGTACACTACATAGTTTTCTAAAAAGCTGACAATATGCTAACTGGCTACTATTTGTTTGCCATAATAAACAACCCCCAATTGGCAACCTTCGGAAATAAAACCAAATTCCAGTGTCTAATAATATAAAAAGACCTTAATCTTGAATTTCTTGTGATTTTTGTTTTTTAAGTTATTGAAAATTCTTAGTGCAATATAAGTATATTATCTTACCTGGTTCAAAATCATAATGAATCATGCCTGTATCACTTACAGCGTCTGAACATATTAAAAATTATAAAATAAATACAAAATAAAATAAAAAATCATAAAAAATTCTAAATATTTTTACATGCAAAATTATAATGAAGTTCACCGGAATTTTCTTACAACATTAATTTTATATTATGGGAGGTAAGAACAATATGTAAATGATTACGAAATTTTAAGAATAAAAAATTAGGGTTATCTAAAATATAGTGTTACCTTGTACACTGTCGTTGATTGCATTATTGATTAATTCATTTTGTTCAGTATTGTTGATTATCTCAAAGCTTCGCATACTATCCATACTTGCAACATCTGAGAAACGTAAAACACAGAATATACTATTGATATTTCGTAAATTAAAGCAAAATTATACGCCCACTTTTTACATGTTTGTATTTTAAACGTAAATTAATTGCTATTTTGTGTAATTTTGCTACAACTCAAAATTTCTTAACAGTAACTTACCATCAAAACGGGGCTGAGTCATAGATGAATTCGTATTATTTGCACCGCTTACAGCGGCCGCAGGTAGCAAATCATCCTCCAAACCAGCTAATGCACTCTGTTCCCGAGCTAAAAACTCAGCTGCAGGATCTACTTCAGGTTGATCGAAATTATCACCAAATGCATCCATATTTCTTCAGATTATGTCTCAGATTTTATAATTTTAATATTTCAATAGATTTAACTTGTAATTCTTTCACAAAATGAAAAATCAATAATGATTGGTGTTAAATAAAAAAAGTTGAGTTGTCAATTTTAGTCTGCGATGAAGTTGGCTTTGATGATGTGATCACTATTGTATGTACACGGCCCATAAAAATACTGTTAGATCAATAGGCCACAAACTGATTTTGTTGTTTTTGATTATTATATTTGTTTAAATTAAAATATTAATTATTATGTATAATGTATTCGAATTTATATGATGCAAAATAAATAAAATGAATATAATTTATGTTTTGAATTTTTTATGTAATAATTTATTTTATAAAATCATAACCCAAAAACCATTAAAAAACTGGCTTGCCAATGTGCCCCAAAATAGTCTAGCAAATGTTAGGTCGTGTTTCAATTGGTTCAAATGCCGCATAAAAAGTTAAAAAGTTAAAAATTTATTCGTGGTAAATATTTTTTAACTTTTTAACTTTTTATGTGTTTCAATTGGGTAAAACTTTGACAACAACATGGTTGCTTATTTTACGTTTAATTGTGAACATATATAGACAATTTAAATATGAAAACATGTAAAATAAATAGTTTTTAAATATATATTAGTCAATTATGGTCAGTTTACATATATATCATTGCAATTTTTCACAAAATTTTTACATGGAAAATTTTTATTTACAAACAAATATTTTTGCCAGCCAAATGTTTTCTATATAAAAATTTTATCAGCTCTTGAAGCGGATAAAAAGTTTGACATTTTTATTCACCACAATTTTTAACTTTTTAACTTTTTATGCGGTATTTAAACCAATTGAAACACGCTCTTAATCAATTTCGTCTCTCTATTGTTAAGGTCGTGTTTCAATTGGTTTAAATACCGCATAAAAAGTTAAAAATTTATTCGTGATAAATAATTTTTAACTTTTAAACTTTTTATCTGTTTGAATTGGGTAAAATTTTGACAATAACATGGTTGCTAATTTTATGTGTAATTGTGAACATATATAGCAAATTTAAATATGAAAATATGTAAAATAAATACTTTTTAAATTTATATTAGTCAATTATATGGACAGTTTACATATATATCATTGCAATTTTTCTCAAAATTTGTACATGGAAAATTTTTGTTTACAAAAAAATATTTTTGTCAGACAAATGTTTTCTATATAAAAATTTTATCAGCTCTTGAAGCGGATAAAAAGTTTGACATTTTTATTCACCACAATTTTTAACTTTTTAGGCCGTTAGTGAAGTGTTAAAAATATTTAGGCCGTTAGTGAATGTGTTAAAAATATTAATATCCCGTTTACACCAGTAGAATAAAAGTATGTAGCAAAAAAGTATGTTGGTGTAAACCCAAACTAAAATACTTTATCACGTACTATTTTACTATTAAAGTATAATAGCTATGAAAAAAATATTGGTATTACAGTCGTGGTTTAAACTCTAATTTATTATTATTATACATTAATTTTGTTTATTATTTATTTCAAGTGGCCGGTAAAGACATTTTTTGTTTGGATATACATTTCCATTTGTGATATTACACAAAAAAAATTATATTTGTCAACAAAAAAAAGTAATATAGTATTATAGTATGGGCTTACACCGCTTGTGATGTAAACTGGCCGGATATTATACTTTATTAGCAAAAAAGTATTATACTATTAAAGTAGCTCTGGTGTAAACCCAGATTAGTTAAAAATTTGGTAAAATAAAATTTTTGTGACGTAATATTTTTAAACAAAAAAGTTAAATTTGCTGTGTGAATGTGTTAAAATTTTGACACATAAAAATCCAATATTAGCTGTATTGCTTTCAAAAGATTACAACAACAATTGCATTGTATTCAAGCCGATTGTTTTAGAATGTTAAGAAAAAAAAATTTAGGATTAGGGGAAATAAAATCATTTTATGGTTATGGTGTTTACCGCAAGGCGTTATTTTTTCTATTTTCTCGAAAAATTGATCTTGTAGAATAATTTAGCATTTGTTATTTGATAGCAAAATTCCGAATTTAATTTGTTCTATTTCATAAAATAAAAAAAACTAAAATAAATATTAAGAAAATGAACCAACACAGAAAAATTAAAACGCATTAAAAAATTAAAGCGAAAAGTTGTTGCTTTCACATTTCTTAGCTAAGCTAAGCGGATTTGCGAAAGCAACACTACTATTATTTTTAATTTTATTATATTATAAAAAATATAAAAATAATGAGGCTGTTGTTCGTAAATACGCAAGGAAATTGAGAGAAGTAACTATATATTTATATATTCGGGATGATTATTATTTTTGTTATTTAATATAATTATTTTAAATTTTAGCCTTTAGAATACTGTAAATTACGGAATATTTCAGTTTCCGAAAGATAGTAGAATTATTGCCAATTAAAGGACTAGACACACCAAGCGTCGACGGCGAGCGGCAAATTTAAAAATGCATTAATTTATTTATGTATTGTATAGAAACGATAGTATAAACAATTATATACCAAATATTTATAAAAACATTACAAACTTTGGATTTTTAATAGAAATATTGTAATTTTAAGAAATTTTATCGAATGAAGTTGCATCCGCCGCCGCGAAATTAACCGCCGCCGAACATAACCTAAAAATAATCATACTTCAATTGTGGTTCATACATTCCTTATTCGTCATTCACGTATGCACTCATATTATTTACCAATATTAAAGACTAATAAAACAACAATCTAAAATTCTCAAAATTATCCAAAACAAAAAAGACGCCGCGCCGCTCTTGGAATGAATTGATATGCGCGTCGAGTTGTATAGAACTTTTGGAATTTGACGCGCCGCGCTTGGTGTGTCTTGTCCTTAAGTAACACGGCTGGAGCAAAGAATGTGACCTGATTGTGTTTTTATGCTGGATGGCGGCAGGGTGTAGTTATCGCGTAGTTGTTGGTTTTGTTGGTATTAGTCCGTAAGTTCATAAGTTGTAAGAGTTTAAATAGTATAATTAAATATATTTTCTCTGTAGCTTTACAGTTAAATCAATAATTCACAAAATTTTAAATTATTTTATTCATAATATGCGGCACATTATTAAACCTACATTGTATAACGAACTTGAGGAAATTGGAACTAGATGTTGCGCAAGATCAAAAACAGCTAATTTTTGGAATGGTATAGGTTTAATAGATGAATGTCATATAAGAATTAAGTGTCCAGTCAATAAGCATGATGAATACCTCAATTATAAAAGCTTTTACCCCATCCAGTGTCAAGCCGTAGTAAACAGCAACCATTTATTTAACGTGTTCATCGGATTTCCAGGATCAGTACATGACGCAAGGGTTTTCAAAAACAGCCCTTTGTATCCTTTTGGATCAATTATAATAAATAAAATATAATAATGTCAAAAATAAAAACAATACATTTATTTCAAGTATTTTATTGTTGTTACGGCTACTACTCACATTCCTTATGAAAAATGTTATCAAACTTTTAACTTTTTCCTTATGAGAAATACAATGAAGTAAACCGCATAGATACTACGTAAACCGTTTCAGATACTACGAGAAGTAAAATTGCTACGCCGAGAGCAGAAACAATTCCAAATTAACCAAACTAGTTCGGACTCTAAGTTACAACCCAGACTACTGGAGGTTCCATTGCAGTCAGCTGCAGATTTTCAGAAATTTGAAGCGGACATCCAAGAGGATCCAGTCAAAGAAGAAGCTTTGGTAACATAACCGCTACAAAAAAAAATAGGTTTATGTACACTTACACTGCATCCCCAATGCAAAATAATTTTTCCTTTATGCACGATTTACATGTTCCAATTTTTTTTCCAGTAAAAAATGAAGGGTTAAGTAGATTACGATTTTCGTTTGCACGAGAGGAGCACGAAACAAATTCCAGTAAAATAAAATTAGATTTTGTCTTTTTAATTTGAGCAAATGTTGGGAAAAAAATTGGAACATGTAAATCGTTCATTAAGGCGGAATTCCATTACTGCGGCTTTTGTTTTTGTGCAGAAAACCAGAAAGAGATAATATCAAAAATCCGACAGAGACAGACTATTTTTATTTTATAGCGATATTTTAAGGGGAATATTTGACAACTACGAAATTATAACAAAAATTAGTTGAAAAATGAAAATTATTGTTAAATCAATTTCATTTATATCTCTACATTACTAAAAAACCTAAATATTATTTGTAGGCATCATTTTATTAAGTTTTTTAATTATTTCCTTTCAATAATTAAAAACTAAGAAAACGCTTTCCTATAAAAAAGTTAGGGGAATATTCGACCGCGTTTGTAACATAACCTAAAAAATATCACATGCATTAAAATTATTTAATGCGGAATAAATAATAAAAATTAAATATTCTAAAATATTTTAGTTTGAACATTAATACAAATTTATAATGAAAACGCGATTTATATCACACTCCACCACACATATAAAATGTATGAGCCAAGTGCTCACCATAAAAATATTACTAAACTAAAATTTGCTGAGAGTGGGGGGTATTTTTCATTTTAGTTGCCATAAAAAATACTTCGATTTGTATTTTTTATTTATATTTATGGCGACCAAATCGCACCAACAACAAAAATTTTAAGTATAAAAAATTTTACTGTTGCGCCGCTCACACACAGGGATTTGTGATTTTATCTCTTTCTGGTTTTCTGCACTAAAAAAAGCCGCAGTAATGGAATTTCGCCTTTATGCTATCTATAATAATCAAAGAAGTTAAAGGTACAGAATGAGCCTAAGCAACTGTCAAGTGTCACAAATTCGGAGGGTAAAAGAGAAAGCATCTAAATCTACGGGATTACAACAACAACAAAAATCTATAAGAACCCCACGCCAACAACCAAAATTGTTTCTTTAATTTTTTCTGATATATAACTTAAATTAAGGATAAATTTACCACAAATCACTAGCTTCTTAACACAATTTATATTTTATTTTATTTAAACACTTGGCAAACTTACTGATGGTAAGATATTCCTTCTTGTATTTTTAGGCGTATTTTGGCATTTTTTCACGATACACTTCATTCTGCAAAAAATTCTCTAACTTTTGTTATCATATCATGCACCACTACATAAACAAATAACTATTTGATAAAGTTTTTATTGTTTTTATGTATTATAAATAACAATTTTAAAAATTTATAATTTTAACGCGCAAAATTAAAACGTCACTTCGTACAACAACAAAAACTGGTTTGACGGGTTCTTGAGAGAGATATGAGTAAACCATATGGATTTTTTATATAACCATCCTATTCTGGCTTGCGACAGATGAAATAGCAAATTTTACATGGGTAATAATCAAAACAACATTCGTTGCATATACTCCTAGTGTTCTCATGTGCAAGAGATTATCCGAGTTTTTTTGAGCTACAAACCGAGCGCATCCTATAAATCGGTATATTTTTAACTCCACTTTGTTTTGGATTTTTTCGGTTTTTTTTTGACATCTGAGTTTTGTTTTGAAAAAACTTAATTTTTAATAGCCGGCTTAACTTGATTCAATCATAAACATTTTTATTAATATTTTATTAAAATTTAAACAACACTTTAGAAATATATCATTTGTATATTAAATTCACTTGTAAAGGAAATTGATTTTTAAAATACTGAACTGTCAAATTTATATGCCAAGCCAAAAATAAACGCGTTCACTCGTGTAATAAAAAAAATTGGGATATTTTACTGAAGCGAAGTTTGGCGGGGTAAAATATGTCAAAAATATACCGATTTTTTATGTCAGAAAATCATCAGTACACACACTGACTATATGTATGACATATATTTAAAGGTAAAGCCTCGACTAACGCGGCTTTAATCGTTGGTTTTTTTTGTCATACATTCACCTTTAGTAGAAAATGCAATAAACCAATTTAAACAATACCAACATTAAGATATTAACTAGTTTTTTTTATTAATCGTTATGTTATAAAATATGTATTTAATTAAAGAGACTGTTTTTCTTAAAATTTATTCGTCCATACTAATTATTATTTTTCAACAATTGAATCACCAAAGAACATTCATCACAGGATATATAACAATTGTCTTTTTCATTTGTGGCTTCGTCTGGTACAATGTAGACACCACCACATCGACATAAATAGAAGTATTCCTCATTTTCTTCATCATAAGAAAAATCATCTAATTTCAATTTATCGTAAACAATAGGATTCTCATTAAAACGCGATTGCAAACGTTCAGCATCGTAAATTTTTCTTGCACTTGGATCGCGCAGCACCTTCCATGCCTCATCAATAAGCATAAATTTTTCAGTTGATTTTATATTGATATTTTTATCAGGATGATATTTCAGCACTAAATTTTGATATGATTTTTTAATATCTTCGTATGTTGAACTTTCATTTACTTCCAATATTTCATAGTAATTTTTCATTTTTATTTTATTATTTTTGTTTTGATAGCGAGCAAAATGATAACCTCATTTTCTTGCGTTGTTTTGACAGAACTATGCACACAAACAACGAAAATACCGTAAGCACAAGGTTGTAAAAATTTGATAGGTTGAAACATACAAAAACATTTTTTTATCAACATTTTCCTAAAATTATCAGTAAATATTATAGTAATTCATGATTGCTTGTTGAGTGATAAATAATATTTTTAAAATGAAATTTAATGGTTGTCTCTTTAATATATTTTTACTTCTTGTTTTAGGGAACATTTGCTTCGGCGAAATCCCGTTGGTTATCACGACATGGAATTTCGTAAACGCAACAATGGCAGGTAAATTTGTAATTAATTATTTGTTAACCTTCCGCTCGAAATGGTTCGGGCGGGGAATTAAAACTCATTCGGAATATGTCATTCATTACTGAATATGTAGCTTCTAATGAATGATAATTCTCCTCAGATTATATCTTTGCCTCAGAATATATATTTATTCGCTTATATATGTAGGTATATATTCTGTGCCTCCTTCTAGATTATTGATGTATGTACATTAAGATATCTATATCCATACATATAATGTGATTGGTTTTAAAGAAAAGTAGTTACAAATTATCATTTTTATAAGATAAAAGAAATGAAAAAAAAACAATAGCCTTGTTCAGATAGCTTTATATGCACATACATATATTTAATTATACATATGAACTCAGTTTGATGTTATCTAGAAATAATTTTTAAAAATTTATATTTTCTACTTAGCTTGGAACGTATTAGATGCAGGTGGATCAGCAGTTGATGCCGTGGTGGTTGGTTGCAATGTATGTCAGGTTCAGCAATGTGACCGTACAGTTGGATATGGTGGAAGCCCTGACGAGAATGGTGAAACCACACTAGATGCCATGATAATGGATGGTACAACCATGAATGTTGGTGCCGTTGCCGGATTACGAAATATTAAAAATGCTATTGCAGTCGCACGGTATGTTCTGGAAAATACGCGTCACTCATTTCTTGTCGGCGATCAAGCATCCGATTTTGCCAAACATATGGGATTTTCTCAAGAGAGTTTGCAAACTGATGAGTCACATAAAGTCTGGGACGATTGGAAATTGAATAATTGTCAACCAAATTTTTGGATTAATGTAGTTCCGGATCCTACTTATTCTTGTGGACCATACACACCCGAATCTCATAATGCTATAAACGACCCCTATTGGAATGATAAAATTCAATTTGGTCAATTTAATCATGACACAATTGGCATGATTGTAATTGACGAGAATGGAAAAGTTATTGCCGGAACTTCTACAAATGGAGCTAAGCATAAGATTCCTGGTCGAGTTGGTGATTCACCGATAATTGGTTCTGGTGCATATGCCGATGGTGAATTTGGAGCAGCTGCTGCTACCGGCGATGGTGACATTTTAATGAGATTTCTTCCCGCCTATCAATCAGTTGAAAATCTTCGTAATGGCGATGATCCTAACACAGCAGGTGAAAAGGCTCTACGGCGAATTATAAAATATTACGAAAAATTTATGGGAGCTGTTATTGTTGCCACAAAAGATGGTAAATATGGAGCAGCGTGTTACGGACTTCACGAATTTCCATTTTCCGTTTATAACTCAACTACGAACAACGTTTTGGTAAAGCATGTTAAATGTTTTGGGTAACATCGTTTCGGTATTAATTGTACCTGCTATATTTGTATAAACCTTGGATAAATAAATATTAGAATCCGACTATTATTTATTTTTATTTTATTGAAACAATCGAATGTCAACAAAATGTCAATATAAAATCGAATTTTCTGAATTTTCCCTAAATTTAATTAAATTAGTTGCTTTTATATAAATAAATTTAATAATGTCATAATGGTTAGTATTTGAAGAGTACTTAATTTATAAAATTTGTACATACTTATAAGAAAAATAATGGTGTGGACAATTTGTGATCGAGAAACTGAAAATTTGACAGATGAAAATAATTTTTTATTTTGCGTTTTTCTAGGGTGCAAATATATCTCAATTAGAGAGGGATATTGGGTCTGACCAATTTCCGCCAAATGAACATTATTTTGGGCTTGTAAATGTAAGATTGGTCCTATTTTTAATTGAAAAAATCATTTAAATTTTGTTTCGTTCTAGTTCGGCAATACATGTTACAGTAATTCTGTGCTTCAAGCTCTATATTTCTGCCGCCCATTTCGAGAAAAAGTTCTAGAATATAAGGCCAAAAATAAAAAAACTAAGGAAACACTCTTGACATGTTTGGCAGATCTCTTTTACAGTATTGCAACACAAAAAAAGAAAGTCGGATCGATAGCACCTAAAAAATTTATAGCTCGGTTGCGCAAAGAAAAAGAAGAATTTGATAATTATATGCAACAAGATGCTCATGAATTTCTTAATTTTCTGATAAATCATATAAACGAGATAATATTAGCGGAAAGAAACCCCAGCCGTTCGCGTAACGGTTCCAACGACAGTAATAATGGATCACCACCCGAACCAACCTGGGTGCATGAAATATTTCAAGGCATATTAACCAGTGAGACGCGATGTTTGAATTGTGAGACGGTTTCAAGTAAAGATGAGAATTTTTTTGATTTACAAGTCGATGTTGATCAAAATACAAGTATAACGCATTGCTTACGGTGTTTCAGTAATACGGAAACCCTGTGTAGTGATAACAAATTTAAATGTGATAATTGCTGCAGTTATCAAGAGGCCCAAAAAAGGATGAGAGTCAAAAAATTACCAATGATATTGGCATTGCATTTAAAACGTTTTAAATACATGGAACAGTATAATCGACATATCAAAGTATCCCATAGAGTTGTATTCCCGTTGGAGCTACGCTTATTTAACACATCCGATGATGCTGTTAATCCTGATCGATTGTACGATTTAATGGCTGTTGTTATACATTGCGGGTCCGGCCCAAATCGTGGTCACTATATAAGTATTGTTAAAAGTCATGGTTTTTGGCTTCTGTTCGACGATGATATGGTCGATAAAATTGAAGCTTCAACAATTGAAGATTTCTATGGGCTTACCTCAGACATTCAAAAATCATCCGAAACTGGTTACATTTTATTTTATCAATCACGGGATTGTGAAAAGTCGTAATTTCTTTGTTTTTTATTAGTTAAAAATATTTATTTTTGTTTGTAGAATTTAAAATTTTGTTTCGAAAATAAAAATTCCAAAATGTAATTTTATGTATTTTTATTTCTCATTTGGATGTTTACAACTTTCTAGGCAATAAATTCATATGGAATTGGTGCTAAAATAATCGGTTGTGGTGGGTCCTTAATGACAACAGCCCCTCTCGGTTGTGCAGGCAATCGTTTATAGCTCAATTTAACATTTTTACCTTTGTTTTCTTTACGAATTTGTTCGTTACGTTTAACACGGTTCAAAAATTCTTCGCGACATTTTGAGTGTTTAATGTGCTCAATTCTTACATTGATTCTTTTTGGGATGATACGGTGACGCACGCGTTTGTTTACAATAACACCGACAGCATGAGGGGTCACATTATAAACACGGCCAGTTTTGCCGTGATAAGCTTTATAGGGCATACCTTTTTGTACGGCGCCATTACCCTAGAAGTACAACATATTTAAAATCTTCTTATAAAATAATGTACTTTTAACATTACCTTGATATCCACAATATCACCAATTTTATAAACTTTCATATAAGTGGACAAGGGAATGTATCCGCGCTTTCTGAACTGCCGGGAGAACATATCCCGTGTACCACGGCGATAACCTTTTGAATTTGTCATTTTATCTGATGTTTCTAAAAATAATAAAATAATTAAAATTTACATCAACAGTATTAAGCCACGTGTGGAAGACATTTCACAAAATTGTCCCCATCATTTTAATAAATAATTCTTTTTTAATCGTTGAACAAACTAAACATAACTATTCTACATTATTTTATTTCAAAGAATTTATCTTATATTTTACTTTAGATAAGACATTATTAATATAAAAATCAATTTTTAGTTTCTAAATTGACATTACGTACCGTCAACTATGCGATATCAAAAGAAAAAGGTTATTTTTGAAGTTTCGTTTTGCGAACACGGTATGGTGTTGAATGTACTTCCGGCATTTTGCTCAATAAAATCTTTTATAAAAACGGATTACTCTACCAATGCCGTTATATAGCAAAACGGGCATGGCGCTTGTATTGCAAAATGAGATAGTAATGACGATTGGAGCATCACGGATTTTTTCGAACTTATAGCAGATTTTTTTGAACTATGATAACTACAAATTTTAACATTTAACGCGGGTTCACGTATGTGATCAAAAAATGATTCGCGAATCAAGCCAATCAAATCGTTAGAATTTCCCCGCCTGAGATGAAATATTTTTATCTTTGGGCAAATTTTTGATCGCAAGCATCCAACATAGAAAAAACAAAAAACAAATTATGAGCAACAATGACGCTCATTATATCCCTTTTTCTACAAAAAAAAAAAAAAATACGCTAAATTTAAGTCCAAACCACACAAATGTGTAAGTGAAAAAACTACGTAATGGCTTTTTGATAAAAAATTTCGCTTGATTTTAAGTACAATCAACACAATTGTGTGAAAGGAATGTACAAATGTGTAAGTTGGTTCAAAACACATACAAAACATTATAATTTGGTCTTACCCACACAATTGTGTGGGTAAGTGGGAAAGGGATAAATAATTTTGCTATTTTTCTGACATTTCTATATGACTCACGGCAATATCAAAAACAAACAAAACACACGCCATTTTCATTGTCGGCATTTGGTGTTTGTTTAATTTTAATTTAATTTTAATTTTAATATTAATAGATGTATTAAAATTGTGAAAACAATTTGTAATTTTGTGCGACGTATTTTCAAAATATCTTGTGTACTAAAATGTTGTGTAATTGCGGAATTATTACATTGAATAAAATTCGGAAATAGGACAGCCGATGCGATCACTAACCATTTCAAGCGATTCTGTGCCATATCGCTAATATTACAGTAAAATAGGATAATCAGAAACGTAAATTAGATGTGCTAGAAAACTTAATTTTAAATAAGCGTTTGACGGCTGTAGTCATGTGAGTAGATCGTTTGTTTAAATCACTAAATTATCTCTATTTAACTTTTGAATGAATATTACAGCAATAATTTAAGCGATTTGGACGTACTACGAAGGATTCAAAAGGTGCAGATATAGGCGACCAGCTGGTACAAATGAATTTAGCTAGCCACCGTAAAATGATCACACCGATGCACGGCGCCAATTGTAATCCCTTACCACAATAAGCTGAAGAGTGAAGGGAAGAGTAATAAATAATTGGATTGGCTAGATCGGACAAGACTGATTTGATTCAAATTTTTTTTCAACTTTTGTCTTTATTTTATGAAAAATGAAATACATATTTTATTTTATATTTATACTATCGCATATTGTTCGTATAATAATTTTACGCCCATTCAAACCGTTTTCTATTAAATCGCGAGCAAAAGTCCAAGGCGAGGTACGATTCGTTAGAATAATGCTGTTACTAGAATTTGAAGCTCATTGTACAAACAAATCATGTGCTTATCCACATTCAATATCGGAAGTAGAAGCTAACACGATCTTTGGGCTCGGAACTTTACTTAAATCCGCCAAATTGTGACACAACTGCAAATGCCGAAATTGAAACGAATTGTTACGGGCATCTTCAAAACTTTTCATCAATTTATCACTCATTCATTCGATTTGTGAATTAGCAAACTCAACCATAAACGAATGTTGATGAAAAATGAAATGAATGTTTTTATTTTATTTTATTTAATTGTCAGTCGTCACCACAGCCACACACAACACACAAATTAAAATGGTTGAAAATGACAAATGAAACGTCAAGTAAAATAGCTTAATATTTAGAGCAATAGCTTTTGTTTCTAACTTCATATTGTGATCAAATTTTTTTGATCACGTACGTGAACCCGCGTTTAACGCGGGTTCACGTACGTGATCAAAAAAATTTGATCACAATATGAAGTTAGAAACAAAAACTATTGCTCTAAATATTAAGCTATTTTACTTGACGTTTCATTTGTCATTTTCAACCATTTTAATTTGTGTGTTGTGTGTGGCTGTGGTGACGACTGACAATTAAATAAAATAAAATAAATCATTCATTTCATTTTCATCAACATTCGTTCAAGGTTGAGTTTGCTAAATCACAAGTCGAATGAATAAGTGATAAATTGATGAAAAGTTTTGAAGGTGCCCGTAACAATCTGTTTCAATTTCGGCATTTGCAGTTGTGTCACAATTTGGCGGATTTAAGTAAAATTCCGAGCCCAAAGATCGTGTTAGCTTCTACTTCCGATATTGAATGTGGATAAGCACGTGATTTGTTTGTACATTGAGCTTCAAATTCTAACAACAGCATTATTCTAACGAATCGTACCTCGCCTGGGAGTTTTGCTCGCGATTTATTAGAAAACGGTTTGAATGGGCGTAAAATTATTATACGAATAATATGCGATAGTATAAATATAAAATAAAATATGTATTTCATTTTTCATAAAATAAAGACAAAAGTGGAAAAAAAATTGATTTAATTCAGTCTTGTCCGATCTAGTCAATCAAATTATTTATTACTCTACCCTTCACTCTTCTGCTTATTGTGGTAAGGGATTACAGTTGGCGCCGTGCATCGGTGTGATTATTTTATGGTGACTAGTTAAATTCATTTGTATCAGCTGGTTGTCTATATCTGCACCTTTCGAATCCTTCGTAGTACGTCCAAATCGCTTAAATTATTGCTGTAATATTCCTTCAAAAGTTAAATGGAGATAATTTAGTGATTTAAACAAACGATCTACTCACATGACTACAGCCGTCAAACGCTTATTTAAAATTAAGTGTTCAAGCACATCTAATTTACGTTTATGATTATCCTGTTTTACTGTAATATTAGCGATGTGGCACAGAATCTCTTGAAATGGTAAGTGATCGCATCGGCTGTCCTATTTCCTAATTTTTTTCAATGTAATAATTCCGCAATTACACAACATTTTAGTACACAAGATATTTTGAAAATACGTCGCACAAAATTACAAATTGTTTTCACAATTTTAAAACATCTATTAATATTAAAATTAATTAATTATGTAAATGCACGACAAAATTTAAAACACCAAATGCCAACAATGAAAATGGCGTGTGTTTTGTTTGTTTTTGATATTGACGTGAGTCATATAGAAATGTCAGAAAAATAGCAAAATTATTTATCCCTTTCCCACGTACCCACACAATTGTGTGGTAAGACCAAATTATCATGTTTTGTATGTGTTTTGAACCAAATTACACATTTGTACATTCCTTTCACACAATTGTGTTGATTGTACTTCAAATCAACCGAAATTTTTTATCAAAAAGCCATTACGTAGTTTTTTTACTTACACATTCGTGTGGTTTGGACTTAAATTTAGCGTATTTTTTTTTTTTTTTTGTAGAAAAAGGGATATAATGAGCGTCATTGTTGCTCATAATTTGTTTTTTGTTTTTTCTATGTTGGATGCTTGCGATCAAAAATTTGCCCAAAGATAAAAATATTTCATCTCAGGCGGGGAAATTCCAACGATTTGATTGGTTTGATTCGCGAATCATTTTTTGATCACGTACGTGAACCCGCGTTTATGCCGCTTGCTTAAAGAAAATAAACAATCGGCAAGATCCGATATAATTCACCCATTTACTGTGCTACCTAGCTTTGCTTGGTTTAATTTTGTTTAAATATATTATTTAAAACTGATATAGGTTTTGTATAATTAGTGATTTTGTGGTTTATGTAATATAAAAAACATGAATCTATGCATATCCTTTATTTTTCGGCATATCGATCACACATGTCATTTTTTGTAGTTAAGTTAGTTTCAAACTGTTCCACCAGCGGCGCTTTTCTAACTTTTACAATCGTCAAATTGAGCAATTTTTTTACAATCCGTTTTATTTAATTTTTTGCAGTTTCGAGAACCCATAGGTTATACCAAAGTTAATATTTATTAATATTTAAATATATTTAAATTTTAAATAGATTTCCGGATAAAAAGGTTTCTGCGATTTACATGATGAAAAAATGTTGGCCAGCAAAAAAAGAAGAGTTTGGTATATTAAAATTTTCGTGTGTATGACAAGAAAAGAATAACATCGTGCAAAAATTTTGCTGTGCGGTTTTGTGTTTTTTTGAGCAAATGCTGCAATAAAACAAAAATACTGCCATAAAATATAATCGACCCGAGTACATATATTTTATGGCAACAAATATTATTTATGGCAGTTTATATTTCTTTCTCAATTCAACTAATGCAAAAAATTTATATTGTGCGCAGCTCTAAACACACAGCAAATATTTTGCTGGGACAACATTTTTTCATCATGTAAACCGCGCTTTATTGCAGTTTTACCGAAAAACATGACAAAAATCGTAAACTTATCTTGTAAACTAAGCACTCCACGAAAAATTGTTATATCAAACTTCTTAATAAAAATTCATTTTGTGGTGTTAACAATATAGTTCGCTGAAACTACAATAACTCAACAGCGATTTGTCGTCCATCAATTTCAATAGCCTCACTCTCAAGGTTTCTAAATGGGAATCCCAAGTATAACAACATTTGACTTTTTCATAATTTTTCGAAGTAAAAACTTATGTGACGTTCTTTCCAACAAAGAGATTTGATTTAGATCAAAAAGATTTGATTTTTTTACGTTCTATCCAACACAAAAATGACAGAGATTTGATCTAAATCAAATCTATATTTTTTGATAGATTTGATCTTTTTTCGATTTGATCTACTTTTTGGTTTGAAAAAACTCGCCATTATATTTAGTTTCGAGTTTGACATAGTTTTGCTTTCGACTTAGAATAAGATACTGTATGAAAAGTGTCGCGATTGTTCGAAACTGGACGAAACTCAATAATTAGAATTGTATACATGTATGTGTGAACAATAACAACAAAAACAATATGGCGGGAACGATCTTGTGCAACGACATATGTAAAAGGCTATAATTGAAAATACATTTTAGAGGAAAAAGATGGCGTCCAAATGTAAAGCAAAACAAAAAAATTAGGTTTAGAACAATGAATATTTTATTACAATATATAAAAAATATATACATATATACACATCTAAATTATATTATAATTAATTTTTTAATTATTTTTTATTATTAAACAATGATTTGATTATATTATTCCTTGATTGTAATATTAAAAGTTTAAATATTTTCCATATAGCTCATATCAAGTTTATTATTTCGCATTTGTTTTCCACTTAATAATTTAAAACTGAACTATAAATTAATTAGTTTATACAAAAAAATTTTGAATAGATATAAAAATAAATTTTGGTGTAATTTTTTTAAAATTAACGCACTTCTTTAAATTTTTTTAAGAAAATCACTTTTATAAAATTACCAAACTCATGTCGTGAACATGTAAAATAAATACGATACGTAGCTGTATTTTGTTTCATCTTGCAGATACTTGGGACAGTATACATTTACGCACCAATACTAAAGTATTGATTCTTCGACTTTTTTCTAATATTTCGAAGGCAAAAACGATAGCTCAATTTTGAGATTCGTCTTGTTATACTTGGGTTATACTTGGGAAGTGAGGAAAAATAAGCAAAAATTCTGGTGCGCATAACTGGTTTTGAGCAAAACATATTTGTTCCACCCCTACCATTAAATAGAACATAAAATTACAACAGAATTAAATGTCAAAAAATCGCCAACATAAATTCTCCACTGAACTAGATCTGTTTATTCTTTATTGGATGAGTTGGAATTCAAAGTGTTGGAAATTAATCAAGTTTCAAAGAAGATAAATGTAAATTCGGCCGTATATTTATTTTGCAAAAAAAAATCTTATTTAAATTATAATTTAATTCCAGTAGATATACTGTTACAGCTAAGCGAGTAAGTGTTTAATTAAATTTTTCCGATTTTAATACATAAATGAATCAAGCTTTAACCGGTCGCGAGACTAACAAAAAAATCTGAATACTATTTCGTATATATTAAGATAAACATATCAAATAATTGCATGAAATTAAGCCTAGTTAATAGATATTTGTTACGGAAACGATAATTAAGTGCCTTGCAAATTGTCTATTTGATTTGTATGTAAAACAGCAGACACTAAATTGCACAATAATTGCAGACTTCCTACACTCAAGTTAGCAAGCTAAATAATTTTGTTCCCATTTGTGGTGATCTAATTGGTTTAATCAAGAAAATCTTCATTTAATTCTAAATAGGTAACATTTGGTTAAAAGTTAAAACCCCTATTAAGGTTATGTATCAAATTTTTGAAAATGATACCGGTCAACCGTTAAATAATATCAAATAGCAGCTCTTATCAGCTGACGATGTGTGTATTCCCACAATCATGTATTACAGAGAGAAAATTTCTCGGTAGTTGATTTTGCTTTTGTAGTTCATATCGCAATCTCCAACATGAGTATGCGGTAGTGCTTATACATAGTTTATGTTTGTGGTCTCTCACCCGCTGATATTTGAAATACATATTTCTTATCATTAATTATAACACATCTTTGCTTTTTAAATCATCTTCTCATTTCTGCTATACTTTATACTCTCAACTTACAATGAAATCATCGTAAAATAACATTTTTATCATATAATTTAGAAATCATTACGTGGTCGAACTTCCAAGGCGGCAGAAGTGTAAAAATCTTTATTACTGTCGTATTGTCACTATAGTTTGTAATTTTTTATTTTATTTATTTTGTGATATACATAGAATTAAAATAATCTTAATTATAATGATAATGCTGGGTGCATCGCTTACCTGTCTATTAATTGTGTCGGCGGCGGCAGTTCCAAAGCCAGACGAGCAAAAACGAATTATAGATAATGATCTATCACATCAGCAACACTTTCAAGATTCAGAGCACAATGCAAATTATGATCATGAAGCATTTTTAGGTGAAGACCAAGCAAAAACATTCGACCAGTTGCCACCAGAAGAGAGCCGAAGACGTTTGGGGTAAGGTTATTTTAATATAATTTTAAATGGGTAATTAAAATGTCTTGTTTTATCTTGGATTTGTAGTGTAATTGTCGATAAGATCGATGAAGATAAAGATGGATTTGTTAATTTATCTGAATTAAAAAATTGGATTCAATTTACGCAGCGTCGTTATATCGAAGATGATGTAGAACGGCAATGGAGGCAGCACAATCCCGAGAATACTGATATGTTGAACTGGGAGAATTATCGCAAGAATGTATACGGGTTCATGGATGAGATGGATCCCGAAGACATAGAGAAACAAGATGAAGGGTTTTCGTACAAATCAATGTTGGTTCGTGATCGAAGACGTTGGAGTGTCGCTGATCGGGATGGGGATGATAATTTAACTCGAAAGGAATTTACTGAATTTTTACATCCCGAGGAAAGTGCACGTATGAGGGATATTATTGTTGCTGAAACTTTAGAAGACATAGATAAGGACAATGATGGCAAAATCTCAGTTGATGAATATATTGGTGATATGTATCGGGGTGGAGAAGATGGCGAGGAAGAACCAGAGTGGGTACGAAATGAACGAGAGACATTTAAAACATATCGAGATAAAAATGGTGATGGTCTAATGGATAACGAGGAAGTTAAAGAGTGGATCATTCCACAAGACTTTGATCATGCAGAGGCCGAAGCCCGTCACTTGATTTATGAGGCTGATTCCGATGTCGATGAAAAACTAACAAAAGAAGAAATTTTAGAGAAATACGACCTCTTCGTAGGTTCACAAGCGACTGATTTTGGTGAAGCCCTCACAAGACATGACGAATTTTAATTCATCATAAAAACTAATCTAAAATTTAATTTGATATTAATTTTTAGCGTAAATAACTTCCTTTTTTTATTTTCGTAATCTCGAAATTAACTCATGTGTTTTTTTAATTTCATACTTTGTAATTTGCTTCGTTTAAGTTTCTCCAGTATTTTGTTTTGTATATTGTATCTGTTTTAGTTCTTAGCGAAATATGAAAGAAAGAAAAAACACAAAACGTGCCAAAGTTGTCTTATTATAATTAAAAATAAACATTTTTAAAACTACTCATTAATTTAATTATATTTACTAAGTATGAACACCTACTATAGATTTACAAATATTTTTTGATTAATTTTATGTTTACTGAAATTTATATTGTATTTTTTATGTTTAATAAAATAATGAACAAAGTTTACTTAAGCAATTAAAACGAAATAAATATTTTTTTATAAAATAAATTTATAAAAAATTGTGTTCGTACTTAATCAACTTTACTGATAATTTTGATATGTTTTGTCATGGAAATTGCATAGTAATTGAAAGTAATCGTTTCCGTTTGAGGATTAGCTTTAGAATTTGTTGGTATCTATGTTCATAATTGTTCGAATAAAATTGGGTGTGTACATGGGTGTATGGGTAATTTGCTGTGTATCTGAACCGTAATATTCCGTAGGTGGCCTTTTTGAAGGAATAGATAAAAGTAAGCCTATCACTAAACTACCGAAACCAATTCCTCTGATATATTCAGAAAAGGTGAACTTGAGAGTAGGAATACAGGTTAATTTTAATCCTACTACGTACATAGGCTCGAAAATTTGCATGAACATTCGCACCTCAACAGGGGGTCTCCGTTGTTTGGTAAGTGTTGTGAATTGTTTAATCAGCCAATTTCGATGGATTGCTTATTTTTGATTTAAAATAATGGTTTTAACGATCCAATTTTATTTCAAATGAAATGACTTGATTCTTTCTTTAGTTGTTTTATTACGTTTTTACTTTACGTCAAATAATTTTTTGTCTGTTAATAGGCTACGTGAAATATGGAAGCTCCTGTGGTAGTCTGCACATCCGCTGAAACGATATCGGCCAAAAATCACTAAAATCTTCGAATCAATGAGAAAAGCAGATCTCCACGTTACTTTATTGATTCTCATTTTTGTGAAAACGTATTGGATACTACTAAATGTGCAATATTGCCAGTTCGGTAACGCGTTGCCGATATCTTATTATTGACCTCTTTCAACTAAACGTTCACGTCAAATGATTTATCTTCATCAATAGGAAGGGTAGGAACTTAGGAAGGGAGTCGATGATTTGTTGCTTCACCCGATGAGTGAGAGCCAATTCAAAATTCTAATCTATTCTGATTGTACAGAGAGTTTTTAACAACCACATTTTTGACTTCGGTGATGTAGCGAATGGTAAATCTGCAAACATCTCGATGTTAAAATTGTTCAAGATTACTATACTTTATTTTACTATGCAAACCAAATCAAAATTGGTACGACGGCGGACGAAACATACCGACGAGATGGGAACAAATTTACTCTTTTTTGTTGAGCTATAATACCACACCCTATATATCTCATTATCCAACTTATTCAATGAGCATACTGTAGCGAGATCAATGGTCCACGAGCAGATTTTTACTCCCACAACTACTACTTTTACGAATATGGAAACCATTGTAATAAATATTAATGTATCAACTATATAAGCAAATTATATTTACTATAAATCGTGTAGCACTGTCAAACTGTTCTCTACAATTTGCTTCACCCAATGAATGAGAGCCAATTCAAAATTCTCATCTGTTCTGATTGCCACTGTAATGAAGAGTGTTATCATTGGTAGTCCTCATGAAATACGCTCCAAAACTACCAAAGCGTGCAAGTACGTCTGATATGTAACACTGTCTGGATTTAATGCTTTTGTGCGAAAGACTTCCAACTATTGAAATTTTTATGTTTCGTCCGCTGTATGTTTCGTCCGCTGTCGTACCAATCTTTTTTGGTTTACTTAGTAAAATAAAGTGTAGTAATCTTGAACAATTTTGACATCGAGATTTTTGCAGATTTATCATTCGCTATATCACCGAAGTCAAAAAGTGTTTGTTAAAATATCTCTGTGGGACGGATTGACTAATCGTGATAAAACTTCATACTTAAGCTTTCTCCATAAATTGGGAGCTTCCATACGAGCTTCTTTGTTTTAAGCAACTAGTTAGAAAAATATCATTGACATGAACAACGATTACGAACTTAAAGATTCTAAATTAAATTTGCTATAGTACTTGTCCAGATCAGTTTTCCAAAATTCAAGCGGAAATGACGTTTTCCTGCCAAAAAACTATTTGCAGCAAAAATACGACCTTTACTGTCCAGACGAGTTTATTGATCGGGATGAAGTCTTAAGCTTTTTCCACAAATTGATAGATCTCAGTGAATTTTTAGTCGAAATCGGTCCATCAGAAATGACAGCTTACGTAGGAGCTATATTCGTTTTCTGTAAGTATTTTGAAAATTATATCATTTACGAGGAAAACGATTAGGTATGAACTAAAATATTTCAAATTCAATTTTGAACAATATTAGTTCAAATCAGTTTCCCAAAATTTAAGCGGATATTACGATTTTTTACAAAAAACTGTTTTTTTTTGTATAGTAATCATGACCTCGTGCGTGCGTAGTGTCGTGCGGACTAAATTTAGTTGCTTCCCCATAGCCCAGATGGATCGAGGTGAAACTTTATATTTAAGCTGTTTCCACAAATTGGAAGATCCCAGTGATTTTTAGCAGAAATCGGTCCACCGGTAGTAGCAGCTATCCCATAGAATCTTTTTCGATTTTTGCAAATACGTGTTTTGAAAAGTATATAGCATTTACGAAAACACGATTTAAACAAAAAATTTGTAGATTAGGTTTCAAACAAAATTTGATCAGGTTATTTTTTAAAATTTACCCGAAATGATGAGTTTTAATCAAAAAAAACTTTATTTCACTATAATTCGGCATCTCTACATTCCATGTAGAGTCTGTTCGGAATCAAACTTCATATTAAAGCATAAATTGGAAGAACCACGTGAAATGTGGTGGACATCTGTGTAGCAGGTGGGTTTTTCAATTTTCGCAGTGAAGATTAAATTTTCTACCTTGTTTGGTCTTTATTTTAATTTTATAGTATTTCTAGTTCAAATTGAACTATTTCCACCTCATTCAAAACTTTTCCAAATATAATAAAACTTTAATTTACATAAAAACAATATGTAAAATAAATAAAACTACATATTATCATTTCGAATAAAACTATTTCCAATAAATATAAAACACTTTAAATTTAAATAAAATATATTTTAAAATTCAATTAATCATTGGATGGATTTTGATCGCATTAACGATGAACCCTAATACCTTTGACACACACAAAAATTATCACAATAATCACTGATCACGATTTCAATTTTGATTTTTGCGATCGTGATCTTCAAATATTTTACGAAATCTCGAATTAGCTATAGTTTGGGTCTGTCGAGGGTATAAGTCAGCAATGATGTCTGTTTCTTTATGAATAACGCAGACAGTCATCATACTATTATATCAGAGGCAGAGCTGCAAATAACTGTATTTTTCAGTAGTTTATTTGTTGGTTCTGACGGCAAAATATTTTCGTTATTGGTGAGTATGATTTGAGAAATTTTGTACGTAAACATAAACATGTTCCGGTTTTTTGTGGTTTGGAGTGGTTACAGTTTCAAAATTGATGTATGTACAAAATAAATATAGGTATAAAAATTCAATTTTATTATTATTATTTTTTTTTTGAAAACATATTACAATGAACAAGAACAACAAAAAATATTCAATTCAGTTATAAAGGGGCAGAAGTAAAAGGAAAAATGATAGAATGAAGTTTACTCGCCTTTTACCACACAACATCTGGTGGAATATTTTAAAATTACTTAGAGTTAATGGTGAAAAGGTTTGTTTTATGTTACCGACCAAACGGTTCGGGCTAAAGCTTTTGGCGTTTGGATCGGGAGGTACCAGGTTCGAGTCACGATAGAAATTCGAAAAATTGAATTTTCATCAACAGATCCGTGATGAAATGGAACACAACTACACAACTATGGAGCTTCCCCTCCCCCCTCCCGTCGGAGTGAAATTTCTATTCCTGCCGCAATAAATACTAATCGGCAGGAAAAAACATTCAAAAACCATTTCATAATTAAAAATCTCTAGTTTTGTTTTTCAGAACTTCATTTAAAATCATCTTCGAATCCTAAATCTTAAATTGTAAGAATTTGTATTTACAAAAACAGTGGGTTTTGTTTGAAAAATTTCAAACAAAAATACTAATTATAAATAATGGGCATGCTAGCCAGCACATTAAGTTGTCACTAAACACAAATAAATATTTTATATAAGATTAGATCTGCTCGTTCTGGGTTGATCACTGTCAAACTTACGCAATAATGAATTTGAATGGGAAATTTCCTCCGTAATGATGAAGTCTACTTTGAAACCACCATACCATGTCTATGGAGGGCAACTTAAATTTAATTGTGCGTGTTCATTGCTAAAACGGATGTGAAACATTTGGAAAAATCTAAATGATTCGTTAAATGACGGACTTACCTCACATCAAAGTGTTTCTCACAATCGTATATAAATATATGCAAACTTAATATTTTTAGTTAATTTTTAATTCGATTTTAAATTAATTTTTTTCCATTTGTTTTTTTCATATTTACAGAAATATTTACAAAAATTTAATTTATTATTAATTCTTTTTTTTATTTTTTGTAATTATTTAAATTTTAAATTTTTATCATCTTAGTTAATTAATTTTTATAGTTTCCAAATTGGTATTATATTTGATGTTTTATAATAAATCATTTATTAAGAAATAATAAATCATGTAAGAAATTAATAGAAGTTTGTAAATCTGTATTTAATATTTTTGGTTGTTTTAATATGTATAGTAACCTTAATTGGAAATATATTTGTATTAATTTAAATTTGCAGAATTTTTAAAGATGTGTCATTTTGAGATCTGCTGAGTATTTGTTGTATGACAAAATGACTGAGAAAGTTGTAATACCTTAGTTATAAAAATAATATTTTAAATAAAATTTATCGTATACATCGTAACTTTTGTAATTAAATTCGTGTTACTGACTTTAAAATATCCCTCTCAATTATTCTCAACTTCTTTAACTTCATTAACTTTATTCCCAACTAACATTGTGGCTTACCCACGACACTTCTGTCGTGCTCTATCGTGTTCTCCAGAAAAATGGACTTTAAGCTTACACTGAATGAACCTACAGTCACGTGTTAAAATTACTATTACAACAGATAACGCAGCATAACATAATATATAAATATTCAAATGCATGTGCAAGAATTAAATTAAAGTAATAATTTAATTAAAATTTTATTTAAGCAATATTAATCATTTCGATTTCTTACGATGTTACACCTTGTTTTGGATAAACTGCTGAAACAAATTAGCTACGAAAATATGAATTACATCGAACCTTGAAGTGTATCTTTTAAAACATTTAAATTGCGCCGTCCGTGAGTTTTTCCTGGCTCCCTGATTTAAAAAAGGCTGACTTAAAAATGGTGTTTTTTCTGACTTAAAACCAGCGTTTTTATTTCATTTTAAAATTGACTTAAAATCTGTAATGAAAATGAATTAAAAAAAACTGAGTTTATTAATGCATATCATAATTCATTTTGAAAATGATTTAAGACTGTGTTTATAAATGGCATAAAATATGTCTTTTTAAGTCATTTTGAAAATAAAATATGTATTTAACATCAAAATAAAAGGTAAAAATGTACAGTAATTGTACAGTGTGTAAATGTACAGTAGTTTATTAAGAATAAATTTTCATTTAATCTCGATTTGAAGAAACGATATGCTATTATTTTAACGCTTAATTGGTAATGCAACAAACTTTATTTTCATATAAAATTGAAATTTTTGTTGACCTCGGCTTATTGACAAAAGGCGAGAAACGAGTTTGTTTCTCTTTTTCTATGAACAAATTTTAATATTTTGCTCGTTCCTTGAAATTTATTGTATTTGCCGCACAGATTGCCAATGAAAAAGATCGGAAGTTAGTTTTGTAAGAAAAATGCTAAAATTACGGATATCTGTGGCACTATTTTGGCTTTCCTGGGAATTGGGAAAAATACTTTTATAGCATTTTTGTTTAAAATAAATTTTTCTGGCCTACTATTGGAATTAGTTGGGTGTAAATATTTTTGAAGCAAAAATATACTGGGAATTATTTATCCCTATAACAATTTTTGGGAACAAAAGTTTCCCAATCAACTTTGTTTCGAAAATATTTACACCAAACTAATTCCATCAATAGGCCAGAAAAATTTATTTTAAACAAAAATGCTATGAAAATAATTTTCCCAATTACCAATTCCCATGGAAAGCCAGAATAGGGCCGCTGGAGTGGTTGGCGACCTAATGTTGTCGATCATCGCAAATAGTAATTCCATTGGTAGGGGATATTGATTCCCTTGCCAACTTGCTGAAAACTGCAAATTCGACGGCTTTTGTAAATTCTTGTTAGCTTGTAAAAAACCTAGGATACTGCAAAATGAGTTAAAAACACACTTTCAGGCCTATTGGGATAATTTCGTATGCGCAAAAAATCTTCAATAGTAGAGAACGTGTACGTTTACGATCTGCTCGTAGATTCTCATAGCGTAAATTTCACGACGAAATTTATCGCTTTGATCGGCTTTTCCTGGGTATTGCGAGAACGTTTGGTAGCACGTCTTTTGCTACAATTATATAAATTCGTTGATCAGTTTTGGTATCTACAACTAATTGGATTGCACTTATTTTCAATTCTCGCATTGCTGAGGTTGTGTTGGGTGGTTTCTTAGTCTATGTAAAAGTTAGCAGAAGTGATCAACAGAGTGCTGTATATTCACCACTGCTGTGAGTTGGTTATCGATGAACTTTTAATTATAGTTCGATATACTTGGCTTTGCGTCTAGGGCTATGCAGAGAACCTAATTATGACTATCTCAGGGAAACATTTGCATATCGTATTTGACCTGATGCAACAATCTTTCAATATTGTGGAGTCCTGATGCATCAATAAAAGTCTTCACGTAAAACTAAGACGTGAAGAGTGTGGTATTTACCAAATTCAGAAATTTGGACGTGTTATTATTCCACTCATTTCGGGAGTTTGATCACCAAATCAAATCGAAAATAAACTTCCAATTGAACATAAACTTCAAGGCGCCTGTTATATATTGGAAATGTCATAGAGCTTTAGGCACTTCGTGGGGATGTCTCCGAAAATATTGAGCTTTATCTGCAAGTCATAGTTCTACCGGCGGTAGTTAACTTAAAGTATTCGGTTGTGAAACTTAATGGCTTACAAAATATTGCATCAGGCTGACACTAGTGCTTTTTGGTCTACTAAACTGATTGTCACGAAAACCATTCTCTTATTTCTTCAGTTCTTACCTCCTAATATGGTCATTGGCGGATAAACATATGTGTTCAATTTCTCTAAATCGTTCTCGGTAGTTTGTTCATTGGACCACAAAGGACCCAGTTCAAGTTTTATGAATTTAAGGAAGAACTATTCAAATCACTATAGTTTTAAATACTCAGATGGTTCGCGCCCTAGCCTTGTTGCAGGCTATGGCCTGTCTACGGCCTAAAGCTTATCTTTAGACCATAGGACAGTCTGTGGGTACTCATTTTTCATTCAATCACACCTCCGACTATCCGAAGCGCTAAGAAGTGAAACTTAAATCCTCGATATCCTCTTATGCAGTGGCCACAAAGCAGTGTTTACTGTTTTGGGTATTATTAGCTCCTTGATTGATTCCACGATCATATAAGAGAGTGTTCTTTGCAGTTATAACAAAGTTACAGTCATGTGGCTGGCACCCCACTATGACATTGGGATTTACTTCGATTTTACTGTAACTATTTGTTTATTAAACTATTTAACTATTAATTTATTTAACTATTTTGTTTATTTCTATTTGTTTTGGCAAGGCGGCGTATATAAAACATTAATTATCAGTTTAGTTGCACATTTCGTTCTAAATTTTGATTTGGAATAGACTTTGTTGACTACAGAATAAATTTAATTCAAATTATTATTTCTTTTTTAAATAGAACTGCGATTGTAGTTATTATTCATCTAGTGCTTCTTGATTGAATCAGTAAATTTGGGGGTAAATCAAAAAATTTGTGCCGAAAGCTTTTGGCAAAAACATTTTCGGCACAAATGTTCAATCCGACAAGTGCTGGATCATGTGCCGTTTTCGTGCGGCTCTAGTGTGTGTCTGCACTTTATACGTTTACAAAAATTATATATATATGTATTATCATAAAGTAAAATAAAAAATAATTAAAAATTTAATTAAAAACGAAAATAAAAAAAAAAAAACAACAAGAAAATCAATTTTCAACTTTAATTAATTTTTTTTCTCTCTTTTTCGCTTTTTTTTATTTATTACAATTTTTTTTTGGCAAAAACAAGACTAGGATAATAGATAGATCACAATTAAAAAAAATATTATAGTAATTATAAAAAATAAAATAATAAAAAATTAAAATTAATTAATTTTTATTTAATGAGAACAAGAAGTTTAATTTTTTGTATTGTTTGTTTTTGTTGTGTCGTACTTTTCGAACATCTTCAAACTTTTACAGCAAACTAATAAATTTTCTCGTTGAGACGAAGATCCCGAAAAGATGTTAATCTGTTGGGTTTAATGAGATTTTTTTTTAGTTTACTGTATTATTACATATACTTTTTAATAGGAGTACATAATATACGTATATGAAATGCTATGTAAGTTTTATTCGGCCAAACATGTTAAATGTGGAAGGGGAGAATATAATTTATAGGAATAGTAATCCTGCTTTTTCTGAGCCCTGGAAGGGAAAGTATGCAATTTTTTGACGTCCCGCTATAAGAGTCATAGAAATTTTATTTATAAATGAATGAATATAGGCCGCCTTCAAAATAAAATTTATAGTCCTCCAGAAACATTTCACGCAAAATAGAATTCTTGTTTATCATGATGGAAAGTAAAACGAGTAAATATAATTTACTACGAATTTTCTGATTTCCATTAAATTTTCCTATTTATATTTTTAATTATTTTCCTCCCTGGTATTTTCGATTTTTTGATACACGTTAAAAATTATATTTATATGTTGTACTTGAAAATATATTCGTATTTTTAATTATAATTGTTATTTTTTATATTATTCTTCCTATTGTTTTTGATTTATTATTAAAAATAAACAAATTATTAATTATTATAAATATGAAATAATTATTTTAATTAATTTATATATTTGTATTTTTAGTTGAATTCGTTGTACACATTTTTCTTGAAGGTTTTCATATAATATTTACACATAAACATAATTAAATAAATAAAAATATTATGAAAATAAATTAAAGATATACTCGTAATTAATTAATTATTTTTAATGATAATTAGGTCTTGTTGAAATTCTGTAATGTAATAAAGTGTATTTCAACAAATGAGTTTAATAAAATAAAATAATTAAATTATGTATTTGCATTTAGTTTGTTTGTGCTTTTAAATTTTTTTATATAATAATTTTTATTTATTTTTGTGATTTGATTTTTTTTTGTTTTTGAAAAATAAATAAATAAAACAAAAGATCTTTTAATATGCATATAAATTCTACCTTTTAATATTTTTTACAAAATTTACATAAGACGTTAAAACTGATAACAAAGAATTAATTTAATTAAATTAAATTTTTTTATGTTTAGTTAAATTAATAATGCTATATACATGTAATATATATTATATACATTAAATATAATATATCTATATACTATAATGACTTTTTAAATAATAATATTAATAAATTATAATAGTTATAACGATTAATTTATGTTCTAGATCTTTGACGTCATTGAGCTTGAGGCGATTCAAAAGTTTCCGAATCAGGACTACCATAACCACTTGAACCATCGTCCCGGTGTGGCCCCATGTTACTAGGTGCTTGTGGTAATATCGGTAATTTATTATCGTTAAAACTATGTGACGGCCTTTGTGTTGTTAGCGGTACGGTGACAGTCGCTGATGATGATGCGGATGTGGAAGACATACGACCACCACCAATTCCACAATTCATATTGTCTCCTGCTGGCTAGAGAAAAATCAAATTAAAGTATTTTTTTGCAATGGTATTTGTGATATTTGTTTATAAATTTTGGCATTAATTAGTAATTTAAAGCAACCTAAAATAAATACCTACTCTAAATAATAATTTAGACAAATAATGTAAAATTTATAATTCGAATTACAAATAAAAATAAAAAGCCGTTAGAAATGATGCAAGCGTTTTCGCTGATATGGTTGTTTCGAGATTGGTACATACAATTAAATGAGATATTTTATGAAATTTAATGGTAATCAAGGTGGAATATGTTACTATAATTCCATATTTTCTCACCGGTAATATTAGGTAACGTATAGTTTTCGTAAATTGACTTTTTTAATAATATATCTCATGTCTTTTGTTAGTAAGTTATGTGTACTACGTAAACTATTACGTAAACTTTAAATAAATAAAAGTTTCGTTAACTTGAAGCTGTCTTCTTGGCCAAAGTAAATTTAATTAATTGAAGAAGTGAAAAGAAGAAATAAGAAATAAAAACAAATTTTTAAAAGTTAAAATAAAATATTAACTGTAACTTTATTATTAAGGAAACATAAAAAATCAAATCAGTTAACATTTCTTTATTTTTAAAATCCAAATTAATGTTTATTAAAAATAAAAAAATTCGTTTTGATTTAAAAAGGCAGAGTTTTTTAATGTATGTTTATTTATTTTTACTAAATTTTTTAAATTCAAAACTTATGTTCTTGTGGTGTACAGCGTAAATATAAGAGCCGAATATTTCTCAAACGATATACAATATGAGCGTAGTACAGGGTGGCAACACTTTTTGAACGATTTACTTGAAATTTTGACAGCTCGTCAGTCTAATATTCCGCGTCACGAAACAATCATATTTTCGCTTGAGGAGCGCTTCGAAATATTGAATTTTTTTTTCAAAGTCATTATTGTGTAGTACGAATTTTGAAAATAAATATGGATCGTGAAAGAGCACCAAGCGGAATCGCCGTAGTGAAATTTGTGAAGAAAGTTCATGAGAAAGGTTTGTTATTGGATGACAGAAGTGGTTTCCGAGCTCGGACAGTGCGCACGCTTGAGAATATTGTGGCTCTGGTCCATAGTGTAGAACAGAATCTATTGATCTCAACTCGTTGGCAATCGCAGTAACTGGCCATTAGTCGCACCAGCCTTAGAAGAATACTGCACAAAGACCTCAGAATATTCGCCTACAAGGTCCATATGACTCAGCAGTTGAAAACAAATGACCATTCGCTTCGATATCAGTTCTCTGCTTGGGCCATAGACCATCTTCATAATGACGTCGATTTTGGTAAACAAATCTTCTTTTCAAACGAAGTACTTTTCAATCTCGGGGGCTATGCAAATAAACAGAACTGCCGGATTTGATGTTCGGAACAGCCACACGTAATTGTTAAAAAGCCAATGCATCCACCAAAGTGATTGTTTGGTGTGAATTTTGAAGTGATGGCATAATTGGTCCGGTGCGTGCCAAATTTGACAACAAATTAATCAGATGTTTTGGAAATATCAATTGGCCTGTTTCTAGGTGCGGCTTGACGCCGTTGGACATAGTTAAGGATATAAGTTATGTGGATAATACAAATACAAGTCCAACTTTAAAACATTACATTGCGACAGTTATTCGCGCAATAGGCGCCGAAATCATCGAAACAGCTCTTAAAAACTTTACTCACAGGATGGCCAGCAAGGAGAGCCACATGAACGAAAATGTTTTACATTCTTAAATCGAAGAGTTGAACCTAGAAAAAAAAATCCACAAAATAAAGATGTACACCCTTTATATGGGAATAATGAAAAGCAATATTGTGTTAATTGGTTTTTTTGGGGTGATTTAATAGGCTGGCATCCGACTCCCTTAAGGTAAAGGTCCGATTGATTTAGAAATCTGCGAAGTAAAAATAGAAGAAGAAGGATAGCGAAAATTATATTGCACAAGCCTTTCTTGAAATATCGTCGGATAAGAAATACAAAACGATTCTTAAAACGATTTCGTGAAACCCGACAGTTCACTGAAAGCCAGGATTAGGTCACCTAAGAACCACTACAGCTCGTACCGCTCGATTTTTAAAGTTAGAAATTTTACGAAATGGTTTCAAAACCGCAGTTCTAGCTCAACAGCGTCTCGAGAAGAAAGGCAACTTGCCTTATTCAACCTACTACAGTTAATGTGTGTGAACGTACGAAGCATTACCATCATGTTGGACATCAATTTACAGACGAACATTCTGCGTGGACCGTTGAGGATTGGAAAAAGCAGTGTTCTATGATGAATTTAGAATTTGTTATATGTTTGATTTAAATCGATTCGATTTTTCTACTCAGTGTGTACTGCGGACTTAATAAATTGTTCAAGTTGGCTGATTCAAAGCTTGGAATCACCTCAACTCCAAGTAAACAAAATCTTTATTGTTCCAATTGAACAATATACTATCTCAATATTGCAGGGGTGACGAATGTCATACTCTATTTCGAGATTTCTCTCTAATAATTTAAGATAAGAGATGAAACAACATTTAAGATGGAACAATCACAAAAGGGGTTACTTACACTCAGCGAATTATGGTAAAAGGCAGTTATTATTGAAATTCAGCACTTCCACTTCTAATTTGGAAAAATGATGGTCCGGTTTTGTTGCAAATTGTATCTATAATCAAATTTACCCATTTTGTGTCACAATTATTAAATAAAATAGAGAACAAATAAAAAAACTCCATATAAAAGAGGATGGTTTCGAGTTCGATCAAAAATCACTGGAATATTCTAATTTATAGAAAACATTTATGATACTGGACGTGTAAAGTTTCTCGCCGATCCATCTTGCAGTGACTTAGAGACTGCTACTTCCACTTATTTGGTAAATTGAACCATATTACACATTCTGTCTGAAATATACTTGGGTTAGATACATCTGAATTAAATAAAATTAACCAATGTATATTGTACAATCGCAAGACGTCTTGATCCGGCAACAGTTGACATCATTAAATATTTCTTAATTGTTGAAAATGTAAAAAAACACTATTATCGTTAAGAACTTTAAAATCAGTTCAATACGGGTTTTTTTGTGCTCAAAATAAACGAGTCTAAATCACTTAGTAAAGAGACAATGAATATCTCTTTTCCGGCCTGCGATCACAATTTTGTACGTTACGAAAGATAAACTTGAAAACAAACAAACACCATTACAAACTATGCTTATTTACATACACATTTATGTACGGTGCACTTAAATTTAAGCAATAAAAAAAAATTGTCTGGCTGGAAAAGGGATATTGAATTTAAGTCGCAGTTATAGAAAATACGTATGAATGTTGCTTAAGAAACCTGATATACGTATAGTGAAAATCGATATGTTCGGGTCTGGACGCATAACAACATTTACTTTGAATAAATGGATCTCATTCGAAAATTTTGTTTGGTAGTTAGAGGGGGTTTTATAAAAATACTATTGACAGTTCTGTAAACAAGGCAAAGCTGTTTGTACAACATTCAAAACTGGAACGATTTTTTCATTTTTAATTTGAACAGAAGAAAATTCCCTTGTTTAATAATTTATAACGTAATCTAATAGTTTAAACCATCAATCTTGTTCCCAAAACTAAGAATAGCCAATTTGTTATGTCATACCGACGATTTTACTTGAACATATTCATTTCGATTTATGTTAGCAAGCACTCATGTTCCAAGGTTCAGATACGAACTAAAGTTTATAACTATATGTGCTATGTTATACCAAAAATATTTTCTCATTCCAATAACCGTAAAAAAGCTCACAGTCAGTATATCAGTGCTGTGCAGGCGCACACTATCTCTCTGGTATACGAGAGAATCATCATTATTATCATCATCATGAATTTTCCATCAACAGCACTTCAAAACATTTTACAACAAAAATAATTTTTATTTAATTTTTTATTTCTTTTTTATAAACAAAATAAAAAATAAATAAATAAAAATACAATTACAAGCTATACATTTTTATTTATTTTATTCATCAAAAATAATTAAAAACCGAAAAAACAACAACAAATTATTATTTTTTTCATTTTCAACTTTTCATTAAAATCGTCAGCAGAAAATTTAATTGAATGTAGAGCATTTAATTTTCATGATTATTGTGCCATTATTATCATTATTATAATTAGAAATTAGTGAAGTTGAATTTTCCCTTTTTTGTTTATCTTTATTTTTTTTAATTTTAATTGTAGGATTTATTATTATTTCATTACAAAAAAGTTTTACTAATAAAATGATTACAGGAGGGAATTGGAACGACTCCAAAGTAGTTTAATCGTCATTCATTATGCATTTTCGTAAAATAACGCTAGTTACTTTTGTTCTGTGAAAATTGACTAAATTACTGCAAATTGGAAACTGTATGTCGCTTAATATATACAGTATACGCATATAGCAATCTACAATACCATATATGGGGACAATCAATGCAAACACAACAAAAAACAATTTTTTTTAATTAATACAAAAATATATGTTGATATCTCGTATCATTTTATTTATTTGTTATTAAATATTTAATTTAAAATTATTATTATTATTATAACAAATTAATTTATTAATAAATTAAGTTTTTTATGATTGTTTGTGTTAATATTATAAAATCCATTGCGGTATTAATAGAGTACTTGTGAGATTTACGATACCTGTAAAGGTAATTTCAACGAAAACCGAAACTTAAAAAATAATTGGCCACCATGTACAGGGTGCCCATGTCTGACTGTATTATATCGAAGGGTATGAATGAGCATAGAATTCTGAGTAAATAACACTAGTACGGATTTTCAAAAGTTAGCAGTTTACTTTAAGACGTTATGAACCGTTAAACTTAAACAAACCAATTTTTTACCAATATTTTAAACATTAAAAGTTGATATTAATCTGATTTTGACCTCATTCAATGAGGGACCATTTGCGCTCTTCAGTAAACGTTTTTGCAGTATTTGATTCCTAGTCCCTAGTATTCAAAAAATAAATATAATTTTATTTTGACTAAAGCTTAATAAACACTTGCTGTTGTTGCAAACAGCGATGTATATGCTATGGTCTATACTCGACTTGCTTTTACTATCCGAATGCATACATGGATGTTCAATGCACTACACTTGATTTCAAAAGCGAAAAATTAGACTTACTGGACTTTTGGTAAATCTGTCGTGTATAATCAAAAATCGTTTATTCCTGCTTATATTTCAGAAAACCAATAAGATCAATACTTGTTGATAATTTAAATTTTGATCTTTAAATTTGTTTAATCGAATTACCTTGTGTTCATCGAAAAACTTTGCGTTTTAAATGTTTTACATTCATTAGGTAAGTTTTCCATATAAGATTTGAATTGTTTCGCATCAATCGGTGTCATAAAATGCAGGAAGTATCAAGGTGTGACATTGTTGGATGATTTTTTTTAGCGCAACTCTTCATTGGCCGTTCTTTAACTCGTGATAGTTGTAGTCGTAAAATATATCAATATTTGTACATTAGCTCCCGCGAGCCCATGAGGGTTAATAAAGCCGTTAGTTCCTACTATACTAAATTCCAATTTGCACTAATACCATAAAAATATTCAGTGTGGTAAATGTGAACCATTTCGAGAATATAGGACGTTTGTTTCATAGATTTCGAAGCAATAAAAGTTTTTCCAAGTTTTATTCGAACATGTACCGAATTCGGGCTTTTAAAAAGTTTTTTCTGCCGTTTCATAAATATAAGAATTTTAGTATTAAAATTATTTAATTAGGCTGAACATGCAGAGACAGTCTCTTCTAAAAATATTCTTAATTCTAAGAAAATTTTCCATTAAGATTATTTCAGTTACCCTTACGTAACCGACTGTAATATAATACATGATACCGGGTGACCCATCTAAAATGTATTCGACATGTATCTCTAAAAGCACGTGCAGAAAGGGTGAACAATATAGCGCTATATACATTGAATTGCGATTAAGAGTTAACTTTTCAGATAAATAGGTATGTACTATAATGTTTTTAGCAGCATATTATTCTACAATCTTCCCTTTTTCCGTAGGAGGTAGGACATATGATTTTGAGATATTTGTCATTAACTTTTTAAGTGGAGCACTCGGTATTTATGTGTATTTATAAATATAAAATTAAAACGCTTACTTCATGTTGTTGTAAATATTCATCCAATTCACTTAAATCAATCTTAAAAAAAATACGAAATATACACAAGAAAATCTTATTTTCGCCTTTTATTTCTCTTCGTTGGTTTGGTACATACGAGGGTATATCAAAAAGTCTTGCAATATCATATGAAAAAAAAGAGTGAGTGAGACAACAATATATTTTTCAAAACCATTTTTTGTCGCGATGAAACTTCTAGAAGAACATTTCGATGTAAATTTTACAGTTCGTATGTTTTTGTCAATTTAGTAACCCGTGTTTTGAATTTTTCTTAAAATGAATGAAATTGAATATCGCGCCCTTATTAAATTTTTCTATAAAGATGGACGAAATGCAATTTATATATTCAACTATATATCAAAAGTTTACGGCGAATCTGCACCATCATATGCCACAGTAACAAGGTGTGTAAAATTATTCAAAAGTGGCCGGGAGTCATTTGAAGACGACAACCGCTCGGATCGGCCAGCAGATGCTATTAGCCATGAAAACGTAATTTTGGCCGAATCTATTGTATTGGAGGACCGGCGTATTTCTGTTCCGCGTTTAGCGTGGAGACTTTCTCTTTCATACGGTACCACATATACTATATTACATGACCACCTTCACATGTCGAAAGTAAGTGTGCGATGGGTTCTCCGTTTGTTGAATGCAGAACAAAAAAAAAATGCGTGTTCAAACTTCAAAGGCGATTTTAGATATGTACAAAGAAGATCCAGAAAATTTCTTGGATAACATAATAACAGGCGATGAAACATGGCTTTATCACTGGGATCCGGAATCCAAACAAGAATCGATGCAATGGATTAAACGTAGTGAACCACCAAAGAAATTCAAAACTCAACCGTCTGCTGGTAAGGTTGTGGCAACAGTTTTTTGGGATGCTGAAGGAATTTTGATAATCGATTATATTGCACCGAAAACCACAATCACAGGCATATATTACGCAGAAGTTTTGCGAAAATTGAAAAAAGCGATCCGGAAAAAACGGCCAAGGAAAGTTATTAAAAAAATCTTGCTTCTTCACGACAATGCACCAGTGCAGAAGGCTAATATTGCTCAAGCTGCATTAAAGGGCTGCGGCTTCGTGGAAAAACCGCATCCACCGTACAGTCCAGACTTGGCACCCAGTGACTACTTTCTGTTTCCCAATTTTAAAAAAAAACACTAAGGGGCCCGAAATTTTCCAGTGACTATGAAGTACAGTCTGTTGTAAATGAATATTTTATGGAGCAAAAGAAATCTTTTTTTTAAAGGGTTTAGGCAAGTTAATTGATCGATGTGACAAATGTATAAACCTTAAAGGAGATTATATCGAAAAATAAAAATATTGCTGTCTCACTCACTCCTTTTTTTCATATAAAATTGCAAGACTTTTTGATTTGCCCTCGTATAACGAGAATTTATTTATTTTGACGTATTTTACTTCTTATAGAACGTTTTATTTTTTCCTTCTCAAACCAATTCAAATCAATTTAATTTAATTTGTAAATTACGCGATCCATAAATGTAATTTATTAAACAATTTTATAAACATGGTTTGTATAATAATAATGAATTGTGTTTTGTAATTTATAGCAATTTTACAGTAGTGTGAAAATTGTAGTGCGTTGCACTACCGCGTAAGTTTTTTGAGAGTTTACATGCAAAATAAGTGTGTATAATGTTTAATCTAACAGAGAAACTAAAAACTGTCCATAAATCGTATTCAATTCACTTAGACAAACAACCTAATAAATTAGAAAGAAACAAATTCGTTAAGATGTGGCAAAGTTCTTTAGTACGATGTAATTTTGGGAGTTTTTTTATGAGCTTATTATATTTGTTGTTCGCTTTTTTACGTGAAATTTATGTACATAGCTATTTATGTAAGATATACCATTTGCTACTAAAGTAGTAAATTTGAAATTGAATTACGAAGTTATAAAGATGTGTAAATATAATACATGTACGTACGTATAAAACATTAAAATTAATATCTAAATTGGGTGAGTCCAACCTGATAAGCCACCCTGGGTTACTTTCTTGATTATAATATATAGTATGTCAGCAGTTTTTTATGCATATATAAATGTACTTCTTGGGATGGAGGGAGGGGGGGGGGGGGGGGGGTAAGGGGTGCATTTAAGCTTCCACTAAACTTATCCGAACCGGATTAAGTAGAAAGGTTTGTTTTATTATTAAACGGAACGAAAATACCAGGTTGGATTGAAATGTTTATTTTCTAGTAAAAGATTTTGAAGACCATTCACTTTAACTTCAAATTTTCAAAACCAATTTTCAGAAAGTATAATAAGAAACATGATTACAATTTACAACAAAATAAAGAATATAACATTAATATTAAAAAAATCATTAAAACACGAAACATAAACATACGAAAAGTTTCTAATGTTACAATTTCTGTGTTTTTAGTTTTTTTTTTATCTTTACATTTCTGCTAACTAAAAGCCACTTAAGACAAATTAAAAAATGTACAATATATAAAAAAAGTTTTATTTATTTTTAATTTTTATCATGTATTTGATGTTTTTTTTAAAGAAGCAGAAAATAAAAATTAAAAATTAAATGAAAAAGTAGATTGATATTTTTGTATGGATATAAATAAATTATTGTAGTTTTATTGTACATACTCGTAGCTGTGTCATGATCGTAGTGATAAGAGTTTTATATATTTAGTGGGACAATTTACAATTTACAACAATGTTTAAAACTTGTAATATATACGAGTATGTACACAGTTCACAATTTTAAAAATATTTAGAATTGATTAAATTGGTAATCGATGCCGAAATAACTTCAAGGGGTGAGGCTGGAGCTTTTTAACACAATGAAACAAGTTCTGAAATTTTAGTTTAAGTCTTATTGGGGATTTGTTGCAATTTTAATTTGGAAAATACTTCCACTTTTTTTTAGTCTAAATTCCTCGTGGGTTTGGTAATTTTTTTGAGATAGTAGTTACACATTAATATAGCTACATCGCTTACGAAACTAGTGAACAATTTAATTTTCTGGAATTTGAGAATCGATGAAAGTGACAATAATAGCCTAGTTTGTCTAAATTTCTGATCCGACAAGCAAAAATAGTTAGTTAGCGCTCGACGGAAACTAAGAACTGTTCAAGAGAAGGTTAAATCGCCCACTTCGTCTGACAATATTCGAAAAAGAGCTTTCACAAATTATAATTAACGGATATTTTATTGTTGCTTTGTTGATTCTTGAAATATTCCGTTTAAAGTAAAAAACTATTTGAATTTGACAAACGGGATAGCGCGACTTATATATCCGATATAGAACTAGTACTAAAATGTACACATCGCTGAAAACGTGTGTTGGTAACTGCAGGAGCGAAACTTTGAATTTCAAAATGACACTTCGGATACAAATAAAAAATTATATAAATTTGACAGGCAGTTTTTGTACTAATTACCGCTCACGGGGAAAAATTAGTGCTAGTCTAGGAGCCGAGAAAACTGGAAATGAAAATTTAAAATTTTGTCATAAAGACGATAAAGATTAAATTCGATTATGCTTATCATAGAAATATCTTCATAAATTGAAGAAAATTTAAACTAGTTCCTGAAATATACTATTAGGTGTGGAAGTAAAAACTCGACCCTGAAGTTGGTTGCTTTAATATATACTTGACCGCATCCAAATAGCCCGCCAATTTGGAAATATGTAGCTTAGTCATTGCTGTTTTTTTTTATATAAGTTCCAGTCATTTACAAGCTGCGGTTCCGAGTGCATCAATTTTAAGCGATGGATGTCGATAAGCATCATTTGCGTCATTGCATTCTATTCTGTTTCCAAATGAAAAAGAATGCTGCGCATTCTTGGGATTGATTAACTCAACTTTGAGTGAATCTTCTGTGAGTCAACAGTAAAAAAGTGGTTTGCAAGATTTCGTGATGACAAAACGCAGAAAACTATGGGTTGATCCAGGGCAGCTATCAACATCAGTTGCAAAAATGAAATTTCATGCCAAGAAAGTGTTAGTGTGTGTCTGGTGAGAATGAAAGGATTCATGTACTATGAACTTCAGGCCTAATTGATCAAATTAAGTGATGCTCTGAATGAAAAAATACCAGGAAAAAATATATTTAGGAGTTCAATTGTAAAAATCAGATTAAATGATATACCAAAAAACTAACTCCAAAAAGAAAATTTAAAGGTAGAACTATAAAAACGTTCGGGGCAAGAGATCACCAAGAGAAAATCTTACAGGTCTTTTGGGTAATTAGAATTAAAAAATAGGTTTTCTATAATTTTGGATAATAGGTAAATTCGAGTATTATGGATTGTTCATTTGACTGCTCTCTCCGGAATTCTATCCACAACCAGGTACATTTTGCTCTAAAAATGTATCAAATTTTGGTCATTTTACATATACGAGTACTGATGAATTATCATTTATTTTATACATCTCAGTTACATAAAAAAAATTAAATATATATTGGTTTAATTATAATCCACTTTAACTGTGATAAATAATCAATAAATCCCATTGTATATACATAATTAAAAACATAAATATAAATAATTTTATAATTAATTTCTCATATAGATCCCGACGTATGGGTACCTATACTAAAATAAAATATACATAAAATTAAGTAATTTATTAAAATTATTCACATTTAAGCATTTAATATAATTAGGTGTAATTGAAATTTACTAATTATAGAAATTAATGACGAAAAATTTATTGTAAAATATTTTTATTTGAAAATTATAATTAAAATTTTTCATTTACAATTTAATATTACTATTACATACTGGAACAGATTAAAAATGAAAAGTTAAAATTGAATAAAGCTCATTAAATAAACACAATTGCATACATTATTATTCTTTTTATGTATTCCCGGCTATTACGATAACGCCTCAATGTTTTACAAATTATGTATATATTATAAGATAAGAACGGACAGTGTTAAAATTAAAAAGAAAATATATATTATATATTATAAGATAAGAACGGCCAGTGTTCAATTTCCAACATTTGGAACCGAGGTGCGGGGTTTAAAATCCTACTTGACAGATGGAATATGGAATTTTCTCATTTGACCCTCTCGTTGAATGCAAATCTCAACACCGATGCATTTTGCGTAGTAGTGTAACAGGTTGAAACGTTTAAAATGCAGATGCTAAACTATAATTTGGTGAATAAAGAGCTAAGTGAATTTAAATCTGCAGTAGTTCATTTAGACTGAATGATTAAAATATAAAAATAAAAACACATGTTGTATAAGCGGGTCGGCTTACAGCGAATATTTACAAGTAACAAACACCAACAATGTCTAATTTATACGTATTAATTATAATTAAATTTCAATATAATTTTTTTATTATTTTACATTAATTACAAATCCCATAATTAATGAACATAAATTGATATTCAATAAAATTAAAATATGATATAAAAATTAAAAACCATTTAACAGAAAAATACAATTAATTATCGGTTTTGATTGCAGGTTTGCCATTTTTTTATACGTAGGTACTTTTATTTGGTTTTTGTTTACATCTTACGTTAAGAAATGTAATAAAAATGTTAAAAGAATATCCATAAAAATAAAAGACATAAAACGCCGACAATTTATATTATACAAATATGTATGTGCAAAATAATCATGACATGTTATCATTAGTTTGAGTTTTAAGCGCACTTATACTAAAAAAATATAAATTGGACCAACAATCTGAACTTTGGGATATTTGATTTTAATTTTTTTTCTTCATTTAAGCTTATATTCTCGTCTGCATAAAAAACTTTAACAAACCCACCGAAAAATAGTTATAATTGTAAGACACAAATAACAATAAAAATTACTAAGTGATTTATAAATTATCGTACTCGAAATTTGGCCATGTCGATTTATCTGGCGTCCTTAGTTTGTTAGTCCACTTTGAAGATGTTCTGTATTTTGTAAACTTTTTAAAGCTACATATAGTATGTACATTCGTGGTAAAACAATTGGTAGTTGGCAACCGCAACATTGACGCCCCTACGGTTTTTATTGAACGATGAATAAAGGACATATAGAGGTACTAATTTTTAATCAAACAGTTGCATGATTTATAGTTTCTTTCCAACTGCTACTCTATATAAAGTAGAGAGAGTAGAGTAACCGTTTTATATATACTTATATACTTATTTTTAAAAAAACTTAAAACCAACGTTTCGGCTTTAAATGTTAAATAAAACTCTTGCACTCACATTTTTGCCTCTATCATGAGTTTCATATACAATTTTAATTGGTTTATTTTTTACAACAACAATGGCTACATGGGGTATTAATGAACAGGAACTTTTAAAAATAATTTTTTCTTAGTTTTTATATACTAGCAGTCGTGTCGTTTTGCGTCCCAAGCAAATTTCGTAACCAATTTCGGTTTATAAAGAAGAACATAATTTTTTCAACTTGCTTTTACGCTTTCAACCAAAGATCTTGCTATAATAGTAGCTTGTGAACACAATACTGAATTGAGTAGAAGCAACATTTTTTATTACAACTTTTTGCAACGTCGACTGCATCGATGACATCTTAGGTAAAGACAGAACAGTTAATCGACTTTGGCGAATTTTAAATTGGTCGTATTAAACGTTCTAGTCAAGTGCTAAATAACGCGGTTATGTTGCGTATGGTACGACAGCCGCCAATTATTTTCTTTCTTAAGAGATAGAGAATAAACGTTAAAATATTGAGGTTGCAAAATCTCATCATTATACTTTAATGATTTACCAGGAATGAAAGAGGCAGCTACATTTTAACCTACAACACACCAACTGTTTTCGGGTTGAAATTTCGAGTTGTCTTTAAAGACGTTTGAGTTTAGTAAACATACGAGTATTTATTGAAATCACAGCTTCTAAGCCTTATAGATATTATTTGAGCGTGTGAAAGCTAGGGTTTAGATGAACGTAATAATAATACATTCTGCAACACACGACCAAATTTACGAAATTCAATCACTTAGTTTTTGTTAAATCCATCAGAAGGTTTGTAGTGCGTTCTTGAATTCCAAATTGACTTTATAGTAGAATTTAACATCTTTTTTAATCAAACTCGAACAAAGATTTATTTAGCATGAAATGAACAAATTTAATATGATTTTGCTTCCGAACTTAAACTTTCCTTTGTTTCGGGAGTTACAAATTTAAGTTGGCTTAATATTAGCAACGCTTCAGAGAGTATCATATAATATAAGCTCCTTGTTATAAATATAAACCCTCGCATATTGACAAATTATTCCTAAAATTTCACTAACCTGTAAATCCTGTATACTATTCGAATGTGCTGACTTCCTTAATAATTTTTTCAAATTTGTTTTCAAGTTTGTTTCCCTACTTAGGGGATAATTCCGAATGGATTTACCTTGTCGGAATTTTTCGCTTAAGGTCTAGGCATATAGTTTTCATTTCGTTCCGAATCACTTCGTTTCAAATATGTTTTTATAAATTCTTACGCACATTTTCGTTTCGTTTTTAGTTTTTTTGTGTTATTTGACGGATCGATTTTTTTTAGTTCTCACAATATTGTTTCAATTTTTTCAATTATTTATAATATCACATATTAATTAATTTAATAATGAGTGAAGATTTAAAAAATTGTATTGTATTGTACACACTGACAAAAAAAAAACGATAACCATAAATGCCAAAATGAATAATTTGAGGTTATTGTTTAAGTTTTTTTTTGAAATTTGATCAACTCTTTCGGTTTGGTTCCGCCTTTAACTGAACAATGTGACAATGTTTTCGGTTTTCCATACATTTTGACATACTCAACTTGAAGATCGGAATGAAACGAAAACTATGTGCCTCGATGTTTAAACCGCAGCCCTCGAATGCAAATATCGACCAACGTTGGCGTATTTTATGTTTGGCAAATATTGGTAAAATATGACAATTGACAAACTCTACTGTCTACACGATTTGTGGTATTTGTTTTTTCCTTTGATCTTTTTTAAAAAACCGCCTATTGAGCGAATGTGCGCCAACGTTGGACAAATGTGAAACAGAACGACTTCTACTTGCGTAGAAACAATTCTGATTCATAGAATTTTGCCGTCGTCCGATACGTACCCCATGCGGCGTCGGTTCCCGCAGCTCAAGCCGGCAGAGGGGAACGGTGTGGGTTTTGAGGTACTCAGACTACGGCCTAGATTACCGCATTTTTTGAATATGAAAAGGGGGAAAAGAGACAACATAATGCCTGCCATCAAATTGTGGATATATGGAAGAGATATTGGGACCCGGACCCAATAGGTGTTGAAGTATGCTCCCCGATGTTTAAGGTTATTAAACCGTGATTGTTAAATTAATTTAGGGTAGCATTATCACCCAACAAAAATTTTTAAACGTGATTTTTCTTATCTTGGCTTACGGCCCTAGTGGTTAGTAAATATTAAGATCCGCAAAACGTTGCTGGTAGAAGGGTGTGCAATGCCTGAGGCACTGTTGCTTAAGAACCACCCGTCCCTTTTTCCAGAGGGACAACCAACATACGCTCTGCGGATCGGTACCGCTTGGATTAGTATGACGAGTATGATTATGTTGTATACTTACCAAACAGCCGGGCTGCTACTGCTGATTTCCAAAAGTTCAAATATTTTCACCACAAACAATATCGAAAACACAAATGGGTTAACTGATACTCCCGATCAACCGCCACAAAATAAAACACTATATACTTAGTTCACGACTTAAAATTTATTGATGACAATCTTTGTCAAATTTCACTGAATAAATTTTCACAAAAACTACAAAAAACACTCAAACTATAAATAATCAAAATATAACTCGACGTTTGTTTCTTTTTACTGCACCACACGATCGCCTCTTTTAAAACTCCACAATAAAAACTGACCACTAAAACTGGCCAAAACTAACAAAAAACTGACAAAAACTGACCCCTAAAACTGGCCAAAACTAACAAAAAACTGACAAAAACTGACCCCTAAAACTGGCCAAAACTAACAAAAAACTGACAAAAACTCACCAAAACTAACAAAAAAACTGACAAAAACTGACCCCTTACCAAAATTTTGGTACGGTATTTATACATATTACTTGGTTGAGGCGGGAGGGGAAAATTTTTAGTACAAAATGTACTACTCTCTCAACCAAATATAATTATTTCTGCCATATTGGCAAAATGTATAGATACCGCCCATTTAAAAGTGTTATAAAATAAACACTTGGAGAATTTATATGTGCCACGAAAGTTGCAACGTTTTAAATTCCTACTTAGGTCTTGTGCTTAACTCTAAAGTAGAACGTTTGCTTTTCGCGTACACAATCAAAACATATGGATATGTAGTCCAATTACAAAACATTTATTTACGTTTACTCATTTGCATTATATACTTTCTACGTTATATTATGAATGAGTGACGTAGTTGCAATTGGATAACGTACACAAAAGAAAATATTTTTATATTTGCTGTATTGCACCTCATACCAATTTTTAGGTATATTAATGCAACAGCAATCATAAAGAAAATGAAATAATTCCGCATGACTCAGAATTTGATGAATTTTGGTGAAGATGGAATCTCCAAAATCATGGTGGAATTACTTTGATACCAGGGAAGATACAGTGGATTTGGGTATTTGAATTGATAACGGAATAAATTCCGTTACAGCGTGGGGAAAACCCAATCCCTGAGATGAAAAGAGATCTCATGCTCTATTTGGAAAAGGACCGATGGAATAGGGTCATTAAATTTTTGGCAGTCCAACGTGGGGAACCCCCACACCCTGAGTTAGTCTCAGCCGGGCAACTTAACCTACTTACTCTAATTAAATATTGTCAAACTAACTGTTATATTTAGATATATATGAACATATATAAGAACATTTTAAATTTAATTTTTTTACCCCACAACAAAAAGGTTTTTTTAGGAAATTTTGTATAGTTAAAAAAAAAGTTGGCTATTTCTGCAATTATGATATTTAATTCTACTTTATTAATTAATTTTCATTATTCAATTTGATGTGTAATTATTGACTGCCCGGATCAATACAGAAACGATATTTAAACTCTGATTAATTTTGATCTGCTTGTATCAATGTCCATATTATTCTTTTAAAATTATTTTGCTTAAGAATAGTTTTATTTAATATTTTACTTAAGTCTTATTCAAAGATGTTTTACTATAAAATTTTACCATAGGTTCATTATACAGATTATAGGTAAAAAAAAAAAAATATTGAATTACATCCTATATAAAACAATCGTTAAAGTCAAATGAATCATAATATTATATCTAGGTCAAAGAACTCATTCAAACCATTGGAATCCCTTGAATGATGAAATAAGGTTCGTTGAAAGCCAAGATTTTGTTGAAGTGGAATCCATATCCATTATTTGGTGCTCCTTTGTTACTATTACTGTTTGGATTGGAATTTCTACAGACAGTAGTTAGGACAAAACTTTTGTTGATACGCCTCCTTGGTTTAATTCCTCGTAGTTTACATACATTTTCGACATTTTTGATGACATGACATTCTTAACATTCAATGACGTTGTTATCTCTTTAACACGTTTTGTACCCTTGGTTCAAAAACATGAAACGCCCCTCAAAAAAAAAACCGTAACAGCTCAAATGTGGTTCATCCCTTCTGCTGGATTGATGGCGCTGGATGACTTGATGTCGGTATTTTTCCAGGTAACAGTATTGCCAGTTGCATGTTCTGCTTATTGTCACAAATTGATACCATTTGTCCGACTAGATTTGCTATCAATCCTCATAATATCCACAGTAATCCGTAGTTAAACCTTGTTTACTTTCCCAATCGTGTGCTTCTTAGTTTCTCAATGGTTCCGGATAGCTGCATATCTTCATTCCATGTATCCTTTTGGAAATATTGCATTTTTCGTAGACTAGATCCCTCTTAATGGTTCGCATCTTCGATGGAAAGTTTTGACCGAACTCTGACTGTATAAAATACCTCTCCATAACATAACTTCTGGTATCCTTTCATCATGATCTTATGTTTGGATACTAACCGGTGCCTAATACTGTTCTTATAGTTCATCAAAAATTATGGGTTCCTCTTTATTCAAATTTAATTTTATTTTATTTTACATTACATAATTTACATCTTGGCAATATAACCAAAACTGCTACTACATTTTTAAGCCGATATGAATCTATGGTAACCTAACCCTACCACTATTTATTATTGATGGCGCTACCTTAATCCCACTTTGCTGAACCATGTGCGAGAAATGGGATTGAGCCAACCTCATCCTCTATTTTAACTAAACCTATTATTGAACTTTCCTAATTCTTATATCTATTGCCTTAACTAATGTCGCTGGTAAATTAATGATTGCGCGCGGTCACCAGCCTTCACTTTACCATTACATCACCTATGTAAATGCCCAAACTTACATAGATGGTCTAGTGGGAAAGTGGAATATATATCAGTCCACGTTTTCTACGGCGGTGCTTCCAATTTTTATTTTGACCTTGGTCTTGAAAAGTTACACGATGTTTCAACCTTTCATTGATTTCACAGCCTTGTGTAAAATAGTCTTGTGGTTCTGTTGGACCTAAATGATCCCAACCGTTACTTTCTCCTTCTACCTCACTGTCCTGATACGTCATCTCGTGTACTCGTGAAGGGTACATACCGAACTTACGTGATGGTCTAGCTATTTGTCTGGGTGTGTGACCAGTAAGAAATGAGTTTGTACTTGTTGGCGTTGACATTAATCCTGCCTCGGGATAATGCCCCAGACGTTTCCACATGTCTTCGAGAGAGCTACACCGACGTGCAAACGCCCCTAAGTTCCTGAAATTACGCTCGTTATGCAGAGCCATCTGAAGCCCTGGGCGCATATTCCTTCTTAGGACGGTGTATATTGTATCGTCTGAAATTACTTTATTTGTTTGTAAGGTAATACGGTGTATTGCCTGATAAAATTCTAGGAAAGATTCTCTGGGATAGGCCTGCTTGCGGTTGTTAAGCATGCGTCTCACATCATCATCAGTTCTACTTGATGCGAATCTTATCAGCATTTCTTGCCTAAACATTTCCCAAGTCATCTCCGGGTTCCGATCCACAGACGTCCAGAACCAGTCTAGCGCATCTCCTTCCAAGCATAGGTCTGAAACTCCCACCAGATCATCTAAAGAGATCATGGCACGTGCCGCATGCCATTCCATTCTAACCAGGAAACGCTCGACCGTTAGTGAACCTCTATTTCCTTCAAATCTCACTTTCCAGGTGCCTACTTCTCGACGGAGTTTTGCATCTGACATTTTGCCTTCCTTTAGAGAGTTATTCTCAAATTGTGGGGATGACATTTTAGATGAGTGCCTAATAGATGCCACATGAAAGCTTGTCTCCTGCTGCACGAAATCACCATCTTGGTACTTGAGCAAAGACTCCTTCTTACTCTTAAAAAGGCTTTGATTCAAGGCCTCTTCTTCGTCTTCGTCTTCAGATGAGTCTTCGACTTGTCGTGTCAATCGGCGTCTAGTGTTTGCGCGGCTCACTAGTGCCCTGGGCCGTTCAAACACCAGCTGCTCTACTTGCACTTTGGCAGCCTCAACGGTCAGTTGCTTGCTTGACAATTGAGCTACTATGGTCAACAATTTCCGGAGGTTTTTCAACCATCCTGTAGCTTGCGCCTGGAACGTCGGTGACGTTGCACTACGGTACATTCTACCCTGTACATGGTCCAACTTGGCAATGACGCGAGGAAGTATCCCTAGATCAGGTTTATCTCCTAACCCCTGATCTAGCATCTCGCCTTGTATTGCTTGTAATTTTTTTACGCACACCTCTGCTTCAGCTTGAGGCTGCTTGAGTGCGGCATTGTGAGCTTTCTGGGGTGCAAAGCAAGCTCCCGTCATTTCTTCTTTAAGCTTTGCTTGTAGCCTTTTCTTGAGATCTTCGCTTACTTCTTGTTTGGCAGCTTCTCCCATGCCGCGGACTTCGAACTCAACGTAGAGCTCATCTACATCTAAATGATCTATATTCATTTTTTTTTTTTTTTTTTAATTTATATTTGTCAATACTGATTATTAATGATAATTTCTTAAAAATAAATTTATAGAATTAGAATAAATAGTTAAAAGAAAACAACCACGGTTTCTTCACCTTGAACGTGAAGCATAACTTTCACCAATTTGAATCAAAAATAGGATGGGAAAGGAAAATGTATTTTAAATTTTGATGAATCTGTTTCATTATCTTCAATGTCGCAATGGGTTTCTTAACTCACTACGAGTGATCCTCATTACAGTAGTAAATATGAAAACAGAATTCATTTAGGATACCTAATTGATCATTACCATGTTCTTGCCCTCTTAATCGCAATTGGCAGTCTTACTCTATTAACAGAGGAGCTCAATTGCGCGAGTTGACAAGCGCATTGTAATGTAAGTGAACCAAAGTTAGCGAGGCCTTTTAAATGATTAAGCACTCGAACAACAGCTACTATTTTTATCAGTTAGGAACGATAATTCGCCGACTATCGTTGAGAATTTTCATGACATATGATATAATTACAATTAGCCTATGTCCGACCTCGTGGTCGATGCTCGTTCACTAGCAGAAAACTGAGGTGAACAGCTAAGTGTAAAATATTCTGAACGCGACTAAACTAAACTGGGTGGACTTGCAAACCTCATCCCGAAAGATGTAAGATAAAATTTGATTACGAAGTGGAAAAAAAAAACGCAAAACCTAACTATATGTCAATTGTAGAAAATTAAAATTTTTTATCAAATAATAAATTTATCTTACGGCTCGTGGTAATTTCTTACCTATAGCCATAAAGATTGAACTGAGGAAAAATTAAATTGTAGGGGCAGTTCCGCTTTATGAACCAGGATATGGAATGGTACATTTGATAGCCTGAAAAATGAGCAGCCCTTTATACCATCCGATAACTTTTCGGCAGGAAAGGGATATGCCCATTACCTCAGGGATCATGTCATTCTCCCTTACTGGTAAAATAAAGCGAAACTGTCGATTGTACACGGTATCGAAAACCGTACAATCTGATAGTTAATATATGTATTCTGAAATTAAGCATCGTAAAAATGGCTCATCGAATTCCAGATGCTACCACGAATATCAGTTCATTCCCCGGAGTGCGGGTTGGGACAATGCCACAAATGAACTGATCACACGAGGATCCAGCACTGGAACTCGACAATACAAATCTTTTTTCCGTGTGTGTGTGACCCAACAACGCATCTGGTCAGGCATGCCACTAAGACATGACCGCAGCCACACTCACACCGAAAATGTTTCTCCACTTTTTCATGTTCAATTATAGAACACATGATTTAGATTGGTTGTATAGAACTCCAGAAAAAAAATGGAACTCGTATAGAAACTTTAATAGATTTGGAACAGTTGTTTTGTCCCTGTTTTGGGCGCCATTTGAAACAATGGTGCCTATATATATATATATATACATATATATATATATAAATTTTAATTTTTGAACTGGTGTTGTGCTCATTTTGGGCGCCACTTGAAACAGAACGACTTCTACTTGCGTAGAAACAATTCTGATTCATAGAATTTTGCCGTCGTCCGATACGTACCCCATGCGGCGTCGGTTCCCGCAGCTCAAGCTGGCAGAGGGGAACGGTGTGGGTTTTGAGGTACTCAGACTACGGCCTAGATTACCGCATTTTTTGAATATGAAAAGGGGGAAAAGAGACAACATAATGCCTGCCATCAAATTGTGGATATATGGAAGAGATATTGGGACCCGGACCCAATAGGTGTTGAAGTATGCTCCCCGATGTTTAAGGTTATTAAACCGTGATTGTTAAATTAATTTAGGGTAGCATTATCACCCAACAAAAATTTTTAAACGTGATTTTTCTTATCTTGGCTTACGGCCCTAGTGGTTAGTAAATATTAAGATCCGCAAAACGTTGCTGGTAGAAGGGTGTGCAATGCCTGAGGCACTGTTGCTTAAGAACCACCCGTCCCTTTTTCCAGAGGGACAACCAACATACGCTCTGCGGATCGGTACCGCTTGGATTAGTATGACGAGTATGATTATGTTGTATACTTACCAAACAGCCGGGCTGCTACTGCTGATTTCCAAAAGTTCAAATATTTTCACCACAAACAATATCGAAAACACAAATGGGTTAACTGATACTCCCGATCAACCGCCACAAAATAAAACACTATATACTTAGTTCACGACTTAAAATTTATTGATGACAATCTTTGTCAAATTTCACTGAATAAATTTTCACAAAAACTACAAAAAACACTCAAACTATAAATAATCAAAATATAACTCGACGTTTGTTTCTTTTTACTGCACCACACGATCGCCTCTTTTAAAACTCCACAATAAAAACTGACCACTAAAACTGGCCAAAACTAACAAAAAACTGACAAAAACTGACCCCTAAAACTGGCCAAAACTAACAAAAAACTGACAAAAACTGACCCCTAAAACTGGCCAAAACTAACAAAAAACTGACAAAAACTCACCAAAACTAACAAAAAAACTGACAAAAACTGACCCCTTACCAAAATTTTGGTACGGTATTTATACATATTACTTGGTTGAGGCGGGAGGGGAAAATTTTTAGTACAAAATGTACTACTCTCTCAACCAAATATAATTATTTCTGCCATATTGGCAAAATGTATAGATACCGCCCATTTAAAAGTGTTATAAAATAAACACTTGGAGAATTTATATGTGCCACGAAAGTTGCAACGTTTTAAATTCCTACTTAGGTCTTGTGCTTAACTCTAAAGTAGAACGTTTGCTTTTCGCGTACACAATCAAAACATATGGATATGTAGTCCAATTACAAAACATTTATTTACGTTTACTCATTTGCATTATATACTTTCTACGTTATATTATGAATGAGTGACGTAGTTGCAATTGGATAACGTACACAAAAGAAAATATTTTTATATTTGCTGTATTGCACCTCATACCAATTTTTAGGTATATTAATGCAACAGCAATCATAAAGAAAATGAAATAATTCCGCATGACTCAGAATTTGATGAATTTTGGTGAAGATGGAATCTCCAAAATCATGGTGGAATTACTTTGATACCAGGGAAGATACAGTGGATTTGGGTATTTGAATTGATAACGGAATAAATTCCGTTACAGATGTAACCTTGATTTGAATTTGCCATTTGTTTTGTGGCTACACGATTTGTTATTTGGAGAAATACGCCAATGTTGGTATGTATTTGCATTCGTGTGGCTGCGGCTTTACTGTGCGGTCTCATCCAATATTGCTTTGCAATTATTTGCAATCGATTTCTTTGATAGTACACGTTCAAAATAATTCCGGATCGTTATATGTATATGTTACGGTTAAAGTGTATAATTGGTTATTATATATAATTACCGGTAATTATACATAATTACCAAATCTCTTTGGTTAAAGTGATAAAGTTTAAATTTTAAATATATTATATGAAAGTTTAAAACTATAATAATAATAATGGCGTAATTTTACTTTACGTATACATCGAGAAAATCAGATAAACAGTAAAAATTTAGAAATTTTTAAATGTAGGATAGTTTGTCAACAGTTTTAGGAGGGGGAAGTTAAAATTTTCCGGAATTTTTTTTAGTTTTTTAAAATAAGGTAAGATGTTTTTGATTTTTTTTTACGCTAGGATTGTGTATCTTTAATTTTTAGAAATTACATTATCGTAATTTCCTCAATAATTTTACTTTTCCGATTTTTTTTTAAAATCATGTAACATATACATATTTATTCACATACAGAAAAAAATTACAAATCGTTTTGCAATCAATAGTAATCGGGCATACAGCTTTATGCTTTCTTCGACCAAATGGCACAAAGGGAATGCAATGGATGCAAAGGGAATTTTCATCTACAGATTACGATATGTTATGAAATGAAACACATCTATGACCCCGTGTCGGAGTGGAAAACTCATGGGCCGACCCATCTTCCCTGCGAGTATAGGCTGGCATGGAGCTTGCAATGTGCAGATGGTTATGAAAATCGGACCTATAGCCGTTCCTTTTTGATTTGGCAAATGATGCGTAAAGTAAGACGAAAAAATAAACCGCGAAAGAGACGGGAGTGTTTCGGCCCCAAAACAGATGGCATATGCTAAAAAGAAAAAAAAAAACTTTATGCTTTGCAAATTTTGCATTTACAAAGCGAATTCCAAAATTTCCCGAAATTATAAAAAGAAATTTTCAGCATCTTGTTTATGTTTTCAAACCAAACATTATTGTGTTATGTCAAAATGTTTGGCTAATATGTAAATGGCCGTAGGATGATTTGCAATAGTAAACATCCTTATTTTTGAATTATTGTTTGATGTTTAGTAAAGAAAATTAATTGTTTGCTTTAATTGTTGCTCCCAGAATACAATGAAAATTTTTAATGACGAAACTCGCCGTAGAACCTAGAACGCCGCTAGAAACCAAACGCAAACTTTATAGATTAAAAATCAATAAAATATTCATAAAACTCCTAATACAATTGTAACAGGGCTTTGCTTTTACTGTATGGTCAACAAAAAACTAAATTCGCATCTCTACAGCCTAAGCGAATTGCTTATTCGGAATCAAACTTCATACATAACCTTTTTTCATTAATTGGGATATACTTATGAAATTTGATAAACATCTGTGTAGTGGAAGTGTCAGCTTCCTTGGGAGCTTTTAATTTATGTAATGGTGTGTAAAATTTATAAATATCGTCAAGGAATTAACAACAATCAAACAAATTTAATCCTTATGTGAGTGATTGCACTTTTAAACGTCTAGCTTTGTATGTTTCAATCATAATGAAAAGTTTTAATTTTATGAGAACTTCTAGTTCAATTGATAGATTACGATCACACTTAAAAATGAGAAATTTTACAACTTGGACGCATGTGAGAGCAAAAAGTAGTTTAGTTGTACGAATTAGAGTAACAAAGGTACCCGGGTACCTTTATATATTTTACACTATATTTGAAAGAAATAGTATGCAAATATTTTATATTTTTGTGTTATACGAGGGTATATCAAAAAGTCTTGCAATATCATATGAAAAAAAAGAGTGAGTGAGACAACAATATATTTTTCAAAACCATTTTTTGTCGCGATGAAACTTCTAGAAGAACATTTCGATGTAATTTTTACAGTTCGTTTGTTTTTGTCAATTTAGTAAAACGTGTTTTGAATTTTTCTTAAAATGAATGAAATTGAATATCGCGCCGTTATTAAATTTTTCTGTAAAGATGGACGAAATGCAATTTATATATTCAACTACATATCAAAAGTTTACGGCGAATCTGCACCATCATATGCCACAGTAACAAGGTGGGTAAAATTATTCAAAAGTGGTCGGGAGTCATTAGAAGACGACAACCGCTCGGGTCGGCCAGCAGATGCTATTAGCCATGAAAACGTAATTTTGGCCGAATCTGTTGTATTGGAGGACCGGCGTATTTCTGTTCCGCGGTTAGCGTGGAGACTTTCTCTTTCATACGGTACCACATATACTATATTACATGACCACCTTCACATGTCGAAAGTAAGTGCGCGATGGGTTCCCCGTTTGTTGAATGCAGAACAAAAAAAAATGCGTGTTCAAACTTCAAAGGCGATTTTAGATATGTACCAAGAAGATCCAGAAAATTTCTTGGATAACATAATAACAGGCGATGAAACATGGCTTCATCACTGGGATCCGGAATCTAAACAAGAATCGATGCAATGGATTAAACGTAGTGAACCACCACCAAAGAAATTCAAAACTCAACCGTCTGCTGGTAAGGTTTTGGCAACAATTTTTTGGGATGCTGAAGGAATTTTGATAATCGATTATATGCCACCGAAAACCACAATCACAGGCATATATTACGCAGAGGTTTTGCGAAAATTGAAAAAAGCGATCCGGGAAAAACGGCCAAGGAAAGTTAGGAAAAAAATCTTGCTTCTTCACGACAATGCACCAGTGCACAAGGCTAATATTGCTCAAGCTGCATTAAAAGACTGCGGCTTCGTGGAAATTCCGCATCCACCGTACAGTTCAGACTTGGCACCCAGTGACTACTTTCTGTTTCCCAATTTGAAAAAAACACTAAGGGGCCGGAAATTTTCCAGTGACCATGAAGTACAGTCTGTTGTAAATGAATATTTCATGGAGCAAAAGAAATCTTTTTTTTTAGAGGGTTTAGGCAAGTTAATTGATCGATGTGACAAATGTATAAACCTTAAAGGAGATTATGTCGAAAAATAAAAATATTGCTGTCTCGCTCACTCTTTTTTTTCATATGATATTGCAAGACTTTTTGATTTGCCCTCGTATGTCATTGTATTTCATTGTTTTATATTTCTGTTTATTTATTTCATTTAATTTATGTTTATATTTTTATTTATTTCAAAAAAACTGACCAACATTTTTTTATTACTATCGATCATTTTTTTCACTGATGTGATATGTTGGATAATTTACGTTTTTTTACAGAATGTTCTTCGAAAACTGACATGTTGCATGCTAATGCAAAATTGTTTTCAATTTATGTAATTTTAGCAAAATCCGTTATAGATTACGAAATTGCAAAAAAAAAAATAGTTTTAAGAAAAATTGCATGTAGGGTACCCGGGTACCTTAGTCACTCAAATTAAGATATTTTTTCTTCACTCACATGAGGGTTAAAGATTAAATTTTCAACAAGGGTTGACCTTGTTGGTTTTCTGAAATTTAAGCCGGAATAAATAATTTTTGGTTATACAAGACGGTTTTACCAAAAGCTCGGTATAACTTTAATTATGCGCTTTAGAAATTAAGTGTTGGTGTTTTCAAGATCTATATATGCATTCGTTTTAAAAGAAAGTGGGGTAAAAAAGAAAGGGTGTTGAACACAACATGAAGTTACCAAACTCAGGATAAGCACATTATTTAATAATTTAATGAAAAAAAAGTCATTATACTAGGATTTTGAGTTGCTAGATTTATTATGGTTTTAAGTGAATCATATTTACCGAAACAAATTGTTTACGGATTAGAGGCCTGCTACAATTTTAATATGTGTTGTATGAATATTTTATTTATTATTTTAATCCATAGAATTTGAGCTTGGTGAAATAATTTTTTTTTTATCAAAATTATAGTCATTTCCATTAGTATTTTACTAAGTAAAAGAATGTAAATCGTGTGGAAATTTCGGTTAGAAAACAAGGTAGGTGAGCCAGTCTAATTAGTTTTAAATAGAAATACCTTTTAAACTTAAACACTAGAAATGCAACTAAACCGCAACATTATCGACTACACGATTCCTTTTTGGAATTTTGATTGAAAATTCTTTGGAAAAAGGGCAGTCTCAAAACAAAAAGAATTTCAGCTAAAATTTCCATTAAACCTTTAAATATTCGTAGAAAAGTACTATTACTACTAACATTATAAACTATAAACAATTTTTATCTATATTTTTCCACAAACCTAGAGAAAACCACTGCGACAGTTTTTCAAATTTTTAAAGTTAATAGTAAATAATGAAGATTAAAAACGGGGAAGGAGAGGTCCTCGCATGAAACTAATCCTCCCACAAATCATCTCTCTCTAATGCTACAAAACATTTATAGTAAAACAAACCACTTTACTTTTAAATGTTTCACTTAAATGTTTCTCTTAGCTTCTGACTGAACATATGTAACCTGTGGCGGACAACAACTGTTTGTTCAAATCGATTCGAAATTCGAAAAAGTCGAATGGCGGTATGTTATATCATTTTCGAATCGCGATAATGATAAAGTTTCATCATTTAAAACCAAAGTAATAATAAATGTAGCTGACATTTCATTTTCGAAAAAGTATTGCAAGATTAAAAAACGATAATAGACGAAAATACCAACTATCACTTTTTTCGATTAGATTCTCAAAGTCCATTCGATGCGAAATGATGGTACAACCTGGTCTATAAAAAGAGGGCTTAGGTGTCAAAAAATCATTTTTCATTTTTTTGTCAATTCGGATAGAGTATGAGACGCACTTTCACATGATGAAAACCAGAAAGTCATAATTTGTGGAAAAGTTTGCTAAAATGAAGAGAAAACAGCGCACCAACAGAAACGATTACATTAACGTGATAATGAAAAAATGGCCGGCGCGATAACAATAATAACATTTGTAAACTCAATCTAACGTGATTAACTACGATAATATTCCGAGCAGAAACAACATTTAACGTCCTTGAATATAGTTAGACCAAAGGCAACGCAGCTAAAAGGAAACAACTAACGCGAAAAAACTAATGCAACCAATTTTTTACTTTTAACAGCTAGTTTCTCGATAACTAGTTTTCGCATTTAAGCCCTCTTTTCATACACGAGCTACCCAATTTCGTATCAACCAATTATATGATTTAATGTTTTAGGTCTAGTAGATAAGTAAAACAACAGTAATTTTCATAATTTTTATTCCCATTTTCTGACCAAAATTTGGCTCCATGTCACATATGATTATGTTACTGACATAAACCACTTAAATGAAGGCTTTTTTCGAGAAAGTGTGTTTATAAACTGTCTGGTTTTTTTTAGATTTCTTTAGAAAATAATTGCCAAGTAATCTCACTCAATACATTGTTTTTATTTTCAATTTTTTTTCAAGTCACAAAACAAGCTTTGCTCGAGCAAGACTCGGGCAAATCAAAAAAACAATCGAACTACCTCCCCGAATCACGCTCGAGCAAATCACTCAAGTGGTTAATAATTTGGATTTTAGATATAACGCCTAAATGTTGTCTTAGTTGTTTCGCTAGTTTGATTCCATGACAGTATCTCATATAGCTCACAAAATCTCAATAAGGCTCAACGGAATTATGCCATAATTGAGCTAGAACGTCCGGTAGCAATATTAGCTATTAAGAAATTCCAAGCATACCTAGAGGGTTACGACTTTACATTTATTACCGATTACACTAGTATAAAGTTGCTCATGTACCAGTGTAATTTAAGTGGAAGATTGGCACGTTCCAGCCTCAAATTAATAGGATTCCGATTTTCTATTCTTCATCAACGTAGAGAGAATAATATAGTATCAGAAATGCTATCACAAATTCATTGTGATGAAGTTCGTGAATTCCAGGAGAATATTACAGAGGAACCTGCGGATTAAACATTAATGGAGGAAAATAATTTTAAGATGCCGAAAATACTAGCCTTTTGAACAAAATACGTGACGACCCTACCCCTACGGTGATAAATTTATTTTTATCAGATCCAAATGTTACTCTCTTATATTAAATTTCAATTTAAAATTAAGAATAAAATCGTGGTATTAGAGAGAAAGGGATATTATCCAAAAACTAAAATTTTAAATACTTAAGCGAAATCAAATTTTTAATTTATTTATGATGAAACAATTCTTCCAAAATTTTGAGTGAATGATTTAATTGAAAGTTTGGTCTTTCGGTATTTAAATTTTTTGGTGATATTGTGTCGATTCAATATGAACCTTCTATTTTCCTTTTCTTCTATGCTGCTATTTTTACTAGGAAAACTCGGTGCATTTATTCAAGCAAGCTATAAATTTAAATAAACATTTTGAAATAAATATCGAGTGGCTTTGAAATAATGAAGAATAGAAGAAAAGATAAATAGAAGATGTACAAGGAATCGATACCAATATCCATGTACGGGTTTCTTATGTTATAAACAGTTTTTTTCAGAAACGGCTACGAGAAACAGGCCAAAAATATTTCAGTCACAAAACGAAAAATATTTCGGTTATAAATAAGGTAAATGTCAGTCAAGCAAGTGTTAGACTGTATTAAAAGACATGGTTCTGGAACTGAACATGTAAATAAGATTGCGGGCATTTCAAGATTGTAGAAGTAGTGGATGTCCTAATTAGTTGATTAGTTATTTGGTAGGATGGAAAAGTCGCTTCTCTTTTGTAGTATATTCCTCTTTCTTACTTTCTGTTGGTGCTATATTCCATGTATAGAGTGACTTATTTGAGTACATAGCTAAAGAAACCAAAACATTTTTGCTAATTATTTTTTATCCTTTAAGCGCTTTTATTACTAAAAAGTTGAAGCTTATTACCAAAAATATTTCACCCACGTACTGAAATAAAACAATTGAACATAATAAGAAAATCGACCCCTATATACAAAGTAAAACCCATAAAATATATTTTTTCTTAAACAATTTTATTGTTCTACGGGCCATCAAATTAAAATGATGTAAGTAAATGTTATATATTAAAACGAAAGAACAAGTTGTTAAGAAAATAAAAATCTCCAGTTTCGATGGAATATGAACCTTAAACCAAAAATAAAACAAACCAGGGCAAAAGTAATCCAATTAATCAATCTCGACGCTCGCACCAACACAATTTCCATTAAAAATGTGTATCCAACTTTTTGAACTCCTAAAACATTGTACACTCATATTAATGTTTTAATATCCTTAATTTAATTTTTATTATACATTTGGTAGTATCCATATGTATAATAGTAATAAATGCCTTGGCTTTATACTTTATGTACTGTACACTCTAGAAAATGTTGAAAATAACCATCACATACGGTTCATTCGTATTATTTTATAGATAATATACAATTTGTGTATGTGTATGTGTGGCAACTCAAATATGAAGCACTTAAGTTAATGACTTTTTTCATTACTCCGCATCTCCAAAATTCTTGTATATATCTTTCCATAGAATCCTCCTCCCATCACTTGTACATACATAGCGTATATATTTTCCAAATAATAATTTTTTACTTTAATTTAATTTTCGAAATTGGGGTTTTGGATTTTTATGTTCGATTCATGTATCATTTTTTACTTGCCTTCCGTTCTTTTTGTACTGGCTGTAGCTCAATTATACTGCCATATTGGGTATACTTATATAACAACAAGGAAATTATCTAACCTTTTAAGCAAATATGAAATTAAGAAAATACTTAGTCCATTAACCGGGGATCTGCATAGATTTTATAGAGGTCTGGATAAGGGCAACAGTTGATTTTTCACGCAAGGTATTAATATGTAAAAGTACTAACAGCCAACCCCATAAAAATATATAAAATAAAAGAAACATAAATTAAATTATGGTTTTTAATAGGATATCCAATTAAACAATAAATCATTCGCACCGCAAATTCTGTTATATTTTCCTCCAATTAAATAATACCCCATCCAAACCGTGCTTCTGTTCCGTTCTCTCTTTTTATAATATACCCACGTGCCTTATGACCGGCACAAAATAAACACAAAAAAATATGAAAATTTTCACCATCTCTCTTCTTAAGATACGTTATGTTCATAATGTAGTACTACTGTGCTCTACAAGACATTCTTTCTTATCATTGATTTTCCCTCAGTCATTGTATTATCCTATTAAAAAATTAAAATAATTGTGAAAACATCTAAAACAGAGAAATGCGAAAAAATAAATAAATAATAATAATTTAATGATACTAAGAAACTGAGGAAAATGACGGCGGGCACACCAACAACACAATAAAATAATAATAAGAAATAACAGGAAGAAAACATTGACACGAAGAAGAAACAAAACTGAATAAAATGATTAAAATCATTTAATTAATGGAGCAGTTAAATGTATCTTATTATATTCTTCTTCTTCTTCTTCTTCCCGTCGTAAAAGAACCCATCTACCACTAATTCTTCTTATTCTTATTGTTGTTGCTTTTTGTTAAAGCGCTTATACATACAACCAATCCACTATAGTGGAGCAAAAACTGAACGTACGAAACAGACAATTTTCTTAGATTACTTATGTACATACATAAAAAATTTTCATTTTATTTATTCTTTTTATTAATTATAAAATATATTTTATGTTTTCAATACATACATGTTACATAGATATGATTGAAGAGATAAGAACGGGAAGTATTTTGCTTTATTGCCAGGAAATGGAGGAATGGATATATTCACCAGTATGATAAAATCTCTGTGCGTTTGTGAATTGCAGGCTATCTTGATGTTGAATGCGCATCTGTACTAAGAATGTATGAATGACCATAGTGAATAGTTTGTATCAACAATTGTAAAATTCAATTTCCATAGACAGAGAATATAACACAGTACAAACTATGGTTGATCGATAGTGTATAGAAAATACTTTATTTAAAATAAGAAGCATGGTTAGACTAGTCCTGCAGCAATACCGTGTAAGTTCTTTCTTCTAACTTGTAGGTGATATTTGGGGGCTTGTTCTTCGCAATTTACTTTCGCAATCTACTTTTCGCAATTTACTAAAGCTTTACGTTACTGGTACAGGTACGGATGGGATACTAGCAATTTTATATAATCTATAATTTGTTCAACATATTGATTAGGTGATATACGCTGCTACAACTAAACAAAGGATTGCCGTAAAATGAGGAAAGGTGCCTTACTCCAGCTGAGTATACTTGTCTTCATTCATTTGCTTGATGGTAGATAACGTTTATGTGGTGTGATAACTTGAGCACTACCCCTCTATATATAAAACACTACCAAGTGAGCAGTCTATACAGCCCCTATAACAAACCCAGACCTAATTTTTGATTTCTTCCTATATTAATTGTAATAATCAGTTTCGTCTAAATGCTTCTCTGGTTCCGTGAAATTTGCATCCGTTTCGATCAGGGATTCTGTTGGGATATTTTTGTATTTCAACTAGTGAATCTAATTAGACTAAAATAATTCTTAAGTAATGACCCATCACTATTGTTACTTCGTAGTGTTTTTAGTATTCCAATAAAACTACATATTATAAGATGATGAAAGATGGAACATATTCATATACACTGTGAAGAAATAATATGGCTTTATTGATTATCTTAAAATATATTAACCCAAACATTTTTAAAAATGATTTTGCATTAATACGCTCCTAACCATATTCCCCTATACGGCCTATCCTTTGGCATATCTTTCTTGTTTTTACGAGGCTTAAACATTTTGAATATTAGTTACCGCAATTTTAAAATTAAGCAGCAGTTGACAAAATATATCTCTATAATCGTAATAAGTTCGATTATTATTTTTAAATTTCAAATATACAATTAAACTAGTTGCCGGCCCATCACAACCCTACCGCTTTAGATGATTTGAAAAATGAAATCTACTTAGACTTAAATCACATGAAACCCTCCATTCACCAAATTATTGCACTGTAGTGTAATAATTTGGTGAATGCATTCATCCTTCGAACAAACATCTAACTAGCAGTTCGACCAGCTATAGCGAACATACTTAATTGATAACGATATATTGTAAGACATTTTTCTTGCATTATTAACATCACAACAACCCATTTTCTGATGGTAACATAGTATAGCATACGCCTATCAACAACATTCAATTATCGTTTTGAAGGGATCCCACACTGAAAAAAAAAAAAAATTCAAACACTGATTTATTTATTTACGAAGATATGGTCCAATTATATAAACTAACAACAATTTAGTGAACCACACACCACATTGTGAGCATGAAAGATGAGTAATTCAATTTTTCTAAAACTTCCAATTGGCTTCGTAATAGTCTTCAAGAACACTCCATCAAATACAAGACTGGTTTTAATTGACTTCCTATAACACCATAGCTATCAGAAAATAAAGAAACGAGCAGACTTCGGGACTGCTATAATGGAAAATTTAAAAAATTATCATTCCATAACTCAAAAATAAACAAGATCATAATTCCAGCTACGATGATTGTTTAAGAGCTAATTAAGATTAAGAGACACGGAGTACGTAACAACGAAATCCAGCTCAAACACCTAAATAGCTGTCACAAGGGCACGCCCGGCGAGTAAGTAACAGTGGACTTCTACCAAAACTAAATTTTAACCATTGCCCCGGCAAAGCTAAAATTATGAAGCAACCAGATGTTAGGCGATTAACAATGTGGTTTACATTATAAAAAAAACAATAATTATTCGCAATTCGCTCTGAGAATGATACTAGATGCTTTTTAGTGTCAAGGTCTTTTTAGAGAAGTATGTTATGAGAAGCCTTGACATATACATATAAGTAGTTCTTCCATCAAAGTTAATATCTATATGTAATTTGTTAGTAAACGCGGTTTTCAATGTAAGGTTTTAATTGGTGGTAAATCTTCACAAGAGTCCGAAATATGGTGAAATATCGTTGAAGTGCTTTCTGCTGGCTTTATAAGGCCTTCTATCACTAAGGGAGTTAAACCAATCATTAACCTACCATTACAAATAAATTTACTATTTATATGATAAATTAATTAAACTAACAAACAGCAATTGGATCGTTAGTTTCATGAATTAAGAACATTTTATCCAATGTGATGAGGTGGGTTACCACCATTGGTAAGTGATACTTTTTAGAAGAAAACAATATTCTTGTGGTCTCGGATACTCTTTGATGAACAACCGAAATTGTGAAAACATTGATCCTCACGCGTTTTAACAACGTTTAATGTGCCAATATCGATTTTTGTTTACGATTTTGGATTTTGCGTTTACATAACACATAAAAAATTATACATTAATCTTTAATACTTTTATTTCAGTAGATGTTTATAGTGACTGAGACAATTTAGGAAAACTAAATTTTGATAAATGCAATACATTAAAATTGATGGGCCATTAAAATTTAACTTATACTAATCAAAAATAAATAATTTTGTTTTGTTAAATTAATTTTTGCACCTGAATGGTTTGTTGTGAACTATGAAAGAGACACGACAAAACTAAGATACAAACAACGACACTAGTAAGAGAGACGAGTAAGCTTTTACCACCAATTTGCTTCGCTCTAACGATCATTTAAATTCCCTTAACTATTCGACCAAACAGATTTATAACCGACCAACATTTTTACTTGTAAGATGCTTTTAGAAAACTGTTTAACCCTTTAAGTGCCAACATGACTTTTAGAGAATTAGGTAAAAGTGCTTAATAGATAAAAAAAAATTGTAATTAATTATTTTTATTTAAAATATGAGTAAATTGTTCCATTTATCAATATATATCAGGAAAGCGCGATCGTGCTCTTTGACATTTTTGGCAAGTATATTGAGGAACGTGATCGCGCTCCTTGGCACTGAAAGGGTTAAAGAAGGACTGTGTTCCCTGTTCCTAGTCTATTTGTTACTCACTTGAACTACATAAACAATTTGTACAAACAAACTATACAATATTATAGTCAAATGATATTGCTTATCTTATTTGAATGAGAAGTCCGTTTAAGTAAGAAAATACACTCATAATACAGTAAACTTTAGATTTCGCACCATATCGATATGCCATCAACTGTGTCTAGTCGATCAAATCAACAAGAAAATGAAAAATAATAAGAATAGTTGGCAGTAAAAGAAAATGAAGAACGCACATAACAACCACCTTTCACCATTCCACGCACACTATTTCACTCCTTTTTCTGTTCAATGTGAGGCGAACACAATTCAGTATCTGTTTAGATATTTTCATATTCTACCGTTTCGAAATGTTGCAACCCTTTTCTTAACTATGTAATGAGAGTTGTTTCTATGCTTGTTCTACAATATTATTAGAAAGACTGATAAGAATCTGATGGATCTGAATTCAAGCAAATTTGTCTCAGGGCAAGAACCTTTTTAATCATTGACATTTTGTTTTTATAAGAAGTCAAATAAAATAAATAAATTAACAAAATAAAAGCGAGTGGTTTATTGAATTTTTTCTTAATTTTTATTTCTATAGTTGTATATTTTCTATTTATTTTAATATTTTTATCTGTTAGCGTATTTTTTTCAATGTCAAATTGATAAAAACGAAACGATAAAAATAAAACCAATCCATTCAATCACTAAAAAAAAAAATAATCATCTTAAATCAAATCTTAACATAATAATAACAATAAGAAGAAAATGTGTACATACTATGCTCAAGAATCTTGGAAGGAAAAATATGTATGAAATGGAAAACATCTTCCACTACACTGTGAGTTTGTGTGCGAGAGTGTGTGATACATTTTTATTCAATTTGTATTTCCTGTCTGTCTTCTGTAATATTATTTATCTGTTCTGTTATTCTTATTATCATTATTATTGTTATTATTATAATGGTTATTACTACTATTACTCTTACGAGTATTATTATTATTATTATTTTCATCTTAAGTGTATCAACAGTGTGTGTATATAAAATATATAAAATATAAGTTGATATTGTTCTTCTTCGTTTTTCCATCCATGGCTTTTCCTTCTGTACTGCTGCTTTTCTTCTCTTCCTCTTCATCATATCATCGTTGTTTTTTTTAGGTATATTATGTTAACTTACTTAAACGTTCATTTTCTTCTTTTAAAGTCATTTTATGATTGTATTTTTTGAAAACATTTTTATGTGATCAGTAAATTCAATTTTGTGTGTTGGTGGCTGATTGTAAGGAATGCATTAACTTTGATTTGATTGTGGCCTTAAGTAGATTTATAATGTTTGATTGAATTGGAAGTAAATTGTTAGAATTTTAATGGATATTGTAATATGACTGTTGTTTGTTAATTTGTTTTTACGTCGCCTCAACGGCACCATGTTAAAACACTTACGGTATATTAATTTCATTTTGGAATAGATTAGATTTGAATTTAAACTATCGATAAAGGTATTTACTAGCTTTCTGTGGGCATTGGCACCTGGGAGTAAACTTTCGTCTGCCTTAAAAATAGTGAAATAATTTTGACAAACATCTATGAAATGATTTTTGTCGTGTTAAACTTTGAGCATTTGAATCTTGCTAATTATCAAGTCACACAACAAGTATTATTATAAGTTTGGTGACCCGCTTCAGAGTCAGAAAATCGTTTTTTGCATTACCTTAATAAAACTAAATAAAAATGCTGTTATAAACATAATTTGATGATTTGCAGATAGAACTTGCTAATTTTTTTAGAAATGATGCAGACAGACATTTAGATCATACTGTATAATTATATTATAGAATGTATACTTTTTACGCTATTTGCCGTAGGCACTTGGCAAAACACACTTATACTTAATAAACACATTTTTATTAACCACTTGTTTTTTATTTCGCAAAATTATTTTGAATATTTTCAAAAAGTTTAAAAAATCCCTCGATCGATTTCGACTTATTAGATCATCATCAGGAGTATCTACTCTTGAGAGTAGATACTCCTGATGATGACCTAACAAGTCGAAATCGATCGAGTGATTTTTGAAACTTTTTGAAAATATTCAAAATAGTTACGCGAAATAAAAACCAAGTGGTTAATAAAAATGTGTTTATTAAGTATATTATAGGATGTATTTTAAAGGATATTCTGAAAATTCACTGTACTAGAATCTTGCTCGGCTATTTCTCAACCTCCTTAATATTATTCAAATTATTGATTCAAAAAATCCCTATTGAATATTACAAACTAATTACACGGCATGATGTTGTAGTGGCTTTATAAGCCAAGTGTAGTTTTTATTTAACTTATCACATCGTGATTACACATTAATTAAACACTAAACTTCGATTTTTAGTTGAATTTTTATTTATTGTTGCTTGTTACACTAATTTTTGGCTCTTACTGTCCCATCATGATTCTAAGACTAAGCTTCATTCTTACTATGTATATCAATTGTATGCTTTTTTAAAAATACGCAAAATACTTTTCATATATAAAAATATTATGCAAGTTAACCAAATTTTGCATGTGTTTGGGTTAACGATGGACACTTCGTAATCACAAACCAATCGCATGTAACTTGACTTATGCTTGTTTTTAATTACATAGAAATGTTATTATTTTACACAATATTTTATAAATGTAATTTATATAATACATTTCATGATGTCCTAATAAATTTAAGGTATAGGATCACTACAATGTATTTGTGTTTATTAATAATTTGAACTTTGTTTTTTTATTTTAGTTTTAAATTATATTTCTCCCTAGTCATTGCCGCTCAGTTGTCATTTCTCAATTGATTTTGATAGAACTCAGATTGTATGATGAAAATGAAAATCGAATAATTCCGAATACGCGTTTCTTGAAAAAATGCCAATTTGAATGATTTAATCAATTTTATGTTAAAAATAGAATTGCTATATATGAGTGTAACTCTGAGGATGTAACTCTGAAAAATGATTATGTTGGAAGGAATTAAGCCATATCCTTGCTATTAAGAAAACTGTTGTTGCCTGTGTGAAATCGTTTGGCGACATTCTAAATTATCATATGCAATATTGTTTAATTTCTTTGTGTTCTGTCATAAGGAGGAAACTGATGCTCGTTTCGACATTGCATATTGTACGATCGACTCAATAGAATATTTGGTTACAGAAAATCCGATAATTTTTTTTTCTAATGTAACTTAACTAGGCGTATTTAATTAAATATTGGAGCACGAGCGGAAAGCTCAATATTTAATTTAATAAAATATTTAATTTAATAATTTTTTACTTTTCTGTTTTGTGTTAAACACTAGTTCATTTAATTTTATGTATTGCTAAATTAGTTATTTTATTTGTTCAATAAAACTCTCCTGAGTTTATCCTGTACCAGTAATAAAGAAAGAATAGCTAACTTTAAGTTTAGAATTATATAAATATTTTCAATTGCATCTGCTAATAAACAGGAGTGTTTATGGATGGGATATTACATTTATAGAATTAAATATGAATCAAAAATTCACGAATATTTACGTTACTGGCAGGTGATAACTTTTTGTGTGTCGTGTTTAGTTACAACTAAGCTAAATTATTTTTAAAGCTTTCAGTAGACATAATAGTTGAAATTTAAATTTAAAATCTTATTAATTCATATCATATAATTTTCATATATATATTTCTTTAATACAAATTCAAGGAACAGTAATATTCTCTACAAGGGGCTTTAATAACACATTATAGGATAGCTAGTGAAAGAAAAAATATTGAAAACATTATTCAACTTAAGAAATACTTAGTAAAATAAAAAAAACCGTTAAATTAAAAATATTAAATTACAATAAAAAAAAAATGAAAAAAAATATAAAAATTTAAAACTCAAAAGTAAAATTTAATGTTTATCATTCTAGCAGCAATCTCATTCAAAACACTCTAATAAAACTCTCTGAATCTTAAAATTTTGGTGCTTAATTTCTCAAATCAATAGGTGGTGTAGTTATAACCGTATTAATATAAGGTTGTGGCAGAAGTGATTCAAATAAAATATAGTAACGAAGTTTTGGAGCGTCACACGCAACGAGACGGTGCCTTAGTTTTAAATAGAATTTTACAATTTGTTTTCTTTATTTAGAAGTATAAATTTATCTGATCAACTATTTTGTGGTAATTTATTTTGCGTCGACTTCAGTCAATTACTGGTGACATTTTTCCGAGAAACACTCTTATTTGCTCTTATTTCGACGAGAGATAGTAAAACTTAGAATCCCATCGTATTTTGAATAACATAACCCATGCTGCTGATGCTATTATTGTCACATTTTAATTGTTACATTTTAATAAAATATTACCCCACATGATTTGAAAGAAATAGTTTCAGTTTTAAGTTTTCTAGAAATTATAAACAATAAAAATCCAACCCTAGCTTCAAAAATCTCCGTAACGATTGCAGTAATAAAAATAATTTCATTATACAATTTTCAATTTAACTCTATAAAAACAAACACTTACACAATGAAATGAGAAATAACATTACAAAGCTTACAGTAGAAAAAGCTTTTCATTTATGTTTTCCACACAATTTGGTGTATTATTATTGTATATTTTCTATAATACTTCTTTTCCGTTGAATTTCTTTTCCTTTACCACTTTCCGCCACCACCATCTCTGCAATGTTCTTTTAGTGTTATTATTTCTGTTGATTTTTTTTAATTTTGTTTTTTTGGACTTTAATTAATGATATTTATGTTTTTTTTAATAATAATAAAACATTAAATTATTTTTTTGGTGAATTTTTAATTAAAAAACACAGCGAAAATAAAGAAATTTTTGTTTTTACGAAACAAAAAATAAAAAATGTGTATAATAATAATTAAAATAATAATAATTAAAATATAAAAAAATGATGATAAATTATTATATTAATTATTATTTTTGTAGATGAAATATTATGACCAAAAAATTCAATTTATGGTTTTACATTTTTTGTTTTGTTTTTTATTTTTAATTTATATTAAATTTAACTTTTTTTATTTTTCAATAATTAAAAACACTGGAGTTGTATAGAAATAATACAAAATTGTGCTAAATTTTTTCTGGTTAATGTATTTAATGTATTTGGAGATGGGTGTGTTTGCAATAAATACGATTTGAGTAGCTGATTGTTTATATATATCAAGGGTTTTTCACTGAGCGAGTCGATGTTGAAATGGAATAAAACAAGCTGTGTGTGAGGTATTAACGATATTCTTTTTTTATTTGAAACTCCCATGTATGCCATTGTTTATGGAATATAATGTCGTTCAAATGTCCACCGTGGCTTCTCATAGATCCGGCTGAATTTGATCGATTGTATTGTTTATGTTGGCTTTGCTACATTGCTTGCGGCTTAGTGACATAGACCTGCGACTGAAGGAAACCCCACAAGAAAAAGTCTAGCGGGGTGAAATCGCGCGATCTTGGTGGCTAATTCCCGTCATCTCTGCGAGAGATAGTCCTACCCTCAATTCGTTCGTTTGCAGAATGTTCATCGTTGTATCTGCTGTGTGGCACGTATCCCCGCTCTGCTGCAATTACATGTTGCCTACCTCCATATAGTTCAATTTGGACCAAAAGAAATCGGTTAGCACCGTTCTGTAGCGCTCGCCGTTAATGTTGGCATCGTTTCATATACGGAAATTTTGCTTGTTAACATAGCCATTCATCCAAAAAGATGATTTTTGATTTTAAAGATGATATTTTTAAAGATGAATTTTATCATAAGAACTTGTTGCTCGGACAATATATATATATACGAGGGCAAATCAAAAAGTCTTGCAATATCATATGAAAAAAAAGAGTGAGTGAGACAGCAATATTTTTATTTTTCGACATAATCTCCTTTAAGGTTTATACATTTGTCACATCGATCAATTAACTTGCCTAAACCCTCTAAAAAAAAAGATTTCTTTTGCTCCATAAAATATTCATTTACAACAGACTGTACTTCATAGTCACTGGAAAATTTCCGGCCCCTTAGTGTTTTTTTCAAATTGGGAAACAGAAAGTAGTCACTGGGTGCCAAGTCTGGATTTTACGGTGGATGCGGAATTTCCACGAAGCCGCAGTCCTTTAATGCAGCTTGAGCAATATTAGCCTTGTGCACGGGTGCATTGTCGTGAAGAAGCAAGATTTTTTCCTAACTTTCCTTGGCCGTTTTTTCCGGATCGCTTTTTTGAATTTTCGCAAAATCTCTGCGTAATATATGCCTGTGATTGTGGTTTTCGTTGGCATATAATCGATTACCAAAATTCCTTCAGCATCCCAAAAAATTGTTGCCAAAACCTTACCAGCAGACGGTTGAGTTTTGAATTTCTTTGGTGGTGGTTCACTACGTTTAATCCATTGCATCGATTCTTGTTTGGATTCCGGATCCCAGTGATGAAGCCATGTTTCATCGCCTGTTATTATGTTATCCAAGAAATTTTCTGGATCTTCTTTGTACATATCTAAAATCGCCTTTGAAGTTTGAACGCGCATTTTTTTTTGTTCTGCATTCAACAAACGGGGAACCCATCGCGCACTTACTTTCGACATGTGAAGGTGGTCATGTAATATAGTATATGTGGTACCGTATGAAAGAGAAAGTCTCCACGCTAACTGCGGAACAGAAATACGCCGGTCCTCCAATACAATAGATTCGGCCAAAATTACGTTTTCATGGCTAATGGCATCTGCTGGCTGACCCGAGCGGTTGTCGTCTTCTAATGACTCCCGACCACTTTTGAATAATTTTACCCACCTTGTTACTGTGGCATATGATGGTGCAGATTCGCCGTAAACTTTTGATATATTGTTGAATATATAAATTGCATTTCGTCCATCTTTACAGAAAAATTTAATAACGGCGCGATATTCAATTTCATTCATTTTAAGAAAAATTCAAAACACATGTTACTAAATTGACAAAAACAAACGAACTGTAAAATTTACATCGAAATGTTCTTCTAGAAGTTTCATCGCGATACAAAATGGTTTTGAAAAATATATTGTTGTCTCACTCACTTTGTTTTTTCATATGATATTGCAAGACTTTTTGATATACCCTCGTATATATATATATATATATATATATATATATATATATATATATATATATATATATAACTATATGTATATAGTATATATAGCGAAAAACGAACACTGCGCGTTTGTTTAATTTCATATTGTATCACACTGACCACGTAATTGCTCTACCCCCATTCAATAATATCTAAAATACGATTTAATGAAACCTTCGTTGCAAGTATAGTGATATAATTTCAACATTTTTTACCTCCTGATTCAATAATATCTAATTACATTGAGATTCGAGTCTAACATAATCGTTTTAACAAACATTCGAATAACACAACTAATTACCGAAATTATACATAAGAAAAATCTATTACAAAACATATAAATATTATACATTTTTCTTTTTTATATTCGTTTTTCTGCTCATATCTTTATATTCGTTTATAAGGAGTAGGTGGTATTGTACATACTCGGATATACTTCATCATTCTATCAGGATTTGCTATCCAAGCCGCACAGCAACATCATCGTATGAATTTGTCTCATTGTTTCTACAAAACGAACAAAACTGTTTTCCACCCCATCTTGTAATTTTCCAGTTTTAATGGAGCAAGTGAATTTATTTCTCTACATATCCCAAGCATGGTGGAAAAGTAATTAAAAAAATAAAAAACAAAATTAAAATTTCTTAATCCGTTTCTAAATGTAATTTACGGTATATTTTAGGTACATGAAGTTTGAGGGCGTATAATTTTTAAGGTAATTCTATGTCGATGATAACACTCCAATTTGTGGCAAATATTGTCAAACGAAACACCGTTGCTGCTGCGATGAAAGTTCAACGGATAACCGTCGACATTGGGCATGGTAACTTCAGTAAAGAGAATTAATTCGCGTTCCGGTTGTGAACTCCGCAAGGTCCATGCGTTATTCAGCGCCTGACGACCTCGTGCAGTCGAGGAGTCTCGTTCGCGCCTGGACTCTAAGCGGATTCGTATTGATTATGCGTTCCGGTGTTGTGAATTCGTCTTCAGCTCGAAGCGTGACCAAAACGTGAGTATGCAGATAGCCGTGCTTTGGAAACTTAATCGATTAGCACAGAGCTTTGGAAATGCCGAAGATTTCATTCACGGTGAGATCGTCCATGAAAGTCATTAATTTTATGTTAAATACTGCACTGGCTGGCCGCCATGGCGCCAAATTGAGCCAAAAACGAGAATGTTACAGTTGAAAGATGATTCTTCCATCCAGATTCAGAGGATCACCCAATGCAATGGTGTAATGTCAATCTTTGCTAAATGGGACCCACCTGACCTGTTAAACATGGCACTAGGGACCCACCTGATCTGTTAAACATGGCACTAATGTTGCTCTCGCTCGCGTCGGAAACGTAGCACTGCTGCATTCCCTTGTCAACGTATTTGTGCTTCTTCTGTAGTCTATCGCTCACGTCGCAAACGTTGCGCCGCTATATTGGCTAGTCGTCTTGCTTGCCTGGCCCTGGTTTATCTTGTTTTAATCACAACCGTTACATTTCTGCAATCACTTCTATAGTTGTGCTTGGTCCTCTTCGTTGCAAACGTTTCGTTACTGCATTAGTTTATCGTAGTGCTTGATCTTCCTGCGTTTTATTATTCGCTCGTATCACAAACGTTGTGCGGCTACACTCACTTGCCAAAACAAACAAGAAAACAAAATCAAAATTTTTATTTAACATTTAAAAATTTAAATAATAATTCTTCAGAATATTTTTTAAGTTGTCTTTTTATTTAAAAAATAGATCTGTCTTTGTCTTTTAAAATAGGTCATAGATGATGTTGAATGATTTAGCCAACATAATAATGGGGTTGGTTAATTTTTAGGATGTGGAATGATGTTCTACTTCCAAAAACTCATGGTTTCGCAATGTCTTACATGGTGCATAAATTGATATGTTTTTCAAAATGTAAGCTGAATCAATATGACAAAGCAAAATGTTACCAATAAACGCCGCGCCCAAGAGAAGTCGTCTATTTTCAAGGGTGCATATTTTATAATCCGCGCAACATGTTGAGTACGGAGACACATTTCGTGATCTTGAGATCGGTTCTACGCGCGGTCGTTAAATTTTTGAATCTTATTAGAAGTACTTCTAATTAATAAAAAATGCAAAACACTGTAACCTAAAGACTACAAAATATAAAATAAAATAATATTTAGAAATATGTATTATGTATCGGTAGATGTATTATGTATCGGTTTCGGCACGAAATCAGCAATTAAGTTTATAAATATACTTTATACTTGCAGCACAAAATACAGGTGCATGAGCAGACTTATTTTTTCAAATCAATAATCTCATCCGTTCAAAACTGATTGTTTGCTATCTATAAGTCTAAAATTCAAATTTATCCGCAATCCAGCGTTAACGGAAAGAAAAGTATGGGGTGGTTGGGAAGTTGATTGTGTATAAGTAAGTGTCGAATAGCATATAGTTGTTGTCACACAGATTGTGACGCTAAATGGAAAAATTTCCTACGATTGTGTATTTAATTTGAGAGTACTGAAAATAGACCAATATACATACGGGAACAATCACAATAACACCAATTACAATCGCAAAAAAAAAACAAAGTAAAATACAAATTTTAATTATCATTGTGGAATAGTCAATATACTGATCCTGTTGTGTTGAAACCTCTTAGATTTTCAATTAATTATTTGCGTTGGCCTCGCCTTGTTTGAAGTAATGACAAGTCGCACCGGCACACCACAATCAATTGAAATTCTAACCGCAAAGATGGAATTTCAAATTTTCGCACACACCCGAGTAATTTTTATAAACACTGTCAAATCCATAAACAATTGAAATAAAATAAATCATTTTCGAAAAATAATTTTAGATCGCTATCACTTTTATATTATTAATAATATTTTAGCGTATATTATTATTTCGTGATTGGTTTTATGGTAATCTGTCGTATATCAAAATTAATTTTTTATATTTATTTTCTATTTGGTTATGTACGTACATATTATATGCAACAATAATATATTTATAAAAAAAAAATTGCTGCATTATTATCTATGATTGAGATCAATTTTATTATGTTATTAACAATATTATTATTAATATTATATGGAAAAATAATGATAGTTGCATATAACTTGTGAAAATGCATATATTTTTTATATTTCAATTATCTCATATTGATTGGAGGTTTTATATGAATACAAAAAAAATATATAAAATCTCATTCAATATCATCTGTACTGTACCAAAATTATGCTTAACGTATTATTTATATAACATAAATATGTACATTTATATTTTTATAAAATTATCCTACGTATAAAAATATTTTATTATTTTGTTTAATGCATATAATTTCATTCAATAAAAATTAATATTAAACTATATACGAGTACGTGTACATATCCATATTATAATAAAAAAAATTCAATACAAAACAGAGAGAAAATATAAAAAGATATTATTAATAAGATAAGTACCAATCTCTTAGCAACAAACATATCAATTATCAAGTATGGAAAAATATATTATTATTATTGTAGGTAAATGTATATCAATATATTGGAAATATTGAATAAATAAAATTTTTTTCTTCCTTGATATTAACGAATCGCAGAAAATCATAATTGAAGCCAAAATATATAAAGCTTACCTGCAAATTACTAACTTGTCTTCGTATGTGCGCTAAACTAGATGGATTATATGCCATATTTGCAAATACTAATCGCTCCTCATAATCATATTCACATAATATTTTATTATCGCATAAATAAAAACGATCACCTACACAAAATCTGTAAAGAAAATGAAAATTGTTTGTGTTAATCAATTTAAGAGGATATTGCATTATGCATATGATTTGGTTATGAAGTATGATGTCATTGTCAATATATGTATTTATATGTGTATCTGGTCTATATCGAAGAAATTAAATCTAGATTAGTTTTAATAGATGTCGTAAAACATAACGTTCCTGATTTTTTAATTAAAATTGGATTGACGTTTATAAAATGCCAAAGTATGTATTATTGAAGGAGAAATTTTAAATTTTTGATAAATCAGCACATGTTTATTTTCCAGAATTTTTCACAATCGAACATTTTACACTTGGCTTTCACTGAAAAGGCATATTTCTTCTTCATACAGAGTTTTTCTTCTACAAAATTGCTACAAAGGATCTTGCTCATAGAGACGCATGGTTATTTGTTTTCCGTATTTTAATTATAAATGAGCTATGGTTGATCGGAATAACTTAAATTTCCCATGTTTCACCTTTTCATCTTCGCTCGCGAAACAGTCAATTACACTTTTATTTTTAATTATTGGTGCTCGTACTAAAGCTGTTTGAAATGCTAGGGTTAGAACTTCAAATGGCCAGGGAAACAATCAGTAGAAGCCTAAGAGGTATCTTGAAGTCGATTAAACTATAAGAAAAGATCACGGCGAGCGACGTTGAATATGTCGGATACACTAAACGCAACTAAAATAATGTTTTTATCAAACCCCGTGTTACCGCATAGTATTAGGTGCCGAATAATTTTGTAATTTTGATGTATAAGATAGAAGTGCTTTATATAAGATAGAAGTGCTTTATAAGATAGTTGAAATTTACCATCAAATAAGAGAATACACTACCCGCCACAAGAGGCTTATTTTTGTTGAAAAGAAAAAATTCCTGCGGAATAAAATCTTAAAAATATTTATTAAACTATTAAATTTGTTAACCTCCGAAGTGGAGTAACTCTGTATTTTGGAAATTTTAAATCTTTAAATCTTTTAAATCTTAAATTTAAAATTTGGTTTTAAGTATTCGATATGGATTCTAATGGTCAGGTTTCTTAACCAATATTTGGCTAGTAGGTTTTGCATTTCAAATACATATCTATTTTCATGAAAGCTTTGGGATGAATCTATCTTGTGCGCTACTCGTTCATTTTAATTAAAAATAAAATTTAGTACGTAGGACTACTTATGAATTTTGTATTGGAAATTAGGGAGAGATTTGTCGTTTAGAATTCCATTTATATTTTGTGAAATTTTTGAGGACGTTAAAGTTCGTTTCAGTTTCGGACCAATATCTGTAGAACTCATACAGGTATCCAATATGTACGGTCGTTTCTCTAAAATCTATGATCATACTCAGTCTACACACATGGGAGATCTGGAGAAGATTTATTAAAAAGAATCTTCTCTATAATTTTTTGAGTTTTTGTGCTCTATAAGTTATTTTTAGTTGCTGGAAAATCACTCAAAAAGTCTAACAGGTAACTAATACGTACCATTGTTTTTCTTAAAGGTATGGTTAATCATTATTTATTACGTATTGAAGGAGTTTGGTCCAACTTGAACCGATTCTAGAATCCCATTAATAATACAGTTTAGAATCACTATAGAACCTTACAAACAAAATTTCATCATAACTATTGTATTTAACAAAAGGCGTAGTTGCGCATTGATCTGATTTTGTACTTTTCTTTTCTAAGCTTTTTCTAAAAATTGGAAAATTCCTCCGATTTTGGTGAAATCGGTCTACCGGAAGTGGCAGTTTCCATAGAAGCTTTTTCGTTTCTTGCAAATATTTTGAAAAGTATATCATTTACAAGATAAACGATTATCAAATAAAAGATACTAAATTAAATTTTCAACAATATCGGTTCAAATCAAATTTATTAATCATCAATTTTACTCTCGTGCGCGTGTGGTGTCGTGAAAACTAAATGTTGTTGGTCCCCTATAGCCCAGACGGATCGTTTATCGGAAATGGCAGCTCCCATTTCGGTTTTCACAAATACATATTTGAAAAGTATAATATATAGCATTTATGAAAAAACGATTAAAACAAAAAATTGTAGATTAAATTTCAAGCAAAATTTGTTCAGATTGTTTTTTTATATTGTACCGGACATGACGAGGTTGGATTAAAAAAACTTTATTTTACCAAAATTCGGCATCACTACAGTCCATGCGGATTGACTATTTGGAATCAAACTTCGGATTAAATTTTCAACTAGGATTGACCTTGTTGGTTTTCTGAAAAATAAGGAGGAACAAAGCTGTTTTTTATTATATGTACAAGAAAATTTTTATCAAAAATTTGTTACGTTCAATTTTTCGATTTGGAAGTTGGATGTTGGCCACAACATATTCACTCCTTTATTTCTTTGAAGACGATTGTTTGCAATCTATTGTCTCATTGTTTAAGTAGTTAAGATAGTTAAGATAGTTTTATAAATGTTTTTTACTTTGATATTCATTGAAGGAAAGATTTCTAAATGTTTTATTTATTTTGTATTGTGTTGTCTATTTTCACTTTTCGCTTAGCCATAAAGATGAAGTTCAACTTTATTAAAAATGTGAATGTCATATTTCTGGAACATCAATGGTTGAAAAAATTATACAACGAAAGAACGTAACCATAAAAGTGGCCGAAGAAAAAATAAAGGCAGATGGTATTAAAAATAAAATAGGTAAATTTTATTGATTATTAAACATATTATATTGCAATATTTATATAAAATAAAATGTAGAAAATCATTTAAAATTAAATATTAAAACAGTTTGTTATTATTGTTGTTTCAGATTAATATATAAAAATTGATGCCACTCACAGATCTCAAAAATAGAAGATATTTTTATACATATTTCTTCTTATAAGTATTTCGCCTAGACCCTAGAGTACACACATTAACTAGCTGTTTTTCTATCCATGTGTACAGTGTAAATTAAATTTGTATTTCTACTGTTTAGCATAAAAAAATTAAGATTTATATAAAGAATCGTGTTCGAAGCCCAGATTTTGCACAAAAGACGAGAAGCGAGTGTAATTCGATTTCTTGCCCCTCTGGAGGGCGAAAAAACTAAGCAACTATCAAATACACTGCCATAAAAATAAAAACATTGCTTTGGTAGTTAAAACACATTGCTTTTGACTTGCTTCACGTTAAAAAGGCTAAAGTGAACGAGACGACCGAAGCTTTTAATTTAAAGAATTCAATGTTCCATTAGTTTGAAACTAAACTTCCAACGTCTTAGCCTCACCTCGATGTAAAAGTAATTTCTGGCTATAACCCAGAATAACCCAAAATTTCATGGAGACTATAGACTAGAATCCCTATATTATCAAGGTGTGAAATAGGTGTTTCATCATTTGATTACAACATCAATGCCAGGATTTTCTTCTGGCTTTCTGCCGTATAGCTCAGATCGTTTACGCAAATCGGACCCACGGTCGCACGGCCTTGATTTGGCTGTCTAAAGATTTGAGAGCAAACGAGGATAGCAAGTAGCTTTTTCCAGGTAACTGGTTAATGTGAAAAATAAAAGTGCGAAAATCCAAATTTGGAATACTTGCATAGGCTTTTTATTTATTTAGATACTTAAACGTAATAAAACATTTTATTTAAATGAAAGGTAATATCAATATTTTATTTAATTTTAGACGAAATTTTGTATAAACCAAAAAAAGTTAGCGCTGCAGCATACGAATTACAAAAAATAATCTTTACGGCATTGGTTCGGCATATGTCACATCTGTTGGATTAAAGATGGCTGCACTTTGCTAATTTAGCACTTTGTTATATATGTATATGTATTTTTGTCAAATATTAATACTGAAGTTTAATTATAAAATGATAACTTACCAATTTGGCAAAAATGTTTGATTACTTGCAACTAGTGATGCACCGGATCCCAAATTTTTGAATAACCGGATACCGGGCAACCTGTTTAGATTACATGATTACCCGAACCGGAAAAAGCCAAACCAAACCCAACCGAGTAGTAAACCGGTTAGTGAACCGTGTAATAAACCGAGTAACAGATTAAACTATTGTCACCCATGAATTGTCACCCATGAAATTGATTACTACAAAAATTATTCCTGATATTTATGAGAAATGCTCAATCAAAAATTTAAATAACACTGAAAAATTGCAGTTTAATTATATTTCTTTGACATCTGACATATATGGACCTGTTCGAAACGCATGAAATTTTTTTAAGTCTCGGTGGTCACTGGTTGTCTAACAAATTTGACAAAGTGTGTGTAGTGTTAAACACTCATCATTTCCCAGGAGGTCATACTGATATTGCCATTAGTGATTGCTTTGATGACATGTTGAAATCGTGGGACTTAAATATCAAAAACCATATTAATCTACTTCTACGAGACAAATCACCGTAATACGATTAGTGGGGTTAACATTACTGGTTTAAAAAATGTGTCATGTTTTATCCATATTCTGCTATTGGTATGTTTAGTGAATGTGTATTTTCACAAAAATTTATTTCCGATTTAATATCCAAGTGCCGCAATACCACAATCACTCCTAAGTTTCAACGCTTTCTCAGAAGAAAGACAGGAAATTTACATGATTCCATTGAAGTGCTTGAACTTCAAAATTATATTAAATGCCCAAACATCTTTATCAAAAAAATCCTATTGCTTGGTGGGCTAATACTTTCACAATTTTCTTAAATTTGGAGTATTAGCGCGACGATACTTGACGTCACCTCCAAGCAGCATATCTAGGGAGCGCATGTTTAGTGAAGCCGGAATTATTTATGACCAATGGAGAAACAAATTGTTACCCTTAAGTGCTGAACAATTATTATTTCTGTATCATAATCTTAAACTATTAAATTTAAAGTATTGTTGAAAATTAACTTTTTTTTAATAATTTCTAAGTTTATAGAAAATGGATTAAATTTGTTATAATTTCATGCCCATTAGTTTAAATTAAACTTAATTCAACTATGTACTGTGTTCTAGCTATAATAAAGATTTACGCTTTATTTTCTTTTTCTTTTTTATTTATAAACGAAATTTGAAATACATTCATATATTATGTATATGTACAATCACATATGTACTTGTAATATGAAATGTGTATTATTTTTTATATTTTTTTCCTACTATTTTAGGCCGGATCCGCGTTAAAACCGGATATTACAAATCAAGCCGGGTAAGCAAGGTACCGGGTAATTTCCGGGTACCCGGTACATCACTATGCAAGGAAGAATCAAGAATCTTCAAGACTTGAAATAAAAGCCGTATTTTTTGTTTTTCTTGGTTTCTCCTTATGCCATATTAAAAAGAGAACGATCGAGTACCTATCACTCAAAATTCTTAAAAAAGTTTATTTAAATCTCCAATACCCGGTCTACCTTTTGTAAATTTAATGTTCTTGTCATATCAGCTGTTATGGCCATATACACTCAACATATAATCAGATTCGACAAAAACAATTTTTTTGTTTTACATTTGAGAATTGCTCAAAACTAGTTGGACTTAATTTTGTTTTGAAAGTATAGTTTTGTTTCTTCATTCTTAAGAAATCTCACCTAGAAATATTTTGTTATTTTTGAAAAGTGAATTTCTTATGTTTCCATCATTTCCTTTATAAAACTGAAATTTTCGAAACTCTTCAAAATTTAAAATCAAAAGTGCCTTTATAAAACTGACAAGAATTTCTTGGTGAGAATCAAAACCTAAACCAATCATAAATATAATTTACCAAAGAAAATACTTTGGACTAAACTGGTTCAAAGCATGCTGTCTCGGTCTTCTGTTATGTACATTTCAGTTATTTCTAACGTAAGTGTATTGTATGTGTATAATTAGAGAATAAAATAAAAAACTTAAACAATGCAAACAACTAAATTATAATGTATAAACTATGTTATTAATTAAATATTTATATCTAAAACTAACTATTTTCATTTGTTGTGTATTTTAAAATTTAATTAAATCACGCACATTAGTATAATATTTGCATGTAATTCGATACGATTGAAGTGATTATAAAATTAAAAAAAAAATGTTCGTAAGTATTTTAATTACATTAACCGTTTGAGTCCCAGGGGGTATTGAAAAAACACTGTCGAAAAATCCCAAACAGCGCGACCACGCTATCTCTAAATGAGAGAGGAAGATGAAATGAATGAGATGAAAAGGCTATCTATTGAGACAAACCTATTGTGAAATGTACTCTTTACATTAAAAGGAGCTGTGTGATGTACTTGCTTCAGCAAATCTGAGCGCACGACTTCGACAATCGGTAACGCACCGTCAGTTGTCGACAATGTTCGAAATGTGCTGGATTTTTCCCGCTTGGGACTCAAACGGTTGAAAAACTGAGTCTAATATTTCTTTGAATATACAACATGAAAATTTCTTGCTACTGGAATGCGAATAATTATTTATGTTTATATTTTAGAATTTATTACATGTGAGAGCGAATTTTAGATGCAAATGCAGTGCATGAAAACATTTTAATGGTCTAAGAAACGCGAAAGAAAACTCTGGTCGTTTTGAATTATTAAATTGGAGAAATGTCACGAGGCAGATGAAACTAACGTTTCAGTTATATGTAACTACCTACGAGTTTGTATGTGTGTGCCTACATATGTAAATGTTTATATTTTATCTGCATTAAACACGCAAATTAATAATCTTAGAAATATGTACAAACATAAAACCGCAAAGTAATTTAATTTTATGTTTTACATAAAATACAAAAACATAATCATCTGGCTCACATTATAAAATTAATTATTTATTCTTATAAAACATATTCTTAATAATTTAATCACACATTTTAATTTGCACAATGAAACATTTAATAATAATCATATTTGTTTGTAAGGTATGTATAATGAAAAATAAAAAGCAAAGATGAAGTAAATATAATGATTAATATAATTATTATTATTTAATAATAGTAAAGAAAAGTAAAAACAAGAAAAATTGGTAATAAACGAATAACTATCGACGAGACAAATACTCGTACAGTAAAATTACCTGTGATTACATTGTTGACATGCAAAACATTCTAAATGATACACATTACTTTTAGCACGCATTACCATCTCAAATGCCGGTATTACTTTGTTGCAGGCAGCACAATAGCCTGTAGTACCAAATAACCTGAAAGTAAAAAATGACAAAATTATAATTATTATTTTATTTATGGTGATTATTTATAATGGCCAGGCGATTTAATGGTTAACGTTAAAGATTTCTTTTTATACTCGATTTTGTTAACAGTTGGGGTTTATGGATCGATTTTGAGGTGTACGTGTTTTATCCATCTGAGCATGTTTTAAAATTGAGATGTATGATAGAGTTTCAGTTTAATTTAATTTGTGTAATTATTTGTGCTGCCTAGCTAATTTTTTTGTTGTTAAATGTAATAAAAATAAAAACCTATAAGTAAACTTTCTATTGAGGGCGATCTAAAAACCAAAGTATTATGAAAATCCTTTCGAATTCATTCTTACAAGGCGGAATTGTTTGACGATATGGTCGTTATTTTGAGCTAATGACTATTTTAATAAAAACCATTCTTTAACAGACTTTCTTTACTATATGCCAATATATATTATTTACAAACCAATTATTCTAACTGTGCACCTACTGTGCACCATACACCTAATGTGTGGTTATCCCAAGTAATCAACTTAAAGTGTGTGATTTCGAAATTAATTGGCATACAAAATGTGATATATGTGTAACTAATGTAAAGAATAATAAGTGTTGCTTTGTTGCCTATTTCAGTACTTGCCATGGAAGCTATCTTCCTATGTGTAGACCTTTTATTTAGATAAATCTTGTTCTTCTGCTTGTCAATTGAAATGCAAATGAGGTTTAATTCTTTGGTCCCTTGAATATTTAACTGTTAGGATCGAAAATAACATGCCGCTTGAAATGTTTTTACTAACGTCTTTTGGGTATTCTGATTTTTGAAAATTTAGGGAAACTGTTAGGAGACTGAAAAATAGGGCCAATCTATTTAATCTTCAGATTGATTGAGGTAACTTTCTAGCAGCTTAAAATTAATATAAAAAATCCAAGATCCGATCGCAGGACTTCTTGGGTTAGCTTTTGTGAAGAATAATTAATAGAATTAATCGACTTTCAGGAATCACTATCTTAACAGGTCTCTGGTTAAAAGTGATTCTTGCAGACTGAATGTATGGCGCAATGTTTAAGGCTAACCTCTTTCTTAGTTATAAGTTATTTTCCCTAGGGGTTTTCCTTAGATTATTGTTAATCCGCTCGATATGAACTTAGATTGTAGGCATGCCCCTCTCGATATTCTGTATTGGTGTTTATTCTTCTTCAAACCTTGTAAAGCTAGTGATCTTGATGGAGTTTTCCGAGGCGAATAATAGCTGAGATTTTGCATTCGGAATTACTTAATTCTATTGTTTCAAGCATGTCACAATCTTTTTTTTTTTTAATGAAAGTATTAATCATCCAAAGGATTTAATGTCCTTTTAAGGTCAATTAATACTCTCCTTTTCATTCACGCACTCACCTACCCATTCATCTACTCACACATTTACAGTATACCACCTGCACGTTGCAAGCTCCATGTCAACCTGCACACTGACATGGACGGTGGGTGGGTTCTGAATTCTGCACTCCAACAGAGGGTCTAAGTTGTGTTTATTAACATCACCGATCGTAATCGATGAAGAAAATTCGCTTTACATCCTGCCTCTGGTGGGGTTCGAACCCAGTACCTCCCGGTCCAAGTGCCGAAGCTTTAACCACTGCGCCACTTGTACGGTAAAAGAGACAGGAGTGGGTTTGTTTTTATGTCGAAAGCTGGTAATCGCCTTATTAGCCTTTCTTAAACTTCCTTTGAAGCTTTGGAAAGAATTGTTGGTAGCATTTTCAAAAAACTATCCATTTTTCAATGTGATTTCTCTTTGTCTTGAACAAATATTTTCAAATTTCTAGCTATACTCTTTTTTGATTAATGTAAAAAGTTCAAGCAGAGCAGTTATGTGTAAACTCTCTCATTGAATATACCACTTTGCGTGCACAGATGTTCAACAATTAATAATAAAAATTCAAGTTTGAAGTTTTATTCCAAAAATCCAATCCGCTTAGACTGCTAAAATTTCAAAAATGATCTAGTTTTCGGGCTACAAGAACCGATCTTCTACTGAAAATCAGTTTCTGTTGTCATTTTTGCATACATTTTGGAAAACAGATCTGGACTGGTATTGTTGCACAATTAATTTATAATCCTTTAGTTTAAGGTCGTTTTTCTCTTAAATAATATTCTATTAAAAATATTTGCAAAAACGAAAAATCTCACACGGAAGGTGCCACATTGGTGTTACATCCTGGGGCGGATAATAAATTGGGAATTCATGCTAAAAAGTATTAAGTTGCATCCTGATTCGACAATCCTTCTAGGTTGCTGTATAGACATAGGATTTTTGTTAAAAACCGGTTTTATTTCAAAAATCGCGTTTTAAGCTTTCATTTTGGAAAACTCTGGGATTTCAGCTAAAATTCATCAACATCCTAATTTATGAGAAAACTTAAGTATGTATGTATTCATTCCGACCAATCAATCCGTCTAGGCTGGCTGTAGAGAAACTACAGATATTTAGTCTGCACGGATTTTTTAAAATCCACTTGTTCTGACTGCGGTGATATAGCGGTGATTACCATATCTTACTACGTAAAAGCAAGTACCAAAAGACTATAAATTAATTTTCAAACAAAATTAGTTAATATTTTTTTTTTAACTTTTCCGGGAATGACGAGTTTTGGCCGAAATACGGAATCTTTACAGTCCATGCGGATTGAATAATCGGGATGAAACTTCGTACTTAAGTTTTTTTTCCATAAATTGAAAGATCTTTGTCAAATATTGTGGAAACCTGTGAGGCAGAAGTGACAGTTTCCGTATGAGCTTATCCAATTTTTTCAAGAATTAAACGATTCAGATAAATTTAAAAGTTAAATTTTCGATAAGGGTTGTGCATGGTGGGTTTTCTGAATTTTAAACGGAAATAATAATATTTGATTATACAAGTCAGTTTTTACCAATATTCCGGTAACGTTTATTTCTCGCTTTAAAAATCAAGATACAATCAAGGAGGTATTCTAGATCTATCTACATTCGTAATAAAAGAAAGTTGGATGTTGAACACAACATATTCACGAGTCCATTCGTTCTTGTTTCCCAGTTATTTCTTGATTTGCTAATTAATTAATTAGTCGCATACCAAACAGTTGTTTAAATATACACGTTTGTTACGTACATCATTAGATATTACGTAACAAAAATATGTAACCTAGGAAGTGCAAATTAAAAAAAACCTACATTTCGTTTTTATCGAATTCTATTAGCATTAAAATGGTAGGCACAACTAATAGCCGTTGGTAATTTTCAAAGACTGTTTCCAATACCACATTTAACTAAAATGTTTTCATTACCAATGAATTCACTTAGCAAAGTTTCCTTTAAAAGCGTCAGCTTTCATCGAAGGTTTATCGTTATTTTGAACATATGTTGAACAGCACTCGTATAGCATTTATCACGATTAAGAACAATAAAACAATTGAATTTGTAACTTTCTGTATCATTCTTCTAAATTATCTGGAAATCATAACTGGCTTTGAAACTGCTTTTTATTATCAAGTTTGTTGAATTTTCGATTTTTATTTGTTTATCCGAGTCCGCAATTTTGAACTTCTAAGAATGCACAAATCCACCATACAGAAAAGGCCGTTCAGTTAGAAAGTTATGGATTTTGAGATTACAAAATGGTTTCTTTTTTCTGTTAGAGTTACAAAAATTAGGACTGCCTAAAAATTACATTTAAAAAACTAATCGTAAACTGAAATGGATTAGCATAGAGAAAATGAGTTTTGATGGAAGAGTAACGATTTTATGTTTGAATTTTTTTTTGTAAAGCCATGACCCAATTCGATTTACATAGACAAAATCTATTCATATAAATAAAGTTGGTGTGTCTGTGTGTAATTTGGAAATAAATTACTGTTTTTGAGTTACTTACATCTCTATGAGATAAGTAATCATAGTTAGGTGTTTTCAAAATTATTGCCTGCTTATCTGTCCGTCCTCAACAGTTTCGTTGTCCCGCTTTCACGCCAAAACCACTACATCGATTTTAGTGTAGCTTAAATAGATTTAAAACTGTCAATCACGAGATCGCTCTTTGTGTTATCTCGATATCTTAATATGTTTTAATACAAGATAAAACATAAATAAGTCCTAACTTTTTTTTCATGAACAAATTGTACCAAAGTTTGCCGAGATCTGAATAGGCGGAAATAAATAAAAATTAAATTTCCATCGCCTTCTTAGATTACTCTTTGTATTGATATGTTTTTTTTAGTAATTTTATTTTGTAGTTTTCTACTTTGCAGTGATGTTGACGTAGGATTTTGTGACAAAAACTTATTCAGTTGTCGGATTTGGCACCGATGTAGTCAATATTGTATTCTTCAAGAAGCAATTGGTCCAGACTTATAGCGTAAATGCGTTTATAAAGATTCTTAACCAAAATTATTGTCATACAGCTTACAAGTAAGTGGAAACTGTTAAAAGACAAACGTATAATCTAAAGATTGAAAAGGAGATTTCCATAACACGAAAAGTTTCTGAGAAAGAGGAAGTGAAGAAGCATTTTAATAATGTGTTCTTTGATTTTTGCAAATATTTAGTTTAATTGATTAGTATCAAAATTAAGAATTAAGCTTCTTGCCCTAGAGATTAAAATAAATTTTTATTGAAATCACATAACAACCAAAGCTCTACAGGATTTTTGCAAATTGCGAGCTTTATTGGTCTAGAGGAAAATTCACGTTTTCAGTTTACATAAATTGTGATAAGTTCATTGGGAATTAATCCTTTAAACTAAAATAATTGTGAAATAATAATTCACAAACATGTTAGAGTTATGAAATATGTTGTGAATGATTAATTCTATAGCTTCATTTTTCGCCAATAAGTTTTAATTATGATATAAATAAAGAACAAATTACAGATGAGTCCTTAAAGTAATTTTGTCATTTTTGACGAGTAACAGCTAGTTTGGAAAATAACTGGAACCTAGCAAACCGATTTTCACCATAATTATAAAATTTTTTTCGAACTATCGAACTTTCGTACAACATTTGGAAGCCAAAGCTACTCCGAACAATAAATTCTTGTAATACATAATTTCTTATTTTTGGGAAGTACATTGAAATATGTAATAAGAAATGTTGGTTTATTGCTTGTAATTAAATTAGTCACAATTTTTATACCGGAATTGTTTTCTCATATTTAAAAAACATTGTTATAGTCGTATTCTTATTTAGTAGTTACTGTACACACCAACGAGTACGAATGAATAGACCGGCAAGCAGGACGAAATAATAATAATATTATTATTAATGAATTGTTACTTTTATTTAAATTACATTAGTTTAGTTTTAATATTATTTTTAATTTTTAATGTGTTTTTATTATGTTATAATTTAATTATAGTTTGGCAGTATTTATAAAATTTATTTATTTATAATTCTGTTGTTGTGTACCCATATTTACAATAAAAATTAATTTGAATGGCATGAATTATTTTAATTAAATTTCATTTAATGAAATTTTTTTTTATTAATATTTAATGTTATTTCATGTATGGGAAATTATTAATAATTATTTTTTTTTTAAATGATTTATTATTTGTTATTATTACTTTTTTCCTGTTTAATATTCAATGAATGCCTTATAGTAAAATTTTTATGTTTATGGAATTACAAAATAATATTGCATGTTTATGGTAATTGGAATCTGAAATTGATTATATACGAGTGTTTATATGTACGAGAAATGTGTGATTTACTTTAAATATATATAACACAATGAAAGGGTAAAGTTGTTATTTATTAATTATTAACTTACCTTAAATAATCTCTTTTACATAATATTAAATTAGCTTTTGTATATAACGTTGAACCAACTTCACCTAATCGACAATCACAGCAGCCACACTTTAAACAATCCTCATGCCAAAATAAATCTAATGCTTTTAATAAAAAACGTTCTATAATTCGTTTCCCACAGCCGGCACATTCTCTCGAACAGCCGCCGGAGGCACCTATTGTATTTGGTGCTGCTGACACAGCAGATGTAACACCACCACCAGTATTTGTTAGCGGTGTTACTGTACTATGTCCCATTGTTGCAGCTATTGTACGTTGTGTTGTTGTATTTAAATTATTATTATTATGATTATTATTGTTATTAGTTATGTTATTATTGTTATTACTATGACTATTATTGTTATTGTTTGTGGTTGCATTTGAGTTTTCGCCTCCAGGCTCTGCAAATAAATAAATAAATAATAAAAGATGAAAACAAATTAATTTTCTTGCGTTGTTAACAATAAAAATATACGAGTTTTTTTTATAATATGTGGTATGCGCTTTACTTATGTAATGTTTTTGCCAAGTACTTCAACTCGGCGGTAGCAATAAATTAAACCTCTTTGGATTAACATATACATAATTAAAATGTAATAACTTGTAGTTCATTAAGCGAACGACTTCGCTGATATTTTAAATAAATATCTCTCTGTTTTCACTATAATCGTAATGTTTTTATCTGATCGGAGTTTCGAGTTCTAATATACGGGATGTTAAAGCGCCAACTATTCTTTTCGAGGTTTTATCAAAGTTTGTAGTTTCTTAACGAGTCGAAGAAGTCGAATGTTGTTAGGCACTGCATCAACGTTTGTTATACAGGTGCACATATACCTACATATTTTAATATATCCATCCTTTCATCTCATATATTACATGTACGTATTAAAATAAAAATCGATATATGAAATATGTATAATATACATGGAGTAGCCGGAGATGCCGAAACTACCCCTATATAGAAAATTGAAAATGCAATAATAAAATTAATATTATTGGGCGAAGTTTTTCAATTTTAGCACGAGTTCGTGCTTAGGTGGAATAATTTTATATTACCCAGTTTTTCATTTTCTTTTTCGGTTTGTTTGAATTCTTCTCAATTTCTCATCTCATCTCCCTGTCGTATATTTTGTACTCGTGTGTATGAAAAATCCCCAAATGGTCGGGAAATTCGTCGTCATCAATAAAAATTGAAATGATTGGATTGGTTTTATATATGTTTGTTGTTGTATTAATTCAATATTTCGAATTTCGAACAAATATTTCAGTCTACCAGCGTGTACATATTCTTTAGGTATGTATGTTGTACATACGAGTATGAGTTACTAGCAATAAATGTATATACGAACATATGAAAGACTATCGCGAAGAAAGAAGTAATATTACATGTTATTTATATGTGATTGGAAATAAAACTACATGTGTTTAAAAGAAAATTGGATTTTTTAAAAACTTTAATTTTATGTTTTTATGTGGCTGGTAATAAATATTACATAATTTTATATTATTTTTGTCGGGCGAACAATTTTTCTTCCTCCTGTGAGTGCTCATGCCACGCGCCCCAGTCCCATCAGAATAACTTATATGTCGTACGTATTTTGTGTATATTATGGTACACATACACAATTTGCTTATTTTTATATTACATGTACACCATACTAGGTAATGAGTGCATTAAAATTAACAATATTCAACTAATTTATAATTTAGCTGACTAAAAATCAATTTTCCATATTTCATTTATTTATTAACATTTTCTATTTAATATAATGTTGTGTAAAGTGAATTATTTTGAAAATAAATAAATTTTAGAAAGTATTAACAAACTAATAAATAATATTTGCATAATTTGAGCTTTTTATTTAAAAGTTTTGTGGTTTTATATTATACATGTTGATGTTTTGATATTTAGAATTTAGCTGGCTGATACGAGTGATTCAATGATATTATGAATGTTTTGTAATATTTGATTTGAAATATACTACGGTAAGTTGACTGGCTTTTCCGAAAAATATTTACTATTTCTTATTTTCTATCTTAAACAAAACTCACGAAATTCTTACACTTCTTTACAGTCCTTATCCCGATTCTCATTGAACTTTAGCATTGATTTACACCATGTCTTTATTTCACCCTAAATATTTTTTTCATTCTATCTCGAGCTTGAATCGGTGTTTAGTAACTTTATTAAGTAAAAATAATAATAAATATAGCCAACTTAGATCTAACACTAGAACGGTCGCGTTTCAAATTTCAAACAACATTAGTACTTATTTATCAATACGCTACATCAAATGTTAATTAATAAACTTACAAACACAGTCGAGTTCCTTTTTTTATTACTACTAATTCTCTAATGGTGTCTGAAATGCGCTATTTATCCATTTTAAGTGACAATATAAAATGAATAACATTTTTCTTTAACGGGGATAATTTTATTAGTACTTAGCTAAATTGTGTGGTCAAATGTAAAGAGAGAAAAACATGTATACGTAATTTTGTCTGTATATTTTATTTTTAAAATATATTTTATATTTAATTGGCCCTCAGCGTACTATCAGATGTAATACCTCGAGTGGTGCGGATCTGACTAAATCCACTCGGATGGTGATATTGTGTTGATAATTTGACATATTGCCAATACGAAACTATTTTATTTGTTATTTCTTTTATATATAAAATAAAATTAATAAAATAAATAAAATCATACAATTATGCTTCAATTAAATTATAATTTTTTTTAATTTCAAATAATTTTAATGTCATTTGTGTTATGTGTTTAAATTTGAATTTCAATTCTCCATCAAATTACAACGAGACAAATGGATGTAAGCACCAAAAATTTTACCGATTTAAACCGATTCGACAATTTTTCATGCTTATCGTCATACTCTCTACATGGGATGGTGATATAGCACGTATTCTTTTTAAGCCAATCATTGCTTAACTAAAGATCACCGATATCTACAATATAAATTTAAAATGACTATTTGAGAAATTGCTAATGAATAGTGGTCTAATAATTTAGATCAATATGTCTTGGAGGCGCGATTCAAACACAATAACCAAAAAAAAGAAACTCTGTAGTTGACAAACGTATAGTTTGCGATTCAGTGAGTGATACATCATAGTTGTATTGTAAGTTCCAGAAGATTTCAAATTAAAATGCATTTCAAACTAATATTTTCCGACATTGTACATTTAATAGGACTACTAGAGTGGGCGTGTACTAAACCAAATGGCATTGGCTAAGGAAGCACTATTATAATGTAGGATCAAAAATGTAGTTACAATAAAGAGTGGAATACACGTGTAGGGTGTAAAGAATAAAGTTGCTAGAGGAGGTTTTTTCCAAATAAAATAGTTATTTTGTTTATTTGTTTTCTTTAATGCGATCTTTAAGAGTATACCGTTCGAATAAAATAATGTGTCATATAAAAACAATGGTTTTGTGAAGTCGATTTTCCCAAAAATTTTACACAATTTTTAGTGACCTTGGCGGAAAAACATTGTTAATACACATTAAAGTTAACCAACTGTCAGAAAAATATGAGGCGCTAATTCAGATTTTTAAATAGGACCAAGCATCGTGATATTCAAAACAAAGTTTTTTACCGAGTGCAGTTCACACAGTTCCATTACCAACACTTTAAACAGTTAAGTATGTATTACTAACATGAATTAAAAAATATTTTTCATTTTATGCAACAAATTTTGTTTAATTCGGGTTACTTACTAGATTTACTTAACCCCTGAGATATACTCGACGCGAATGACGTGACTCAAAAGTGAAAATATTTGATTTCATAACACTGCAATCATACTCGACGTGATTATCTAACGACGTGAGTCTTCAGTAAGCTATGGAGAACAACTTTTTTGACATTTGAAAATAGCGCAGTCGCGCCGAGCATATCTCAGGGGTAGATAATCAACCAGCGAAAATTTAAGAGCGTAAGTTGTGCTCCAGTTTGACCACTCAGGGCACGGTACGTCTATGAAAAAAGAGGTCAGTTATATATTTGTAAGAAGCATATGCAATTTTGGTGATTGCAGCATTAAAACTGAAATGGCACAAACAGCGTGCAACTTAAGCGCTTAAATGTTCACTGGTTGAGGCATAATGAATTTGTTATACACTCAAACCTGTTTTTGTGCGGTTTTTTTTTGAATGATTTTTTACGGTCTTTTTTGTGCGATTTTTTTATGCGGTAGGTAAGTATATGAAAAAAAATTTATTCGATTTTTGATATTTTATCACATTGCGTGCAATCCTTACGCAATGTGATAAAATATCAAAAATCGAATAAATAAATCACATTGCGTAAGGAATGTGTTAGACTGCGTAATGTTTTGAGTTATTTTCTATGTGAGACTTTTTTATGCGGTCCCTATCCATTGCATAAAAAAAACTGCGTGTGTGAAATGTGTTGCGAAAAACATTTTTTATAACTACTCGTGAAGTTTTGGAAGATTTTTTTATGCGGTCCCTATCCACCGCACAAAAACAGGTTTGAGTGTACTTATTTTACTGTGATTGTAATCATTTTGGTTTATTTCTGACAAAGCAGATATTTTAACACTTAAAGTTTTGTTAAATTGACATTTTTAATAAAAACGATTTACTTCATATAAAAATTGTTACACAATGGGCGTATTCAGCCCATGTATGCCTCACACATCTTGTGGGCTGGAGGCAAAAATATTTTGTTTTGGTTTTGTGAGGCAAAAATATTTTGTCTACTTTTGAGTGGATATTTTTTGGTTTGATTAACAATTTAATTTGTACTGGGCTGGATATACACATTACCATTGTGTTTTGAATATCTCAATGAGTGATACCGTTTTGAAATCTTCAACTACATATCAATACACATTTATTGTTCTAAGCATCCACAAAGTAACGTGGAGATCGAATGATGGAAGAACGGAAAACCAAATTGATCACGTCATGGTGTCTAAGAGACACTCGACCAGTATATCTGACGTTAGATCCTACAGGGGTGCAGACATGGACAGCGATCATATGCTTGTCGTATTTAAATATAAGTGCAAACTGTCATCTTCAATAGACAAGCACAAAAAACCGTTCGATGGAATGTTGATGCTCTAAAAGACGAAACGTCACTGCAGAGTTACCAATCAGCTGTCACTAACTATCTAGAGTGGCCCAGCAACAACGAAGAAGCTCTTTCTAACATCCAGGAGCAGTGGCACACAATACAGTGAGCCATTACCACCGCGGCGAAAAACACTATCGGAAGAAGACCTCCGAGACCCCGCAATGATTGGTTCGATGATCAATGTCGCCTGATCGTCGCAAATAAACAAAAGCTTCGTGAAAAATGGTTGGCTCGCAACACTAGAAGCACACATGCAGAATATCTCCGCGCCAGGAAAGCCACGACTAAATTCCTTCGTCAAAAGAAACGCGATCATATGAGATTATGCATCGAAAACATCAGCTTCCAAGCGGAAGTAGGAAATTCAAGGGACTGTTTTGCTAATGCCAGGAATCTCACTAAAGACTTCCACCCAAGAAGTACAGCCATCAAAGACGGGAATGGAGAATTGAGAACAAACGTGGCTGATGTTCTCTCAGTATGGCAAACCTACTTTCAAAATCTACTAAATCGGAATGACGACGTGACCCCCATTAGAGCAATAGCTCCTCCAGGTGATGAGGTCTTCGTCGAATATCCCACAGCAGAGGAAGTAGACGCAGCTATTAGTCGATTGAAAAACGGCAAGGCACCCGGTCTCAATGGAATCCCCGCAGAATTAATTAAACTCGGAGGCGCTACTCTTGCAACAAGTTTATACGATCTCGTCGTTTGTATTTGGGACCAAGAAGAGTTGCCGGAGAATTGGAAGACCGCACTCATATGTCCGTTGCATAAAAAAGGCGACCGTCTTAAATGTGAAAATTATCGTGGTATAGCTCTATTGAACACTGCTTACAAAGTGTTGGCTAATGTTGTACTTGCCAGACTCATCCCTTTCGCCGAAAACATCATTGGTGACTATCAGTGTGGTTTCCGTCCCAACCGATCGACCACTGACCAGTGTTTCACCATGAGGATGATCTTGGAAAAATGTTGGGAGTACAACATAAGCATACATCAATTATATATAGACTTCCGTCAGGCATATGACAGTATAAACCGCGATAACCTTTGGGCCGCGCTTATATGCCTAGGAATTCCAGAGAAACTCGTTTCTCTGTGCAAATTAACAACGTCTGGGTCTGTATGTAGAATTGTAATCGAAGGAACTGTGTCAGACTCCTTTGAAATAACATCTGGTGTTCGACAGGGAGATGCACTCGCGCCTGTGCTGTTCAATTTGACGCTTGAGTACGTAGTGAGGAAAAGCAACATCGAAACTTCGCGCTGTATATTTAATAAATCAGGCCAAATTCTTGGATATGCAGATGATATTGTTACGGCTGCTTAATTAGGTACGAATGATTGTATACAAAATTACGTCAGCTGATCAAAATGTTTCGTCAGGGAATTCCCTGTACCGTATTTTATTTGTAAATAATCCAAAGTTAGGTCAATGAACTCGAACGAGATTTTTATTGTTTTGTTGTTTTGAATTGGTTGGTATTATTTATGGTATGACTGTATAGAGTATTATATATAGTGCATAGTTATATACAGATTTAGAGGTAACCAATAGATAAACAAAGTCGTTTGGTATGTACCTACCTATGTAAAAGTATAGAATGACGTAGATCAGGTGATCTATGTAAATCGCTTCCTTCTTGCGTGGTATACGTTACAATCCTAATAATGTTGTTTTTTAATACCGGTAACCATAATTGGTTAGTATTTTAGAGTAACAATATTTTTGTTTTGTACTAGTATGTAGGTTGTTGACGAGTACATAATTAATTAAAAGTACATACTATACATTAGCACATTTGCATTTTCCATTTTTTTTCGTTTGCGATGAGCAAATTGTTTCTTTTGGTTAAATTTATTCATAGTGAGGTTTCCGTACAATTCAAGTCGGACAAAAAAAGAAAATTTAAATAAATAAAAAATTAAGATTTGGTTTATTACCAAATTATCAAAAGTGAAATCAAGTGTTTTTTGTGAAAAATAAATACGTGAAAATCCCTTTATTTTTGCTTTGGTTTACCTTAAACCACAATAGTGTTCATTAAAGTATGTATTTATAGAGTAGACCCGTAGGTATAGTTACAGTTCGTTTTTTTTATTATAGAGTGGCAATAAAAAAAAAAAAGGGGGACTCGTGGTGTAGCGTCGAATTGGTTTGTTGAGCCGTACAGTCCTTGGCGGATAGGCGCTTTCAAAAATAGAGGCGGAAAATCATTGAATGTTTGGTTCCAGCGGTGCCTCACTGTATTAATGGGAAAGCTACACTTGCAAGTTCTGGGGATTATAAATTGATATACAGTAAGATATAGCGGATCATCTCATATCACCGTACAGTTTTGCTTGACGCGGCTCTGCACGACACATGTGGTCGATAGGACCACATTTTTTTCATCACCTTCTTTTTCTTGTGATTCTCAGTGAAAACAGTTTTTCGTGCTCAAATAATTATTAAAAGAAAGTATATAAAAAAAAAAATATTAAATTACCATTTAGATTAAGAAATTAATTTAAAACCAAAAAAGTACTGTGCAATTTTAAAGGCAGATTACTGGTGTTAGTTAGTGCATGCATTGTGTATATATGTACATATATTGTTGACCGGGCAATTTCTGCTCCAAAACAAGTATTGTTTTTTAGATTATACCGCACCCCATATACGAACCGAGGAGTACTCTGAGGAGCAGTTTTGGATTTGGTGAGTTTTATTTTATATTAGATATACCTTTTTATATATATATATATATATATATATATATATATATATATATATATATATATATATATATATATATATATATATATATATATATATATATATATATATATACATATGCATACCGAATACACAAAATGATTCGCCTAATAGTTAGTATGTATAATTTTCAGCTAACATAATTTTTTGCTATAGTCTTCCTATTATTAATTTCTCAATCTGATTAATCTTTAATAAATAAAAAAAAAAATACATATATATAAATTTAAATATTTAAGTTGGTATTATAAGATACCCTTTCAATTTTATAGTAATTAAATTAAGTTTCATGTTTTTGTGTTGTGCAATAAAGTTTATTAAAATGGAATAAGTCCGTTTCTTTAATTGGTGATTCTTATCGGGGTGGGGTTAGTGTGAACAACAGATTTTTCCTCCCTTTGTATATTAAACACGTGGAAAATTTGTGCGGTCTAAATAACGGCGACATGAACTCTCCCAGCCAACTGCAGCATACCCGAACAACACGTGTATGTCGTCGGAGATCCGTAACAATATCGTGGTTCTTGGCCGAAGACCTAGCGATATCAAAGACAGTTTCGTGCCGCTCGATCGCTGCGCAAGAAGACTTGGTTTGAAGGTGAACAGTAGCAAAACCAAATTTGTGTCAACACCTAGGAACATCTCCATGATAAATCTCGGAATTGGCGACCATAACTTTGATTGCGTTGAAAACTTCAAATACCTCGGGTCAGTTATAACATCATCAAATGACATGCAGGCAGATATAAAAGCCCGAATCGCTGCCGCACATCGAGTTTTCTACGCTCAATCAAAATTATTGCGATCTAGACATCTATCGCAGTCGTGCAAGCTCGCACTTTATAAAGCACTCATAAGACCTGTGCTGGCTTTCGGAAGCGAGAGCTGGACCATGACCACTAATGATTGTAGATTGTTATCAACTTTCGAAAGGAAGGTCATTCGTTCAATCTTTGGTCCAATTAAAGTTGCGAACAATGAATATCGGATTCGCATGAACCACGAGATAAAGCAAATTCTTAGAGGTTGCGATATTATCGGATTCATCAAATCCAATCGAGTAAGATGGCTCGGCCACGTTGCAAGGTCCCCACAACAACGGATGACCAATAAAGTGTTCCATCAACAACCAGCCGGTGTGCGTCGTAGAGGAAGACCCCGACTGCGCTGGCGTGACGACGTCGAACAAGATCTACATGCACTAGGATGTCGAAACTGGAGGACGAGAGCGATGGACCGAGACGGCTGGAGGACCATAGTGCGGGCGGCAAAATCCCTTCATGGGATGTGAAGCTAGAGAGAGAGAGAGAGAGAGAGGTAAGTATATGAAAAAAAATTTATTCGATTTTTGATATTTTATCACATTGCGTGCAATCCTTACACAATGTGATAAAATATCAAAAATCGAATAAATAAATCACATTGCGTAAGGAATGTGTCAGACTGCGTAATGTTTTGAGTTATTTTCTATGTGAGACTTTTTTATGCGGTCCCTATCCATTGCATAAAAAAACTGCGTGTGCGAAATGTGTTGCGAAAAATATTTTTTATGACTACTCGTGAAGTTTTGGAAGATTTTTTTATGCGGTCCCTATCCACCGCACAAAAACAGGTTTGAGTGTACTTAGTTTACTGTGATTGTAATCATTTTGGTTTATTTCTGACAAAGCAGATATTTTAACACTTAAAGTTTTGTTAAATTGACATTTTTAATAAAAACGATTTCCTTCATATAAAAATTGTTACACAATGGGCGTATTCAGCCCATGTATGCCTCACACATCTTGTGGGCTGGAGGCAAAAATATTTTGTTTTGGTTTTGTGATGCAAAAATATTTTATCTACTTTTGAGTGGATATTTTTTGGTTTGATTAACAATTTAATTTGTACTGGGCTGGATATACACATTACCATTGTGTTTTGAATAGCTCAATGAGTGATACCGTTTTGAAATCTTCAACTACATATCAATACACATTTATTGTTCTATAATAAACGCATAATTTGCCACCACCGCTGAAGCGCTGGAATTGTGAGCTCTAGTAAAATGTTGATGACAAAATTATTGTTCAAACCCTTTCAAACGATAGACCACACATTTAGTAGGCCACGTGATAATATCAGAATTAAAAAATTGTGTCGTCGTCCAGAGCCTTACTTGTACCTGTTTTAACGCCTTACCTGTAGCTTGTACCTGTTTTATCTTACCTGTTTTGAGTACTAAGTACGGATATATTCAATAATCACCTTATCGCACATATGGCACATGTTTTTAACGGAATGACAAACATTTAGCTTGGTCTAGCGCCATAACGATACTTTTTAGTACTAAAGTGCTTCATTTAGCTTTGTGGCATTCGCGCGAGCTTTCCAATGGTATACAACACGAATGTATTTTATTTAATAATTTACTTTTAATAAAAATTGTTCTAGTGGCTTTTGGGGCTGATTTTTTAGGGTCGGAATCGGATCCCCTGAAGTACAGATCCAGAAACATTTTCTCCAAATTAAAATTGTAAGAAAATTGGCAAAAAAAGTTCAGAGCCGTCCACTTTGGCTAACCAAGTACAAATCTTTCAGAAAATGGTTTATAATAATGTAATTTTTAAGTGTCAATTAAAAATCCGATACAGGTAGAATATGAATTAGAGTAACTCAACAACAACATATGCAAGAAGCAGAGTGGAAATGTTCCTTCCAAGTTCAAAAGAAATTCGATTATGATTTGGAATTTTTGTTTTCAATTGATCTTCCGCATTTAGAAGCGGGCTTCCTGACGGAAAATATAAGAAGAATTTCCTCTGGAAAATAAAAGGATTACAACGATTTAAGCAAATTACAGGGAACCAGATGCACACAAAATTTTTTTTCTTCAAAAACTAGCACTTATTTTATTACGTAAAAGAAGGTAATACTCGTACGGATAAAATTGAATACTAATTAAGAGCTGTTTTAAACATTTTTAGGCTCCACTCGTTTCAGAACATTGGGTTTTAAATTTAGTAGGACCTAAACTGTAAAACGTGTTGAAATTCTAATCTAGAATATAGAACAAGATCTCGTACAAATAATTAAGGGCTCATTATGGTCTAAATAATTGCCAAGTTAAAATTTTTTAGGCTCGGCTCGATGTTGGCAAAACATTTTCGTTACGAATGGTTCCCATTGACAACATTTTTGGGTGTTTTGAGAGTTTGTCTGAAAGCTTTATAACATTTCATTAAGTAATTTGTCATGCTATAAAATATTCAATACAATAAGTACATGATGAACGTACTTCGTCAGTTGGCAATTGCACTTCCTCAAGAAACACTTCATTTAGGAGTTACAGTATAAGTTAGCACAAAATAGTTTTAATTTCGATTAAGTTCTTTAATCGTTAATTTATTCGACATATATGGAAATATTTTGGATAGTTACATTTATATTATTTTCGCAGTAATTTATAAAAATTTTAAATCTGGATCGCTTTAATCTTTGATGGCTCTTCTTGGCTTTTTTATTATTAAATTTCTACTACATTTTCTCTTATCACTAAAACAATTCAAATCAGAATCCAGCGAAATTACGATTACTAAACTTTAAATATTTAAATTTGTTAGTCTGAGCCTGCATGGAACAGAAATAGATCCAAAAGATGACAATAATACAGATCACCGAGAGACTCCGGCTTTTAGGGATGGTTTTCAGATGTAAGCTATCATTTAGTAAGACGCTGATTTGTCTGTAATTCTACTATTCCATATTAAATTAAAAAGAAACACAATAATAAATAAAAATATGACGTGGAATCAAGACTGAAGAAATATGAGTTTCCAAAAAAATTGAGGAATGCCTTACTTTAACATGCCTATAAGACTGCTGTAGAACTTCGGATACTCCTGCTTGTTAATGAATGCTTTTGTTGTTCAAAGACTACCATTGCGCAACATTTTTAATTTAAAATTCTTTCAATACATTTTATTTAATATTTCGGAGTTGTTCAACTTGATTACCTATACATACACTCTACTTTTCAAAAAGCCCAAAGAAAATAATCGAACGGTGTCAAATTGCATGATCTTGGTGAAAAATTGACAGCAGAATTTCTTCAAATCATGTGACCATCGAACTTGGTAGTCAATAAATTGAGTGTCTATAGATAGTTTTGACTTTTCATTTGTCAAAAACTTTTCGGGAATTTGTCCGAAATAATGAACAATTTGTGGAATGAATTTTAGGCAATTTTTTGCTAAGATTACAGATACAGATCTGTTGTGACCGTAAATACTCGAAAATCATCAGCAGATATTGTTTAGATAAGGACGTTTTTAAGGATTTGTGGCATTTATTCTTTTATTCTAGACTGTAGATTTTCCTTAAATTGCACACAAGGCCATAACGCCATAAATACCGAAAACACCTTAGTTTATGTTGCAATCAAAGTGATAGGTTTATTCTCAAGTAAGAACCAAAAACAAAATGCAAAAATTGGCTGTATTAAATGGGATGGTGTCATATTTTTCTGTTCTAAATACATACCCCCCTTTCGCGAAGCAGATATGTATGTAAGTATTGGAAAACGTGTACAATATGATTTTTAAACCTTGCCTCTTAACATTTTCTTTATAATTAAAAAAAAGTAATTTGGTGGTTTTGTCTGGACACTTTATACTATATATATAAGTAGTTTTTCCGTGTATTTTTAATTTTCATGTCTGTTGATAACAAATTAATTTTTATTTCGTTCAATATGTCTTTTATTTTTTGATAACACTATATACACTTGAGTTTAACTCTCATACAGAAATTATAAAAAAAATGTTATTTTTAGTTTTTATTTTATTTTTTTAATAAATAAAATTAATTAATTTTATGTTTTATATTTTTAAGTGAAATAAATTTTATCGCACACATTTTTAAATTTATATATTACAGAGCAACAACAACGTCATCTAAAAAATTTTCCTGCTTCATCAACAAAAAAAAAACTTTTTTAATATAAAACAAACTTTTTATTATTTTATTTTTAAAATATCCATTTAATAAAAATAATATAATAACTTAACCCTCTATTTAAAAAAAAAACTAATTTACGAGGTACGTTTTTGTATACATGTTGAGGGATATTTTGACTGTATCTGTATATCATCATCATCATCATTTGCTTTCATCATCAGCACATCATCATTCATTGCAATTTATACTGTTGTTAATGAACTTTTGAAAAATGTAAAAACCAAAAATTTTGTAGGAAAGTAAACACGTAACATTTTTCAATTTATTCAAGTCCAAAAAAAAGGACTTACCAGAAATTTAAGTTGAGGATTGCACAACAATTTGCGGAAAGTATAAAGTACCGGAAGTCCAAAATCCACGATATCAACCAACAACGGCTGGGATTTCAATATTAGCTTTGAGTGTGGGGTTTCGGAAATTGACTGCTTTGATTACCCAAAAGCGCCTTAATGTTTTATCGATGTTGAGCTGGTGCACACAGCTAGTTTTACACAAAATGGCACTTTCCTCGTTTGTCGGTGAATTTAAAATTGTACTGGCTGCAATCCAACCCAAAATGGTACTGTGCAGAATATGATCATGTGGTTGGTCTTGATTTTTCCGTCTTTAAGAATATTGAAAAACTGATCAATGCCAATAAGCAAATAATTTTCATTTGATTTGTAAAATTCTGAATCCGCTAACTGTAAGTGATCGAGGGATCTAGCCGTCTCATTTCAAAGGTTACATAGTCAGTTTTTTTAATATTCAGATTAATCAAAATAGAAGTTGGAAAAATACATTTTAAAGCTCGGTGGGTAAAAACCACTGAAATATGTTTAGTTTGTTAACATTTTTCTAGATTTTCTCGGGAATATAATAGAGATCATTGGTACTATAGTGCTCTGGCACTATATCCCATCAAAGGATTTGGCTGCCTCAAATGAGGTTTCATAATCATATTTTCATCTCGGATAATGAGTGATTAATTCATTGATCCTAAACCAGCCGTGAAATTTTTTCTTTGTTACCACCGGGAATCGAACCTGGGACTTCCGATCGCTGGAGCAAGCATGCTGACCACTTTGCCACCGGGGCGGCAGATCATTGGTCTGCATGGATTGATTCATTGCTTATTTCTTAGAATGATATTTAAGATTTGTTTTAAAATGTGTTAAAACAAAAAAGTGACCATAGGGAAGGAGGTTAAACTTTAGGAGTAACAAGTTGAAACATGTAAAGGGTGATTTTTTTGTGGTTAGGATTTTCATGCATTAGTATTTGACAGATCACGCGGGATTTCAGACAAGGTGTCAAAGAGAAAGATGCTCAGTATGCTTTGACATTTCATAATGAATAGACTAAAGGTATAAACAGAACCAAAGATACAGCGACAAGATACAACGCCTGTCAAATGAAAATCCACATTAACCATAGAATGCTAACACAACCAATGTCGCTGGCGACGACGACATTGTCGCCGAATTTTTTTTAGAATCTATTCTAATTTTGTCGCTGGCGCTGCAATACCACCAATATAAGTGTCAGATCATGTTGGTAAACATTTTTTACAACTGTTTTTTAATGAATTGAAACCAACTTTGAATATTGTACACAATGTTTTATGTGAAAAAAATTTAAATAGAGTCGATAAAAAGATAAATGAAATATTTTAGGGTTAATTTATTTTATTTTTCTTGTTTTGTCGCTTCAACACTGACGCGCTTGTTGTGTTTACCAAAGCGACTTCACCGGCGGACAAATGTATTTTGTCGATGTATCTTGTCGCTGTATCTCTGGTTCTGTTTATACCTTTACTAACGAGCAACGCTTGCAAATAATTGAATTATATTACAAAAATCAGTGTTCGGTTCGAAAAGTGTTTCGCGATTTACGTCCGATTTATGGTCTACATAATCGACCAAGTGAGCAAACAATTAATGCGATTGTGACCAAGTTTCGCACTCAGTTTACTTTATTGGACATTAAACCAACCACACGAATGCGTACAGTGCGTACAGAAGAGAATATTGCGTCTGTTTCTGAGAGTGTTGCTGAAGACCGTGAAATGTCGATTCGTCGCCGTTCGCAGCAATTGGGTTTGTGTTATTCGACGACATGGAAGATTTTACGCAAAGATCTTGGTGTAAAACCGTATAAAATACAGCTCCTGCAAGAACTGAAGCCGAACGATCTGCCACAACGTCGAATTTTCAGTGAATGGGCCCTAGAAAAGTTGGCAGAAAATCCGCTTTTTTATCGACAAATTTTGTTCAGCGATGAGGCTCATTTCTGGTTGAATGGCTACGTAAATAAGCAAAATTGCCGCATTTGGAGTGAAGAGCAACCAGAAGCCGTTCAAGAACTGCCCATGCATCCCGAAAAATGCACTGTTTGGTGTGGTTTGTACGCTGGTGGAATCATTGGACCGTATTTTTTCAAAGATGCTGTTGGACGCAACGTTACGGTGAATGGCGATCGCTATCGTTCGATGCTAACAAACTTTTTGTTGCCAAAAATGGAAGAACTGAACTTAGTTGACATGTGGTTTCAACAAGATGGCGCTACATGCCACACAGCTCGCGATTCTATGGCCATTTTGAGGGAAAACTTCGGAGAACAATTCATCTCAAGAAATGGCCCGGTAAGTTGGCCACCAAGATCATGCGATTTGACGCCTTTCGACTATTTTTTGTGGGGCTACGTCAAGTCTAAAGTCTACAGAAATAAGCCAGCAACTATTCCAGTTTTGGAAGACAACATTTCCGAAGAAATTCGGGCTATTCCGGCCGAAATGCTCGAAAAAGTTGCCCAAAATTGGACTTTCCGAATGGACCACCTAAGACGCAGCCGCGGTCAACATTTAAATGAAATTATCTTCAAAAAGTAAATGTCATGGACCAATCTAACGTTTCAAATAAAGAACCGATGAGATTTTGCAAATTTTATGCGTTTTTTTTTAAAAAAAAGTTCTCAAGCTCTTAAAAAATCACCCGTTATAAGAGCATATGTACCTGCGGGCCCTGAGGCAGTTCAATTAAAGTTTTGGTTTAATATCTCCTCTGTTTATGTTAATTATTGAGCTGGGCACCTGTCATGTTAAAACCTGTAGTGCTGATAGTTTGTAGAAAATGTGAAAATTTTTGTCGGTTAAGTGTTCGTATTAATTCAGACACACAACGGTTGTGTATCCATAGAATCTGAATTATTTAAATAAACAATGCGGACTATCGTTTAATGCAGTCTATTTAAGTAATCGTTGACTCTTTTAAATTTGTATTTAAGAATGCTAATTATCATTCACTTCTTCAAGATTAATTCGAAATATAATTAATAAATAGGCCATCTAGTGTTTCCAGGGCTAGATTTATATAAATTAAGAAAGTCGAGAAAGAGACATCTATATATGAGCATTTATTATGTTTTATTGCATAAATACTAAATAAATGGCAACCATAACAAATAATAAAGTTTTTAGTTCTATATATTTCAATATTCTACTAAATGAACTAATTTTTGATTTTGATAATTTTTAGGCAAATTTTAAATACATAATAAGTATGTATTTAATCATACGGATGGAAATTAATGAAAGTACTGAAGCAACAAAATACAATTTATATTTAGAATTGCTAATTAAAAATATACTTTCAAAATCTTTATATTAACTAGGGGCTGAACTTTTGGTTATTGGAACAGATATCACATGGTTCTTGAATAACAGAATTTGGGAATCTTTCAGGTTCTTAGCATTTCTTAATATTTATTTAAAATTTTAGTAGTTCGGGAAAGCTTAAACTAATAAATATTTATAATTAATTATGTATTTTGTCTTAGGTATACGTTGCAATACATTAATGAAGACCATTACTATCGGTACTCCTTAGTAACCTGTATACTTTCTTCTAGTACAATATCCTTCTTTCTTGTTATATGTACAAAAACTGTAGGAAAAGACCCAGCGTTGTACGGAAATTTTGCCCTGTATTTATTGTTTTACAGTTGAATCGATGAAATGAGTTTTATATATATCATAGTAATTATTCCAATAATTATTGCTAATTAGGTTAATATTAATGTTATTTTGTTTTCGTTTAATAATTTCCTTATTCTTAATAAACACATTGTATTAAACACTTGTTTTTTATTTCGCAAAAATTAGATTTTTGAATATTTTATTGTAACTAAAAAATTTGTTCAAAAAGTTTAAAAAATCACTCGATAGATTTCAAACTTGTTAGGTCATCATCAGGAGTATCCACTCCTATAGGAGGCCATTGCTTTTTGCGGAGGCTTCTTGCGTAAGTCACGTTCGTGTAGACCTTGTATAACTTTTACTTTTACTAACTTTGTCTTGTATACCAGAATATTCAACAAAAAGCTCATTGTTCTGTTCAAGTCACTCAGGAAGTCAAACGAGTTTAGTTTCTTTTGCATTATATAAATTAAGAGTGTGTAGTATTTATTCTTTATTGCACTGTGCAGTATTGATAGTGCCTTGTTACACTAAAACGATAGCCAATTGTAGAAAGACAGTGCTAAGTATTAAACAATTAATTTAATATTTTCATATAATTGAAACTTTTGTAATATTATATCAAAACAGAATTAATTTAATTTGTTGCATTGTACAGCATTGCGGGCATAAAGTTTCATTAACGAGTTATTGGTAATACATCGTAAACTACTTTATTTCGCTTTTTCCTATGTCCAATCATTTATTGCTGTTAAGTTGGTATGTATACGTGGGAAAGCACTAACAAGTATCTAGCTAATACCAAACTATACATACACAGAATATCATTTATCAAACAACGAGACCAGTTTTTCCGAAATGAAAATTCATTTTATTTACTTTAGTTTGATTTTATTGGAAAACTTAATATTAGAAAAGAATAAATACGAATTTTGTATTTATTATCTTATTTTTAATATAATCTTTTTTAATAAAATAAGCAAACGTAAGACAAGCCGACAAGAGATGCACTGAAATGAGAGATGACCAACAGGGAATTTGCATTTTATTGGATAGTTTTTTATTTTTAGTTTTATTATTAGTACTGTTTGGACGATATTATAATCCGAAATTTGTAATATAGAAATTTTTTCGTGTATATGCAAGTTGATAAGGGTTCATCAACCATTCGTAGTTGTTTGGCGAACTGCATCAAGTTCTACGAAATGCTGTGGCACATAACGAGATATCTAGAGTTTCTATTTCAACTTCTGTTTTAATGGAGTTATACATTTATTATAAATGTTGTTTTACACAGACAAAACAAAATTTAATTAATAAGTATTTTTAAAATTTGACAAAGAAACGGCATAAATACATACCCACATCCATTAAATACCGGAGTTAAAAAATTAATACTTGGATACAAGAGCGTAAACATTAAAAAGAAAATTGTTTTATATAATTGGGTGGTTTGTGGGATTCAACACTGTTCCCACCCCATTATAAAAAATGAACATACTGTTTGCTAAATCAGCCCATATTAATTTACCGTTTTTTTTATATACTGTGTGTACCATTTTTGTTTTTGCGCTATTTTATTATTAATGTAATAAGTAATCTGTTACAGAATTTGATGATGAAAATTAAAATTAAAATTAAAAAATAAACACAACGAGAAGTAAAAGAAAATTAAATGGAAAATTAAAAAAAAGCGGAAAATATATTAAAAACTCGAGGAAAAGATAAAGTTAAACATAGAAAGAGAATCTGTTGTAATTAATCACTTCCTTTGTTGCTGTTGCTGCTGCTTTGTTTGCCATATATAGCCTCTTTTATATAGAAAATCTTCCTTGTGCTTCCCTCCTTATATACTCCGTATATCCTTCTTTAATTTATTTTCTGACATTTCATTAGCCTTCTTCGTCGTTTTTATTATCAAAATTTATTAAGCCTTGTGTGTGCTTATTTTGGGTATATTTACCCCTTTAGCTGGGTGTTCTAATTAATAAATTATTATGACATATAATAGCATTATATTAGATTCAAATTTTATAAATTAATATATTTCATTTGATAAATCAATTATTAGATAGGGACCCAACTTTTATACGAATTGCTATACCACCCGATTATATCTCTTGATCGGAGGAAGTATAAAAATATTGAATATCTAAATTAAATGAACCCTTAAATTTGTTCTCCAACATAGTGATTTCGTATTTGGAATAGCAATCTCTTTTTAGTTGCTGGTTGTGGCTGTTATCAAGATTAACCCTTGAAAAGTAATATGAAAACAAATAATTTATGTACAGTGAAAGAAATACTTGAATGCATGGATATTTTACAGAGCATATTTGTGAAAAAAACTAGTTTGGATAATGAAACACTTACTATACATCCTGTAAACCTTTAGGTAAGTTTACGATTAACTAAATTAATTTCTATCATAAAAATGGCATCAAGACAATATAACTCTTATAAATAATAATTGTCGCTTGAAACCTTTTGTCTATCTAATGACTAGCAATTATCTTATTGCCCATTGGAATTTAGTGTATCGGCTGATAGTGCGCTGTAAGAGTTTGTTCTCGTTTGTACCACATGACAGAAGTGGTCCTGTCGAGATATTTCTTACTTCTTCTCATATCTAAGGCTGGTTAGTCAGGTTATACTGACTCGAATAACTGACGCCTCATCAGTCTGGCTCTATGTTAGGATTCAGTGGTTGAAACTTAGGCCATTTTTGGCCCATTGTGATACCACGCATTCACGCCACATCATTAATCCATTCACCTAATTCACCTATTCACACAACTACAGTGTACCACCTGCAGATTGCAAGCTCCATGTCAACCTGTACATTGACATAGACGGTGGGTCGGCTCTGAATTCTGCACTCCATCAGAGGGTCTTAGTTGTGCTTATTAACATCACCGATTGTAATCGATGATGAAAATTCGATTTGCATCTAGCCTCTGATGGGATTCGAACCCAGTACCTCCCGGGCTAAGTGCTGAAGCTTTAACCACTGCACCACCTGTCCGGTTGGTCTGGTTCTAACTTTTCTTAAAGCTTTAAACACACTTGTTACTATCATCTATCCTCATTAACATGCAACGCCTAGAGGGCGTCCAATTTCCGTGAAACGGTGCTGCATGGAATTGTTTCTATAAAATCGAGAAATCTCTTAATTGTAAGGAACTACTTTAAGGGAACTTCTCTATATATTGCGGGAATGTTTTAAGTTTGGTATTGCCAACACTATTATTAAATGGGTTTAATCTATGCTTAAATCTCGCACTGTCCAGTTTGACTTACATGATTTTGCTGAATTTTGATGAATTAATTTCGTTAATTTAGAAAATTTCCTCATTTTAAAGCTTATTGTAAAATAAAGAAAAAATTGTAAACCTTTAAAAAGTACCTGCGCGGAGCCTCCCGCGAGGTCCTGTCTTTATTGGTGTCGACTCCGGACCTGTACCATGCGGTACGATTTTGGGAACTTGGAAAATGTCCGAGCTGAGTTTAGATGGTCTTGATGATTTGATTTTTCTTATAATATCAATGTTGTTCAGATCATTTCTGACTGCATTATATGCAATAATTTGCGCTCAAAACCGCAGCAAATTTTCGACTGTCTCATGTTGAGTCCAAGCTTCGCTTCTAAAAGTTACTACTTGTCTTATCAGCGCTTTATGGATATTTAATTTTGTTTTGCGCGTTATACATATTGCGAAAGTTTGAATATGTTAGTGTTAGCGTGAAATGCTCGGTAACCGATTTTAAATCGGCTGTTGTTTCCAACGCGAGCTCTTTGAATGACACGATGTTACGACGATTCAGGATACCAGTGATGATGATGTGTAAAAGTTTTAATAAAATTCACTATTTATTTGATTTTTGTTTAAGTTTTAAAAGTAGGTTAAGGCAATTTTATGCATCACAGTGATTTTTACTACTTACTTTACTTTTATATTTCAAATTTTCAAGGCCAACGCGGAATTATTTTATTTTGTATTCTTACATTAATAGTTTTCAAGACAAATTTGTAAGCAAGTATTTATCTCAATTTGTAATATAAACCACTACGCTGCACAAAGTTCATCTGGCCAATGACATATTCTATCGAAAGGTTGAATAGAATTAGGATTATTGAATCTCCCTGCCTCCCTTGCCTTCGACTATTACATTGTTGTAAGAGCCATCCCTTAACACTTTGCACAAATACTTATCAATTTTTAAGGAATGTCCTAATATGACTATACACTCCATAATATGCTCCTATGGATGCTATTATTAACGATTGTTGAAAATAGGAATTTTAAATGTACAGGGATGTCCTATTTGTGCCACTTTTCTAACACAATCCTCAGAGAAAACGTTAGATCCGCTGTCAACCTGTTTGGACGAAAACCGCACTGGTAGTCGCCCAAAATACGATTCTTATAATTGATAACATGTCAGCAAAAACGTTGGCCAGAACCTTTTAGCTGGTGTTGAATAAAGCTATTCCGCGATAACTGTTACAATTCAGCCGGTTTCCCTTTTTATGTAGAGGACAAATTAAGGCTATTTTTCACTCGTTTGAGATTTGCTCCGCCAACCAAATCGTTAAAACCAGCTCAAACATGCGGTAGAAGAAGTAATCTCCACATTTTGAAGCATTTTGTTGCAGATGCTATTCTTACCAGGTGACTTATAGTTTTTCATTTTTATAGGACTCTTCGCGCTTATTCGTAAGATGGTGCAGGTGGTGGTATTATTGTTACATTGATATCAGATTGATACATACAGTGATCTTGGTTGCTGCTATAAAAGTAACGGCAGTCGGTTTACAAGTGTCAAGAAATAATTTCCAAACATTGATTGGTTTTGGTCGATGTTTGTGTCCATTTGTAATTCTCCAGATTCGTTGCGAATAGTGCTACTACAGAGATGGAAGTTGGTAGCGATTTCTTTTATGGACGGTATATGTCTCGTAAGCTAGCAGTTTAGATTTTAACCACTTGTCTTTTGTGCCATTCACTTTTTGCCATATTACATAGTCGGTTGAAGTGTTTTGTCGCAATAATGTAGTCGTTGTATGAGTACCTTGTTGATTGAGAGGTTCCGTTTCCGTGCGCGATCCTTTGCTTGAATTGAAGCTAGACAATTGTGATCCAGCCATGTGTTTATAGGTTTAGATATATTTTTACCAAGGTTATTAGTTGTTATGGCTGATTTTATTATGTTTGTCTGTTTTTCACAGAATGGAGTAGTGGTTGGCAGGTAATTTGATTGTTTAATGTTTCGGTATTTATAAGAAGTTGTATGACCGTAACCCTATCTTTCGATTTACTTATTTAGACGTATACAAAACATGTAAAACAAGTAAATATTCAGGAACGGTATGGTAACGACAATGAAAGTTTTAGGAGAATACATTAGAACAATATCACCTGGCGTTTCACGTGAGTTACTTCTAATAATAAATTAATATGTGTACAGCCATTTTTACTATTAACTAATAGTTTAGTTCACTTAAGGTAAGGTACTACACCTTTGGTGGATTATTTTATAAGTCCTGTCCACCGTGCTTCTATAGCGGCTCCATAATAATGTTGTTCATCTTAACAAACTTAATTAAGATTTAATAATGAACACGAAAATTTAGAACAACCCTTTTTCCGACTTTACTTGTTGTTGTTACCATTAAAATTATTATAATCATAAAACAGCGAAAACAGCCAAGGCGGGCAAACTATTTTAAAATATGCTGTTGTTTCATGATTGATATTGGTTTTACTTTTTTTTAGGTAGTAAAATAAAGTTTAATAAGCATGAACATTGTATATATCGCCGTAGTAAAAAAGTAGTTTTTATAAAATATGGGTGTGCGTACGTGTGTGGTTCCGTCCAGACTAAATGTTTGTTGACGCTCTTTAATAAATTTGAGGGTTTCAGTTATTTTTAGAATCGGTCTACCGGAAGTGGCGATCTTCTAAGGAGCGTTTTAAATTTTTACAATGATGTTGAAAAGTTTAGCATTTACAAGAAAAGACAAAGAATTAAATGTTTCAAGTAAATCAAACAATGTTTTATTTTTCGATTTAGATATCAAGTGTAGTGTATTCGATATTTATGTATACACCCACGAATGTATACATAAATTTCGATTACGCATAGATATCGAAAAAAAAAGTCGATGTTGGCCACAACATATTCACCCTTCCATTTTTTGTAATTCTTTTTTTTACCTTTCTTGCATTTGACAGTCAACGGAATTATAATTATAATTATTAATATTGTAACTTTTCAGGGTATTTAAAGCCTGCAAAAAATCACATAAATCTACAACTCCCGTTCTGCTCTACTCCGTTCGTTTTCCTAACTTTCTGGTTATTTACCGAAAATGGAAAATTTCTATCCAAACCATCATCATCATCATCAACAACATTCAGTCACACAAATATAAAATTAAAAATAATAACAGAAACGCAACAACAACAATAAACTAAAACACCATATCCCTCAAATTATAATTTTAATTGAAAAAAAAAAAATATTCAGACCCCAATTGTGTTTTAATTTTAATTTTTATATATTTTCCGAAAAAATAAAAACTCTGGGTGGAATGAGTATGAAGGTGGGAGGGAAATAAAGTTTTTTGAATATTCCCGTCTTTATGTATATTATTTTATACGGTGCTGCGAGGTGGTTTCATTTAAACCAAATGAGAGAGCGGGAGAATAAAATAATAATAATAATAATAATAGCATTGTTTTTCCTGCTACAGAGGAGGGTGTGAGAGACAACAAAATTTTCATTTTCGCGTTTTTCCTTTCTTGAAGGATTTTTTTTTTGCTTTTGTATACATAAGCGAATTTTTCTCCCGCTTTTGATAATTTTTTTTTTGTTTTTACCATGCAAGAAAATAATTTTATAATTAAAAATTTTTAACGTCTTGAATAAAAACGTTAATTAAATTGCGTCTAAGAAATGTATGTATATGTAAGTATATGTATTTAAATTATTTTATATTATTGTATATTTTAACCCTTGAGTGAATGGGTGGATATTTTGGTGTGTTGTTGGCAGGTATTTTGCGAATATATAGCTAATTTAGTAAATTAAAGTAACTGGTCCGTTCTTGCGAAAAATATGATATATGTATAACTGTAATTAGCTGGAGATTAAATTTTTTTGTGTGAGTCAGATTTTTAGACAGTATCGTTATACAGATTATAGTTAAGGTCAAATATTATTTTCCACATGGGTTCAATTAGCTTTTTCCAAATGTGTCCAGTAGTAAAATAACAAAATCTACTAATTTTATGTATAGGCGCTAAGTTACTTCTTCCACTGTACCAACCAACAGTTCCTTTAATAAAATAACCCATTTCAAATGTATAACTAAATTGTAATATTAAGTTAATTTCTAATTTATTTTCCACAATAATAATGAAAAGCTACAATAAAATAAATAAATAAGAAAATAAAATTAATAATACTGTTATACATATCTCTTTCTCTTTCTGTCATCTGCTCATTCTTATGGTGCTAAGGAATTTTTATTTCTGTGTAGCATCACAATTTTAATTACAATTTTCCATTATTATATATTTTGCTATCATCACAAGGAATGGGAAGGAAGAAAAAAATGTTCACCCATAAAATCAGGATGAGAAATAAGTAATGTGGAGAGCTGAAAAATATATAGTAAAATTGTTGTTATTGTTGGAATGCTTTTCATTTCTCTCTTAATAGTACACAAAATAACATGACAATGATGATGGTGATGATGATTTTAGTTTTTGAAAAAGTAGGAAATCCACAAAAAATAAAAGCTTGAAAAATGATGAATGTTATAATCAACATGATTCGGTATAGTAGCAACGTGCATGTATAATGGAATAGATTAGGATTTTTGATTTAAGTGATTGAAGTTAGATTCTGCTGTTGTTGATTTCTTTTATATGTGTTAGAGAATCTCAGTGAAAATCAATCTTTTCAAGTGAATACCTTTAGTGAATTTTATAATAATTAATTTTTTTTATATTCAGTTAAATCTTTACCATAATTTTTTCCAATTTTCTGTTCATTGGAAAAATTATTAATTAAGTCCAATCCAAATCAATAATAATAAATTGTTAGAAATAAGTCACACATAATTTAATTGAAATGAAATAAAACTATTCTTTTTCTCTTATAAATATTACTTCCCTCTTGATAATTTCTCTTCTTTTTCATTAATTCTAAAAGCATTTTTATCTTCGTCCTCCCGCGAATTTTTTTTCCAGCTCCTCCATCACTCTTTGTATAATTTTACTTATAATTTTGCTATTGTTTTTATTGTATATCCATTATTAATAACATCTTTTCAGTTTTATCTCATTCCATTTACATTACGAGAATAAAACGGAAAATCTTTCGTCTGCATAACTCATCCTCCTAATGTTCTCGACAATTAGAAAGAAAACAAAGACTAAGTTATTTAATAGAACTTAGACGTCACAAGTAGGGAGTGCATTACCGTTTACCGATTTACCGATTTACCGATTTACCGTATTTACCGTATAAAATATATTTACGATTTATCGGTAAATTTTTACAAATTTACCGATTTTTTCGGTAAAAATATATTTATAATTAATAGGGCGCAATTCAGTGCTAGTATATAACAAGGCGCATTTCTTTGAAAAAAATGGAGGGCATATTTTAAATTTAATCAAACAAAGGATTTATATAAGGCATACAATTCATTCATTAATTATTAAGTAGAATAAAGTAGTTATACTTACTGAAGATTTATATAATGAATTTTATTTAATGAAACGAAAAGAACTTATACAGAGTGGGCGCGTGAACCAATAACATTTTTTTGAAGATTGGAGGGGGAGGGGGGTCATTTGGAAGCTTTCATCCAATGGAATTGATGTTCTAAGTAGCTCGGTAAATGAAATATTATATTTTAAGTTTGTTTTAACCGTTTGAGTCCCAAGCAGCGCGATCGCGCTGTTGAGATTTTATGTCGAGAAAAATCAACACATTTCGAACATTGTCGACAACTGGCGGTGCGTTACCGATTGTCGAAGTCGCGCGCTCAGATTACTGGAGCAAGTACATCACACAGCTCTTTTTAAAGTAAATATTACATTTTACAATAAGGGTTTGTCTCGCCTTTGCCTTTGCATCTCATTCATATTATCTTCCTCTTTCATTTAGGGAAAGCACGATTTCGTTGTTTGGGATTCTTCGACATTGTTTTTGCAATACCCGTGGGACTCAAACGGTTAAATAACCCAAAATCTCGCCTTAAAATGGTTACTTTTGTGTTTGTAGTCGTAGAGGCACGTAATAACTTTTATTGTATTCTACAATGCAATGATTTTATTCTAAATAAATCATTATTTAATACAATTGGTTTTAGAAAAATGACTTATGGGCTTCTAAATCCAAAAAACTGTGTATAGTATTATGAAAAACGTCACAATCTATATTAATTAAAAAAAAACTTATGGTTATTTTGAAATTAATTTTACCTTAAAAATTCTCTAGTTTATGCCCTGACATGTGATAAAAAACTCTCATTTTATGGTCAAAATACGACATATTATTTTTACAGAGTTATTTATGCCAGGCTTAAGAAAATGTTTTTTAAGTTATTGTTAGATTTTAAAAAATAAGTAACCGGGTGTTAATTGGCTGTTCAGTCAATATGTCACTATCTGAAACCGGAAGTGCCTGTGTATTTCAATTGTTAAATTGTTAATTGTTTTAGGTCACCACGAAAAGGGTGATAATGCTGGACGGCTGAAGCTTTGTAGATTTATGGATTTTGTGGACAAATGAGTCTAACTTCAATCGTGAGGGAATTGTAAATTTACATAATCTGCTTCTTTGGGGCAGTAAAAGCCAAAATCCACACAAGAAAAAGCAGGATTCTTTCCAAAGGAAATTCAGCGTTATTGTTTGGGCTGATGTTATTGGTCGAAATCTTATCGATCAATATTATACGACAGAACGCCTTTCCGAAAATATTTATCTCGAATTTGTTCAAAATGAGCTGTTATACCAGTTTTGTAAGATGTGCTGATTGGTAGGGGTTTTCTTATTTATTGGCCCACGCGGTCCCGAGATCTCACACCCTTGGATCTCTAGGGACGTGCTAAGGAATTTGTGTGCGCAATAGAGGTACCCACAAGAGAAATTTCAATTGAAAGAATAAGCGCCGCATTTGAAAAAAAATGAAATACAACTTCGCACAACAACCGTGGAGATTAAAAAATATGCCGTTAGTTATAGACTTTATAATGTTGTGCATGTTACTCATTTGTCAAATTTTGTCATAGTTTTTTTCAATAATATATGCATTTGTTTGTCGAAAACTACCGTTTTGCAGCGAAATTATTTTCTGAGCTCTTCTAATTGATTTGAGCGCGATTTAGGCGATGAAAAAATGTTGGCCCAGCAAAAAAAGAAGAATATGGTATATAAAAATTTTCGTGTGGATGACAAGAAAAGAATAACACCGTGCAAAAATTTTGCTGTGCTTTTTTGTCTTTTTTTGAGCAAATGCTGCCATAAAATAAAAATACTGCCATAAAATATAATCGACCCGAGTATAATTTATGGCAACAAATATTATTTATGGCAGTTTATATTTCTTTCTCTATTCAACTAATGCGAAAAATTTATATTGTGTGCAGCTCTAAGCACACAGCAAATATTTTGCTGGGACAACATTTTTTCATCATCTAAATTGCGCTTAAATTGCGCTTTAAGTGCGATTTACATGATGAAAAAATGTTTACCCAGCAAAATATTTGCTGTGTGTTTAGAGCTGCACAGAATATAAATTTTTTCGCATTAGTTGAATAGAGAAAGAAATATAAACTGCCATAAATAATATTTGTTGCCATAAAATATACACGGGTCGATTATATTTTGTAGCAGTATTTTTATTTTATGGCAGCATTTGCTCAAAAAAAAGACAAAAACGCACAGCAAAATTTTTGCATGATTGTATTCTTTTCTTGTCATATACCCATGCCACACGAGCATTTTTTGTATTTCGGCATTTTTTTTCTGCCAATGTTTTGTTCTGCTCTCTCTTAAATAAAATTTTAACTAAAATGAGTCAAAAATGTCCTTGAAATATTTTTTATTTCATTTATGTTTGAGTTGTGTGGTTGAACAGAAAATTTGTTTAAGTCGCAATTAAAACTTGTATCATAGGTAAACGGGCAAAGAAACGAAGAAAAATGCGGCATTTTTTTTACATGTGGCATGGGCCATACACACGAAAATTTTAGTATTCCAAACTCTTCTTTTTTTGCTGCCCAACATTTTTTCATCATGTAAATCGCGCTTTATTCTGATTAAATAATCTTCTATAAATATTTCATTATCGCTTTTTCATTGCTAGGTTTCTAATTTATAAATGTCAAACTGTGATTCGGTTTTGTGGTAGTAAAACAGAACAATCGATCTTATAATTGCTATTACTATTCAAAATCTTTCGAGATTTTGCACTGCGCAATCAATCGCAATCTGTATTCACTGCATGTCTGATTTACCCTAAACAGCAAACTAATTCGTGCTCTAATACAACAAGCTTCTGTTGGATGTCTGATGCTGTTGACGTCCATGAAGTGCAACCAAAAGTGATTAGTCTAATTAGTCTGCGTCTTTGTAGATGTTGAGTTATGTTTGACGCAAGATATTCCGAAACTTGAAGGAGGATCTCAATATTTGCGTAGAGTGGTTGATTTACGAGTAGTGATCATTGAATTACATAGATACATTACAGTTAGTAATGAGGACCAACTGTCTTTGAGAAACAACTTTGTGCCCCAACATTCAGATGTAATTAGAGTAAGCTACTAGCTGTGGCTTGAATTAATTACAGGTACCTGTGATGGAAGTTTGTCTCCGAAAAATGTCCCACAATTTGTTGCTCTTGGTATAACGATGTATTTTTCTACCACTGCTAATTCGAGTAACATGATTAAGTTTTCAATTGAAATGATAAATTGATGCTTGTGATTAAATTGTGATTTCATACCTATACATGTATAACGACTAAGAATATATCCAACAAAAAGTCTTTAAGAAGCTGGGTTTAACAAGTTACTACAGCTTTACGAGTTAGTTGCAGTGGCTGCCCAGAATGGCAGTGTGAATACATGTGTAATAATTGCACTACATTCAGCAGCATTGCATAGTCATCACTTTTGAACTTTCTTGTCGTATGTACCATCTAATAAAAAGCAAACTATCCGGTCCTAATATGTTGTGCTAAAACTCACGAATATTTTGTGGTGGGCATACATTTTCAAATCTGAAAACAATGCATAATTTTTAATCTAAACTTCATCCACAACTTGATTCAGGCACACATAGACAGAGTTTTTGACTTTATTTGTATTACTCTTTAATTTACAATAGAATACATTTTTTTTATACGAATCGAAATGGTAGCTTATATTCTCGTAAAAAAATTATCTCGATGTCTGACATTTCCCTGACAGAGAAGTATTATCGATGTAGGGTGTTTTCTAATCCGTTTTATCATCTGATTCTTCAAATTTAGTGAAATTCTAAAGATTTTATTTACTTAAATGTGGTATTTATTATTTGTTTTATATTCTTAATGTAAAAAAGTGCTAACTGAAAAAGCAAGAGACGAAAAGAAAATTATGATAACAGGAAAAAACGATAAATGTGGAACAGAATATTGCTAGGAACATAAAAATTATAAAATTATGCTGAGAAACTTAAATTTCCATTCTACTATCGTATCCTCGTATCATGATTTTACATGTTCTCGCAACGAGAGATGAGTGGAAAAATCTGCTAATTAAAAAAAGTATAAGTTCAGAATTTTTTCTGTATTTTATTTTTCGATTAATTTCTTCATGCTTCTCACACCGTTAATTTCATGGTTTTGCTTTTCAGTTTTATTTAAGATATTTGTTATACGTAGAGGAAAATAGCTGATAATAATTAGGAGAAAAAGTTCAATGGTTATATGTATCTGGTGTGCAATAACTTGCTCTGTTCGTTGAGAAATATAAAGAAATTGGAGTAAATGTTTTCCGTAAAAATTATTCACGTTGAAAATAATTTGTGATTTTTGAGCTTAATTAGATGAAAGATTCCTATTATTGGAGTTCATTATTGTAATTGGACGATTTTTACCCTAAACACATGAATCGCCACTAAGTCTATAAAATTTAATATTGTTGTGACTAATAGGGAAATTGATTAACAAAATGTTGAACTACAAATCAGAAATACCCGTCTAGCGATACATCGCATAGATACTCTTAAGAATATTTTTTAATCATTGTAACATCTGTGGTAATGACACCAACAAACATCATCCCAATATCGAACAAGAAAATTAAAAATCCAATTTTGTTTTTCTATTTGTCGCGAATCAGTCTCCATTCACTATACCTAAATACATACAGACACAAGAAAAAACTTAGGAAGAGAAAAACTGAAAAAACAAAGTTAAGGGAAATTGATTTTCATTTAGTTTTATTTTTTGTTTTATAAATTTTATTTTTTAATCAAATAAATTGATTTGTTTAATTTTTGTAATTGAAAAAAATCTTCTTCATTTTTCATTATTTCAAATTGATACACAACATTGAAAGTTTTTTTTATTTATTTTTTTACAAAATTGAGATTGTTTTGAAATTTTTATTTTAATAAATTTTAGTGTTTCATAACTTCAAAAAAGATTATAAATTAAATAAGTTATTTATTTGGTTACTAACCTGGGACATTATCTGTATTGTGCATTCCGACAACAAAACGTTTAACGTCTCCGAGGCCTAAAGTTTTCACAGGAGGCTCATGGCCGGCCCCACGGCGTCTAGGACTTCCATGAGTTCCCAGTTTGCTGAAAAGTAAAAAAAAATTTTTTTTATCCAAATTGCGAATTATCATTACGTTGTGTATTTGTTAATGCATCATACATGTACTGTGTATAAAGAGATAATACAGATACAGGAAAATCAAATTAAAAAATTCAATCAAAAAATATTTTTATTTAAACATCTGTACTAATCGTGTAAAATTTCCATTAAATGGAAATTATTTACCATTTTTTATTTTACTAATATGTAATTACATATAAAAGCTTTTAATTTTTATTAAACAGTAGCAACAGCAACCAAACACACATTCAAAAAACGTACATATAAATAGGAATAAGAGTAAAACGCCACCAACAACATTCAATTTTTACACACATTTCCACTCTATAAATTTTTAATGGTATTTTGTAATTTGGAAATTAAAATGAAAAGTAAAACTTTCTTAATCCTTCACAAATGGAATAAACGCACACATATTCGTTTAAATATCAGTCCCAGAAATTGACTGAGTATAACAATACCAATTTAAATTAATTAAATTTAATCATTATAATACGATTTGAATTTGTAATTTTGCTGTTATACTGTTATGTTCTAATTGTGTATATTCTACATAGTAAAAAATCTACAATTTGGATTTTAAAAAAATTGATTTAATTAATTTATTTTTTATTTTTATTTTTTAGTTTTCGCAAGAATTATTATATTTTACGATTTTATCATATAGATTTAAAAAATGTTTCTCTAATGTCTTTTAATTGGGCCAGACAATATCGGTTTGAAAATCTGTTTCTTTTGGCACTTTCACACATTTAAGGATACCGCCGCACTTTCAATTCGAGTAACAACGATTTTCGTCCAGTCACTCTTTTTTGCGTTCATGTGTTACTGACTACACACGAGTTTCGCAATTTCACTTCAATTTTCGTCGTATGTTTGACAAATGTGTTAATGTTAATGTTTTCGCAAATTTTTTGTACTCGTTATCGTTATAAGTTGGTAAAAACTGCGTGACAAAATTGAATCATTTCTCCTCAATAGCTGCCAACCGTTACAAACCGACCTTAATGAGATTTTATTATTATTATCATGCGTTTACTCTTTGATTGCAATGCTGTATAATATTTTCCAAGCCTCTTTAGACCTTTGGATTTGTAAAATTTCATTTATACGGCTAAGATCTCACTAGAAATTCTATTCGCAATCGGTTATATTTTGGTGTTGATTATGAGTATTATTTATACGGCCATTTTGATTTTTAATTCTAAGTAAATAACAACTCGGGAGAGCGGTTTAGTACTTCATTTTCCTTGTATCGCTTTACTGATTGGTGTTTGATGCATGCCTTTTTCGCTGGAATACAATTCGAGTTTCTAAAGGTATTTCCTGTGTTTAATTTGACATCCAAATTACCTACGCTGTACACTCTTCGTGTTTAAATGATTTTGTATTCAGTTATATCTCAGACACTCTCGAACCTATACATGCACTTTCGTCTGCACACCTATGTAGCCGCTAGAAAAACCCACAATGGTTGAACCTATATTTGTAATATTTTAATATGAAGTCAGTATTAGTAAAGTGGTAAAAGTATTAGTAAATAAGAAAGAAGTAAATTGTGATAGTCTAATCTATCAAACTCTGTAACCGTAAAATTTCCGATATATACTAAAATGGTATTCACAAAATGTAACTCGGCTCTATAAACGTAACTTTTGTTCTATAAATTTACGGTACAAAATTTGTTGACGCCAAGTTTTATATAATGATTTTAATAACGAAAAAATCTTAAATATGTTAATTTTCTGAAATGGTTTTCACATATTTATATTTTTACCAATAGCAAATTCATAGCGACAATGCATAATCCCCTAATTGATGATTGATGAAATATAAATATGAAAAAGCGAAATATAAAGCTTGTTTACGATAAGAACAGAGATACACAGGTTTTTAAGGTATACGTACGAATGTTGCCAAATGTAATAATTTTATTCTTATTTTATGCTATCTTGATTTTGTACGGAATGTGAATAATTTACATAAAGTTTATTTATTTATGATATAATTACGGCGAGCGCAAATTCTAAAGATTATGTAAATTTTCGAGTGCCGCCATCGGCTTTGTTAGTTAAATAACTTTTAGTTAATAAAGTTGTAACAGTAATTTTGATTGTAATTTAAAAGTTATACTGAAAATGTAGTTTTGATACCGTCACCTACTGAATACAATCAGTGAAGAATCGCTTACGATTTAGCTTCAGGCAACAACCATCTAGTGCAAACTGACTCGACTTTATACAATATAACTGTAATCATTCCAAAACAGGGCGCAAAATTTTATAACAAACCTGCTTTTGTTCAATTACCCACTAAACCATACTCCCCTACTAACGGCAGTAGTACACGCAAATTACAAAATTCCATTTCCAAACTAATATTATATTCTATTAACAACAAAAACGAACAAAATAAAACAATTAAAACCGTAAAATGTAAATATTTTGCAATTATTTGCAATTAAATTTTAAAATTAATTAAACTTTCTATTATTTGAAAAAAAGGCTATTTTTGGAATCAGATTTTAAATAATAAATAACGATTTCTCCTGTGCACACCAAATAAAACCTATGTTACCTCATTTAGGCACACACGTTCCAATTAATGTAAAAAATGCATACAACCCTTAAATAGCCACGTATAAGTAGGAAACATATATTATCAACACTAACACATCACCCCCAAAAAACACCCACCTACTCGTATAAATAAAGTAAAACAAAAATTAAATTCGAACAAAAAATTTAATTGAAAAAACATTTTAAGTTTTTTTTTTTTTTTTTTTTTGTAGTTCGAGGGAAAATTATGTGTGGAAAATTTATAATTTGATTGTTTTTCGGTCTCTCTCATCTCCTTCTATCTCATCGTTCATATGTTATTGTGGATGATTTGGTAAAAATAAATAAAAATTTCTGAATTTTATATTTAATTTGAAAATTTATTTTTATAAATATTTTTCATTAGGAAAAATAATATTTTAAATAAAATACATAATTAAACCAAAATAACCCGTAATTATTTTAATTAAATATCGCCCAAAGGAAATTTGTAAAAATGGTTTTGTGACGATTGGGTGGGTATGTTGTATTTATTGTTGCTAGTTATAACTGAAATTGAATGCACGTGTATATGCGATTAACAATGATGTTGATATTGAATTAATTTAATATAAATAATTTTTTAATTTAATTTATGCACATACATAGTTACTGTAGCATTTCGCTAATGATACGGGATTTTGGGAAAATCTTGGATTTATTTAACTTTTGTTTACGTAGTAAAATAAAGTATAATAATCTTGAAAATTTCATCCTCAATCGGTAGCAAACCGAGTTCTGTTTGTAAATTTAATTTAATTTTTAAAGTATGTTTTCGATTCAGACTGTATATTTTGTGATTAGTGTGGCTCAGTAGGTCAAACTAAAAGATCGCACATTTTAATATTTAAGTGAAACAGTTCGAATTTTTCACGTTTTCCGTTTCAGATTTTAAAATGAGACAGACATTTTAGATATTGAGAATAATTTTGTACACTGTCTTGTGCATAAAAGTTTTTCCATAAATATTCCTAAACTTTGAAATACAAAATCACAACCATAACATGCTATCACAGTCAGCCCGAGGAGCATTTTAAAACATCCAATTTTCGACTATGTCTTATTAAAAAATTTTAAAATGTAGGTACCAATGAATAACCAGATCTGATAAAATTGCGTTTACAAGGTAAAGTAGTAGCAAAATAAGCTCAGTTTAAATTGGAGTAATCTGCTATGCTAGATTTTGTTTTTATTTATAATTTATGTTACAACTGATTTACAAATAATTTAGTAATTTATCTTTCTTAAATAAAGATACACATTTGAAGGGCAACCAGCAATGTAGTAATGGTTACTCTCGTTTGAATTCACATAATTTATTATGTTTCTCTGTCCTAATTAAATATAATTAAATATAACCACCCAGTTCTAAAGGTTCTGCTTTTGAAATTTTCTTACTACATTGCTGGTGTCCAACAAACTTCGTATGTCTGCATTTTGGTGTCGAGATATCCGCTGAAAACATTGTATCATTTGTATATTTGTTTCCTTGGTACAATCCCAAAGTTGAATACCATAGGTGCATACTGGTTTAAGTATTTGCCGATATAATACCAGTTTAATGTGTATCGTAAGCTCACAATTTCTACCTATTAGCAAATACATTTTCCTATATTTGATGTTCAATTCTTTTTTTTTACATGCTGTTTCCATCTAAGCTTGCAATCGAGAGTCTCGCCGAAGTATTTGGCTATATTTGCATTTGGAACCTGCATTGAATTAAGTTCCACCGGAATCCAGATAACTTTCTGGTTTGTAAAGTTTACGTGAACCGATTTTGCTTCGCTTACTTGTCCAGCTACTCACTGAGTTGGTTGCTTGTTGAAGTTTTGTAGTTGCTTCTGATATACACTTTTCAGTTGCCAGAATAGCTTTATCGTCTGCAAATGTTGCTATGGTAGCACCTTTTGTGTTTGACATAACTCTGGTGTACAGGGTATACAATACAGGACCCCGTACGATACCTTGTGGTATGCTATTTTCTTTAGTTCAGAGTATTCTCCGTTATATTTTACACGGAAATGTCGATCTGGGATTTAAGAAATTGATAGAACTGTTTAGGTAGATCACGTTGCAATTTAAATTCAAGTCCTTGGTGCCAAACTTTGTCGAAAGCTTGTGCTACAAGCTTGTTGAATTAAATTTCGTTCTTCTATTATTGGCTTGAGCCTCTTGAGCAGTAATTTTTCATACAATTTTGAAATGTCTGGAAGTAGTGGAATCGGCCTGTACGACTTTTTGTTGTTTCCTGGTTTGCCTGGTTTAGGAACCATAATTACTTCGGCAACCTTCCACTGCCGTGGGACACGTTTTAGTCTAAAGGCAGCATTGATAATTTGAACCAATTTTTGTAATCCCTTCTCGGGAATAACTTTACGACTTGGCCAATAATTAGACCATAACATGTATAAATAAAGTAGCTTTTAGGCCCAGGTTCCATCCTCATTTTTAATAGGCAGCACATGCATTTTGGTCATAGAAATTAATGAGATGTGGTATTTTATTTATATCAGCAGGCCAATATGTCGGTTTACCTCCAGAATGGAATTCGCAGTTGCTTACCCAACCTAATTCGAAAAGCTCTTTTCCTTATAAGTCTTGATCCCGAATAGGTGGTTCTTGCATTAAAGTCAGCACCAATAACAAAATTGGATCCTAGTGATCTAAAGAGTCTGTTATAATCTTCTTTGGTTAGATTATAGTATGGAGAGAAGTAGATAGAGGAAATACTGTATTCATTATTATTATTAGTTTCATCTTTTACTGTTTTAACTTGCATACTTTCTTCTTCGATACCAGGTTATTCATAGTGTTTGACATTTTTTTCACTATTATGATCCTCCCCTCGCGTTTCCTCCCTAGTTGAACAGCATGATAACATTCATATACAAGTATTTTAATAAATGATGTTTCTGTCAAATAGCTTTCTTATATAAGGCATATATCTATTTTTTCTAAGTTTAGCAAAACTTCTAACTCTGAAACATAGTGCGCTAGTCCGTTTGCGTTCCAGGTGACAGTTCTTAATCTTCTGCTCATTTTAATATAGGAGGGTTATTGCCCCGTTAGTGGTTTCTTGCTTTTCTAGGCGCTTATATAAAGCTTCTAGACCTCGTTCTTGCTTTGCTAGTCTAGCATTTATGGCTTCTATGCTTCTACATATCTCTTCGAGTGGGTCATCACTGAGCATGAGATGATTGTTGTATAATTTGTGAGAAGGTTTTCCGCTTTGTACCTATAACTATTGGCTTTGGCCCCATTTGGCTTTTACTTACTTTCTCTCTGTTAACCTTAGAGCTTTGAGGAGACTGATTCATTTTGTTTCTTTGACTTTGAAGTTCTTTGCAGCGTTGTTTTTTCTTTCCTTACACTCTTTTGCGTTGTTTTCCAGCGCATTTTACGTATCTAGGCTCCCATTTTTTGAGGTAATTATTGCATTGAGGTTATTAGCCTCGTATTTTTATTTAGGGGTTCTATTTGAAACCCTCATATTTAGTACTGCTTTGATGTTGAAATTTTTTTCAACTTTCTCCTTTTTATTAAAAGTAAGCATAAAGAGTTGGAGCCCTCTTTTTTTACTTCATTGCTCTCACCTCTCTCTCGTTTTTATTGCATCTTCTATTTGGAGATCTTTTGCCTTTAGGTCCTCCATTATACCCTCCTTCTTACACGTTGGACGAAGGCTTCTGGCCATAACTTTAATTGCATGGTTGTTTTTATCTTTGTATGTGAACCATTCTTTACCTTCCTCGATGAGCTTTGTGACTAGAGCTTTATATGTATCGGAATCTGGTATATTGATTTTCCACATGTATTCTTTAGTGACACTACTTTGTACTCCTTATAGTGGTCACTGATTTCATTGATTTCTGATGTTCATATTTTGTATACTAGCAAATTCTGCTATGCCGAATACATTAATTGGCGGAGGAGCCTTTTCTTTCGGTGCAACCTTTTGTTGATGCTTCTCTTGCTGTTCTTTTATTGCTGATGTGCTGGATTAGTATTAGTAGTACCAGTTACATTAGTTTGCGATTGCTCTTCAACTTCAGGCGAGATGGTAGGTCTTTTTACCTGTTTCTGTTCACTAAACAATCTGTTTTTCTCGTGAGTTCCTCCTCATCAGTATGGTACTGGGTTTGATAACTGATGTACTTGCTTCGTTGTAACTGGTGAGAGGGTTTTCATAAATAGCCATTTCCATTTCTTTATGCCTCTTTAATTCTTCATTTTCCTTTTTTAGTTTGTCAACTTTGCTTCTTAGTTGGGTTATAAGTGTTTCTTAGTCACTTAGTTGCCGACAGAGTCCAGCGTTTTCATTTTTCTGCTGATTTGCTGAGTTTGTCTAGTTGGTGATCTTGACAACTTTGAACTTCTTAATAATGGGTAAAGCAATGATTAGCTCACCCCAGAATTCATTGAGCCAGCCTCGTTAGAGGTTGGATTAGCCAACTGGGCAGTTGGTGTACCACCTTGGGATATTTTCTCCTTTTTCCGTTGTATCCATTGCTTTAATTGGTCAAGCTATACCTCCAAACGCAAGGTCCCTGGCAGAACTTAGACACTGCAATCAGTGTCCATCCCCCGCGACGTGGACGCCTACCATGAATTGGCGAGGTGTACACAGTTACAGCTGAAGCCTACACATGCCACCAATTTACATTTTTCCACCAATCTACAATTTTTCTTTAATGCTACTCCCATGTTGTCACCCAAAGTTATATTATCTTCCACGCACCCTCCATTTTGCTCATGATTGTTTCTATTATTAACCTACGTCTTTTTTAAAATTGCTTGATAGAATGAGAAACGTCGAAGAATAATGTCATACATGTTGCGCTTTAAAAATAGTCGTGAAAGTGGAACAGTATACTCGTAAGTTAGAATGGGCAGATTTAAGAAAACAATAAAATATCTATAAATTCCTTAATAAAATTGCTGCAGGCCGTTGGAATTACCGGGTGACCAAAAACCAAAATTAAGTAAACAATTGTTATCGCTAGCTATGATTTTGAAATTAAAATAAATTTGACATACTCTGCATTCTTTAATTTAAAAAAATATATTTAAGGGATATCAACCTAATCGATAAAATATGTGGTTGGTTCCCCAGCAAACTTTACTAAAATAACAAACGTAAGATAAACTCAAGGCTGATAAAAGTAACAAGCTCAAGACAGCCAAAATAAAACTCCTTGTAAAGGGCGTTTTTTTAAGCCTGATAGAACTTGAAATTGTAAAAAATAAAACAAAAAATTAAATTTTTATGAAAAATATACTCTGTCAGATCTAAGTATATTCTGGTAAATCCTCATGAATAAACTCACGAGAGAACAACGCTACGAAAATTATTGAAATTTACTTTGAAAATCAGTCGTCGATTCGCACAACTTATAGACGACTTCGTGATTTTTATTACCACACTATGATCAATGATTTTTTGTTTGAAAATATGGATGACATTGATCCGAGACGAGATGTGGTTTCAACAGCATGGCGCTACGTGACATACGGCGGCCGCAACCATCGACTTATTAAAATCAAAATTTGGCGATAAGTTGGTTTCGAGAAATGGACCTATCAATTGGCCTCCAAGGTCGTGCGATTTGACACCTCTCGATTATTTCCTGTAAGGCTACGTGAAGTCACTGGTTTATGCTGATAACCCAGTAACAATTAACGACTTGCAGGCCAGCATTGTTCGTGTTATTCGTGACATACAAAAAGTGGCCCATAATTGGACGTCCAGAATGCGTTTCGTCAAGAACAGCCGCGGAACGAGCCCATGTGCCCGAAATCATTTTCAAATATTACTGCCATGTATGGATCTTTCGAATAATAAAGAATTTTTGATTACAATTTAATTTTTGTTTTTTTCTTTACAATTTCAAGTTCTATCGGGCTTAAAAAACACCCCTTATTTAAGACAATGGGCCTTCAAATATTTGTTATCTATCTATTATGTCGATTAAATTAAATAAATCTTCAAATTTTATATTATCTAATTGATTAAATTAATAATTAATTGATTTGCTTTCCCGTTTTGGTATAATTTTATAATAAATAAAATATCAAATATCATCAAATTCAGATAAGCTTTCAAAATGATTCGGTTTTATAGTGCTGTTATTTATAGTATCCATTTCTTCGACACTTGGTTGGTTCAATTTTTTAATTTTGATTAATACTTGTTAATTTGGTTAAAATTTATAATTAGTATTTTTGAGATTTCTGATCATAAATACGTATCACAAAAGACTTGCCAAAGTTTACATACTCGTATGTAACCATTTGGTATATATATGTATATTTGATTAAACGTACTTTTGAGGTGAAATAATATCGTCTGCTGATTACCACAAATGTACTCCCAAATTGATTAGGATATTGTGGTAGAATTCAGCTTATTGTTTACTATTTTGAAACAAATTATTGAGCTGGTAATGAAATTATATTCTAAACGTTAATCTTATTAGATTAACAAACAAATTGAAAATTCAACTAGGTTCATTATCAGTTTCGTATAAAATGTTGTAGACTCGGCGAATGGAAGACTGAAGGCAGTAAAGCTATAAACATGTCGCGATGTGTAAAAGCGAATTTTCCTTGTTCCAAACGAGTTAGAATTGTTCTAATGTGTCGTAATGTAAAATAATTTGCACAGTTACATAAATATTAAATTTAAAGAGAACATTACATCGAACGCCGCGTGACCTAACCTAACAAAATCTGTCACTTCCACATCACACTATTCACATTTATGTATTTTAATCATAAAAATTTTGCAAACATAAAGATACATAACAACAAGAACAATACCCCAAGCCCAAAAATGTCTTTAGGGCATTACATTTAATAACCAGATATGTATGTATGTATGTATATGTGTACATAGTTTGTATGAACATAGTATGTATATGTACGTACAAGGTGGATGCTTCATTAATGATTTCTAAATAATACAACTAAAAATTACTTCCAAAGTGTTTTTTACTTAAAGTTCGGTCTGGGTAGTACTATTTATATATTTACCTCTGACCCACTACTATGTACACTTACATGGCCAAGCAAGCTAGCAAACAGGAAAGTGTGTAATGAAAACAGCATAAAATTTTCACTTTGGTACAACAAAAATTTATATTTTCAATTTGCAGATAGACGGATATAATTATACTTGTATGTGTACCTACATAATATGCAAGCACTTGTAGAGGAAAAATTTATATTGGAAAATATTTTTCGGAAATTTTTTGTGTGAGGGGTGGAATGTTTAATTTTTCCCGTATATTTTATGTCGTTGTTATTGTTGTAGCTACTACAATTATTTTGATGTTGTTGTTGTCATTGGTGGTGGTAGTAGTGGTATATAGAGGTGGTACTGTACATGCGACATTATATTCTCATATGCATCGACATGCTTTTAATTAAACTAATTACATTCATCTACACACAATTATGTTATAAATTAATTAAATTTTTTTTGTTGCTGTTATACAAAAATATACATTATGTATATGTTGTTATATGATATAGGCAGAAACAATAGTTTGAATGTGTTCTATGTGGTATGTGCATAACAGTAATGTACTTGGGCGTACAATGGCGCACTCTGAATATAATTAAAGGACGTAAAAACCACTAGATTTGAGAGAAGAAGTCTCGAGATATGTACGCGTCAATTGCACATACCTACACATATTTTAAAACACTTAAGCAAATTGTGTATATGTATTATGCAAACGAGATTTTCCGCTCCTCACAAAACCAAGCAAAAATAATTACGCGTGTATGTCTCTTCTTAAAAATTTATTCGGCTTATAAAATAATTTTTTTAATAAGACATTTTATTTTTTATAATATATAAAATGGTTTAATTTAATTAAAATCACAATCATAAAACAAAAAAAAACCAAACGAGATATAGTGAGAGACAAAAAAAAAATGAAAATTTTTAATTAATTTTTCGTATTTTCTTTTTCTTTTTTGTTGGTGTGTTGTTTTTTATGTTGAGTTGGAAAATGAATTAAAATTAAAAACAAAAAAAAAGGAATTTTATTTTAATTGAATGGAAAATTAAATTTTTTTTCGGTGTAATGTATAAGTGAATAAATTACACTTGTCATGTTGGATTCTTAATTTCATACCATGAAAGAATTATGAAAATTAACATATTTTTCCTTCCTACATTTTCATTCAGCATTTTTAAACTTTTGTTGTGTATATTTTTATTTCATTTTGGCGCGTTCGTTGATTTTGATAAATTATTTATTGAGATGTTTTCTTCGGATATATAGCTATGCAAGGCTAAATAAATATTTTAGAAATTATTATTATTTTACTCCTTAGGAAAGTTTGAAATAAAATTCAGAAAAATTTCAACGTCCTCAAAAACTGAATTTTTTAGAATATAGGTATTAATTGGAGTGTATTCCGGCATCTAAAATATTACGTTACGTTATGTTATTTTTTCAATATAAATTCCAATGACGAGCGGGATCGTAAAATAACAAAGCATAAATTTTAGGCCACGAGAGTAATAAGTTATAACATAATATAAGAGTTGAATGGGACATATTACATTTTAAGAAGGGAAGCTTACACATTGCGAAGCGATGATGAATTTGTAATTTTATGCTACTTGTTTTGGTTTTTTCTTTTGATAGTGCTGCTTTCAGGTTTTTGATAGCTCTATTTAATTTTGATTTAAGACAATTCAATATTATCTAAGTAAACTTACAGCATCAGAAGCAACATATTACTCACTGTGGAAAGCCACAAAAAACCTGAAAGGGCCTGGCCTACTCAAACATGTCCTCCATTTCGCGTTCCCGTTAACATCTGGGCTAGAAGCGATGAAGAAAAACCCAGCATTTAGTTAAAGTACTTACTCCGAATGAAAATAATGGACGCTCGGAATTGCTGCCTGAAGAAGTCGCAGTTAAATATAAATGGCGTGAAGTAAAAACAATGATCAGCGATCATAAACCCCAAAAAGGCACCTGATCATGATCTTATTAGTGGTAAAATACTTATAGAACTTGCAGATATATGTATCAAATTATTAAAATAGATTTTCGATGCTGTAATGAAAACTGGATATTTTCGTGAAACTTGGAAAACTTTACAGATCATAATCCATAAACCAGGTAAAGATGAATCAAAGGTAGACTCGTATCGTCCAATCAGTTTACTGTCAACTCTGTCAAAACTCTTTGAAATAATGCTTCTTAAAAAGCTTAAACCAATTCTGCAAGGGCAAAGTATTAAACCGGATGACAGTTTGGATTTAGAAAATATCATGGAACCATAGAACAAGTGCATAAAATCGTATCAGAAAACAGAAACTCATTTAAAAGAAATACTGCTCTGAAGCATTTTTAGACATCACCCAAGTTTTCGATAAAGTGTTGCATGAACGCTTTGTACATCAAATTAAGGCCCAGCTACAATCAAACTATCATGCGATCATTAAAAATTACCTGCGCTAAACCGGAAATTTTTGGTGAAGTATAATAGTGCATTTTCCTATTTAAATGAAACACACGCGAAAGTTCCACAAAGCAGTGTACTGCATCCAGTGTTATATTTAATTTACACAGCGGACCTTCCTACTTCAAATTATGAAACAGTTTTGACATTTGCAGATGACACAGCATTATTAGCGACACATGAAAACCCTCAAACAGCATCAAGAGTCATGCAAGAACACTTATAAGAAATAGCTAAGTGGCTTTCAAGATGGAGAATAAAATTAAGCAAGTAGAAATCAGCACATATTACATCTATTTTCCGTAAACAAACCTGTTCTAATAATTCACCAAATATGCAGATCCATAATTTTGTACTAGCTGAATATTACCTGCGAACAAGCGTGTTTTGCTAAAAAATTGTTAATCCAGTAATTTATATGACTTTGACTTCCGGTTAACCAAAACATATAAAAACCAAGCTTTTTCAATTTATATAGCCCAAACCGTTTGGAAGCTCGATATATATTAACTTCTCTTAACATTTTATGCCAAAAGCAGCATCAGACCAAATTTTACTAAACGATTTTCGAAAGGTCATAAAAATATAGTAAAAGTTCGATTAACTGGTCAGAGGCATCTATTGAAGTCGTAAACATTTGCTAGGGGACATATGTGAACTCTTCTAGCAAATGCATCTTGTACGGCAAGATAAGCATTAAGCACTTTAAAAATCTTTCAGAGTTCGAGAGTACACATTGTTCACGGATCACAAGTTACTGATCAACGCACATTTTATCATAATCCAGAAAAAACATTGCCAATTTTGTATCCTACAGCATCCTACAAGTCGAAAGTGAATGACCCTAATGCTGCACCAGCACTTGTAGCACAATCCAATAAAATTGGTATTGGAATTTTTCACAAATTAATTACAACATATCGGCATAGTTCAACCCCCAAAAAACTTCCCCTAAGGGGTGCAATTCTTAAAAACCCATATTTTTGGTTAAACCATGATTTTGGCATTACAGTTATTTTTTCTTATATCGTACGGGGACCGTATTGTAATTTTTTACAAATTAGCTACAACATATTGGCATAGCTCCACCCCCTCCCACCCGGTGAAGTTAAATAACATCAACCCAAAGCGAAACCATTAAATACCTTTCGGACTTTCAGAATACAATTGTGGGATTCAGCCTGTGTTTCAAATATAATATAATTGCAACGTGTACAATCAAAAATACTACAAAGGATGGTAAACGCACCTTGGTAACATAAACCTCCGTAATATAAACATACACCGTGATCTCAACATCGAGACAGTATCAGATACAATACAGCAGTACAGCAGAAAATACCAAAACTAAGTTAGAACAGCATCCCAACATATTAGCTTGGAGAATATTATGGAGACCTAGATATGGCGTCTTAAAGGATAAGATCCCTTAGATCTACCTAACTAATTCATATACACAAAATTTCTACCTGTTGTTAATATTTTTCGTAAAACAACTTGTGATTATACCGTACCTGATACAAATCATATAATCGAAAACGGAACAATGTGTCTAATACCAGTATACCCATTTCATCGAAACCCGGAACATTTTCCGGACCCGGAAAAATTCGATCCCGATCGGTCTACGAATCGGAACAAAACAAAAATCAGCATTGCCATTCGCGTTTATACCTTTTGGTTATGAACCACGATTTTGTATTGGGGCTCGACTTGGTCAAATGCAAATAAGATTAGGAATTGTGACGTATATAAATTTTTTTTGAAATACTCCTGTGCTGATACGCCAATTAAAATTAAACTTTGAAACAGTACAACTTTTCTAAGTCCCAATCGACCAATCATGTTAAAAATTCAAAAACTATAAAAAATAAAAATCAACACAAAAATATCAAAGCCGTTTGTAGTTTCTCGAATCATTTTGCATTAACTTCAAGTAAACATTGTATATGATACGGTAAAAGTTCGAAATGGTAAATATCCGAATCAATATGTATACAAATTGTTTTATTGCTCTGAAATCTATGACATTAGGGTGTATTAGTTCTCGTCCAAAATGATTCACCCCACGAACTACTTTTATAGCATCAGTGTGAAGTCATATAGAATAGTTGGGGCTAACGGTTTTACTAACTGAGCCCTCATGTTGTTTAGATTGAAAATACATTGAACTAAAAGGATGTAGGTGTAGGTTGGCAAACATCTCATTGAAACTCTATGCAACCGGTTTTTAATCGTGTAAACGAATCTTAAACGATTTCGGACATAAACTTTATCGGTTTTCAGACATTAACGCGTAAATTTTTGCCACCAAAACCAAATAGTGCATATTAATATTAAGAATTAACATAGGTTCTGACTTAAATTTTTTTTTTTGATTAATTAGCTTGTAAGATTTGAATACAACTTGTGAGTTTCCCAAGATAGGAAAGATTCAAGAATAAAGCCAAAGCATCGAGTAATAAATATATAAGAGAAATCAAGTAGTGCAAATTTTATAAGCAGGTTTTTCCGAGGTTAATCTTATTTTATAGTTTTAATATATTTATATACACAAATTTAATTTTTTTCTATATTTAATCCATATATACGAATCTTATAAACATATCGGCATAGTTATTTTATAGTTCATTGTTCTTGTTAGGCTTATACAGATTGCCAATAGTAAAATAGATTAACCTCGGAATCTCTACATGATTCCTCTTATGTATATTTTGTTTTATGGCCAAAGGCATGTTCATTAGTGTTCTATTATTGTGCTCTATAAAGCTTTAGACATCATGAAATACCAGTGCTATGAAACATGTGCTCTCCGTTAAAGTATGTTACATATAACAATTTTTGTAAATGTTACTTCTAACGGATTTTTCACTGCTGTGTCATCGTATAAATGTCGAATATGGATGTAATATTTCTTCATAATATAACTTATTGTGCCTTCTTCGTGTCTTCGTATGTCTTCAGGCATACGTTTTTGTTCAGATCTGTAATTTGATTCATTAAGAGAAATTATTATGTATGAGTGAGAGCAAGATTCAGAGCGTGTTCTGATCTTCCATACCTTTAAACTGCTCTAGTGCTAATGTGAACAATTATTTTCGAAGTAATACCTGATTTGCCTCATGAAAATTGTTTCTTTGACGTCAGCAAGCGTGATATGATTTGCAGGAACCTACCAATCTCTATTGTTGCTACACATTTAATGTTAAACGTGGGAACTAAAATGATCCCCAGAGATTTAACACAAGTTCTCAGTCAAAAATTTATTTACTTACTACATCGTTGTAAAACCTAAACTGTTTAGGAACTATTTAGTCTAATCAACTCTAAAAACCATGGTAATAAACTTATTGTATATAATTATAAATATTTTCAAAACCTCATGAAACAGACACAAAAATACTACTCGTAACACCCAAAATAATAAAACCAAAGTATTTTATAAAGAAATAACAACAAGTACCCAAAAATAGCAAAATAATTTTCTAAACTTTTTAAGAAGATAATCGAATTTTCTTTAAAATTTTATAAAACAACCCTGCGCCTGATAACCGCCTCCCTTTACACCAAAATTGCCAACACATTCATATGTAATATTTTGAAGAGGAACGGGAGAATATTGCAATTTTAATACATTAGAAAATATTGGGAATTCTTGTGGTCTCATAAATCAGTCAAACAGAAAACCATAACGAAAATGAAAAACTTGTTATAAGAAAGAAATTTAAGGATTGTTTTTTATTGTTCATTAAATTTTCGTTATTTTTTAATGACATTTTAATGTAAACCACAAAATAGTAACAATATTTTTCTGTATGTATGCCAAACCAAATAAGCTTTTCTCTATCCTACACTCGTATGCACATGGTGCCAATTCTATGAATATCTTTTATTTTTTGTTTTATCTATTTCGCCGTTATTTCGTTATGAAAATTCGATCCAAAAATACATGCAAAATAGCATTTAATAGGTTTATGTAATACTTTTAAAATATGTCCGATTTAGTTGTCCTAAAAACTGAAGTAAAAAAAAATTTTTAAAAGATTTTCGTTGAATCGACATAATCATTGTGGACAATTAAATAGAATAGAATATCTATTGTCGGAAATAGAGAATTCTTAGATATTTTTGGGAATACATTTGTTGTTTGCATTTGTTTGTGTGACATTTATTATTCTCGACAAAATGTTATCGAATATGTATAACCAAAGTATTTTTATGCAAAACTGTTCCATAGTTAAGTGATTATTATCTTTATTTTCTTCAAACAATACAAACTTTAAAATTTTTGTTTAATTTTTTGTTTTTGTTAATAAGAACATAAACATACAAAATCAATTTAAAATAACTATGAAATAACTAAAAAATTCACTTAGACAAGATTTAACAAACAAAAAACGAAACAACAACTTTCTGTACGGGAAGAGTTTATGGGAAACTGTATACATGTAGAGAAATAAAGGATAAAATGAAGGTTTAAATTCAGGACGACATGAAATAAAATAAAATACTATAAATTATTTCACTTTTAAGAAATATCTAAAACAAAAAAATTCCGAAAAACTAGAAAATTCAAAGTAGTTTTTCGTTTTATTACTTTTCTATTATTTATTTTTATTGTCTGTTGTATTGTTTCTATTTATTTCTAAGATCGACTGGACACACAAAAAAATACTTAAATATACGAAAAAAGTATTGATAAAGTCAAAGATGGAAAATGGAAATAGAAATTGAATTTTTAAATTTAATTTCCCCAAGTTCGAATCAAAACGGAAAACGTAACTTTGCAATTTCGTTTTATTTTTTGTTTGTAAGGTTTTATCAATAAATAAATTGAAAAATTTCTTTCTTATTATTGATATTATTTTTTTTTATCAAAGTAGAATTTAGATAATTTATCTGTTAGAATTTTTTTACAAAAACAGCACACAGAAAAGAAATAAATTATATTGACATTTAAATCGTGATTATTGAAGAAAATAATTTTATCGTTTTAATTTTTGGACTCGAATAAAGAGAAAATTACATGGGCAGAAAGTAAAGTTATGTAAATTGTCTAATGTAGCAAAGCAATATTTTGTCCTTCTGGCACGCTCCTCTAATTGCAAGGGCTTTTAAAAATGAAGTAAGTATAGAGATATTAACAGATTTACAGTAGGTGCAACAAGAGTCTGTACGGGAAAAAAAACTAAGTAAAAACTAACTACGATTTTTTTTTGGTTTTATTATGAAAGTTTATTGTTTTTTCTTTGAACCTACCAACTAATACATAATAAAGTCACCATTACTGCTTACAATTACCTGGTACCTTTTGTCGATACTATCAACCAAATTCTCTGCATACTGTGGTAACAAATTTTTCCATATCTTTCAAACGGCTCGCGCTAGGCGGCTCAAATTATATTTATGTGGTACATTTTAAGCTTAATATTCATGAGTGCCCATAAATTTTGATCGAATTGGCATCAGGTGACTGAGACGGCTAATCCAATGTTGTGAAGCCCTTTTTGAGTTTAACTTCCTAACAGAGTATGCTATGGTGGTTTGGATGTTAATAATCTAATAGAATTTCGTGCTTAAATGTTTGTTGATGGCATCAATTTTCTGAAGCCTTTTGTTCTGAAGCCTTTTGTTTAGGGTAGTTTAAGTGGTCTCAATTCCTTCTTAAGATTTCTTACGACTTCTGCTATAGCAGGCTGTTCATCGGAACCCAAACGTTTTCTCAAATTTGTGAAATAATGAAAATCACTGGTATGGTTTGGTTTTGAACGTCACAGTAAATATAGATGTTATTTCAAATTAGTTATTTAAATATAGATGCTATAGCATTAATTTATTTGGTTTTTATTTTAAAGAACTGATTAGTCTGTTAAGCGTGTTACTGATTAATGATAAAAGATAAAACTTATTACTTATCACAATAAATCGAGAAGAGAATTAATTATGAACAGAATTACAATATGTCGTGTAAATGCTGCATGTAATGTTGCCTGTTACCAATTCATGAATACTCCGGTTGAACCTTTGCCTAGTTTTGGAACTATTTCTTTCTAGTTTTTATTTCGAGAAAATTGAATTGGGGAAAATTCGTTAAAGACGGGTGATGAAGGCCAAGTTCCATTTCTACGTTTTTCTAGGTTCGACCAATTTTGAGGAAAATTTGGTGCAGGGGAGTGCCAAAAAAATATTCTATCAATGAATATTATCCATTTCTTAAGCGAGAATGATAGAAAATTGATTTGTGTGATGAAAGCGGCAATCGAACATGAATACAACTATTTCTATAAGTTGAAATTAGGATTACAGTGCGAGTTTCCGATCATTTTTCTTTCATTATTATGGGTAAAAATTAACATGATTACACATCAACCGTCGTGTGTCTTAGCACCCACACGTAACTTTTTCATCGCTCGTGCTTACGTCAGATTAGAAAACTGGCCCTTCATTTCCCATATTTTACTACACGATGTTGTTTTTTTATGTCGATGACTCCAACTTTTGACTATAAATGACAGTATATTTAAATGAATGAAATGATTTCTTTTGTAAAATCTATTTTTCGTGAAACGTCAATCGCGGTAAAATAAGCCTCCGTTTTATTCTACAAAACAGACAATTAAAATTATATTACGGGCCATTGGCAAATCTCTAAATCTCAAACTGTTTATGAAGCTTACTGCCATCTGCAATTCAGAAATTAAACTATCGACATAGACTTAATGACATATTAGGCGGTAATGCCTGGTACTCTTGGTGCATTGCTAGATTTCGTTATAGCAGTAGATGTAACAGTTAGGTGATATTTATAGCAGTAGATACGGGTAGCTACTGCTATAGTGCCATCAATCTAGTATACTTATTTTAAAGAATATGCTGTCTGTTTTATGTACAATTTTGACATTTCAACATGATTACAAGCAAGTTACTTGTTATCAACGAACATTTTGACTACCCACATGGAGCTCTCGGCGTACGCGTTTTACACTCCCTCTCACCCGGATGATGGTGATTTGTAGTAGGGATGAACAAAATCAAATAAAAATTCTAATTAAAACATTTTTTTTGCCATCTTATGGAAAACTATTTTTATTAGTTTTTTTGAATTTTTATTATCAATAAAATTTAGACAAAATAAAAATTCCTATCTACGGCCCCAATCTTAATGTTGGATGCTAAATGTGAATATTTATATTATTAATGTGAATTTATTGGTTTTTCTACTGTGTACAATGGGATCCCACATCTTTATGCACGAAATAAAATAATCTAATAAATATATAAAAAAATAATGAAATAGTCAACCTAACAAAAAATTAATAAATAAATATATTATACATGTATATAATACGAGTAACACATACATTTTTGTTGTAGATATTTCATTATTTCTAATAAACTAAACGATAATTGTTTTATTAAAAATTCCAATCACATACCATTCGTCGTTATAAATTTTCCAATAATATAATCCCGCAAATAGACAATATCTCTTCGATATGTACGTATGTTGGTCTATATGAGAAATGGAAATATATCGAAAAAAACGAAAAAAAAAAATTGAAATAAATTTTCGATCGATTCGGTTATATTTATGTATTATGTAGGGGTACATATATACATAAATACGAAAGAGGTTTAATTTGTGGTTTGGAAATGATTTAAATTATATCTCGAATTTCTTCTCTTTCAGTAGGTATAGGTATTTTTGGTTTGTCGACGTTACTCTCAACTAACGGAAAATATAATCAATAGATATTTGTTGTAGAAAATATATAATTTTTTTGCTCAGTATAGTTTTTATTTGATTTTATTGTAAATTAAAATAATTTTCGAATTTCCTTTAGGCTGGGTATACACATACACATTATTATAAGGATTATGATGACTGATGATATTCCTTGAATACTCGAATTGGCATAGTTTCCTAACCTGAACGAGATATTTCATCCTATGTAAACGTAAAAATGTAAATAGTCGCATACAATCAAACATTTTTGTTTTTTTGTGTATACGTATACGCTGCAGTTTAACGAAAAATTACAGATGCAACGATGACATTGGAATTATCAGAAGTTTGTGTGAGCATGAAGACTCTGGCAACTTTCTGGCAAACCTTATAAATCCTATTCAAGAAGACTTAGATAGATTAAGTGAGTGGTGTGATCGGAACTCACTATACTTAAATATTAAGAAATGCAAAATCATGTCTTTCCATCGTAAACGAAATCCGATAATTACTTCATACAAAGTCAACAACGAAGTACTGCAAAGAGTCAATGAGGTTATATACTTAGGTGTTACATTTGTCGAAAACGCCAGTTTCAATAGGCATATTGAAAATTGTATTGCGAAAGCGAATGCCATGTTCGGATTTGTTAAAAGATGGACAGGTGAATTTAAGGATATTCAAACCTTATGTTCACTCTATTTCGCTTATGTTCGATCTCAACTGGAATACGCTGTAACGGTCTGGAATCCATACTATGCTGTACACATAAAAAGAATTGAAAGCATTCAAAAGAAGTTCCTGATTTTTTTGTTAAAGAAAAGTGACTGGGTTACGACCACAACTTACCATTCCATGAAAATGTGGCTCGCTTACCTCTATACACAACAAGATGCACAGATTACAAAATATGCACGCTTGAAAATAGACGACTTCTCTTGGGAGCAGCTTTTATTGGTAACGTTTTGCTTGGTCACGTAGATTCAGCTTACATCTTGGAAAACATATCAATTCACGTGCCATGCAGAACATTTCGAAACCATAAATATTTAGCACTTGAACACCATTCCACCAACTATGGAGAAAACAACCCAATTAATAGGATGTCTAAATCTTTCAACTTAATCGACGACCTATTTGACTTCAACTTATCAAAGGACAACTTTAAAAATATCCTTAAAGACTTTTTTCTAAATTTTTAATTGTTTAAACCAAAATTTGGTTTATATTTTTTTTTTTTTATTCTGTTTTAAAGTTTTTTGTTGTTTTAATATAATTTTAACTATAACTGTAAATAATCTGAAATCATACATGTATATTACAAAATAGATTTCTTTAAATAAATAAATAAATAAATAAATATTAAACTTCTAACAAACGTTATGCATGTAAATAAATCCTGACAAATGCAAATTGACCCATGATGCAATCTAATATTAAAATTTAATTTACAGAAGTTCTTTAGACCATATTCTGAGTTGAATTGCAAATAAAAATAATCTAATTAATCGAAACTACCAAAAATTAATTTAATATCAATATCGTGTAAAAAATTATAACGTTTAGGTAAAAATATGATGATTGATTATATCATTAAACAACGAATTAATAATGCCATTTAGAAAAGTTTACACAAACAGCCACCGTATACAAACTAACCATAAGAGTCTAAAAATATAAAGAAGGGGAGCGGCCACGTAGCTTCGAAAAAGTCAGATATTGCTTAAAATGACATCACTAACAGCTTACATCAATTGCCGTGTAGTAAGGTTTTTCAGGTTTTAATTACATTGGTTGATAGCTTTGGAATAGACTCGATTTTATTATATATGTTTTGCTATGCTTAAGTTGCTTCGCCAATAATTGATAAGAAAAAAATTATTATCGCTCCCCTTCTCTATATTTCTAAAACCTTTAAGTGTCTTTTGGTTGCCTTGACCCTTCTGGTTAATTTGTATATGGTGGCTGTTTGTGTAAACTTTCCTAAATGGTAATTTACAAGCTGTTAGTGACGTCATTTTAAGCAATATCTGACTTTTTCGAAGCCACGTGGCCGCTCCCCTTCTCTATATTTCCAAAATCTATAGTGTTTTTTTTTTGTTTGCCTAGACTCTTATGGTTAGTTTGTATACGGTGGCTGTTTGTGTAAACTTTTCTAATTTTCTACTAAACTCTTCTCTATCTTAATATTAGATTGCATCATGAGTCAATTTGCATTTGTCTGGATTTATTTACATTTATAACGTTTGTTAAAAGTTTAATAGGATTTATAAGGTTTGCCAGAAACTTCAAGCTCGTAAGTTTGTTTTGTTTTCATTTTTTAGTTCAAATGAAAAATTTAATTTGATTGTCTGTGGTTTAACATACCATGTATGAAATAAGCCAAGATGGGATACAATTTTTCTTGTTATATGTATTCAACTTTTCAGTGTTTTAACACAATAAAAATTAAATTTATAATTGAAATATTTTATTTGCTAGAATTCCATATAGTGGAAATTTTTTAAATTAATTAATCATTAAAATTTACTTTTTACTTGAAAACGAAAAGTCTGCAGCTTGCAGCCTTAAACCAGTGAATTTAATGTGATTAGTTTAAAGAATAAAATTAAATTTCAAATTGAAATGCTTTATTTGCTGTTATTTATTAAAGTGAACATTTTTTGTAATTAGTTATTTCGTCTATCGATTTCACTGCCTAGGTTCCATCGTCTTAATTAATCACATTAAACCAGTGAAGCAAGCTGCTCATAAATTTTTTTTTCAGAAGAACTTCTCTAATTAAATGTTTTAAATGTATTTTATTACAAATTTTTGAAAAACTTTTCATTCAAATTATTTGAACTATTTAAACTATTTAATCTATTTAAACTTTTGAAATGGTTTAAATAGTCCCTAAAGAATAAAACAAAATAATATCTACAATCTTGCATATCAATAAACTTCACACTGTGTAGTAATGAAATCCCACCAACAAGTATTGACACCCTGAATTACTTCTGAACATTCATTTGTATCATGCTATGTATGACTACGATAAAGAATTAAGTGATTAATAAGAAACCAAATAAAGTATTCCAACAGTATCACATCATCACCATTTTTAATATGTATATTGTGTACACACACAAAGATTTCAATGAGAAAATTTTCAAATTCACCCTCGAATAATAAATAAATAATTTTCAGTTATCCTTTTTTACTGACTTCTTCTTCGTCACCAATGTATTCTTGATGTAAAATCAACCACAAAATAAAAAATTCAATTTGAAAAACTAAGCTAAAAAAAATTTGAATTGATTTTAATTTTTACTTCTGATGATGTCCTTTTTCCGAATACGTTCAGTACTTGCATATGTGTGTATGTGGGTGATTCTACTTTGTACGTACGTACATACGTAAATAAATTGGGATTGTGTGTTATGGGACTGACACAGAATAGAACTTAATTTAAATTTTTATTTCTAGTTTTCATTTTATTTGTATTTTGCTTTTCAGTTTTCCAATCAAAATAAGAGAAAAAAAATTCGTTCGTATACGTTTCAATTCAATCCTGATTTTCTTCTCCATTTATGTTTAGTTGTTGCTGTTGCTGTATTTTTATTTCTGTTCAAATTCAATTGAAAAATCAATTTCCTTTCTTTTTCCATTTTAATATACGTATGTGTCGAACTATATAAAAGTGTGTGTTTGTGAGTGTATGTGTATAAAAAATTCAATTGAAAATAATTTTATTTAAGATTATTTTCTTAACAGCATCATCTTCAATGTAATACACTGACAATAAAATCCTTTTCATTTTTTTTTATTTGGATTTGGTTTCTAGATTTAAAATTCAGTGTCCTATTTAATTTAAAAATAAAAATTTCCCATTTTAGACAATCAAATAAAATTGGATATTTCACTTTCTAGCCCATGCTCAAAATATTATTTTTATGTGTGTTTGTTTGTATGTATGTCAATGTTTTTAAAACGGAAACCGATGTTTTTCTTTTAGAAGCATGAATTTTCGGAAAACTAATAGTAACGCTGTAATAAATGGTAAGGCATTAAAAAATTATAAAATATTCATTTCCTTTTAATTTGCCAATTTTATTTTGAGAACTTACAAATAAAATAAAATACATTTTTTATTCTGTTAGAATGGGGAAAAACGGAAAATATCTGAAAATATTCATTCAACAAGTATTTTCATTTTTTATACGAGTACGACGAGGAAAACACTTAACACAGTGGAATAGAATGATGATAATAAATTCAATGTTCTTACAATCGCAATTTATTTTTTTTGTATTTCAATTACAGTAATTCTACTTGTGTATAATCGTGTGTACTGTGAAGTGGAACGACTGAAACATTTTTTGTTAAGTTTCAGTGGAAATTTACCGTCTTGTCTTGTCTTCCTGCATATATCTCTAAATTCCTTTGGTTAGAGTTCTTTTTATTCAAACATAAATAGTGTAATCTGTCTCATATAATCATGATTCAAATTGGAGTTGGATATGTTCTGCCTTCATTACCGCATTAGAAACTTATAAAACTTACCTTTTTATAAAGTATAAAAGTTCGAGGACAGAGCATCACAATTTAAGCTGTATATTCGGCTTCCACCACAATGAACTAGTTTAATGCTATATATGAGTTGGTGGTAAACTTTTAGTCTGTCAGAAAATTTTATATTTAACATAAAATGTGCCAAAAACGGAAAAATTCTTAGTATTAAAACTCAAGTGACGAATATAAACGGACTCATAAAGTGTTTATTAAAATCTTTTTCGAGTTTAAATTATTTTTCAAGAAAATGTGTAAGTGTAGTGTTGATGTGTAAATATGCTGTGCCCTAATTCTCTAAAAACCAAGATAAATTGTAAAATGTAAATGTGATAACTTTTACACATGAAAAAAATTATCGTAGAAGTCTAGATTTATATTGGATATCGTGATGTTTTAGTAAATTCGCATTCTCTAATTTATTTCAAGATAAAATGTAAAGTGGCAATATAAGTTTATGTCAAAAAGTAACACAAGTAATTTATCGCGGAATAACTTTCCTTGATTGTGTAAATCGCTTTCGTTTGGATATTATTAATAATTAATTGCAATTTTTGATATTTCAGTTTATATATTAAACATTTTATTTTGGAATTAAACAAGCCAAGTTCTAACAATTTAAATAACTGCGATACTTTGTTATAAAAAGTTATAAAATTCTTTCCATTTAGAATGTAAAAGTGGACTGTTATCGATGGAATTAAAATATTCTTTCAGTAAATCAAACATTCGAATATTTTAATCGATCGTCGTCACTTTACCTATACTTTTGATTAGATTAGCTCCAGTATTTCCACAAAAACAATAAAACTAATAAATTTATTATTTATAATTTTGTGTTTAAAATAGGGAATAAATAATGTACCTATCTATATTAGAAGAAAAAGACTTAAGTGGTAGAATATCCTAGAACGAGATGGTCTATGGATTACAGAAAAAGCAATTTTAGTTGGTCAATTTTCAAATATAAATGTCAAGTGTTTCAAGTGACTGATTTGACAACATCTAAAATGGACCCGCTCTCCACATAGCAAGCAAAGCTTTCAACTTGGTGTGCACTTATTTATTTATTAACATTACCATTTAGAATAAAACCGTACACGTAAAACGTTGAGCTTTCAAGCTCATTTGTTGTCAAATGTGCAGTTTATTAAAATTCCAAATACAGCCATTTCCTTCAATTAATGGTTATCCCGTTAGTTTTCTGCTAATATGTGGCACTTGCAATATATTACTTGATCATTACACATGCACAATTAAGAAAACTGACGAGCACAATAACTATGACGGCCTATAGAAAATCTAAATTAGTTAACAAATTTCAGCTTGTTGTTGTTTAATATTTCATTTAAAGGCACTAGGAGCTCTCAACAGTTTATCTATAAGATCTTACAATGCTTTAATTCTAAACTAATTATTAATCTTATGTTTTGAGAAATTAATAATTAGGACAAATTTCGAACAATAATGAACGAGTACAAAATTTAATTATATTATGCATTAAAAGTAGCTTTTAACAAGCACTAAGGTCAAACAAGATGTATATGACATAAAATCGATTTCTAAAGTGCAGGTAATTGATCAAAGTCTCACCTCCTACTCGTTACCAATCCTTAAGATTAACCCAAACATTTTACAAAGATTAAAAATCAACTCATGGTAAAATAACAAATCGTAACACTAAAACGTCCCTCCATAACTAGACCTACATCAACTACTAGAAATGGTTTCGATTAACAAATTTTCGGTGCTATTGAGGAGGCATATAAAAAAATATAGGATGAACAACTCGTGGAGTTCGGAAAAGTGGCAGTGGCTAACTAAATTTGATCTTTAAATGAGCTTCGTTGCTTAAAACACATAGCTTTTTGTAGTTTACTCGAAATTCTAAAATTATAATACGACAATCCCAAACTTTTTGAGATCCGCATGTGCGAAAAGAGCTAAATAGGGCATCGGAAAGAGCTAAATGGGTCTTCAACAACGAAATACACTGAAATTATGATCAGATTCGATTGGATTTCAAAAACATATCGCAAATAATAATTACATAATAATGCGATTTTGTACTTAGTATAAAGAATAACCGTTAAACAGATTAGAATACACAACATTAATCAAAATTCAACGGATCGATCAACAAGACTTATATTGTACACGTCTTTACCATACGAAGTAAAGAATTTTTTGACTGTTGTAATGTTCTCGTGGAACATTTGGTTTGTTTTATAAGTCTATCTAACCGTATCTTGATTTGAATTCCAAATGACTCCCGACTCCGATTATTTTTCAATATGATTTTGGGGGCTATGTGTGATTCTAGATGGCTTTGATGTATATACAACAATTTACGTTTCTAGAGATTGTATTTTTTGAGTTATTAAGGATATAAAATAATTAAAATTTCGTTTTGACGTTTAATGTTATCTTGCTCGCTTGCTGTCAATAGGTTTATCTTGGGTAAAAAAACTGTTTAGAGAATGCGATTTAAAAATGCCAAGATAATATATTGTATAAAATTTTCACCTGTAAAATTAACCATACTACAACCCGTAACAACTTGAACTATAGATTGTGAACAGATGCTATTTAGAGTAACTTATATCCATAAGAATAATGTTGAAATTTAAATGGGAACGGTAGTTATAGGCCCTCAAAGTCTAAATATGAACCTACATACATCATAAGAGTGTGTTAAGTTTTGACATTTATTTATCGTAACCGTATTAAATTTTATCTTGTAGTGCAATTACAGAATGCAAATATTGTAAAAAGGCAAGATAAATTATCGTTTACACGTTTACAAATTATCTTACCGCTTAGAGAATTAGGGCACTAGTTTGTAAAATAGGAAACCTGAGACCGGCGGCGAACCATCCGGAAATCATAGTTTAATCCTACTTCCAACATATCAATAATGAATGTGTTACGCAGTTTACAATGATGTGAATATTGAGTTCCGCCAAAATCGGCGAATAAGTCACTTAGCTCCAATAAAGATTCCATTTTTAGAACCGAAATTGAAATTCATAAAGGAATTGGCATTTCATTTTTCGTCATGCAAAAAACATATAATGTAATGATTTTGAGAAAGAGCATGCTTCATTCTAATTGGTATAGTTTTTTTCTCTTGGACCGTACTGGCGGTACACATGCTTTCTCTGCAGCACTACTTTCAGAATACAGTACAAACATGTCAATTCATTATTTTTTAGTAGGTGTACACACCCATATATTTTACTGGCCGATTTAAATGTTGATTGTTTATTTAACTATGAATCATCTTATAGTTAATAATATTCCAAGGATTACATTATTCCCTTCCCTTGGTAGAGGACTATATCTGATTTTTAATATTTTACTAGCAGTTAGTTCGATTACGGTTCAAAAACCATTACGCATAAAGCAAGATTTGTTGTATGTTCAGGGTTCCGTACTTTAAAAATTGTCTAACGGAACCCTTATATTAGGCATGAACATAAAACTTAGTAACCGACAGGAAGTCAGATAGATTTGGGAGGGAAAAGTTTGACAGCCCCAGCAATTTTTAATTTAGTCATGTGCAGAGTGTCAATAGAAAGGTTACCCAACGTTTTCTGTTAAACGGTTTTCAAGGTATTTTATTTTATTTAAAAATAACTGTAAACCATAAATATACTAAATAAATTGGTAATTAGAGATTTATTAAAGATCTTATCAACATTGTCTATTTAGGTGGTAATTTTAATTCATAGAACTAACTTAGAACAATGTTACATCTAAAGGAAGCTAAGCATCAAGTTATGTCGTACAATACACACAAAACTTTGCACTTCATACTTACTGTAATTTGAATTGTTTTGTCTTTGTTTTGTATAAACAATCGCGACTATCGCAGAATACAATCCAAATTAATGTAAGGATGTTCTGTAAGTGTACACTAAAGCCTCGAGTTGCGTCATTAATGCGTTTCATGAGAAAGCGACGCAACTCGAAAATGACGCAACTCGAAAGTTCATTTGTTATTTCAGTTCTCAAATATTGTATTTATCTATAAAAAAAATATTTAGTCTCTGTCATTATATTCGTCTATGTACTCAATTTAACACGAAAGAAAAATTCCAGTTGCGTCAAAAAACGACGCAACTTAAATTTATAGTATTAAAACTTTTAGTGACGCAAGTCGAACTGATGAAAGTCGAATCGACGCAACTCGAGGCCTTAGTGTATTCTATTGCACAGTTTGTACTAGGTACTATTTGATTGCGCTCAGGTGGCAGGTAATTTTTTTATGTTAATACAAATCTTTATTTTGACGATCGTGCCTTATTTATAACTTATATGGTGCTTCGAATATAGTTGGGGTAGTGAATGATTGCAACCATGTCAGTCAAAATTGTGAATTTCATTTAGCCTTGGGTATCTTGGATATAAGAAATACTACCGTATATACCCGAAGCTATACGGATAAAACAATACTTCAATGAAAAATATTTGAAGCTGACAAATTTTTAAGATTACAAATTCAAGTATAGTATTTCACAGATTTTTCACAGATCTATGATTAATTTAAAAATAATGTAAGTTGATAATATTGAATGATTTAACCAGTCCTAGAGTATCTAACAACCGCTGATAGTAGAGGTACTAGATTAGATAAACCGTGCATCTTACAGTACAAAATATGCATGCTGGAAAATAGACGACTGCTGTTACGTGCGGCTTTTATTGGGAACGTTTTGTTTGGTCACGTTGATTCAGCTCATATTTTGGAAAACATATCAATTGTTTAACCTTGCAGAACATTTCGAAACCGTGAGTTAGCATAGAACTCCATAGCGCAAACTATGGAAATAACCCAATTAATAAGTTGTCTAAACCATTCAGCATCATCAACGACCTACTTGACTTTAATTTATCAAAGAACAACTTCAAGAATATTCTGAATAATTAATAATAATAATAATAATTTATTTTGTTTTAAAGGTTTTTGTTTGAATTTCTATTTTAATATAATTTTTGCTTAAACTAAATTATCTGAAATCATACATGTAAGTCTCACAATAGATTTCATTAAATAAATAAATAAATAAAATAAATAGATTTTACTTTTACATCCAAGTGAAGTTACTAAGAAGAATTCAAAAAAAAAAACCCATTGGTCCGAAACCATACTTCCAAAGTCAGATGAGACGAACTAATTTTTAAATTAAAGAATTTAAAATTCTTTAGTTCAAATCAAACTTATAAATATCTGCTTAATCTCACTTTGATATAAGTACTATAAATTCCTTTGATGTTTTGTCTTTTCCTTGAGTCAATAACTCCTTAATCTTGAATACTCTTTCCCGTGCTGTTTTCATCCATTTTGTGCTTTAAAATTTTGTTGCATTCTCGCAATAAGTTTTGCCAGAGTTTCTGGCGTTATTGAGTTCCAAATTGATTGAAGTTTGTTCCACCTAACATAAGTTGGTGTTTGAGCTGATTGCTGTACTTCCCGGTTTAGTTCTTCCCACAGTAACTCAATAGGGTTCATGTCAGGGCTCTGGAGAGGCCATTCCATAATTTTAATAGTTCCTTCATCCTCTAAATGGCGCAGATCGTCTTTACATAATTTACATTAATGTTTTGGAACATTATCTTGTTGAAAGATAAAATTTTGACCCAAAAGACGAATTCCTGAAGGTATATTCAGTGGTTCTCCAAAATTTGTCGGTACCCTTCTTTTCTTAGTATTTCGTCAATTTTCACAACATCGCCTACAGTAGGACCAGCAAAACAGCCTCAAATCATCATTGAACCACCTCCATGCTTTACGGTATCGACAATGCAATCTTTATTGGCACGTTCACCCACATATCTTCTCACGAATATTCGCCTTCGGGTACCGAAAATTAAAATTTTGACTCATCCGTCCCAATTTAAGTCTTTTTTGCTTGTTTTGTTTACGTAGTGATTGTTTTTTAACAGCACCACGGCCATGGAGTCCGGCTTCTTATAGACGGTGTTTAACCGTAAAAACACTGACTGGTTTTGGTTGACCAACATTTAATTCTGTGGTTATTTCCGGGGCTGTTTTGCGTCTATTCATCTTGCTAGTAATCACTATTCTTGGACTTTCACTACGTCTTTTAGCATGGTTTAATTTATTTTTGTTGGCAATCTGTCAATTACTTATACCAGCTGTATGGTAAGCTATTACAAGCGCACGTGTTTCAGTACTAAGTTATCTTCTTGGAGGAATTTTAAATAATTGTCACTCGATATTTCGCTTATGATGTTAACAGTGTAAATATCAGACTACAACTGATCGTATTTGACGCATTTCACTGAAATCTTTTCAAAAAAACAATTTAAACATCATTACCTAGAATGAACGCGACTCATAAATTTTTCTGGAAATTCCTACAGAATTGTACCGTAATAAACAGTTTACGACAATCCGACCAAGCACAAGTAGAGGGTAGTAAAATTAACCCTATATCATTGGTGTTTATATAATGAAACTGCGTTTCGGATAAGTATTTCATTTTATTCAAATGTTGTGTTATGTGTAAACATAATACTGTATCAATAATACTTGAAAAACGGGGTGCCTAAACACTTTTGAGCGGTAGTGTACATTAGCGTCCTATTATATCGAGGACTAAGTTTACTAATTTTTGTTTCATATTCATTTCGTAACAGCAAGTGCTTCTTTTGCTTTCTAATTAATCCAGGATTTCAACCGTCACACAAACTTTATTCTCTGTATTAAAATAAAATTGAGAAAAATAGTTCAAACTAATTAATTCAAGCCATAATTAAGGTACAATTAAAAAAAACTTTACCTTATTTTGAATCCCCACAAATTTATATTATTTTATTTGATTCTCTTTGATTAACAAGCACTAACAAAAAATACAATGACTCGAATAAAATAAAAAAATATATACAAGAACACTTCCAGTATTTCAACAATCGTTATGCTTATGAAGCGCAGAAACAGAATTAAACAGGAGAAGATTTGTTATAAAAAATTCTAGATGTAACTAATTAATAATGATTTGCATATATACAGGGTGTGTCTTTATTATATTCTATATCCCCTTTTAACAATTTAGCAGCGTTCACCCTATATAGTAATATATTTCTATATAATAAAATAATTTAAGATTTTTTAATTATTTATATTCCACTGAATACATCTACAATTTTTAGCGTATAATTTAAAGAAAACATTACCGTATTTACACACATACACAAAATGAATGTGGAATGAAAATTTTATAATTAAAAATTGTATTCCTTAATTAGCACAAAAACCACACAATTCTAATGAAAAGAAAATAAGATTTTTTCCTATATTCGTTGTTGGTGTTGCTACCCCGTTTTTGCTTTGGTTCTACTTTTCATATTTTTCAACTCTTGTTCATCTTAATGGGTTTGTCAAGCACGCAAAAAAAATTGTCTGTAAAAGCGACAAATTTGTATTGTGATAACGTAGTGATAAGAAATTATTAAGATTAAATTTTTTTTACTTATTTTTAAACCATGTAGCTTAAATATCAGATTATAAGGGGTTTACGTTTATTTTAAACTACAAAGGGTTATCATTTATCATTACCAGCTCTGCATTGAAAACTATAGCTGAATCTGAAATGTGTACGAGCCTAAACAACAATAACGCCACCATCCTTTATAAATTATTTTCGAATTTTACTTTTCTCCCATCACATTATATGTCGTCGTTCCAACCAACATCTCTGTCCAACCTGACATCGTTTTATTTTTTCGAACAACAAAAAATTACAATAATAACAAACAACTTCAAAATAAATATCCCAAATTATCAAACATCAATTTATTATTAATTAAAATTATATCAAAACGTTAAAATTAAAATAATAATCATTTCAAAAATTCATTTTATTTTAACCTTTAGGGTATTATTATAAAATTTTTTTTTTTGGTTTTTCACTTATTTTCCTTCCAATTTCATTCTTAAGACATATTCATAATATGTTCGTATATAAATATAAATTTTAATTAAAACACAAAAACAACAATAAATCTAATAATAAAATAACAATAACAACAACAACAAAACAAAAATAAATATCAAAACCATGTATAGTAGTAGGTAAATAAAGGGGAAAATTTAAATCAATATTCTCTAAACAATAAGTCAAATTATAATAAATAAATAAATAAGCAAATATAAAATACTTATAATAAATTAAGAAGCAAGCTCAATTTTAATTAGATTATCGCGATTATTGTGATAACTATAATATTATAGGAATGTCTGTTTTCTTATTAAAATCTTAATATTACTGAAGGGTATTTAATTTTTCGACAAAATACAATGTAGTAACAATGGTAATTATAAGAATATAAAATAATATTTGTAAGGTAATGGACATTTTCTAATTAAGAATGTTACAACATGAAATGAAGATAAATACAACTATTTTTTCGAGTTTACCATTTTGATTATCTCAAGTCGAAAGTTTATTGATATAAAATGATTTGCCTGGAAGATGTTTTGCGTGAAGTGATAGAGATCTGATGACTTAATAAAATGTGCTTATTATGTACTTTTAACATATCTTTTGTTCTTGAAGTTTCCCGCCATTCCGTACAGCCGTAGGCGACAGCAAGTGTTATTTGACTTTTTATGTTTATTTATATGTTGTAAGATTAGTAAGATTGGTTTAGGTTGACTTTTGCTTTTTGCAAATTGCTTCTTCCCTAATTTTCTTTATTTATTCTTATTTATGACTTATAATTTATGTTTTTGGTTCATATACGATGTGATTATCATTTCAAATGTTAATAAATGTATTGGCGATTGTAAAAGTTAGGAAAGCGGCGCTGATGGATATACAAACCGACACTATCAATGATATACATATAGTTTAGTTCAAGTAAATGTTTCTATTATACATATTTTGTGACGGAATTTTGTGATTTTGTGACGAATCACTAATTATATACAACTTAAAATAAATAAGTATATTATTAAAAATCCGCTAGATGGAATACGTGATGCTCCAATCGTCAATCATCCAATCCTCAATAGGACTTTTCAGTCCGATCTCATGCTTCGTTTTTTCCTTCTTTACATATAAAATCAGCAAAATGAAAACCGGTTTTATAGGTAAAGGGGAAACACGAATAATGGGACCCGACTCAAAAGTCCTGTAGTGTGAATTGGGTGAATAGGTAGCATTATCTCTCATATTTTGTTTTCTTAATTTCTTTTATTCATGGGACTAGATTATTCAGTTTATGTTGTCTACAACAATGCCTCTTTTGCCTAATTTGTGCTTATTTTTTTCTTTTTCACCACGTGTCTATCATTTCATGTTGACTATTATCAGAGCCTCCTAAATATAAGAGCCGTAAGATTCCGCCATTTTTTCCATGAGCTTTCTTTTTCATACAAATCAGTGTATTTTAATATTTTTTTAGCAGCTTTTTTGTATATAAAACATTAATGCTTCGTTTCAATTTTTAATTTGAATGGTTAGTTCAATATTCAGGAAAAGCATATTTTAAAATTGAGTCATATTATGTCGAGTTAACGCAAAAATATTTAAATTAGTCCACCACAACATTTTTTTTTATTGTAGAAATAATAATTTATTTATATGTGTATGTACGAAATTATAGAGTGTTCCATCAAAAATTTCAGCATTTCTTTCCCAAAATAAACTTTCGTTAAAAAATGCTTTTAGAGTAGCTATGTAATATGGGGGTTATTGTGTTCTGGATTCTATTACAACATTGTTGATGAACAAACTTTGAAAACTGTTTTTTCGTTATTTGTTAAAAATTTCATCGCAACAAATTCGCAGGCTATACTGTTTCATCCTGTAGTATAAAGCTTCATAAAATAAAAACATTATATTATAGCGCTTTTCGCAATTAATCAAAAGATGTCGCTAAGTATAAATTAAAGCTAAATATTAACTACTTGTTAACTAAAATTTAATAATTTATTATGTATACTGCCTGGTTCAATAGATTATTGAGATCTCCTGGAACTGAAAATAACCGAATACGAGCGAATTGAAATCAAAGACGTTAATAATATTATATAGACCGGTAATGACTAAATGTCAAGTGAAGGAATGTCAAAGAAAAAAAGAGATAGTCAAAAAATAATCAGTAATGTATTAAGAATTATTATTAATGAATATGAATGAAGTTAGTTACTTGTACAATTAGAATTTTGTCTATATTAATTATCAGCATTCAAGAATTTTACAGTATTTTTTAAACCACAACTGGTTCATGAATATTACACAAAATAATTAATCGAATTTATACAATAAAATTATTTCGTAAAAGCTATTCAACTATTCCATATAATTCATAAAACTGAATTATTCACTTTTTAACAATTATCAATATAATTAATTAACCCTTGAATCATATTTAACTATAATTATATATATTTTATTATTAAAATATTTAAAACACTGAAAAAAAATTAAAATGCGCTATTTCCGTTTGTTTCCACATACATAGCTGAAAACGTTTTCGGTACGGGACTGGCGGAATCTATTGTGCATAATTCATATCATCCAAAACAAATAATCTTTTTTTTTCGATACATTTTATTTTAATAACGCACAAATTAGAAACACAAATTTGATCACAAATCATATAAAATTTTCAAATAATTCTATTTTGAAAGACAAACAACCAGAAACAAAAGCTTTATGTTGTGGATGATATAGAAATCAAAGACAGAGATATAAATATAATGTTATATACGCATCCCGTCCTAACTGTCCACGCATGAAATGACGATTTTATATGGAGAAAAAGCACATTACCGGTCTCTAGTATTATGTCTATGATTGAAATAAGAACAGAAAAAATTTGGAAATATGTGACATTTTACTATTATTGTTTTTCAGCGCGCAGCAACGACGATGGTAAATATTTTGCGACGAAAAGCTTTATTTACGCCAACCGTATTATATAAATAAAAATTATAATTGTTTTAAGTTTTATTAATTATGTTAAATTATTATAATAAAAATTTCGAACTTAACTTAATAATGGTTTATTTCCGTAAATAGTTGTTTAATTATTTTATTCTTTTCAGTAATTTCAAGCAAATTTATTATAGAAACATCTGTAAACGGATTTTGAAATTACAGAAAGCTCGGTTTTTGAATCACATAAAGTTGAAGTTTTCTACGTTTTGTTGGTTTTTGTAATAATATTTAATTAAGAAAATCAACGATGTCAGCGATGTTGTATATATTTCCAGTAAATAAATTCTGATGAAAAAATTTTATTATATGAATAATAATTATTGCTTTTACATGGTGATTCTTAAAATCTGTTTCAGCTCACATTTTGTCTTTAATTTTGTTATAAATTATTAGATTTGATTATTATTAAATTCATCGTTCATCTCGAGAATTCTGATGTGCATAGGACCAGAATTTAATAAAGAAGTTGAATTTTTATAAAACTAAATTTTAAATTGGATGAAAGAGAAATCTGTGGCAGCACCCTTTATTAACTTACTTTACTAACCTACACAACTAAACGGAAAGCTCATTTTTATAGAAAATATGACATATTTATGCTCTACTTCAGATTAAATTTAATAATTAAATACTACACTATGATGGCTGATTTTCAAATATGTATTTGTAGAATATTTTATTAATAATATAAAATTCAAATTTAGATGATTTGTTTAATTTTTTGTTCATAAATTCATGTTCAAAAAATTTCCCAATTACCACGGTTTCTTATAGTAACTCAATAAACACTTCCCCTCTATTTAAAGCTCTCTTTTTAATATTACGGCTCTTTAAAATCATAGATGGCTATGCTATTATACATCTGCTACGAAGCTTTCGTTTCAATTTCAAAAGATTGAAAGAAAGTTCCTTCTAAATCTGCATGTTTGTTTGGCATGGTATAATTGTATGTTTTTCATATTATTTTATTATTTAGAATTAATACCAAGTACGAGTTGCTCAAGTATCGTATCCTTCTTCGATATTGACGTAAGTTATCGTTCTGAGAAATGCCGAGTAAGAATGTCGTGTTAGGTATGCGAGCCCCATTAAAATTTGAATTGGTTTCGCACAAGTAAAGTACACTTATGGGTCTACCAAAATGTTAAAGCGATAAGTTTGCCGATCAGTCAAAACTTTTGTGATATGAATTTTCTTAGAAGCAAAAATTGTAAGAAATATCAAGCTTCAGAAGAAGGTCGTTTTAGGTATGCAAGCTCCATTAGAATTTATATCCGGTTGGCTCTGAAATAGTACATATATGGGCCTACCAAAATATCATTGTGACAAGTTTGCCAATTTGTGAAAATTTTAAGATATGCGTTTCCTTAAAATCACAAATTTTTAAGAAATGCAAAGCCTCACAAGAACATCTTGTTAGGTATGCGAGCTTCACCAGCATTTAAATCAACTTTTCACAAGTGGAACACACATATGGGTCTACCAAATTATTATAGTGTTAACATTTCAGATCGTTGAAAATTTGGTATGTATTTTTTTAGAATGAAAATTTCGCACGCAAGAAATGTTTTGCCTAACAAGATGTTGCTTTAAACGTACAAGCTCCATTTTAATTTGAATCGGTTTGGCACAAATAGAGTACACATATGGGTCTTGTATACACAAATGGGACTACAAAAATATTATAGCGTTATGAAATGCCGTTTTTCAAAAGAATATAGTTTTAGTTGTACGAGCTTCAATTCGAATCAGATTGGCACTAGTATGGCACATATATGGATCGACAAAAAATATCATAGTGACAAGTTTGCGGTTCAGTTAAAATTTGAGATATCAATTTTCTTAGAATCAAAATTTCTAAGAGATGTCAGGCTTCACAATAGTGTTATTTTAGATATGCGAGCACCTTTAGAATTTGAATCGGATTGCACTGAAAGGGTGTACATTTATGGGTGTACTAAATCATTAATTTTTGTTTTTTTTGGTATACACTTGTTACCAATCGGCCAAAATCTTTTAATTGTTGAACACAATTTATTCAAAATTATTATTGTTATGAAAATTTTCTGATTTCTTAAAATATCATTTCTCAAGAATCTTCCTAGCTTAAATTTGATTTCGTTGCTTAAATTTGATTTGAACTGTTGCGTATGTAACACAAAAATGTTTCTGAAGAAAATAATATGGGGTATTATATTCCAAACTTACACCAAATACAAAAATTTCACAGTGATTTATAACACAAAAAATTGTTGAATCGCGACAAAATACAGCAAAAAACATCATCAAGAAATCTGAAAAGAAGATTACGTGCAATTACAGTTTAGTCTGTTATTTTTTCGTATTTTATTTTCATTCTCTTTATAGTTGATTGTCAGATTCTCAAGACGACGACTAAGAAGAAATAAAATGATATAAAAAGAAAACAACATTTTAACTTCACATAGCACACAGTAGTTGTTTAAGATGAAGTAAAAAAAAAAAAAAGAATAAATAAAAATGAACTCAAAATGATGTTGATGATGATGATTTTTGTGTATGTTGTTGTTGTTAGAAATGATGAAGAAAAATTGTAAATTTATTTTCCAACCATTTCTCTGTTTATTTATTTTTTGTGTGCTGTTTTCGTTCACTTTGCTTCTTCTCCGTCTTTATTTCACTTTCAATTCAATTGTGTCAGATTATTATTGTGTTCACGTGCTTTTATTTGGGTTGCTGGAATTTCATAATTTTTGGTTTTGTTATGTGAAAATGAGGGTGGAAAATTCGGAAAGTGTGTGTAATATGAATTTTATTCTTAAATACGTATAGTAAGGACTTTCGTTGCCTTTGTAACATACATACAAATTATAAGTATTTTCACCTGTGTTCCCTGTGTCACTTTACTATAATATGCAGATACAAAATTAATATTGGTACACACACTTGAAAATCGATTTTAATTTTTAACTAGCTGAATTTTAAAATATTTTTACAAGAAATTATTAATTTTTAGATGTAAATTTCGACATTGGTGTTAACCATTTACCTTCTCCAAAACACACCATCTTTACGAGTATAATAAGATCACACTACCTGTACTTATAAAACAAATAAATTTAAGCCTCTTTGCGTTATCACAATTTTTTTCATTTTAAGCATACATTTTTATGGATAATTTTCACAATCGAACATAACGATAAACACTAATATGAAAATTTTATTGGCTAAAATTAATTTCAAAATATGTATATGGAAAAAGATTAGAAAGTTAAAAACATGAAAAAATTAAACCTGGTCAATTTTTCGTTATTTATGTGTGTTTGGTTATAAATTAATTTGACATTTATGTTACTCAACCGGAAGAAAGATTCGTTAATCAGTATGTTGAAAATACAACTGGCGAAAGGTGAACAAATTAAACTTTATACTTACTGGCCAAACAAAGATGCCATTCGGAACCAATATTGACATTTTGTGTTCGCCAAAATGCAACACTCGATATACGAATCAAACATACTCGTATTTATTCTGATTTATTCAAATTAAAACATGTGTCACATGCGGTTAAAGAGTTACATTTAAAAGAAAGGTAACTTGCTTCAGAGGACTGCTTCATTTATTTCATTTTTCAATGAATTACCACAATTTCGTTATGAGTCATAAAACACCTTTGACCTGCCAGGTCTTTGTGGGTCGTTTTGATTTTTGACTGCTATTCTAATCATTTGGGCAATTTACGGATTCTCTCTTTGAAGAAGTTGTAACCTTTGGAGGCGATACTATTCGTAAAAATCATTTTATTTGTTGTCTTTGAAGCATTATTTCACAAATTCACATTCCGATGCACTTTTCTTGGCAATAAAATAATGAAATACAACTTGAAGCAAATGAAGTTTATTTGGAATAAAATTCGACATTTTGTAGGAGTTAAAAATACTAGTTGTTTACACTTCCACCAAATGTCGCATACTGCGTTAGGCAGCTGACATCAAGTACTATAGAATACCAGCATTGCCCGTAACGACACCTATTGGGGAAGAGCGTAGTCATATTCACACACCCAATATATTCTAGATTTCTATGTTATGAGTATGAGATCCACTGAGTGTGGGAAGTCGATGTAATGCTTTTGAGACTACAGGAAGTGTACTTCTATTAAATAGTCGACTTAACACTACGGTACTCGTGTTTTTGATAGACATAGACATGGCAACTGCCGTATTGTTAATTTATTTAGTTTCTAACATAAATTAACAATACGGCAGTTGCCTGAACCATTACATGAAATAGAATTTCAATTTATATATATGTATTCCGTGTTTTTGGTGGTTTTAACGCAATTAGAACTAATTTACGAGGTCTAAATAATATTTTCAAACAGATTTACGTCTTTGACGAATGACGAATTTTTGTATGTTTTCAGAATTCGTTCAGAATTTATAAATTTTGAACAGAAATCTACATTTTATGATATAGCAAAATATGTTCATGTACTCCAGCCGGTGTTTACTAATATAATAGGCATAAACTTAATTCACTCGAGACCACCAATAAAGTATTCTAAAGGTAGCCTTCTTATTTTTTTTTTTTTTTTTTTTTTTTTTTTTTACAAAAAAATAAAGGTTTCATAATTTTGTGACCACGGACTTTCACCTATATTTGCAGATAGCTGAGAATAATTGAAGAAGTATAGTTAAAAAGTATACCAATCTGAGGTATCCACACGTTCTTGCCTTTGATTTTCTATGGCTCTACCTCTAACGAACCTATGTGTCGTTAGTAGAATTTTGGAGTGTTTAACATTTTCTATCTTTTGTTCACATGTTCTCACCACCACCACCTCACAATATTTTCGAGTCCCTCTTTATCTGATGATATTAACTTCTGATTCGATTAAATGAAAAATTTTATATCATCGATTTTTATATCACAGATTGTTTTGCAACAAGTAAGTTTTAATGTTTGATGCTACGCGCTGCTGTTTTGGCCATTTGAATTTTAGTCTGTTCAAATCTTCTTGGATTAAAGACAAAACTTTACCAACATCATTTATCATTTTGCGACGACGGTTTCCTATTTCGACAAACGCCTCTTTTGATAATTACTGACTTTAAACAAATTCAAGCTGGAAAGTCTTTACTTAAAGTCCATAAATATGGTGATAATTGTGTACAAGATTGAGGGAAAATACGTTATTGTGATCAAACTTCAAGCCAAGACCTCTTGTAATGATCTAATTTACATTCGTCAACGTCGAACCTACGAATAAGAAAAACTAAGTCATTTATTCGTACCTTCGATGTCAACTGCTTTGTAAATAAAATGAGAAATGTAATAGATTTTATTATATACTGTCTTTATTGCAACTTCTCTACGGTCTGCAAAATTTTTTGAATTTAACGACAATCACAACAACCATTAAAAATCACTTTCGTTTCGACCGTGAAAATTTGGTAAATTTTCTGAAGATAAAAAAACTTTATTGACATATTTGTATTTTCTGTTTTTTGGGTACCGAATTTATGAAAATTTAAATATAGTCTACTTTACCGGATTTTGGCAAAATCTATGGATTACAAACCACCAAAACGCGAGCACCAAAAGCGGGACACGCTAATATCAAAACAAAAGTTATCACCAGATGTGTTAGTGGAAAAATGAATTTCAACGCATATAAGCCAACTACAAAACGTTTACATTAAGACCTAATTAAGGCAGCCGTAACTATGACACGGAATTTATCGATGAGTACATGATGGTACTTGCCGGATATATTGCGCATGTAAGATAAAAAGTGGAAAATGCAATAATTGCCTGGAGCCCTCTCTCTTCTGTCCATATAAAGAGAATCTAAAGATAAACATAATTCATTCTTTTCCTGTTAAAGAAAACCGACTGGAAATGTCACAACAGCATTTCAAGAGATTGTTGCACGGCTACCTCCCTACAAAACAAGATGTCTAAATGTTAATTTACGCTCTTGAAAATAAAAAAGTTCTGCTGAACGTGGCGTTTATAGGAAATGTACTACTCAGTTTAACATCGTGAACATGCATTTGTCAAGTTATCCAAGGAAAACTTCAAAAATAAGTTGAAGAACTTCTTTTTAACTTTATAATCTAAATTAAATTTAACTGCCTTTTTTATTTGTTAACCGTCGCAAATTTTTGTTTTTATTTTATAAAATTTGTTTTTATTTTTTGTTTATATGACAAAATTGTTCCTCTTTTCATTTTGAAATCTTAACTTACTAAATCGATTTCTTTAAATAAATAAAATAAAATAGAATCCGACCATCACAGTATCAGAAACAGCATACTTCATAACTGTGCTAAGATCCTTTACCGAGTCATAGTGGGATGTCATCCATAAATTGCGACATAGTAATATAGATAGCTTAGCTGTTCTTTGGTTTCTGGAAGGTTTGGTATTAAAACGAGAGATTTCTTGAAAATGGACGATGGTTGTTGTTGAACGACGGAAGCTATATTTTACTAAAATTTAAAGTGGAGGGACGGTACTAAATTTTGAAAATAATTTCGAATATACTTTTAAATTACTAAACACATATCAAAGTTTACTAGTAATTATTTTCAATCGCTATATAGTAGGTGCTTTAAACCCGACTTTCTCTCACCATAAATGTACGTAAATTTTGATTACAGCGGCACGCGATTTCAAAAGTGATAGGATATCAACATTTTCGCTGAAAATTTAGAAATAGGACATGGAGCTTAATCCATGAATTGAATTTAAATGAAAACTGAATTTTTGAAAACTGCATCTTGCACTTTACAGAAAAACCTTAAGCATAAAGTTTTACCGTCTATCCATTAAGGCTTGAGCGCGGCTCGGAGTTTTGGTAGAGTTATTTGCGCAAACATTTAGGAAAATTGATGTGAACCATAAAGCAAAATATATATAAGAGGACTCATGTGGAGATTCCGAGGTTAATCTATTTTACTTTTGGCAACCTGTATAAGCCAAACAAGAACAATGAACTATAAAATAACTATGCCGATATGTTTATCAGATTCGTATATATGGATTAGATATAGAAAATAAATAAATTTGTGTATATAAATATATTAAAACTATAAAATAATATTAACCTCGGAAAAACCTGCCTATAAAATTTGCATTACTTGATTTCTCTTATATATTTATTGCTCGATGTGTGAACTTATTTACTTTAGTTTTTGTTATAAATACTTATTAAAATATTTGCAGAAAACGGAAAGTTCATATGGAACTTACCACCACTGAAGTTGATGTTAAATTGTCGTTGTTTAATTTTCGCTGTATGCTCTATCGCAAAATGCAGTATTTTGTGAAATATTCTTATTTATAGATGGCTCTGGTAGAAATCAGAGATAACACGAAAGGAATATATTTTTTTTTATATTTTATTAAACCCGTGTGGAGATGCCAAACTTCCATCGTGGCGCGTCCCCAGGTGGCGGATAGGGGAATGCTCTTTAACCGGCTTGCCGGAGGGTAGGTGGGAAATAAAATACCATCCGCGGACCAAAACTGGCTAGGGGAAGGAACCCCGAACAATAAACCAACCATGGCAGATCAGAAGAAGATTAATGCTACGGTGCAGGGATTAGGATGCCCAGTACCGGCGACTACGGAAAGTGAGCGAGCGGGCTTCCAGTCGTCGATATCCAGCGACCGCAATGCTTTAGTAGTGGCAAACTTAGCTACTGGAGCAGATAGAAGTATAAGCCCCATTTCTCCATTAGAACTCATGCATTCTCCAACATTAACGAAAAGACACCGTATGCTTCAAGACGGCAATGAAATGACATCAAAATTAGCCTCGCTTGAGTGCCAGAATAATGAACTAAGGACAAAATGCCAGCAATATGAGTAACAATGTAATAAATACCAAGATATTTTGGTAAACTTACAAAACAGAATCGAATCACTAGAAAGGCAAAACAAACCTTCTACGTCTACTAAGGGTAGAAGTCAGAGCCTACAAAGGTTAACCAATGACTACTTTACGGATGAAGAGGAACTTGAGAAAGAAACCCAACCTAGACAAAATAAACTAAATGTACATAAAAAGAGGAGACTCTCCAAAACGCCATCACCAAGGGTAACTCTACCGCAAGATAACGAAATACCAAAACAACCACAACAAACACACAAAAAGGAGCCCTTACCACCACCAATCAATGTCAGCAACGTTAGAGATTTTAATATACTCAGAGCTCAAGTATTGGCAGTGACAGAGAAACCTGCTCAGTTTAAAGCAATATCCAATAACGACATCAAAATAACAACACAGTCTGAAAATGACTACCGTAAAACTAAAAAACTACTTAGCGATATAAAAGACACTGAATCCAATAACAAGGATAGTACACTATATAAGATGGAATACCATACTTATCAGCTCAAAAGTGAAAAATGGTATAGAATCGTAATACGAGGTTTACCGTCATCTACCAATCGCGAAGAGATCAAAGCGGCAATCGAGGACCATGGTCATAAAGTAACCAACATTATTAACGTTCATAAAAAGTTGACAATTAATAATGAGAAAATTATTAGACACTTCCCATTGTTTTATGTAGACCTGTTACAGGGGGAAAACAATAAGGACATATACGAAATTAAGAACCTGCTATATTGCAAGGTGTCTATTGAACCACCTAAAAAGGTAATAGGTATACCTCAGTGTACAAATTGCCAACAGTTAGGACACACGAAGAACTTCTGCAATAGGCAAGCCAAATGTGTCAAATGTGCTGAGAATCATCAAACAAAACAATGTCAAAAGCCGCGAAATGTTATACCAACTTGTGCACTGTGCGGAGAAAAAGGTCATCCGGCTAGCTATAAAGGATGCCTGGTGTATCAGAAAAAACTAAATGCTCAGCTACCGAGAAAAATTACAGTAGCAGAGCGCCTACAGCAAAAGCCAAACCAACAATATGATACAATTAGAGAGGGGGTTTCCTACGCCCAGGTGACCAAAACCTCAAATAACAATTCAAATCAAGTAAGCAGGCAGAAGCCTGTGCCAAACGAGCCAACCATTAGTAATATAATGAAAATGCTCACCGAATTTCAGGCAGAAATGAGACAAAATTTCAGCCAGCTTACTAACAGGGTGGATAAACTGGAAGATAATTCCAAACCACCAAACAAACCGCTAAAACATAAAAAGTAAATGACTGTAACATTCCTACGTATAATTACCTGGAATGCTAACGGGCTTAATGCAAGAGCTCAAGAACTAGAAGTATTTCTAAGAACCAACAACATAGATGTAGCTTTAATATCAGAGACGCACTTTACGGAGAAAAACTTTATCAAAATTACAGGATATAGAGCCTATTGGACATTGCATCCTAGTGGTCGTGCTCGAGGAGGGACAGCAATCTTAATCAAACAAAATATCCTACATTTCCAACAAGAAGAAATTAAGGAACCATTTATGCAAGCAACCGTAATAACGATTAACCATGGTGGTGCTGAACTAAGTTTAGGGGCGATCTACTGCCCACCAAGACATAATATCGTAAGAAATCAATATGTCAACATTTTTAATAAACTTGGACCAAGGTTTATTATAGGAGGTGACTACAACGTGAAACATACTGCGTGGGGATCTCGACTCATAACACCAGGAAAAGGAAAAGAACTCCTAAGCGCAATAGAAATATCAGGATGTGAATATCACTCATCGCGTAAACCTACCTATTGGCCTACAGACATAAGCAAAATTCCTGATTTGATTGACTTTTATATCTCGAAAGGAATAGCCTCAAATTACATTGAAGTTGAAGGCATTGACGACCTTACTTCCGATCATACACTGGTCTTAATGACTCTGAGTACATTAGTCATAAGAAAGAAAACCAAACTTAACCTTACTAATAAATTTACTGATTGGGAATTATTTAGAGAGAAACTGGATACTCTAATTGAGTTAAAAGTTAGTCTTAAAACTAAACAAGAACTTGAATTACAAACTAAACATTTTATTAACTCCATGCGTGATGCAGCTAAAGAGGCTACACCCGTACTAGGTGAGAAAGTCGTACAAGAGATCAACTACCCCCTGGCGATTCGGGAACTGATAAAAGAAAGGCGTAGGAAAAGGCGCGTATGGCATAGAACTAGAAACATTAATGACAAAAGAGAATTTAATCGGGTAAGTAATAAAGTTAACCGATTAATTAAAGAACATAAAAAAGCTTGTACTGAATATTATTTGAAAGGACTGGATCCTGAAGCTGACAAAAATTATTCTCTTTGGAAAGCTACTAAAAGATTCAAGAGACCAATAATCCAAGTGCCACCTATAAGGAACATAAATGGCGAATGGGTGCGACGTAACGAAGAAAAAGCAGAACTATTTGCACAACATTTGGCATCAGTATTTCAACCACACGACATACAATCTAGGATTGATCCTAAACCAGTCTATAGATTTCCATCAAATATCAGAAGTGTCACCCCACTTGAAATTGCACAAGAAATTGACATGAATCTGAATCCCAAAAAGTCACCTGGAATTGATGACATTTCGCCAAGGATGTTTAAGGAGTTATCAAAGAGAGCAGTGATTATGTTAACATATATATATAATGCTTGCTTTCGACTTACATATGTGCCTGAGTGTTTTAAGGTTGCACAAATCATCATGATAAAAAAACCAGACAAACCAGCCGAGCAAATGGGCTCATACAGGCCGATCTCTTTGTTACCTACTATTTCAAAATTGTTTGAGAAGTTGTTATTGAAACGACTAAGACCAATGATCATTATACCTGACTTCCAGTTTGGATTCAGGAATAAACATTCGACAATTGATCAAGTTCATCGCGTGACTGCAAAGATAGAACAAGCACTTGAAGAGAAGAAATATTGCCCTGTCGTATTTCTAGATGTATCACAGGCTTTCGATAGAGTGTGGCATGAGGGTCTTATCTACAAGATAAGTAAATTAGTGCCAAAAAATTATTGCCAATTGCTCGAGTCGTATCTCTCCAAACGAATATTTAGAGTATCACATGAAGTAACATACTCCAACTTTTACCCAGCCATAGCAGGAGTCCCCCAGGGTAGCGTATTAGGACCCATCCTATATCTACTTTACACTTCTGATATACCGACAACGGAAACAAACTTCATTGGAACTTTTGCTGATGATACCGCAGTATTGGCATCAAGCGAATCGCAGAACCAAGCAGTAGAATACTTACAGCACGCACTCGATAAAATCAGCCAATGGACCAGGGATTGGAAAATAAAGCTAACGAGCTGAAATCAGTCCATGTAACATACACGTTGCGGCACAAAAATAGCAACATCCATACATTTCTCAATGGGGTACAAATTCCCCAAGCTGAATCTGCAAAATATCTCGGATTGCATCTCGATTCAAGATTGAACTGGAAACATCACGTTAGACAAAAAGCAGAGCAAATGAAAATGAAACAACGTGAGATGTACTGGCTAATAGGAAGACATTCTAAGCTTAGCCTGTACTGTAAACGCCTGATCTACGAAACAATAATTAAACCAATTTGGACGTATGGTATCCAGCTCTGGGGCTGTACTAAACAATCAAATCGTTTAATTATTCAACGTTATCAAAACAAATTTCTACGTACAATAACGAATGCTTACCGCTACGTAACCAACGAGGAATTACACAAAGACCTAAATGTCAAATGGATTGATGAAGTGATCCAGGAATTTGCAATCAAACATGAAAGAAGGTTACTGCAACATACCAACAGTGAAGCAATACAACTTCTTGACATAACACAAGAACTGAGACGCCTTAAAAGAATTAAACCGCATGAGCTAGTCATCTAATAAATAAAGTTTCATTATTGGGAGCAGAATATTGATTTCTGTAAACCCACACTCGCTCCACTTATTAGTTTCAAATAAGTGCGTTATTATCTTTAGTAATAAATTATCATTTGATAAGATTGTACTATTTAAATAAATAAAAAAAAAAAAAAAAAATTTTATTAACGAAAAATTACAGATGTATGACATCGGAATTATCAGAAATAAATTTTGTTTACTTTTTTAAGTTCAAATGAAACATCTTTTCGGATTGTCTATGATATAATTTAATCAGTCAATTCGAAAAAAAAAAATATTTGAAGAGGCTTTTTATTCAGAGGCTAAATACAAATAATATTTTATGCGCTAAAACTACTGATAATTTGATGTACATTAATTGAATGAATCTTATCCATGAACTTTATATTTATACAGTTGTTGGCGTTTGTTTATATACACACCATATTTCATAATCAAAAAAGTTTAACATTTCATGTATTTCTAAAAACTATTATTGTTTAATATAAACAATTAAAACAAAAATATTTATGAAATGCAGTGGATTTCTTAAATTTTTATTCATTAAATTCAAATTTTTAAAAAATTCCAAAGGAATCTAATGCATTCTTTTATGCGCATTTGCATATTTTCACCGAAAAATTGTAAAGCATATCAAGGAATGAAATGCTAATACTTCGTCCCACCTCCCTTATTCTTAATAACTTCAAAAATTCGCTTTGACATTGACTGCAAAAGATTTTGGAGCCCATTGGGGCTGATTTCATCCCATCATTACTTGATACACTACTTCAGATCATTTACTGAATAAAATTGACGTCCATTTGCACACACTTTTGAAGCCAGAACACCCCAAAGATTCTCCTTTGATGGGCAAACTTCAAAAGGCGTTCCATGTGTGTGGATGTTAGACGGGGTTTCGATTTAGGTTTGATCCATTTAATGGTTTTTGTTGTCCTCAGAACCCGAGCTACAGTTGATTTGACTACCGGCAAACCAAGTTTTGCAATTATTTGCCTACAAAATAGTTTGTTTTTGATCGATTCTTGTTTAATTTGCCCCTTTTGGAGTGTAGTAAGCTTAGAATTCTTGATACAATTTTGATACCATTGGTTTTAGGATGTTTTAAATAATCTCTGTTCAATTCCTCAGATCTTTTGATTTCCTTGGCAACGAGGCGATTCGAGTAGCCTAATTTCTTCAATATTTCAATTTGCGCAATTCCATCTTTATTCAAACGTTTTCCCTTACCCATCTCTGCAAAAGTATTTAATGTTATATTCAATCTGTGATAGTTTGAAAGTAAAATCTTACTGAGCGATTGTAAAAATTAAATATTATCAAACCACTTTTACTTTTTACGCTAGTTGCCGTAGGCACTTAGCGAAACACACTTATACTTAATAAACACATTTTTATTAATCACTTGTTTTTTATTTCGCAAAATTATTTTGAATATTTTCAAAAAGTTTAAAAAATCACTCGATCGGTTTCGACTTGAAAGGTCATCATCAGGAGTATCTACTGATTTGTTTAAATAAAAATTTTGTTATATAGTAGAAAAAAGGAAAAAATAAATAAAAGAAGGAGGGACAAAAAATAAGAAATAAAAATTAATCTACGGATCGCCCAGGTAGGCGATGAGTCATCGGCTGAGTAACACAATTCAAGGTATATTATTGCATACGTGAGAATAGAAAAGGACGGGGTCTGTAATTGGTGAGAACCGGATTTCTCTCTGTTCGTCAAGGATATTTTGGTTAAGAAATATTGATTTTCGAATTTCGTAAGATTCTAAGGTATCTAAACGTCTGCCTTTGGGTTGTATATGTAATATGTCTAAATTGTTCAAGCTAGCTGTATGATTTTCTGAAGTTAAATGGTTATGGAAAGTTGATTGATTGCAACCAGATAAATGTTCTTTAGCTCTAACTCCAAAATTGCGCCCAGTCTGACCAATATAGGAGAAACTACAATCATTGCAATTGATCATATAGACACCAGATTTGGAAAGGCGATCAACTCTAGGTTTATTGTTAAAAATCATTTTCTTTATTGTGTTATTATTATAAAAAGCAAAACTAATATTGATATAATTGGCCACGATGTTGCTAATCCGTTGGCTCGTTTTTCCTATATACTCTAAGCGACGCCAATTTTCCCGCGTTGGACTATCCGGTGGATACATACCCGTTATAGTTTTACGCTTTAGCTTTTTATTCAATAACTTTAATATAGTCCTAGTTGCATATCCGTCATTCGTTGCTATTTGAAGAATTATGTTTAGCTCAGTGTTATAATTTGAATTTGACAGAGGGATGTTTATTAGTCTATCTATGAGTGAGTGGAAAGCTGACATTTTAATATTATGGGGATGGTTTGAAGAACTAGGGATAACAGCGTCTGTATACGTGGGTTTCCGATAAATTTTGAAGTCTAAAGAAGAATTAATCCTGGTTGTTGTTATATCTAGAAATTAAATACATTTATTTTATTCTTTTTCTAATGTAAAATCAATGGTGGGATATGAGAATTTAACCAAGTAAGGAAAGAGTCTAACAGTCTATCAGTTCCATTCCATAGACATAATATGTCATCAACATATCTATACCAAAAGATTATATGACGAAAATAAGGATTGTTATTTGATATGATCACTTGTTCGAAGAAATTCATGAAAATTTCAGCCAACAAAGGTGACAGAGGGGAGCCCATCAGCGAATTCGAAATATGTATTATCAAAACAGAAATAATTTTGTTTAATAAAAGTCTCAAAACTAACTTCAGTTCACGACGTAAGCTCTCATCTACAACATCCCTATCTAACACTGTTTTCTGTGGCACAAAAATCTATGTTTTTTCTGATTGGAAATGGATTTGTTTACATTTTTTGTCTTTTTCTTTTTGAAAAAAATCCAAAAAAAATCCAACAAATTTGTTGGATTTTATTTTAGGATTTTTTTCAAAAAGAAAAAGACAAAAAATGTAAACAAATCCATTTCCAATCAGAAAAAAATGTAGATTTTTGTGCCACAGAAAACAGTATAAGTATTAATTGGAATAGAAGTGAAAAGACTGGCAACGTCAAATGAAACTAGTTTTGAATGTAACGGAATGTCGACGTCGTTTATCAAAACAAATGAAATTGTATAAAAATCGTTTTTTTTTGTAACTGCATATAAAGATATGCAACAGCAACACCTACAATCGACACTCTCACTAAAAACAATACTTGACAACTAAAACAATAGATGTAAATAAACAAAATTTATCCTGTTACTTCTCTCACTATTACAATATTTGAATGTATGTATATATTACAAGTATTCATAGTTGGAATAGCAATGAAAAAATTTGGTTTTTAAGAGAAATACTAAAGTACGTATAAACGAACGCCAACCACTGTAGAATGCAGTTAGTTGTATACATCACCTACACTTAGAAGGGTGGTGTTTTGCAGATAAGAGGTTTGAAGGGATTCAAACAAAATGCATTGTAATGTGAAATGTCATCTTAAAGTGTTTGTTTTATATTTCCTAACGTATAGTTCATTTGACAATCTCTGAAGCTCCGCATGTTAAACATCAAATTAAAAATGTTTGACGCTCGGCTGTACACCAAAAATAATAAATTACACACAAAGTAACCCCTCTGTTCTATGTTGTTGCGTTGCACCGTGACATAATAGATGTACTCGTACAATCGCACGTACATAAAAAGTAAAAGCTAATTAAATTAGTCTACAATAAAAATAAAAACTGTCTCGTTTTTCCATTACGATCCATTCACCAGAATTTTAGTTAAAAATCAACGAGAAAACAAAAAAATTTGGTTTATTCATTCTTCATTATAAATAATTAATTAAAACTGGAAAAAATATAATCTATTAATGGAATATAATGCTAATTATCCATTCAATTTAAAGGAAAACAGAAGCAGTAAAATATATTTTTTTCAATTTTCCTTTTTCCAGTGCTTTACATTCTTTTTTTATTAATTTTGCATTTTTTGCGAACTTCCGTAGATTTTAATTTAATTTTTCTCCATTAAATTATATAGTACCAACAAAAATAAATACATGATGGAAGCAGCAAGAATCACAAATGGGAATGCTACATTTTCTACGGATAATATTTTTAAAATAAAAATTTATCATTAAAATTTATTTCCATGCATCACAGTGTACTATCATCATCACCGTCAACGAGAGGACAGCACTCATTTTATTTATTCATTGTCCTAAAAAAAATTAAATTTGATAGATTTTGTTCAAATTTTGGCGTATTTTGCATCATATACCGTTGTAAGTTCAATGTCATCAAAAAATCGTTCTATACGGAAATGGCAAGTAGTATATAGTAATGGAAAATTTTAATACATCTTTAACCCTTAATACATATACATCTTAAACATTACCTATTTTTGATTCAAAATGTACGTGTATTTATTTATACATACACATACGGAGTCATAAAAAAATGTGTGCTCTTAAAATGAAAATTCCATTAGTACTTTCAGGAAAAAGATATAAAAAAAATGTTTTAAATGGAAAATTTGCAACTTTTATTTTTCGCCAAATCAAAACTTTTTTAAGGGGAGGTTTGGATTTTCATTTTCATTTTATTTTCGTTTTAATGTATTAGCAGACAGTGGTTGTTGGGAATCGGAATATGTACATATTTTGAATAACAGGGTTTCGGATTTTCCTTTTCATTCGGTTTTTTATTCTTAATGGATTTTCTAATTTAAATTTTCTGTATTATTTTTCGAAACAGTATTTCTTTCAGTAATAAGATATAATTTTCCTGTTTAATGTGGTGTAATGATTTTATGGAAATGTATGTTGTTAAGAATATTGTTGTGTTTTTTTTTTAAACTACATATTAGAATATTTTTAAAAATCGAACACAAAGACAAACTTACTTTTGTATCTAATCGCAAGGTACCTCGAACTAACTTGATCATGTACAAGGCATAACCCAGATAGTTCGTTTCACTATTCTTATTTCTTAAATATAATGTGAAATGTTTTTTCAGCTTCAGTCTGTAAATATTTCTACCAAAACAAGACATTGAAGTACACATTATTTTTGAAATAAAATTTAACCACCGTAAATTTAGCCGAATTGTTATAACTGAACCGCTTCAAAAGGTATACGAGAAAAATAAATATTTTTAATGATTTTTGAACAGGACGTCTGTCTGTCATTTACGATCGGGTTGCTTTTCAGGTGCAATATTAAAACCAGGCTAAAAAAGTTAAAAACGAGGCTTAAATTTTCGTTTATATTATTAAAAATATTTACACGAATTTCAAAATACTACTGTGGGCAAAAAAACGTAAGACTTTGTTCATAATTTTAAAAATCTTTATTTATTTCTCCAAATCTATTTTCTCCCCCTCAAAGTAATCCCCCCCCCCCCCCCCCCCCCCCCGCCTCAATACACTTGTGCCAACGTTTTTTCTAATCCTCGAAACAGTTATTAAAGTCAATTTCCGGAATAGCCTTCAATGCGCGTAGCGATTCCCCGGAGCTGAACAACCAGAAGTCACACGGAGCTAAATAAGGCGAATACGGTGGTTGCGGAACGATATGGGTGGAATTTTTGGCGAAAAAATTCACGTAAAACCAAAGCAGTATGAGAAGGTGCATTATCGTGGTGCAAAAACCAAGGGGTTTCACTAATCCTTCCGATATTTCGACGATGCCAGTAAGGTCTCAGACTGTTAATCGTCGATTCTCGAGCACCATTTCCTTGATTTTATTAACGTGTTGATCATCAGTTGATGTTGATGGCCGTCCTAGATGTGGTTCATCGTCAACACGTTCTCGACCCTCTTTGAACAATTTGTACCAATCAAAAACACTTCCTCGCGACATATAATTATCACCAAAGGCCTTTTGCAACATTCTGAACGTTTCGGCACCACAAAATTGATTCCGCACACAAAATTTAATAGAACTTCTTGGCACAGATGTCACTGGCAGTAACATCAACATAGAAAAATATTTATTATAATATTTCGACGAATGGTTTTCCGCGCGAAATTTAAATTAAAATGTCTTACGTTTTTTTGCCAACAGTAGTAAGTGTCGATGATGGTCCTCCATCTATCTCGATCCATCGCTCTCGCTCTTCAGCCCCGACATTCTATTATACGTAGGTCTTGTTCGACGTCGCGCCAGTTTGATTGTGGCCTTTCTCTAAAACGAACGTCGGCAGGTTGTTGGAACACTTCGTTAATCATACCATACGTGGTAGTGGGGGGGGGGGAGGGGTTTGGTTTGAGACCTTGTGATCGAGGCCCAGCCGTCTAACTCGATTGGATTTGGAGCAATTGCTCTAATAAGGATGACTTCCTGATTCCGATTTTTTAGATTTTAAGGGCGCTCCATTAAGGGTGGGTTCTGCTAGCTTTAGAAAAACTTGTTCAAAATTTTTTAATGAAACAATGCATTGCCCATAATTAGCCGTTAATTATTCACATGACATTAGAATATATTTCGCGTTCTTAAATCGGTTTTGAACCGATTTTTGATTTAGGTTCTGCTCTATTAAAATGAATCAGCCTTGTTAAGATCGAGTGGATACCCACATTTTTTAGTGGAACATTTAATTAATTGATATTGAGCTTTTAATTATTAACATAACTTTAAGTGTTTGTAGGTAAATAAATCTCGTCTTAGATTTTACAGTGGATTTCGGATCCGTTTCTCGATTTGGGATCTGCTTTAACATTCTGTTGCCCCATGTTTTATCAAAAAATGATTGGTGCAAAAAGAATCTAATTGGCTGTAAATAATTTTTTAATTGCTAACTTATTCTATAGCAAGCTGTTTTACAAAAAATGAATGGTCCTACAACTTTTTAAAAAATTGTATAACTTTCTGCTGGATAGATTTATGGTCGTCATTTTTGGCCTGTACTTCCTCGTCAGGGGCCTGCACGTTTATCACGGAAGAGGAAAAGTTACATTCGTAAAGTTTGAAATTAAAGTTGTTGCAGTTGGGATAGGAATTATTATTGATCAGAAATTTTGAAGTCATATTCGCATTTTAAAAGTTAGTGGCAGTTGCCCTGGTGCAAATTTGTTTCGATTATTCGCCGTAAACTATCTGACATCTGGTGGAATATTTTAAAACTAGAGCTACTGGAGATCAAAGCCTCAGAAAATTGATTTTATGTCATAATGAAAACATATTTTAAGTTTGTTTTTCGTATAATCCAATACCACCGTAGCTCGCGTAAGAAGTGGCACTGATTAGGTGGCCTTTAAAAGGCCAATAATGTTACTCAGATTTTCTGTAATGATATAAGATTGGACTGCATTCTCTAAATAAACATATTAGTTTTATTAATATAAAATAAATAATTTAACACTAAATAGGATTTTTAATAAAGTAATAGTTTCGAAAGTAACAAAAGTATCGTTTCAAATAACAACTGTAACTAGTAAACTAGTTTGCAGATTTTCACAAAATTTTAACACAAATCGTTTGAAGGTTGGCACTTCCTAATAATCTTATGAGTTTCCCATTAGATGTGTCATCTATGTGTTAGCCTCGGGAATTAGTCACAGACAGTTTGGCTCAATTTATATTGTTGCGGTTTAGTCTAATACGTTTCTGTATTGAGGGACTCATTATTTAAATGACGTCATGGCTTTGTTTGATTTACATGGCTATATTTACTAGGAGTATCGATTTCGAACAACTTGCTGGTAAAACTAAAATGTGTATTTTCTGTTAACCACTTAAGGTATTTTGATGACGCACTCACTGATGCTAAAAAGTCAAAATGATAGTGAAACGATGTGAATAATGAGGTGCAAAGTAAAAGGGAAAAAATAAAATCAAAAAACATACAAAAAGTAAAAAATGGAAAAAATTGAAAGAAAACTTTTTATTTTGTTTTTGTTTTAATTGGAAATTTATGTTTTTTTAATGTACAATCGCAAGAAAAAACGTAAATACAATTATTTTAATTTAAACTGAGATTGTGATTTTTGATAAGAGAAATGTTTATTTTGTTTCTGCGTTAAGTTAAAATTCTTGTTAGCAAGTTTTTGTAAATGGAAAATTCAATTTTCATATTAAATCAAAATTGTTATACTTGAAATATTTATAAATATACTTAAGTATAGTTTGTTATAAATTTGAGCTGGTTAATTTGAATACCATATTTTTAATCCAGGATTGAACTAAACTGGCTGTGTTCCAATGGTACATTAAAAATTGATGAAAATTGAATTTAAAATGCTTTGTAGTTTCGTTTTTTTTAACGTTTTATGTTATGTCATGAAAGATTGTCTTCTCATTGTAAGTTATAAAGAAGGGAAATAAAATAAAATAGCAGAAGTTTCATCTCCCAAGAATTGGCACTAATATTTACCTACTCACTCATGGATGATTTTATCATTAGGGGAAAAAATTAAGCATATCAGAAAGGTTTTACAGTTATGTACAACTGATTACCCAATAAATTAAAAAAATCACGAAAACACCAAAAATGTAATTTTTTATTTTGATAACAGAATAAAATACAAAATAATTTATTATGTACATTATATTTGTATTTAAATGTTAAAATATTTTAATTGCGTGAAACACGAAGGGATGTAGGTAGTGTAGGCTACTTATACGTATAAGTACAAAATAGCTCTAAGCAAATTATGTGCAAATGTATATAATTTATGTAATATCTGTATACATATATAGAAAACAGGCGTTAACGGCGCGTTCTCTGGCGTAACTATTTTTTAATCCTTTCGCCAACCTGGACTAAATACAATTTAGCGATGAAAAGCAAACGTATTGAGCACTTTTCAAAAGTTTTAAAAAACGACGCGTTATTCAAAATAAACGCTGTTTCTATAAAAAATATTCATTCCTTCTCCATTGCGTACAAAAAATTAATAGATCTATTCCGCCGTTCCACACTTTGATTCTTTCCTCGTTTACTTCCACTTCACCTACAAACTGTTGTTAGTTTGTAGATGAAGGGGAGGGAAATGAGGAAAGAATCACGACGAAAGAATGAAACTGTGCAACGTCGGAATAAGGACGTGCTCGATTTCTGGGCGAAATTATTTTCCTGTGATAAATTGAAGTAGAACTGTACGCAACCAAATTATCACAGCATCGGTGTGTTATAATTTTGACATTTTCAAAATAATTGTTGTTTCTGATTGATAATTGTAACAACACTAAAAATTTCGTTAAATTTTGTTCTATCGCTGTCAATTGGGTCCACCGTACCCGGCGCTGGATATAATTTTTCCTTAAATACCGGGCTGCAGTACAAAATCTGAGTATCGTGTACGGAACCCGGGTATTCAACGAATATATCATTAAATTTAAAATTTGAATCACAAATAGCCTGACACTGTATCGAGATTTTCAATTTACGATTAATATATTAATCATGCAGCCGTACTGGGCATAATATTTCAATATGTGTGCCATCAATAGCACCAGCCGCTTTTTCAAATATTGTTGTTCTGGCTCGTCGATTGAATTTTCGTCCAATATTTGATAGTTCGTTTTAGCTGGGAACCGTAATCACGCGCGGCATTATATCATCTACTGTAAAATATAACATTTTGTGAACAATATCAGAAATAGTGGATCTAGGCATACCTACTATTCTATAACTGGTTTCACTTGCAAGCCACAACAAAAATACAATCAGTTCCATTTCCTGTCTCTAACCATGATTTTTGTTCGGCAAGAATTTGCTTATGGCAATAAAAGTGTTTGAACAAATTCTTAAATGCACTCTCGTTGCAGGATCATTATAACTGAGTATTGAATTAACAATACTGTTTGTTGAAGGAACAGTGTACATCGATGGTCGCTGTGGGGAATGAATTTTATTAATATTTATAAATATTAGAGAGTATTAACATATATGTAAGTTTTAATAAATCATACCTGGAAGTTTAGGAGATTAACTATTAAAGGTCGCGCAAAGTTCCGTGTTCTTCTCTTTAAACACATATAAGCTGAAATTAATAGTAATAATACCACATTCGGATCCAATTTAGCCTCAATCATTTTTATAATAATTTTTAACAACTATCCGAAATTAATTTATATTTTAATGTCTTTTCAATTGTCAAATTTATTATGTCAAAATTATTATATTATTAGGACAGCAAATGAACTTATCACAAATATGGGAGAGAAATTAGTTCACTAATATCAAATTTATCACAGAACAATGATTTCGCGCTTAAATCGGACACGTCGTAAGTATTGAGATTGACTTACAACACACTTTTTTAAATAAATGTGGGGGAAGGTGTATTTTTCGGTAAGTTGAGCTAATCCCTACAAATTCTTCAGGCTAATATAATCGTAAAATTTAAAAATAAGTTTGGGTTTCTAAGTAAATTATTTACCTGGCTGATTGTCTGTCATTTGTGTAGTATGCTATAGGTTAGTCTTTCAGAGCCAATGGAAAGCCTGTGATCATGACAACTAAATTGAAGGTAGCCCTCTAAAGGGAACTTAACAAATTCATAGATTTTTCCAAATATATTGTAGGTTGACCTGATATTTTTTCTTAGCCATTTTTGATGAGCGTCTTAGATGTACACTGCTCGTCAAAAAAACCCGGACACTTGAATTTCTTCGCAAATCTTCAATTTCTAGAGCAATTACGCTATTTTAAAGGCACTGTCATATTAAATAGTACGTAACCGAAAAATAGGTGTAACAAAAACCGTATTTTTTTTATTTAAAATCCAATCACAGCAACAAAGTGTAATAAATGAAAAATATTCAAAATTTCGATTGTTACGTTTCTAAATAAATGGGCATCTATCAATTGTTTTGAAACATTTAAAGTAGCATTAATTGTTAGTATTATTATTACAGTTAACGTTAACAGTGCTTAGTTACTATTATTAGCAAATATTATAATTATGAAATTAGAAAATATCGCAAAAGTAATCGCTTTGAGTGAGGACGGCCGTCGCGTGCGTTACATTGCTGCCCACCTAAATTTCCCTCAAAGTACAGTTCAAGACACTATTAAACGATATCGTGAAACTAGTCAGTATCAGCGAACGGTTAGATCAGGTCGTAAAAGAGCAACAAACGAGCGGGACGATCGGTTTATGGTATCAATGGTACTGCAAGATCGTTTTCAAACAGGTAGAATTGTCGCTGGTCGATTGACACAGGTACGTGGTGTAAATATTTCAGTTAGCATAGCATCGCGAAGATTAAATGAACATGGATTGCAGTCCAGGTGGGCTGCTACAGGGCCAGAGCTTCTCCCAGCTTATCGAAGAAACCGTTTGACTTTTGCTCGTAACCACGTCAGTTGGACTACGGACGACTGGAAGTCCATGTTGTTCACTGATGAATCAAGGTTCAGTCTGCGATCACCGGATGGACAAGAAAGAGTATGGCGGACATCCGGAGAGCGATATTCACAATGTGCCATATCCCCAAGAGTCCCATTTCATGGCCGCTCACTAATGGTGTGGGCAGGCATTTCTATAGACGCCCGTACGGACCTTGTATTTCTATGCGGCGGCACTATAACTGCCCAAAATTATATCGTGGAATGTCTAGAAGAATTTGTGGTTCCATACGCCCCATTTATTGGACAGCAATTTAAACTAATGCATGATAACGCCATTCCTCACGTTGCAAACGTGCACTGAGAAAAATTTTGGTTTGTAAAATTAAAAAACGAAGTTTTTAATTTCTAAAAGTTATAAATTTTTTTGAATTTCAAAAGTATTTTTTTGAAATTAAATGAAATTTTTGCAATCTAATAAAAAGCTTTTTTATTTTAAAAACATATTTTGTAAAATGATTTATAAAATACTTTTTAAATTTAAAAAGTTGATTTATTTAAACATAATAATTTATTTCAAAAGAAGTGTGTTAGCATTTAAAAACAATTTTTTTGATAATAATGACAACTTATGAAAATGTTTATAATAATGTTTTGCCAGAAATCCCGTTGTATTATTTTTCAATTGATCTATATTTTATTTTTTATTTTAAAGTTGTTTCGGCTATTTATATAATTCGCCAAATCGATATGTTCTTATACTAAAGGTATGAAGGTTTGAATTTTTGCAGCTTGGTCGTTGCAATTGCAACATAATGAGTACTGACTGAGTAGAACAACTTTTTATCAGTACGAAACGAAATCAAACTGCCAAAATAGAATTTTGAATAGGTTCTCATTATATGTTTTTAAAGGTTGTGTGTATTTTTACACAATGGCCCTGGGGGTTAAAAATTGGGGAGGGGGAGTTAATTTTCTACTTTTCGTGGTAGATATGTTATGTTCTTATGAGTGTTAAAAAATAATTGTTTAAAAATTAAAATAAATCTTTTAAAACTAATCAATAGTTTTTTTATTCTTAAAAAACAATCTCTTAAAATTTAAGAAAACTATTTGACATAAGTAAGGAAAGTATTTTTGAAAATAAAAACAATTTTTTTATTTTTATAAACAAATTGGCGAAAAAAATTATTTTAAAAATAAAAAGATTATCCTTTTGATTTTAAAAACGAGACTTTTCGCCTAAAAAATATATGTATATTTTTTTGATTTTATATGTATATGTATTTTTTTATTTTTACTGGTTTTTTTTCTCAGTGTGGCCAACAATTATTTGGGTGAGGTGGGAATTGATCGAATTGTTTGGCCCGCTCGCAGCCCTGACCTTAATCCCATTGAGCACATGTGGAATATGCTAGGACGTCGTTTAAGGCAAAGGGAAGTCGTTCCAGAAACCTTGGATCATCTTCAATCAGCTCTGCAGGAAGAATGGGAAATGATACCTCAGGAATACGTTGCAAACCTTGTGTACAGTATGCCAAAAAGAATGCTAGATGTGATCAGAGCTCGTGGCGGAAATACTTGATACTAGAGTACCGACCACTTAGATTGATAGTTGGTTTTTATTTAAATAAAGATAAAGATATATCAATATCCGTTTTTCGGTAATTTTGTTATTTCAAATGTTTTGATTCTGTGGTTACTTTTATTATACGAAAACTTGATCCGTTAGTGCCTTTTGGCGAACATTATATTATTGCGTACAACCATAACGCGAATAATGCGAATAGTTACCGTTAACACAAATATTTACTGAACAAATGTAGTGTCCGGTTTTTTTTGACGAGCAGTGTAAATAAAGTAGATATTTTATTGCTACCGAATTCAAATAGCGAGGTAGTGCTCGTGTTAGTTCCAATTCAATTTTGCTCAAATATTTCTCTTGACAAATTAATCACTACTAGTAATAATTTAATGTCTACAGGTTAACTCAGATTTCTCTGTCCTTGACAATAAACTATTGGTGAAATGCCAAGCGTTAGTAAATAAAACCGACATGTCAAGATTTCGGAACGTCGTGATCTGGTTAATTTTGGAGTTACAAGCGAGAGCCATGTTCTAAACTATAAGTATTAAAATAGTTATTCTTCCGCGAACACTAATTTGAATAAATACAAGTTTTCGACAAGCTAAATACCCTTAGTATATAGTAGTTCATATCTCTATATGTTATCCTTTTACGAGTATATTTCTCATATTCACCCACTAAACGTTTGCAGATATTTTTTCCAATATTTTTGAAATACTGGTTGAAATCAAATTATGATAAACGTTTAACTTGAATATTAATAACTTGCATAATGTATTTCAATCTGGTTTATTAATTTTCACGACACTTCTTTTGCATTATTAAATATCTGTGAAACTAAGATACATGATCGCGAATTGAGTTATCTCTCCGATATTTATATATTAAATTGTTTAAAAGTTTAAAAGTTTGATTTCTGCTGCTAAGTTAACATTCAAGTACCTTTCCAATGTTAATGATCGTTCCATTTTTGTTTTCTAGCAAAATTCATTTCGTACATTTGTAAAAGTATTTTTTTTGATTAATAGTAATTACTACTGTTACTTGCTTATAGCTATATATAGTCCAGTACATGGAGTTTGTGATATTTTGAACTCATTATAAGCCCTATGATCACATTTGCATGATTGCATAATTTGGAAGGAAGGATCATTTAAGAAAATCTGATGACCTGTTCACAAAAACTATAAACATCGTTCTCGATAATTCATACGATCTGGTGTCAATGGTCAATTTTATAAGTATTTCCGAGTTTTTGTTGTTTTGTAGCAGAGAAATAATGCAACAACAAAATCACTATCAACGTCAAGCAACCGTTCTTTGAGTTAGTACAAATTGGGACGATCGTATGGGCGAAATTATGATGATCGCATTCGCTATTCATAAAGGAACTGCTAAGGAATCAAACCCAAGGAACCGATTTCAAAGGATGCTAATTTCGGGAAAATTCGTTTAGAAGGACCTTCAGTAGGGCGCGAGACGATTTTTAATACAATCGAACGATTTTTAATACAAATGGGTGAGATGGGATTTCGAGTGCTAAGAATCGATTATGGGATCCGAACCCCAACTTAGAAAAAGGATCGATCCGAATCATTTTGATAAAAAAATATATATTTCGAAAATGGATATTTTCGAATGTTAGGATCGTGGTTTATGATTTGGAATTTGTATAGGGGTACTCCGGTTTTGCCGGTATGTTCATTTTGTTTCGCATTATGCCTACTATGTCATTATAATACGAGGGAATGGAACTCGGATTAAAGGTGAAAATTGGAATATAATTTAAAAATAAATCAATTTAAATGAATCTAATCCATTTCTTAACTGACAGTGATACAATTCTTTCTGCAATGTTAAACAGAGGATAGGATTTCAAAATGAGTTCCAAATGTTATTTTGAGAAGTGAGTAAATTAGATGGAAGGCAGACGAGGAACTTTCTCCAACAAATAGTATGCAACTCGGTTGGTAGGTACTATAACAATACCCAATTTGGTTCTTTAAATTGAATAGAGCTAAGCCATTGCTTAACCAAGTGTGGTGTAATTATTATTTTCTTTCACAATGTAAAGAAAGTATAGTAATAATGGACATTTTCAAAATCTATATTTTTGCAGATTATACCATTCGCTATATTGCCGAAGTCCGAAAAACAGATTTTTGTGGCGGTGTCTGTCTGTATATGACTTCTATATAGTCTAGACTGATTTAATGATTTGGATGAAAGCGCACATGGCATCTAGCGGGAAATTGATTAAGCAGAAAAGATTTTAAGTTAAATTTGTAACAAAACTGGTTTAAATCATTTCTCCAAAATTTAGCTAAATATCGATTTTTGATAATAAATTGTTATTTTACCATAATTCGGCCACTCTACAGCTCAAAGAGTTTGCGTGATCGGCATAAAGATTCATACTTAAGGTTTCCTGTTAAATTGGCAGGTTCGGGAAATGGAAATGACAAATTTTGGGGTCCCATTTGAAACGCGATATTTTAAAACACGAATTATCAAAAGGCGACATTTCAAAAAGCGATATTTCAAAACGTGATACGGTATAAAACGCGATACGGTACAAAAAGCGATATTTTAAAAATTTTAAAATCGATAGGACCGGGGGGGTTAGGATAGGGGGCAGGTGAAGTGGAAATTTGATTTTAGTTTATAGGAATTTAAAAATCGATAGGAGCGGGAGTATAGCACCGGGTTATATCAGGCGGGTCGCTGCGCTCCCGTCCCTTCGCAATGCACATTTTGTACCATATCGCGTTTTGAAACATCGCGTTTTGAAATACGTACCATATCTCGTTTTGTCATATCTCGTTTCGAAATTTCGCATTTTGAAATATCGCGTTTCGAGCGGATCCCCAAATTTTGATAAAATCCTTTTTTAAAACAACTTTTCGTTTTTGGCAAATATTTTGTATATTACATATAGGTTTTACAAAATACTATTAAAGCCGAAACGATTTTAAACTATAAAATTAAGATTAAATTGTAGTAATCGAAATGACGATCTTTGATAAAAAACCCTTTTTTTAAACAAAATTTTGTTAAGTTTTACTTAAGAAACTTATTTAATAATACAACTGCGTGAAGCCATTGGAGGTTAAGACCAGTTTGGAAAGAACAACGACTCCATTTAATTGTTTCGTATTCATAATTATATAAGGAACTGATATTTGTGTCGTTTTTGTGTAATGTATAGTCTCGATTTTTTCACGAATTTACAATTAAAAATTAACGTGTCAATTTTGAAATATTTATTCTATAAATAGAACAAAGAATTACCAATTCAACCATCTTTGACCGAGCAAGGCTCGGTACTCCATGAATTTATTAATAATTAAATGAAACTTTGTTTAAACATATTCACTTTTTGTATTCGGGAAGTTCCTTTTACATTACGTTGGGTTCGAGCAATATGATTGTAACACCATCAACTGCGTTTTCGTAATCTCATGTAATTGCAGCTGAGAAATAATCTCCTTCCATCCAGAACCAAATAACTTAGCTGAAAAAATGTGCATATATTTAATATATATTTTGTATTGGCCTTGGGCGTCACAAAGTCCTGCCTTCTATTTGGTGCAAATTCTCCTAAGTTTTTTTTATTGGACTATTATTCCCGGTGATTATCACATGTGAGCTTCTACAGATTTCATCCAGACTGCTTCTGAGTGCATCTGCTCCCAACGTAAATCTACGACACTTATGGAATTTAAATTCTTCTGAAAGCGAAGAGTCGCAGTCAGACAGATCAGATGAGCTCAAGCGAATATAGGTCTTTTCCACGGTTCCAGTTTTAGGTGGGACTCGTACGTTCAAATCGTTTAATAATCCGGTTTAGTGATTAGAGAAAGTCTTCTTACGATGGTAAGTCAAAATGTCTTTTATAAATAGAGACTGAATCGTTATGTTTTAAACACATTGTCTGATATTCTATTTTGTTTCATATTTATTATCTTGAGGTCTTAATAGTAAACTTAGTAAATCGAGCTAATAAAAAGACACTACTTGAATAGCCCTGTAAACAGTCGTCATTATTGTACAAATGTCTGTACGTTTGCTAGATAAGATAAAATTGCCTCTTTTAAACAACAGACACGTGCACTTTTCTGCGACAAAATCATTTGTGTTGATCGTGTAGGTGTTCTTTGGAAAGGCCACTTAAATAAAGAAACATAAATCAGTTAAAGTGGAGTTTTCTTGATATTAAATTTTATGATATGTTAGTAAATACGTTAGCAAGGAAACAATCTTTAATTAATGATTTTGTCCAATGAAAGTCATTTTCGAATTTTTATACTTACTAAATTTTTTAAAGAACATACACGTCATAAGTGAAAAAATAATGAAATATTGTGTCATAACATTGACTTGTGCTTGCATTTCTATTTTACGTCTTGTGCTCTATTTGTAACGGAATTTTATTATATTCCGTTATCAACCCATTTCCTTCATAATCCTCCCATCATAAACGTATTTCCACCATGGCCTTGAAGATATCATCTTCACGAGAATCCATTGAAAATTAGTCATGCTGACTGAAATTACGTATTTTTCGTTATGGTTGTTGTTGTATCCATATACAATAAATTGAGATACAACACAACAAACATAAATATATTTCTGTTTACGCGATCAAATTGCAGGTCTACGTCACTCATTGTATACATAATGTAGTTATTATAAATATAATTGAGTAAACGTAGGAATATGTTTTTGTAATTTGATTGTGTATGTTTTGTTGTGTACGCAGAGCAGTGTTGTGCAATTGTATGTAAAAAACTGTTTTATACATTTTTTACGTAAAAAATGGTAATATACTTAAATTACTGTATAAAACGTATAATATTGTATAAAATCAAACGCGTATTTAAAAACCTTAGTAAAGTCGCAAACCTTAATATACGAAACGTAAATTTGTATCATATTAATACATTTAATTTTATTCGATAAAAACTATATTAATAAAGATGCTAATGCTAAGTTAAATTAATATAAAATACGACATAAGCATAACTACAAAAGTCGTTATCCAAATATGTATACACTTCGCAAATGCGATTACTGCGAGGAACACTGCGTAAAATATTCGCAACTAATTCAAAAACATCAATTCTTACGTATATGAAAAAAAATTGGATATATGATGTAAAATGCGAAATGGATTTGAAATTTTTGAATTTATTTATATTATTTCTAATTTATTAATTATAATTAAAAGTAAAATATTTTTAGAAAAACATCAAATAATAATTTTTTTTTTTTCAAAGAAAATATGGTTTGTTTCTCAGCTACTAACTTATTTTTTAGAATAAAAAAACAAAATCCACAACACTATGGGATTGAAGTGTAAAACGATTAATCATCGAACTCATTCAATATTAATGCTATAACATTTTAATGTATTCTGTTACAAAAATTGTTTATATTTATATTTTTGTACAAATATTTTACTTTTAATTATAATTAATAAATTAGAAGAATTATAAATAAATTCAATTATTTAAAGTTAAATTCTCATTTTACATCATACCTATATCCAATTTTCTTTATAGATACGTAAGAATTGAGCTTATGAACTATAAGTAATTTTGAATTAGTTACGAATAGTTTTTGTATTTTACATTTTGTAAAAAATTGTTATGTGTAAAATACGTATTTTACATGTAAAAAACCGAGTATATTACGTAACGTAAAAAACAGGCACAACACTGACGCAGAGTTAAATGTTCTACTTAGAGTTAATCGAACAACCTAAGTAGGAATTTAAACCTCTGCAGTTTTATGACACAGTTAAAGTTCCCCAAGTTTAAATTATAACACTTCTTAAATGGGCGGTATTCATAGCAATATTTTGTTAATATTGCAAAAATGAAATTAATTAACTGAGAGAGTAGTACATTTCTTGTACAAAAATATCCCCCTCCTTTCTCAATCAGTTAATTAATAATGGTATAAATACCGTACAAAATTTTGGGTAAATGAGTTCAGTTTTTGGATAGACCCACGCGTGGTCAAGTGATTACTAAGTGGATTGAGTTAAGTGTTGAGTTTTAGCGCTCGCTCTTGCGAGCAAGCTTATACAAAGACTTAGGCCGTCTGTCTGTTGGCACTATCATAGCAAAAACTATACATATCAGAGAGCTCAAAATTTGCACTTAGATAGATACTACTCTAAGAAGGTCACATTTAAAATTTGGGAACGCTAGGTCAAGTAGTTTTCGAGTTATTCAACTTTTTCTAAAAATAGAGGTCACACAGATGCGGCTGTCTACTTTTTTTTTTAAATTTTCAATTATTATTCTAGGCATACTTTTATCTATAATAAAACGAGTGTTATTTCAAAACTAGTTTCTGTATTTTTTTTTTGATTTGCTTAAGATTCTATTGGGCTAATTTGTTGTATTAGCACCTTAGTTGTTTCAGAGGTTTTACATCGCTGTCCGTCCGTCTGTTGCATTTTTTCTATTTTATCGAGCGCTTGTCGGACAATTTCAATTGTCCGCTTCTACTAGTTTTTAAATAAGTAAAATAAAATTGTGTTGTCAAACAGTGACTAAATTTAGTTTTTGTGTTTGTATATTGATTTCGGATCCAACTTAAGGGTGCAGCTAACGAAAACTAGTGGTGAGTATAGAGGTATGATAGGCTGGAGATATTTTAATTAAGTGGCGAGGCCCGTTGGTTGCTCTAAGCAAAAGTTTAGAGCGGAAGCATCGTGAGTAACTCTGCCCATAGGCGGAACACTCCCTTTCTACCAAGGTCCTACTCCACTGATATTAAAATAGAGGGCCTAGGACACCCAAGTTTGATTTTTATAAATATTTATTTCTCCATCTGTCATGATTAATTGCACAAAAATCATGATAGGCTAAATAGTCCAAATAAACAACCACAATGAGGTTGCCGGGATCAAGAGGCATAAATTCCCTTAAATAGGGTCCGCTTCCCAATTTTTATGAATTTTTTTTTTGATGGCATGAAATATCCCTGTCGTCCCATATTTTTTTTTATGCGGTAATCCAGGTTACCACTCGTGTGCCCCAACTACCCATGACCATATTATGTACCTCTACCGACTGAAGCTACGGGTACGAAAGCCGCATGGGGCACAACAGCGAGGTTAATAATTCTATGAAACGAATCTGCCTCTGCACAAACAGAAGTTGGTTCGTTTCATATTTTTTCTTATAGTTTGACAAGTCCGAAAATCGGAAGATAGATTCATATTTTTGTTCTCAACTGTTTTCTGACAACAACACCCAACAATTAATAACAAGAAATATAAAATAAATAAGAACAAACGAAGAAAAAAAACTGACATGAAATATTTTTATGTTCTCGGTCGTTTCATTATTACTTTTTTGTTCTATACATACGTATGAAGATTTTGCTTGTTGTTATTGGGATGATTATTCTTAAAGAAAGCAAAAAAAAAAAAATTAATAAAAAAATTGTATTCTTATAATTATCACCAATTAAAGTCAGCTTTAGATTGGATGTATACATGTTTATGTATGGTATGGTTACATCCATGGTAGGATTGTATGGGCTCGTGTAGTTCACATTACACAATCAGTTTTTGATACTATAATTTTGATTATTAATTCTGAAAATATGGCAAAATAATTTTAATTTGTCGCATAAAATCTAAAGAAATTCAATGGAATTTCACGGTACCAAAGTTGCTACTGCAATTAAAATTTTTGTAACATAGATTTTGTCGGTGTAGTTTTTTTGTTCACGACTGTAATTTCATTTTTATTATATTTAATAAATTTTTTTGTTATGCTATAGTAAGATGACATTTTCTTAATTTTCCGTTCGTTTTTGTACATTATTCTGTTTATTTATTTTTATTTATTGTTCTTGTTATTTAATCGATTTCTTATGATGGATTTTTATTTTACTTTTTTTTTAAATGATTAAAATGCTTTAATGTCTTAATTGGAAATCATTTTTTATTTCTTCTTTATTCCATTATTCGAGTATGTTTTCTGTTTTAATTTTATAATAAAAAACATTTTCAAGTTGAAAATTCCAATTAAAGATAATTATTTGATTAATTAAAAATAAAAATATGTAATAAACGTTTTTTTTTGTGTAATGAAATTAACAATATAAGTAAATGAAAATTGTTGAAATATAATTGAAGTGGTTGTTAAGTAGGTACACATACACGTATACACAATATTTATGTACAAGTTCAAAATCAAGGCGATAGATGTTCGATTATAATTATTATTAAATGACGTAAGTAAAATGTACCCTTGTAACGGAAATATTTTGTAATGGATTGAGTTCTAAGTTCAATTAAGTAATAATAGTTTAAATTTTTGTCGATGGAAAATTGCAATTTGCAGTTAAACTTAATAAATACCAAACTCTTTATTTAAATAAAATTTTACATTATTATTGCCTCAAAGAAGTTAATTCAATAAAGGGGGAAAACCAAATAGAAAATAAAATATGTATGCGTTAAAAAGAGTTTTAACAAACCACTTTTAATTGGTATTTCTATCAAATGATGAAAAATTGATGAATATACAAAAACTTTTAATTACTTTTTTTTATTTAATTTATATATAAATTCATTTTAATCAATCTTGCACAAATTTTCATTAAAATATTTTTAGGGTGCAATTTGTTATTCAACCGGAAAATCATTAAAATGGAAATAGACGAAAATGAGATTTTTTTGTTTTTTTTGTATATAAATCCACTTTACTAATGAGCATTTAAACATACTTATACATGTAAAGAAAATTATCATTGCGATTGTATACTCATAATATAAGAAAAACGAAATTTAATTAATTTCATTTCACTGATTTGTTTTAGAAAACGTTAGGTATCTACAAGACCGAGTCATTTACACACACACATACAATTTACATATATGTTGATATATATATATATATATATATATATATATATATATATATATATATATATTTATATATATATATATATATATATATATATATATATATATATATATATATATATATATATATATATATTTATTTATATTTTTAAAGTCAAAAGATTATTAAGAAAATTTAATTAAAAAACAAGAAGAAAACATTCTATGTGCCGTTTTGGCAATATTACATTTAGATAATTAAATGTCACAAAAAATAATTAAATTAAATTATTTTTTGTTTAAATATCAAATTCAAGTTAAGTATATTATAAGGAAGTCTAATTGACTTACCTAATTACTTCGTACTGGATAATTAAGAAAATTTAAAAATATCTTATTTGAGAAGTGTATTCCACGTGACGTGAGATAATCCAAAAAGACTATTTATTATATAAATAAATTTGCCGCTGTTTGGTTTTTAGATAAAGTATAATAGTTAGATTTAACACGGTTAATTTACACACAATTAATTTTAACACTTTCCACTTTATATTTTTATTTATATTATGTATTATTTTTTCACTTAATCCACCTTGAACTGCAAAAACTTTTAAATTTAATGATCACTTTTAAGATTTTTTAATTCACTAAAACTAAATAAAATAACAAATAAAAATAATTTTATAATTTTTTATATTAACTACTCGTATATTATGTTAAGAGCTTTTATATCCACTTGCTTCGACGAGATTAAGATACAGACTGTTTTTGTTTGTTAAATTTTGTGTTGGATGGAAAATAAAAAAAAATCATAAAAAACTGAAAATTCGAAAACGACACCATTAAGTCTACACAGTGCTTTTATATTTTTTAATTTGTTTTGTTTGGTTATTTTTATTTTTGTGTATGTTGTAAAATAAAAGATTTCTCAATATACAATTGAAAATGAGAAAAACAAGTTTGGGGAAATTCCACTGGCAATTTCAACCACTATTCTGTATTTCCTATACATATAATCATTCTCTGGTTGATGACGATGTGATGATGGTTAAATACCCCTCAAAAACATTTTTTAAATCATAAAATTATTGTCTCAGGTCGAACACACCGTCTCTGTCTATGTATCACAAAACAATTTCATTTTCTGTTTTTTTTTGCGAAAATCGCACGCGCGAAAAATTAAAAACATTCACATTCACATTATCCAATTTTACGTTATTTAAAGGTCGTTCACATCCGATCTATACGAGTTAGTATCAACATATTCTCAAAAAACACTCAACTATTACAAAAAAAAAAAAAAAAAAAATTGAATCAGGAAAAGAAGAAAACTAATTTCCCCTTACACTAAAAAAATATTATTATTTTTACAACATTAAAAAATATAATTCAGACTACACAGCGTACCAGCACACAGGTTTTGCAGCAACAACCGCGTAAGATAAACTGAGTTTTTTTTTTGCATTTTCTGATTTCAATTTCTGTTTTCCACATCACCAATATCATCATACAATTATTAACACAGAGAGTGAATGAGAAAATATTCAATGCCCTATAGAAACTAATGCAATTTCCTTATCAGAATGGTGTGTAAGGGGAAATACATTTCAACGTTCGTTTTTCCCGAAAGCTATTCGACAACATATATTTCTCTATGCACAAGCGCTTTATGACCAAAACAAATTATTAAAAGCGACTGTAAAATCAAAATAAATCATCATCTCTCTATTTAACACTTGAGTTGGTATGAGGAAAAGGATGTTTTCCATTATATGTTTGGTGCAGTTTTTAGAGGATTGACGATGATCATCAGCCGAACAGCATCTATGGTCAGTAATTTTAATTTTTTATTTTTAATTCAATTTTAGCTTAATTTGCAACACAATCTCATGCACAAGAACGAGAGATATTATATTTGGGTGGTGAGTATTTTGAGCAGTTGAGAATGGACAGAAAAAAACAAAAATTAATTGACAGAAGCAAGAAGTGAGTTGACTGGTGGGTTGTTAATATATATATATATATATATATATATATATATATATATATATATATATATATATATATATATATATGTATTTGGGAAATTATTATTATTATGATGATTATTTTTTTGTGGAAATTAACTTTTATTTTTTTGGAAAATTAGCTGTCTGGAAATTAGACGGGCAAAATACTGAACTGTCAGAGCAATTTAAAACATTTTTGTGTTGTATTGTATTATGAACTGTTTTATATCTGATAATTTCATTTGCCATACTTTATGATATTTTTGTTAATTCGATTTGGTGGTCTAGCTAGAGATATTTTTCAGTTGATTTAATGAATAATTATTCAATAATTTCTAAACACTTTTACCTAAAAGTAGTTCTATTAACATACACTGTGTCACCAAAATATCAAAAAATTATGGGTTTAATACGTTTCTATAAACAAACAAATCATAGTAAATCTAAAAATATCAAAAAAATTATCATCAATTTAACTTAATAGACTTTATTATTAAATTCACCCCATGATTATCAAGACAAAAGCAAGAATTCAAGCAAAGTATAAAGAATAAAATTTCTAAAGTACAAGACGACGACGACGACGACGAAATATTAATTTTTTTTTTCAAATGAAAAAATATAAACTGATATTTCGAATTTGATAAGACGACGACGAGAGTACGTACGACAAGTAGATGAAATTCAATTATAGTAAACAAATGGACATTTGCAAAAGATGAAAAATAAATAATGGTATGGAAATTTTTATAGTGCTGGATTTTACGTCATTACTTTTCCAGAATGTGTGCAACGTAGCGTCAAAATTGATTCTGAAAAATCATAAAGTTTTTAATTAATTTTCTAACTCACTTTATTTAGCAGAAAAAAGTGATTATAAGTTAGAATCCATGAGTGTTCGTAGGACTGTAATATCTTAAACGTATTTTATGAAGTAAGCAATATATTTTGTTCATATATTATTAGGGAGTGTATAACCGATACTATTAAAACTAACAACAACAACAACAACATTATGAAGATTTCCAGACAAACTTGAGAACTTAAATACAATTTCTTTAATTAATTAAATTTTAGTTCTGTATTCTTTTTATTTTTTGCTCTCGAAAAAACATTTTCAATTTTCACATAACTGCCTCACACTACTCGCAAACAATAACCTAACCCGCTCAGCCCTAAACATTTCATAGAATTACCAACAATTTTTCTGTGAACATTTTTTAGTTATGTTGGCAAATAACAAAACTATATATAACATACATCTATATGTACATATGTATATATGGCTAGTAGAGAGATAGAGAGAAGATATGGCACAAAAAATAATAAAATTAATTAAAATTGAATATAAAATAATAATATCCAATTAGTGTTCATTCATTCAACTAACACACAAAATTTATATAACCAACAAAAAAAAAAATGTTTCCCTCTTATCCTCTTTACCAAATACTCCTCCGCGCAATCATCTACCCATCCCCCAATCTAGAGTATTATATGAACTCTTATACACATATATGAAAAACATACACAAATCATTTTCCATCATGATAATAAAAGCAACAACAACAATCATATAACGAATTTTCATTCAATTCAATTTTCATATCATACAAAATATTTTGTGGAAAGAGATAAGTATATATATCGAGAGAATGAGAGAAGCTTGATACATATAATGATGATGATGATAGTTATGATGATGATTATAAAAATGGGAAAATGAAGAGCATTTTCTGTATGTTGTAGGAGTTTAATAGTATGTTGTGTTGAGCTACATTAGGGGTAAATGTTGTAGAATGCTTTTATTATTAAGATAATTTTGCAACGGAAAATTAGAGAAAATTTTTAGTGTTTTGGTTGTACTATTTCTTGTTTGCTGCTGTTAAGTGTTTTGTTTATTTTATGAATGTGAAATGCATTTTTGTGGAAAAGAGTATTGTAAAGGTTAAATGGCAGTGTGGAATTAATTTGCTTAGTTTCATTGCGATAAGTAAGTGGCTGTTGTTCTTTATGAATTGTGTAACAGTTTATTTGTATTTAATTAATTAGTAATAATTAGTTTTGATACAATAAAAATTCAAGCTTTATATTTCACGAGTTTTCGCTTTTAGGCCAACCAACAGTTTTGTTGATAGCATGTTGAGGAAAGCACCACCAACGTTATGAATATTTTGAATCTTATGAAATTTTCAAATCAATTCAACCATGATTTCTCTAATCATGATGCTAACAGTTGACGAGCCTGAATCAATTGAGCCCTGTTCAATTTTATTTTCGCATAATTTATCATTATTCTTGATGGATGTACCCCAACGCCTGCAATATTCATTTGTTTCAAGAATGCTATACGTTTTACGTAAATCGTACAACTATTGTCCGAATTCTATCAAAGGCGCTGCAAATGCAATTTCTTCATTGATTACGATCGGTTATGTTAATAAACACAAAAATGACTTCCTGTCGGAGTGCATTAGCCATTTTTCCTTTTTTCATGTCAGTATGTTGGTTGCCACATAGATTTTGAATTTTAGTGGAGATGGTGCATTGTAGTTGTGTGAGCTGATGCATATTGTTGCGTGTGAGGGAATAAGAAAGGAATATTAATAGAATTATAATTTCTTGGTATTTTGAAATTCTCGAGGTTGGCGTTCGTTACAATATTCAATGATAAGGAAGCTGCCAGTTCTGAACAGTTTTGAACAGGTATATGAGGAAAAATAACGTAACGGCTCGGCCATTATGCTTCCAATGTATAAAAAATTATGGGGTTCACACAAAGGTTAAATCATTGCCAGCTTGAAATTGGTTGATATTTAGAGTTTATACATTTAAAACTGCTTCTTAAATTATACAATTTAAAAACAACTTTATTGTGTCATTTGGTCGGTAATTAAAAAACTTTTTGAAGAAATGATGAGTGATTGTGTTAGGGTAATTCGATAAGAAACTAATTTTTAAAAATCATTGTTAATTGTTTTGATATGATATATACTTTGACGTTTTATTCGTCCTGCTGTATTCTGTTGTACATGCAAAGCGTATTGCAGAAAGTATCGTTGTTGGCATTAATTTTGAATGAACTAAAATGTTCAATTCATTAAATTCAGTTCAATTCAATTCATCATTCAGTTAAAATCGGTCAATAACTTTCCTAATTTAATTTTAAATAGTACTGGGCTTTCATCTTTAGATCGTGTTAAGCCAGTATTAACTGCGTACTGTTTGGGAGCACTGTAGACAGTATACAGTACAACACTTTATCGTGTGAATTACTTCCCGTGTGTACCCACATCAACAAATGCGATTTCCTTTTTATAAAATTCTATTAACGAGTATACAGTAATAATTTGACTTGGGCGCATACATTTTTAGTCTTTTTCCTCGACTGTATATATTATGTTGAAATTAATGTTGTTATCATTTATTTATAATTTGGCCCCTCAAAACAAACCATACACAAAAACAATGTGATTGAAATTCTGTTTTATTGACAATGGGAGTTTTATTTATTTTGCCATCTTCAGGATAACATAATTTGATTGATGGCTGGTAATACATTTAGGGAGTGAATTTAATATTCTAGTTGTGTGGAAAGTTAAATAATGTACACTAGTTCAGAATATTGACGATAGGTAAAATAAAAAGAATATTGTCTTTATAAAATAAATATGGGCACTTAAACATTTTGTAATTTAGCAAAATCAGTTTTTAATTGAGTAAAACATACAGGCAGGTTTCTTATGTAATTTAAATTTTGTCAGTGGTTTTAACAGTCAGAAATATATTTTATTAACTCCAAGTTGTTCTTTTATTGCATTTTATACAGAATATTCCGTGTGTGAGTCATTTTTATTTTTATGCTACGGGTATATTCCTTCTGTGCAATGAAAATGAAAAATAGCAATATCGGTGGCTACTCTGTAAATCTAGGTACATGAGTACATAGATTTATAGAGCAACCACCAATATCGCATGATGTACAAATATTAAATTAATAAACCAAATTTTTAAATACACATACTCATCCTTATTGCAGAAGAATAATCTTTTTACGTTTTTATCTGTTATTTTTCTGTTGAATTTTCCAATCGGAAATAATTGACTGGTTAAAAATTCCAAAGTTCAGAGATTACTGCAGCAACAACAGCACGACGACGGCATTATACTAGAGTACGACAAAAAATTATTATTAAATTTAGAATTGAAGATAATCGTAAATTGAATTGTTAGTACATTTTCGACGGTTATATAAAATTTTCTCATGTCTATTCTATTCACATAATGGAAAACCGTATGCATGTAATATAACGAAGGACTCCTCGATATATGATCCTAGATTATTCATAACAAGTTAAATTCAATCATCCATAAAATTAACCAACTGATTTTTAAAAAAATGAGTACAAAAAAAATTATGATTGGAATTATATCTTTCTGTCGTTCAAAAATTCATTCGTTCGATTTATTTATTTATTTTTTGCCTCGTTTAATACTTTAACCATCTTTTCCTCGACTAAAAAATTTCCCCGAGTGTTTTTTTTTAAATTTTATTTTATACATCTGAAAATTCCGCAAACTACCACCACTTATCATTTTAGTTGAATCTTTTTTTCGTTTTTTAATTTTGTGTGCGGAAAATACGGGAATAAAAATGATGATGGTGGATGATGATGATGATGATCACAGTAATAGAAAAAACATAAAATAATAAACGAAAATGAAACGGAGAAAAAAGAAAATGTGGAAAATTGAATATAACGTCTGTTACCTAATCCGATGATAAATGATTTTAAATCCTGATATTACAGCAATATGCTTATTTCAATTATTATACCAAATTTTGAATTTTTGTTGTTGTTGCTGCTTCATAAGTGTATGTATTTATGTGTGCATTTTCCTCCTCGCATTTTCACTATTGTTCGTTTTTAATTTGGTTTTATTAGATATTCTTTTACTGAAATTAAGTGAAGTGATGGATAATGGATTGAGAATTATTTTATCTTGAAAGTGATGATTCCTTAAAATTAATTTATTTGTTCTTGAGGAATTTTGCATTTTTTCTGATTTTGTCGTTAACTAATTTTAAGATTATTTTTTCCAGCTGCCGAGACGATGTAAATACATGGATCTAATGATTAAAAGTGGGATTTCTTTAAAAATTAAATAATAAAATCATAGATTAATTCCGTTCGTAAATATTCGTTCAAGAACTAGTGTTGGTACGAAGGACTTGCATCGATAGACCCAACCCAATACTAAAACGTTCAAACACAATATTAATAGTTACTCATACATGCATAATTATTTCGAGTAAGTAAATAAACGTCCCAGTGTGATAAAAAATTCAAAAATTTATATAAGAATGAATTGAATACTTTCTTGAAATGGTTTTTGTTTCCTTAAATACGAATAAATCACTCGAAATACATTTCTTATGTAATACATTTTTAAGCTATATGTTTTATATATGTTTACTAGTTACAATATACGTACATATATCCTTAAAATATTGACTACATACAAAATTCATTTCCCTTAAAAGCATTTGAGTGTCCATCTCTTCATTTTCCCATACAACATGAATTTACCAGTATGTATAGAACAAAATCTTTGGTTTTTCTTCCTTTTTGACTATCGTCTATTTCCATTTTGTGAAGTTTTTCTTTATATTCTGTGTGCCATCATATTGTATAATATACGAGTATAAAACGAATGAATAAGAAGAAAATATATTTAAAAAGATTTTGTATTTTGATTTCAATTTGCTTCTTCTTATTTTTTGGAAATTTAATGGTATTTATTATGGATACAAAAAAGTTTATTTGTTAAAAAGCTTTTCAAGCTGACGGAGAATTATTTATAATTTAATCGTCTCTCTATATATCACTATCTGAATGACTACATAATATGTATTATGTTTATGTAGCTAGAGGTTTTCTTTTGGATACATATAGGATTTATATATCGAACACAAGTTATTTGAAACTGACAGTATATTACATAAACCGAATTAAGTAACTATAGTCATCGTATCCCATGTCTATATTAAATTTTTTGGTTGCGGGTAGGGACATTCGGCACTACCTGTAAATATGACAAAACGCATTGTTATATAAATATGCCTAAAACTACTTATATGTATATTAAGCTTCTACTCCAGTAAATTTTGCCTTGCGAAATTAAACATTTATGTACTTATATTTTTTATGGCATGAAAATGGTAAATAACAGCAAAAACAGTTTACCCATTAATATAAATAATATTTTCTTATGTACGAGTACGAGTTTGTATTATGTATCCAGAGTACAGTATTGTTCTACAGTTTTTCGGTACTATAAATTCTAAAGATTAAGAAGACCGAATTTTTATTTTTTTTTATAAATTTTTAAACATTTAATATTTTTTATTTCATATTTTTTAAGTTACAATATTAATTTGACTTTATGTATTACAAGGGTACACCCGTAGATTCAATATAATTTAACAATGACATATATTTTAAGGAGCTTTCCCGTTGCAATTTTAATTGAGTGGATTAGATTATGCCTAATTTATATGGGGTCCATCTGACATAAAAATTAATAATGGAAAATTGCTTTAAATTAGCATGCATCTTAAGAAAGAGGAGTCGTCAAGGGCATGAGAAAATCTTCGTTTCTTAGTTATGTTGTACATGGCTTATAACGTATACTACACTAAAGTGCACTACTATCTATATGAACATCATTGGGCAATTTTACCTAGATTTTCAACATGGGATAATTTGAAAACGATATGCAGAAATTTAAATGAACTGTAAATTACGAAAAATTGGTTTGGAGAATTATTTGACCCACGATACCTTGCGAATGGCTTATGTTTTTTGATTAGATTATTTTTAAATCTTCAATTTTTAATTTGGAGAAACCTGAATGTCAAGAAGGTCGGAGTAATATAATACATTAGTCTGGCATAGTTGGTAAATTAAAAATTTGATATATGTAGAAACATGTCATCAGATATACAGAAAAGGTTTTGAGAAATGTAACACTTGTAGATGAAGCAACTAAAGCAACTGTCTGTGTAGATCACAGCTAATTGATGATGAGAATGTTCTCCTGGATCATATTATAGCAAATTTTCCGAGTGAAAATTCATTATGTTCCCACATTTTTCAGTATGTAGATTTTCAAATCAACATTATTACCTCGTTGAAATTATTATTCTAGACTTCTTAAAGTTTAAACATATATTCTGCTCACGAGGGACGCTCAGAGGTATATTTCTTTCTTTCTTTTTAATGGAAACTTTTAAAGAAGGATCCGCATATTTTTAAAACGAACACATGATTGCGGGAAAGTGAATTGAGCCGTTTTGAGTGATATAGTGCATTTGTAACGTGAATATTATAACATATTTTTTTAACAGTCGTCCGGATTAACAAACCACATCCCTCTTGAGTTATAGCGTGGTTCGCGATTTTATTTCTGATTGGATTTGGTTTTCGTTTTCCACTACGAATAAAAATAAATTAATCTTAGTTAATGCGAGGTAGTCCTGTTACATTGTATTGAAATTTGATTTAAATTTGACAGCTAGGAATATCGAGGAAACGAATTGTGAAAAAATTATTTGAAAGGATTTTGGAGTACCAGCTTGTTTGTGATTGAGATGTGTCGTGATTTCGGAAAACAATGTTTAGGTCGTCTTCCGGTGAGACCGCAATCATTTTTTTTTGACTGGAACGATTTTGTTAAATTTGAAAGTAAGTGTCCTCTAATAGGGCATGTGTTGTTTTAGTTCCATGTGCTGCAATTCATGCAAGTCTTAATTGAAATAAATGGCAATCCATTAGAAAAATTAACGTTGCTCTTTAAAACGGCAACCTTCTCAAGCGTTCGTGATGGAAATATGTTTTGTAGGAATGATGAATGTGATAATCGATGGATAAAACTTTATTTGTACGTTTTAAATACATCAACCCTCGCGAGTCCTACATATTATAGTCAAGAGAAGTGAAAGTTTTTTCGTTGGAAAAACAAACCGCTGATTAAGATAAAGTTCATAAAATTGCTATTCGATAAACTTTACACGCGAAATTATAAATATTTTAGTATGCAAATTAAATTAAAAAACTAAACACATTCCAAAGGATTAATAATATTAAACAAGCAACATCCTTGTAATTTCCTTACGCGACAAAATTCATCTTGTTGTTCGCATTCCCTCATTTAAACTTTAAATTCAAATCTTGATCAATTAAATGATAAAAGTATTAGTGCCTTACACTCGGAAATATAATAATATAGTTTTTGTTGCTTAAAAGTAAATAAGCTTTTTTCGATTATGTAGGTAATCATTTTCTAATTTTACTCCAATTTTTATGTTTTCTTATATTTTACCCTTAAATCATTATAAATAATAATAATAACAATATTAATTATAACAACAAACACAAACAAGAAATATGTTTTAAGCAAACAGAATATTTTACTTTTTTCTTAGAAATTGAACATTTAAAAGAGGAGAATTCTTTTCTCAACATCATGAAATTGAAAATTTTTATAAAACGATGTCAGCTATTTTGCTGAAAAATCTTATTTTTTCAAAAATAAATTTATAAATAAATTTTTTTATAAAATTTATAAACATTATGTCGAATTGTATAATTGGTTGCATTTTACACTTAATTTAAAAATTTTAATTAAGAAAAAAAAAATCAATTCAAAAATTAGGGAGGTAAAGAAAAGTTTTTAATTTTCCTGAATTTTTATTGTTTACTTTGTGCAACGGTACATTTTGGCTATAATCGCTATAGAATGGGGTATTTGAAATGGGTGGAAAAATAATTACTATGATTCAGTTATTTTGTTGTTGGTGTATTTTAATGATAATTATACTGATGATGATGATTTTTCTAAGATTGAAAAGAAAAGTATGTTTAATTTGGTAATGAAATTAATTATAATGAAAGAATATGTTTATGTCAGGAGAATTTTTTTTCTTTGGCTTTTAGAAAAAGGAAACTTTATTAAGTTTTTCATGTTTATGAAGATGAAAATTTATAGGAATATTCAATTTTAGTTTTATAATTAATTATATGGTTTAACAATATTTTTGTTTTTGTTTATAAGCTGTTGAAAGGAAGATAAAGTTTTGGGATATTTTTTATAAGGAATGCTATAAATTTAGAGGACGCTCACAGTTTAAAAAAAGAATAGATTGGTCGCTTATTTGCAAATGATACAGTGTCTCTAGGCTTCATTAAATTGTTGGATGAGGTAGTTTACTCAATGCAATCCACAAGACTATCGACACGTGTTAGACATAGTCAATCTATCTATTACATAGATTTTATAGCGATTTTTTGCATCTGTATGTCGAGATTGTAGACAACGTCGACAATCTAAGAAATAATGTTAAAAACTAAATTTTAACATTATTTTTCTGTATTTCACGTAAGCCGGTAAATCTTGACAGAACAATTTTTCTAAAATGTTTCGACATTTAACTGCACTTTTAAATTAATTTATACATGAAATAAAAATAGGTTATTTAAGAGAATGAAACATTTATAGTTCAGCAAAATACAAAAGGTTATAATTTTTTACAATTTTTATAGAGAATTCTTAATGCGGTTTTGTTTATATTTTTTTTTTATTTACACACTTTGCTCCTACTGCTAAAAATATTACTTTATTTGTCCAAGATTCGAAAGTCAAATGCTTCATTATGAAAAAGTGCAAAGTATCAGTCAATAATGCCATATTTTACTCCCAAAGTTAGATATGCGTTATAAAAAGACGACTAATCGAATGATTCGATACCAAAAATTGAATTACAATAGTTTGCGTTGGCTTTTAAATTATGTGGTCTACTTTAAACTACACGCATCATTATGAATGAGCAGCTCTTGATCAAAATAAAACAAGTGTCGGTTTGGAGTAGATTTTTAATAACAAAAATTGTAATTTAAAACAAAGAAAAAATGTTTTCAACTTAAATTCGGCCTTTGTGCAGCACAGACGGAGTAACTGATCGGGTTAAAGCTTCTTATTTAAGATTTATTGCATAAATTGTGAGGTCCCAGATATGTTTTGTTAAATTCAGTCCACCGGAAGTGGCAGCTTTCAAAGGATCTTTTTGGTTTTTACCAATTATTTTGAAAATTCTATCATTTACAAGAAAACCATTATAAACTAAAAGATTCTAAATTTATTTTGCAATAATATTAGTCTAGATTAGTTTTCGAATATTTATTGGTGTTAATTACAAATTTAATGGAAATTTAACGGAAATGACGTTTTTTGACAACAAAATGCTTTTCACTTTAATACTGTCTGCACACCCCAGACGGTTTGATTGATCGAGATGAACTTTCATTCTATGCTTTTTTCTTTTCTTTAATTGTTTAGCTGAAATCGATTCTCCCAAAATGGAAGGTTCTACAAAAGCTTTTCCGTTTTTTGCAAGTATTTTGAAAAGTATATAACATTGACGAAAAAGCGAATTAAAACAAAAGGACTCTAAATTAAGTTCCATACAATATGTTTTTAGATCATTTATTTAAATTTTGCCGGATAGGACGAGTTTTGATAAACAACTTTATTTAATCAAAATCCAGGATCTCCACAAATTTGACTATGCGAAATCAATTTTCATCCTCGAGTTGGCTGAGTAAGCGTAAAGTAAAGACGTTAAAAGCATAACCATGAAAGAGCAGGATGAGCCGTGAGCCCCAAAATAGATTACATTGTAAATAAATAATAAAAAAAAATATGAAATTTGAGAAATTTGATGGAAATCTGTGTACCGGAATTGGCATGTTTCCTATTAAGCTTTTTTTTACAATGATGTTGAAAAGTTTAGTATACTTTACAAAAGGAGACAACCACCTTAAAAATTTTAAATAAATTTATAGCTTAAATTTTTGACCTATGGTTTTTTGAAATTTAACCACAAATAATGATATCTGATTATACAAGACCGTTTTACCAAAAGTCCAGAAAATTTAGTTCTTCGCTTTAGAAATCAAGTGTGATATATTCGAGATCTTTGTACAAATTCGAAGTAAAAGAAGGTCGGGTGTTGGCCACCCCTCCAGCTTTTATCAACTTTTATATTAATAGTCATACATTTGTTTAAAATATTTTGGAGAAATGTGGTTTTAGGATAGTTAAGATAATTATCGATTAGATGTCGGTGAAGGAAACAAGATTTGTATGGACGTTTAAGATTTAATACGGTTTTCATTATGGAATATGTATTCTAAAATCGATATTATACAGAAAAATGGGTATATGGATAAGTGGTCCCTGTGGAAGCTCTGGAATTATGAATGAAATTCGGCCGTTTCCGAATCTGTAATGATCAAATTTAATGTATTTGATTGCATTGGAAATATAACATTCATTTCATGCTATTATTAATGAAAAGCGAGAAAGTAAAAAAAAAATATTTTTTTTGAAACTAGTTCATTTCTTATCCGATCTTGGTGAAATTTCGTATGTGAGAATAAAAAAAGTTTCTTATCACATTCTTTATACTAAATCGCTTTTGCATCATAGAAATACTTACAAAAAATAAGGAAAAATCTTAATAGAAAAAAAATTAAATTGAATTTATTTGTTCACAAGTTATGTGATTATCAAGTGAAAATTAATAAGTTTTATATTTAATGTTCTAACAAACAAATGACTATAATATTTCAACTAAACAGAGAATTTCATTAAAAAAATCATATATTTCCGGATCTTTTAACGGTTTGAAAAACAAAAGACATTAGTCCAGTCCTACAGATAAAATAAGAAAGCGACGAACCTGATATTACATACTATAGATAATGGAAAAGTATTTTTTTCAAAATGGCATCAAATACTACTCACAGCTTGCTATAATTGAATGAATATTGCATTCTCATCGACAATTAATCGGTTCTCTAAGTTTGAGTGCTCTAGCAAGTCAAGAAGTTGGTGAAAACTCGTTTGCAAAATAATGCGGATAGTCAAACACGAAAGCGAGCTAAGTAAACTTGATAAAAGAACTAAGTAAAATGATGTAAACTAGAGGATTTTCAAATTTAGTTCAGAAGTAACCTAATCCTGAACGGGTCAAATGTCAGAGTTACATTCAACAATCTTTGATTTATTGTAATTAAAATCAGTTACAAGAGCTGGCAGTAACCTCATATTTAGATTTTTAGATTAAAAATTCTTTTTAAATTTCTACTCCAGAAAGTACAATAAAATAAACAACTTAAAAAATGTTGACATTTTTTCGTTAGTTTTTTCTGCGTAAATCATTTCATTGTAGTCTGTTCAAACGATCTTGACGCTTCAACCAATCGTGTTCAATTTGTGATTAATTGTGTTATTTAATTATGATATGTAATCCATACGTGTAACTAATTAAACTATCTAGGTCAATAGGGAACGAAAGAATATCCTAATCTGGTTATTAATTTTAATGATTACCAACCAAATCCACACAATACAGTAAATTGAACAAGTAATATGAAAACCACTTTCAATTATTTTCCTTTATATTCACCGCTCGTTATTTTCATTCGGCGCTGCCGAAAATGGTACACGGAACATTCATATTATAATAAAATTTATATTTCTGTGTTTTCGAAGCAATAAGAAATAAGTTCTAGATATTAAACCATAAAATTAAATGATTTAAGTAAATAACACAAATATGTTTCTTCTCTACGTTCTCGTGTATTTACGAGTGTAACAAAAGCACACACAAATAAACACTAAAAGCTCTTTGAAACTTTTATATTTTTCATAACTTTTTCCACTTTTTTGCTTTCGTTTTTTAATCACAGAAATGCGTTTTATACGTTATTTGTTTTTCCTTTTATCTGTATGTGTGTGAAAATTTATGGAACAAAAGACAGAATTATTTGTGTTTTTCATACGTGATCAGTAGATTTTTGTGTATTTGGTACATATGAGGGAACTGGAAGAAACTACTTTGTGTACACAAACAAATTGGTAAATATGTGTACATATTTTTGTTTTCACTTTGGCTTTGTGTATCAGAACTGCTGCTGTTGTGCCTTTTGTTATTCAATTCAAGTGGGAAATTTTGAAAAGTGAATTCTATTGCTGTTGTATTTGCTAGATATATTGAACATTTTTTTTTTCATATGAATTATCAATATGTGATATAAATAAAAACGGTGTATATAAACTCTTTAGATGATTAATTTTCCTTATATACACCCTACATGCAAATAGCAATACTCATTCAAATCGATAGATTTTATTTTAATTGGTAACAATTATTCCATACTTCAAAAAACACTCAGTTTATTTGACGAATACTACACTTTAGCAAGAAGTAGTAGCATTTTTAGGACCGACTATAAACCCTTCTTCGAATAGCCGCAATCATCTTGCAGAAACATAAATTCAATTTAAAATGTAGAGAAAAATAAAACAACAACAACCAGAATTAATATCCTGTTGAAATTGATTTCTTATTTTAGAAAATACAATAAATTTCGTTCCCAATTTTATGGATGTATTTATAAGACAACCAGCATCAGTCTAGAAAGAAGATCCTTTTTTCGTTATTTTTCTTTTTTCTTCTTTGGCTTTCTCTTAAAGGTAACCATAATAAAAATCAAATCAAATCATAATATTATCCTTATTAATAAAATTCAAACGTTATATAATAAAAAAATTATATTATCATATCGTCCTACGAGTTTTATACCTTTTACCACCCATCTCATATGTATAATGTTATCATTCGGCCCGATACTCGAGTAATAAGAAGGAAGGACCTAGAAAAACATAAACGAAGAATTTTTTAATGTTGCTTAAGATATAGATTCCTTCTATACAAGCAAAACTGATAATATGATCATAAATTTATGTTTATCCCTATTATAATTCAAAAGAAGTCCTTTTTTGTGTGCTCCTGGTACAGTGTTTTGTGTTGTTTTTATTTTTTCGATAGAATAAAATAACTAGAAAAAAAAACAATAAGACAAATGAAAAATAATAGAACAGTTATAAATTTTACTCGTTGCGCTATTTTGGCATTGGTCCGACGTTCGGCATCGAAGTTATAAATTTCCCACTTGTTAAATACAATAATTGATTGTTGGGCTTGCGTTACAATTCGTTGCAGTCATAAACATTCACAAATAGGATATTTTTCATTCTTTTTTGTACTCGTACTATAGTAAATTGTGATACATCGGCATACACCCGTAGTGTATTTGAAAACATCTGTGACCTGTTTAGTATCATTGAATACACTAAAAAACGCATATAGAAATTTATTCCCAATTCCATCTTATACACTTTGATGGTCACAAAGATTTTTTATTCGTTTGCTTTTTTTTTGGAAAATTGAATATTCTTTTGATTATAAGGAAATGGAAATATAGAATGATATTATAAAAAAAAGCTTTTAACACTTTTAAATAAATATAAAACATATAATCATAATATACATGAACATATGTTTTATGCATTGCGACCTAACCATATGTGATTGCAGATATCGTATTTTTCAAATCGTTAAGAATACGAGTAGTAAGATATTGATAATAAACATTTTATCCGTATATATTCAAGAAGACAGAGCTGGATAAAAGTTACGAATTCTCAAAGTACTTTAAATCGATAATGCACATAAGGTGTGTGCTATTCCAGGTGAAAATAATGCTAATAGTGAATTGATAATGCAAAAATATGGTAGTGTCTTGCTGTAAAAAAAATAATTAAATCACTAGGCTTGGGGGGTATGTTTAACGAGCTCATGGGGTAAAATGTTGATTTAAACCACGTTTTGTTGATAAAATCGGTTTCAATTCAAAATTTTGTCTGACGGGCATCGATCTGACTATGCTATTTTTTGGTAGAATTTGTTTATATAAAATTGAGGATTGAGTATTAAACACACGCCAAACCTTTAATCATATTTTATCTACACAGTTAGCGTCATTAGGTGTAGTACTGCAATCAGGTTTACTACCCATCGTAACATTTAATGCTGCAACTTAGATATGTAAATGAAGCAAATGAAGTTAAATTACTTTCACTCATTTTACCATGTAAATACAAAGTGTATTGTAAAACTGTTGTAAAATCGGTACATGTAACAAAAAAATGTAATTTTATTCTAATTTGCACGGGAATCGAACTAAGTGTGAATGATATGAACGTTTTCAAGAATTAAATTAAATTTGTGTTGATCAAAAAATAAAATATAATTCTTGAAATGGATTAAAAACAGTAGCAATTACTATTTGTAAATATAACGTGCCCCGCAATTTTTTACTCCTGTTACAAGAAATGGTTCGAATCGAATCGGCGGCTCGACTATCATACCCACTATTTAAACTATAAAATTCAATCGACGTAGGCAAAATGCAGCACGAGATTTTTTGTAATTGCCTTCATTGCAATACTCGCCCATACAGGGCCAACATTTAGTTCGACTCTTATACAATAGTTTCCAACTAGCAGACTAGACATTTTATTTCTGAATTTCAAAACTCAAATGGCAATCATTCCACTCGTAAGATGCTTTCAAATAGAATTTATAAAATTTCTTTTTTTTTTAGTTAGAAAATTTACATTTGTTTGACCATTAACTAGAAAGCAATAAAATCAAAGACATAACAAGAAGAAATCAAAATGAATAAATAATTTCATTTTGGATTGAACGAGTTTATCGCCAAAACGGAATACAAAATGGGAAACAATTTTTTGAATTTTTTATATTGGAAAATATTAATAATGTAACTTACATATACCTGTAGATACAAAAATCTGAAGCTATCCAATATGTGCTTTTTTATTTTAGAGTTAACCGGATTAATGAATTTTCTTGTTACAGTGTGTAAAGTGAGTAAATATTTTACTTTGGTATAAAATCAATGAAACGAGACGATTCTCATCTTCATCGCAATAAAATACTTGGAAAATTTTACGTTAATTTTCATCTAATTATACAATTTGAATTTGTGCACAGATGGCAAATATTAAAATAATTTAATTTTTTTATTAAATAATTTTCATTTTATTGCTTTTTTTGTGGCTTCTACTAATTTTGTTACGAACGATCCCAGTAAATGAAAGAATTTAATATATAAATTTAGTATCCTAGAATTTTAATTATAATTAAATATAATAATAATTTTAGCGACAGTTAAATTAAATCATCAAATGTAATTAAATTAAAAACAAAATAAAAAATTATAAAATAATAAAATTCTTTATTTAATGTATCTCTCGTAATATAAGAAAGACATTCTTTTATAACTTTTTTTTCGGTCGAACCATTGTTGTTTGGTACAATATTATGTAGTCTTCGTTGTTTTGTCTTTTAATTTAAATTACAAAGTTGAGAAGAATTTATTTTTTATTTTTTTATTTCTATTTTTCTAAATGGTTTATAATTTGACAATTTAAATAATAAAGGAAAATATGTTTATTTAATTTATTTATTAAAAAATGAAACTTTTTTGTACAAATTACAGTCGGCCTTCTACGTTGCTTTAGCATTTTTATCTTTTTATAATTAATTGATGTCGATTTGCCAAGAACAAAAAAATAAATAATTGGACAATTGGTCGGTAAAACCACCAAGTAATATGGAACATATAATAGCTGTACCATATTTGACCGTTAGTTGTTTTAAGCTCCTACCCATGAGTGCACACGTATTTATAGACCAACACATTTTATCGAAATTAATAAAAATTTTGTGCTCATAATTCCTTTGCACCTTTTACACTTCGTGCATTGGAATATAAACTGTTCAGCTGCGATATTATATCCACACGAGTGGTACTGAATATTGTTCCTAAAATCTGGGTGAAATCTCGCTGTTTTAAAATAATGCATATTATTTTAGATATAAATATAAAATCTATGCAAAATACAATGATATTATTGTTAATTTTATTTTCCCTGATAAATTTGTAGTTTAATATTTTTGGCTACGGCAAAAAGTTCTTCAGTATAATAAAAAACTATCTAACCACATCATTATGATCTAAAATCATATACCAAGTAAATCAAATGCAACATATCTATAAAACCCCACTAAATGAAACACAAAAGTAAACATTCATACACAGCAGGAACTCGTACATATTCATTCACAGTAATATTTACTTTTGAATTAAAAAAAATCGCTTTCTAAACGTTATAATTTTTTAGAAGTGTAAAAAAAAAATCCTTTCAGTCTTCGGGGAGGAGGGCCGAATGTTGAAGGGCCGAATGGGTCGAACGCCAATTTTTTTTGTTTGTTTTTCGAAATATAATTTTATAAATTTGTTGTTTTATCGAATATTTTGTAAATTCTTTTTGTATTAAACATAAATGAATTTCTTATGAATTTATGTATTTTACTATTTTTCATTTTTGGATATTCATGAAATTCCAAGTATCCAGTCAGCGTCATAGTTTGGTGAAAGAAAATTTTGTCATGCGCTACCTGAGACATTCGGTCCTATGTCAGCCTTCTGATAATAGGTATATGGTCGGCCATTCGGCCCTTTGACCCATTCGGCCCTTCGACACATTCGGCTCTTTGAAATTCGGCCCTTCGACATTCGGCCCTATGATATCATACCCTTCAATATACGTGCGGTGCGGGATATCGTTGTCCACTATGGATTTATGATTCGAGTGAAACAACAATCAAAACGAGTGATATACCTGAGAAAAAACTAAACCAAAAACGGGCAGTGAAAGATATCACCATAAAATGGGCGAACCAATATTGGACGGTTTAATTTTAGTAAGCATAAGGAGAATCTACAACATTTAAAAATATATGAACTTCGACTAAACTCGAAACAATTACAGTTGGTGATAAGATATTTGTAAAAAAATCGGAGACGATAGTATCAGTGAAGCAAGGCTTAATACAACGCTTTGTTATTTAACGAATCCTGAACTAAATGGCAACGCGTTAATATCATTGCAATATTTGTTAGATGAAAAACGCAAAAATGGCGATTGGGACTATTTCCAGTGAAAAATTTAAAAGTTTCGTTTCGAATACAATCGGAAATATTCTGCTGCACAAAACATGAAACGAAGCAGTTGACTGAATATCACGTTGCCATTTCGCTACATAAATCGCATGAATTTTGGAGAATCACCTGTAAAACGTACAATTACCAGTATCACGAGGCATGGGTCTTTGCCAAATTAGACAAGGAATCTGATAATACGTGCCTAGCTGGAATTTTTGTGGCACTTTTGTAGGATTAGCGTTGCTGTAAGTGATTTGGCATCGTGGTCTCCACTTTTGGTTTAATCGTAAAATTTTATTTTTTAGGAATGTTAGTAACCGATGTTTTGAGCCTTCAAATTGATGCATAGAATAAAAAGCCGGACTGAAAACATTTTAGATGTGATGGACATACTTAAAATGAAGTTATAAATTTTTTAATTAATGAATTACTATTAAATAGAATATGTAATTGAATTTTTGAATGTTGAATACTGCATCATTTTAAATTATATTTGGGGTACCTCTAAGCAAAAAACTACTAGCGCAATCAGCCGTTACTACCACAATTTTGAATGTAGAGAGTCAAATATTCGAGTCGAAATATACTCATACAAAAATGGAGTTATGTCGCTTCTGTGTTATATTTTGTGGTAGTACGAATATACGAAACGAAAAGTGGAAAAAAAATTAAGTTCGAATTTTTTTTTTGTTTGTAAATTATGCTTTAATTCCATGGATAACATTTGCTGACAGCAGTTTTTTTGCTGATAATACGCAAAAAAAAATTTTTTTAAAAAATTTCATGAGAGTGACAAAGAACAGAAATATTTTTTATTTCATTTTATAGTAAAATTTTATGGTTTTACATTTTGGAATAACATAAAAATTTCATAAAATATTTAATTTGTACATTTTCGTACAATTCGAATTTTAATATATACACCACAAAAAACCACTAACGTTAATAAATTTCAACCAAAAAAAAAAAATCGACATTTGAGTATAAAAATGGCGAACAACTTATTTTATATGTGTGTGAGAAAAATTTCTTATCTTTACACACATTTTTTGTAGTTGTGTGAAAAATGCTGCCATAAAAAATACTCCAATTTACATTTTTTATGGCAGCATTATGGCCGCAAACTTCCCCTATCACACTTCCCCTCTCAGCAAAATTTTACTGACAACATGTTTTGTTTCGTACACAACCAGCAATATCTATATTTTTCTTTCGCTTTTATTTTTGCTGACAGCAGATTATTTCCATGGAATAGAGGCATTATTCTTGATTTCTTTTCATCCCGTTCATCATTAGTTTAAAACGTGCTATTTTGAATCAATTGCGAGTACAAATTTTAAACGTATTTTGTTGAGAAAAATTTAAATATATTTTACTGGAAAATTATTACTCTGATTAGTTTGACCACTCAGCTGTATTAAGTCGAGTGTTACATGTATGTAGAGTGCAATTTCTAACAATACATTTAAGTTAAAAAGGAATAGTGTCCTGGAACCTAAAGTGTCGTGAACGATCTTGCGGGATTTTAATAAGAAATACGCAATAAGAAATACTCATAAAACCAACCGTATGTTTGGATTGATGCTATACGGTCGTAAATATAAAAGGCTGAATCGAATGGTTAACATGAGAACGTTCAAGACACTTTAGATTATGGAGAGAACCATTCCTTTAAATGTTAAATTTATACTTCTATAAACAATGAACATGATATCGTGTTGAAATCAGATGAGATCGGCCACCACACTTGTGATTCCTGGGAACCATTAATTTAAATAGTTAAACTCGTACAAAACTGAATGTGCCATACAGAGCCTATTGTGCCAATCTGAACGTATACGGTGGGTGCTGGATTTTTTTTATGTAGATAGTTGGCAGCTTGGTATATCGAAATCAGAACAGTTCGATGACAATATTTTAGTTTCCTAAGAACCACTTAGTTAAATCGGAATTGAGTTCATAAAAGTAATTCCGTTAGTTACACATAGGATCCTATACATAGGATCCTTAATCCAAACATATGGTTGGTCTTGGGATTTTATGCATATATATTAGCAGGAGTAGGCAGTATGTATTATCTAAATTGAATGAGATTGCTTACGACTCTTTAAGTCCAGGGAATCATTAATTAAAAACATAAATGGATATTATACTGTGTTGAAAAGCAATGAGATTAGCTATGAGACTTGTGGTTGAAATAGAAGGTATTTTCTAAAAAAAAAAATAAACATTTTGAACAATTTTTTAATTAAAATATTCAAAAATTTAATTTTTTGCGAAATGTGTAAGTGTTTAATAAAATGTGTTTGTTAAGTGTAAGTGTGTTCCGCCAAGTGCCTAATGGATCTAAAAAAAAATACTTTTGACAAGTACATATGTAGGTAAGGTTTAAGTGTTTGACATTTTGGCCAATTTTGGCCCATTGTGATATCACGCACTCACGCCACATCATTAAACCATTCACCTGTTCACCTACTTACACAACTACAGCATACCACCTGCACATTGCAAGCTCCATGTCAACCTATACATTGGCCTGTACGGTGGGTCGGCATTAAATTTTGCACTCCATCAGAGGGTATTAGTTGCGTTTATTAACATCACTGATTGTAATCGATGATGAAAATTCGATTTGCATCTAGCCTCTGATCGGATCCGAACCCAGTACCTCCGGGTCCAAATGCTGAAGCTTTAACCACTGCACCACTTCTCCGATAGTACATATGTATATGAGAAAAACTGTATATTGAATATACTACCTCGAATTGGGTCGACTCCTTTGATCTGAACCTTCGTAAAATGGAATCCATCTCGTGGATGTAGTCGGCCAACGTCCTTGAGATCACATACTGAATCTCTGAGGCTCGTTCCATACCGATTTGTTTTCTCTTGAAAATTGTGCTTTATCCTTTACCGCTACCCGTAAAACAGTACAGTCAAACCGGTTTTTGTGCGGTAATAGGGACCGCATAAAAAAAATCGCTTACAATTTTTTTCCCGAAACTTCACGAATAGGTATAAAAATAGTTTTCGCAACACATTTAAAAAGTTTTTTTTTATGCGGTGAATAGGGACCGCATAAAAAAAGTTTCACTTAGAAAAAAAACACAATACATTAAGCAAGATGACGCAATACTTACTTTCATTACTTATTCTGATAAAATATCGAAAAAACAAAATGACCAATCACATTCAATTATGTTCTAATATGATTGAAATTATGAAAGAACTTATGTATCCTGAATAAGTATAAGTATATTTTCATACCGCATAAAAAAAATCGCACAAAAAAGAGCGCACAAAAAAAATCGCACAAAAACAGAGCGCACAAAACAAAATCGCACAAAAAAATACCGCACAAAAACAGGTTTGACTGTATTTGTTGTTTTTTAACATTAATAATAACTTCGTTATTTTCAAAACCAATTTAAACTTAGTCAGAGAGATTCAACCTGTATCACGTTACTAAAAAGCGCATAAATCATCCACTTTACCTTTTTATATTTATCTTTTCTTTATTAATTAATGATAATCTTATCTAAAAACGGCTCTCGACCTTACCTCACATGCTGTTGAAATTAAATTTCATTTCATTTAATTTCATTTCAAGGTTCGTTATTCAGTAGTGATAAGAAGTACGTAGCAAAATGTTGTGCAAAACACGGAGATACATGTATTGTAATTAAAGAGTCAAATTATCTGTAAGAAAACCTGTCAAAATTTTGTAAAATATTCTTATTTTATTTTTTTTATATTAGTTAATGTTTATTTTACTAAAACTTTCATTTCGAGCATTTTTTATATACGAATATGTTTAGACGGAGATGAGCTTTCTACCACTTTTCCATTATGATTTATTTATTTTTATTTTTAAGAAATGAGATAAACTTCGAATGAGAAAGTTTCTAATAAACTAAAAATTTTTTGGAAAACTTTTGTTGATTAAAAACACGTTCCAATCTTCATATAGTCATGTCTCATGTATTTATTCAAAAGGATGCTAATGATGATGATGATAATGATGGTAATAATTTGAATTTTAATTTTATGTATTTAGAATTTAGTTTTGTTAAAAGAAATGCATTACATAGTTTATGTATAGTTTTTGCTATTCTGTATACTTATTAACTTCTTTAAGTAACTATCAAAGTTTTATTTTGTTTAAACGTAATTACACAAAATTCTTATCATGAATTTACGAGCTTTGTAATTAGAAAATGCTGCTGTCATTTTAAATGATGTATCACTGGTTATACACATAAATAAATTGTATTAACTCTGGTATATGATGTACCAGATCCAATGCTACCGTAATTGACCGGATAAACACCCACTTGAGTATCACTCAAGCAAGATTAATTTAATTGAATTAGCCATAAAACTATCCATCTCATAAAAATTAATTGCAAGCAATTCAAAATGTTAACTCAAATAAATACCGGAAAATGTAATTTCCATTTCAATCACTTCGTTGTGTAAATAAACCGGAAGGCAAAAAATGAAGACATTGTAAAGAAAACCCTCCTTTCATTTTTCCACCACCCCCTTACGGAGGAGTATAAAAATAAAACAAATGCTCGGCTAGGTACCCAATACACATAATGTACAATTCATCATTTGAATATTGTACAAATGGAATAAGAGAAGAAAATTGTTTTTCTCATTCAATGGTACATAAAATACCAACAAAAACGATACAATACTTTTCATTTCGCTAACTCTATTTCATAACAAGCGAAAAACGATGATGATCATGACATCGGATTGATAATAATGTTTATATTTAAGATAAGGAGAAAACCATTTCCATATTGCACCACATAGTGATTTCGTATACTGATTGTTAGGTTCAGTTTGAAGAAAAATTGTAGAAATGAAAAGTTATACAGACACACAGACAACAAAAAAAAATGATAATTTTTCCGTTTTATTTTCTTTTTATATTTTCCTAGCAGATTTCAGAATGAAAAAAGATGGATTTCATAATAATAATGATAATGCCACAGCAACAACAACAAATTTATATAGAGGAGAAAGCATGTATTTTAATGCGGACGCCTGTTAACACTAATGATGACTGCAGAGACTCGTTAAAAGCAAAAAATATATTATAATGATCATCACAGTGGAATTCTAATAGCAATGATTAAATTTATTTTATAGGTCGATTTTCCACACTTTGATTTTTCCCGATTTTTCCGTATACATATATCTATGTGGTGTGAACAAGTGTAAAATAATGAGAATAGTTTTGATTCGATTTTTTATGGTAGATGATTATATCGGAAATATATACAAAATTTATAATTGAATGACTTTGATACGAATTTCAAGTTCACATTATTCAATGATTATTTTAAAGTAGCTTTTTAAAATACAGCACGTGTATCATTCGATTTGTACTCTGTTTTTGTATCAAGCCAATTAGATTTTTTTTTGTTGAAACGTTTTAATGGAACATATTCTAATTTAATTTTTCCATTTTCCTTATTACGAAGAAGTGTTGCTGTATTGAATCGCATAAATGAATAAACAAGTAAATTGGAAATTGGATAACATACTCGTATATAATCAAATGCTGTTGCCAAAATTGGAAATATTTAATTGTGCCATGTATTAAGTTAAATGATTATTCAATTTACATTTTAAATTTGTTAAAACATGTTTTCATGATTTAATATAAAATATTAGGAGATGTGAAATACCTCATCTCATTTTTCGAAAAATCTGAATATGACGGATGTGATATGACTTTAAAAATGGCACACAACATTGGTCTAACTAAAAGCATCACAGTGAAAAATTTAAACATTAACCAAGAGTGGTTTAGTGTTTACCAGAACTTTCAAATTTCCATCCCACAATCAACATTTTTTAACATATTTACGCAATAGTTAGAGTGATAAAGAGGATAATGTAAGTCTTTCTTCTAAGGCCAAAATTCATTACCATTCTCTTTGAACTTCAATATATTGTTTTGAAACTTTTGGAATAGCTACTATAGTAAATTTTTTCAAACCCGCATAATGACGTCGTAGCATTCACTGAAATGTTTAGATTATGAACAGACCTATGCCTTTTGCAAGCAAAAAATGTCTGCGTGGAAAGTTCTCGTTATAGTTCTTTTAAAATCGGCACCGAGCTTCAAAAACGGTTGCTATCGCACTCCTTTATCCATAATAGCCCTTCACAAAATATAAATGTAGCCAAATTTCTCAATATCATCGATTATCATCGATAATCGTCGAATGATATCATCGATATGTTCACTATATTTATAAAAAAAATTCAAAAACGAAATTTAATGTGTATTTTTTTTTATATTCTGAGGCTGAAGCACTCTATAGGTCCAATTTAAGTAGAACCATCTCCACATTGCATAGCTCCACGGCATCCTATAATACTGACATGAAAGATGGGTCGGCTCATGAATTTTGCACAAATGGTCTAGTAGTGTTCATTTTCACAGATCCGAATCGGAAAATGCTAAATATCTATGGTATCCTAGCCTTATCGGTTTTCAAAGCATATGCACTGATCTAAAACCCACAACATTATCCACTGTGCTGTTTAATCGATACAATTATTGCTTTAGTTTATTATATATTCTAACTGGATGGAGAATTCAACAATAGTTCAACTCTTAATCTAGAGAGTAGGAACACATACAAATTTACCTTCATCTAAAATTAGAGTGGGTTGGATATTATGCAAATAAGTATTAGAGAACCATAATGCTTTACTTTTATTAGTGTTAAGTGCAGGGATAGACAATGCGACCAACAAAATCACCCAGCCGTTTCTTAAGATAGAACAAATTTGTGTGACCATTTGGGAACAGGGAAAAACTATTGTACCAACAGAAGAAAAACGATTTTATCCTATTCGGTATGCCAGTACACCTCACCTCATGTAGTTGCAGTACACGTCTTTCAGAATCCCTGGGACCTAGCTAGGATTTAATGGTCCGTTTGTAGTTTCTGAGCTGGAAACACCCATCCAGAACTACTACTACTACCGTCTTCATGTTTAACTAAATCATAAACATATATATTATTTTCTCTTGAAACTGAAAAACACATTACACTAAAGAAATGCGAAGGTACAAAACTTAACTAAGTGAATTAATTACAAGAAGACGGATGACGTGAATTCACGTCATTTATTTTTCAACCCTTGGAGACGGGAGACGTAGATTAACGATTCAAGCAACATCGTATAAAAAACTGCAATTATAAGTAAATAAAAATTGTAACGAAGATTTGTTGTTATAAGCAAACACGTGTTGAGATGTTTGCATTATATAGCTGAATAATAAAGAACCGTTATATTTAATCAGTGTTATAATATATTATATATGTGTTATGTGTTAAAATATGCGGGAATTCAGGCTATATGCTTTAAAAAAAAAAAAAAATATTTTTGAATATTTTAATTAAAAAATTGATCGATTTCGACTTGTTAGGTTATCATCAGAAGTATCTACTAATTTGTAAAAGTAAAAATTTTGTTATTCATATGTAGTAGAAAAAAACAAAAAATAAATGGAGGGACAAAAATAGGAAATTTACAAATTAATCTATTGATAGTCCCAACCAACTATTATTCGTACGGAAAAATCAATAAAAAAGGGGGAAGAGGATAGCAGGTAGGCATTAGTCATCGGCTGAGTAAAACAGTTTTTTGCATAGTTGTAATTTTAATCTTTTAATTCATAATCGTTTTTGACTTTTCAAAATATTTGCAAAAAACGAAAAAGCGTTATGGAAGTTCTCACTTCCGGTGTATGGATTTGGGCCAAAGTTCACCGACCAATTGCAGCCAAAATTCACAGGCCAGTTTCAAATGCAAATATAATTAATTCGAACGGAATTTAATTTTAAACACCTTGATTTAAGACTATAGCTGACGTAAAAGAATATTCACAAAACTCTAAATTTTATAGCTTTAAACCTGTCTGTTGGGGAGCTAGAACTAGACAAATCGAACAATTATGAATACTTTACGAAACCGAACGGGCAGATTGTTATAGACCGAAATTTCTTAATTGATTTTGCGCAATAATCGGCAAAATTTGGCATGAACCAACTTCTGGAATGCGGCTAAGTAGGGCAAACGAACGATCAAACTTTCATGAAATGTGAAAAAGCTTACATATGATAGCCACCGGGTGCTAAGACACAAAATAGAATTTGTTGGGTAGAAGCGAGGCAGTATCCAGGACACTCGTCTTTTTATATATCGAATTAGTATCCGGGGAAGGATCGTTTCACTAATGTTACTCAGGTATTTGTTACTGAATTATCACTTATAATTATGTATTTTCAGTAAAAAGCTCTGGATAATCGTTTTTTAACATTAACTTAATAATTCTTACATTAAACTAAGGATTTTGTTGCAATAACATCTCTCACCCATCAGTATCTTTGGAACCACCGTTGTTCATTATTTTTGGAGAAGAAATTTATAGAAATACACCACCTCTAACCTCTGGCGAGTAGCAAAGTTAGATAAGGTGACACAACTTCAAATTTGTGTTACCGATGGTCGGCGATCGATCGTCGTACGAGAAAGACGCGTTTTTGTCTTTCTCTGTATAGAAAAGTAAAACTTAAATTTTTTTTCTGTTTTAAATAAATAAATAATTAATATGTTGTATATAAAAGTTATTAAATAAATTAAATATATAATATAAAGTGTTAATAAATAAATATTAGTAAATTAAAACGTGAATTAATGTGAAAATTTGCAATTATTATAACAATTATTTTATTATTTGTGTGACGCACTGACGCCTGCAATAGTGAACGCATCACTAACAAGCTAAGTGTTTTTTATGTTTCATACTTTTTATTTATACTTTGTTTAATTTATATTTTGTTTAATTTATATTTTTTTATAAAAAATTTATATAAATATTAATTTTATTAATTTAAATATTTTTAAATATACATACGCATTTGTAATATGTGTCGTATGATTCACGATTGTGTGTGTGTGTGTGTGTGTGTGTGTGTGTGTGTGTGTGTGTGTGTGTGTATGTATGTGGGTATGGATATATGTACGTACATTCACGCAGTTTAGTTTAAAGACAAATAAGACAAAAAGGATGAACATAAAATACTCTTCAGTTGCTTATCATTCATTTTACGTTCATTTTGAAATGAATTTTTTATGCTAATTTCTCTTCGCTCTTGAATAGTAAAATAAATTTTCAGAAATGTTATGCAGTAAAAAACGAATAGTGTCTAGTGAGCGAATAATGAGAAACTAAAAAGGTTGATCTTATTTTTTGTGTTAGCGAACGGGATCTACTGCTCTTTTGGTTTTACTTTTCTATTCTAATAAGAAAGCGAAAATTCATTATAGTACTGATTGGATAAAATGTATTGTTGCATGTATTGAACGATCGAATAGAGAATACATATCATTTCGTTCTACTTTATTCTTGATAAGTGAAGAGTAAAACAAAATATTTTTTGTTCCTTTACATTATTCCTGTTGATCAGTATTACAAATAATGCATTAATTCCCATGAAAGATTTGCTGACAGCAATTTTTTTTACTGATAATACGCAAAAAAAAAAACTTTAAAAATTCATAAGAGTGACTAACAAAATTATTTTTTATTTCATTTTATAGTAAAATTTTATGGTTCTACATTTTGGCATAACCTACAAATTTCATAAAATATTTAATTTGTACATTTTCGTACAATTCGATTTTTTTTATATACATATTTTAATTTTAATATATATATCACAAAAAAATTGAGAAAAAATGGAAATTGAGCAGGAAATTTTCATGGCATTCGTGTGAGGGTGTTTTTTCGTGTTTGCGTTGTTTGGGTCTTCATACATACAAGGCGTATATATTGAAAGACGGCCGTATACACATACATAGGCACTGATGCGTATATGTGGGTTTGTGTGCATATCCATGTGTGTATGTTTATGCGTGTGTGTGTGTAGGTTCATATGTATTTATACTTATGTACATTTTTAGTTATACATACGCATGTGTATATTTATATAATATAATTGATTTCCTTTTTTATAATCATTTTATTATTTTAAAAATTAATTTGATATATTATTATATTAAAATTATTTTAATGTATAAATGTTTATGATTAATTATTTTAATTTGTTTTTCATGACTTTTTTGTAAATTAATTTAAAGGAATGAGACCTCATATGTGTTACGGCATGGCAAAGGGAAAATGGTTTTTAATTTTCATTTGTTATGTCAATTAAATCTTTGATGTGATATCCTTCGGCCTTTTAATGTTGACTGTTTTTTTAGATTGCTTACTGCTGGCACTATTTTATCTAAAAGAATTTATGGCTCAATAATATTTCTCGAAACAGGTTCGTCTTTGCATGGGAATGATATATACGAATATCGATGGATTTGAGTTCAAAACCTAATCAACGACCTGTTCATGCACCAATTGTGTAAAAAGCATTTCGCGTGGTTCTATCTTCCGTTCGTGTCATCACCTCACATAAATCATGATCGTTTTTGTTTGATTGAGACAGTATACTGCGGAAGATGCATAAAATCAATTTGGGCTTAATTGGAATTCTAGCAAATCGCAATTATAGCAATTAGCATTAATTTGGGAGAGGCTTAGTTCGGCTGGGTCATCTGTCAACGGGTTGTCTTGACGGATAAATGGAGGAATAGAAAAATTCCATGGCCGATTATTTTCGTATTTATTTTGTTGAAAAATCCAGTACTTCACCCTGGATTTATGTTGGAGTGCCGGTTCAGCTCAACATATCAGATCCGAACATAATTAGGTAAGACATTGCTTAGCACGGCCGAGCTCCAGAACTTCTCTAAAATCCATTTTTTAAATTCACATGTAATTCTGCTTACCTGATTTGACAATAATTGGTCGGGATATGGCCAAGTTCCATTCAGAATGATTGAATTTTAGAACTTTATCAAAACGACACGTTAAAATCCCAATACAAGTTGATTTTAGTTTATTAGAATCCTAGCCCAGCTCTACAAGATGAACTGGAAAATTTCGGTTTGAAAGTTCCATTGGCTTAGTTCCATTGAACATGCTAGAGTGTCAATCCAATTCTGCGTACCATATTTAACAGTTATTAGTTGAGGAATAGTAAGTTCCATTGAGCATGATATAAATATCCTGTGCACTATAATTATACTTGGTAATTAACCGAATATTCTCTTCTTTGGTGAACAAAATTAATAAAATATTTGAAATTTTTGCGAATTAAATTAAATTTGTTTGAAATATCATATCCGGTAGTTAACCTGGCATTAAATAACATTGATATTTTTCCGGGAGCCATTGCCTTTGGGATGCTTTACATATGAGTTTTTTTAATATTTTTTTTATATTCCCCCCCCCCCCCCCCCCTATTTAAGGGGTAAAAACTAATGGATTTTAGACTAATTTTAATATAATTTAAATAATTATGGTTTCAGGAAATCCTATTGTAAGTTGTGGAATTGCAGGAGGATTAAATTAATAAATATTTATATTATTTAGGAAGCCGGAAAATATTAATTTAGAATTAAATTTCAGGAAATCTACAGACGTGAAATAATATTTATTTAAAATATTAATTGTTGATTGTGTAGATTAGAATGGTGTTGTCATTGCATTAATAACTATCGACTTTATTTAGGGGTCTGCAACTGAGCCGATTTAGTCAATTAAATTTTGCATTAATTTACAATTACATTTCAGGAAATTTCCGGATGTACGTGAAATAATACAAATTTTTCCTCAGGTTTCTGATTTAGAGAAGCAATTGTTGAAGACCAATACCATCGTTATCCATTAAACCTATTAAACCTTTATCCTTCCTTAGTAGATTAGTATTGTGCTGTCTTTGTGTTACTAACTATCGGCTATACCTAGGTGTCTGTAACCGGGCCGATTCTGTCCCACTTAACTAACCTATCCAATCCTTCGGTTTTGTTATATGTAAAAAAGAGTGTACGGTGGGCCCGGCGTCACCCGGGAGCTCCTGTGTAAGAACTTGGTCGTACATTCAGAATCAATCAATCAATCAATCAATCAACAACTTCAAATTTGTGTTACCGCTTGAGAACAATTCATATCAAACTATTACAATGTACCTAAATATATTGACTCACAAAATTTCATTTCTTGCCAAATTTGCTTCTTTGTTACATATTTAGAATGTCCCCATTGCTTTCTCGTAAATTTAACAACACTAGATTGTTTCTGCTTTACGCTGGTTATAAAGCTAACTCAAAGGGTTTCACTATTTTGAGTCTCCTTATTTACTATTTCTTGTTGGTCAAGCAGTTGGTTGGCTTCGACATTTGGGTGATTGCAGAGAATTTTTCATGTTTCCGTGCTGCTTTGTTTGTCCGGTTTTTGACTGCACGGTCCCTATGAAAGTCGCTATTACATACGTACCAAGGAGCATTAACAGTATCCTTCAGTACTTTGTTTTGGAATCTTTGGATGATGTTCAGACAACTAATTTCACATTGGCATTACCATCGGTGTATTACAATGGCATTCGACGAATATCCAACAGATGCAATCATTTATCATAACCGAAAAGGGTGCTATAGTGTTTTGTTACAGGCAGTGGGTGATTTATCGAAGCGATTCGTTGACGTGTAATGTGGCGAGCTCGGTTTCCCATTATACCGCCATGCTTCTGAATCGTTAAGTTTTGGTGACGAAACATTTTTGCTAGGCAATTCAACGAATCCATTAAATTCTTACTAAAATTGTACGTAAAGCACTCGTCGGCCAAAATTGTAGTGAAGGACGCTTTCGGTTTGATGCAAGGTCGCCGAATTCTTCAGTTTACAGAACATTTAGATTTTGATACTGATCAATATTGTTGTTGCATGTTACGGGCTACACAATAAAAATAATGCTTGGTACAATATGTACCGATGCTGCGAGCCTGCTAGTCACATCGATCCACAAAATTCAGAAGAGCGGTTAGTGGATGACCACCGAGAATGTCTGATCAATCAAATAATCTAAAACGATTTATTGTAGTCCATAGAAAATAAATATTAGGTTTGAATAAAAATAAAAAGTTTTTGTTTGCTTCTGCCATGCTTTTTTATTTAACATTTCTTCATGTCTGCTCTGCTTGACCTCTTCTCGTTTTTGTCAATTTCTCTTTAAAAATATGTAATTTTGCTTCCCCATAAAAATCAAGCCGGGTTTTCCTTTTTGTGGTTTTAGATTGCAATCCAATTAATATGTATAGAATTTACCTCGTCTAGTTTACATCTCAGTAATTGGGCGAACTGAAAGCGGCACTTCTTTGAATCTATCGAATCATCGATCGCCGACGTTGTAACGGAATTCTTATCATATTCCATTATCAATCCAATCCCATGCTTATCCCATCACAGTAGTTCTGTCATGACATTGAAGAGATCATCTTCACAAATATTTATTAAAGAACTAGTCATTGACGGAATTACGTATTTTCCGTATGTAAGAAACCCATTCCATTGTTTTGTAATTTGAATACAGAACATATTTTTATTTTTGTGATAATTGTAAATGCTCTACATAAGTACAAAATAATACGTAAGGTAACCAACCGACCTACGTAAAAATGTAGTACATTGCATTTATGATTATGCATCAATTTCCTATGTGAGTGTGAAATGAATGAATTTGTTTAAGAAAGGGGTAAACAAATTTAATTTATAACACTTTTAAAACTGGGCGGTATTTATGCGTAATTTTGATTAAACAGCAAAATTTATTAATCGATCGAAAAGAGGCCATTCATATATTAAAATGGATTAATTTTTGTATAAATACCGAACCAAATTTTTGGTTTGTACAGTTAAGTTTGGGGGCAGTTGTTGTTTAGCACCTTTCGCCAGAGTGTTAGCTAAAATAGGGTAAAACCCTCTAGGTAACATTCAGCTGAGAGCAGCTAAAGTAGAAGATATAAGTTTAAAAGTTTTTTATCATAAATAAAAATCGAAGCAGTATTTGAACGTTAAAATAAAATTTGTCTCAATAAACTACGAGAGTGACCGCTAGATATATACCCGGTAAGTATATATATGTGTTGATCGAGATAACTAACACAAGGGTACCGATCAATAAAGCGTAGGTAGCTGCCTCATTAGAGGCGCAAGTCAGAATAGGGTCACGCCCTGGGCTTGCTTCTGCTAGCGAAACTTTATTGATCTTCAAGTCTTACTAACAATTAAACCAAAAACTTATTCACTCAGGGTTGTTAGAGGAACTATGTTCAACTAGAACTCCTCTGCAAACAACCATGGATATGACACCAAATGAAGTGTGATAACACCATTTCACCAGGTTGGATCCACCATCCAATCTAAATTCCAACCATCTCAATTTTGATGGGCATATGCCCTCACACACCCCATAAAATGCGGTAATCTAGATCATTGTCTTGGCACCAAATCCCCACGACCACCTTTAACCTCTACCGACTAGGGCTGGGGGAAAACAAAGCCGCGTTGGTGCATCAAGGGACAAGGACAATTTCTTATGTGATGAGAGATTTTTGCAAGGGGGTAATCTCAAGCACAAAGCCTTTCGTTACAACGTATCGTCGACCTGGCTCGAATCGAATTTTTATTGGCTCGTTATAACGACGCTCAGTATCTGGTTTTGGCGCTCGTTCGACACATACACACATTCGCCCATACGTGTATATAGGTTGGAAATGCTTTGTACTTCAAGATATCATTTTAACATTTGTTTTTTGAGAATTTTGCAATAATCTGTGATATTGTTTTTGTTGTTCAATCATTGATTGTGTTAAACAATTTTAAATTTTACTGTGCAATCACAGAAATAAACAAACCGAATATGAAAAATGTAATTTTAAATTCAAATTTTCTTAGTACAATTGATTGAGTATCCAGGATTTATGATAGCAAATTGCTTGCTTGCTAGTCGATCGAGTATTTACCCCTAATTTTAAAATTTAGTAAGCAATGGATATAATGTGAAAATGCAAATTAATTCTAATCTCAAACTCCAAAACTAGGATGGGATAGCTCCACAGCAAAAGCTTCTAATTAAAAAAGTTTTTTTATTTCTTTAATTCTCGTTTTATGTTGCCTTAAATTAAAAAAGGTGTTGATTTTGTGGTTAAAACTACATCTTATACAGCACAATTGTTTCAGTTAGCTCGTACTTTAGCGGTATGGTATATGTTTCTGTAAAATTAAGAGACATAAATCTTATGGTAAATTGTTGTTTTTATCTAGTTACGTATACGTATGACTATGTGTAGTATAGCTTTCGTACACAAATTTTATATATGTATTCTTGCAAAAATTTGTAAAGATGAGAATATCTTGTTGTACACAGAATACAGTTGGAAAAAATCTTTTATTTTTTGAGATCAAGATTACAAAGATAAAAATCTTCTTTGTTAAAATTAATTAAAGAAAATTTAAATATTTTACACACTTTTAATTTCAAAAGTGTTATTAATTTGTGTTTACCAGAAAGACAATTTTTTCGTTAAATAAATTGATAATAAAATAAAAATTTAATTATTAATTCAACAATGCTCTCGTCAGTAGTCATGTATACACTATATCAGTTTTGTTATCAAAATTTAATTTACCCTTTCCAAATAGGTTTTTGCCTCGTCCCTTTTCTATATAGTTACCGATAACTCAATATTTTTGCTTACTCAATTATTACAGTTTAATAATTTTAATAGTCTTACTTTATTTACCAAACAAACTTAAAAGAAAATATCTTTTACTCGTAAGTATATTTTTGGAAAAATGTTTTCTTCTACATTATTTTTATGCTGAAAATTGGAAAATATGTTTTCCTAAGTGTTTGTTATTACAAGACGAAGAAAAAAGAGGAAAGATTTTTTTCTTATTTATTGTTTTTGTTTTTCTTATAATATATTTTTCAAAATTTTATATTTTATGCTGAATTTTCAAAAAAATCTGTATAATGTATACTTTATTAAAATATTTTAGGATTTGGGGATAATGTTTTGAAAGCATTTCAGTACGAATTTTGTCAGAAGAGTCTTTTGTAGGGGTTAACCCTTTTCGCAAGAAATGCTTTTTGGTTAGTAATATTACATGTTTACGATATCGGCATTATCATAGGGTTAAGGAATTGTTTTTCTTATACATGTACAACAAAAAAACTTTTAAGAACTATTCAAAAACAGAAAATTTTCCAATTTGCATGGTAATATTTTTAATTTAACAAAATTATGTATATTTAATTAATTTTTACTTGGTTAAGTTTTGTGTACGTATTTTACAGAAATTATGAGAAAAATTATTATTGTTTTGGTATAATAAAATGTCGGTCGGTTATATGAAAAACGAAACAAGAAATTATCTTACTTGATAAAGAATTAACGTTTTGAGATATAAGCAAAGCTTTAGGTGGTTGGGTTTTAATCGTATCCAATATACTTTACAGACAGACAGGTCATTACTCAAAAAACACTTTTGAAATATCCAGACGACTTCAAGGTATGAAACCCATCAGATGATCCTCGTATAATAAAATAAAATTATATTCTTGTTATTAAAAATGTTTGCTTGGTAGATGCATATTTATGTACAATATCTTGTCTGGTATAGACTATTCCGAAAGTAAAGTGTTTAATGTGCACTGTTGAGCTCAGCTATCTGCGTCTTTAAATTTTCGTAAGACAGGTACTGAAACAACATTTTATCTTTACCCAAAAATGACAGAACTTTAATATGAATGAATTAGTATACAAATTACTTTAGCCATCGTGACATTATTAAAATTCGCACTGTTACTTTCTGCCTCCGAACTGGAAGAAATGATCTACTAATCCATAACTGTTAAGGTTATCACAGAAACAAACACCCACATTTTCAATTTTGATATCCTTTGGTAATTTTGCAAAAAATCAAAATAATTTTTAATTCTATTTAAACAAAAGTTCATTATTTGTCAATGATGTGTAAGAACATTTAATAAACTTAGTGGCGTTGAGAAGGTCTTTATTTTAATAAGTACAATACTCATGGATGGTACATCCCAGCTCCAATGCGTTGGTTGCATTGTATCATTTGTATATTGGTCTTCTTGACTCAACCTCAAAGTAGGATACCACAGGTCCATACTGGTTTTATATAGTATTTGCCTGTACAGAAACATTTTATTATGTATTGTGAGCTCAGAATTTCTACCCATGAGCCAGTACATTTTGTATGTTTAACTCTTCCTCGTTTTCCTTGATGTGTTCTTTTCATCATAGCTTAGCATCAAGGGGCCTACCAAGGTAATGGGTGTTTTTTAAAGCCTGTGCTGGGATGTTGTAACATCTAACATCACATCCATTCGATTCGATAGTGATCATCGAATCGAAAAAAGTGATAGTCGGTATGTTATAATTTTTTCGTTCGAACTTTAAAATTTCAATATGGTACCACTTTTTCAGAATTAAAAGTGATGATTTGTTAAACTTCAAAATAATTATTTTTTTGAAAACTACAAGTGAATTTTAATGATATCTAATATATTGTATATTATAATTTAATAAAATTTATTAATAATAGTTAGTGATTATGAATGTGGGATTTGTGGCTGCCTTCACTGAATCTCGTGCTATATGAATAACTACGTGGAAAGGCGCTACCTTAGAAATCACTGTGACATCATGGATATGGATGAAAAAAAGTAAAATTTTGTTTATTAAATTTCATTACAAATTGTATAATTTTAATTAATTTCTAGACTTAATGAATCCTTTCGAGATGATAAGGACATTTTTGTTTATTTAGTCGACGAAATTAAACAAAAAATAGATGCGGGCGAGCTAGTTACTAAAATACCAATACAGACACTGGGTCGTATCAAAGAACTATAGGCGATGTTTTATTTCACTCGATAGACCAATCGGTAGTATCCAGAGCCATAACCGAAATCACTGCCGCGTTAGAAACCGTTATATGTAAACAATTTATAAAATTTCCCAACGACAGGAACAAGCAGTTATACAAACAAACGTTTTTTGATAAAACGTCTCACCCAGGGATAATTGGCTGCGTTGATTGCACTCGTGTGCAGTTCATAGCTCCCCAATTAGATGAGCACATTTTTGTAAGCAGAACAGGCTTAAATGTTCAGTTGGTAATGAAATTAATATTTTTGGTTAGTTTGTGACTTTAATACACTTATTTCATATTCTTTAGATTTGTAATTACGATCTGCTTATTTTATCCGTTTGTGCTACTTACTCGGGATCATCCCATGATTCGGGCATATGGGCGTTATCTCAAGATCACGAAATTTTAAAACTGAGTTACGACAATGGGGAGCGAAACACCTAGCTCTTAAGCGATTCAAGATATCCCCTAGAACCATGGCTCATAACTCCCATTAGGAATCCTTCAGGAACGAGAACGGCAGTATAATTATTTGCTTGCCCAGGCCCGAAACCCTATCGAACGATGTAACGGGGTGCTAAAAAATTCATTTCGATGTCTTCTTGGGGAGCGAATATTAAGGTACGAGCCTTTAAAGGTCATAAAAATCATAAACGAGTGCTGTGCATTATTCAACATATGTATAATACACAAGGTTAAGTTGACCGAACCACCAACCACAGTTAATCAAATATTGGAAAACGAATTTGAGTTTGCCCCAGGAGATAATTCAACCGCCAGATAGATTCGAAATGGATTACTCAATGTTTTTAAGTAAAATTATTTTCAAAATTATTAAGTAAAAGTCTGAATAAATTAGTACAAATTATCACATTTAATTTCATATATATAAAAAAAATCGTTTCATTTCATTTATATTTTAATCACATTTTGGTTTCGTCATTTTTTAAGAGATAGCATTTTCTCTTCGACAGCCAATCTTTTGGCATTTATGGAATTCGATTCTTCGAGTAATTCTAACACCTTATTATGGAAGTTTTGGTTTTCTTTTCCTTGAAGCTTCAATTAATCAAGAATCTTGGTCTGAATGGGTACACGTCTCTTTGGGGTTCGATGGTGTGGAGTAGGTGGTATTTGTGTCGTATTTGTGTCAGCTTGAAGCTGTAGTGTGGTATTTATATGTGGTCGGATATGTGGTGTAGGCGGGAGCTGTATTGCACGTGGTTGTGGTTCAACCGTGGTCGTGTAGACGGTGTAAATTTGGTAATTGTAAATGAGTTGCCCGAATTTTCTTCTAAAATTGTAGTTTCCTGAACACCAGAAATTGTGGCGTAGCCAAATTTTGCACCTTCCAGGCCAAAAATATTCTTGTCTAATTTGGTGATATCAACAACTCTTTCCACGAAAGGCGATAACACCACAGTTTGAGAACCACCACCAGTTTGACGACGATCCGTGTCCTCTTTGCGCAATTTGTTTTTATCTTGTTTTTAAGATCAGCACAAACCTATAAAAATTAAACACTTAATATTTTTTACATAAATATTATTAATTATAAGCCTACCTTTTTCCACCCATTTTCATCCCGCATTGGGGGCCCACATGAACTTAAAATTAATGTAAGCTCTTGCCAGAGTTGTGGCACGGCGGTTCTACCATTCACGCTCATAAATGCTCCTGTAGCCATCTCTTGATGCTCTTCAATGTATTTCAGCAATGCTTTAAATTGTGCCCCCGTAGGTCACAACGGGGGCACAATTTAAAGCATTGCTGAAATACATTGTAGTTTTTGTTTTATCCCTAAGATATAAGTTTTATTTTATGGCTCTCTTATAATATTATTTACATTATAAATTATTTTATATAATTAATATAAATATATAATAATACATGTGAAATATCATACTTACATCATAAAATTAAATTTTTTTTAAATTAACAAATGAAATAAAAAAACATCTACAACATATTTTGGTTTTGGCAAAAAATTCCATCTTTTGTAAGGTTATGTTGTATGTTGTCCAGCGTGTCACTCAAAAATATTTTTGTGATAGATAGTCGAAAAAAATGATGGTCGAAAATGGTATAACATGCCATTTTATCGAAATCTTCGATATTTCATCGAATATCGAAAATTCCGAAGTTACAACATCCCAACAGTGATAGAACTTGAAATTATAAAAAATAAATCAAAACATTAAATTTTTATGAAAAATATACTCTGGCAGATCTCAGTATACTCTGGATAATCATCATGAATAGACTCAAGCTTGAACAACGCTACCAAATTCTTAAAATTTACTTTGAAAATCAGTCGTCGATTTGCGCAACTTATAAACGACTTAGTGATTTTTATGGCGCACATAATCGTCCATCTGAGCAAGCCATTCGTTGAACTGTGGGTAGATTTCGTACCACATACTCTCTGGTTAGAGGATGCAATAACATCAACACGACGAAGGAATGTGCGTATTCCGAAGAGAATATCGTCGCTGTAAACGAAAGTGTGGAAGAAAATCCAAATTTATCGATTCAGTAGAGTTTTATCTCTGAACGATAATCAATTTTTTCCATTGTAAAAAAATACTGTGAGCGCGAATATTTATAGTTATTAATAATATATATAATTATTAAATAAATAAATTGTAATATAACATCTCACTGTGGAACTGATGTTGCCGATCACCCAAAGAGAAGCAAAGTCGAATCAAAACTGTTTATCTCCACGCAGATACAAAATCAACGCGTTTTTAATTCCCATTATCCCATCAGATTACATCACAATTATCGTTAAGTGAGTGGTACTATCACAAACATTTATCAAATTTAGACAAAGAAAAACAATTTTCCTAATTTCCCATAGCAAATTTTTTGGTATATAGCTATATTAAGTATTTTCATTATTCGAAAATTATTCACTTTTCATTTATATACATATATACTATATAGTATGTTTTATGGTTTTTCATATAAATATCACAAAAAACATTGGAAATTATGGAAAATCTATGAATACACATAGTTGAGCTAAATCAAAATCTGTCAAAGTTTCTCCTAAATATATTTATCCACTTTGTAAAGAATAGAACATCTGATAAAATGTATGAAATAAAAACACTGTGAATAATGTAAAAACAGTTGATTCATAACTTGCTATACATTAGAGTCTGGCAATGTATCAAAAATATAGACTTTTTGTACCGAATATGTGTATTGATAATGATTTGGTGTATTTATCTGTTTTAACATTTAAGACGTAAAACATCTTTTAAGAACTTTTTATTGTTTTCATATCATTTTAGAAAATGTACTAGTGGTTTTTTATTTTATTTCTTATTGTACTCTCTCTACTCTGGGATATTTACTATATAAGTGTATAATATACTAGTATATTATTATGGAATATACGAGTAAACTCTCTATTCAATGTGCAGTTTTCTTAAAAGCAATATCATGTAAATAACTAAAATAAAAATTGTCCATTTTAATCAAATGAAAATGGAAAATCTTAAAAGTAAAAAACATAAAATAGCAAAAAACGACACAAATTGAAAAGAAAATGAAACGAAAAAATAATAAGATGACAAAGAAGATTACGAGAACGGGAAGAAAATTATAATTGAAAAGAGCCATGGGATAAAGTAGAATAAATATCCTTAAAACCAATAAAAACTTTTCATTTCCCATTTCTCAAAAAAAAAAATCACTTTATATATTGAATTAAATTAAAATTAATTTTGAAAATTTTGGCCATTGTTGAAACTTGTGACATCTAATTGAATAATAGATAGTTGACTACTGTAATTGACAGGAAATTAAGAAAAAGCTACATTACTAACGTGAGATAACTTACAATGACATGTGGATAATCTCTAATATATATATATATATATATATATATATATATATATATATATATATATATATATATATATATATATATATATATATATATATATACAATACAACATATACAGGGTGTTTGGCAGGTGGACCGACAAAATTTTTTGGTAGATTGGGGAGTCATTTGGAAGCGTTCATCCCATGGAACTGTTCTAATTGTCTCGGTAACTGAGATATGATATTTTTTTTTAAATTACCCAAAATCTCACCTTTAAATGGTCATAACTTTTTTGTTTGTAGTCGTAAAGACACGAAATAACAATTATTGTATTTTAAAATGTGATTTTATTCTAAATACAACTTATTTAATACAACTGGAGTAAGAAAAATGAGTTATGGGCTTCTAAATCCTAAAAAATGCGTAGAAGTATAAAAAATGTCTACCTTCTGAATGCCTTAAAAAAGGAACTAGAGGTTGTTTTGACATTACATTTGTTTTAGAAACTTCTCTAATTTACGCCCTTTCGAACGGTGTGCTACGTGTCATAGAAATCATTCATTTTGTGGTCAAATTAAGAGATACTATTTTGCCGGGGTCAGGTTTAAGAATATACCTTTTAAGTTATTGTTAAAATTTTAATCAACTTCATTTATTAGATTTTGCTCAAAATGACCTCCTACACTCTGTATGCATGCCATGTATCTTTTTCTTATCTGCGCGTTTGTTGTGCGAAGTTGCATTTCAATTTAAATTGTTTCAAATGCGGCGCTTATCATTTCAATTAAAATTTCTATTATGTGGGTACCTTTGTTGCGTACACCAATTCCTTTGCACGTCCAGAGATGTAGAAATCTAAGGGTGTGAGGTCTGGGGAACGTGTGGGCCAAGGAATAGAATAGAGCCATCCCTACCAATCCATGATTTTGAGAATGAATCATCCAAGTATACTATTACCGTTTGTTGGTTATGTGCAAGACAGGATTCGTTAGAAGCTTGTATAATTCTTCCATCGACTGCAATATTACGTTGCGTCACATTCACATTTACCGGTCATCCTCAGACGTCGATAGGTTGTTGAGAAGGTTTCGTGGTGCGGTATTCGTCAATCAAGATATCATTCCTGGTAAATTCTTCTCGCTTCACGTGCATTCCAATTAGCACTGCCAATTGCCATACGCCAACAACATGTCAGTATACTCCTCGATACTAAAGTAAGGCATCGTAACAACACCGAGGACAAACGCAACAGAAAGTTCTTAACAATTTAGCTTAAGTCCGGCACATAACCAATGAACTGTAAAGGCATGCGCGTATAGGGGCCATATGGCTCCTCGTTGTTAAACACAGGTGTACGCAACAAAGGTACCCATAAGAGAAATTTTGAATGTTGAAATAATCTACTCTGAACTACTCCATTATTATACAGAACTATACAGAACAACGATATTACAAGAAAACCATACAACTTTTATGATGGATTTTTTTGGTTCCACATAGATTTCTATTAAATCTTTAATTTTTAATTTTAAATTGGATAAATTTGAAAATAGCTATCACGAACTCTACTCGAGTTCGTGATAGCTATTTGTGGAGTTAAATAAAATTGTATTCTTTTAAAATTCTTACTTTTGGATTATAACTTGTTATTTGTATAACCATACATTAAATAAAGTGTTCGCCAGTAGATGAATGCAAATAATTTCACCACTCCAACAATTTTATAAATTGATGTTTGATTTTTACTCTTATATTAAGCCACTATCTTACTTCCCTATTGAATCATGGCCATATAAAGGCCGGCTCACGTGGATTCCATTTAGATTTTCGTTTTTAACCGAATCGTTACTAACGTTACCGTAATACAGTGAAATTGAGCAAATTTTTTGGAGAATGATTAATGTGAGAAAAATGGGGGGTTTGTCATACCCACTTTTTGTTTTTTTCGTTCATTTATCAGTCTCACGATGCCACTAATATTTGCTCATTTTCGGATGCTAAATTATGGAATTTATTATAGATATTAATTACTTATTGATAAGTTAATTAATTATTGATTATTTATAACCTAGAATTTAGATTTTATTTCGATTATAAGAAACTTGTAGTAGAACTGTGCTTTAGATTTCAATATATGAATGTTTAATTGAATTTTTCTGCTTTTCGGCAGCTCGATTTAAATAGAATATGATTTGGGTGCAATCAGAAATGAGTTGGCTATCAAAAACAAATAAAAAAGTAAACACTTATTAATTCAAAAGGTGACAGTTTACGAAAGGACATGTAAGCCTAAATAAATTAGAAAGAACAAAACTAAAACAGAACTACGTTCCTTCCCAAAAAATTACATTTGGGAACCCTAGTTGAAAAGTAAACTTTTCATTAATTTACTGTTGATGTACAGACAAAAATGGAAGCCAAAATTGTGTTACATTGGAATTTAGTACATCTAAGAGATGTCATGAACAATGAATGATATAAGAGAGAACTTGGACTACTTTGCATTTTAACACAGCAAACAAGTATACTACCTGCTAATTTTAGAGGTGGTCATTGCAGGTGGTCTAAAAAAGAAAACAAAAGGAAATAGTAAGTTACCCAAATTTCAAATGGACACAATAAGAAAGGAAGCAACTCGTAACAAGTTACCCGCCAATCAAATTAAAGCACAATTGGGCTTACCTGTTACAAATAAACAACATATTGCTCTTAACACTCGATCACCAACAAATATTAAATGGTCGAAATTGCAAAGTAAGACTAATTTTTCCTATAAACATAATGAAACGCGGCTACTGTTGGCCAAGCGACACACGCATTGGAAAACTAAATGGCAAAAAGTGATTTTCTCGGATGAGAAAAAATTCAACCAAGACGGCCCAGACCAGTAGTCTTACTACTGGCACGATATTCGTGATGAAAATAATTACAGTCTAAAAGAAATTTCGGTGGAGGTACAGTAATGGTGTGGGGAGCTTTTCACTATGGCAGGAAGCTACCATTTTGCTTTATTACCCCGCGAATGAATTCAGACATGTACAATGATTTGTTAGAAAACGATTTGATAACTTTATTGAGGACTACAACGACAATGATTTGATTTTTTAACAAAACAATGCTTCCATCCATGCATCAAAGCAATCAATAGAGTGATTTTGTCAAAAACAAATAAATGTTTTTGATTGGCCTGCATGAAGTCCTAGTTGTAATCGGTAGAGAATTTACGAGGCATACTTGCAGCGAAGGTTTAAGCGAATGGTCGGCAATTTAAAATGGTCATCTAATGTATAATAAAATATTACATACATGGTACCGTACCACACTAAGTATATAAATATTGTCAGTGATTTTACTTTACGTAGCAAAATATAAAACTTTCGTCCTCGAATTTTTTGCAGATTTGCTATTCGCCTAATCGCCCCGAAGTCCGGAAAAGTGGTTAGCACAAAGTTGTCTTTGGGTCCGTTGGTCTAGCCTAAAAGTCAAACCTCTCTACAGGCTAGGTGGGGCGAACTAAAGAACTAAATTAAATTTGAGATTCTAAATTAAACTTGAGCAATATTGGCCGCCCGGTGGCAAAATGGTCAGCATGCTTGCTCGAGCAAGCTGAGGTCCCGGGTTCGATTCCCGGTGGTGACACGGAAAAAAGATTCACGGCTGGTTTAGGATCAATGAAAGAATCACTCATTATCCGAAATGAAAATATGATTATGAAACCTCATTTGAGGCGGCCAAATCCCTTGATGGGATATAGTGCCAGAGAGAGAGAGAGAGAGAGAGAGAAAGAAAATATTGGTTTAAACCAGTTTTTCACAGATTTAGAAAATAATAATTTGTGTAAAAAATTACATGACAAAATTTCAATTACACTACAAAAAATTCCACAAAAAATCAGTCTTTACACTACAGACAGATTGACTGATTACGGTGAAAGTTTCTTAGGGCTTTCTTATAAATTCTAAGGTCCTAGTGAAACTTGGTGTATATGTTTGTATCAGCGTGCATAGTTAGTTACTAGTGGCATCTATTATCGAATGCTTTCCCGTTTTTTTTTATAGATTTTCATCAAATATTTCAAAAATAATATCGTTTACGAAAAAAGAATTACAATAATATTTTAAATTAAATTGATTATAAAAGCCAGTGTTGTTTTTGTTAGTGTTCTGAAATTTGGAATGATAATAGAAATGTGTGGAGTAGTCAAAACTTATGTACATTCGTGGTAAAAGAAAGTCGGGTATTGGGCACGATAGAAGATGGAGTCATGTTATAGCATACTAGAACTTTTCGTGCACTTTCGCATAACTATACGTAATTTTAATTACCAACTTTTTAGAAAAATTGAAGCATTCAACGTCAATTTCAAATGAAGGTGAAACCCAAATTTTTGTATGCCTGGAAATGTCAAACAACATTCTTGAAATTAATTGCTATTATAAAACCATCAACTATTTTATAATCAATGTCTCTACAGTTTCATTCAAGTCTAATTTACTAAAACTAAATCACCATAAATGTATGTAACATCCTGATACATTCATGTACATACGAGTATTTATAAATAAGACAACAAAAAAAAAATCTTTTTTAATCATCTATCACAAATTTTCCATCTCGAAAAATAATTCTGTCAATCAATTTAAATTAAATTCAATTCCAAAACTTAAAAAAACCGTACTGAAAATATTTTCCAATTATACTCGTATTTTGGCTAGAAAAATATGTTATGTGAACATATTTAGATATATGTACATACAAGCATAGCATGCCGTACTATAATGCATAGATGAGTATATGAATACAACTAAAAACCATTTTCCCAATCGGGAAAAGAGCATGGATATTATTACATGTTATAATCAAAACCACCATTCTACATACATACATACGTGTTCGTATATGTGTAGCCTTGTACTCGTATGTTGGTGTTTATATACCCACTACCCAGTTTTTTGGCTTTTCATGCTTTATATTTACTCGTATCCATAAGACTAGAGGAAAATAATAATAACAATAAAAAGAAAATTAAAATCAAAATTGACAATTTTCCACGCCGTTTATTCTTAATCCATTTTCTTTTTTTTTTTAGAATATGGGATAGATATTCCACTGGTGTGTGTGTGTTTATATATTGAGATTTTGATAAGAGAAAATTGGATGGATGAATTATTATTATAACAAAAAAATGTATAAAAACTGATTGTTTCTGTTGGAAAATCGTTTATTGTGTTACACAACAAAAAAATAATAACAACCGAGCAACATAGAAAATCGTCAAATGGGAAATCATAATTCAGTATACAATTGGCACAGTTCATTTGATGGAATTCGTTTAATATTTTCAAGGTTAGGAAAAATCAATAAAATTATATTTTTCTGTATGCTTTTCCCTCGCTTCTTCTTGAATGAAACGAACGATGAATGAATGAAAAGTTCTACACCAAAAAAAAAATTCAAAAGAATGAAAATCTCATTCCTTCCGACTCCGATACATATTTTCTTGTACGTACGCTAGTAGTAGCAACAACAATTCTTGAGCAGAAAAACAATTTTCATCGTATTTTTTCAACTTACTATATATTTATCCAACACAGAAATCAGCTGACTTTTTGTGTAAAAAATACTTTTACTTTTTATTTCTATTTGGTCGTATTCCACTTCTTTCGCATTTCATATAGTGTAACTTGAATATTTGCACGGTACAAAAGGAAAAACGATACATACAATTGTGCTGGAAATGGAAAATACATAAATAATTATTTTATCAATAGCAAGTTACGGTTTTACGATAGTATTTGGCGACTGACTTAAAAAAAAAAAAAAAAATCAATTTTCGCTCGGATTTAATTACATTCATAAAGTATTTGAAAATATACAGAAATAGGAAAAAAGTTAAAAAACGGGAAAATTTTATTATAAATACTGAATTTACATTAGTAATATTATTCTTTCACCTTTTTACTAATTTTGTTAGGTTTGTTTCGTCGTGCCGCGTGTTTTTACTGTAGCTAGCGCTACAACGTGTGATGATGAAATACAGATAATATGTTCTGCTTGCGGCCAACACTCAACTTTCTCCTACTACGAATCATACCGGATAAACTTACCGGACTTTAGGTAAAACTGCGTCTTGTACATGTTCACCAAATTTCGTTTACGACAGACCTCTAATTTATGGAAACCCCTTAAGGGTGAAGTTTGGTTTCGAATGAACAATCCTCATGTTATACATACTTTTAAATATGCTTAATTTAGGTGAAGTAAAGTTTTTTTTAGATAAACAAATGATTAGACAATTTTTTTTCAAAGCTTAAGTATAAAGTTTCATCCCGAACAATCAATCCGCCTGAGCTGTACATAGGCCAAATATTAGTTGAAAAACGGTTTTTATTAGTCAAAAATCGAAATTTTGGCTTAAATTTTGAATAACTGTTCTGAACCGATATTGCAAAATTAATTTAGAAGATTTTAATTTATTTACCGATATTGCAAAATTAATTTAGAATATTTGCAATAAACGAGAAAACTCCTATGGCTGCAACTTTCTGTAGATCGATTTCGACCAAAAATCACTACAATCTCCGAATTTACAGAGAAAGCTTAGATAAAACGTTTCATTTCGTTGAATAAATCTGTCTGGGCTGTTGTACAGACACAAAGGCCTAATTTATGTTAAAAACAGTTTTTATGTCAAAAATCGTTATTTTTGTTTACATTTTAGATCCGAAAGATGGAGTTTACAAAATGTAAAGTTGTGATTATAGTACGGAAATTATCTATCAAAGGTTTATCACGAAGAGTTAGTTTAAGGATTCTAATCAAACATCACAAAAAAATTGTTAAACTGCGTCAATGTAATAATAGAAACATTTTCTGTGGGCCTTAATTTTAACTCAAAAATTCATACTGCTAGAAATTAGACACAATTGTAAATACAAAGTAAATTAAAATAATTATCAAAATTATATCTAAATATCTGAAAGGATTGATACCATACTGATTTTATTATCTGACAAATATATTTCCACACACACTTACACAATATATCAAGTAAATAACATTACTTAAGTTTATTTAAGTGGATTAATTAAACGAATAATTTTATTAAATAAATAAATAAACATACAGAGAAATTTTGAGAAAATTAAATAATTTTCCAGGCTACACCAACAACACAAAACTAATAAATAACATTGTTATATTACATTAATAACCTTTTTTGCTGCTTTTCACCACAGTTCTTATCTGTTTTATGCCTTTGGTACGAGTATTTGGTTAGGTAAGAAGCACGATGATACGGTCTTGAAAAAGGGTATGAGAATGAGCACTTCGGCAGGTTCCCCGACTACCGAAAAAGTGGATACATAAATTAATTCATTATTCAGCTGGATATCTACAATTTTACTCGCGAATCGTACGTATGGATACAATTCGGTGTTATTTTATTGGGCAGCAATAAGCTTTTATTTTCGCTATTTTTATATATTTAATAGCATCAGTTTCTTATTGCTTAAGACGCGTTACACAGCCATATAAACGAAAACACGAAGATATTGATATGAAATAACATTCATAAAATGATATTTTACGATTTTTACCATTCGCATTTAATTTATATGGCAGCGAGCGGAAATACAATTTACGGTTTAGAAACTAACAATGTTGATTCCATAGTTAAGTACACTTAGCCAAATTGTTAAAAGAAAATTTAATTTATTTGTTCTATATTTTATGTTTAATCTTTGTTAGATTTTATTACATTCGTAAAGTGTTTACCTGGGTAAAAGTACTTTTGGAAAACGCTAACAAATTTTTTTATGAACATATATTTTCTTCTTTAACAACAATAAAATATTTATACAAGAAATTATATATATTTAGTAAATATAATTTTTTAATTTAACTTTTATTTTTTAAACAACCTTTCAGTTGTTAAACAAACAATATAATAAATAAAACAAAAAAATGGGGTTTCTTGTAATAATTTTATTTTATTTCTTTGGTTTTTGTATATTTTACATTTTCAGCGTTAATTAAATTTACTTATTATCCATCATTTCAGACAACCAAAAATTTATTATGTTTTGTATGCTTTAACATGAAGTACTAAATCACTGGTTCTTAAAGGATGTATTACGTATCTAGAACGATTCGATCTATACAATGCACGATAGGTTTTAGACAAGGCTCCATTTTGAACAAACATACTAGTCCAGTACGGGCAAATGGGCGATTTTAAGAAAATTTTCTTACTAATTAAAACGTTATTGCCTTTGTTTAATGATTTTTTGCTTTTCATAAATCCACCATTGCGGGTAAATTTTAATTACACGCGGTAAAAAATACATATTTACGTACATACATAGTATTATGAACATTTAGATTGAATTTTATTTTCAAAATACCATAATAAAATTTTCCTAATTTATAAGTAAACACAAATCTTTCATATAATCTGTTTTTACATATACATACATAAAACACAAAAACTCATTTATCTTATCCTCATCTTAGTTTTTCATATTTAAGTTGATTGCTATTTGCATAGATAATTTTCATGAGATTCCTAAAAAAAATTAATAATTTATTTATGCTTAATAAAAATACAAGAAATTGAAATAATTTCAAAAGCACACTTAAAACTTAGAAATAAAAAAAAAATTAATTAAAATAGATTAAAAATTTATTTAGCAACACAACAAAAAATTAATTAAATTTTCTTTCCTTTGTTGTTGTTGTTTTTTAAGAGAAAAATGAAAATATACGAGTACATAAATCTAGTTGATGAAAATGAAACCATTGGAAAAACAATCAAAATTTTTTTGTTTAAAATATTTTTATTTATTTATTTGAATGATTTTATTTTTGTGATTTTACAAACATTATTTTTAATTTAACAAATAAATTTATAAATGTATAAGAAAATAGGAATATAATAGTGTTTTGTAATTGATATTGCTGGATCATAAAAGTAGATTAGTATTTGAAGTAGATTGATTTTAAAATGTTTGATTTGGTGTAACAATGAGGATTGTAGGACTCCAGTTTAACTGTGAGATTAGAAAAATACAAAAGCAGTACAACTACCAAATTGAAATCACTGTATTTATGATTGGGTTGGCGATGAGGGTTTTACTTAAAAAGTATTGATTATCCGGCATTATATCATTTCACGACCAATACTTTCAAACAACAAACAACATAGACAAGAGTTATTTAGTAGTATTGGACATGTACAATGTGCGTGAACAACTTTCATACGATCCATAAAACAAATTTATTTTTAGGAACAGGTAATTATTTTAAGCGCCTTTTTAACGCCTTTAAATTTTTGTTTTTCCAAATAACTATAGCTAGTGTAATAGTCGCTGCAAGAAACTTTCGAAGTGGGGACAACTCTTTAATTGATTGATATTAAACATTTTGACTAGAACGATTAACCTTAATTTTTTGTTTTATTATACCGGTTGATTGATTTAAGTGAAGATAATGAAAATTAAGAATCGTAGGAAAATATTAAGTATCCGAGAGGCAATATTTATGCAAAAATTAGACTGACCACATACTTTCACTTTCTGAAAGTGGGGTTATATTTAAATCCTGAGAGAATCTATTGTTTTTTGTAAATTTGAGCTATGCATTACAAAATATTAAGTTTTGTCTGAAATCGTTTCGATTTTTAATTGGCTCTGCAATTTCTTCCCAAGCTGGCGATTTAGCCGACAATGTGCAGTTAATTGGGCTTTATTACTTCTTCCGATTCATTTCAAATCAGTTTGTTGCCTATTCACACTCAATATTTTCCGTAACAACAATAAGAAAAGATGTATTACAAGCATCTGATTATAAAGCATATCATGAAATGAAAATAGCATATCCCTTTGAGTCCCTCCAATATTTTTTAATGGTCACATACCAGTAATAATTATGTTTTCAAGTTGTTAAAACTAATCTCTTTATAAATTCCAAAACAAGAAATTTATTGTGGCCAATAAGAACCAATTTGCACAGTTGTGTGGGTTTAAATCATTGTGTCGTAATACTAATACCAACGATTTGGGAATTAATGTCAGCATTGGAATCTAAAATGGTTAATTGTGTAAATAAAATTCCATCTAGATTAAATATGAAATTAGTTGCAATTTTAATTTTGTCATTTTTCTTAACGGAGATGTCATTTAAATTTCAACATTTAAAATTACTTATTTAGCGAAAAAAATATAAAAAATTGCGAGAAAATCATTGTTACGATATGTTAAACTTTTGAAATTGTCAAAGCAAGTCAATCACGGAAAAAGTAAGCAATTATTTTTATCTAAATATATAAAAATGGTGATAAAAATGTAAGTGCGCGCATCAGTTGAAAACGGTCGAACCGATTTGGCTCAATATTTTTTGTGGTGTTCGCTATTGCGAGGAGATGGTTCTTACGAAAGATAATTTTGGAAAAGTCCACCGGAAAAGTCGGAAAGTTCAGAAAATCGAAAAATGATATTTTTTTAACGAAATTTTAAATTTTTTGCTTGTTTTGATGATTTTGGACGGTGTAAAGCTCGAAAAGTCGATGTAAAGCCTGAAAAATCTCAGAAAATCGTAAAATAAAAACACAAAGTTTACAAGATAAACTAGAGATGGCGCTGAGGTATGGTCATTAATGTCACAACGGCATTGTATGTTGACTTAGGCGTTGTGCAATTCGATCGTGCGAACGTGTTATTTTACTTGCTGCTATTAAATTAGAAATTTGAGTATTAATTCCATGTTTTATGTTATGCGAATTGTGTGCATTGTATCTGTTGCGACTAGACAGCTTGCGGTTATACTCGCATAAGCTAAGTCTGATGTCTTGTGAGAATACTTATTAATAGGTTACCACTGGTGAGGCCTATTAATGAGAACAAGTGCACTTTTGTTGAATTTTTACTTTATTCTAACTTTTCATTACATTTAAATTTCTTAAATATATAAAATTTACTGCTGCCTTAGCAGTTTATACGTAGATATAAAGAAATACAAAAATATTATGTAAACACTAAAATTATTTCTAGTATGCAAATTAAAATTAAATTATATCCGGTGGTGTACGGTATCCGGATGTGCAGCAGACTGATTATTTGCATGTTGTGTTTTCAACATATTCCCGGGCCATCATGCATTCAGAAGTGGAACTACCTGCTGGGCTGCAACTGCATGATGTCTTATTTTCTTAGCATTATGCAAGTATTAATAACAAGAATTACTGGGACGAACAAATATATCGCTGCATAATGGTGATAGTCATGTACGTTTACATCGGCTGTTGTGGTTTCTAAGAGTCGCTTTCGCTGCTGAATTGAGGTCTCTATACCCTCAATTTCCGATAAGGTTGATGTTGAGGTAGATTTCATCTCTATCCTGTGGTTTCCCTTTATCAAATCACTTAGATTGAATTGTGGCATAAATGATTTTTCGAGTTTACTGCTGGATGTCCTAAATCCCGACACGGTGAATGTATCTCCCTTCAAGATGCAGGTTGGATTAAGTTACAGAATTCCAGCTAATTCAATGAAAATAGTGGTTACTTGAGGTGTCCTGATGCTATCGTTTTCGCATATGAGGTTGCAGAGCGTCTTGGCTTTCATCACAAAGATCCAGGCGTTGTATCTACGCAGAGGGACAAATAGTGTAGTGATATTCATTTTGCTGATTTGACAGCATGTAGAGAGATCTTCAATTCGTTTGAACAGTTTGACTTCACAGTTGTTTGTATTTGTGTTATAATCGTATGGTGGTTGTATAGCGGTGATACCGTGTTTTATTAGTTATATTAATGATTAACACACACTATATTTATGTTTATATTATATTTATTATTTAATATATTATCACTTAAAATATAATTATAAATTTAGTTCACAAAATGGTGTGAACGATTGTTCGAAACACTTCCACTTTATTATTATATATAAGAGACTGTGTCTCCTTTCATTTCTACAACGCGACTCTCCCTTTTTCGTTTCTTATTTCTATTTTGCTTCGTGTAATTATTTGAAATCTCGATATTTATCGATGCTCGATAAATATCGAGATTCGCGTATGTAGGTGGCGAAATAGCTATATTCAGCAAAACGAGCAATGCCTCGTAATTAAGCGGCGCGGTGTATAAATAGTTTTGCTATACAACGAGTGCCACGAAGTGAAAAGGATTTTTAGGATTTTGGGCAGCTACAGTTGTTGTACGTCGCAAAGGTATTCTCTGTTGAGGGAAGTGCATGAGTTGAATTCATCAGCAGAAAGTGTCATGTATTGATTTTGTTGTAACGCAATCATCAGGTAGTTCGAGGTTGGTTTGATGTATACATATTCCAGCTGATGAATGGTAGAAACTGGTCTGACTCGATATAAATTAAATTGTGCTCTTTGAACCAGTGGAATTTTGATTTCGAAAATGAATAAATCTCCTATTTTTATTGTTTTGGTTCGAATTATCTTGTACATGGTAGCTATGTCATTGGTTCGAAAGGGTATGTCTTGTCTTAGTTTCAGACCTTGAATGATTTGCCCGAGCTGTCCTTGGAGCTGGTGCGGTGTTAGAATGAGAGGGTCTAGTCTTCCTTGATGAACCTCTGTGATAGTGTCAATTATTCTGGATTGAAGCGTACAGAGTTTGATTATTTCCATCATAGTGTGAAGAGCTAAATCAGTGAATTCTTCATGAAACATTATATTGTTCAGAATATTTGTAAATGTTTCGAACTTTTGACTGGTTTCTTCATAATTATGCTTAATCAAATTGATCGTTGACTCCAGTATCGACATCTGTTGTTGTAGTAATTTCTGGTGGTGTTGTTGATTTGCATTAAGTTGTTCGATGCTGTCCTTGTAGGCGTTACCGGCACGTTGGTCAAGCACACCAAATAATTCATTAGCAATCGTGCCAATAAAATCGAAAGGAGACCGTTTATGGCGCACAATTTTGTTTTCGCCTAAAGAGCTTATTATATTATTTTGCTCCCTTAACTCACTGTGGGACGCTTTTATTTGGGATACAATAGTTTCGCAGTGGTTTATGGTATCCGTGTGGGCTGGAGCTATCAGCATAGCCCCATGTTTAGTTCCGTTTATGCATAACCTGTCCAGGTGACGAGTGTAGTGCTCAAGAGTCTAGTTCAGCTAAATATTGTGTAAGATTAAAGCACGTTATAATCTTCCACTCACTGTTGATGAGATTACCTTGACCTATTTTATCAAAGTAAATTCCAGGATGAGAGTTGAACCGTGATATGTTGTATTTCGTTGTTGTTCCTTAGCCTAATACCGCTCCCAGTATGCAGATTACTGAGAGTATATGCAGCAATAGCCTTGAGTTGGTGTTTGCTCTTGTCACTCGTCTATGTAAATTCGGTTGCTTTTCCTCGGTGCTGGCCGGAACTGTATCTTCGGACCTATCTGTTGTTAATGGTTCTTCTTTTGGCAGAGCCGAGAGCTTTGTGATGGCCCTTTTGTATATAGATTTTCCTGCGCCGCGTATTGAGACGACTCGTATATGTCCATCCGCGCCTGGATGTACTTCAACTACCCTGGCTTGTATCCATTTAGAAGGTGGTAAGTTTTCTTCTATTAGAAGAACGAGATCCCCTACGTTGATTTGTGGTTTCGAATGTAACCACTTTGGACGCTGTTGCAATCTTCGAAGATATTCGTTGCTCCATCTCTTCCAAAAGTCTTGTTTTAATTTTTCCAGTATAGCTGCCACCTTGAAAACCGGCTAATATTTGAATTCATTAAATCACATTCGGGCACTGTTGTTATTGACGAGCCTATTAGGAAATGACCTGGAATGAGTACTTCTAGATCATTTATGTCATTAGATATTGGGCATAAAGGTCTAGAATTTAGCACTGCCTTTATTTCATTTAGAACGGTTGTCAATTTTTCGTAGGTCAGTCTCGTATTTCCCAGAATTTTCTTCAGGTGGGTTTTGACTGACTTCACGCCAGCTTCCCAAAATGCGATGATGCTGGTGGTTAGAAATGCCATGTTATACCTTCTGAAGCTAGCTCTTCTGATACAATTTTGTTAAAGTCCGCTAGAGCTTCTTTTTTCATTTTTTTAGCTGGTTGTTGGCTCCAATGAAGTTTGTTGCATTGTCGCTGTACAAGTCACTGTATAATCCTCGTCTAGAGCTGAATCTTTTGAAAGCTGCAATGAACGCCTTACTACCTCTTTGTGGATAGCTTTAGTTGCAAGACAAATGAAAATCGCCATATAGCCCTTATAAGTTTTATGTCCTCTACCTTTGCTCGTTTTTAACTGTAGTGGACCTGCATAATCAATGCCAGTATGAGTGAATGGCATTGACGGTTGCACTCTTGGAGATGGTAGATTTCCCATTAGCTGGTTACCCCCTTGATGAGTTCCAAATCTGTGACAAGTGACGCATTTTGAAATTACCGTTTTAGTGGAATTTTTTTCACGTATGATCCAATACTTCTTACGTATGAACGAGAGCGTAAGTTGGATACCTCCATGCGCTGTTTTCAAGTGCGCATAATTGATTATTGCTCTACTGCTTGATCCAAAAAAGGGTTTAATTGTAGTAACTTGCTTTTTTTTTGACTGACTTGTTCTTCAGCAATTCTTCTATTTCCTCCTTGAAAAGATAACGCTGAGTTTGTTTTATAATGATGCGTTCTGCTTCATGTATATCGTGATCATCTACATTCTCTCTTTTGCATCTTTTGATAAAGATGTTGACATTCTTTACGATTCTTTTTAGTTTCATGAAGCTTGAAGTTTTTTCTATTAAGCGTATGAACTGGTTGTCTTTTTCGACGACAGTTGCCATATTTGCATGTTTCAGTTCAGCTTCTGCTTGTTCATCAAATTCTTGGTATCCTTCCATTGACTGATTATTTTTATTGTCTTTTAACCATTGTGGTCCAGTCCACCAGATGTTGTGATTGATAAGCTCCTTTGTTGTTATTCCTCGAGTAGCAAAATCAGCCGGATTATCTTTTGATTTTATATGATGCCATTGATGCGGTTCAGTCAAGCTTCGGATTTCTGATACTCTATTGGCAATGTAAGATTTGAACTTTTGATTATCGCCTTGTATCCATGAAAGTGCTATCGTGGTATCAGTCCATGCATAAGTTGGTGCTTGTTGTATGTTTAGTGATTGCTTGACTTCTTGTAGTAGTTTCGCAGCTAGAACGGTTCCATTTAACTCTAAACGTGGTAAAGTTACTTTTTGTTTTGTTGGTGCCACTCTTGCTTTGGCTGCTATTAGGCTGATATCGACTCGCGCTCCAGTGACTACTTTCAGATAAACGCAAGCTGCATATGCCTGTTCTGAGGCGTCACTAAATCCATGGACCTCGACGATTGATTCACTTGTGAATTGGGGCTAGCCATCCTAATGGATCAAATAGTTTGACTGTCGTGGAGAGGATGATCCGCTTCGTCACTAATCCAGTATGCGCAGGGAGGTGTACATTAAATTCAAAGATGTCCGTGCCTGGTTTCCAATAAAGCCCTAGAGCTTTAACGGTTTCATCTATTTTAATTTTGTATACATCTGTGCTTCCGGCCTCGGTGATGTGAGTTAGTAATTCCTTATGGTTGCTTGTCCACGTTCTTAAATTGAAACCGCCTTTTCGAAATATAGCTGATTTAATTGATTTTGCACCAGCAGCGCTTCTTTTATTGTGTCACATCCTGTCATGAGATCATCGACATAAAAATCGGTTTTTGCCACCTGATATGCAGATGGAAATGATTTTTTCTCATCTTTTGCCAGTTTTTGTAATATTATGACGGCAAGGTAAGTGGCTGATGAACTCCCGTACGTGACTGTTTTTAATTGGTGCTCCCGAAGTTTCTCAGTCGGAGAGTCACGCCAAAGTATGCGTTGAAAGTTCCTGTCTTCTGCGGCAATCCATATTTGCCGAAACACATTTTCAATGTCTGCGGTAAACACGTATTTGTGCTTTCGCCATCTCATGATGATATGCCAAAGGTCTTGTTGTAATTTTGGACCGACATGCATTATGTCATTTAGCGACCGTCCGTTGGTTGTTTTGGCTGAGGCATGAAACACCAATCTTAACTTTGTTGTAGTGCTTGATGGTTTGAGGACGGCGTGATGCGGCATATAGTATGTGGGTTCGGCTGTTGAAGCGTTAGCGATTTTCTGCATATGCCAAAGCTGTTCATATTCTTCCATAAACTTTTTGTATTGAGCCGCTAACTCGTCGTTTTTTAAGAGTTGTTTTTCCAGTTGGAGGAATCTAGCTGTTGCCATCTTTTTTGAGTCACCTAATTTTCCATCAATGCTGTTAAATGGTATTTTTACGGTGTACCTGTCATTTGATGACCGTTTGATGCTGCTTTGGAATATCTCTTCACACATTTCTTCTTCGGGTGTTTGCTTTCTTGGCGGATGTAAATCTTCGATTTCACAAAATTTTTTAAGAGTTTTTTCAAATTCTTCTAAAGAGTTCTTTTCGGTAGTAATCGCAGTTGTGATCGTTAGTTTTTCAATCGGCTTAACAGTTTTGGTGGTTTTTCCCAGAATTATCCACCCAAGTTCGGAGCTTTGAGATATTGGTTGTTGATTGTTTTGCGTCATAATTTCAGGTAGTATAATATCCGCATAGTAATCTGCCCCTATAAGTAAGTCTATCGGTGCTGGAGTGTAGTAGTTTGGATCGGCTAGTGGTAAGTTCTTTAGAGTATCCCATTTTTGACTGACTATATTGTTTGCTGTGGCTGATCGTGTGTTATTTTGTTTACTACAAGGGCTTTTATAATTAACTTAAAATCAGAGTTGAATCGCGGCATTATTGACAGTGTAGCTGATTTTTTATGGTATCTTTCTGGACTGCTCCGATTCCCGTTATGTTCATATTGGCTTTGCTTGTTGTTATTTTTAATCTGTTGATGGCACTCGAGGTAATGAAGCTTGATTGTGAGCAGGGATCAATAATTGCTCGTAGATTTTGGTAGTCTCCATTATTATTTGCTATTTTGACTAATGCTGTTGGTAACAGCACGTACTCATTGCCTTCCAATTCTTTACCAGTGTGTAATGATGTGGTGCGGTTGTCTGCCGTTCTAGTTTCATTCATTGTTCTTGGACTGTTGTCCTTGTTGTTTTGTAAAAGCTGATGATGTCGTCCGCCACACTGCTTACATGATTGATTCAGCGTGCATTCGACTGTTGAATGGTTGCTTTTAAGACAACTCCTGCAGAGATCTAATAGTGACACCAATTGGTTTTATTCGTCTATATGTTCATGTTTTTGAATTTCCCACAGTCCTGGATATGATGATTTTTTTGGCATACTTTACATGTTTCATTACTTGTTAACAAGGCTACTCCTGTTGGATTAAATTTTACTTCCGTGGTTGAATGTTTGCGGAAATTGATCGTTTTTTCGCGAAAAACTGATTCCTTAAGGTTTCGGAGTCGAGCTTCTTGGTTATAACGTATATTATGATTTGATCCCAAGAGTCGATGTTGACACCCATATTTCTTATTGCATGAAGGCACTCGTTGGTAGTGCCATATATTGCATGAATGGCTGAAGCAGATTCGGTTCCGATGCTCCCTTGTGACATCAATGTATGTATGTACCTTGTTACTATGGCTGTGCGATTATCGTGTCTGTCTTTGATAATCGACCAGGCTGTTTCATAGTTTTCACCAATGGCGTGAAGGTGATTGATTAATTTTGCTGCTTGACCACCGGTGTATGTTTTTAAGTAATTAATCTTGTGTGTGTTTGTTAGTGCTTCGTTATTATGCACTAACTTATCGAAGACATCGTGAAATGACATCCATTTCATGTGCTCTCCGTTGAAGTGTGGTATCCCAATTTTTGGAAGTTTCACTTCGAACGTGTTTTCTTTGCCAGCTTTTGATTGTTCTAATGATGATTGGACTTCTATTACTGTTTGATCATACGATTGTGATATGTTATCGTAATGCCTCTCGGTGAAGTAATTTAATGTCTCCTCTTCATCATCGCAAGCCTCCAAATATATTGTTTCATTCAGATCGGTGATCTGATTCATCTGCCATTTGAATCAGGGACAGTTTTAGCGCATGTTGCGAACTTCCGTTTTTGAACATTTTTTGAGTGGCCTCTATTTTTTTCCACAGGTTCTCCATTTTAATACCTTGTTGTTTGAGGTACTTTTTAAACTGATCTCTGTTGGAGTCTTTCCCTTCAGGTGGCGGAAAGTTGAATGATTGTCCTTGTTGTTGTCCATCCGGAGTTTTTGGTGCACCACTGTTGAGTCGTTGGCGCATTTCCTCAATGAAGGTTTCGTATGCCTTTGCTATGTTTCTCCTGGATTCGAAGTATTGAAGACTTTGCTCGAGTTGCGGATTAGTTGATGATATAATTTGTTGGTCTGTGGTTTTGTATTCTTGGTACAGACTCTTTAATGCGGCAATTCTTTTCTCGAGATATCCTATGGTTTTTCGTTGTTCTCCATCTTTTTTGTAGTTTGTATGAAGCTGTTGAATTTTGTCTACTACCGCTTATTGTTGTTCTAATAACGCGTTCAGGCTCATTTTTGTGGTATAATTATTACTATAATTATACAGTTGCTTGTTAATGTTGTTGTTTCGTTATCAGCAGGTTCAATTTTTTCTCGAAGGACCAATGTTGCGATCCATAGGTCGCTGGTTCATATCCGGCTCGAAGGACCAATGTTGCGACTAGACAGCTTGCGGTTATGCTCGCATAAGCTACGTACTGTGAACATCGACTTTCAATTACAACTCTGCAATCGCCTACAAAGTCTATTTCAGAGAAGCTAATGTAGCGCAACGAGCACAACTACCACCAGCTACAACACTTACGATCTTTTTCGAAATTAGCCAAAGCGAACCGTTCGCACGAACGTACTATATATCCGTGTCGCTTCGTACTATGTGTTATCGAGAGGCTTGCCAACGTCTGAATTTACTGGAAAACGACTCACATTGGGCCTCAACACTCGCCGACGATGCCACTGTTTCTGCGCCGGCAAATCAAATTCGTACATTGTTCGCGATTATCATAGCGACGTGTCATCCATCGAATGCATTGGGATTGTGGAAGAAATATAAGGACGAGATGGCTTGCGACATTTTGCAACATGCATGCCAGCACCAATTCGTTCGATGTACGATGCATTTAATCGTGAATTGCATCGAGAGCAAGCGTGCGATCGAGATTCAATGAGCCAAATAGTACAAACGAATTACTCGATTCTGAATGAACAGAAAAAGAACTTGTACGACACATTGATGAACAGGCTTCCGGTGAAACAGGCAAAACTTTTCTGATTTCATTGCTTTTCGCCAGCATTCGTTCGAGATCTCAAATAGCGTTATCTGTTGCATCATCGGGAATTGCAGCCTCATTGCTGGACGGCCGCTAGACAGCACATTCTGCATTGAAGTTGTTGATGAATATCCACACGATAGACAAGCTAGTGTACTCAATTGCCAAGAACTTGGCAATGACCAAGGTATTGCAAGAATGGAAAATCATCATATGGGACGAGTGCACAATCGCACACAAAAAATCATTGGAAACGTTCAATCGAACGATGAAGAATTTAGGAAGTGACCCAAAACGTTTTGGTGGAGCGATGATTCTGCTGGCCTGCGATTTTCGTCAAAAGCTACCTGTAATTTCGAGATCGACAATTGCCGATAAACTCAACGCATGTCTGAAATCGTTGAGTTTGTGGCGCTATGTGAAGAAGTTGCAGTTGACCACGAACATGAGAGTCGCATAACAGAACGACTCATCAACTGCGGATTTTTCCAAACAACTGTTGACACTTGACAATGGTCAAATTCCTGTTGATTTGAGCGATTTTGACAGTGAAAAACAAGGATATTGTCAATTTGATTTACTTGATTCAAAACCAAATTGATGGGGAAATGCATTGTTACAAATTCGTTGACTGTGTGACCAATCAAGACGAGGCAACCAACTATTGGACTTTTTAGGGGAAAATCTGATATCGAAATTTGGATGAACTCATTCAGAGGAGCTACCGAACTTGGCTATATTGTTGACAACATATGTTCAAGCAATACTTTTTAGATATAGTTGATCTGAGTTTAGAGAGAGACATAACAATTAACAAATTAACAACAGATTTGTCAGTTTAACAATAAGCTTTGCACGGTGGCACGGTAAAAGGAAATAACAAAAATTTAATATAATATATGAAAAGGTTATAAATAGAAAACATTAAACAAGGTTTGATATAAAATGTCAACTTTAACCGTACAAATTTATGATCAAATTTTAAAACGATACGAAATGTATCCAAAACGCACAGAAAAAAATACTAAAAACCATCGGTCGTCTTTCCTCCTAATATTTCTATTTTTTATCCTTGCCATTTAAAATAATAACAATAACATTAATATGGAACGATAGTAATAATCGTAATATTAATAAAACTTAAATAAAATAAAAAGGATCAAAAACTTTTATGTTCGAAATTTAATTTTAAACTTTTTCGAAAAATTTTTATTAAAAAAAAAAAATTAAGAAAAGTGTATGGAATTCTAATGTCTGTTTGTATTTTGTATGTATGTACTATAGCTACGTATATATACTTAAAGGATATTTGTCTTTTCGTTTTGGTTTTTTTTTAATATATTTTTTAATGGAACTTAATATGTCATCTGCATTAGATTAACTTTATTTATTACAGTAATTTATGTTCGAAGTGCTTTTTACAATTTGATTATATTACAATCGGATCCATTCCATATAATCGTACCATCCTTCACATATGAGAATAGATACTCTACTTCTATTATCTACATGTGAGATTATTTGGAAATTCATTTTAAAATTGAATTTTTTTTTGCAAATATTTAATGGGATTGGGAATTTCCATGGATCATTCAAGCCATGTACGTGTGCGTTGAATAATGGGTAATATAATGGTAAGTGTGTGTGTGGTTTATTGGGTTAAATGTAAATTGGTTAATACAGGATAACATTAAATTTTGCAGTTTATTTATTTTATTTTAATTAGTCGTTCGAAATGATGATGTTCATGTCTTGGTTCATATTAGATATTAGCCTCGGGAATTATTTTTCTCGATTTCTCGAGAATTGCTGTTCAACTAAATAATAAAATTTAAATAAAGACCTTTCCAGTCATCGAAAGAAACAGTATGACAGTTTCACGATCGTCGAAAAGTTTCACTGACAGAAGAATTGGCGTCCTATGCTCGTTACAAAATTAATACAGATCGTTTTTATAACATTTAAGCGGATGTAATGTTTTTTGACTAAAACTGTTTTATCACCAACATTTGATTTCTCTACCACTAGGTTGCCGATCAGGATGAGTCTTTATATACAGGATTATGGTATAATTTTGGAGATCCTTGTGAGATTTGATGAACATTTATGTACTAAAAACACAGCTTTTATGAAGTTTTCAAATGTTTCAAAAAATATAGGAAATCACGATTTATGATGAAATTTTTTTAATCCTACAAGTCCCGGGGTGGTGCTCGAAAATGATAAATCGTACTGAATGTTACCCATAGAAGCACCGAAGCTTCAATAAATAATTAAACATAAATTTTCGAATAGCTTTATAATTTATTCAACAGATTTAGAAGAGTAGAACGATTTTTAGGTAGACATTCCTTTTACGTGGTGTGACACATAATTATTTCACACGTAAAATTAATGAACGTTATCTTTTTAATTTTCTCTATTACTATTGGCAAAGTCAATTAAATTTTGTTCAAGTTTTCAATTTTCTTTTTTGCAAATATTTCAATTTTTCCCATAAATGGCGTGTATAATAAAAACTTCTTTCTAAGTTAAGAATAATATATACGAGTACCATATACTAAAGAAACGAAGATGGACTTATCTATAATAGAATTGGGATTTAGTTCCAATTGATTTTCTTTGTTTTTTTTCCATTTTCCATCATCCCAAAGGAATTTATGTCTTATTTGTTTAGTTTAAAATTAAATATGTCTAATATTTGTGCATACATTTGCTTTGTGTATAATACTAAATTTCTTTTTACAGTATAGAATGTTTTTAATGTAATTATAGAATGCAATTTTTTTTAAAAATATAATTTAGAAAATGAATGACGAAAGGCAGTATTGATATATCCTTAAAAAACATTGGTGTGAGGCAAAAATTATAATAAACGCTTAAAAAAATATTTTAAAACATGGGTGCCCCCCGGTCTTATGGAGCCCCGATCTGAATTTACATTAATGTAAAAATAGTTAAAGAGGCTACAACACTTGCAATTCACTCACAAACTTATGTTACTATCCATATTTGAAAGTAATGGTTAATCCTGGGTGTATTTATCTGGTCAGTCTTCCATAATCGCATCAACTGTGGGCTTGTTTTACTTTGTACCTAAATAAATTCATCAATATTTTAATCAGAAAAGTATATTATACGATATCAGAATGACGGAGTTTGGTCTGAAAGTTCGGATCGAAGACATCCCGGAAGGTAAAATATACATTTGAAGATTCCAGAAAGCAGCTTCGGTCATAATTTAGGCACCATCTGCACAAAAGGCCATTTACACTTAACTTTTATCGTAAAAAAATGTCAAATGTCAATTTTGGTTTAGAAAACGGATGAGTTACACACCGAGCTTCTTGGTTAATTGGTTAGGAAAATATGGTTTCATTGTGCATGACCAAGCAGTTTTTCAGAATGGCCAATTATTCTGCAATCTCAATTCCTTCTTACAAATCAAATTTTATCGAATCGTTCAAAAAATTAAAAAATATTCATAAATGAAAAAGTCATATTAAGCAGAGTTATTTCCGAACGCCGCTGTCGATCCATGTCAATATATTTTGCTCCCCACCTGCATAAGTTATAATCAATTCATATGGTTAGTCACTTAAAAATTATAAATTACATGGTTCACTAGGATACAAATATAAGAACTCAAAACAATAAATTGAAATTTATTTCTATAATTTTAATGAATCCAATAATATCGCAGCCTCCAAAGAGATGCTTAATTTCATAATTCAGTCGAATCCGATATTTGTAGTTTGCAACCATAATTGTATCATACATGGATCGGATGACCTTTCTTTTGAATGAAGATAGTAATTAATTACTTTTCGAATTAATACCATTCTCTTATTTAAGACTAGTATTGAGTTTATTAAAATCGAAATTTACGGTACTATGTAACACAATACAAATTAAATTAAAAAAAAAAACGTCAATTTATTATTCAATTTATGACGCTTCTATAGGAAATAATACTATGGTATCACACAAACTGTATTAAAATAACAACAAAGTTAAATCAATTTCAACTCGAGTTTCGGAACTAGTACTCGTGGTATAAAGCATTCCACGTAATTTGATTGGTTTTGAGTTTGTTAGCGAGTATAGAACTATTTATTTCCGATGTTATGTAAGCGACTTTAATGCTATTTTGTCTTTTCATTTCTACCCGAATGGGTTAAACCCATTTGTGACCAATGTATCATTTCGAAAATATGCCCGACGATGTTGGAATTCTAACGTATGTACATATGTATCCACCCGAACTTAATAGTAATACAGATGAAGATTCGGGTGACGAAAAAGACGTTCTTGCCAAGCACCAATTACAGGATTGGGGGATTGAAAACAAAATCAAGGCAAGTGAAGAAAAAGAGACAATTCGTCAATTGCTAAAGTCCAGAATATAACAGCAATGAGAGCCGGGAAATGAAGAAGATTTTTGATTGTCGGCCAGAATGTTCAAATCAAATCTATGGAAAGGCACCAAAATTAATCCTTTAACATTGAGCGCGGAGTCAAGTCCTATTGAATTTTTGAACTATATTTTCCAAAAGAGTTTATCGAAACGGTGGTTTAGCATATACCACATATTTTGCAAATACGTGCACGCATTTTTGGGAGTGATGATTAACTCCGACTATAGTTCCTTACCTCATCGGCGGCTGTACTGGGCAAATGAGGAGATTGTCTGTAATAAACTCATTTCGAAATGGATGCGACGAAAGACGTCCGAAGAAGTGTTAACAAATATACATTTTTGTAATATAGATGCCATCAAAGAAAAGAATGATTGATTTGTCAAAGTGCGTCCGTTTATCGACCATTTAAACAATGTTCTTATAAAATACGAACCTATAGAAATATATGATTTCTTACTACGGACACCATCTTAGCAAGCAGCCAGCCGTTTGGGATATTGCTATCAACTCGATGTGTACCAAGGTCATAACTAGCAGCGTGATAGAACTTTAGGATTGGGGGAATCTGTGGTACTTAAGTTTGCCCAAAAACTGAAACAACAATTTCCAGAGACGACATTTTCATTTTACTTCAATAACTTTTCACTGGGCCAAATCTTATAAATGCACTCAACGGTATAAACTTTGTTGGAACGGGCACACTGCGGGAAAATAGGCTAAAACATGTTTTACAATGGCGAAGAGGAAAATTTTTAATAAGAAACCGAGAGGATCATATGAAAACTTTGTTGTTGTGGATAACGAAATGGTTTTGACAAGATAGAAAGACAACCAAACTATATCGTTGCTATCCATTTTTTTAGGAACGTTCTGTAGGTGGAACTGGAAGATATTCACAGTCAGAGCACAAAATATTGGATATATCACTACATTTGTTATAAAAATGTACAATCGCAACATGCGGGTGGCGTTGATTTGTTGGACCGTCACATCCCAAATTATCGGATGATCGATCATTCGAGGTAAAAAAATGTATATGCCTGTAATATTGTGGATGAGTACAACTTAAAACGTGATCAGTTGGAATTTCGATGGCAGCTAGCAAGAGCCCTTCTAATGCACTATGGAACATTATCTACTATAGGTAAAATAACTAAAAAAAAATTTTTTTTATCAAAAGGAGTGCATACTTGTGTGAATAGGGATCGAAGATTTTCACAGTCAATTGAATTGACTGGGTTTTGAAATTTAATTTTTTTATAAATATAAACTCAAGTTCCAGAAAACTGGTAATATGAATTATTAAACAAAGTGGTGAAACCAATTTAAAATGTTTATTTTAATAAAACTGAAAACGTGTTTTTTATGAATCTTTAACTTTGAATTGTTCCTAATATGAATAAAATAGTAAAACAAAATGTACATTTTTATTTCCGTATGCCCATTGTTGCGTTTTCGCAACACTCATTATCTTACATTCTAGAACAGCCACAGCACTTTTTATTTCAATTTATGTTTATTTGAACTAAAATTAATAGGAAACTATTGAAAAAAAAAAATGATTACTTAAACAAAAAATTTGGTTACAAATGGGCTAATTACGCTCTTCCTAAATCCTTTAGCAGTTATGTTGTTTGGAATATATCGTTCTATATGGGTCGTTTACACTACATGCCAATTTTTACAAGCTGATACTTTAGTATAGATTTTTCATTATTATAAGTAGAGGTAAACATAAACAAACATTTTGTATTCTTTGTAAAAATATTGTTGCCATGGTATTCCAATAAAACGCAAGATTAAATTCATATCCTGGCATTATAAATATGAATTGACTAAAACTTAAAAGTAGTACTAACAATATTACCAACAACAACAATAAAAAACAATAACCTAATGGCTTACCAAAAAAATAAAAAAAATGAAAGACTTACAGTAATAATAAAAGAAATAAATAAGAAATAACCAAAACCACTTTGTAACAGAAATGAGGAGTGAAATTACATTTATAAAGCAACGAGAAGTAATTTTGTTGTTGTGGCTGCTGTTTTTTTCTTATTTCGCTAATGGAAATTTAATGGCTTTGACTTGGTGGTTGGTGGTGGTTGCATAAAATATTAAAAAATATATATTATATGTTTTATTTTGTATATATGTATATGTATGTATATCTAGAGTCTTGGAATTGTTAAAAAAATAAAGAAACAGCATCATTCCTTGTTGCTTATTGTATACCGCAACGGCACAAAACTTCCTTTCCTTTTCGGGAAATAATCAGAATTTAATAAAATTATTTTTATTATTTGTTTTTGCTGTACAGAAGACATAAGAATATAAAAATTATACTCAACTACATATATACTCTGACAAGTACAATGTTGCCTATAATTTACTACAAATACGCGGGATTAATGTTTTATAAATAATTTAATTTTATTGCCTAACATCTGTTAATGTGAAATTTTTAGTAACCAATGTACTGCGTGTGCCCATATCTTATGATAAATGTGTGACGGTATTTGAAAAAGCCGAAACATCTTTTAAAACATCATTTTCAAATAATTCACCGAAAAGTATGATGTTGGGCAGATAGCTGGTGAAGTATATGGCACATCACAATATGGTAATCTTAATTACAATTTGGGTATCGTATAGCGTATCGTAGCAATATCATTCAAGTTGAAATAATCCTTAAATCCATTTCACTTTATGTTAAGCCATTATAAACTCAATCAATAAATATTCTCAATCAACCTACGTCTGCTCAAATAAAACAAAAGCAAATTCACCCTTAGTATTCACAAAAAAAATAACTATAAAATTTAATTAATTTTTATCTTAAGTAGATTTATAGTAAAGTAAAATATTTTTTTTTCAAAACTTAAAAACATTATTTTAATTTAACATAAAATACTTGAAATTAGAAAAAAAAATATTCAATTGAAATTTTATTTTATAATGATATCCTTTAAAATTTGAAAAATAAAAATGTAATTAATTTAATTTTGAATTTTAACCAAAAAAGTTTGAAATTTTCATTTCATGCTTTTTAAGTTGTTGCTTTAGTTGCATACATTTTGGAAAAATTACGGAAGCAGCACAACAACAATATATGAGCAAGAAAATATCTTGAAATGTTATTTAAGAGGAAAACTTAATTAAATATCCTTTTACTTATTTTACTACTTGTCATGGACATTCAAAATTTTTTGCAGCTTTTGTAGATTGTTCGGTTTTTTGTTCTGTTTCAATGAAATATTTACAACATGTTAGTAAAATAAATTTTTTACCATACGAGTATCGAATTTGTTAAAATTATATCGAAACATAACCAAACAAATTTTAAAATTGATTTATTTATTTTTATTTCTTCCTTTTCATTCTGCTAAGCATAGCCCAGTTCAGTTATTTATTTTAAGTATTCAGTCAGTATTTAACTGATAACGATCACATTTGAATGTTAGGTTATTATGCGGCTGTTTCCAAAGCAATTTTAAGGTTTTCTTAATTATACAAACACATTTTTATTAATCACTTATCATTACGGCAAATAGCGTAAAAAGTATATAATTATACAAAGAAATCTGTGAGATCATCAATTTTATTCAGGTAAATAATCTAAACTGTGTTTTTCAAGATGTTAATCTTGAACCACATTGGGTGTGCTTTACGTTGTATCCGCCACCCGCAAAAAACTTATGGCCCAGCTGATTAAAGTAATCCATGACCTTGTGGTTTTTTTTAGTTAAACAATTTCCGCCACTTCTTCCGTTGCTTACTGCTTTTTTTTAGTTAAAAGAAACGATTAATTGTCCAATGAATTTAATGTCCTTTGAAGGTCAATCAATACCCTCATTTTCATTCACGCGTATATCACCTGCACATTGCAAGCTTCATGTCAACCTGTACACTGACAAGGAAGGTGGGTCGGTGCTGAATTCTGTACTCCAACGGAGGGTCTTACTTACGTTATTAACATCACCGATCGTAATCGATGTGCTTTGTATGCTGTGGTTAGTTGCCATTCTCTTAAAATCATTCTACGTTTTAGATCAAGGTGAATAAAGCACCCTCTGTAATTTACCGTGTGATTTCTGAAATTTTGCCTGGAGCATGACGAACCAGACGCATTAAAAGATGAAAATCGATCTATAGAAATATGTCTAATATGGAATAATGTCTAATATTTGGAAATATGTCTAATATGGAAAAATGTCGTAAAATATGTCGCAATAATGCCATTGACATGTCACCTGTGATGATACAATGCTCCTGATGATCGGTATTTGATGCCATAATGGTACAAAGTTAGTAAGAAGAGAAAGCTTTTCTAAGTTGATTATTCCGGACTATTTTGCTATTTCATAGATTTTTCTGATGTTTTTCCAATACCAATCTTCCATTTCATTATTTCAACAGATCAGAATTAGCGATACCCAAAATCATAAGACATCTAAGCTTGCCCTCTTCACGAAACTCATTTAAGCCATTTTTATTGACATCATATTAATCCGCAGTGCATGACAAAACGAAAAGAAAAATAAGTTGCTTAGCCAACCGTTAGTTAGCTATAGTCACATAGTCTTCTATAGATGAAGGGTTATAGGACCTTAACCAATAAATATATGAAATAAAACCAGCATCTCCTGTGTGCTCATATGGACTGTAGTTGTGGCGACGCTACAGTTATAGTTGTATCCTCTTTCTTGTAACGTTAGAGTTTTAAATTGGAAAATCGTTTTGCAATTGTTAGCAGATATCATTACCATGGAGGTCCATGTGTCTCGTACTTCTCGTGAAGAAGCAATGCGTAAAGATAAAAGCAGGCTATTGCAGCAGTTCGTAATCTGGCACGACGGAGAATAAATTAAGATCCGGTTGTTATACTAGTCTAATTGAATTATTCAAACTTTAAGGCTATAAAATACTAAAATTATGTAGCCTGAAAATATTTATATTTAAACCTCTGTTGACAAGGTAATTATTACTTTTGTTAATAGTAAAATCAGTTAAAAACTATCCCGATTTAAATTAAAATAAAATATAAAAAACTGTAACCCAAATTCTAATCCAAATATATAAATACAATTGGCGTTAAACAATATAAATAAAATTGCAGACCAAGGCTGTGTATTAAAATTACACATTCCATAAATTTAAATCCTCTAATTGGATTATGTTTTCTACCCATTTTTCTATTTTTCGTATTATAATTAACACTACCAATGGCCATTGTTATATTCATTGGCCATTTTATTGTGGTCAACAAATTTAATTTAATAAATTGTTATGGGTTTTTGGTCGTTGCTGCTCCGCAACTATTGTTGCTGTTAATTTTATGTAGCTTCTGTATAAATGTGCTTATCTAAAATATCTAATAAAATAATTAAAATTAATTTATATTATTTCATTAAACATGGATTTATTTATTTATTTATTTTCATTTTGAGCTAAATTTAATTAATTATAATAATCCAAATGGATTTTTACGATATTATACACATTTTACATATAGATACGTGTGTATTTTCTGTATACATACATACGAGTAATAGTAGTGGGTATCTGAGAATCGCTCACAAAATTGGCTATGTGCGGTAATTGTGGTGGGTATGACATACACTTGTATTTTATACGGGAATAAAGAAAAAATTAATTAATAGTTTTATTCAGTTAGTTTTATCTGTATAAGTTTAGTTAAAGAAAATAAACTTGTTTTTATGCTACCATAGTTTTAGGGGTGAAGATGTTGTTACACAGGTAATAATTCTTACACGAAACTCTAGGCAACATACAGGGCTAGGGCCTTGTTAAAAAAACCGCTTTGATATAATCTGTAGGCAATAAATCAAAATTCAATTATTCAATCCATTAATTTTGTTATATACCTTCACAAACTTAACGATCAATTGTTAACTAAAATTATAAATACAGGGTTTGTACCAGTAACGAGTCCAATCATCGGCCTTTTTCCAAGATTCCCGTGCCTCTACAAATTTCACCAGAATAAACATATTTAAGCCAATAAATATATTTTTATAACTCGATTTTTATGCTTACACCATTCCCGAGCAAAACAAAAAATATTAAATTTATGGCGATTTTATAGGAAGAAAATTACAATTTTCGTCTTATTTTCCTCATTTTATAAGGACGTTATCCCATAAAAGTATAAAAAAACAAAAACATATAAATTGAAGAAAAATTGGTTGTAAATTTTGAAATATTTTTTGTAGTAGCTGAGCTGTTATAAATTTTTTTATTATTTAATTTATTTAGAAAATGTAAACGTAAAATAAAATTAAAAGAAAAAAGGTTTTCCGAACCAGGTTGAACTAAACTAAAATAATTTTTGTATTATAAATCAGAATATTTCATTTAAGAGTTTTGCATTTAAATAAAAAAAACAAATATCAGTTAAATACACTTGTGTAATTCACATAATAAATTTATTTTACACGCAACCTAATCTTTTTTGGAAAATTTTTAATTTTTCGCAAACTAAAAAAATAAATTATATGAAAGTCGCGTATGAAAATATTTTCTAAATCAATGATAAGAGGTATGATGTTTTAGCGTATGAATTACAATTATTAATTAGTTTTGGTGCAAATCTGTTTTCCATCAGCAATGTAAAAGTTAATTCAATGAAAAGGTGGTTTAGTGGTATACATATAGTAGAGAAAATTAAATGGAAAATTATTTTTCTTTTGGTCAACACTACAACTAACAGACGAAGTAAAAAAATATATACGAAGAAAATTAAATAAAGAGTTTTCATTTTGTTTTCAGATCATTTAATTAAATCTTTAAAAATACAAGATAATATTTTTTTTTTTAAATAAGAAAATTATAATTAAAAACATAGAATGAACCGAATGAATGAATAAGAAAATGTATTGTAGAAAGCAATTAAATGCAATTTTCAATTTTCTGTTTTATTTTATCAGTTTTTCGTCTCCTTCATTTCTTATTGTTCTAAAGAAATATGGAAATTAGATAGAAATGATAACAAAAATCTTTTATTTCCTTTTAATAAATGAAGAGATATTTTTATTCTGGTATTTTGAACATTATTAGGAAATGTTTTTGATAGTGTTGCTGTTCTGAAAATTTCTATAGTTACAGAGTTATTTGTAATAGTTGTATAAATAATTGTAGTAATTTAACTCGACTAAATATTTAGAAAATCTAGAAGAATCTCAACAATCAATCTTTATCCGATAAGATCAATGATTTGAAAAACATCACTTATCTCTTCAGCCCACAACAACTGACGTTGTATTATGTACATACATGGGAATATTTGTCTATATATGTAACACAATGCCTTGTAGAGGTAGTACTACATAATTAGCCTAGCTATATTTAGTATTTTACAATTACTGGTTGTTTTTTGAAGTCAACAACATTTTGAACAAGTATAAACAGAACTGTATGGTTGAAACCTCTAAAGTATGGAGAGTATGGCTTGCTATTGGTTTTTGGTGTCCCATTATTTTCTGCTAGAATGTAATGAACTAACCTACCGCTTTCGCATACAAAAATCCCTTCTTCATGGATGTTGTGCTCATTTAGAAACACAAATTCGATAATCCCGAATGCAGATAAGCAAATTTAAAAGTAAAGCAGCACCGTTCTTCTCCAGATTATTGTTGGATTTAAGAAAAGCTGTGAAAATTGGCCCTAAAAATAATTGTATACTTTTATTGTTACATATTCCTCGAGTTAAATTTGCTGAGTCAAAATTCTTATTATACCTCGTAAATATCTTTTATTCGCCACACTAATACAATACAATTAAATAAATAATGAATTTCACTTTTATTTGAAAACGCAAATAATTTAACAAAAAATGAAAATTTTAAATTAACATCATTTCGCTTCTGTTTATAATATTTCAGATACATACATATATAAAATTATAAGCATTACAATGACATTACAAGCCGCTCAAAACGATTTTTATATACCCATAAAGTGACTTGTTTATGGCATTGTAATTCAGATCATCATTAACTCCATGATATATCAAATAAACATTATGTGGTAGTTTGTGATGGTCTTCTGATGATGAATGAGAGGAAAAACTCGCGGAAAATTTTTATTTAACAATTTGTATATTTCCGTTACTACTGTGCTTTTGTTTTTGAACGAAGATTAATTTCAAGAAGATAATAGTCTTTTGTATTGGATTTAATAGTTTTATGCTGCAGAACAGCAGCATTCTATTCTTATCTTAATTGTATTGTTCTCTATGGTACAAGAATATGATTCGGGTTTTTTTAAAGGAATGCAAGGAACATATAAAAGGAGTAATATTTCATTGTATATTAGCCGGACGATTATAAATGCATAATATTTTCAATTGGCTTTATGTCACAAGCACGAGTTTTATTTGTTTATTATTTAACTGGAGAATATATAGGTATCGTAAATTTATACATATTATACTGACCTAGTTTGAGTAGTACATTTGTTAAAATTTATCTAACATTATAAATAATTGTAGATTTCTTATCAAAATTACATAAAATATTTTTCGTCTTATCATTACTTGTATAAAATGTAAATGATTTACGTACTATTAAATTAAAATCAGAACAATTAGAAGAAGCGACAACAATAAGGATTCACTGCTGTTCATGTCGTCTGCTTTAACAAAATGAAACCACGGATCGTATTGAAAACAGTACAATGACATACAAAAGTTACATTGAAACGGATTTTCCACCAACAATTTTATCATATAGTCAAGAGAACAGGAAAACATACACAGGAATAACCATTAAAAGGAAAAGATATAGAGGCAAATTCGTACATTCAATTAAGCTAATCGACTGGAAATTTAATTCAGTTATATTAATTCAATTAAAATTAACACAAACTCTGTGTAGAATCGTTTTATAGTTTTCGATTCATTTTTGGGTTGTTATTTTGTCATGTGATATGAGTTTTGTATATCGTTGGTGGGGTGAAGAGGAGTATGAGCTGAAGAATTTTATTTCACTTTTTATTTAATATAGCCCTTGGCATTTATTTTTGTGTAGGAAGAATAAACAATTATTTTGCACACAATCTAATTGTAAAGTTGTATAAATATAATTTAGTGTTCGATAATTTAGTGTTTAAACTCGAAATTGTATAAAATAAACAAACCTTGCAAATTGAGTTAAATGTCTGTACCACAACTCTTTATTTCGTTATTCCAGTTTAACGAGAAACTTATCAAAAATAGAGGTGTGTATGTGTTGTGGCCAACATCCGACTATTGTTTACGACAAATGAACAAGATCTCGAATACACCACGTTTAGTGTCTAAATTGAAACCTAACCGATTATGGATAAAAATTGTCTTGTATAATAAAAAAATCATTATTCATGCTCAAATTTCAGAAAACGAACACGGTCAACTCTTGAAAAAAAATGAATCATCACTGCATAATTTGAAAAAACCCCCACGTAAGCTGCTACTTCCGGTATACAAATGTCCACCAGATTTTAAAAGCTTTGGTATGACGTTTGATTCAGATTATACATTCTGCCTGGACTATAGAGATGCCAAATTTTGGTGAAATAAAGTTTTTTTTTGATACAAATTCGTCTTTTCCGGTAAAAAATTATCTTAATAAATTTGGGTTGAAACTTAATATACAATTTTTTGTTTTAATCATTTTTTCATCTTATAAATTTCGGACTTACACGATAAGTATAGCAGAAAACAACCCCATTTGTTTATTGATTATTTTTCCGACCTCTAAAAAGGGTTAAAAACAATGATTCACACCGAAGGTTCGGCAAAATTTGTTGTTTTTCCATTTTGTATTTATTCATTAGTTCGCTACTTACACATCCAGTTATCTAGTGCGTTTTTGGTGTTTTGATTTGGTAAATTTAGTGATAATATTTCAATATGCCGAAAAAAAAGAGTTAAGTTTAGAACAACGCATGCAGATACAGCTTCTGCTTGAGCAAGGGAAATCACCAGTAGAGATTCCTAAAACTGTGACACGTTTACGCCGATCTGTGCAATGTATTATTGGGCGATTTTCCAGTGGATCACATAGTAATAGGTACAGAACCGCGCGCAAACACAGCATCACATACCGTACGTTAGTGAGGGATGCTTTAAAAAAGTCGGAAACAAATTTCTTCAGACCTCGCTTCTGAGTTATCAGTAGAAATTAAGAAACTAATTTTCACTCGCACCACTCGCAGCAGGCTTCAGGAAGCTCATCTGAAACGCTGTAAAGCCAGGAAGAAACCATGGCTCTCCGAAAATTCAAGAAGGCTCCTTATAAATGGCCCTGAAATACCAAAGTTTCACCGAAGAAAATTGGTCTAATATCGTGTGGTCAGACGAATCAAACTTTGAATTAAGTTGACAATTTTATGCTCTAATATAATATTAAATAATATGATTTTAAAATAAAATTCATTGATACAAATATTTTAGTTTTCCGAACTTGCTATAACATTTTCTTTATTTCAGGTTTTTAGCACACCTGGTGTGCCTTTTGTGCGTGACCGAGTAGGTGAGGCTTTTAGTCCAGAGTGTGTTTGTTACCAAGCGTAGAATATGGCGGAGGCAGCATAGGGGTCTGAGGCTGCATGACTAACTCTGGAGTTGGTGAAATGTTCGTGTGTGAGGGCCACGTGAACTCTTCAAAATACATAAACGTCCTAGTATCTGCGTTGCTGCCCTCATTTTTAACACTTTTTGGTGATACAAACATAGATAGCGTTAAATTCCAGCATAATATCGTGCCATGTCACAAATCTGCCGTCACAATGGCATGGTTTTGTGAAAATGGCATTGAGGTTCTGGAGTGGCCTGTCCAGTCCCCGGACCTGAACCGTTTAGAACATTTATGTAATTTATTAAAACGCAAGTCGGGCGCCACACAATAAATAACAAAGAAGGCCTAAAATGCTGTCTCCACCAAGAATGAAGCGCTATTCGTCTTGCAGAATGTAAAAAACTTCTAAGCTCTCTATCCAAAAGAATTTCTGCCGTAATTAAGGCAAAGGGTGGACTCACAAAATATTAATTTTATATAAATAAATAGTAATGTGAACCTAGAAAAATTTATTTTAAATTAATACTCCCAAAGTTGTAAGATAATATGGGTGCTCAATACTTTTGGCCAAGGCTGTATGTCTAAATATGTCTAGATTGAGGAATTGTTCATTAAGTTTTAGCCGTTGAGTTTTGATTTTGCGTAGTATATATGTCTAATAACTTGAAGTAGATGCGAATGCACCTATAGCTATATTAGCACTATTTTTTTATTTCTCTAGACGTTTGGTATTTCGTGATTCTACGTTTTGTATTTCATGATTCTTCTTCTTTTTGTGGTTTATTCCATCTTATTCTCACGCCGCTGAGTTTCAGCCGTCTACCCTATAACCGTACAATGCCTCTTTTGCTATGTTTTGTAATGCGGCTTTTTAGTTGGCTTTCAATAGAAGTGTTCGAAAGTGTAATGATTTTAACAATGTAACACGTTTTTGGCATCTACTAGTCACTAAATCGAAGTCTGTTAAAGCAACATGACTGTGTTCTTGAATTGATACGTATTGATGAAAATTTTAAATAAGCGTTAATTCGAAAACTCGTATGTGTATTTTCAAGCTAGTAGTAAATGAACGATGAGAGCCAAAATTAATATTCACGATTTTTTTCGAGTACTCCATTATACTTCATAGACAGCTTACAGACCTTAGTGAGGTAGGCTAGAAATACTAAAGGATTTCATAATATGGTTGTTTTAATCAAGGCGCTTTCACGTTTGCATTCATTATTTTAGTTGTTCATTCCGCGTTTAATCAATTTTGTTTTGATGATTTCATAGTTAATGACAAATTGTCGGAACGACTTGCTACCATCTCGTCCGCAATTATTAAATTATTTGACAAATTTCCTGCCCTTATACATAATGAAATGTGAAAATTTCATTTCATTTCAAAATTTCTTTCGTTTTTCAAATTTCAATGAAACAAAATTTTTTCTTGAAAGATAAGAAGCTAAGTAGCTACTAAGTAGCTTTTTTAACTGATATTTTGCCGTGTTTTTCGCACATTGTTCATTCAGCCAAAAAAGTAAAGTTAATCCAACTTAATGGAAAAAACTCCGAATAAAAAATAACGTCATTTTGACGATCATGGATTGGTTTAAAATATATATTTTGCGACAGATTGTCGGAACAATGTCGGTCAAATAAGTAAAATTTAAACTCAGCCAATTACAATTCAAATCAAATGTCCTTATACTTAGTATTGAATTGGCGATTAAACCAAGTTATTTGATTTCAATTCGATTACATATCTAATCTAATAGATTTCAGTAATTTCTTCACTATTACGAACTATTATTAGAGTAGTTTTTGTTTTCGTTGCTATACTCGGCTAAATACTTATGTATGTTGAAAGAATATTTTTTTTTCAATCTTATATATTAATACGCTTAATTTTTAGTTTGTGCTCCCTTTTTAACCAATTTCCTGTGCGCGTATCTTAATGAAACATAAATCAGGTGAAAGGTATTTTTTCATAGATGTGCAGAATATATGTTTTATTAAGGTACGTGTACGGGAAATAGGTGTTAACGCCAAGAAACATTTTTCCTATACTGTGCATCTAATAAATTCATCACGACGCCAGAATGTCATGACAAAATATGTTTGAATTGAACCACTGATCTATATTACATGGATACGACATGGATGTCAGAAACCATATAAAACAACTGCAAAAAATGGGAGCACTTTTTTTATAGTCATATCGCTCGTTTATATACACCTCTTGCTTTAAAAAAATATTTCCGAAAGATAGGACCATATCGAGGATAGATTTAATTTCGAAAATTTCTGAAATTGGTTTTTTATTATTATAGTCAATGAACAAACAATAATATTCAAATGATTTAAATTATAAATCACATTTTGTTCATTAAATTCATGTGGTATCGTTTTTGTATGCAAATTTCTTTTTGCGATTGCCCTTGATATTTTAAATGCACACCTGCAAATATTTCGAATAAAACAAAGAGTTTGTGTCGTCAAAACGTCAAACGTCAAAAACTCATAGGAACCAGTTTTCTGTTTACATTATTTGATTTTCGAAAATTCGGAATTTAAGAAAAAAAAGAAAAATTTTCTGTCTCTGTCACAAACGTAGAACTATTTTTTTACTACCATATAGTTTTTGTCAAGTCGTATCCATGTATATAGATCAGTGAATTGAACCGTCATTACACCGTGACAATAGCTGTATTTTGTTGAGAATTAAAATATTAGAGGCCAGTTTTGGAATTAGCCAAGTTGGTTTCTAAATTTGTCATAACGGAAAAAAAATTTCATCATAGTTAGCTTCTTTTTCAGTAGTAATTATGATTCTTATCTAAACCTTCAATTTTTTTGATTTGTATTATTCAAACCCGAATTTTATTACTTCTGATAAATTCGCCAACTATGATGAACAATTTCCTTTTACTATGATAATTTAGAATACAAACAATGCTTATTCCAAAACTGGACTCTAATATTTTATTTCTCAACAAAATACAGCTAATACAGAACAAAACAGAAAACATAAAATGATTTTACATACATACAAACATTTTGGTGTTCTGTCAGTGTAAAAATACAATTTTATCATGGCACTCTATCATCATGACAAAATTTTGCGAGTGAAGATTGACCATAGTACTTACACAAACATAATATCTATGGAAAGTTTGGAATAATCATTTTCGTCCGATTTCAGGTGAAAGTCATTGGATCTCTTAATTTATGCGAAAGGTTAAGTGGGAAGTTTCGTCCCGATATGCGGTTGATTTGTGTCCCAGTATATTTCGTAACTGGATAATTTATTAAGCTCTTAATTAAAGCTCATGCTTGAACTAGCGTGACGTGTTTCTGCTTTTTGTGTGGTGGTTAATCGACTATCGACTATATAATCTACATAAGTACATTAGTTTAGTACGTCACAATTATTCATATACAAATGAAAATAACACACAATTACAGCAGTCCTTTTGTACATTTCTTATTAAATATTTAGATTAAAGTTGCGCGCTACGGCAATTGTGTGCTTTTCCTTCTTGAGATTTTAATATTTGGAAATGGCGCGTTTCGACAACATGTATGCGAGTGCAAATGAAGACCTGTCAGCAAAGGTCTTTTACGTTGACGCTCCCGACGGGTGTGGCAAGACATTTGTATTGCAATCACTCATTGCATTTGCCAAGGGGCGTGGCTTGGAGTCCATTTGGTCCGTCTTCACAGGATTCGCCACGAGCTTGATGGGAGGTGGACGTACGCTATATAACATTTTCAAACTGCCGATTCCAATATTTCCAACATTTTCAAACGCCGGTTCATCAATGAAGCCAAACTCCTCTCACGCTACCAAGTTGAAAAGCGCGCGACTCATCATGATAGATGAGGCCAGCATCATGCCAGGGGCCGCGTTCATAATCAAAGACAGACATGTAATCGATTTCGTGTATGGTGACATCAACACAACACTAGCCGAGGGCACCATAGAGGAGCGCGCCACCCTTGCACCCACGAATGATCATTGTGCGCTAATTAATCAGCAGGTGCTTGACCTCCTGCCCGGCGGACAAGAAGTCAAACTTAGTGTTGATAAAGTTGAGAGTGACGACATGAATGAGGAACTCGGCCTACATGTCGAGGTTCTCAACAAGAAAGGATCCGGACTTCCGCGCCAAGCCATCCCGCTAAAGGTAAACGAGTTCGTTCTTTTGATGGAGAATTTAAACACTAGCAAAGGTCTTATCAATGGAACAAGCATACGAGTCGCAAAAATAAACCGTTACAGTCTGGAATGTGATTTGCTGACTGGTTTCTCAAAAGGCGAGCGCGTTCTCTTGCCACGCATAAAGCTCTCACCCTCGGAAGGCACCTTCTCATTTAAAATGTCTCGCCTCCAATTTCCCGTCCAGCTCGCGTTCGCCATAACCATCAACAAGAGTTAGGGTCAAAGCTTGAAGAAGGTAGAAGTGTACTTTCGGGCCTCCGTATTTACACACTGTATGTGGCCTTTTCACGATGCCGCTCATTTGACGGACTCAAGGTGTTTATGGTTGAGACAAGCGATCAATCAGCTGATCGGGACGGGCGCATCACAACAAAGAATGTTGTTTTGTAGAGATTCTACGCATGTAAATTCATATTTTATTATCCTTTTGTACATTTCTTATTAAATATTTAATAGCGTATATGAATTTACTTTATTTTTAATAAAAGTTCACCAAATTTACATCTTAATAAATCTTCTTAATCATTTCTTAATCAAAAATATAATAAAATGTAATCACGTGACTGATTATTCAGTCACAGGCCCGCTAGTTTAAATGAATTTATGATTTTCTAGATTTTCCTTCAATTTGCCTCTTTATTTTATTTTATTTTATTAAATAATAAATATGAAAATTTTCGAACGAATGTATATAAATTTTCCTTTTGCACAAGTCGAATATATACATACATACGTACATACTGATATCGCAGTAGCAAAAAATAATAATAATATATTTTATTTTCTTGTACTTGAGATTACATTTTTTTTTCTTCAGTAATAAATGAATGAAAAAGTGGAAAATTTATATGGAAAAAGAATGAAAAATTATAAAGATACAACATAGTATAAAAAATATTTAAGTGATTGTAATACTGTTATTTATGTCAATATAACAAGAAGAATAAGATTTCTTTCAAAACAAATATAAAATAAGGGAAATGGAAAACCAGGGAATTTTCATATCAAAGTGAAATCGGTGTGAGATATGAAAATTATTTATATTATTTATGTATTAAGTGTATGTTTTTTGTATGCCCGTGAGTCGATCCGTGGAATGAAATTGAAATTTTATAACCCATATATATTATGATTGCAATCAGACATTCATTTTATTGCCCCTATACCTTATTCTTATAGTCCAACATGGGCCAATTATATTACGAAAACTAACCACATCTGCGGATTTGATAGATGATATTAATTACGAGTATCATATTCTATAAAGAAATGTAAATTATTCATTCCCATTTTGACTAAAGAAAATTTATCTAAAATTTATTTAATATCAACTGAAAACACAAAATTGGAAAACCAAATCAAGTGTGAAAATTCAATTTGAAAAATCGGCAAAATCAAAATAAAATTAAATAAAATAATCAGAGAGCAATGAATTGTGTTCAAAAATAACAACCAACAACAAATTGATGCAATGAAAAACAGAACGGAAACCAGATTTTTCCAACCAAAATAAGTTAGAATAAAATAATGATAGGCATTTGTTTTAAGGCGTTCAAGGAAATTGAACAAGCAACTTTTGTTATTGTTCATAAAAATATTATGTTAGCAAGGATAAGGAGAAAATTAATTAAAATTGTATTTTCGAATTTGACATACAATGAACGAGAGGTACCACAATATAAAGAAACGAAAGACTTACTCAAACATTTTTAATTTAAAAAGTGAAAAATATCTCTCATCCGATTGTGTGAGTCAAAATTTTTGGATATGCTGATGATATTATATAATGTTACTTGGTCGAAGACCTAGCGATATCACTGGAGCTATCATACTACTCGCTGCGCTAGAAGTAGCCAGGAGCATATGCACGTCAATTCTCGGAATCGGAGACCATAATTTCCATTTGCTGCCGGACATGGAGTTTTATATACCTCCAATAAAGGTACAAGCTCGCTTTTTATAAAGCACTCATAATACTTGTTTCTAACGACTGTAGAATGTTATATACTTTTGAATGGAAGACCTCGAACAAGGCTTCGCACTTTATGTACCTATGTGCTTTAAACCACCAAATACTCACCCTCATTGGTTTGATGATAGATTAGTTAACTTAAAAAATCACAAGTCGAAAGCTTACGCCAAAATGTTGAAAAGCGGGTTAAAAGCGGACAGAACTACGTTTCTACAACATAGCAATGAATTTAAAATTTATTTCAAATCAAAATACAGGTCGTATCTTGATCAAATTCAAGGCAAAATCAAAGTAAATCCAAAACAATTTTGGAAATACTTTAGGAATAAACGCGAAATTGAAGGATACCCTGCTAATTTGACCTACAACAGTACCTGCTCTTCAAACGCCATTTTTTCAAAAAAAAAAAAAAAAAAAAAATATCTAACATGGTCGCTTTGTTTTTCAATCAGTCTATAGACCAAGCGTTACTAGTGGATTGTATGAATAACCTAGCAACAACAACATATCAATAATTCCTCCTATTATTTTTGAGGACAACATTTTATCGGCTTTAAGGGGGTTTGGAGATGGCTGCGGTCTTGACAGCATACTTGTATGTTATCTATTCAATCATTCCTTAAGCACCGGCGTGTTTCTGGAAAAATGGAAAATTCAAAAATTATTCCAATTTTTAAATCGGGTTAACGTGATGATATCACATGCTACAGATGGAATATCAACTGCATCATCAATTCCGAAATTATTTGAGCTAGTTGCATAATAACAGCTTTATATCCACAATTGCTCGTCATATATCAATAAACCAGCATGGGTTTATGCCTGACAGATCCACATCGACTAATCTGGTTGAATTCACCAGTAAACTAATTAACGAGAAAAAAAACACCGTCAAGTTGATGTAGAATACACGGATTTTAATAAAGCATCTGATTCTATCTGTCATCAAAGCACTCCACAGTTTATTCGATTTTGGGTTTTCTCTCGATTACATAAATTGGTTTATGTCATATCTATCAAATCGGCGACAATTTGTAATAATGGGAAATGAGAATTCAAACGTTATTAAAGTAAAATTTGGTGTTCCGCAAGGATCACACCTCGGGTCTTGAATTTTTATAGTTTTTATAGAATGAATATCTGAGATAATCAAAAACTCAAACGTGCTCATATTTGCAGATGATGTGAAAATTTTTCGTACTAATGGAAATGTTAGATACGGAGAAACTTCAAGAAGACTTAGATAGATTAAGTAAGTGGTGTGATCGAAACTCCATATACTTATGTCTCTCCATCCGTAAATGAAATCCGGTAATTATGTCATACAAACTCAACAACGAATTATTGCAAAGAGTCAATGAGATTATAGACTTAGGTGTTACATTTGCCGAAAAGCCAGTTTCAATAGGCATATTGAAAATTGTATTGCGAAAGCGAATGCCATGTTTGAATTTGTTAAAAGATGGACAAGTAAATTTAAGGATATTCAAACCTTATGTTCACTGTATTTCGCTTATGTTCAATTTCAACTGGAATACGCTGTAACGGTCTGGAATCCATACTATGCTGTACACATAAAAAGAATTGAAAGCATTCAAAAGAAGTTCCTGATTTTTTTGTTAAAGAAAAGTGACTGGGATTACGACCACAACTTACCATTCCATGAAAATGTGGCTCGCTTACCTCCATACCCAACAAGATACACGGATTATAAATATGCACGCTTGAAAATAGACGACTTCTATTGGGCACGGCTTTTATTGGTAACGTTTTGCTTGGTCACGTTGATTCAGCTTACATGTTGCAAAACATATCAATTCACGTGCCATGCACACCATTTCGAAACCATGAAATTTTAGCACTTGAACACCATTCTACATGGAGGAAAGTCCCCCATTAATAGGATGTCCAAATCATTCAACATAATCGACGATCTATTTGACTTTAACTTATCAAATGACAGCTTTAAAAATATCCTGAAGAACTACTTTTTAAATTTTTAATTGTTAAACCAAAATTTGGTTTATATTTTTTTTTTGTTTTAAAGTTTTTTGTTTGAATTTTCTGTTTTAATATAATTTTTGTTTAGCTATTATAAATAATCTGAAATCATACATGTATATTACAAAGTAGATTTCTTTAAATAAATAAACAAATTTGTTTCAACTTTAGTCCAATTAAAATTATACGCAAAACGAATATTAGATTGGTATGAATTACAAGATAAAGCATCTTATCAAATTCAATCGTTTTAGATGGCTGAGCACGTCTTAATGTTCCCATAACAACGTATGATTAATAAAGTAGTCCATCAACAACCAGCCGGTGTTCGTCGTTGAGGAAGACCCCGACTGTGCCGACATGACAACATCAAACAAGACCTACGAATAATAGGATATCGAACCTGGAGGCAGAGATCAGGATCGAGGGAGATGAGCGACCACAGTGCGGGCGGCAAAATCCCCTTATGCTTGTTATAATGCGAAACAATATTGAAACGGTTAAAATATTTTGAACCTACCATCGAAAACAATTATCCTTTCTGTTAAATTACCTGCTGGACCGGACTACTATGAAATCCTAAAAAAGATGTTTTTCGGTTTCAATTTCCCGATTGCTAAAACATTGGGTAAAAGATCCAGCTAAAACATCCAGCCTATGTAATGGAAATTATTAGTGAAATTGACATCAAATTATTTCTTGTTTAGCAATACATCATGATATTATAAAAACAACTATTCGAATTTGATAGTTTCGCAAAAGTTGCGTAATGAAATATTTCCAAATCGTTTATTCTATGCATAACCAGACACCCGTGACCTTCTTAAAACAGCTATCATATTTTTTGGTGTTTTTGTTAAAAATGACATCATGTATCATCATCATGTATGAAAAATAATCAATTTCAGAATAAAATATAATTGAGCCTCAAATGGTAAATTTTGTGTTGTTAAATAAACTTAAATATCACAACACCTTACGGAGTTGAAGGCAGTTTGCACAGCCATCGTGACTAATATAATGCACCTTGAAATTTCCGATAGTGCCTTAGGTGAAAGATTGTTAGTGTTACCCATTGCATAAATTATTAATTCTTGCTTGTTTCATTTTGGAATTTTCAATTCCACCTCGTTTATTACTCGTAATCGGGAAATTTTTATTTTTTGTTTAAAGAGTATAATTTTTAAATTCACATAAGTTTATGCAACAGCAACCACTTATTTATTATTTTCCATCTTCAAAGTCAGATTAGACTCGGGTGAAGGTGATGTTTGTAAAAATAATCGTCAGGTATTTTGCTTGGTCCTTTGTTTGATTTGCTTTTCAATGTTTGGATTGTGCTCTAAAATTCTTGATCTGAGAAAAATGGGAAACCATGTTCTCTGAGTGGCTGGGAAAGACGGTTCTTACGGTTTTGTCCACATTGTCCATCACACTTGACGGATTTTGAGCTCCGAGCTTCTTTCTGACTAGCTTGCGACCAAAATTCTTTGGCTTAACCATACGAGCCGTTTATTTTGAATGTGGCATAATTGACTTTTTCCACAAATCATTAACTTGACTAAAATTAGTTACAATTTAGCGGTTTCTTTTCATTTAAAAAAAAATTGAAAATATGACAGTGATATTGATTAGAAATTATTTTAAAATGAAGAGATACCTCTAAATTGTAACTAATTTTAGCATTAACTTGATTTTTGAAAAAAGTCAATTATGCCACTTTCAAAATAAATGGCTCAAAACTTTAAGTTTAGTATTTATCGTGATATATTTTATCGCAAGTCCCCATTATTATATTTAAGTATAGTATGTCGTTGATAATTTATTTTGACAATTTGTTTTGTAGGAAGTGTTTATTCGGTCCATCATGGATTATATCTCTTATGATGTGCAATATAATTTTGTAATCTGAGCTCGTCTTATTTTAGTAAGAAGAAACTAAGCAGCTTTCTCAATCGCCAGTTGCTGTAAAAGACGGTCGTCAGATTTGCTTCAGTTCCTATTGGGGTGTATTATTTTTAGCATAAACGATTCCTGGCCGCCTAAAATGCCTCTCAATATATATCGCATTTATCGAATCCGGGGATGTGAGTTAGGCGTGCTTGGTTGATTCCATTTTTAGTGCAAAGCAAGCAGCATTCTTTTCAAGAGTAAATTTGCTTGGTGGTCTTTGTTTATTTATTAGTTTCTTGGCAATCCCTTTCCTGCAACACAACTACGATAATCTTGTGTTCTCTCTAGCTGGGAAATATGCTTATTTTAGCTCATCCTCAACTTCGGTTATCTCTCTTTAGCAATCAAAGTCTAGAATTTTTACAATGACTCTATCGCAAAAGGTCTGCATTGTAGATCCCTCTCCTAGGGTGCCTCTCAGAGCTTCACGGTAGCGGCATCTTGTTTTTCTATGGGAAAGCCTTCTCTTACATTGTCACAATGCCTTATTGTCATGCATTTCAAAATAAAATTCAATCGAGCATCATTTGCTACATTTTATAAAGATGAATCTTAAGGTTCCTATTTTAATCACACATACTCACGAAAATAATGTAATCAGAAAATATTAATTGAAATTACACACAATAAAATCAACGAAAAATAAATGAAATAAAATTTATAAATAATAGCAATAATAATAATAATTCAAATTATTGGCTTCTATTAATTTTCACAATTTCCACAAATAAAAAAAGTTAATTACATTTCAGAAACATTTCTTTCTTCTAAGTTTTTTCTACGTATACGTTCGTTCTGTTGCCCTTCTCATTTCCACCTTAATATTTATTTATTTTTTCTAAAATAACTTCTTCATATATATTGCTACTACATATAGAGTGAAAATGATTTTTCCATTACCACCATCACAAACTTGTTTTTTTTTGTTATTTAACTCATTTCTCAGCTTTTATTGTGTACTTGTGTTTTTGTGTAGATTTAATTCTTTATAGAAAAACAAAACATTGAAAAGTAGAGGAAAAAATTCAATGGAAAATAAATAAAAGAAAAATAAGAAGAAGTCGATGGAAAAAGGAAAATTATAATTTCATTTTATTTCGATATTATTAGATTGTTTTCAATCGATTGAATTATTATTATTTTTTGTTGTTGTTGTTTATTTTATTATTTTTAATTTTCATTGAAGGAAAAAATAAAGAAAATTATTGATTGGAAAATTGAATTGTTTATATATTATGGAGAAAAGAATGGAATTTTATTATATTATTTTCGGTGAATTTCTTTTTTTATAATAGGTAACGTTTGAAATATATAGGTAGACGTACGTGTGTACAAGATTTCAATGGAGGTTTGTTGATATTTCGATAGAGAAAATAAAAACGATTTCTTAAGGCTAAAGACTTTCAGAAGGAAGTTTAATTAATAATGTAATATCGTTCTATAATCAGATCAGATTGATTCGAGATCGCCTTTCAATCAAACAGTGTAGCCACTAGTCAGTAAGTGATGGCAGAGGTGAAATTAACGTCAATAAAATGGCACGCTTAACACCAATTATTTCCGTGCTTTCGTGCACATATACAGAAAAAAATACAAACCCAAAATTTAATCTATCCAACTCCTCGGAAAATACTTTTTCTGCAATGCCTATAGATTGTACCTCACCAGTTTTGCCTTTATTAATAAACGATAATAATAAACTCAATAAATATAAAATGATTATCATTCCAAGGGTTGGTTTAACTTCAAAGGGTACTTTTACATAGGTCGAGTGTACATTTTTACCATAAAGAAAAAGTCCATAAAGAAATATAAAGATGGTTCGTGCCATTTTATTGTAAAATATTCTAAATAGTTTGCTATTTAAATTTTAAAATCACTGCCAACATGTGTTTGAATGAAATGCATTTTTCATGTGTAAACAATAAATCAGCGACTATCCAAGGAACTGAAAACATCATTAGAAATGAAATCCAGGCCATAACACCTGAAATTTTGAGAAAAATTATAGAAAATGTGTTAGAAAGAGCACGAAAGAGTAAAGCAGGAAATAGCATCTAAACAAAAATTAAATAATAAAAAAAATTGTATTAAACATTCACACTACAACGGTTTCCTAGTGCAGGCGCTGTACCTGTAATCTTAGTGTTTTATTATTTAAACTTTATATTTGGTGGTACTATCTAAGCGGCGTATAAAATGCCAATAAACTGATTAAATCGAAATCAAAATATGTTGATCCCTCATACAAACAAATAGTTAATGGTTTTTTAATAAAAATATCTCCACAATATGTTTCGATTGACTTGTAAAAAGTTAATCTATGTATCATCCAAAAAGTACCAAAACTTATTTCACAATCATTGCAATACAAAAGTAAATTCAGTTTGAGTTAATAATATTTGTGCGAAAAGGAAGCTTTCAAACTGGACTAAAATGGGAAAGGATAAAAGTGGATACCTCATCGATGTGTAAGGACATCACATACAATTTTTTCACAATCACAATACTTATTCCATCTAGGTTCATTTGTGGGAAGTACACAAAATTGTAAAAAATAAATCAACAAAATAAAAATGAAACGTAGAGGGAAAATTAGCGAAAAAAATTGAAAATTCGATTTTTCACTTCATTTAATTTTAATTGAGTTCATGAGAATTAAGGAAAATCTTTCATTTTTCCATCCTCTTCCTTACAATCTACTGCTTCTTTTTTATACTTTATTTAATTTATATATTTTTCTTTTAATTTTGTACTTTGCGCTCATAACGATTTGAAAACAAAAATGCAAAAAAATGTATTACGTATTCTGAAAATTGGAAAATTTTAAAAACAAATAAATTTGAATATCAATTATAGATTGGGGTGAGGTAAGAATTATGGTGATTGAATTTTAATTGAAATTGAGAAAAACTGTTTTATCACCCAATTTGAATGTGTTTGTTGATTGTAAAATTATTGTTGGATTTTATTTACTTTTTTCTCTAGAACGAACATACAAATATTGTATTAGTATGAGTTTTTTTTGATGTGATACCAAAAATTGTAGGCAGCGAACAATTTTAATAATTTACAACAGTCGCGTTTATAATTTTAGCTTATTATTTTGTGGAAATTGCCCGTAAATCTATTAAATACTTCGTCGCCCTTTTCGTAAATCGTGAACATATTATACTGAAAGGCGTAAAAATCCATACAAAGAAAACTGAAATAATTTCCAATTAAATTCCTTTAACTGTTACAAATATCATAAATTGATTTTACTGACTTCTATGAGTACAACAACAGAAAATAATTTAATTAGAAAAAAAACAAAGGAAATAGGAAAAATTAATTGATTTTCTCGCAAAGTAATAAAAGAAAATCGATTAGAAAAATTAATATATAAAATTCCGATATAATTGTGATAAACAATTAAATTACAAAATAACCAACAACAAGTATGATTCTTTGGAATTGAACCCACTTTCTTTCAAATCAATCTAAATGCCGGACAACATTGGTGACCCTTAATATTCTTAATGGAACATAATGTTTTGTATAGTATAACCAAATCAAACGAAATAATACAAAATAATTAGCTTATTTTTTACATAGAGCTACAAAAATAAATAAAGTTTTGCACGGAAATGTTTATGCAAAGAGGGTAACAATGGAACAAATTATTTATTACAATATATGAAGGGAGTAAAATTATAAATTTTCCGTGTATGAAAATCCTTTGTGAGTGTTTAATGTCAATTAGAAATGAAATGTATGCTTCTTAGGTTTTATTTTCCGAGTCTGTTTTTCATATTTCCAGTTTTTCTTGTTAGTATAAATTCGTATTTTATTTTGGTGTTTTTGGGTTGGAAAATTATTGTATTACATATACAAAAATACAATTTAATGGTTTTGAACTAGCAAAGCATTTCGTGTATAGTATATACGAGGCGCTAGGTATACAACAACATACCCGTACAGATTATAGCAGAAAATAGAAAAATGCGAAGATTTGTTTTTCACTAAAATACATATTCATATACGGCTGGGTATATGTGTGTATGTGAATAAGTTTTTATGTTGTTTGAATATGGTTTTACGTTTTTTAATAGGTCCAATTAAAATGTATCATTAAAATTTGATATTTTTACTTGTTATTTAAAAAAATTTTTTTTTGTACTTTTTTCATTCAAACTTTACTAATTAGAATTTATTGTATTTTCCAGCATTCTACATATTTTTATTTTGTATGTGGTTATACATACTCTGCACTTCTAAAAAAATAAATATTTTAATTAATTGGAAAAGTAGAAAAATGTATTCAAAAACATATAGAAATAATAAACGGAATATATACAAGAATACATTTTTACTTTGCAGAAATATTAATTTAGCATGGACTTGAAAATATCCTATATGATTTTAAAATTCATTTTTTTTGGAGAAAATTACTTTATTTTATTTATTTATATTTATACTCCACACGAATATATCTCAAACACTCCAAACAATAATTATTTTCAAACGAAATTCTCGCATCAGTAATAAATTTCAGAAACTTCAATTTACCCAAAATCCACATATAAATAAAACCTTTATTTCTCTGAAACTTTTAAGGTGTACACCAAAAAAAAAGCAAGAGAGCAAATTGAAAATTCACAAAAAAATCAAATCAATCAAAAATTGAAAATAACCGATTCAAAACACATTTATTGGTTTAAAAAACAGAAAAGAAAATGGAAATACGAATTTCCACTCCAAAAAGGATAAAATCCAATATCAGTATAAAAATTATTTTGGAATGTACTAGCAAATCCTCGTTTTTTATTTTGATTAAAAATATTTATATGTATATCCATTTATGTATATACCGGCATGTTTATTATTGAAAAATATGAGGACATTATAATGTTCAATACCTTGAAATTGAAATTGAATCCAACACATCATAAAAATAAAATTAAAACGGAGTAAAAATAAAAAAAACTCTTGGGCTTATCATGCATATGACATAAGGGACAAAAATAAAAATCAGTTGAAAATACGGTCACACAAAAATATAAAAAGACACATAGTGGCATACACACATAAAATCTCCCTCATCATATTCGCAAAGCGAAAGCATATACCAGCACCCGCCACCAACATCATCGCCCATCGACAACAAAAGGGTATAACAATAAAATAAAATTTGATGGCCTAAAAACTAAGCTAGCGAAAAAAATTGAAAAAAGCTTATAAAATTGGATTGAAACTTTTTTTTTTTTTTTTTGGAAATAAATAAAGAGAAAAATTGGATAGACAAATAATAGCGACGAACAAAAAACGAAAGAAGAAAAGCTTTTTTATCATTATTATTGGAAAATATGAAAATATTACAATTTTTTTTTCGTCTTCGTTGTTTTTATTGAAGATTAATTTTGACTTCCAGCTTAGGTGCTGATATAAATTGAATTTGGAATATATTTTCTTTCTTCATAGATCACCACAAAGCACAAAAACAAAAGATGTCAATTTCAATGGAAGCGTCCAATTGTTGTGTATAGGTATTCGGCGCAATCAAAACTATTCATCATAATGTTCTAATTTGACTCTTGAATTCCACATCAATTTTTCACAGTGAGTTACGAGGTCTGCTCCGAATGTTCCAAACTCATTTTAATATAATCTTCTAACTACTTTAATATTGCTCTACCGATGTTTTAAAACCGCGATTCCCAATTTATATGTTAATTCACCAAACACTTCCATATTCTCAAGTACAGTAGTAATGTCCTAACTATTACGATGGAAAACTTTTGGCCTACTGGCAGAAATAGGTATTAGTCTCTCGGATCGATATAAGGAAGCAAATCAATATAAATCCTTCAAGTCCAATAGAAAATATAATATTGTGTCATTTTAAGTTATCCAAACGCGTGCCCACCCACAATACACTCAAACACCTACTGAAAATGATATTATTTAATTTTAAAAGTAGACGTTGTTTCAATAATTAACGTAATTGAGCTTATTAAAGAGTAGATACACCAATTTGTATGAGGGGTGAGGGGCATTCACTTTTAACGTAAACATAACCACAGATGGTAACTAACTTAATTACAAGTGCGCGGCAGATTTTGATGACCGGATAATTTAACGATCCGAGCTATTTAAATACTTTCGACATTAGTTCTATGCAATGAAGTTACATTTTTGATTTCGCGTGGATTCGTATTTGTTCTCTTGTTCGATTAACTTTGTTTCGGGCTATTGATTCCAACAGAAAATTTGATTAATCATATATGTACATCTTTCAATGATCTGATACAGTGATATTATTTTTATTTAAATTAAGATTTTCAAATCAATTGAAACACGGATAGAGCAAGACACTAGTCTATCTGGATTCTGTACTGCACTATCTGGAGTCTGAACATATTTTATCCAGGAATAATCAGTAGCATTTTCCCTTCACAAACCAAAAATTTAATATTTGGCCATGAACAAAATTTTTTTTTATAGCTGTGTAGTAATAGCGAACATAAATTGCTCACTCCATTCTCAAGAATTTCATCACCACAAATGGTCTGTGTCATATTGGTTGCTTAAACAGTTTTCGTTATTCTCGCGCATCGTCGAAATGCTGTATTGTTGTAAGGTGGGACTCGTTATTTGTTAAAAGAGATTCGTTTGTTGCACACGACTTTTTGCTTCACTAAATATTTTGTGCTTTGAATTAAACTACTTAGCACTAAAAATTTGAAACCGAATTTTTAATAATCAGTTTTATCGAAAATTTCAAATTCGTAATTATGCAAAATCCTCATAAATCTTAAATACCGTAATTATTTGTTTATTATGATGATTAGGAGGGCCTAAAACCACTTTACATTATTAGATATATGTATAGCAAAACCGTACAATCATTCTAATTACGAATAATTTTATGTCAGCTGTTTATGATAGTTTTATTCAGTCCAGTCCATTTTAATAGTCATTATGTTAAATTTTTTTTTAAAATGCGGAAAAATTGAAAACAACACACGGTATATGAAAATTGAAAAACAAAAATGTTTTTTGATTGGAAAATTTATTAAAAATAAATGCTTAAAATGAATAAATAGTAAAATAAATAAAAATGTATAACCTGATAATCATATTTATTGACAATTTATATATAAATAATAGTATCTATGCACATTATTAATAATTCAAGTCTATTTTTTATTGTTATTATTGTCATTATTATCGTTTTTATTGTTAAAATGGTATAAATTTAATAATAAAATAGATTTATGATTACCTTAACTAATAACTACTTTATGTGTAGTCTCTCTCGTTCATATTATATTATGTGCATAATATGGATATATGGATAAGTTTTTAAGTACGATAGCACTCGTATATGTATCCAGATAATAACAGCAGTTGTTGTGCAATTTTTTATATTGTGTACTGCAGTAAAATTTTATTTTATGTTTTTTTATTATTAAATTAGAAAAAAGCTTTTTCATGTAGAACTTTAGAGAGTTTCATTTTTAACTGAATTATATTTTGTTCTGCTTGATCCCAAAGTGACCAATTCATCAATTTTGTTACGGAAATAAATACACAGATAATAAGTTTTGTTATTACTTTTTTAAAGTTTTGTATACCTGCAAAAAAATTGTCGGGACCGTTTGTAATTTCATGGATGAGTATATTTAGGTAATACGGAATATCTATGAAGCTGCATGGGAATTCCAATTGTATGTACATATATAGAATTATTATATGGCTTTATTAGGTATTAAAAATTATGGTTTATAAAATTGATGCAGCTGTTTAAAAAAACAGTAAAAAATACTCCTTTAAATTTTTACGAGAATAAAATAATTTAATATCACGTTATGTTAATTAATCGCGTTTACTGCAACATACAAAAAAATACACGTTTTACCAGAAGTACTTATAATTTTATTAAACTGTGAATAAAACAATTTTTTATTGAACAAGGCTTAATTCCAATAAACGCTAATTCAAAATTAATTTAGCGTGTGTTAGTTTATAAACATTTTATCTCGTAAATGATATACTTTTCAAAATACAACCAGAAAAGAAAAGCTCCTATTGAAGGAGTTACTTCCGGTTTAAAAATAAAAAATCTCCTTTAGAGCTGTTACTTCCAGTGACACTATTCTATCTTTCCCTGGGAATAATGGAAGTCAAATATTTATAAAATGGAGAATATAAGGTGAATTTAATATTTTCAAGCTACATAATATACATATATGCCAGCGGCACCTCAGGACATCATTCCCATTAGGACTTTCAATAAAACACTGGTTTTACCTTTAACAACGTCAAATTGCGTAGAGGCGATCATTCGAATCTTCTCTCATGTCTGTCATGGACGAGCTGTACTGAACGAGTCAGTATTGTGATGACTTCTAGTGAGACATACCACAATTTGGAGTACTACAATGAGAATGCAAAGATGTTTGCAGAGTCTAAATAAATTTCTATAAGGAATTAGTCAGTCAACTAATGGAAATTCTTGATCACACCACAGAAATAAATCGACATCTAAATTTATTTTTAGTTTAGATTTGTTAGTAGTATTGAGGTTCAATTTTTTTAAACTCGAAATACGAATCTATGGCTGAATTTAACAAGGTTTAGACATAGCAAGGTTAAACTTAACCTAATATTACATTTGGTTAGATGACATTGTTTATTTTGTGTTAACAGGAATTTAATATTTAAGCGAATAATATCTAGGATGGAATGTGAATACTTGAAGGTGATGTATCCAAAATTCCTTTGCATTCGTTCATCAAAACCAAAAATATTTTATTGCATCCCCAGATTTAAGAAACGAGCTGAATTCGTTCTATTTCGACATCTTTTACAATTTTATTATGACAAAGGTAAAATCGCTCTCAGGCTTGCGAAAAAAATTGTGCTGTTAATGCAAAAGGTGCTTTATCAAAGTCAGCAGCAAAGTAATGGTTCGCGCGCTTTCGATCTGAAAATATGGATGCCAAAGATGCACCTCGCTCTGGTCGACCAACCACTGGAAAAGTCAATGAAATCATGCAGTATATAATCATCCATGCAGTTGGCAAAGAACTAAATATTGATCACGAAACAGTTTTAAACCATTTGAAAACGGCTGGATACAAAAACAGCTTCACGTTTGGGTACCCCATGATTTAACGTTCAAAAATTTAATGGAAAGGATTTCTATCTGCAAAACGCTGCTGAAACGGAACGAAATCGAACCATTTTTAAAGCGAATGATTACTGGTGATGAAAAGTGGATAAGAAACGTCAACGTTGTACGAAAATGATCATGGACGAAACGAGGCGAAGCTTCGCAAACGGTATCAAAGCCAGGATTGACACCAAGAAAAAAAAATGTGTGTGTTTGGTGGGATTGGAAAGAAATCGTGCATTATGAGGCCGAGCCAAACGATCGATTTTACCACGTTTGAAACAAGCAATTGAGTTAAAACATCTAGAATTGATCAGCAGAAAGAGTGTGGTGTTCCTAGACCACACACATCACAAATGACCCGGCAGAAACTGACAGAGCTTTGCTGGGAAGTTTTGATGCACCCACCATATAGTCCTGACCTTGCACCATCGGACTAATATTTGTTGTGGGCCATGCAGAACCATCTTAATGGTTTTACATTAAATTCAAAAGAGGCCTGCGAAAATGAATTGTCTCGATTTTTCGCGTCTAAATCACAGAAAATCTACAGTGATGAGTTCATGGCTCTACCAGAAAAATGGCAAAAGGTCATCGATCAAAATGGCACATATTTGGTTTAATAAAGTTCATTTGAAATAAGAAAATTCTTTGTTTCAATGTCACCCAAAAAAGGCCACGAACTTTTATATAACCCAAAACAAAAGTAGCATGTTTTGGTGATATTGCATTGCAGTTTGCTGTTAACTTAGCATTATCAATTATTTCTTGAACTGAAGAATAGAGTCGAAAAAACCTATAAAACACTGTGAATCAGTGTTTCGAATAAGTGAAGTTCAGTTTTGGTTCAAGTCCTTCGATAAACATAATAATTTGATTAGGGTTCGGGTTAGGTTCAATCTTCGAGTTTGGTGTCATAAAAAAATACAAAAAAAAATGTAAATATATATTTTTTAATAACAACCTTTCGTTTGATCGTGATCGTTTGAATATGATATCTCTTCAAGATTTGATGTGCATCCATAACATGCAGATTTGAGTTTCCAAGTTCTGATAACGCAATTTTGTTTCAACTCCATATATAAATTGTAAGTACATTTTCTGGATTTTTCGCCATTCCTAAATGCATTTTAAATACGGAATTTCATAATGACTGCAGAGAGCCTTACGATGGAAGCGACGGAGGAAAATAAAAAAAAATACGTTATTGTCAAAAAAAAGCTTCAATGTTTAAAACAGAGCGGGTTCTTGGTTCGAATGCAGATTTAAAATGACGTGTGGCTACATTTTAATTGAATTTTTTTAAATAACTAATCAGTTACATCAGAAATCTCGTCTTATCCAAACATTTAAGCAATTTACCAATTTTCCAATGAACTGGTTCTAATCTATGTGAAAACACTATTAATTTTTTTTCGTCACAGTTTGCTCAAACCAAGGAACTACTAGTCGATTTCCGCCGAAAAGATTTAGTTATTTTGCGAGAAGCTTCGACACATCATCAATTAACATCATGACACTTCTTACATCATCAATTATGGATTTTCCTCCCCATCAAATAGGCAAAATATTACCAATAATCTAAAAATACCTTGGTATATTCCATAATCATTGATTTTAAATGTTTATCAACATTAAAAATATTTGCATAGAACCAAAAGATATGATCTGTCCGATTAGTTATCCTGTCCCACTTGGGAAAAAGATACAAAGAAGGAGAGAGAGAAAGAGAGAGAGCCACGCAAATATAAATTTTCGTATATCACTTTTCTGACTTCGCAATTAAGGCAAACGTGAATGCACTAATATGTTATGGTCCTCCTCATTTAATGTTTACGGAATGCTGTAATTTCGACAAACATAATTCATTCATAAAAATAAACTCAAACTTCATCACATTTTTAGTGCAAATTAGAAATCTATGTAAAATTCATTCAATACGTTAAATTAAAACATAGATTTAATCTATAAAGGCGATTACAATTTAATTTGAATACTATAGCCACGTTCGATTGGACTGAATTAACTGAAGAAATAGCTACATCTGAAATAATTGAAGTGAAGAGAATGTTCGATTGCCAGCTCTTCACTTCAACTACAAATTGAGCAACTGAATTAACTGAAGAGATAGTTTGCTGGTGTAGGTACTTCAAATAGGTTTTGTTTTCGTTTGACATTTTAATTTGATGATTTTTGATAAGCCATTAATCGTAAATAATTTTAAACCAACAATTCGGCAAATTGACAACTGCTTATTTTGACACTTCAATTAAATGAAGAGTCACTCAATTTATGAAGTGAAGAGTTGTTGAAGAACTTGAATCCCGATTTAGAAATCGAGATAAATGTAGGATAGGTTTCGCATATAGTTAATCATTTCAAACCTATCTGAGTTTTACAAAAATCGATTCAGTCGTGAAAGACCAACAACAATACTTAATTATGATTATACCATATAATAAAATAGTCATAACTTTTAAAATTTTACAAAGATAACAAATTAAATTTGTATATATATAGTTTGTAATGGATCACATTTTACTATTTTTGTTGAACATTAATATTATTCCGATAAAAAACATATTTTATATAACATTTTCTAGCAGTTTTTATATAACATTTTCTAAAAGGTTAAATTATTTAGGAATTTAGTTTAAACTTACATTTACAAATTATCTAATTTCGTACACCTATACTTCCGGGTGTTAATCTCACAATTAAATTTTAACAAACCCCTCAGTTAAAACCTTTCGTTTTGAAATTAATTCTTATTACACAAGTGACATCTAAAAATATCAAATAAAAAATTCAATTTCCAAAATAAAATTAAATTGAATGGCCCCATTACCATTTTAATTTCCAACAACAATGAAAATAATCCAATTTGTATTGTGAGACAATTAGAAAGAACTTTAACAATTCATGGTATTATATAAATACGGAGGGTTCTATTTTTGATCCTGTTATGTGATAATTTGACTTTATGTACTCTTTGTAAATTATGCGATAAAACTATGTGCGTTTATATTAACCGACCTCTAGAACTCCCATTTATTTTGATTTAACAAGATATTAAAGAAACATTTTTGGAAGCTTGCAATGGAATAGAGTTTAAGAATTTTAACAAAAAATTATTTTATAGCAATCAGAAATAAATCCGACTGAGCTCTTATAGTATGTTTCTACATTGAGAAAATTTGGAACAGAACATAATTTCATTAATAAGATTATAATTCGAATAAATTTCAATTTAAGGTAATTTAATTTACCTTTGGCAACAAATGTTTAATTTATTTTTCATCACTTAAATAAAACAAATAATGCATACACTGTACAAACGTATGTACTTCAAATAACAACAACAATAAGTTTGAACAACAGAAAAATAATGGAAAATAAAAAACAGAAATTTTAAATTGGAAATGAAAATGGAAAAACTAATATACAAAATTGACTTATCTATAATAGAAATGGGATTCATTTTCAATTGAAATAATTTTTTTCTCTGCTTTTCTTATTGTCCTAACGGATTTGATATTGAAATTTGTTTAAATAGAAAAAATGAAAAACACAAGGAAAACCAGGGGAAAATTTTTTGCCGAGCTTTTCTTACATAATGTTTTATTTTTTTCGATAAATGAATAGAAGACGGAAAGAAAAATGTCGAGTTGTTACCAGTTTTCTAGATTTATATTTGTTTTGGATAAATAAAGATATAAATCAATTTCAATTGTGTATGCTGGGTGAGTTTATTTTGCGAGAACATTTGCTGCTCGGTGAATGCTCGAGCGTGAGTGGTTAACAGTCGGTGGTGTGCTTCTCCTTACTAGTTCTTCGTTTACTTTTAATTTAATATAGATATTTTTTCAACTGATGTTTTACTTATGAATTTCTTGTAAGATATTACTAGAACTACGATTTTTCATAGAAATCTTGTAAAACAACGTCAAGTGAAAAAACTAACTAAACTGACTTCCAGTCAACAACTAGTAAAATAAATTTGAATGAAAATCTTGTTAATTATGTTTAATAGAATTTCGCTAGACTCCTGGGTTTGCTCAATTCTAGTCAGACTAGGTTAGACTTTTTCTAAAATAGCTGATTTGAATATACTAAATATTTGACGATAAATTGCTATAAGCTCAATAATACACATTAAATATGTGTATTATTAAGCTTTATAGCAATTTATTATTAATAAAAATTCGTTCATGAATCTTAAAAAATTAAAATTTATTCGATATTTCGAACGCACTGCTCATTATCAAGAGTTAAATAGTATGAAATAAAGTCAAAAATAAATAAATAAATAAATAAAAGAAAAAATTATTTTTAACAATGTTTACAAAAAATGTTACCAAAAATTTAAACTTATAAAATTGTGTATTGATAATGTTAATTTATTTCATGCTTCAGCAGTGGATTCGAAATATTGAATAAAATTTAATTTTTCAAATTCATGAATGAATTTTGATTGATAAGAAATTACTATAAGGCTGAATACAATTAAATTATCGTCAAATATTTAGAAAATATAATCGGCGGAAGGTCTCCGATAATTATTTGTTTCCTTTCAAACCAACCAATAGATTAGTAATTTTATATTTCAAAATGCGAAAACTAAGATTATGTTTTTTAAACTATATGACAGTCCATAACTGGAATTATTCCCAGTCATCTTTGTTTGAAATTAGAGTTTCCTTGATAAATTGGAAATTCAGTTTGACTTAACGACTACGTAAGTTCCGTTTTGTACACTATGTATCTGTTACGTACACATTGCCCATAATATAAATTAATTAATAAAATAAAGTGCCGGAATATTCGGATTTATCTAGTTTACATACAGAACTATATGTACTAGCCTCACCATCTCTTATTATCTTCAAAGATAGGACCACAACTAGTGAGGATTTTTTGGAGCTGTAAAAGGAAACTTACTTCTTCAGTTGCTTCGAAATCTTGCCATAGGAGCCTAAGGGTACTAAGATCGCTAAAAAATAAACAGAACGGAAACCCAGAGATATATAAACAAGTTCATGCTGTATAATTCAAGTTATTCATTTATGAATTCTATACTGGACGGATACGTTATTTTCAATTCGATATTAGTAAAGTTTGTGCTGCAAAGAATATTTTCTAATTTTTTTAATTGTTTTCATCATTATTTTTATAAAATTGTAACCAATAATTTACTTACATGTACATATTTTTTAAATTAGAAAAATCGATGTTGAAATGCAATAAAAACCAAATCTGAATATTTCTCATTATATTTGATGTTAACACCTATTGATATGGTGATTTACAACCTTAGTGATTAGCGCATATTTGATTTCTACAAGTATTCATATGTAATTTCGAAATGTTGAACGAACCAAATGTCATCTTTTTAAAATGTCTATACCGGAAGATTTAAAAGAAAATTAAATAAATGCCGCGCCCCAATGGCTAGGTGGATACAATTTATCGCCGCTATCGGAGCGCCTACGTAGTAATATTTAAATTGAATAGAGTTATACGTTATCATCAACTTTATTTTATTTTCCTTCACCTCCCCTTTCACATAAAATCACGCATACAAAAATAAAATAACGCGCTCTCATTATGATGAAAAAAAAATTTGCATGTAAAAATGCCAAAATTCCATTTTTCTGAGGAAAATTCATTAATTTCTATCGCATAATTATTATTTTTATGTTCTGTGCTAATTATTTTACAAGTCAGTGTACAAATAAAAATGAAATGGAATGAGAGAAAAGTAGAACAAAGAAAAATGGAAAAGTTAAGAACGGTTCAACTAATTAAATTGTGATGAGGAAAGATTTTTTCTTTTAAATAATTTTTCTCCAAACATAAACTAGCAACAATCCAAGAGCAACGAGAATAACTTTTGTTGTACGGAAGAAGAACACTGAGGGGTACAATTTATTCTCGTCGTATATATGTACATTAAATAAAAATAAAATAAACGGGCAAAATTAATTAGAAAATATAATTTTGCCTCCAGGAAGGGAATCCGAATTAATTTTTTTTTGTGTGTAGTTTTTCCGCTTCCTTTTTTATTATTTCATCCATTATTTTATACTGTACATTGTACAGTATACAAAAAAAAATTAATTTTAATTAAATTATTTTATATTTTAATGTTTATTGCGGAAATTAAATATTTATTTAATTAGTTAAGTTTAAATATACAATATATATATATATATATATATATATATATATATATATATATATATATATATATATATATATATATATATATATATACCAGGTGTTTCTTTTAAACTGAGACGATCAAATATCTCGAAAAATAGCCACTCTACGGAAAAAATGTCCATAATCAAAATTTAATCATACCGCGGGGGAAATACATTAGTGCAAAAAAATACCCCCCAGATACGGATTCTACGACTAAAAGTACGTATGATTTGAATAAAGTATTTTGTACGGTTCATGATAGATGGCGTTGTAATCGACGAAATTCATTTTTTTCAATTTCTTCTTCTTAGAACACACGCATTGGATTCTTCAATACGTTTGAAATAAATAACATCACGTTTTCATTGGAAATACTCGAAATTCGTCATCAAATCAATTTATTAATGTAAATGGCAGGTGAATAAAATAATTTTAGCTTAAAATAAGTGTTCCAAATGATGGCCTGCGACTTCAATGCACTTATTAATACGCATTTCAAATGATTGTACACAACTGAGAAGTGTGTTTGGTTCAATTTCAGCACACGCATTTCTCAGTGTTCTCACGTGTTGTTGGTTCTTGTTTGTAAATTTTGTCTTTGAGATAACCCCACAAAAAGAAATCTGGCGAAGTAAGATCTGGTGATCTGGCGGGCCAATTTATCGGACCAGCTCTACCGATCCAGCGACCATTGAAATCACGATCAAGTATTTCACGTGCCACCACCGAATAGTGTGCAGGACAACCATCATGTTGAAACCACATGTTCCGTCTCACTTCTAAGCTCAAATTTTCAAGTAATATTGGCAGTTCATTTTCAAAAAAGTTTCGGTACATTTGACCATTGAAGTTGCCTTCAATAATGTGGGGGTCTATGAGTTTGTTGCCAATTATTCCACACCACATGTTGACAGCCCAAGGACGCTGATGTTCAACTTGACGAAGCCAGTGCGGATTTGTAGCACTCCAATAATGCATGTTGTGTCGATTACCCGTTCCATGGTTTGTAAACGACGATTCGTCAGAGAACATTACGCAACGAAAACAATTGGGGTTTTGTTGTATTTGTTCACGTGCCCATTGACAAAAAGTTACGCGATTTTGGAAATCAGCGCCATGAAGATCTCGGTGTAAAGACATATGATATGGATGATACTTGTGCCGTTTTAAAATTCTCCAAACACTGGTGAGGGACAATCCGGAATCGCGAACTATTTCTCCTGTACTAACATGAGGATTATGAGCCACTGCTGCCAATACAGCAATTTCATTATTTTCTCCAGTAACTGTTGCTTCAAATGAGGCCAAATGAAGCACGTGAACGAATCCTATCCGGTAAACGTTGAGCGTAAATAGCAACAACATTTTCAAGATTTCTGCCAGCTTCTCCATAAACCAGAACCATTTCAATTTTCTCTGGCACAGTTAAACGCTCCATTCTAAAGTATTTTATCGTTTATTTTGCAATTACGAAAAACATGAAGATAAGAAATAACACAAACGTTAAATGTGATTTACAAAACTGAAATAAATTGTTTTGATGACAAATTTCGAGTATTTCCAATGAAAACGTGATGTTTTTATTTCAAACGTATTGCAGAATCCAATGCGTGTGTTCTAAGAAGAAGAAATTGAAAAAATTGAATTTCATCGATTACAACGCCATCTATCATAAACCGTACAAAATACTTTATTCAAATCATACGTACTTTTAGTCGTCGAATCCGTATCTGCAATAAAAAATATGGCTTCCTATCTTAGTTTAAAAGTTACCCCCGCCCCACCTACAAAGCGGGGGGTGGGGGACTATTTTTTTGCACTAATGTATTTCCCCCGCGGTATGATTAAATTTTGATTATGGAAATTTTTTCCGTAGAGTGGCTATTTTTCGAGATATTTGATCATCTCAGTTTAAAAGAAACACCCGGTATATATATATATATATATATATATATATATATATATATATATATATATATATATATATATATATATATATATATATATATTAGCGCGTCGGCTCGGCACGTTCACTTTAAAAATATATAATTGGACATAGTGCATAGAACATGGAGTACATACATTAAGGATAAATGAAATCCAATTTCCATAGAAAACGCTTTAAAAAAAAATATATAAAAAAAATTAAATATATGAAAAATTTATCAAATAAAAAAAAATCTTTTATTTTCATTCCAAATCAATTCAATTTCAATCTAATATTTAACAATTTCCTATCTGTCACTTTATATAACATCTATAAACCAATCTAACCCAATCCTAATACCAATATCCTTTCAGTTTTTTAGTTATTTTTCATTTTTCAATTTTCCTGTTTAAAAAATTAAATGGAAGTAGAAAAGATGAACAATTTATTTCATACAGTTTCTGTTGGTGTTTTGGTTAGGTTTGTCTAATGAAAACAGCTGAACAATTTTTTTTTCTGGTTGACCTCCGGAAAAGTTTTTTATTGCAGCCTTTGAATTAACTCTAAAAACAAAATGATCTTTAACATAAACTGTGGTGTTCTAATTCCGATGAAAAAATTACCAGTGCAGCTCTTACCAAACCAAACGAATGGAACATGATATGTAATTTACTAGAAAAATTATTTCATAGATTTTATGAGCCGTTGCGAAAGATAGTTGGTATATAAAAAGTTTGTATATAAATTTCAAATTTAGCAATTTATTAAAAAAATTTCGGGAATTATTACCCATAGCAGTTTTATAGCGGCTTATTTAATTGAAAGTGCTTGTTATGTATTTTTTATTATTATATTTATGATTTAATATTTAGCTTCGCCTTTATATCAAATTTACAGACAATATTTCCAAAATATAGTTCCTACTGGAAACCACTACATTTTCATAGCAATATTAACGTTTAAAGTTTATTTCTAAGGCTGGGTGTCTTAATACATTTAACTATAATCCAGTACTCTCGTTTTTGAACCGAAATCAAAAATAGAGTCCGTATACATTATTTCTTCAAAAATATTTTGTGTACAACATGTCTCCCAATAATGATTTATTTTACGTCCTAAGGACTAAAGACGAGATAAATAAATTTTTTTGGCTAAAATTGTGTCGTATCTAACAATGACAGAAATTAAAGTAACGATATTAAAACCAAATATTACGTAATGTGTGATATTTGAATATCACCGTACCTACAGTCCCGTAGTAAATGATAGCCGCACCCCTAATTTACGATTTATTTCATATTAAATAAATTCATTTAAAATTCTACCTGTGTAAAAATAATACGCTTCACTTTACCAATGCGTGCTATAAATAGAAGTCATTATTCTCTGCGGCGTTATGGAAAATTTATGGATAACCCTTATTTTGTGTGGTAATAAAAGATAGCCGCACACGATAAGTTATTGTTTGTAATCGAAAATAAATATAAAACGCACAGTTATAAAAATGATATTTTATTTCAACTAATATTTTGTGTTTCCACCATTGTTTTTTATTATTTCGAAAATTCGATTTGGCATGCTTTTATACAAGTTTTGTACATATTCATTTGAAATATTTGCCCATTCACGTTGTACTGATGCTTTTAGTTCCTGGACGCTGCTGTAATGCCTTCCTTCAGCATACACAACTCTGCTGAGTTCACCCCACATGTTTTCGATGATGTTAAGGTCGGGTGACCTTGCTGGCCATTTTAAAACTGGTATCTGAGCCTCCGCAAACCAGTCATTTACTATCCTGGCTGTGTGTACGGCCGCATTATCCTGCTGGAAAATAAAGTTGGGGCCGCCAATTTGTGCACCAACAACTGGTAATGTCTCGGCTAGCATGGATTTATACCGGTTGCTGTTAATATGACCGGAAATAAACTTCAGCTCCGTTCTTCCTCCATACCCAATTGCACCCCAAACCATCAGGGATCCTCCACCTTGTTGACGCCTCGATAGCACAAGAGGTTCTTTTCGGAGGTCATGAAAATAGTATTGAAAACCATCAGGGCCATCCAAATTAAATTTTTTTTCATCACTAAATATAACGCGATGCCACCTTTTCTTCCACAACATATGTTCTTTCGCGAAACGCAATCTGGCGTCTTTATGGCATGGTAACAGTTGTGGTTTTTTCTGCAGTTTTTTGAGTTGTATATTATTTGATTCTCTTAACACTTTTCGCACATTACAAATCTTTGTATTAACACCAGCTTTTAACGCAATTTGTCGCGCAGTACCAATAAAATTAGAGGCATTTCGTAAAATTGACCGTTTTTCTCTATCAGTAAGTGCAGCTGGTCGGCCTGTACTTTTACGCGTACCGTATAATTGCGGATTTTTTAAATAGTTTCGTACTACCTTCTCACTCCGACTAATTTTTTTTGCTATTAGACGGTTACTCATATTACTTTTCTTAAAAGCGTCAATTTGTCCTTTTTCAAACTCGTTCAAACAACTTTTTCTACCCATATTTAAAAAACACAACACAAATCGGAATAATATTTATTACAATAATATTTTAAGACACAAGAAGATATTTGCACGCCAACAAACTAGAATAGATACTGACATAGCGTTCAAAAGAATTTGAAAGTATACCTGCGGCTATCTTTTATTACCACACAAAATAAGGGTTATCCATAAATTTTCCATAACGCCGCAGAGAATAATGACTTCTATTTATAGCACGCATTGGTAAAGTGAAGCGTATTATTTTTACACAGGTAGAATTTTAAATGAATTTATTTAAAATGAACTAAATCATAAATTAGGGGTGCGGCTATCATTTACTACGGGACTGTATATGAGAAATATTATTACGTATTAAATAACTGCTTGAGCTCATCGCTCTTGAGGCTTTCGCAGGATATAATTTTTTAAATTTTAATAATAAATATACTCGTAAGTTATGGTTAAAATAAACCTAAATCTGTAGAAGCATATGATAAGGCTGCCTTAAGTGAAAGAACCAGTCCAGAGTGGTTTCATAAAGTTAAGAACGGTGCATTTGTAGTCGAAGGCAAAACACGTAGTGGAATGTCGAAAGTGTACGAAGCCGCGGAATTGGAAGCATTATTGGATGAAGATCTGTGTCAAACGCAAGAAGAACTTGCACTTACATTAGAAGTGACTCAATAAGCAATTTCACATCGTTTAAAACCACTGGGAATGATTCTAAAGCAAAGAAAGTCGGTTCCATATGAACTGAAGCCGATTGCATGTGGAATGTTCCATGCCATGCATGAACGAAATGAAAAATGGGTCAACTACGATAATCATGGGGCCATTCCTCCACATCGACACAAACACGAGGAATATGTCTTTGGTGGGATCCGCGTATTATGGGGGGGGGGGGGGGTTGTTATATTATGAGTTGTTAAATCCGAACGAAACCATTACTGAGGTGTTCTGCCGAACACAATTGATGCAGCACTTCACATCTTCATATGATACCAAAAATTTGGTTGATTCATGGATAGCCTCAAAAGATGACGCGTCCTTCCGACGTAGTAACCGTATGCTGACCGAAAGAGGGGAAAAGTAGCGGCTAGCAATGGACAATAATTTGAATAAAACATGACCTACCGTTCTTACAAAATAAATTTCCAGTTTTTGATAAAAACGGTGGAGATTTATTGTTAAACCCAATATAAAGGGTTTATATTAATATGTATGTATATATAAAGGGTTTATATAAAGGGTTTTCCAATAAAAGGTTTCATTTTGAATAGGCTGCCATCTTTTGACATTTGACAAGTAAAAACTACGCCATTTCTAAAAATGGTACGATACACGCTACAACAAAACATTGAAATTGTTAAAATTTACTACAAAAATGGTGAAAATTTTGCAGTCACAGTTCGCAAAACTAAAGCACTTTTGGGTTGTCATGAAGCACCTTCCCGGCCGGCAATAGTGAAACTGGTGGATAAATTTGACCTTTTGGAACAAGTTTGTGATATGAAGAATTAAAACCGTGTGCGTCGCTCAAGAACAACTGAGAATATTGCTGCTGTAGCCCGTAGTGTTGACGAAAACCAATGTTTGTCGATTCCTGACCGTGTTATTTCTCGAAGAGGTGATCACAATTGGCCACCGAGATCTTGTGATTTAACACCATTAGACTTTTTTCTTAGGGGTCACCTGAAAAGTAAGGTCTATGCTAATGCTCCACAATCGATTCAAGATCTTAAAGATGAAATTCGTGAAGTTATCGAGAACATACAGCCGCAAATGTGCGAATTGGTCATGGAAAATTTCATGAAAAGGATATGCTGGTGCAAGCGTAGCCATAGCGGCGGCCATTTGGCTGAAACCGTTTTCAAATGTTAATGGCATACCTTCCTCTTTATAATGAACCAAACCATTGATTTCTCTTAAAAAATACTCGTTTTTTTTTTAATATCAAAATGAAACCTCTTATTGGATAAACTTATATAGACAAACAGTATCTTAAGCTGTTTACTTTAATTACTTTGATTCTTCGAGGTGACACTACCAGCGTTAAGAAGAATTCGAAATCTAAAACCAAAAATTAAAATCGGCCTGAAAGATTTTATAAACACAAATACGATTTCATTTAACAAAAACCTGAGTCATAAACCTTAATTGATATTGATACCATTTCAAAAGAAAAGCCCAAAAGACACATATTCCCACTCCCCATATTCATAAACGGTACATAAACAACCAAAATATTATTCAAAAATTACATTCAATCTATAAAACAAATCCATTTTCCAAATTTTCTTAGAAAAACTTTTACATTTTCTGTAAAATTTAAAAAAACTTTCTGATCGAAAATTCCTGTATTTTCCTCCTGTTTAAGGTTTCGTTCATTTAGAAAAGCAAAAGCATGACAAATAAATAAAACAAAATTGTTGATAGTTTAAGAAAATGAGACACAAGAAATTTCTTCAGTGTACCCAATTTCTACTACTGTTTAGAAGAAATACTGTGTACTACACTTTTATCCAAACTATTGATATTGTTGTTGTATAATTTTTTATATTTTATTCAATGTGCATTTACGTTAAAAGCAATATCGTGTAAATAAAATGTCCAAAAATGTTATTTGGAAAATGAAAAACAATACCATACTACTACTACACCACTACAGCAATGAAAAAGGAATATATTAGGAAAATTGGGAAAGATTTTTTGTTTAAGTGAATGAAGTGAAAAGCCATATCCAAAAATTTATTGGGAGTTTTTCTTTAAACATTTTCGTTTCCTTATAACATATTGCTATATCTGAATCACAATAATAAAAATTCTGTAAAATTTTACAGTTTTTTGGGTCTATGACTGTTTAGAAATGAGGTCACAGACATAATTTAGATAATTGCAAATATTTTGTTTATGTTGCAATCTACCATGAAAATAACGATATCGTACTCCCTGCTTTCTCGTATTTCACATTGGTAAGTGGTAATCTTGATTTAAATCTTTCAAAATATATCTATATTATATTAATATTATTCATACATGATAAGTTGTTTGTTGCATTAAAATGAAAATTTATAGATTACAGAGCCATCAACAAAGTGATAAATATACCTTAGCGATTTATGTGTGTTCTGGAAAATGTAATAAAATAAAATTTGGTTTACATTTTGCAAATCCAACAAACAAACTGGTATCAAAAAAGTTAACTTGGTTGCTATTAAATTTTTTGCCGCCGCTTTTTTGCTTATAACATACGAGTATTATTTTTGTAACATTAAAATTATCATGGGAGAATCAATGTTTTTGCAGAAGTTTTCGTTAAACAAATAAATAAGAAAAAAATTAAAATTTATTGCATTTTAATGGGAAATATTTTAGTTTAACTTGAACTTTAGGTTTATATTACGACTGTTGTTTTAAAAATGTTGCACAATGTTGATTATCAAGTTATTTTACTTTTCCAGATGATGTTGCATCCCATTAACACATAATCCAAGAAAACTCATTTGTAAATAATTTTTTGCATAAACGAATTAAGAAATATTAGCCATAAGATGGTTTGTGGCGAATTTTGTGTAAAGATCTTGGCCTACACCTTTTAAATTTACTACTTTTTACCGGTTGGGTTCTGCTAAAGTTTGAAGAAAATCCTGAATTTCATCGAAAAATCATCTTCAATGGTGAAGCTTATTTTTGGCAACCCACATATGCTTCAAGACTCTCCATTACGACCACGAAAAAAGTGACCGCTTAATGTGGATTTCATACCGGAGGTGTAATTGGGTGGATGCAACAAAATGGTGCCACATACCACACAGCAGGTTAAGCAATTGATCTATTGAAGAAGTTCGGAACCGTGTAATCTCGAGAAATGGTTCAGTCGAATGGGCACTTCGGTGTCACTCCTCTTTTTATGATGTTACATTAAGTCATTGGTTTACGCCAACAAGCCAACTACCTTAGAGCAGGACGGGGATAATATTGAACGCAGAATTTCCAACGTTCCGGGCGATATGTGTGAAAGAATGGTGGAAAAATTGGCTCCAAAGAATCGCTCGCTACAAACATGATCGTGGTGCTAATGTGAACGAGATTGAATACCAGTTCATCAAGCCTAATATTTGGATACCTCATTCAAAATGTTTTTGCTACCCAGAAAGGAAATGACAATAATAGTAATAATAATAATTATTATTATTTTAATGATATTTTGATTTGGTTAAATGTGTTATAAGCAAATAAAATTAAAAACCCGCTGCTTTGTATATTGTTTATGATTACTGCAGACGCCATTTGATTAATGAACCATTAATTTTGTGAAAAAAGTTTAACTTTTGGGGGAATAATTTTTAATGAGTTTTTGATTTTTAATTGCGAACATAACTGAAAGAGAAATTGTCATTCTTCTAATAAAATTTTGTATGAAGATGATGGACTTCAACTTGTCTCGCTACGTTATCTATGGAACATTATGTTTTAAAAACTTTCCTACTCTAAATATTTAAAATAGAAAAAAATATATTGTTATTTTTTTATTACTTTCAAACAACATAACAAAATTTCAAATGGAAAAAGAAAAACTATTTGGTTGAGTGGATGGTTTATTTGGTAATAACAGTATACATAGAGCAAAGCATTTTTTTAGTTTATATTTTATGAAGGATGAAAAATAAAAGCAATAAAATTCATGAATTGGAAAACTAAAATTAAATATTTATGGAAAATACAATATAATTTTCATAATTTTTTGCTGTGCATTTTGTATCCTGGATTAGGAAAGAACAATTTTATAGAAAAAAAAATTTGAAATGGATTTTATAAATTGTTTCTTTAGACATTTCTAAACGCTATGGAAATTTGGGCTACACAAGTATTAAAATTGACAATAACTGTTTAATTATAAAGTAATTGCCTCCTGTTTTTACCTTTGAGAGGATAAATTACGATAAACTAAATTAAACAATAACTGCGACGATTTTAATTGTGGTGTATGTGTAAAACAGTGTATGTGGGCCCATTGGCCTTAGTTCAACATTGTTACGCTTTTTGTTTTGGATGAATTTTAGATATAATCAGACAACCACTTAACCTTAACCCATTGTTTTATAATTTAAATTAACTTTGCTTTGTTGTTGCTTTAGGTACATGCTTCTCATTCTATTGTACAGCACATAATTATTTAATTGTAATTCCAAAAACTAAAAAAAAAACAATTTAATTTTCCTTATTTTTTCTACTGTGTATTATGAACAGAATTTTCTTTTAAACATTTTTTACCATCGAATGAAAATATCCAGCAAAAAAACGAAAGAAAATGAAATAAAAATTTACTGTTTGTTTGAGTAATTTATTTTTTTAGGGAAGAAGCGCCAGTAGTAGAAACAGCAGCAAAAAATTAATTTTTAATATTATTTCTTAATTAACTCGAAAATAATAATATAAGCAAGGCTACTGCTGCTTTTACTAAACATACATTTTTTCATTACACAAATGGAATGGGAAATTATGAAAAAAAAGAAAATTTAAATACATACTGTACAAGGAGAAACCAAAATATTATGATAGAAAGGTATATGCATTTTCAAGTGTACTAAGTGGTGTGTGTTTTCTCTTGACGTATATCATAAAAGCCTTGTTTTATGTTAAGTTCCTAATTAGCTTTATTGCAATAATTTGGAGACAAAAGTGAGATGATATCTACGACTTATTTTTTTAAATAAAGAAGATTCGGTACATGGGATGCATCGTACGCGTATAACGGCACATCAAATACTTGGTAATTATAAAATGGCTTCAAATTTTAAAAACAATACTTAGTACAAATTACTTATATACAGAACACACTAATTTTTACCTACATAAAAAGAGATCTATAATTTCGATGTGTACGTGGAATACCTGAAAGCACATCATTTAAAGTGTAAATATAAAATTGTGTCAACTTGCTTGCGTGAGAACCATGGTCGTTATAGTTAAAACACTAGATCTGATCCATAGTCCTATATTTTTTAACTGCTTGGATGTGTTTCTCTTCTATCTATCTTCTCTCTCTCTCTCTCTCTCCATTCTATCGATTCCTTTGTCATTTGTCAATAATTAGACAAAATTCATGTTTCATAATTGACTTTTTTGGTTGTAAAAGAACTCGATCGAACCTATTGTTCACGTTATAATATACAAAGATACTCATACTTTTATTCTTGAATTAAAATATTCCATTAAATTTATTTTAATTAAAAATTCAAAAAATATAATAAAAAATAATAATAATTAATTAAAAAGTTCATTTATTTTTCCTAAATTTTATTAATAAAATTTATTTTCATCAATTTCTGCTCTTTATTCATTTTCATTTTACAAGTTTAAACGAAGCAAAAAAAAAGCTTTAAAGAAAATGGAAAAATCTAAATGAAAATTGAATATTAAATTAAGTTTCATATAAGTAGATTAAAAATGTAAGGATTCTTTAACAAGGAGAATAAAAAATACTTTGTTGCTTTTGCTGTTACGTACATGAATATTTATTGAATTTTTATATTTTATCAAAATAAATTTTCTTGTAAGCTTTTTTTTATTTTTTGTTTGATAAGGGTTGAGTTTTCTTATGTATCTTACCCCATTTTGTATAATAATGTATATACATATTTTTATAATAGGTAATAAAAATTACCAAATAAAAAAAATTGTCTACCATCCTTTACAGCACCCCAAACTTCGAGTTCAAGAAACACTATTCAATGAATTTAGTATGCTCGTACTTACACACATTAACTGAAAATTATAATAAAACCGCGAATGTACAATAATTTTTTGGTATGAAATGTATGTACGCTATTGGTTTTGTCTTTTTTGTATTCTGGTTCTGACGAAACCGGAAAAAGCTAAAAATATGGAAAGATGTGAAAGATTATTTTCTAAATAGAATTTTGATTTTAATGTTAAAACTAAATAACATTAACGTTTTCGATTACTTGTTTACTTGGAAGTGATGCCATTTGAGGTTTCTTTTTCTCGGCCTGAATTTTGCTTTGCATCTTATTATCTGTAAACGAAATTTGTTAAATGATTTGGATCTTCTTCTGTGGCTATCTATAGTATATTTTATGGATTGGATAACGAGATTTATTTTATTGTTACGAATCTTTTTTTAAGGTGTTTCAATGAACAACACGGTAAATGGCGCATGTATGTTTAAGTGGATGGAATGCATTCATCTGACGTTGTTTGATTTGGATGAAGTACCTTGTAAATGCCAAGTATTCTTTGGCTTAATATGTTAACTAGTAAAATCTGTAACCACAAAATAGCTTAAATTTATATAATTAAAAGATGCCGGGTTTCTTTAAAATCCAATAAACCTTATTCATTAATTAATTACATTACGCATACAAAATAAACTCATACACACTCTTATAATTCGAGCTTACGTAACAACTACCAACATAATATGTACATATAACGTAACACTGCGCACACCATTTTTCCATTTCCACATTTTGCTATATACTTTTCTCTTATTACTAATTAATTTTCTTATGCTGTTTATTTTTAATTTATACAGAAAATTTATTGTTGTTGCTGTAATTATTATTATTATTATTATATTATTATATAAATATAATAACAAGAAAAAAGAAAAATTTAAATTAATAATAAGATGATGGAAATGATGCGGAGGAGAGATGAAACTTAATTATTTTGAAATTCAATCTTTTACGTCCAATTAGTGCCAATTGTTATTGTTTCCATGTTGTTTGCTTTTTCTATCTCCATTTTACTTTTCTTCCTCGTCCCTTCGGTTTTCCGCTTGTTTTTTATGTTTTCCTAGGATTTTTTCATTCGAAGAGAGGATATTATTAATTATTATATTTTGTGTTGTAAAAAGTTAATTAAATGAATAAAGCTAGAAAAAATATAATTAAATAATTAAACAGTTTTTTTACTCAGTGTGTATTTTTAGGTTGGCCAGTGGTATAAAACAGTTTTATATCGATATATCGGAGTTGGTTAAACTGTTCGACAGTAAAATTCAAACTATCATGTTATCTAGAAGTATTCGGATTAAAAACAATTTTGACAGATTCTAAACGGGTATTACTTTGATCAAAATCGTATTTTAAATAAGAATCCTGTAACCATTTTAGATTAAATACTTAAACGCTTAACAAACTCTATAGACCAGTCCATGTATTAAAATATTTAGATGAAAAATTTGTATAAAAGCCCGGTTCCGTTGATGTACTCATAATTACTTCTACTCACAATCAGTCAATTAATAATTTTTTATTGTGTTTTATATCTAACTAACAAATTTACGTTCCACTGAACATTCATACTCAAATACTTGTCTAATAATTGTCTTAGAACAATTAGTGAAAGATTTAATGTCTAAGTGTTATAGCAAAGTGACTACTGCCTACCAAATCATGCTTGATGTTGAGGGATGCATAAGGAAAAGTAGCTATGATTAAACATGCATAACGTGTATTATTATGCATCTGCTCCAAAAAAGAATGCACCAGAGCCCCTAAGCCGCGAGGTTCAACCCCTTCAAATATATCATAGGGTTGTTTCTGGACAGGCAACTTATGCAAAAATTCAAGACGATCGGTTGAGCGGCTGAAACGCCCCTTCGATACAAACAGACATTTTTTGTAATAAATTATATGAGAGCACCTAGACCCATAAGATCGACCCCTTCCAAAATATCTTCCTATGGATAATAAGAATATAATTGGGTGAATGAGGTGTGTTACAGTTTTCCAGTTTAAAATGCTGTCTTTGGAAGTTAACATTTATTTTTACAAGACAACCGTTTATAATAACTCGAGTTATTATGAATATATTAACATATTTTCAAATTTATTATTTACCATGAAATCTGTTTTAGTCATTAACCAACTTATGACAACATGTTACTTTATAGTATTGCGGGGCCATGGGTATCTTTATTCTCATTAATATACTATTTAAAGATCCATGCACAAATTTTTGTGGTCGCTTATTAAATAAAATTTATTAGCAAAACAATAACTTGACCTGATAAATTAATGTGTCGGCTTAGATCTATTTAGAATTTTTCTTATTCGGCCGTATGTGGCGCAACTTACAGCAATCATTTACTTTTGATGCGAGCATCCGTCCGTGACATTTTATGACATTTTGAAAGTACGCCTGGATACTAAAATTTGTTCGGGTCCATTGATTGTCTACGTTTAACAAGTTGAAGTGATCGCCGTTAGCGTGATTAAAATTATCGGGAGATATCTGTTTGCGGCTATTGTGATAATTTATTCAGAACATTTGTACTTTTTTCTGTCCAGGATGAATAATAATTTTAAAGTAAGTATACGTTGCCTAAGTCAACGAATAATTTTCTGAATTGTATTATCTATTATCCTACAAATTAATGTTTATACAGGCCCATGCAGTAGTATGCAATCTAACACATTTGAGAAGTACCAACTAAATCGACTCTTAGTGTAACCGATAATGGAACCAACCATTATAATTGATTGTTTTCTCGTTCATGTACTCAAATTATTTAGTTTTACAAATTCAAGAATAAAAACATAAATGATATTTTCAACATTAGTGTGGTGGTCCGCCAATAATTAGGTTAACATAAGTTGTCGCGGGCTCAGTGGAGTAAGCAAATCACAAGCTATCGTAAGAATGACCCCAGGACTTTAAAATGACTCTAAACCATTTCAGAGCCGAACAGGAAAAGTATTGTTGAGGCAGTCAAATCCCTTCATGGGATGTAGCGCCAGTGAAGAAGATAAAGAATGTAGTTGGCGTGCTTCTTCAACCTAAGGGTCTGGTCGCTACAGGTCATTGCGCTGTTGCAAAATGCACATACAAAGAATTTGCACTAGACTCACCTCAATTGGGAATTAAAATAGAATCCTGAGTTTGCATCTGGGAACATTGGGCTCTGTGTGGTACTGAGTGCTAGACCTTTCTGGTTCCAGACATTTTTAATAATTGTAATAACACTGTGCTAGTTGAAAAATGTGACAAGCTAGGCACCCAGGGGGTAAACCTAATTCGAGTACGCTGAATTCAATGGTGCTACTCCCATTTTTGAGATATCCCAAAGCTAGTCCCCATTTTTGAGATATCGCTTTCGACATGTTTTGGCTCTGAGTCAAAATATACCCTCACTTTTACGTTGATAGCTCCTGAACCATTAAGATTTTCATTATGCTTTCTTCAGTAAAGTTGTTGCGCAAGTTAAGACCAACAACTTTGCCGAATATATCAAGACCAAAAAACCACATCTACCATATATGTGTATTTTACTTAGGCCAAGGTTAGGTTGGAGTGGCTGCTTCCGCACACTTAGACTATGTAGTAGTGGCCCGTTGTGATACCACAGGAACCTATTTCCCCTTTACCCCAGTTCAAAACCATTTGAAACTACGTACGTAGCGCAAAATATCTCGCACTCCACAGTCAGTGAGATCTGAAAGTCTGGCCATACTGTACACGCCCAAATAACTATACATTCTGTATGATAGTGCCACATACGAGCATAGGAAGTTATCTAAAGTCTCTACTTCCTCCTCGTCTATGCAACTTCTACAAAGTCATTCGTCTGTAGACCCAGCCTTCTCGCATGTTTCCCAAAAAGGCAGGGTCTTGTCAGTTTTGACAAAAGCTTCTCACAGAAGACTCCGTTTCTTACCTTGCCGTCTAGAGAAAAATGGGTACACAAGTAAGGCTTAATACAACTGGAAGTCAACATACTTAGGCCAAACAGGACGCTCGTTTCAGATAAGATACAAAGGACACATCAATGACATAACCAAATTTAAAAAAAGTATATAAAATCAAGTTTCGCACAACAAATAAAAACTGAAAATCATGGTACACTAAATTCAATAAAAATGTAATCATCAGGACTGAAATAAGACAGGATAGAAAACCAATACCAAGGGTATAAATTTGAGTCATGAGTCAAATTACGGCAAAATACACACCCTGAAAATATACAAAAACACCAACAATTTACGTAGCGACAAAATCAACACAAAAACCAATAAAATTTACGATCTATTATCCATAACTAAAAACCAAAGGAGGTACCAAACAGCAGCGCCTATAGCTACAGTATATAAAGAGCTTCAAAATAAACTAAGTAACAGAAGTAAAAAAAAACTGAAGAAGAGATCATTCTCGAAATCGATATTTGTAAAAAAAGTTAAAAAATTGGCACAATAAGTAAGAATTAAAAACTGTAATATAAAATTAAAAATAAAAAGTTTTTCATCTAAATAAATAAAGTGACAAAAGAACATAAGAATAAATAAAATAGATAGGTGTTTGAAACTCAAGTGCTTTTGTTATGTGTGTGGAAAATTTACAATTATGAGCAATCGCCACAAAATAAGTGATGAAACCGCTAATTTATATCGACTATACTATTATCTATACTTTTCACAAAATGTTATTAGTGGTGCCATAGATGGCAAAACACTGGAGCCGCAATGCCATTTGGTGTCCCGATGGTATAGATAGATCCACATGGACATGATGCAGTTCAATGTTATGAATGCATGAATTATATTCTCGGTACAAACAGAAAAAAAATTGGTTCTGTAACATACACTGCAACTGCTCAACTACCGCCGTCGCATTCACATGAAATTCCTGTTCCGGAAAGATCACACCCAACTGAGAAATATTTAACAACAATATTTGAATCAGGTGAAACCGGGGAAACATCTGCATCAATATATCGACCATCAAATGTCACTGTGCCATGCAATCACATTGAAATCTTGCAAAATCGCTTGGATATTTTGGTACGACGCCTGAAACTAACCGAGCCGGCAAGCCATTCTTTTGTCAAAAGAGACTCCAAATGTTCGGATATATGGAGCAATAAATTGTCATCGTCATTTTACGAATTTTTTCAAATCAATTGAGCATAATTCACTCGCTTTTTGCACTGAAATCCGAGATTTGGTATCCACAATGCACAATGCATATAATCCCGAAGATTGGCGATTGTTTATCGAATCCTCTAAGAGCAGCTTGAAGACAGTTCTCCTTCACGTAACTATTTCAAAGAATTCCATTCCAATTGCATACTCGGCACAAACAAAGGAAACCTATGCACAATGAAAAAAATCATTGATTTGATTAAATACAATGACCATCAATGGAAAGTTTGTGCAGATTTAAAAGTGATAGCTCTTTTAAGTGACATGCAATTGGGTTACACTAAAAGCATGTGTTTTATGTGCTTATGGAATAAACGTTTTAAAGACGGCCAATACAACGAACGGAATTGGGTTTTACGTGAGAACAAGAGATTGCGATACGACAGCATCGTTGGGGCTCCACTTGTGCCAATTAAAAAAATATTGTTACCACCACTTCATATAAATCTTGGAGTAGTTAAAAATTTTATAAAAGCGCGAAATCAAATTTAAGTGGAATGAAAATGAAAGGTGTTGGCGTTTGAATCTATTCGATTCTATGTTTTGATCAAATGAAATTCCATTTCACTTCTTCTTTTTTATTACAGGAATACTTAATGGGGAAGATATTCCTCGTTTGATGAACGATGATGCGCTTGAAAATGCTCTCGGTGAACGTGAACTTGTAGTATGGAAATGTGTAAACGAAGTTATTAAGAATGTTCTCGAAATTAATCGATCCGATTATTGGCGCAGATGTATTGAAAATATGCTGACCGCTTTTCATAATATAAACGTTAGAATGTCATTAAAAATACATTTTTTGCATTCTCATGTGGAAAAATTCACCGAACAATCACTAGCCGAATCCGATGAGCACGGCGAGCGTTTTCACCAAGTGACGGTAAGGCTCGAACATAGGTACAGCTGCAAAAAGCTAGATGCAGTCTTGGATGACATTTGTTGGAATTTGCAAGAGAAGGAAGATCCCGAAGACGACACGAACGAATCAGAAAAATAATATTAAAAGTTAAAAAAAATGTTGATTTTATAGGAAAAAATTAAAAAAAATAATCACCATAAAATCAACTGAATCGATTTAATTTTCGTTTAAATAGTTTCTCTATATTTGTCGATGCGATGCTTATTCGATCGATTTAAATTCAATAAATGGACAAAAATGATAAAAATGATTTTTCGTCGAAATGAAAAGAAAAAAATCGCGATGGTAGGTAAATGGAAAAATAAATGGATCCGGTTGAATCGGTTTAATTTGTTTGATACTACTCACCTCTTCTATTCGCTTGAACTAATATTTTATGTTTTTAGATTTTATGTTTTAATATTATTTTGTATGTTTACGATTTAATATTTAAATGTACACAGAAAAAACTAAACTGGAATAATTATCTAATCTAAATTAAATGACAATATATTATATGATTTTGTTTAATATTTTATTTGGTTTAACTATTCATTAAGTAAAATACGAAATGTAAATTAAATGATTTGCCGAAACTTAATTAGATGATTTTGTGCATTACAAATTATATAATTAATTAAATGAATTTATTAAATATTTGGGAATTTTAAATAATATGTTTCGCTAAAACATTAAAAATAATAGATACAGTTTTTCTTGCGGTGAATTTGTTAAAATATCTAAACATTGTTTGTTTTCAACTAAATTCATTAGCAATTGTTATTTGAATTTACTAAACCAACTTATAAATCATCTAAATCAATAGGAAAATCATAGAATTAACATTTGTTAATTCATTTAATTCAAATGAATGAAGGCAGCATTAATTTGAGAGTTGTTTACCAAAATTATAATAATTCGTTAAGTCAAAGTGTTTTTATTAAATATATATTCTTAAAATATTTGACATTCAATTATACTTTGATCACACTGCTGTCCGAAGAGATCATCGAACGTTTCAACTAAAACATTTCAATATTTTTGGTCGAAAGCAACTAAAAGCCAAATTCCTGGTTTTCTATTTTTGAGTGATTTAATTATCTAATATTTAATAATATAAAAATAGAAGAAATTATATGGTATAATTTCTTTAGACATGCGCACAGTGTTGTCAGGTTTTGAAAAACCAAATTCCCACAAGTATAGTAAATTATCCCTTTCTCCCCTCAAAAAGTACCCCAAATTTCCCACATTTTCCCTACAACAAAATTTAGAATTTTCACTAATTTTGCCCAACGTGATAATGCCAAAACAAATAGGGCAGTTTGATCAATTATGCATTTCAGGAAATACTTCTATTGTAGAATAAATATACACAAATAAGGCTAAATAAATTAATTTAAAAAAAATTGGCTGGTGTAAAATTATTTATTTAATAAAAAAATATAAATCACACTCATTCACGTGTATAATATCACAAAAAAAATAACAAAAAAAAATATTCTTTCAATTTCAATGAAAATAATAACTTATAAATAATAATTCTCAAAAGATACTTATTCGTTAATAACAATAACATTCGAAATTATTTTAAGCGTAAAGATTTTTGTAACCACATAAGGAATAATCTCGCTCGTCAGGTTCGAAACTTAAACAATTTTTGTCTTGGCCTTTTAATGCTGACTTAAATACGCACAATGCGTTTAGTGTTTCTTCGCCAAGTCTGTTTCGTTTGTTTGATTTAATGTCTGTTACCATTGAAAATATTCATTTCGCATCTGCGTTGGAATGTGGTAACGACAATGTAAACTTTACCAATTTAATTAAATTGGGGAACAGCAACTCTCCATTTAAAGCTTTTCTGGTGCCAATGATTTTCCAAAATTCTGTGACATCTGAAATTCTGTGCATCTGAATATTGGAAAGGAATATCCTTCAACTCGTCCTCTAACTCGTACGTGTTGCATTTAACAAATTTGGATATTTCTTTTAAAGTTTTAGAAGCATACGTAAAGAGCTATTTGATTAGTAGTACATTTTCTGGTATGAAGTCTGGTGTTAGTAGTACATTTTCTGTCTTGTTTTTTTTTGATTCGAATCGAAAATTGTACTAGTACATATTTTAATTTTAGAAAAATATTTTTTTTAATGTTTGTTCAATTTGACCCAATTTTCCTGTTTTTTCCCTCATCCCTTTTCACCCCACACGAGAGTCGAAATTCCCGCAAAAGGGAAAATTTCCCACGACCTGGCAACACTGCATGCGCATGGTATAATAAAACATTAACAAATTTAATAGGATCATTAAATAATTGATCATTAATGCAAATTATAAATAAATGTTTTATATAATTATTTAGTTAATTTAGCTAATTAATTTATTTAATTCAGTAACATTTTGATTAGAAATCAAACAAATATATTATTTGTTTTATTAAATGTTTTAGTTGAAACAATTATTTCAAGGCTTGGTCATCTTATTTAAATTAAATAAATCAACCAAACACATTCAATGGCTAAAAATCAATCCTCGACTTTAAATGAAATTGTTTAATCTTTATATGAAAATACTATTTTTTTCTTTCTGTGTAGGCGGATTCATTGCTGTAGTTTGTTGTGTTCATTCCGTTCCTTCCGTTCGTTATGCTTTTTTGTAAACCAATAGGATTTGTCGCAAATGACGTTTTATTTCTTCGGTATTTTATTCATCAAGTTGATCTATCTTCAACTTTTTTACCGAAGGAACATGGCAAGAAAGAGACGACAAGATATATAGTATACTAGTAGAAACAAACAGACACATTTTCAATATTTTTATTTTGGTAGTCAAGTACGTTGTTTATTTTGTGTTTTGATGTTTTGTTTTTTCATCAACAATGAACCTAAAGAATAATACTGCAGAAAAAATACCGAACGAAAGGAACGGAACGAACACAACGAACTACAACAATGAATCCGCCTTGTGTGAATTATTTTCAAATTAATTCAAAAATATGAAAATTGTGAAATGTTTATGCATAGAAATGGCAATCCAAAAAAAAAAAATATCTAAACAAGATAATGCGCATCCGTCTTGCCTACTAATACAAACAAAGTGCTCAATACTCTGTTTTTCCGGTTTGCTCACCTCGCGCTTGTCGCTTTTCGTACAAAATTGAAAAACTTAAAAAGCTCTTATGGAAACTGTCACTTAAAGCGAGCGGTTTTGACCAAAAATCACAGGGTTCTCCAAAATGATGTATAGAGCTCGAGGTATGATGTTTCACTTCGATTAGTCAATTCATCTACCTCGGCACTATATACAGAGAACATTTTAAAAATCACTTTTCGGACTTTAAGTTTATTGAGGCATTTTCGAATTCAATTAGTCAATTTGAAGGTTATAATGAGAAAGTGATAGCCAAACTGACAGAGATGTGTCTTATAATCAACTAAAGATGTATGATAAAGTGGTGTATCCTCGTATTACTTTACCACAAGAAACTAAGGGATTGAATCAACCATCCATCTTAAAATAAACTATAACAAATAGTTTTTATTTATACCAACTCGTCTAGATTCATATATTTCGAATATGTTTCAACAAAATTTAGTTAATTTAAAATGCATAGTTCTTTTCCCTCAATAAAACCGCAACAGTATAATCTGCAGTACCACGAATAAAGTTTCCCGTAAGTAAATGTTAGGTTTGGTCTTCAAAAACAAAAAAAAATATTTTAAATTTTAATTATTTTAATTGATTACAATGAATATTCTAATTTTGGACATTTTGGGTTTTACGATATATTCCTCAAATAAAATAAAATAAAACCTCCCACATCATATTCCACAATGGAGTTGACGTCAACGTCGCGCGACCACATAAAACATTATAATACAAAACACTTAGAGAATATTACTAATTAGCTAAATGAGTTTTATTTGTCATAAAATATCTACTCTGCTGACAATGGATTAATGGATAGCTTCTTGATTTAATGATATCGGATGGTGAACGGTGGCAAACAAAGTAAAGACGACACCCATCTATATATGGATAATATGGATAGATAGTAAATTTATTTATATTTACATCCTAATTTTTCGGTTTTGGTGTATAAGTTTTGTTGGTAGATTGAATATGGCGCGGGAGTGTGAGAGTATCAAAATGGATTAAATTAAATGATGACGGCAATAAAAGATTATTTTAATGAAATTTATGGTTAATCAAGTAAATGGCATCTGGTATTGTTGTTTTATGTTGGAAGATTAAATTTTTTGGTATGGTTGGTTGAGTTAAACCTTCTATCATAAGTTATATTTATGTGTATGGTGGTTCCTTTATAATCACCATACCATTATATGGTATCAATTAAAAATATAATTTAATTAAACTTATAATATGATCAACTATTTGAGATGGTTAACTGTTTATAGAAAACGTTAATATTATTAAATATGTAGTCTTAAAAATTAGAAAATTTCTACCTAGTCTTAACTTTCTGCTGAAAAGCTTGAATGCATCTTATCTCTTTTGTATTTTACATTTACATTTCTTACATACATGTACGTATAAAAAGCAAATCGGATTTCTTATAGAATAAAAATTTAAAATTTAAAATTTTTTTTTTTAAAACTTGTGTATTGCAGTAACAATAGAAAATTCAGCAGTAACAACAACAATAACAACGAAGAAGAAGAACAAAAAATTAATATGAAAATTTTCAATTATATAAATTGACTTAATTAAAGTTTTATTTTTTCATTTCTTTACTTTTTTAAATATAAAATAAAATGTTTTAATTTCCGCTTTTATTTTTTACGTTCATCATGTCTAATGTCTATAGATTATAAGTTTTTATATGAGATGGGAAGCTAAGACATTTTTTGTTTGGTAAGTTTACGGATAATTGAAATTACAAAAGTAAATATGATTAATTTAATTAATGTTGGACTTTAGTATGGATAACTATGATATTTGAGAATAGAACCGCACTTCGGTTACGTACTTACGCTGCACACATCAATATACAGCAAATTTTTATTTTTGTGTTGGATGTTCTAAAATTCCTGAAAACAAGATTACCGAAATATTAAAAAATTTAAATTAATTTAAAATTCACATAATGAAATATTTTCATATATTCTTTAAAGGTCTTACCAGACTATATATGTGTATATTGATATTCTTAATGCACAATGCACATTCAAGCATCTTTCAATCGGACGCTCGGAATTTGTTATCGTATAACTGCGATATTGTTAAATTAAACAGTTCTGGTGTTAAAGGTTACTCACCAGAATGTCAGTCATTTTTGATGAGCAGTTTAACAATTGTAACCATTAGCCATCGTGAAATTTTGGGCAGCTGAAGTTAAACGTGACAGTACCAGCATTGGTGATGATGATCGTTCGTGCTAAACGACAGTCCAATTAAAGTTAGAGAGATAGAAGATGCTATAAATAGTCTCAAAGCACGCGTTTGTCACATATTGAATCAAATTTAGCCATGGGGAAACTGCCCGCGCGTCGAGTGCCCGCCTTTGCTCACTTTAAACCAGAAACGTGATCGAATGAACATTTCCAAAGCTCTACTGGTGCAGTTTAACCGCAATAAATCTGATTTTTAGGGCAGATTAATTACTGTAAATGAAAATTCGTTACATCATTACACTCCAGAATCAAGAATACAGGCAGCATAATGGACTGCCAAGGGAGAATCGACTCCATAAAAGATAAAGGCGGTTCCTTCGGCTGGGGAAGGGATTGCGACTGTCCTCTTGAACAGGCATGAAGTTATTTTAAGCAATTATCTTCAGAAAGGAAAAACTATTACAGGAGCATACTACGCATCAATATTTGACATGCTGAAGACAGAAATTGCGATGGCGATAATCTACGAATTATGGTTTGAACTATGATTGACTTTTTTGTTCCCTAAGCTGAACTTTGCGCGCGGGGGACAGAGATTTTCATCGAATGAAGAGGCTATCACATACGTAAAGAACTAAGAAAGAGAAAGACGTCGAGTACTATTTGGACGAATTGAAGAGATGGGAACATCGCTGTGAGAGGTGTATAAACTTACAAGAGGCCTAAGTAGAGAAATAAAAATAAATTTGAAGTAAAAATGTCTTTATCTTTATTAGGCCAGAAACTTTTCAGACAACCTTCGTATTACGGTTTTTCATATTTAAAGTTGAAGTTTTTAATTGAGGAAACTTGTAAAGCTGATTGTTGTATTGGAATAGAATAAATTTGACATTTACATCTGTTAACTTCCTTACAGCTTGCACTCTCTTCTATTCTGATTTTTTCTAATTAAAATCAAGTTTTATTTGTATTCCTTCTCTTGTTCATTATTTTTTTAATTAATTTATATTTTTAATAATTTAATGCCTTTTTAATTTTATATAAAAAAGTTGTATTTACTTATTTGAGAATCGCTTGTATCGTCGTACATCCATTAGCACAAAAAAGCGAAATTCTTTAGAATAAAATACGAGAAACAAAAATGAAAGAAATTAAACTTGACCTAAAACATTAAAAGAAATTAAATGAATTTTTAATTAACTTTTTTAATTAATGAATGTTGCAATGCAATTTATTTTCGGTTGGGGTTCTGTTTGATTCCATGTTTTATATTTTTGTAGGAAGATCGAGTTATGATGGTCTAATGGAAATTTCTTATCGTCAACCAAAATTAGTTTAATAAATTAAATTAAAAACGTTTAGGATGAGAAATGTAAATAGGTTAAGAAATAAAAGATCACAGAATTGATTTGTAATGAAAAATAATGAGATTTTTGTGAAAAATATTTTTAGATGCATTTTCATAATTATACAAATTTTAGATAACTGAAGTTCTCAGGAAGTATGCTTAATTTTTAGGAAACTCTCGGCACCATGTTGTAAGATACCAACCAAACAACCAAAGAAGCATATTCAATATGTAATAGTTTTAACACATGGTTTAGCTTTTCATGGATAATGAAAGTTGTGTTATGATTATTTGTAAAATATTTTGTGTAATGTGAATTGTCCTACTGCTGTGTCTAAAAAGAATTTAATTCATTAAATTACTAATAATAATAATTAATATTTCGATTTATTTGAACCTTAAGTTGTCTGCATGTCACAACGAAAAATTCTATCAAGATTTTGTATAATATAATAAGACATGCATTGGATAACATTTTTCTTAATAAATATTATATGGACGTTTCAGTCAAACTTACATAGTTTTAATACTAAAATCTATAGACATTAAAAACATTAACGTTCGTTAGGACTTTCGACACATTTATAATTTTCATTTCAATATGATAATCAATCAAAGATAATTAAAATACGATGTCATGTTAATTATTATTTTTAGCACTGTGTCATATTCCGAAATAATATTTGATCAAAACATCAATTACATGACGTTCGTTTACATTATTTGTATAGATTATAATTGAATTCATATTATTATTAAATTATTAGAAAATTCGATTCCCGGTACCTCAATCAAAAATAAATTATAATTCGGACATAACAAAACTAAATTAATTAATACATTCAATATTAAACTCACCATTTCCAAAAACAATCCCAGAACTAAACAAACAGCTAAATAATAAAAATTATGAGTGGGCAGCCGTAGGCATACTACCTTAAAACTATATAGATAACATCACCACCCGCTGTGCATTAACCCAACCAAATTGGAGTATAATAAACATGAATTTGTAATAAATAAAACACATCATTAATTAAATTAGATCATAATTTTATTGATTGACAGTAAAATCATATACACATTTATTTTATTTAATTACAATTTTTTTTTTGTTTTTAGATTTTCGTGTTTATTTCAAATATTCTAATTACAAAACATAAATACATTCAATACATTTATTATCATTATTATTATTGTTTATGAAATAGTAGTAATAATAATAATAATAATCGTAACGATAATTATAGTAATAATAATCATCATCATGATATAATTATAATATAATAGTATTTTTAATTGTAATTATTTATTTATAAATCAATAAATACAATCAGTTGTCTAATTATTGAATTTTATTATTTCAAATTAATTATAAATCAGATTTGTTAGTTATGTTAGTTTCTAGAAAATCAAAAGTTAATTGAGTAATGAGAATTGAATACCTTTGTGATTTGCGGAACTAGTGCTCTATTTTTTTCGGGAGGTGAGTATATAGTACAAATAAAGCAAAGGGGAGTGTGGCAAACACATGTGAATCTCATAATTTTTTAGTGTTATCTGTGTTATTATAAAAAAAAATGGAGAGTAAATATGTTGTGGCCATCACCCGACTGTCTTTTACCACGAATGTGTACATAGATCTCGAATTCACTACACATGACTTACAAAGCGTAAAATTAAACTAACCGGACTTTTGCTAAAACTGTCTTTTATAATCAACAACCATTATTCCTCCTAAAATTTCATAAAATCTACAAGGTCAACCCTTGTTGAAAATTTAATCTTTATTTTAATTTGAATCTTTTAACTCTTTGTAGTTTTTTTTTTGTAAATGCTACACTTTTCAAAATTATAGAAAAATATGAGAAAGCTCCCAAGGACTTGAACACAGATTTATAGCAAATTTCGTATGAATCTCCAACTTAATGAAAAACGCCTAAGTATGAAGATTCTAAACAGTCAATCTGCAGTGACGTCAAATTTGGATAAAATAATTTTTTTTTTAATCAAAACTCGTCAGTTCTGCAAAAATTTAAAAAAATTACCTGGACACATTTTGTTTGAAACTTAATTACAATCTTTTTGTTTTAATAGTTTTTTCCTATGTGCTATATACGTTTTATAACACTTGCATAAAACGAAAAAGGTCCTATTGAAGTGATAGAAGTGGAGGGACCGATGTGAATCGATTTCGACCAATCATTATTAATTTACGGAAACACCATGGTATGGAATTTTATTCCGATCAATCAGTCATCTATCTTTAGAGAAGCTTCAGACATTAGGCTGCACAAAACATCACACACGTCACACAGAGGTTTTTTAAAAACCACTCTTTTTGACTTGAGCGATATAGCGAATAGTAAATCTGAGATAAGATTAAATACGTCGTTTTATTTTTCTAAGGACGGTACTAGTTTTTATGACCCAGTTCGAAGTTTCGTGTAGATCTGTTAATACATTCGTATATTAACAGCTGTTTAAAGTTGACATGTCACAGTACTTTTTTACAATGGAAAAATGTGAATTAAAACAAATTCATGAACGATTTAAAAGTGTATAAGGACTCTTCACCCATACCTCTTAATAATTTTTGCTTGAATTGCCGATCTCGTGTTCACAGTATACCAAAATTTTTGCTCGAACAATGTTTCAGTACTCGTAAAAATTAGTTGGTTAGAAATTTAGTAGTTGAATGCCAAATGTTGTACAAATCTCGGTATCGCTATAAAACAAACCATTTCCGACTAAGTCAAAAATCATTTAAAATTTACATTCAAGTACGAGTGATTAATCAATTTAAAACTTTAATGCGATTTTGAACATAATTGCGATTATATATTTTTGATGTATTCAAATAATAATACCACAATAAAAAAGTTGATGAATTATCCAACGTAAGAGCTTTATCAGGTGTGAACAGTGCTGCATTTCTCAATAGGTCCGATAGGCCCGGGCCTAGGGCGGCCCATTACGACAAATTTTGTGGGCGGCGAATTAAGTTGTAAATTATAGGTGAAGTTCGCTTTTAACTATTGAATATGACCGAATAATGTTTGTATCAGAAATATAATAACAATACTTTCATTCACATCTCAATACAAATCATACCCAATGAGAATCTATTGAATAATGTTCTTTGGGAATTATTTCTAAAAAATTAATGAGAACCACTATTTAATTTTCATTGTACAATCAAAAAATACCTTAAAAAGTACAAGTTTTAACCAGTATAGAGAATGGTTTGGAAGAAAAAATGTGTCTAGCATCCGATTGAATTTGGAGCGGTTAGAAACTGCATTTATGATCGTTTTTGGACATTTGTACTAGAGAGATTTAATGTAACCAATAAACTTCTACAAAGTAGTAAAATTAATATTGCTAATATTGTTGAATTGTATAGTTATTTAGTACAACTGATGAAATCTATGAAAAATGAATTTGCAAACTTCGTGAAAAGGCGAAATCCCTGGCCAACATAATAATGAGTTATTTATCTCGACAACGAAAGAAGAAATCTCATTTTGATGAATCTCTTCAAGGTAATTCTGAAAATCTTTAAACCGGAGCTAGTCAGTTAAAAACTCTTATTTGCCACGTTATCATGGATAATATAATAGCAGAGCTAGAAAGACGTCGATTAGCATATGATGAATTCAGTAAACGTTTCTTCATTATTTTAAAATTAACCAAAATAAGCACTGACGAAATACATAAAGCAGGATCTCAATTTGCCAGTTATTATGAAAATGATATTGAAGAAGAGACTTTTATTAACGAATGTTTACAGCTCAAAAAACATCTACTTCTTTGCCAATACGAAAAACCAGTGGAGGAATTGTACTGTTGGTTGAAATCCGAAGGGTATAATTTGATATATCCAAATGTTGCTGTTGCTTTACGAATGTTTCTCTGCATTCCCGTAACAAATTGTTCTGCTAACGTTCGTTTTCTTGTTTTCGACGAATAAAGACTTACTTCCGATCGACATTATCAAATGAAAAATTAAATGCAACTAGTAACCTTTGTATTGAAAAGGAATTAACACAATCGTTGTCATATGACGATATAATTGATTCCTTTGCAGAGAAAAAAAACCCGGAGAATATTGGAAAAAATTTAATTTTTATATTTTCTGAATTGATTTTGTTACCTGCATATGTACTTAGTTTGAAATATTTTCAAATAAAGTAAAGTTCCAAATGTTTTTGTTTTATTTAAAGCTGCAAAATATCAGAGCCTACGGGCGGCTCAGTTGTAAATGCTGCCCTGGGTGTGAACATTTCATATGTTAAGTTAAAATAGAGTTTTTTGATTAAATTAAATCATTTTGTTTAAATGCACCTCAAAGCGGGTGGATTTTGTAAGGGTAAGAATAGATTCAGAAAAATATAAGCCTGGCGACTACTCCGACAAGTTAGTTCTTCACCTTCGCCCTTCGTTGAGCCGTGTGAAGTTAACTTATTACATATATTTTACTAGATCGGTACCAGCTTGTTAGTATGTTGTTTAATTTTATACTTACCAATTTGGTTCTGGATTCTGAATAGGTTTTATTCCTTTTATGGTTTTCTGAAATATGAAAAAATAGTCTCCAATATGGTTGAAAGTAAAACAATTTTTCTTTTACTGCTTGTTGATAAATATTTGTTAACGATGAAAGTGTTAACTTGTGATTGATAGTGAATAATTTAGAGAGAACTATAATACTGTCGAATTTCGTTAAGTGACTCGACGACGTAAGGTTTTACACTAATAATGGATAAATACTATATTGATAATCAAACTAAACTATATGTATATAACTGTATGTATAAATTGAAAGGTTCCTAATCTTATTACATATATTATTTTCTTATAGTTAAGTTTACCAATAAAAGCAATTTATGGTTTTGTTAGTTTAATGACCGAAAACTTAACTTCTTCCGAAGACGCAATTATGACAAAAACTCACCGGCTCAATTCATATTGGCACTTTATAATTAGAAAGAAAAGATTGTTGAGGTAATAAAAACCATTCCTTGCTTTCATATATTACACCTTATTTAAATACACTGCGCGGAAACCAAAACGAATTTGGTTTTGAAAAAAATAACCAAATCTAAAGGATTGAATTTTGGTGAAATAACACTTTTTGGTACTGAAATTCATTGTATTTTATTTTTTATTTTCATGACTTTTATGAATAAAATAAAAATTGTCTACATAAAAAGCAAGTTCGTTTACAGTCTCAAACAGCAGCATATTTGTTTTCATGTAGGCAATTTTTAGTTTATTCAAAAAAGTGATAAAAAGCAAAATAAAATAAAATCGATCACAGTATCGAAAAGTGTTATTTCACCAAGATACAAGCGTTCAAATCTAGATATTTATATGAAAACAATTTCTGTTCCGATTACAAGTATGATTTCAGATTTAAAACAGAAGATTCAGTTAAAAACAAAAATTAAATTAAAACAAAAAAAGAAATCAAATTTTGATTTAACATTTAAAAATTTTAAAATTAGTTCTTCAGGATAATTTTAAGGTTGTCCTTTGATAAATTAAAGTCAAATCATCAATGATGTTAAATGATTTAGTCAAAAAACCTAGTGCTAAAAACTCATGATTTCGAAATGTCCTGCGCTTGGCACATGAATTGGTATGCTTTCCAAAATGTTAGCAAAAGTCAAAATGTTACCAATAAAAAGTCAAATAAAGTAAAACTAATGAGTAGAAGATTAAATCTTAATTAATAATAAAAACAAGTTCTATTTTTGTATTTAAATATTTATTAAAATTCCTTTATAGTGATTTTTCTTATTTTTTTAATTAAATATTGATTTCGGATTGCTCCGAAAGTTTATCATCAATTACACTTTATTTTGAATAACTAGTTAGGCTAATGTTACACAGAAATTCTAGTCAATCTGGTGTAATCGGTAGAACCTAATAAAAAAAATATTTTGCATATTTTGCAAAACGGTTACAGTTTTTGTTCTTAACTGATTATGTTCTTCATTCAAATTATCTTAGTCATTATATGATAAAGAGAAAGATATGAAAATTATATCAGTCGAAAACTGTTGTAAATCGTAAAATCGAATATGTAATTTATGCCCTTGTGAGGTTAAATTTTATTCTGCCTTTATAGTTCATGTTTAAATAAATAAAACTAATATAAAAAGACTCTTCAATAGATGTTGCTTCTGTTATTGGAGAAAGCAAACGATACAAGTGTACTCACAAAAATCGGTATTTTTTCAGTTTAATGAAACGTGAAATTGAATAAGCAAAAAGATTATATATTTACTTTCCGATAATAAAATTGAGTTTCTAAAAGAAAAAGTACAAAAAATTATTGTTTATTTGGGAAAATTCATCACACTGGACGATGGTAAATAAAATCATGCGCAAAGTTGCACACCGCTAAATAATAATAAAGCAAATTTTAATAGAACAATAAAATGTGAATTGACATTTTATAACTAAATATACTAAATTTCTAGTTTGAAAGTTGCATTTTCCAAAATTATCTCAATTTCGTCAGCACACAATTATTACCAGTTCGAAACCTTTTCCTCAAGGTAGACGCACACACACACATTTTTTTTTGATGTGATACCCAAAGCCGGAGAAATTGGTATACTATGTGTGTGTAGCCGGTCGTCATTCCCATGCCGATATAACCACCACCTTCTTGTTCACACAAAAATAAAATTCATTCCAATTTTCTTTTATTCATTTTTTTTTTTTTTGGAAAACACGAATATAAAAAAGTAATTGGGTAAGTGTTCATTTCAATACCATTATGGTAAATTTAATTTAATTTAATCGAAAATAGCAGAAAAAAATAATAAAAAACTGAAAGAAAACAAGAAAAAACAAAAAAATTCAATTTTCTTTTTTCCTCTCGATATTGTTTGTATGATGTTTTAGTTGAGGCATGAGTTTTGGGTGGCGAGTTGCCAGATTGAGTATATTGGTGAGTTGGTGATTTTTATTTCTTCTCTTTAGACTGACTACACATACTATTATCGGAGATGGGGGAAAATAAGAAAATTGAAAATTTATATTTGGGTTTCCAGGAGAAAATATAAAATAGACTAAAAACGAGATAAAAAGAGAAATGACATTGACATGAGAGCTATTAAACAAAACCAGATATGTAATATTAATATAATAAAAGCTTTATTTTTTATTTTTTGTTTTGTCATTTATGTTTAAATAGAAAAGCTCGCATATACATTAAAAACAAAAATTCACATGCCATGAAGAATTCCATTGTTCAAACTTAGCCTTTGTTGAAACTGTTAATGAAATATGGAAAATACAAAAATTCGGTTCTGTCCCCCGGTCCAATTTATTAATTTCTTTAAAATACTATAATGTATTTGATTAAAAAAATAAATATCTTCAGACAAAAAGAAAATTAAACGACAGGAAATTAAAAAATAAATAAATCCATGCCTTATTTTTTTGGGTAAATTTTTTCCATGGTAAATATAAAATTTTTATTTTCAGCGCTGTTTGGATGGTTTACCAAAGTATTTCTTCAGTTTCAAAATATATGCTTGTCTCATAATTTTAGAGAATTTTAATTAACGTTAAAGAACGAAATGTTTTTTTTATTTATTTTATTTTAAATGATTTTAGATCTTCTTCCAGAATCTAGATGGTCGAATTCCTTATGTTATTATTTGTAATGTAACCCATGATAATTTGCATTCTTGATTCTTATTCTGCTAACACAAAACATAAAATAAAATTATTTAATTTATGAGAAATTAAAATTAATGAGGAAAACTTTTTTTTTCTAATTATCGTTAGATAATGAACTTTTGTGTTATTTTAAATTACATTCACAAGTATAATAATGTAAAATAAAATTGAAAAATAAAGTGCAGTTTAATTTAGAACGCTTTCAACTTTTTTGATTCTATTTTCAGGAAGTTTAAATTACGTGATTATTTTTCAGTTTAAATTACCACAATTTACATTAAATTCGACAGTTCCTTTATAATTTGTTTGTACTCTCTAATAATATATTGGACAGTATCGATGTGCATATGTATTTTATAACAAACTTATTAACACACGATCCTTGTGAGAATAATTTAAATGGCTGGTGTACAACAATAAACTAATGCCTTAAAATTATTATAAGTGTTAAACATTGAAATTTGGCGCCAAAAATTTTAAAATCAGTTTAAGTACACAATAATTTATCAGCAAGATAATGGTTTGCGGCCATTTGAAAGATGCAATATTACACTTAAACCTTAATAAAATGCTACCCTGTATAAGCAAAATTTTATGAAACACTAAAAACAACAAATATTTTACTTTTAAACGAACACATTTTCTCTTATACGTATTTAATATTTAAAATATCAATCAACATAAAACTTAAGTTATATAAACTATTGTCTATATGTGGAAGACAAAAACATCAATTTAGATTCACAACTAAAAATAAGTTCGGCATTTTGTTTAACAAATGGACAAGCCAAATAGAGTTTTTTGTTTTCTTTTGCAGCAAATAAATATAAATGTATGTACATTATATACATATATAAAGGACCAAAAGCTTTCAGGTATATTCCATTCATAAAATTTTGATTCCTTAAGAAAAATAAAATTTTAAGTAAGCACAAAAACTATATGAGATAGACTGTACTAGCCGAGACAAACTAACAAAAAATGTTCCAATAAAATAACAAACAGAATTTGAATTTAAAAATTTATGTTTGGAATAAATTTTAGTTTTATTGTATTCCATCTCAGCTGGTATAAGGCTGATGCAAAATTCTTAAATCATTTTAATTCCGTTTAAGATGGTAGAATTTCGTCTTCATGTAACTAAAGTGAACAAAATGAAAATGGAAACCATATGTCAAAAATAAAAATAAACTGCTCATCAGAAATTAAGAGTTGAACATGAAGTAGTGAATTACAAATTCAGCCGTTATTTCATTTTTTTCAGTTTACAAAAATTATCTATTTTAGTAAAAGTTCAATTCAAAGAAACGTGCCTGTGGATTCTAATTTCCATAGTTGATGTCGTTAGCCAAAATATATTCAAATTCGTAACGTTGCGTTAGTGTTTGTAGCAATTAAAACATTCGAACGATCGCCCAACGTTTTATACGTCTGTAGCTAGAGTATTAGTAATTGTTCCTTTTAATCTAACTAGTAATTAAAGTTCTGGTCAAACTTTCGAACTTTTATTCCAACCTAATTCAAAACTAAACAAAAATCCAAATAAAATTGCAATATTCTTTACGTTCGTTTGTATTTTGGAAATGAAAAACTGGACAGTAAAATAATTGTTAAGTTATATTATTGTGTTATTGCTATATTGTCTTGATACAAATCGAAAAATTCAAATGGGGTTTTCTTATTTGTTTCTAAAATAATTTATAAGGAAATAGGAATTCTGTAATATTCAATTTGGTACGAGGTCCTTTAAACCTCGACATCTTGCGATGAGTGAGCAATCTAATACGAAATTACCAGCTGAGTTTGTAAATATATTTATATAAACTGAGAGAGATTATTGCTTCCGGTATAAAATTATAAAATTATTTGCTATTGCATTTCTCTTACGGGCTTTTTGAATGCACCCTCTTGTATTCTCTATGCAATTTTAATGTTCTGTTGACTTAAACGGTAATTTTTATTTTGAAGTTTATAGTTTTAGTTTTCAAATATACTTTACCAATGTAAATTGTTTAAATATGCAATTTCATTCGTATTTCAAACTATAGGAACTTTACTTAGTTTTTATATAGGAAATTGTTTATTGAAAGTTTAATAAAATTGAATATACGAGTAGTTTTTTATGTTTATTGTGATCGTTACAAGATCTTGTACTAGAAATGTAACATATTTAAAATGAATACATAATAATAAGTAATATATATTTTCGGCATTATATACATAATGAATTGCCATGTATGCATGTAGGATTAAGAGTTTATTTTTGTTTGATTATAGGAGTAAATGTAATTACATTTATAAATCAATAATTCATCAACCGAAAACTAATAAATAAAGTTTTGAGTCTTGAATGAACCAAAAATCAAAATATCCCATGAAACGAATTACAAATTAACAACCACAAAACTGAAAACCAGGAAAATTTGAATCAGTTTCAAAACCATCTAAACAAGCTGAATAATACTATTCAATGAACTACGACGTTGCTATGGTACAACACCAAAAAAATGAAGGGTGTAATTGTTGTGGTAAACACCCAACTTTCTTGTACCCAAATGTTCATAGATCTCAAACACCACACTTAATTTCTAAAGCGAAACATTGAAACCAATTTCAGAAAACCCACAACTCTTGTTAAAAATTTAATCTTCATTGCAAAAATTGAAAAAGCTCCTACAGACGCTGTCACTTCTGGTACGCATGTTATATGACATTTGTTTGGCCCCTGCTCGAGTATGCTAGTCAGGTTTGGTCCCCATACCATGAAGTGCATATACGAAGAGTTGAAGCGGTACAACGTAGATTCTTGCGCTTTGCTCTGCTTGGATTGCCATGGGTGGACGTTTACAATTTACCTCCTTATCTTGACCGCTTGGAGCTTGTTAACTTAAAGCCACTAAGCAAGCGACGATCTGTTGCAGACATCGTCTTCATTCATCAAGTTTTATCTGGCGGTGTAAATTCTGCAGCTCTACTCGAAAAGGTAAATCTTAACGTGAATGCTCGTGGTTTGAGAACGATACCAGCTTACAGAATTGCTCCTCACAGAATGACCTACGGCCAGAACGAGCCTATTACTAGAATGCTGGGCGAGACTAATAAATATTTCGAACAATTCGACTACCACATTAGCAAATTCACAATTAAGAAGTTATTATTCGCTACCAGTTGACAATCCAATAAACTTAAGTTTTATTTTATTTTCATATCAACTTTTTTCTAATCGTCGGCGATTGAACGTCGTAGAGGAAAGACGTGTTTTTGTCTCTCCTCTATATAAATAAGTAAATAATTTAAAATGTGTTTAAATTAAATAATTAATTAAAAATATGTGTATATAAATAAATAATAATAATACTAAAAATAATTTGTGTGTTTTAAGTAAAGTGAAAAGTGATAATAATAAATATTAATTGACTAATTGTAATAAGTTGTGTGTGATGCGCTTGCAATGGCACAGAATATATATATAACAATTTCGTTTATATGTATTTTGATACCGTTTTTTGAATGCATCATTCGCATTGTATGTATAATATTCTAAAGTGTATAGAAATTTTTTGATGCCAAAGGATGCTCAAGATAAGTGTTTTTTCATTTTTTTCATTGTTCTAAATTTTTAGTACATATTTTGTTATTACATATTTAACCGTTGGCTTAGTTTTAATTTTTGTGCAATTAATATTTACTGTTTTATGTCATTTTTGTTTGATCATGCAAAAGTTCGTGCATTTTTCACGATCGCGTGTTCTTTTGCTATATGAAAGTAATTAGGGTTGAGGTTAAATTTTGGAACGCATTAACATGTTCGTATTGAACTATTTTATATTACTTGTTCTCTTTGCGTTGTTTTGTTACACTCGTTAAAAATTTTGTTCTTGTTTTTGCGAGTAATCAAGTTTGATGTCCGATGATTTTCGTTTTTTCTGGGTATCGTATAATTTTGTAACCTACGTTGTCTTTTATTTACATACTAGCTGACCCGGCGAACTTCGTACCGCCTCAAAATCAATAAATGTTGTTTAAAGTTATTATAGCTTAATTAAATTGAGTTTTTTATTAAGATAAAATGAATTCTCTCTCTCTCTCTCTCTCTCTGGCACTATATCCCATCAAGGGATTTGGCCGCCTCAAATGAGGTTTCATAGTCATATTTTCATTTCGGATAATGAGTGATTAATTCATTGATGCTAAACCAGCCGTGCAATTTTTTCCTTGTCACCACCGAGAATCGAACCCGAGACTTCCGGGACGGATAAAATGAAAACTCCAATTTAATTAAAGTCGATCAAAATGAAATATATTTTAATTACATTGAAATGAATGTAACTCACATGGCAGCTAGGCTTTCGTTTTATTGAATTGATTCGAAATGGTTCCCGTAGCATTGTTGCACTACTTTCTTTTAAACTATTTCCTGAGTGGATTGCAATAGGGTCGATTCAGGCCATAAACACTCAAGGATGGGCCTTGTGATTTGTTGATCGTCATGGCGAATGCAAGACGAATCGGAAATTGAATTCGTTTAAATTTCGAATGGCATATCGGTTGGGATGATCAGAATTCTCGAAATGAGAATTTCCTCACCTTTGAACTTTCCTTGAGTTTTCTCAAAACCAAACGCGTTCCGTTACATAGTTTTGGTTGATTCAGGTTTCGTAGCATGATGATTACCGCACCAACTTTCAATGAGTTTAAAAATTCAGTTGGACAGTTGGTTGATTCGTCTTTGTTTGTCACACAGTCGATAGATTTGAAGGAATGAAGTGCACCGACGATTAGATTTAATTGTGAAATTTAAGTGATCCACATCTTTGTTCTTTGCCGCAAGAATTATTCGTTCACTCAACCAATTGTGATTTTTGTAGTTAGTAATGATGTTCGGGAACACTTTGTTGATAAGCTCGTCCTTCGTTGAGACAAAAATGCAAAAGTTCTGAGGAAACGAAATCAATCCGTTCGATTTGTCGACCGGAACACGGCCATTACCGATAGTCAACAATTGCTTGGAGAAATCTTCGGCAGATGGATCGTTTAACCACAGACAATCAAATTAAATTTTTCGTTCGAGCTAAAAAATGAAAACAAAATATATTTCTGATAATTCCAATGTCATCGTTGTATCTGTCATTTTTCGTAAAACTGCATATACTCGTACGTATACGCAAAAAAACAAAATATTTTTGGTTGTTTGTGGCTATTTACAGAAAATGAACTCGCAGTTTAAATTTCTACGTTTTCATAGGATGAAATATCTCTTTTAGGTTGTCTCTGGTTTAACAATGCAACTCGCATGTTTGTCGTCAGCTGAAGTTTCATCACTTGGCGCCACGCAGAGTCGATGATTTGAGGCAAGCGTTTATTTCATCGACAGCGGTCGATCTTGGAATCATTGGTATTTTTTGACGGAAATCACCTGACAGTAGAATCATTGCGCCTCCCAAACATCTTGAGTTATTGCGTAGATCTTTCATAGTTCGATTAAGTGCTTCTAATGCGCATTTGTGCGCCATTGAAGTTTCATAATAGATGATGATTTTACTTGCTACCAAAACTTTCGGCATTGCTGAGTGTTTCGCCATGTTGCAAGTCGGATTTGCAGGCGATTGAAGATCTAACGACAATTTCAACGCTGAGCAACTGCCACAACAATATCGAATCTCGCACAAATAGTGGCCAAAATCAAAGATATGAGGAATGCTTTCTCAGTTCCACCGGGTGCATCGAAGAAAAATAAAAATATGCATCATGAATTTTATAGCTAAGTAGAAAAAAAAAATTGGATAAAAAATAAAACACAAATTTGCATGCAGCCTCCAGTCAGATTCGAATCCAGTACTTCACGGCCCATAAGCATCGAAGCTTTAACTATTGCACCACTCGTTACATACAAACTACACCTACAAAATTCATATAAAAAATGTTTTTTTATTTGATTGTTGGGGTTTTTCTTTTGAGTTTTTCCGATTTTTTTTTCCTAAACCACAGTGGTGAGATGAAAAAAATCAAAAAAAAAATTATCGAAATAAGTGAATCCATTCTCTAGATATCATCATAAAAACCATTCCATACAAAATGTATGAGAAAATGAATTTTCTTGATAAACTCTTTTGTTGTTGAATTTTTCCAATGTTTTAATAGTTATTATGCTATTCGGAACGGAGTCAAATCCAACAAAACAAAGATCATAAAAATCGGTCCAGCCGTTGTTCATTTATAAATGGTGTAACCAACCCGACTTTGTTTTATATATATAGATATAGATAAGCAGAAGAAATAAAAAAAATTGGATAAAAAATAAAATGGTAAATGTGCATGCAGCCTCCAGTCGGATTCGTATCCAGTACCTTGCAGTGCAAGCGCCGAAGCTTTAACCACTGCACCACTCGTCACATAGCAACTACACCTACAAAATTCATATAAAAAAAGGTTTTTTTTATTAGATTTTTGGGGCTTCCCTTTTGAGTTTTTCCGACTTTTCTTTTTTCCTAAACCACCACTGTATTGAGACGAACAAAATAAAAAAAAAACAAAATGTACTAAATATATGAGAAAATGAATTTTCTTGATAACTTTTTTTTTGGTGAATTTTTCCGATGTTTTAATAGTTATTATGCTATTCGGAACGGAGTCAAATCCAACAAAACAAAAATCATAAAAATCGGTCCAGCCGTTCTTGAGTTATAAATGGTGTAACTAACACGACTTTGTTTTATTTATATAGATTTGCTTGCAAATTTAATGTAAAAATGTTTTTCAATGTTTATGTGGGTGTGTAACGAACGTGCACGAATGAAGAGTATATAACAAATCATAACTGTTTCATCAGTGTCTATGCATGTGTGTGTTGCCGTCTCGAAATGTAGGGACTTTATTTGTACGTATGTGGAACGTAAACACGGAGAGAAGCTTTCGTGCAAATGCTCTGGATTTTTTTGGAGAGTTTTTTGGCTTTATTGGTTCGTATCTTGTATCAGGTGCGGCGGATAAATAAATTTTCATTCTACTGGGCATTGACTTTATTTGTATATCATATATTTGGTGAATTGGTTTTTGTTTTTGGGGTGGTTTTCGTTTGGAGACTTGCCATTTTCTGTGGTGGTGTCTTTTTTAGTCTGGTTGGAGTGTATCGTATGAAGAGTGGTAATTTCGTTTGTTTTTCTTCTCTATTGTACGATAGTCATCGGATTAGGGACGTCGTAGCGGAAAATGGTGAAGTTCTGAGTGAAGATTCGCTAGAGGGTAAGGGGTACTTTATCAGAATGCAGGACGGATGGACGGAGTTTGTGTTCGGGTGACTGGGGGGTTTGTTTCTCCGTCACATGTGCGAGATGTGAATGAGTGGGATCTGCATTCGTGCAATTTGGTCCTGCATACGTACAAGCCGTGTATTTTGTCCGGCTTCTACTTGGTCGTATTTTGACTTCCTACTAATAATAATACATTTTAAAGTGTTAAAATTTCTAAATATTTTAAGATTCTTAAGCCGTCTGAGATAATGAACATTAATACTATATTTTATTTATTTATAGTTTCCAGATTGGACAGCTATCAATACTGAGTTTTATTATTAGAAATTAATAAATTATAATTTGTACATAAATGTTTTAATCCCGGGTTGAGTTGGTTTAGATATATATTCTGTAATTAAGAATTTCATTCTTTATAAGCTCCTTCAATAGGTTTTACTGGGTATAAAGCTTCCAAATTGATTGTATTTGTTAACCGCCATTTATGGTTTCAGATCGAAGTTAGTTTGCTTCAAGAACTGCATTGAAGTGACAATTGCCGTCGCTAGGAATATAATAGATTTCCACTATTAACCAGATAACAAATTTTTAATTATAGGTCGAATTGTAGTTACAATTTAATTGTAATTTTTCTTATTTTAATTTAATTTAATTATATATTTAAGATTTAATTTGTCCCACGACAATTGGGTTACAAATATTATTTTAATAGATTAAATGTCTATGGTTATATGTAACATTGAAGTGTCGGTGGAGGAAAACTTTATGAGTTGATTTATTTTTTGGCTTGGAGGTTACACAATAAAATTTATAATTAGAGAAATATTGATACATAAATGTTTTTTTGTATTTTTGGGATCATGGCACTTCTTTAATTAGATTATTTGCTAATAGCTACTTATTACTAATTCTGTCATCTTACAGATTCCTGATTAGCTTAATAGTTTTATTTAATTCTGATTGGGAATAAATTATAATGTGTTAATTTGTTTAGGTATTGGAGATTCTTAACCTGTGACACATTCATTATTTATATATTACCTTATAGATTCCAGATTAGCTATTTTTGAAAACAGATGTCTTTGTTTCATTTTTATTTTTATTAATAAACATATTGGTTTATTAGGGATGGTAAGGTTATCGGTTGAAGAGGGGATCCATCCGTTTGATACTACAATATTTGGATTCAATTTGTTGTATTTTATTTATTTTACGATAATAAATTATAATTAATTTAGTTATAATAATCATTACATTACATTTATTCTATTCAAGAATAATTTAATTATATCGTACAAAATAAGGAATCTCTAACGCATAATAATGACATTTTATTACAGGAAATTGACCATTAAGATGCCAACATTATTAATTATCAATTTTTTAAGATGCTATAATAAAGAGGTGTGGCGGGCCCGGCGTCGCGACTTTGACTGCTTAATTTTTTTTTTTTTTTTTTTTTTTTGGGAGGGGATGGCGGAGGAAATGGTATTAAATAAAATTTAATCCCTCATAATAATGAAATTTTATTTCAGGACAGTTACTAATTAATCAATAACTTTTTAGGATGTTGATTGCTGATTATTTATATCCCGAAAAACAAAAATAATTGTGCCGTCTTGTGCTTTACTAACTATTGACTACTTAGGTGTCTGTAACCGGGTCAAGTCTATCATACCTAACAAGCTTTCCTATCCCTCCATCTTGTTATATGTAAAAGGGGTGTACGGTAGGCCCGGCGTATCCGGGATCCTTGCTTAGTCTTGGCCGTACATTCTAATCAATCAATCAATCAATCAATATCAACTTTTTTCTAATCGATTTGACTTAGATACTCTATCGAGTATTTATAATTTTTAATTTTTTGTTCTCCCTATTTGCGCTTTATTTAATTTTTCTTAACTTATCTTTATTTTTTATTACTTATTTTCTCTTTCTCTTTCTTTTTATTTTATTTTTTTTCTGTCATTCAAATCTGCTTGCTTTAAGTAGACCAACGGGCGTTCTCTCCTTCTTGCGGTGGGGTATCATTCTCCTAAATTTAGTACATGTAGCTTCAGCCTCTTCATTTAATCATAGCTCTATTAATACATTTTTTATTTCGATTAACACTAATTTTATTTTTGCCATTTTAATCTTTGAATTTTTAATTTAGTAGAATGATATCCTTGTTTATAATTCCTTGGAGTTATATTCAAAAAATCTGTTTCAAGAAGAAGCTCCTATTGCAGCTGCCCCTTTCGGTGAACCGATTTCATCCAAAAATTACTTATATTCCCCGAATTATACAAAAACACTTAAATATGTATGTAATTTTATTCCAGTCGGACAAAAGTACCCAACACAAACTTGCACACTATCTAAAGAAGAACCAGCAAAATGTATAAACTGTAATAGGAAGCATCCAGCTAGCTACCGAGGATGTGAGGTTGCCAAGCAGCCACGGAGAATGTGGGATCAGGCACGCAAAGTCACCTCTAAGTCATCGCAAGGATCGAGCAAGAAATGAAGTACATATGCGAAGGGTGAACTATATACATATGCGAGCGCAACGGTACCAAAAATTTCAAAAACACCTTCAAGCAATTTTAAATAACCTTGAGGAACAGAATAAACTAAATAAGTTAATTCTGGATCGCCTCAATCATGCTGGAAATACCAAGTTACAAAATAGCTGAAAATAAATAATGTCTGCAAAACATAGTTCAATTCATAATTCCGGAGCAAGCAGATTAACACAACAACTTGGAAAATTAGAACTATTTTTACCAGCAGCTCCTATGTATCAATCAGGATATGTACTTGTTACCATACCACACATCCAGCAGAATGGGGAAGAAGAGGGTCAGTTTTATTTATTAGGGATACTATTACTCATCATGAACCATTAAAAATGGAAAAAAAGTTAATGCAAGTAACCACCGTGACGGTTAAATTTCGTCATCACAACAAATGCCTACATATTTTTAGAAAATGATGATAATCTAATATCTGATCATTCTCCTGTTATTATGACGATTAGTGAAAATGTAATAGAAAAAACAAATTCACCATAGCTCACAAATAACAAAACAAATTGGGAATTGTTTATGTTATATATGAGTGCGGATGGATACACTCACCCTGTGAAGCACTGAATTTAATTTTGTTACCAACCTAAAAAATTGTGACATATTATAATATTTTGCAAATTGGAAAAGCTATATAATAATAAAATACTAGGTGTGCTCTAGTATTTTCTTAGATGTGGAAATGATGATCGGGCTCAATGAATCGAATGCATGTAAATTTTACTTATCTAAAAGTCAGTTATAAACCTGCAATCATTAACGGTCAGCATAGATTCCGTATGCAAATAAATCTAAACAGAGCTAATATCGAATGACCTTAGATACCAGGCTCAGATGGAAATAACACGTTAAAAAGAAAAAAAGATGAACTGAATATCAAATATCGAAAAATGTACTGGCTGCTCGGGTGAAATTCGGAATTGTAAACCGAAAATAAATTTGAATTTTAAACTTATACGGAACAGTCACAATAACACCACTACAAACGGAAAACCGAAGTAAAATAGAAAATAAATTGCTATTATATCAACAGGTGCTAAAGCCTGTATGGATTAGCGGAATACAGTTCTGGGGCTGTACAAAGAAAACCAACACCAAAATAATACAAACTTACTTTTCAAAGTGCTACGTGGTATTTTTAACGCGCCGTGGTACATTAGGAATGATGACCTACAGTGAATTTTTGGAGGAAATCGATTTAGGAAAAGTGGTAGCTTCCGTAAGAGCTTTATCGGTTTTTGCAAATATTTTCTACTAAATTTTGTTTGAAATTTTATTTCAAACAAAATTAGTAGAAAATATTTAAAAAAATCGATTTCTATCTTTTAATTTTAAACGTGTCTTCTTAAATATTCTATTCAAAATATTTGCAAACAACGAAGAAGTTCGTATGAAAGCTACCACATTCGGTTGACCAATGTCGACCAAATTACATTGGGATCTCCACGTTTATTTGAATTTTTGTAGAACAGTTTTTCGAAAATCGTCATTTAAGAATAAATTTTGGAACGTGAATTTGGGACGATACTGTTGCAAATTTAAATTAGAATCAAAAAGGATACACTTTTCAAAATACTTACAAAAAACGAGAAAGATCCTATGTAAGCTGCTACTTCCGGTGGAAAATCGAAAAAGCGCCCAAAGAAGGTGTTACTTCAGATGGACCGATTTCGGACAAAATTCACTAGGATCAGCCACATTGTGGAAAAAGCTTAGGTATAAAGTTTCATGCCCATCAATCAGTCCATCTTGGGTGTGCACAGGTGGTTTATAAAACCAGCTAACCAGTTTAAAATGCAATGTCATTCTACAACAACTTTTATGGCAATACAAGTATCACAAACAGCAGACAACGAGTTTTTTATTTTGCAAAGGATCGGAAATGAGTGAAATGCTCTGTGTTATGGGACGCATTCTGAGTCCCAACGAGAAGCTGAAAAATATGATTCTTACTTTGAAAAAAATTAACAATGATGATAATCATCTTTTGGCTCTTACAAAAATGAAACAACTAATAAAGTCGATAGCACGACATCGATAAACTACTTGATCAAGGATCAACAACTTTTCCGACAGAAAATACTCAACTATAAGAACCGTACGAAAACAGAGTAAAGTTAGTAAGTTATTTTTTGAAATAGCTCTAGTACTAAAAACATCCAAGATTCGCAACAAGGCCCTCTTCACGTGCTCTATTATGACCATTAAAAAATCATGCATATAGTACATATAAGCAGCCTAGTAACACTGAAAAATGTAATAATTGAAAGCGGTACATGATAACCGCTTTCGTTCGTGTGGGACTATACACTTATATCTGTAGTACCAATTCGTAAACATTTTGCATTATTAATGAGAGAAGGTGTGAAACGTTGCCAAGTAATCCAGCCTGTAGACTAATTTAGCAAAATATTACCAATTATCAACGCTCCAATCAAAATCAACCAAACGAAAAGGCAGGTAGCGATCCTACAACACAAGAATAGACTATATACCGTATGTAGAACAATAAAATCTAGTAATCACTGGATCAAACTTCACACTACTAACCAATGGATATATGTGGTGCCCAACGAAACCACAGTCGATGTCATATAAGGTCCCAAGATACAATCTTTTACCATTTTATGCCCTGGTAAAATGGAAGTCTATGCAGTATGCCGGTTATGTGCTCAGAGAACAAATCGTCATTTCCACTTAGAAAACTGATCAGAACCGGTATGTTGTAAAATTAATTTAGATGGTCTAGTTCATGATCGTTTTTTGTAAAAAAATATTTTGCAAAATATTTGCAAAATACTAAAAGCTCTTATGGAAACTGCCACTTCTGGTGGGCCGATTTCAGGCAAAAACACTGGGATCTCCAAGTTCAAAACCCTTAGTATGCGTATCAACAGTTTTTTGTTCTCACGGAAATAACAAACGCATACACAGAATTTTTAAAAGATTTTTTTAGGCTTCGGGTATGTTGCTAGGGACGTGTAGCACAGTGAGATAAGACGTAAACAACACCATCACCGCATGAAGCCACCATTGCTACAATTAGTACAAATTTGGTTGACCGCACCGTAATGCAAGAAGAATACGCAAAAACGGAATGAAATGGAAATACACACCCTCCGGCATGCCAGTATAACTCATCCAGCGGATCGCGAAACTGGTTAGGATTAAATTGAGTAATCAATCATTAATCTGAATATAGAAATTGATTATGTAACCTTAGAAATGACGCCGCCAAATCGCACTAATGGAAATAGTGCCAGCGAAATAAATAGAAAATATATAGCGAATGCTAAACCTACAAAAATCTCAAAAGAAAGTAAGCGATATCGCTTAACTTAATAATTTATTATATTCGATAATTTAGAAACATCACACCTGGTGACTGGTTATTGCTCTTTTCTGATCAATTGAAATTTCTTATATATTTAAATATGTACATCATATTGTACTTACATAAGAATCTGTTAGACTAGTGTCGAGGAAATCGTTTTTGTTGTCTTTCCAGGTCAAAAGAATTGAATTTAATTTAAGTCTAGCAAACATTTTTTTTTTCAATTTCATGGTACAAAAATTTAACTATTTGAATCCGTTCAAGAAAATGTCCAAACTCCAAAACAAAAGAAAATTTGATAAGAACATAACAACAAAATGTTGTTGCTTCAATAAATAGAAAACGTAATCTTATATTTATTTGCATGGCTTGGATGTACAAAAGTGACATTAAAAATTTGGTTTCCTAGAATTTAATCGATTTTCGAATTACGTTTTTTTGTATTGTAATATAGGGAGATATTGATGTTATTCCATATTCATAAACAGCCAAGGCAGGAGTGAGTGCAACCAATTCAAAACTCAACGAAATGAACAAAAATATAAATATATTTTTAATTAATTTAATGATTATTAATTTATTATTATCTGAAATATCCATTAGTCTCTAATAATTATCAATGAACTGAATACAATTTAATTATTCGGTTCGATTATTTATTATTAATTTAGTTGTTTTAAATATAGACAATTTTGCTTTTAATTTTAGGCAACTATTAAAATATTTGTGATTATAAATAATTAAATAAATGTATGTATTTGAATTTAAAATATCAATTGCAAATATAGTGAGCATGTACAATATACTGTATATATAGTATTTAATTTTATATATAGGAATGGTTTAATGTTTATCAAATTCATAGTTTATTTATTAGTTCTTGAGATAACTACAGGAAGCTTAACCACAAAGCCTTTCTTTATAATGAATTTCATACCCCCCTTAATTAATAATACAACAAAACCAACCAAATGTAATCAATAATTCTTATATGTCAAATATATGTGACATACTAATACAAATTATTATTCAACGAAAACCAAGCCTACCCAAAAGTATCAAAACAAAAAAAAAACAAACTTTTAATTAATTTTCTTCTACGTAATTTTCATTAAACAGAAATAATTAGAAATATAATAATATGAGTAGAACGAAAAATGTTCCCAATTTTTTTTCTGCAGGGATCTCATCCTTCTAGTTTTAATAATCAAAAATACTAAATGAACAGCATTTAATTTATCCATACATTATATATTTACTCGTATATACTTTCTTGAACGAAATTATATTCAAAGTACAGCTATAAATTTTCCTTCAACAGGAAAATTGAAAAATGTATTTTCGTTTGAGTTTTTTTTATATTAAAAAAAATACAAATAATTAGTTGAAATAATAAAATAGAAATGTATATTTATATAAAAAAAATATAATAAAACTTTAATTGAATTTTCAGGAAAATTAAAAACAGATTTTCCATTTTTATTTTTTTATTTTTGGGAAACAAGAAAATTTTAATTAATTTTATTATTTAATTGTGAATAATTGGTAAAAATTTTAAAATTTTATTTTTATTTCGTAATTTTATTTTTGAAATAATGATAAAATGAAAATAAATTTTAATTGTTTTATTAGTTTTATGTTTTGTATTTTATTTTTTAATTAATTTTAAATGACAAACGTGGATTACATATTTTAGCAGAATACAGTTAGAACTCCGTAAAATTGAAAGGTACCTTTTACTTGAAGGATTAACATTCCATTTCGCGATTGTCGTGATAATAATTTTTGTTTAAAAGTCGTACTCTCTTGACTTCTAAGGAGAAACAAAATAAAACGGAATAGGTACAAAGAGTCGAATGACGAAGGGCCGAATGTCGAAGGGCCGAATGTCGAACGGCCGAATGTGTCGAAGGGGCGAATGTGTCGAAAGGTCGAATGTATCAAAGGGCCGAATGTCGAAGGGCGAATTTCAACCCATTCGGGCCGAATTTTAGTTTTGTTTTTAGAAATATAATTTTTTAAATTTGTTGTTTTATGGAATATTTTGTAAAAAAATTTATATTAAACATAAATGAATTTCTTATGAATTTATGTATTTTACTATTTTACATCTTTGGATATTCATGAAATTCTACGTATCCAGTCAACGACACATTTTGGTGAAGGAAAATTTGTTCATGCGCCACCTGAGACATTCGGGCCTATGTCAGCCTTCTGATAATTATAGGTATACGGTACAAAAAATAATAACAATAATTAATTTAAATAAGACAATTAAAAAATATATTTCTAAGAAAAAAAAAAATACAATAAAATCAGCCCTACGACCCATTCGGCCATATAAGTGTATATTACGTGGGTCGATTTTCCTTCATTAATCTTTATCTTACATTTCTTTAGCCAAATGCCGATATTAAGGATATGTTTGTTTCAAAGTTTCGGACGCCGTTTGTGGATTTTTATGGGTACATCTGATTTTGGTATCAACTGCCAAAGCAGTCGTCATAATTTGCGAAGACGTTGGTAGGTTTGTAGTCAAAATTAATTATAAAGTTCTGCCAAGCACACTGCCTTGTAGTACTTCTACAGATAATAACTGAGATTTGACACATACGACTTAATAAGTTGGTAAATATCTGGCATATTAAAATTAATTTTATGAAGTAAACCCTCGTACCTAACTTTATCGATTAGCTCAGCAACTTCCAAGAGGACGGCAAATCAGTACTTTTTCTTCTGGTAAACTGACCTATAGAAATAAGTAGATACTCGATGCACAATGATAGATGCTCAATGGTTCTGTGCTCAGCTCTCAAATCAATTTGATGATGATTAGGGGTGATATTTTGTAGTTCCGCTTTATTTTTATTGCGGCCCGTGGAGTCCCGCTCAGGCTAACTCCTTGGCCAATGGGAGTGTTGTGAAGAAGTTGTCCATCGTGATATTTCTTCCTGTGCCCTTGTAGTTGGCAACTAGGTCCTTTACAATCCTCTCACCTTGGTTGACGTCCCTGACGTTGTTTATCTTCCCAGTATATATTTGGCCCTGCAGTGGATAGTATGTTGCGGAATCATAGACCCACCATATTTTTATGCCATATTTGGCAGGCTTGGATGGCATATATTGGGTAAAGCTGGTGCGACCTTTGTACCCGAATAATTGCTCATCCACTGTAACACACTCATAGGGTCGATAATGAGTTCGGAGGTTACAGTTCATCATATCGAAAATATCCCTTATTGGTGCGGCCTTATCTTCTGCCTTGCGAACAGCTCTGGTTGCATGCCAATCAAAGCGTATAAATCGCAAAATATCTGTAAATCTATTGCGTGCCATGGTTGCTCGGTACAGCGGGTAGGCATTCTTTTTCCATAGCTCAGAAACTGGCTCTTGGCTCGATTTATGGCATCCAGTTACGAATAAAATTCCTAAGAAAGCTGATAATTCGTTATCCGTAATAGGCTTCCATGTACTGTCCATGTGGATTTTGGGCATTCCATTCAGCATATCGCGCTTCTGCTTTCTTGTTCGAATATCGACATATTAGATTTCTCATAGCCGAACTCATGATGCATGTAAACGTATCAACCTTGGACAGATTTTTTGTAATTGGATTTGGTCCCATGAAAGCTGATTCTCGAATTATATTGCGAGCTGCCTGACGATTCAATGGTGGTGGTTGTGTATACCATTTTACACCATCTTTCGTAGCGAAAAATGTACTATCAGAGGGCCCAGTTGGCATTTCATAATTGTCTTCTTCCTTTTCAGCTTCATATATTTCTTCGTAGTCTAGATCCTCGTTTATCTCTATTTCAAACTCTCCAACTTCTGCGTCAGAATTCGCATCTGCATCATTAGGCACGTAATCCTCATCTATTTCATCGTCGTCGACATCAAATACTGTCCCTTCATCTGTATCCGAATTTGCTTCAATAACGCTGCGATAATAGACTTCTCTCTCTTCATACGACATCCTATAAAAGTAAAAGTCTCGTTATATTGTTTTTGTTCTTATTTATTATTATTTACTCACATTTTCAGAAGAATATCATTTTATCAATCAAATTACCGTTTGTTGACAAAATATATTTTCATAATTCAAAACAAAAGTAATTATTATAATAATAGTAGTAAAACATACCTGGTTACATTCGCAGCAGACAGATATTTAAAATTGTGTGAACTCATTATATTTTATTCCGCATCCACAACGATATAAGGAAAAAATTACAAAACTACTGATTTATTAACATTCAAGCTGTGTTCACAAGTCGGATGGAAATCCCAAAATCCCACATCCGAAATTTTTTTAATTTTTGTTATGTTTTTTGCTCTATATATTTGGTCTACTTTTTGTGACATAGCTGTCATAATATAAATGTGTTTTTAATTACGCTTATCTTAATTTCAGTGATTACCGTCTTTTTCGTATTTTTGTGTTTAATAAAATTTTCTGGCATTATAAATAAAAAATCGTTTCGTTCATCATATTAGTTATTCAGTTTTTAATAAATTCTTTTTGCTTTTCATTCATTTTTCATAAATTTCCCGCCATTATAGTTTCTCAGTTTTTATTAAATTCATTTTTATTTTCATAAATTTTTCGATATAAGTTTCGCGTCATTTTGTTTTAGTTTTGCAATTTTTTTTCTTTTAAATATTTTATATTAGTTTCGGGTATTTTAATCGGTGATTAAGTTATAAAAAATGTCTTTTTCAAGACGTACATGCCGTACTTGTATTGTATTTACAATACGAAATCGATAATTATGAGGAAAAATCCCGTAGTGTCAGATGATTTGGGGTGAACCCCGTCAATCGCAACAGACATCAGCAAGGTTTCTATAAAAACCTTGTTGCGGAAATGCAGTTAGTAGATACCGAATCTTTTGCGACTTAAATAACACAATGACACTGTTTTACAACACAATACAAAAAAAAAAAAATCTAAATGTCATTAAGAAGTACTCATTACAACACACACAAAAGTGAGCAAAAAAGTATATTGATCTACAAAATGTAGCTGAATAATTATTTTTAAAATGTTAAGTTGGTCGTCTGCAGGATTTTTGCTCAAAAGTTGCAATTTTTCTACTTTTTGGGATGAAAGAGGGCGTGTATTTTGTATGATTTTTGACATTTTATTGGTTAAAATGGTGGGATTATAAATCCCGGATTTCCATCCGACTTGTGAACAAAGCTTCAGGTCTACTAACTAAAAATTTCAGGTAACCGAAATTGTTTTCGTATTTTTTACGTTTTCCTTTACAAAACATGATTTTGAGTTTCTAAATGTATTATATTTGTACAGTGTACCCTACACAATATACGGTGGTCACCCGGGTGGGTATTGGTAAACGACGTAGTCAAAAACCCCTGGCAAAGCGAAGGTTAATGTTTTCGATAATTCCTTTTCCGAATAATTTCGAAATGGTTTGTATAAAGGCTTATTATTCTATAGAACGAGAGTTTGGTCGGCTTCGGGGTGGTTTTTATAGTTTACAGTTTACATCACTCAGGAATATATCCTGATTCCTAAATTGAATTGAATATTTGAGCCACTCACCCGAAGTTATGTAATATAAATGAGCTTTTTGTTTGTTATCCAAAGATCTCTTCGGCCTTAATAAGAAAATTAGGGAAAAATAACAAACATTTATGTGATATAAAACAAAAATCGTTACAGAATCTTAAGTATTTCAGCTGTACGCAGCTCGAGCTAAATTAAATTCTAATGTGGTCTCCAAAAGCATTCAGATAAATCGGCAATTTTAAAATATTGGGCAGAGGCAAATTTTAAAAATTTGTTGTTTAACACACTCGTTGTTTTTTAATTTAAGTTAATTTATGTATATTTGAAATTTCAGTTGACGGCATCTCGAAATTACAAATTAACAAAACTTAAAATCAATACTTGCCGTGAAAGCTGAGGAGTGCTTCCAATCCATGAATAATAATTTTAATTGGCTAGATTTTTTGCGATTACAGCGCCAGGGTCTCCATTTCAAATTTTGCTTTAGGTTGTACCCGCCTCATCCTCAGGAGGTGGGGTGGGGTTGAGTTTGGTGTTACTGGACAGTTTTTTAAAATAATATTGAGCACTTTTTCTTTTGTTTTTCGGTCAGAACCTTAATTCTTGTTTCTTTGGGTTTTCAATGTTTTTCCTCGCCTGTGCTTCCCTAGATCTTGGGAGGAGAAAAGTAAAGATAATGCTCACTAGGTTAGAGAAAAAATTTTCTCTAAATGTTTTAAATGTAACTTCATTTCTAAAGGAACTTCAGTCAATTCAAAACAAAATTAAACAATTTTTAGAAAGTACTGACTAATAGTTGACTGAATTTTTTTCTGAATTTTGCTGGTATATTTTAAGAGCTTTCAGGGTTAGCTAACTAGAGTTAGTTTAGCCAAAACGTTAGTTTCTACAACGTCCATGCTGAATTTATACAAGCCTTGGATAATAAGAAGTTTGTTTTATTGTTTATTTAATTTTCTTTAGGTTGTGAATTCATTTTAATGTCCGACAATTTGGAAAATGAATTTTTTGAGAAATCTATTTTGTTAAACTTCACATTTGCGCAAACAATCATTTTTATCCTATTTAGATTTTTCTCACCAAACCTGAGATTTTCAACTGTATACATAAAATTTAATTATTAATACCGGAATAATTTAAAATTTCACTTCAGGCAAATTATGTATAATAGTATGTGTATATCAAAATAAAAAATAAAACGAAAATAATGACAAGAGTTGAAATGGGTGGGTGTGAATGTGGAAAAAACCTGGAGAATAAATCCATATATAATTGCACATGTGACAAATTGTATAATTTTATTTATTTATAGTTGTTATAATAATTTAACATGATTTTAATTAAACTAATTACATTCCATCCATATTTGAACGTATGTAATATGTGTGGATATATTTTATTTTGTTTATATATTTATGTGAAATTCGTACAGTTGCTAAATATTATGTTGATACTTATTGTGATATAATGGTTATTGATAATTGTAACATGCTCCACTGCAGCAATGGGAATAATAGCCTTAAACTATTTTAAGAAACAGCTAAATTTATGATCAAGGCTACCGTAAACCAAGAAAAGTGGATACTGAGTACTAAACAACTGCAAAATGTAAAGTATGATTTACATTCAACGGTTTGGTTCAGTTAAAAATATAAAAATTTTGAAAAATTTGTTCATTTATTTCGAAAAAGAACATTTCATGAAAAATCAATATAATAAATGTAATAAATGTATATATGTACTCCGAAAAATAATATAAAATTGAGTAAGATTGTTACAAGAAGAAGAAGAATAACAACAAGCGATACTCTAAAAGAGAAAATTCGGAAAACAACGATGAAAAAATTACATTCAATATGTTGAGTTCTTAAAAGGAAAATAATCAATTTGATTGGTATCAGCTTGCTTTTTATCACTTTTTAGAACAGGATTTTTTTGTTATGTTTTGGTACATAAAATGAAAAACGAATTTTCCACTTATTTGTCATAACATGACAATATTCAGTAATTTTTTTTCATTCTACTGCTGCTTTTTTGTGTATGTTTTCTATTGGTTTTCCGATTAAAGTGTATTGAGAGATTGATTTTATGTTTTATTTGCTGTTTTTTTTATTATTTATTTATTTGATGAGGATTTGATTGAATTTATTGATGTGCTGGAAATTGGAAAATGAAAAAAAAAATGTGTTTGCTTTGTTTTTAGTAGTTTCACTTTATCAAAATATTATGAATTTTATTTTCTGTTTTGTATTATTGCCGCTCATATGAGATGGTCTTGAAGTGAAGTATTGTTGGTTTGTGCAGTTTTGTTTTAATACTGTTAATGTTTTGTTAGTGACGGCTTCATTTAATTAGTGGTTTAGCCAGGTACATTGTGTAACATTATAGCAATGTTCCAGGCTTAACTGCTTCTATATAGGTGTTCAGGATTGAATGATCGGGGTTGTTCTTTTGATTTAAGTTTGAGATATCGTGAGGAAAAAAAATTTAATAATAAATAAATAAAATTAATTCACAATTAAATTGGGACGTTGAAGCCGTGGTCCACTAGTGAACTGAGGCCCGTAACTCCCCAAGTTTAACGACGGGATAAGCGAGATACCCCCGAAAGTGGTACCTTTCGTAACCTCCTTTGGAGGGGCTCGTAGAAAAATGTTTAATATATCACGCATAACGAAAAATAATAATAATGATCACAAAAATCAAACAACCCCACGACCTATAACACTTCTTTCTGAGTCGTAACCGGCAAAACATCACCATGTGAGGCCTCTGTGTGTGGTTAGATAAAATCTGCGGGATGGCAGAATCCATTCTGTAACAAAGTACTGAAAGTGTTTGGAGAACGCTGTTAAATGAATATCTATATAATAAGTAGGTGTAAAAATTTACATTCATATGTATGTATTGTATGTATTACCATCTCTCATTTTTCTGACTCCTGCTGCCCTATTGCTGCGGCCCCATTCCTGAATACGATACGAAAAAGAAAATACAAGTTTCATATTTGAATTGAATCAGATTCGTACGATTATTATTTAAAATTGAATACGAATCTTGTACTATCGTTTTCGTATTGTATTCAGGAATAGGGCCTCTGTTTGTGTTTTAATAATTTATGTATAATGCTTGGTTCACGTATGCGATCAAAAAATGATTCGCGAATCAACTCTGATCTTTCTCTCTCGATTCATCAACTCTGAGCGCAATTATTTCGCATTATTACTCATAATTTATTATTTTTTTTAATATGTTGGATGCTTCCGATCAAAATTTTCCCAAAGTTAAAATTATTTCATCTCGGGCGGGGAAATTTGTATATGTTTTCAATGATTTAATTTTCCTTTGATTTGCGAATCATTTTTTGATCGCATACGTGAAACAAGCATAAACCAGGAGTGAGAGCGATGTCTAGGAAAAACTAACTAACTAGCTTGAATAAGCTACTTTTCCGTTCATTTGTTTGTTATTAATATGGATATGCATGAATATAAATTTTGTACATACGAGTATGTATTGTAGCGGCTCAAAAATCATTTTCACTTCGTGGCACTCCTCGTAGCAAAACTATTTACACACCGTGCCGCTTAATTACGAGGCATTGCTCGTTTTGCTGAATATAGCTATTTCGCCAACTACATTCGCGAATCTCGATATTTATCGATAATTTCAATTCTTGGTACGGAATGAGAAACGAAAAACCAGTCGCGTTTTAGTAGTCAAATGAGACACAGTCTCTTACACATAATAAAATTGAATAGTGCCGCGAACAATCGTTCACACCAACCATTTTGTGAACTAGTACCTATTAAATAATAAGTTATAGTGTAAATGTATAACTATATTAATTAACGTAAATAATAAATACAATACAGTTTACTAAAATAATATAGTGAGTGTTAATTATTTAAATACAATAAAACTACGGTAACACCACTATAACTGGTGACCCCGACGCGCGAGAATAACGGTCAAAACAGCAACCGTTACTTAATTCCGCGCGAGAGCACATTTTTTTTTCTAAAGTATGTTTATAAAGTGCAATTAATTAATTTACTATTTTAAATATAAACTATAAAAACATACATAAATAGTGCAACATAACACGTACAACAAAAAATTAAAACGCTAATTGAAAAAAAAACAAAATACCAGGCGCACATGAACGCCAACAATTTTTTTTTTTTTTTTTATTTATTTATTTATTTTGCACTAGCCCTAAAATATGGTGCCATTTGGCCCAGTTTCAATATTTACAATTTTTACAATTTTCATTCAAATTTTACAAATTTTTAAATTTTACAAATTTTTAAATTTTACAAATTTTCAAATTTTACATTTTTATTTTTTTTAATTTTAATCTTTTATTCATCTTTCACGCATCGATCCCCTTTCATACTTCTATCTGATTCATTCTTATAAAATCATACACATTCTTATATACTTGCATCCCCATTCGTAATAATTCAGTCAGATTCCTTGCGCTCAAGAGGCCATCGAACATTTGTCTATTCTGATTGAATGAAGAACATTTCAGAATCAAATGTTCGATGTCCTCCACAACCAAACAGCTTTCGCATAATTCACACTCAATCAAATTGCGTTTTTTCAAACACTCTTTCCAATTACCATGATTCAATCTCACACGTTCCATTGTTCGTAACATTCTAGTATCTCCTTTGATCTCCTTAAAAAAAGGTCGAATCAAAGGAGAAATAACCAGCTCAAAGTACTTCTTGCCTTTCACCTGACATTTTTCAATAAATTCGGTCTCCCATTTTCTCCACAGAGTCACCTGAAATATGCAAAGTACATCTCTTGCATCCATGAATTCATATTCATTTATACCTTCAACCAAGCAACCCCGTTTCGCAAGCATATCGGCTCTTTCATTACCTTCAATTTGTAGGTGTGAAGGTATCCATTGAAGAATGATCTCACTCCCACAAGATTGAAGGTATTCATACAACATTTCCACATACACATTTCCATGAGTTCCCCCACCCTTACTAATCAATTCTAACCCACTCCGGGAGTCGGAGAATAACACTACTCTCCTCCTCCCTTGTGCCATTGCCAACTTGATCCCTTCCATAATTCCAATCAACTCTGCATTCATTATACAGATACTTTCATGCACTCTTATCATTTTCTCTTTCCTCATTGAAGGAATAAAAATTCCTACACCTACTCGCTCACCACTCACACTAGCATCTGTATAAACTTCCACATGTGCAAAATAATTTGTTCGCATTTTTAAAAACTCACTCTTAACCGATAACTCATTCATCATTGCTTTTGTTGTATCACCAAAATTCTAACGCACAATTAGATTGCTCGGAGGGACTTTCGGATTTACGGGCCGAATCTTGGAGAATACATTCATATTCTCCAAGATCACCCGTGACCGTTGTGTTCTTTGGTAATCCGTCCCTCTTTGCAACCTCTCTTTCATTTCATTCACCAATTTATTGTCCTTAGTCAACATCCGCACAGTCTCTCGCACGGTGATCCATTCCCTCTTATAATTGAGAGGTGAGTCACCCAATTCAGACCATAGTGTGTATTGGGGTTGAATTAATCGCCCCCAATACCACTCTGGCACAAGCATTCTCCACAGTCATCAACTTTTTAGAACCGACTTTAGACCCATCACCATAAATACTCATTCCATATGCAATTTTCGATGACACTAGCGCCTTTCGTAACATATCAGTCACACAAGGATGAGCTCCACATTTCGGTTTGCTCACCCTTTTAATCACATTCAATCTGCTCTTGCAATTATCGGCTAATTTATCCATATGTACACGAAAATTTAATCGCTTATCAATCCAGATTCCCAAATACCTAGTCAAATTTACACACTCTATTCTTTCATTATACACTTGCACATCTACCATACGATTTGTCCGAAAAGTCATACTACAACATTTTCTCGAATTTACGCCCAAATTCAAATCAGTCAAACATTCTGTTACCTGATTCACACATTCTTGAGCCTGACTCAAAGCCTCCTCGATGGTCTTCCCCTTGCCCATCAGAACAAAGTCATCTGCAAATTGCAAAATGATTTTGTCCGGGGAGTTAAACCTATGCACCGAGCTCGTGTATCGATTGAAGAGAGTCGGTGAGATTTTACTGCCTTGGGGTAGGCCTATATTCACCGCTCCCTCCAACCTATACCCTCTACCACACAACACTAACTTTCTGTCATTCATGAACTCATACACCCATTTGCAAATTTTCCAAGGAAACCCCAGGTCCAAAAGGGCCTGAAAAAGCTTCCCCGGAACCACGTAATCATATGCCCTTTCTATATCCAAAAATACCGCCACAACATACTTCTTTTCCTTTCTTACTTCCCATACAAACTTTTCAACACATTCATTTGCTGAGTGGTTACGGCGGAACCCAAAGGTGGGTTCCGGCAACAAATTACTCTCATTCACCAATTTATCTAAACGACCTTTCATCATACCATTCGCAATTTTGACAAATACATTCAACATACATATTCCCCTGTAATTTGTTGCTATATTTTGGTCCCGATCTCTTTTCGGAATGGGTACCACCCTGCTTTCCTTCCATTTTTCCGGTATTTGAATATTCATCCATACTTGATTAAGAATTCGAAGCAATGCCACCTTGGCTTCGAACTCCAATCTACCAATCATTTTATAACTCACTCTGTTAGTTCCGGGGGTAGTAGATTTGGAGGATTCTAAAACCCCACGGAACTCATCCCATTCAAACTCCTTACAGATGCCATTCATCAGTTCACTTTCATTATCAGGTAACAAAAAGTCATTCATATCACCCAAACTGTTTCTAACATTCATCATCATTTGTAAAAAGACTCCTCCCTTCTCTCTATCATCTAACACTGCATTTCTGCCTTTCGCTCTATAGCCTCTCACTCTATTAAAATTATCCCATACATCCTTTGTTGTTGTCCTATGTGTCATTTTGGACACATAGTCCCGCCAACTTTTCCTCTTCGCTCTACGTATAGCCTTTTTCAATTTTGCATTCATTCTTCCATAATTTATTCTACATTCATGACATATACACCTATTGAACTCTGTCAATGCTATCCGTTTCCTTTCATACCAATACTGGATTTCATTATTCCACCAACCATTCACCTTACATTCATTCCCTGTTACATGTATACAGCACATTTCATTTACTCTCTCTATTTCATCCTCAAGTTGGTTAACCTCATATGCTTCATTTGTTATGAGAATCTCATTCATACGTTCTACCAATTTCTTACCATTCAAAATAACCTTGCGGTCTATGTCAACATTTACACCACCTAAGCACGTCCTGATCAAATAATGATCGCTACCCAAATTCTCATCTGTTACATTCCAAGTGACTTGGGCCGCCAGCCCACTAGACATTAATGTTAAGTCTAATGCATTGGCTGTCGACCCCACAGACGGTATCCTTGTTGACTCACCATCGTTCAGGATCACGAGATCGGAATCCAAAATTAGTCGAGTCAACAAGTTTCCACAAGCATCATTTCTTTCACACCCCCAGACTCTCGAATGCGCATTCATATCACCCCCTACAATCAGGTCACTTTTTCCTTCCACCCAGTCGAGCAAAATTTGAAAATCTCTCAGGTTTTTTTCTCTATCACTCACTGATGCAATTGGAGTTGCATATACACTCACAAATAACAAATTTCTGTCCAGATTCCGAGTTTTGGCAGCGATAACCTCGATGCGCTCGAATGTCGGTGTGTCGCACAGGACCAGGCTGATATTGGTTCGCGCCAATATCGCCACTCCGCCAAAGCCATCAGCCCTCGGTCTGGACAGAAAATTGTACCCTTTTACCCGAAACGTCTTACCCGCACGCTCCCAAGTTTCACACAAAAGCATCACATTCACATCATTTTTGGCCAGATAATTCCGCAACATATCACCATTGGCATACATGCTGCGGATGTTTTTTTGTCCAATTGTCAAGCATTCATTGGATCTTATCATACGCTCTGCCATTCAAGGAAAAGGAGAAAATGAAAAGGGTTTTAAAAAGTAAAAATCAAAAAAGATAAAAAGAAAAAAGAAAACTCATTCGAGATCATTCATACCTACATCTAAATCGGTTAAAACTGACAACTCGTTTTGGTTGAGAAATGTGTATCTTCTTGCCAATATTTCATCAATATTTTTTGTTGCTTCTGCTCCTATTTCAATTTTTGAACTGCTTGCTGTTAATTCTCGTGTTCCATTTGTTTTCAATTCTGTTTTCGTCATTGCCTCGTTGGCCTAATTAGTGTTGTTGTTCTTGTTGTTATTAGAGTTGTTGTTATTTTTATTATTATTGTTGTTACTGGTTTTGTTATTATTATTGCTGCTCTTATTATTATTATTATTATTGACATTATTATTGTTGTTGTTTTGTAATGTATTATTGTCGCTATTATTTGGTTGTTTGTGATTTTGATTTAACGTGTTCTTTGCGGTCTCATGTTGGATTATTTCACTATACAATGTTTTTGTTTGTGCTTCAGTTGTATTCGCATTTGGTCTATAATACACCTCTTTGGCTTTGAAATATGTTAACCTTTCATCCGTTTTGATTTTTATTACAGCCTTCTCCAATAGGAATGTGGGACACTTCTGGTCAAATGCGGAGTGCTCCAGCTTGCAATTTACGCCACTTATTGGTTCGCATGCTATATGTTGTCATGTCCGTTAGGAATATTCTTTGCACATTTTGGACATACCGCTATTCTATCGCACCTAGTTTTTGTATGCCCATAGCGCTGACATGTGTGACACCTCATTGGGTTCGGATAATATGTTCTGACGTCGAGCTTTAAAAAACCAGCTTTTATAGTCAACGGCAACTCGGTCATGTTGAAAGTTAAGATCAGTAGCGGCGTATCTTTCAATTCATTGTTAATTTTCCTCTTTATTCTTTCAACTTTTATTACCTTCTGACTTTCGAGTTCCTTTGTAATCTCCTCCTCTTTTATCATTAAAAGGTCTCTGCAATATACTACTCCTTTAGAGTGATTTAAGAATTGATGTTCTGTTACTTTTATTGTATGTCACCAAGTTTTGTCGCACCTAGCATCTTGTTATATGCCTCCTCTTTGTCTAAAAGTACTAAAAGCTCCCCATTTCTTGTCCGTTGTGTCTCTTTAATTTGAATGGTTATCATAGATAATCCTTTTTCGATGTAGAAAGGTGATACTTCATTAAAAGTTTTGTTGTTTTCATCTACACGTTTGATCACAACATATTTGTGTGTAGATTTCGCGTCATCGAAAAAACTTCTTCGCCTTTTATTTTTGTTATCTTCAAGTCTCGCGTATCCTCTCGAATCGACAAGAGTTGAGAATCTATTTTCCAATGCACTCGGCATCCTGCCCGTAGGCAGTTACCGTATTAAATAAAAATTCGGTGTTTTGGTTTTGGACACCTTACCGTACAAAAAAAATATTTTCACCAAAATTTATTGTGTTTTAACAATTATTGTCTTTGTTAACACTCACTATTCACTCAGTCCACTTAGTATAATTGCTTTTCTGTATGAAAACACAATTCGGACTTGAACTTTAATATTAAAAAATTCGCAAGAAAAAAATTTTCCAAAATTTTTTGGAGCTGTCAATAAACTTTTCGCAATGAAAACGCAATTCGAACTGAACAAAGTGCGACCAAAATTATTAAATATAAAGCTAAAATAAAAAAAAAATACACTAAACAGTTAAAGTTAATAAGCAAATAATAAAACGTGTGTAGTGCAGTAAGTTAGTGCGCAGTGTGTGTGCTCAGTACTCACGGTATCAGAAGTTCGATACCCGGGCAATAGTTTAATCACGAGTATTTTTTTTCACACACAACAATACACGAAACATAAAATTTTGGACCAGCTGCCCCGCAAAGGCGATCGCGCCCATCGGAGGGAGCCAGAGAACTGGCAACAACACAGTGCATGCGGAAAAACCACAAATAACACATCAGCGAAAAGCCACAATTACAATACACACAACGGATACAACACTATAAACCACCACTGCAACACCACTCTACATCACATGGATAACTTACGGATAAAACATACGAGTAAATATTAATCTACAACCTTTTACTACACATTTATATTGCTTAAAAAAAAAAAATTAATAACCTTTATTTAAAACATTTAAACATTTTCATAAAATTTTCTAAATTTTTTTCTAAATCAAAAATAAATTAAAATATTTTTTTAAACTAACTACATATATACATATACATACAAATTCAAATTTTTTTCTCTAAAATTTTTTTTATAAATAAACATATTACATAGAAACTACATATATTATTAGACATTAGTTTGCTATAAACGCAATAGCCCAACGGTTAGAGTTGATGGCTAGTGATATCAAAGTCGAGAGTTCGAAACTCAAACAATTAATTTCATTTTTTTAATATAAACTTAATTTTTTTTCTCAAACAATTTGAATGAACATATTTTTTTTTACAAATATTTCATTAATTAATTAAGTTTATTGTAAGTAGTGTTTGCATTACTGGTAAATCGGTTTATCGGTTTACCGGTAAATTAGCCATAAAGGCATTACCGAATTACCGGTAAATTATTTTTTTTACCGGTATTTCAGTAAGAGTAAAAAATTCGATTGTTTTAATTTTAGTAGGTATTCCAATTTTTGTTTATAAATTAACAAAAAAAAAACAATTTTTTTTTATTAAATTTAATTCTTACAAAATCCTACGTCTCTGCTACAAATGTAAAATATCCATTCACGCCAATGTCCAAATTTGTAACATAGATTATACGAAAATACTCTACTAACTGTATTTCACGAATATATCTTATTCATTTTATTTCGTTTATATCTTGGTTTCACAGTAATTATGTGTATACGTACTGTCCGTGTAAATTCTCCACTCCAACAGAAACAGAAGTTGAATTTTCATGTGAGTTTTCATGTGAGTGAAGAAAAAATATCTCAATTTGAGTGACTAAGGTACCCGGGTACCCTACATGGAATTTTTCTTATAACTAATTTTTTTCTAAATTTTTTTTGCAATTTCGAAATGTACAACGGATTTTGCTAAAATTACATAAATTGAAAACAATTTTGCATTAGCTGCAACATGTCAGTTTTCGAAGAACATTCTGTAAAAAAACGTAAATAATCTAACATATAAAAAAATGTTGGTTAGTTTTTTTGAAATAAATAAAAATATAAACATAAATTAAATGAAATAAATAAACAGAAATACAAACAATGAAATACAACGACATATAAACTAAAAGTATAAAATATTTGCATACTATTTTTTTCAAATATAGTGTACAATATATAAAGGTACCTTTGTTACTCTAACTCGTACAACTAAACTACTTTTTACTCTCACGTGCGTCCAAGTAGTAAAATTTCTCATTTTTGTGTGATGTGTGATGAAGAGTGATCGTAATCTATCATTTGAACTAGAAGTTCTCAAAAAATTAAAACTTTTTATTATGACTGGAACATACAAAGCTAGACGTTTAAAAGTCTAAAAGGTACCCGGGTACCTCATCACTCACATAAGGGTTAAGAAAATTAAGGGAATTGGCATAGTAGTGTTTATATTTGATTTAAAACAAATGAATATTTTTTTAATTATTGATAATTATTTTAATTTTTTTTTGAATTGCTAAAATTGAAAAAATATGTATATTTACATATATTTTGAAATTCAATATTATTGATTGCGGTATTTCCACTAGTTTATGCTCTTTTTTTATTTGTTTTATAAAAAATTAAATTTAATTTATAATTACCGGTAAAAACCCGGTTAATCGGTTTTTTCAGAAACGTTTACCGAGTTACCGGTTATTCCCAAAGTCGGTAATTTTGCAAACTATAATTGTAAGTGTACGATTGTTCGCTTCAACTTTGCACTGTTTTTCTATAATTTCACTGATATTTCGAATCCTTTTTTGTTTCTACAATATTCCGCTTGTTACAATTTCTTGTTTAATCGATTTGTGTGCTGTTGTAACTCGAACGAAATTCGATCTGCCGTTTACCTATTCACATACTCTTTGGTTGGAAAAATAGTTCTGTTCAGCTTGTTCGCGAACGAATATTTTTTTTAAGTCTACGATTAGATAGACAAGTGAATAAAATAAATATTTCTGCTACGCCGGAATTATCAAAGTGAAGTGAAAATTAAAATAATTAAAGATGCCACCGAAAACACCAAAAGCCGTTTCATCATCTGAAAACGACAGCCACGCTGGCACATCAGCATCTCGGACAACCAAGTTATACAAGATGCCACCAAAGATACCCCCATTCTGGAACGAGCAACCGGCAGCTTGGTTCATCCTTGTCGAACACCAGTTCGGCATCCACCGCATTGTCGATGACGATGAACAATTCGCTTATATTCTCGGCGCGATACCACAAGAGACGATACAGTTCATAACGGACATTTTTAGGAACCCGCAGCCAGAAACGAAATACAAGCGACTGAAATCCGCGTTGACCAACCGCTACACTATTAGCGAGGAGCAACGACTTGACGAGTTGCTTTCAGGTTTCCAACAAATGGGAGACCTTAAACCGTCCCACTTTTATAGCCTGCTTGAACAAAAAGCAGACGATTCCAAATTAGTAAACAATGATTTACTCAAAAACCTCTGGCTAAAACGTTTGCCAGACGACTTACGAGCGATAATGGCACGGGATATAAAGAAAGACATCAAGGAAATCCTACCGGTCGCCGACAATATCTGGATTTACGCTCAATCCAGAGCACCCAAACCAATTGCTGCTGTCAACCAGCCATCCACGAGCAAGGCAACTGCTGACGCTGAATCAGCCCTTGCTTCAATGAAAATACAACTGGACAAGACGCAACAACAATTGGCAGATCTACAGCGAACACTGGCCAACATGAACATTGGTTCACGTGGAAGATCGCCAAACAACAGATGGAATTTCAATTACCGACACAGGTCAAGGTCGAGATCGTCATTTCGATCTGGACTCTGCTACTACCACCGTCGTTTCGGCTCACACGCACGCAACTGTAATCAGCCGTGCAGTTTCCGACCGGTAGCTCATGGAAAAGCTACTTCAAAACAATTCAAGTCTTCGGAAAACCGCTAAATCCTGCTGTCTCTATACGGCAAACAGTGGGATAGGTTCATTTCGCCGTCTTTCCATCAACGATCACGAAAACCACTTACAATTTCTGATCGATTCGGGGGCTGAAGTATCTGTGATACCCGTCAACAAGTTTCCCCGACATGCTAAAGACACCGCTTGCATTCTTACCGCAGCAAACGGATCTCCAATTTCCACATACGGCACAAAACTTTTGAAGGTTAATCTCGGTCTCAGGCGTACGTTCACACATCCCTTTATCATCGCGGCAGTAGACAGGCCTATTATAGGTGCTAACTTTCTGTCCAAATATGGTCTCGTGGTCGATTTGAAGAACAGAAGACTTTCTGATTCATTTACTACCCTCACTGTGAACGCAATCATCGCCCAAGTTGATACGCCATCTTCAAAACATTTCAGCGTCAACAATGATTACGGCGCTCTTTTGAAGAAATACCCCTCGCTCACTGAGGCTCCGAATTACAATCTCCCAGTGAAGCATAACGTAGTCCACTACGTCGTCACGCAAGGTAGGTTACCTTGTGCTAAACCGCGACAACTCGACGCAACTAAACTAATAGCTGCAAAAACAGAATTTCAGTTTATGACAGACATCGGAATCTGCCGCCCATCATCATCACCAGTCTCCTCACCATTACATATGGTGCAAAAGAAAGACAAGGACTGGCGCCCTTGTGGAGACTATCGACAGTTAAACACTGTCACTATCCCAGATAGATATCCTATCCCCCACATACACAGTTTCTCGTTGAAACTCGCCGGCCCGAATATTTTCTCGAAAATAGATTTGGTTAGGGCATATCATCAAATTCCCATGGCTCTCGAGGATATTTACAAAACAGCGATTACTACTCCTTTCGGGCTTTTTGAGTTTACCCGAATGCCATACGGCCTTCGTAACTCAGCCCAGACATTCCAGCGATTCCTTAACGAAGTGTTAAAAGGGCTGGACTTCGTCTACTCTTATATCGACGATATCCTCGTTGCAAGCCGGTCCGAGATGAAACACAGTGAACATCTCGAGTCAGTATTCAAACGTCTCTCCGCATATGGAATTAATATTAAAGCTTCGAAATGTATTTTCGGCGTGAAGTCACTCGACTTCTTGAGCCACACAATTTCGAAAGATGGCATCCTCCCGTCGCAAGACAAAGTTGATGTCATTTCAAACTTTCCAGAACCAACATCAATCCGCCAAATACAGCAGTTCGTCGGTATGGTGAACTATTACCACCGCTTTATACCACGGTTAGCCGAACTGTTATCGTCGATTCACAGGCATTTGGCCACTTTATTCAAGAAAGGCAAAAACAGAAGAAACTTCTCTTGGCCCGAAGATTGTACAGAATCTTTCGACAAGGTCAAGCGTTCTCTTGCCGCTGTCACTCTTTTGGCACACCCGTTAAACGACGCGCAGTTCAACGTCACTACCGACGCTTCCAATGTAGCAGTTGCAGCTGTCTTACAACAACACAACAAAGGATGTTGGCAACCATTAGCGTTCTTTTCAAAGAAGCTCTCCCCTGCGGAAATTAAATACTCTACTTTCGATAGAGAACTCCTTGCTATATATCTAGCAATTAAACACTTTCGCCATTTCGTCGAAGGCCGAAATTTCTCCATCTTTACTGACCATAAGCCTCTTACAACAGCTATTGCGTCAAAGTCTGAACGTAGTCCCCGGCAATTACGACATCTCGATTACATTGCCCAGTTCACTACCGATATTCATCACATCAAAGGTAAACACAATGTGGTGAGCGACTGCTTGTCTCGTTCTGGTGAAACACTTCTCACAGAACTCAGCGTCTTCTCCTTCGACACGAAGGAATTACTTGTACAACAACAACGCGACGACGAATTGCAGAAATTGATTTCAGCACGCACACCGAAATCACGCGTAAACCTGCAACGGATCGACTTACCAGACAAGCAGCAAATTTGGTGTGAGACTTCAACAGATAAAAATCGACCCTACGTTCCTAACAACATGCGACGGACAATCTTCGATAGTCTACATGGCTTATCACATTCCGGCATCCATGCTACGCGAAAACTTATAGCTTCAAAATACTTCTGGCCAAGAATGAATACTGATACAAGCAATTGGGCGAAATCTTGTATCCCATGTCAAAAGTCCAAAGTTCACCGCCACACAAAATCAGAACTTGGTAAATTCGAGCTACCAAGTGGCAGGTTTAAACACATCCACATGGACCTGGTTGGTCCACTGCCCCAATCGAATGGCTATCATTACATTTTAACGATAGTCGACCGATTTACCCGTTGGCCAGAAGCTTATCCAATCCGAAAAATGACCGTTAAAACTGTAAGTAAAATCTTCTACAATGAGTATATATCTGTAGATATGGTGTCCCACTCTTCATCACGACAGACCAAGGAACACAATTTGAGTCAACGTTGTTCACCGAGTTTACGAAGCTCCTAGGTTACCATCGCATTCGGACAACTGCATACAATCCGAAAGCAAATGGTCTTGTCGAACGGTTCCACAGGCAATTAAAATCCGCCTTAACAGCTCGATGCAATACATCCCATTGGAGTTCAGAACTCCCAACGATTCTATTGGGTATTCGAACCTCCGTCAAGGAAGACCTCAACTGCACACCAGCAGAGCTAGTATATGGTCAAAATATCAAGGTTCCCGGTGAATTCTTCATCAACGATCAAAATTCGAACCCAAACACAGATACTTCGGATTTCGTGAATCAGCTTCGTACCACCATGAGAACCTTAGTTCCTACGGACACAAGACATCCACCTGAACAGGCAACGTACATTCCCAAAAATCTGGAAACCTGTTCGCACGTATTCGTACGTGTGGATAGAGTCAGAGGTCCATTGAGTACACCCTATTCTGGACCGTATCCAGTGACCCGCAAATTGCGTAAATTCTTTGTTGTGGATGTAGATGGAAAATTCACAACAATTGGCATCGACAGGCTTAGGCCAGCGTACGGAATACTTGTGGTAAACCCAGTCGAAAAACGTAGTGTTCCAAAAATGGTCACTTTCAATTTAAAACACTACGGTTTTCGATCCAGGAGGGGAGTGATGTAGCGGCTCAAAAATCATTTTCACTTCGTGGCACTCCTCGTAGCAAAACTATTTACACACCGCGCCGCTTAATTACGAGGCATTGCTCGTTTTGCTGAATATAGCTATTTCGCCAACTACATTCGCGAATCTCGATATTTATCGATAATTTCAATTCTTGGTACGGAATGAGAAACGAAAAACCAGTCGCGTTTTAGTAGTCAAATGAGACACAGTCTCTTACACATAATAAAATTGAATAGTGCCGCGAACAATCGCTCACACCAACCATTTTGTGAACTAGTACCTATTAAATAATAAGTTATAGTGTAAATGTATAACTATATTAATTAACGTAAATAATAAATACAATACAGTTTACTAAAATAATATAGTGAGTGTTAATTATTTAAATACAATAAAACTACGGTAACACCACTATAGTATTATCAAATAATTTTCGAAATTAAAAATGTATTTACTATTTAGCACATATAGTACAGATCTCTTATTATTCTAACGTTTCTGCTAAATGGAGAACTTTAAATGACGTTTTTTATATTTGTTCGATAGGTGCGCCATGTTCGCTCGTTGCAAATGGCTTGGTTTTTACGGTGTTGCACAAATCGAGCATTTACTATAGTCCGATTCAGTCGGTTAGCGAATGCGAATTACTTACATATTTGTAAAGGGTTATCCAATTCAAGCTTGATAAAGTAAACTTAAAAAAAACACACAAAATATTCGGAATGTATTGTAATTTTTATTTCATTTTACAGATTGATCCTTGCCATTTTTAGTTAAACAAGATATCATTCAAATGTCCTCCACGGGACTTCTTACAGGCCTTGATCCTTTAGAGGTAATTTTCAATGACTTTTCGGCACATTTCGGGCGGTATCTCGGCCATTACCTTACGAATATTAGTTTTCAATTCGTCAAGAGTTTGAGGATTGTTTGCGTAAACACGATCTTTCGCGTAGCCCCACAAAAAGAAATCCAAAGGCGTTAAATCACAGGATCTTGGAGGCCAATTGACATCAGCCAATCGCGAAATCAAACGTCCAGGAAATTTCTCTTGCAAAAGATCTCGATTTGCTCGTGTTACGTGACTGGTTGCTCCATCCTGCTGGAACCACATATCGTCAAGATCATAATCTTCGATTTTCGTAAAAAAATAATTGGTTAACATGCGGCCATAGCGCTCAGAATTGACGGTAACGGTTCGTCCATGGTTGTTCTCAAAAACATACGGCCCAATCACACCACCAGACCACAATGCGCACCAAACAGTGACTTTTTCCGGGTGTAATGGCTTCTCTACAATCAATTGTGGATTTTCTGAGCCCCAAATTCTACAGTTTTGCTTATTATCGTATCCACCAAGCGAAAAATGAGCTTCATCACTGAAGAAAATTTTGTTCGAAAAATCAGCATCGACGGCCTGTTTCTCCAACACCATGCTCCATATTCTTAAATGCTCCATATTCTTAAATGGCAGAATGTCAACTAAATAAATGACAGCGTACTTGACGTTTATCTTTGACAAATGTCGGTATACAGATTTCTACTTTATCAATCTCGAACTGGATAACCCTGTATTAATCAAAAAATGCATTTTTACTAGTACCATACGAATTCTATACTGCCGCATTTAACCATTTAATTTTAAGAAAAAAATTATTTTTGCTGTATCTACAGCATTCGACTTCTCATTTAACTCAAACAAATAATGAAACTGAATTTCCGCATTTTTTTTCTTAGAAGGAAGTACAAAAAAATCAGAACAAATTTCCATACTTCTTCGCCGTTTTCCTCTTTTTATCTCATTTAATTTTCATTTATGTTCTTTTATTTCATGTTAAATTTAATTTTCATCATTAAATGCACACTCTCTTCTCTTTTTACAAATGTTGTACCATAGCTTTTCCTTATTTAATTCTTTTCTGTATGTTTTTTATTCTTATTGTGCAGTTTTCTTCTGAAATTTCATTAAAGGGAAAAAAACAATTATTTTCTTTTTTTTGTCTTTGAGATAAAAAATAATAATAAGACATAAAAATTGGATGGTGATTTTTTTTTAAATTAATTTAATGATGTACTGCCGACCAAAGCTTGTTTCAATTTAAATAGGAAAAATGAACATATTTTTTGGAAATTATATGAAAATACTAGCTTTCCTCGTCATTTTTTATAGTTGATTTGGTGTTGGCTAAAGGGGTGATTTTGAGTAATTAAAAGTAATTTAAATGATACAATTTTCATGTAAGTAGAATTATGCAGAAGATGATGTACTTAATATATGTACAATAAAAATGAAAGAAAAGAAAACTAATTAAATGATTTTCAATTAGTTTTCTTCTGTGTATAGTACGTAAGGTAATGTACATAATGTATATGTAAACGTAAACTTCATTTTACCATTGTTCAATTTTAATTCCTTCTTAAACACAGAGCTCTCATTTGAGATACACAAAACGTACATAATAAAAAACAGTAGCAAGAAAAACGACGAAAAATTAAATAAAGAAAGAAACTGTAATTTCCGTGATTTTATTTCTTCTAAAAAAAAAAGAAATAAAATATAAATAACGTTAATTAAAATCTTTTAAAAGGCAATATAAGTATATAACAAAAAGAAAGACTTAATCTTTTTTCATTTCCAAATGGGAAATAAAGAAAAGAAAAATCAAGGAAAAATTATGCCGTCGAAAACAAGAAAGGGGTGAATTTGTGTTTTTGTTGCTTCTGTACAGCTTAACGAAATTGAAAGTTTTGCAAAGTTATTGATGTAAAAATTTGTTATGGAAATGTCGCGACAGTATTGATTATTTTGGTCTAGTTTGAATACCACTTTAATTTTAGGAGCAAAGGATTTGTGGGGTGTAGAAGTAATTGAACTATTGTTATTTTTGTATAGTTTTCTGTCAAATGATATTAGAAAATACTATTAAAATAAAAATGAAATTGTCCATATAAATAAAAGTTTCCAATTTTTACTATTTAACTTATGCATCTAAACCAAGATGCGATAAGATGTTGATTTTAATTTGCAAATGGGTAACACTATATAATTTGCCCGGATGAATTTTTCAATTTTCACGCAAACCAATTTTCCTCCAACAGTCGAAAATCTCTAGTTCCGTAAAATGGTTTCAACCCTGTTTAATAGAATTTTAGATGTGTACACACATAAAACATTTTGTAAAAATTCTGAATTTAGAATTTTAAACTAGCTTAATTATGTAACTAACAACATAAAAACATTGTATGGTTAAAATTTATTTAAAAGTATATATGTACAATATGGATTCTTTGTCAGATGAGTTAGTGTCAAAATGCATGAAATGCGTTTTTGTTAAAACTAGGCTTTAAGATCTACCTTTTCATTGAAAAACCAACAGTTCAACAGTACCATATAAATAGTCCCTCTCCACAAAAATTATCGAAATTTTAAGAAATCTCTAAAAATGAGCTTTTGAGCTAAATTTTTTGTTTAGTGAACGTTTTATACTATCAGACCGATTGACCTTCAATACTTGAATGTAGTACCGGAGAGACTTCAAGAAATACTGAGTTTCTCCAAATAAATAACGAGGAAACAAATTATCGTTACAACGAACTGGAAAACAAAAGGTCATTGTCGTTGTTGTTTACGTATTTGTTTGTGAGAATGGCACTCAGACTGTGTCTTTATTCAACTCCCACTGCACTGCATCGTTTTGTTCTTATTCTGTGCTGTTGGTCCATGTTCGGTATGCTTGGCCACGTTTAACAAAATAATAATGATTTTCTACATTTAGTTGCATTACCAAGGGTTTGCGGTTTAACTCAAGCTTTCCACTTTTGGCGTGCGAGGTTACACGTAGCTTTTCATAAAAATTAACTTCCAACCACATTACCGATTACGCCATTAGTCCGAGACGCATTTATAATTAGAACATTTATATTATACGTTGTTGTTGTTTGAGCTTTTTCTCACATTTTTGGTTGGGAATTTAATGTTGTTTAAGTGAAACCAAATGATAAAGGTGGTTGACTTGCTTATAGTCGTAGCTATTTGATTACGTTTGCTATACCATACCAAAGCTAAATAAAACCAATGGATTCTTCCAATAGCAGAATACAACATTAACCAGTTATTATGGATTTGTTCGTATTGTGACTGGTGGTATGTGGCGTTCATATTAAGAAATGTTTGTATCTATCATACTGAGAATATGAGTACTGATAATACTATAAGATTTGAGTTGTTCAGTCCATATTTTAAACCTTTCTATAAGAGCACAAATTTTACAATATTGATTTCTACGTGAGACAAAAAAAAAACTTTCTTCATTTATTCAATTTACCTTAATTCAGTGAACAATTATCTTAAATTAAATTTCATTTCTAATTTTATAAAACATTTTTAAACCGAACCATCATCTATAATGGTTGATATTATAAAGTTACGAGCGAACAGTAAAATAAAACACTTTTCATTTTCTTGTAAATTTTTTCCGTCATATAATGTACGAGTATGACCAACGATAACGAAAAATAATAAATAAATAAGCAAAATGAAAGGAAGAAGAAATAAATATGTGGGAAAATCTCGGGAAATCCAAGTATATACGTATACAATAATAACAACAAAATATTTTTAATTTATTTTAGAATGTGTTCGTGATTTGCTTACTCAAAAGCACAAAAAAAACTTATTTTTCTGTTCATTGATTGCCTATATTGCTGCTATTCGATATGATGTCGTAAAAATAAAAATTGAAGTCATTTTTTGCCGTATTTGTTGTTGCTCGTATTACTCTCTCCACCATTTCGACATACATATATTTGATGATTTTTCCCGATTTTCATCTTGATTATATGTATATAACACCAACAATAATCAAAGCACGGTATACACTATACCAAGAAAATTGAACCAAAGTATGTGGATCGCTCTTATATGTATTAGAAAAATACACAAAATAAACAGTTTGTTTTTTATTATTTGATGATGACTGTGTTTTGAACAGTGTAGTGGTAGTGTGAGTTCGACTTTATTTTTGCTTTTGTTGTAATAAAAATTGGAAATAATCAAATAAAATAAAAATCGTTTGGGAAAATGGAAAAATGAAATACAAAAAAATGAGGTAAACAAAACAAGAAAAATGTTAAAACTACGTGTTGCTCCATAAAATCGTTACATTCGGTTAAATAATACGTAACCTGAGCCATGCAATACATTATGAAAGTATTTTAACAGTTGTAACTTATATGGGTAAAAAGTTATAATAAGAAACAGGGCCGCCTTAGTTTGGCTATATGCGCGGCTATTCACAAAAAATAACCTTGGTTTTAAATAAATAAAGTTTAAATTGAAATTAAACAAAGGTGACATTTTTTTAAAAGAAAAAACTGCTATAAACTGTGTTTAAATTAAAATTATTTGAAATAGATCAAGCAAGTAACTTGATGAGTAAGCTTAGCGATTGGACGTGCGGTTTGCTTTTTCCTGATTCGTAAAATAATTAAATAATTTATTTTAATTGTACATGTAAGTTTTGTTGTTTAATTTTTATTGTTTGCCAAAATCTTGATAGTGTATATTGTGTATATATTAAATATTTACTTTTTACACTATTTGCTGTAGGCACTTGGCGAAACATACTTACACTTAATAAACACATTTTATTAAATAATTATTTTTTGAATTTTTGACTTATAGATGGCTAATGTGTATGAGTCACAATACTCAGTTTCGAACACATGAGACTAATGGTTTGAAAAAATCAGTCTTCTCATCAGGTCGCGAAGGTAAGAAAAAGGAAAGAAAAAGTATGGGGTGGTTGGGAAGTTGATTGTGTATAAGTAGGTGTCGATTATCATAATTGTTGTCTCACAGATTGTGACGCTAAATGGAAGAATTTCCTACGATTGTGTATTTAATTCGAGAATGCTGAAATAGACCAATATACGGAACAATCACAATACACCATTATAATTGAAAAAACCAAAGTAAAAATAAAAATTTTTTTTTTTTATTTCCCAAAATTATATTTTTTGAATATTTTCAAGAAGTTTAAAAAATCACTCAATCGATTTCGACTTGTTAGGTCATCATCAGGAGTAGATACTTCTGATGATTACCTAACAAGTCGAAATCGATCGAGTGCTTTTTTAAACCTTTTAAAAATATTGAAAAAATATAATTTTGCGAAATAAAAAACAATTGTTTAATAACATGTGTTTATTAAGTGTAAGTGTGTTTCGCCAAGTGCCTACGGCAAGTAGTGTAAAAAGTATTGTATGCTAGTCTGATGCGAACAGCAATGACGTCAAGGCAGGGATAGCAGGCGATCACTTCATTGGAGGCTGAATTCTTTACAGTAATTAAAACAACAAATGATATCTTCTGTCAACATTTATTAGGTAATTAAATTAGTTTCAGTTTGTTTTGGTACTGTTAGTGTGTTGCGGTATTATATTAAAAACCCTGAAGCATATAAAAGATTCAAATTGCTTAAAAATTTAGGCTTTTTGAGATAAACTATAGAGGACACATTATATATTTGGTCATGTGCTAAAATGATTATGAGGCAGCTATGGCGTCGGGGTTAAGTGAAGAAGTTAACTAGACATAGTATTCTTATAATAAAGAACTTTTTTTAACGGGTTCGAACACATTCTGAATCAGACTAACCAACAGACTTAGCTCAAACATATCAATCAAATTCCAGAACTTTAGGTCAAAATAGGAGAGAAATCTAGGAAAAGCTAGATTGAAGACGTTAAGAAAAACGATTTTCTCATTGAAATTATTTCATGTCATGACACGCAGGCCCTGTATCTGTAGTATCAGGTCAGGTTTAATGTAAATTCGTTTAAATTTTTATGGTGCACTACTACAAGTGGCTGATTTTTTTTTATCTAAGATGCGATTTTCATATAAATTTTAGCAAGTCGATAGATACTGTCAGTTTTTCGTTTCAATCGTTTTCTTACTCATATACGGGGCTTTAATCTCTAGCTAGTTTTCAAGTTTTATTTTTCGATGGTGTGTTACATTCTTATCAAAATATTATTATCATTATTGTAAATAAGTACTATGTATAATAACACATACACACATTTTCCTTATATTCCCTGATAAGAAGCCACACACAAATAAATTTGGAAAATCGGAAGAAATGAAAAAGGTGACAATTTTTCTTACCTTATACCGTTTTTTATAAAGTTGTTGACAATTGATTTATTTAGTGCGATTAAGGTTGTGCATTCATATATGTACATTTTCATTTATATTTTAGGGATGCTGTTATATAAAAAATCTAATCAACATTAACCATATAAATATTCCCAATACTTGTTATATGTGTATGGATCTTAGCTTTGTTAATAACATTGTGTGTGGGTGTGGATTCTCTTCTGTTAGTAAATTCGTTTTATGCTTTCCCCTTCCACCCCAAATTTAAATTAGTATTCTCACCAACATATTCTGTCTTATTGATCATTTTCAATTTATTTCACACAGAAAAAATTGTAATTTTATTGTTAATAAAAATAATATAATGATGAAATGTTCCAGATTTGTATAATTATAAAAGTTTTTCAATGGATATCATTGGTTTGTTAGAGGGTTGAATTCATATGGATGCATATGAATATAGATATATTATGTGCAGAAAATTTAGTACTTGTATATTGCAATATTGTGGTAATTTTTTATTTCATTATCCATTTACGCAGTTTTGCTTGAAATATTATCTTTAGTAGCGAAACGACTGAATCCTAATCTTTTACAAAAAAAAAAAAGAATATTGTTCGAAAGATTCGTTTCTAAATATTTGTTAAGTTTTGCTTTGATAATGTTTAAATATTATTTGATAGTATATACCGACGAGCATGTGTTCGTGCGTAATACCCATTGGTAATCACACAGGAGAACTCCCATATCAAACGGTATTTAATCAGTTTGTTAGATTTATAATATGCTAGAGTATCCTGCCGCCCCGGTGGCAAAGTGGTCAGCATGCTTGCTCCGGCGACCGGAGGTCCCGGTTTCATTTCCCGGTGGTGACAAGGAACTTATTTCACGGCTGGTTTTAGGATCAATGAATAAATCACTCATTATCCGAAATGAAAATATGATTATGAAACCTCGTTTGAGGCAGCCAAATCAATTGATGGGATACAGTGCCAGAGAGAGAGAGAGAGAGAGAGAGAGAGAGAGAGAGAGAGAGAGAGAGAGAGAGAAAGAAAGAGAGAGAGAGAAAGAGAGAGAGAGAAAGAGAGAGAGAGCGAGAGAGAGAGTTAGAGAGAGAGAGAGAGTATCCTTAATATAATAGTTTCAATATGACCTTGAATATGGGTTGCCAGTAAATTTAATTGTCTAATAAGAAATTCGAAATTAGAAAATTATAATGGATAACAGGCCCTTATAACAACTTCCGAACGTATTCTCTGGATATAAATAATAATAATATTAGTCATGGTTTGTCGTTCAGAGAATTGCCCTTTTATAAAAGAGATGGATATGTTGATTTTTGGATTTAATTTAACGCTTCTGTTCCATTACACCAAACACTATTTACGGAATTTTAAATTGAAGTTGATTTTCAATAAATATTTCACTAAGAACTGGAAAAAATACGTTTTGATGTTTCTCATCCCGGATTACAAAATATCGGAAATGAAAACCCAGGTTTCACAATATCCATTTTAAAACAGAACGAATTCTGGTTTGAAAATTCCTGGTTAGTTATCATTTTAACGTATTTTGGATTTTGTTGCTGATTAAACCCGATTATTTTAACTTAACAGAATTCATGTCAAAATCGATGGAGGATTCTAAAAGGAATTTAAACGAAGTTCTAAAGTTTCATAATGTTGAGTGAAACTCGACTTTTTTTAACTGTATATAGTAATCTCTATATCTAATACGGCATTATTGGTATTTTAACATGAGTTTTAGGATTATATGTTGCGAGTTTCTTTAAGCTGTGCTTAGGAATTCGGTATAGCTAACTAAAATTTGATCATTTCTTAACCAATTAAATTTTATATATATATATATACATATATACTCGTATTCTACCCTCATTTAATTTGTCACATTAAATACATATAAAATATTGTATATGTGACCTATTAGCAATGCCACTCGAACACCAATTCGATTATTGCGCGAAACCTTTCGGGCGTACGATCAGTTTTGCTTGAACATCACAGTTAATAGCAGATTTTCCCTAAGTTCGTATTACAAGATGTGATTCAAATAGAAAACTAACATTAATTGTAGTTCTTAGGTTTCAGTAGTTGTTTTAATTGTAGTTGATATTCTGGAATTTAGCTATGCAGAGGATATTTTTGGATTTTTAGCTTCGACCTTTGAACAAAGTTTTAAACCAACAAAGGTTAAATTGTGGTTTTATGTAGTAAATTTGAGACTAGAAATGACACAAATTTTGAAACTAGTCTTACTAATTGCAACTTGAACATTTCATAACCGCGACTTTTGTTAACTTCAGTTTTTGGCTGGCGTTCTCAAACAAGACTTTGAGTGGAAACAGACCATTTCTCGGAAACCCTAACCAATGAATCTTTTCCCATCGGTTGTGAAATGGTTAGTTCGATTCAAATAAACGTTTTCTTAAACCGCATTCGGAAGTCATCGATAACTAATTCCTCTTTAATTTTAAAAAATACTAAACAATTTTGGGCCGTCAAATCTGGAATTGCGGGATTGGCATAACCTATATAAAAATACACGGGAAATTTTGAGGAGACCCAATTAAAACAGCACTCTTTCTTTGGCATTCGATTGGTACGTACTTTTACTAACCTTCAAACCCTTTTATCACCACAGCGATATCGTAAGGAAGCCATTACGTAAGAGGTCATTTTAATCAACTATTTCACCCAGAAAAAAAAAGTTTTTAATTCAATAACTTTGACTTATTGAATCGTATTTTTCGAAAATCAGCAATAAAATTGTTTAATGAATAACTTGGTTTTAATTTTAACAAAAACATGTATTCTATCAATAAAATAAAATAGTTTTACTAATAAATACACTTATTGTAATGACAATGTATTAGTTATCAAGTGTAAACTTACTAAATTTATTGATCGGACAATGTTCGTTGTTAAAATAAACATTAGGACTTGATTAAATTACTAATTCAATAACTAAAGTTATTACATTTACAACGTGACTGTTCTCGTTAATCATTAAAATTCGCTAAAGCATTATACTTATACATACTTTATATGTAAGTCCAAAAATTTTCAATATTTTTGTAGTTTGGTCACTGCAGTCTGATGAGACGACCGAATTTTTAATGCAAAGAATTCAGTGTTTCGCACTAATGGAAGCATTGAATTCTAGAGAGTCGTGTTGCTGATATTGCAGCTCTAACTTGGTGGTAAACTCCATCTCCAAATTAGTGCGGCAATATCAGCAACACGACTCTGTAGAGATTTCTTTTTCAGGAAGATAGTAATCTCTCTCAGGAAGAGAGATTACTACACGGGCCTCGCACCCTCTATGGACAAATGCCCCATTCAAGATGGTCTTGAACATATATAGTATCTATTATATTAATACGCTTAATTTTTTCAAACTCAACGATAAAATGACCCCTAAACATGATCCGATCCGTTTAAATTTTTCAGGGAAGGTCGACATAAATATAGCGGTGTGCCTTTGCTAGAAAAATCGGAAAAATTCCACCGGGAAGTACCTGAAACGGGTACCTCAGGTGTTTTCAGTAAAATTTTGTCACGACGCCAGAATGCCATGACAAAATATGTTTATATTGAATCTATGATCATGCGCATTACACCGTGACAATGACAAAATTTATTAAAATTGTCGATGTTTTTGTCATAACACTGTGATGACAAAATGAGTAGAAAATTTGTAATTGAATCTCATTTAAACAAAACAGAGAACATAAAATACATTTTTACATACATTTTGGTATTAATATGTAGTTGTGAGCGTAAAAATACAATTTTGTCATGACACTCTATCTATTTAAGATTTAAAAATTAGCCGCATACCTATATGAATTTACTTTATTTTTGATAATAGTGCATCAAATTTACATCTTAAAAAATCTTCTTAATTATTTCTTAACCAAAAATTCAATAAAATGTATTCACGAGACTGATTATTCAGTCACAGGTCAGCTTCTATCTATCTTCTATCTATCTTCTATCTTCTATTATATTAATATTCTTAATTTTTTCATACTCAACCCTAAACATGATCCGATCCGTTAGATTTTTTCAGGGTAGGTTGACATAAATATTGCGCTGTGCGTGGGCTAAAAATCGGAAAACGTCCACTGGAAAGTACCCGAAAAGTTTTTGTGCGCGTGACATCTTGCAACATTTGTGAATTTTATGGGACGACCAAAAAGCAAATATTTTTGTTCAAATTAATGGCGCGCGATTCAAATTCAAAGTTGTAAAACAGTTGGTACGCGATTCAGATTCGAAGTTGCAACACTGTCGGCACGCGAATCAATTTCAAAGTTAATAATGGTTGACGCGCTATATAAATTCAAAGTTAATCATGCCAGGAGCAGAGCTCACAATCATAGACGGGTAGTGGGTGTTCCATTAGCTGGGAAAATCATCCTCATGTGTGGTGACTACCTGAAGGAGGGACGCGCAGGAACTTGCAGAGCGACCATCAAGTTGAACCCGCTTTGGAAATTGGTAAATAAGTTTACACTCACCAAGAACATGCGCGTCGATGAAGGTGGGGACGAGTTTGCGCAATATTTGCTCTCTGTTGGAAACGGCAATGCTCGAACCGACTCGATCACACTACCGGTAGATTTCCTCAAAGTGTGATCGATTTCGTGTATGGTGACATCAACACAACACCAGCTGAGGGAACCATCGAGGAGCGCACCATCCTTACACCCAAGAATGATGAATGCGCGCTAACCAATCAGCAGGTGCTTGACCTCCTGCCCGACGAACAAGAAGTCAAACATAGTGCTGATAAACTTGAGACTGACGACATGCATGAGGAACTCCGCCTACCCGTCGAGTTTCTCAACAAGATTGAAGGGTCCGGATTGCCGCGCCATGCCATACCGTGAAAGGTAAACGCGATCGTTCGTTTGATGAGGAATCTAAGCACTAGCAAGGGTTGAATCAATGAAACACGCATGCGCGTCGTACAAATAAATCGGTACATTCTGGAATGTGAGGTGCTGATTGGCTTCTCAAAAGGCGAGCGCGTTCTCATCCCACGCATTAAGCTCTCATCCTTGAAAGGCATCTCATTTAAACTGTCTCGCCTTCAATTTCTGGTTCAGTTCGCGTTCGCCATAACCATCAACAAGAGTCAGGGTTAAAGCTTGAAGAAGGTAGGAGTGTAGTTGCCGGCCCCCGTATTTACGCATGATCAGATGGATGTTCCCTTTTCACGATGCCACTCATTTGAGGACTCAAGGTGTTTATCGTTGAGACAAGTGATCAATCAGCTGATCGAGATGGGCACATCACAACAAAGAATGTATTTTTTGAAGAGTACCTGTGCATGTAAATTGTAATATATTTTACTATTTTATTATCTACCTTCTACTACTATTTTATTATCCTTTTGTACATTTCTTATGAAATATTTAGATTAAAGTTTGCCTCAGCAATTGTGTGCTTTTCCCTTCTGAGATTTTAACATTGAGTTTGGGTGCGTAAGTGATCATGTGATCCCGAGCGCGCGCTTCCTGTTTGAGGTATGCATATTTGACTTGACACGTAAGTCATACTGTGTACATTTGAGCGCGTGCTTGCCGTTTAAGATTTAAAAATTAATCACGCATATGAATTTACTTTATTTTTGATAAAAGTGCATCAAATTTACATCTTAAAAAACCTTTTTAATCATTTCTTAACCAAAAATTCAACAAAATGTATTCACGTGACTGATTATTCAGTCACAGGTCAGCTAGTATATTATATATATTCAAAATACGTTCCAATTCCAACGTCTTGGTAACCTCACCTCAACCTCACCCTAACAGGGTAGGTACCATCGTCACCCATATTATCCAGAATATTCTTTATTATGATTATTACGCTCTTTGTAAAAATTAATAATTAAATTTTTTGGAATAATAACTAAAGAACGTCCAATTTAAAACGTCAAGTTATTGAACGGAACTAAATACTTATTGATATAACAATTATTCTGTTTATTTAAAGGTAGTAAAATCAATAACTATAAAATTGTTACGGCAATAACTTCGTTTATTGGCCAAAAACAACCTATGTTTCTTATTGATTTTGCATATGAAAATTGTTATTTCAACAATTTTTTTCTCTGAGTGTAGTTGTGTAGCAAACATGATGCTTTATATAAAACAAACCTATTTCGATCAATCATAAGATCATTAGTTGGTGGTAAATAATAATTGCGCCAATTATTGGTATAACCTCGGTTAAAGATATTGCAATTCAGCAAATTCTTAGTTGTTAGAATATGATAGTCCATAAAGAAGAATTTCATTTGGTTTTCTTTCTCATAATTTCCACATGGAAATATTTCATATTCTAACATTGAATGCTGAGAGCTGAGGCTGACTATTATGTTAATTATTTTCAAAAATTAAAGTATAATTATTAAGGTACCTTGTGATTTTTATACATATTAATCATTTTTAAATGAATAAACAACTAAAACTAATATTTTTTGTAATTTATAACTCGAATTGTTAATTCGAAAAAATAACAGTTACTTATACTTTTTGATAACAGTAACAACACTAAAAATGAATAATCTAAACTGGTATTTTATCCGAAGCCATCCAAAGCTCCTGCTGTATAAAATTTTTGTTTATTAAACTTAAGAAAATTTTAACAATATTTTCTAAATATTTAATAAGTTTTAAAACTTATAAAACTAGTAATAAAAAGTATTTTTCCATTTAATTTTCGAATTTTCTAATATATATTTTATTTTAATTTTTGTTCTTGATGGGAAAACAGAAAATTAAATTTTACTTTACCATACACAATATATGCATGAAAATTTCATAACAAAAGAGAACTTCCCTTTTGCGATGAATTTTCCTCTTAACTCGTTTAGAGTTTTTCGATTTTTTATATTATTTTAGAAAATGTAATATGAAAATTTCTTATATTTTTCACATGCATGACCCACCTGCAGGCATAATTTCTTTTTTTTTTCTTATATACATTTAACAGTTGTATGTGAATTTTCTTATATGCATAAAAAAGTTTTCTTTTTGTTGTACAATTTTCTAATGCAAAGTAGTTACTTGTTTTATTTATAATTCTTAATATTGTTAAGTGAAAAAATTATTATTTTTTTAATTTTATGGAAAGAATTTTCCTTGGAAAACTTAAACTAACCAACCATTCAACATTTTTGTACATATGAGTTCTTAAACAGAACAAAATTTATGTTTACATGGTTGAATTTTGTATAGAGAGCATGCATTTATGTTAAAATTGTTTTAGTTTATAAACGTATAATAGAGAAAATTGTTTTAGATTTTGATTGAAGTTTACATTACATACCGAACACGTTTTATTACCTTACTTAAACAACGAATTAACGAAAATTCCGTAAAAACCAGAAATAGTACCTTCTGGCTCAATTTTTAGCGATATCAATCGCTACTTTCGGTTTAGGAATGTTTTAGAAGTTATAGACGATTTTAATAACAATTTATGTATGGGATTGTCTAATCCTAAATATCGGTTGGCACTGAGAAGCTCGCCCTTAACATTACAAACTCAGAACATAAAAAACCATTTTCGGTCTAGAAAGTTTCCAAAAGATACAAATTTTTATTTGACTTAACCTGAGATTTTGGGACTTGGCCAAACTCAAATTTGAATATACGGCTGGTACTTGGCACATAATTATCTACCATCTCAAAACATCAATCACTATTTCCAGCCCAGGTAAGTTTTGGAAGTTATATAGACGACTTTCATTTAAATTTATATGGAGCGATATCGTACCTGGAAGATTGTGCCAATCCTAATATGTGGCTGGCACTGGGAAGCCCACCATTTTGCGCTTATCATTACCAGTTCAAAACAAAAAGAACCATTTGTGGCCTATAGGAAGTTCCTTAGACATACAAATTTTTATTTAAATTAACCTGAGGTTTTGGAACTAGCCATTTACTCAAATTTGAACATATGTCTGGTGCTCGCTGGCCACTTGGTCAGCATTCACTTAATTACATAGCATCTCAAAACCTCAATCGCTGTCTCCAGCCCAGGAAGGTTTTGGAAGTTATAGACGAATTTTATAAAAATGTTTATTGGCTTATATCGAAGCTAGAAGATTGTGTCAATCCTAACATACGGCAGGTACTTGGGAGCCCACTATAAGTTAACCTTATTATTCTCAACCCATATTATAGGGGTACGTATTATTATTTCGATCTTAAAATATTAAGAATTACTATACCGTCAAACCACAATAGCATTGAGTGGGCACGTTAATTACCTTGAGTCAATCTAAGTATGTCGTCATAATAACTGAGCGTGTTTACCATATAAGTACAGTATGTGCAACAAGAGCGTGTACGGCAAAAAACTAAGTATGTAAAAATAAAACTACGATGTTTTAAGTTTTCATTATGAAAGTTTGTTGTATTTTCTAAGGCGCTATCAACTAATACATGGTAAAGTCACCATTCATTACTGTTAATAATTGCTTGGCTCCTTTTGTCCATACTATCAACCAATTTTTCTGCATACTGTGGTGATAATTTTTTCGTCCGGACAACCCGCGCAAATTTTTTATGTGATACATTTTCGGCTTTCTCTTCATGAGTGTCCATAAATTTTGATCGGATTAGAATAAGGTGACTGAGACGCCAAATCCAATGTTGTGATGCCCTGTTTAGTGTAAATTCTAGTATATTGGATCATTGTCTTCTTGCAAGATCCAATTAGAGTTCCCTGCTTTAAAACATTTAAGGACAGATGGTAACAAACTTCGTGAATAAATTTTATACATGATAAGGTTCCGCGTGGAAACGATTAATTTACAAAACCTGGTGAAACAACCACGTAAATGGAGCTTGGGTGGGTTGCTTCACAGTTCGGACAATCCTTTTTTTTTGCTTAGTTGGCCAAACACGCCTTTTAACATTACAACCCGAAAAAGATGACTCATCGGCAAACACAATATTCGTAAAATCTTTGTTTTAATGTTCATTCGCCCACTGTAGTCGCTTTTCCATGTATTTGTGTGTTACCAGTGGTTTGACCAAAGTATTTCCATATGCGTAGCCATGTTCCAACATTTTATTTTTGGTAAAATAATATTCTTTTTCGCCAATCATTTCCACAGCTGCATCTAGCGTAAGCAAAAAAATTTCAGAAAATAACTGTATGATGGCCTCATCCTCCTGTTTTGTAATGGTTCGGATTTTCCCAATATCTGGCAAACCGTCAACATTTTTATACATTGAATAATGTGTAATCCTCTTCTGTACAAATGTTTTCGACATTTTTTTATATATTTTGCTGCAGTTGCAACCGACATTTTTGGTTCTTTCGGATGTGCGTTAAAAACACAGCTTCAAACCGTTTTTTATAATTTGCACCCATTTTTTTAATGTTTGTTATCCGCTAAACAGTTGCAGTTAAACAAATGTTTGTTTTAGAGCGTCCAAGAGGAATCAATAGAAAACCGATGTAAGGGGCGGCGCCCATATTTGTTCCTATAGTTTTGAGTACAGTTATGCCGTACACGCTCTTGTTGAACATACTGTACATACATTATTGGTTCATTAGTCCAATTTTTGTGGTTTTTTTAGTTTTTTGACGAAAATATTAAATTGTATTAAATTTTTCATATATTGCTTAACAAAACGGATAGAAAACGACAACTGAATCGATGAACTATATATATTTAATGAAAATAATACCAATAAATAAAAATAGTAACGTATGGAATTCAACCAAATCCTACAAGTAACATGAAACACAGTTCTCAAAATCATGGCTAAAAAACCTCGTTCAAAACAAAGGAAAAGTTTTAAAACAAAGAAATTCACCCAAGCAGATCATTTGAAATTCGTTTTAGAGAGCATATTCATAAAATGGCAAAATTAATAATAGTTAAAAAATTTCCAGAAAAATAAACGAATAAACGACACTTTTCATAATTACGAGGATGTTGGTTTTTATTTGAAAATTTTAAATTAAATAAAGAGTGATAATTTAGACCGAAAGCGGGAAAATTAACACTTCTGGACACAATTGAACATAATTTTTTATTATTTGGTTCTATACAACGTAAATATTCTTTTATGCTATAAAACGTATGAACGAGACGCATTATTTTATTTTATTTGTCTGATGATGATGCATCGAAATCAATCAAGTACAATTTTACTCACAAAATAAAATATTAATAACCAAATGAAAATCCTTTTAAAAACCCCGGTATTTTACAACAATCAATATAGAAGAAAACAGGTGATTTAACTTAATCTAATCCTGAAGTGGAAAATAAAATTCAAATTTAGGTAGCTACATTACTTTTTTGTTTCCAAATAAATCTTATTTACGTTTTTGTTTTCGTAGTATGTCTTAACTGTTTGGTGTTAAATTCCGATGTGCAACAAAAGTCACTCTTCACAAACATAATTATTTTGATTTCGAATTGGAGTCAGAAAGTACTTGATAAAATTAAAATTTTGAAAATCTTCTTTCTGAATTTTTCCGTTTTGTTTTTATTTTGTGATTTGAGGCTTATGTACTATATGTATGTAGTTACGATCCATCAACCAATTTGAAAATTTCGTTGTTTTTTTGCTATTCTGATATTTTATTATAAATAGTATTATTGTTACATTTCTATTTTGTTGATTCTCTCGTTAAACATTTAAAATTGTATGTTTTATTTTTTATCAGCTTTTTAGCCTTTTATAAAAAATAAAAAGCACTTTAGCAATAATATTATCAAATATAAAAAGGAACAATAATGATGAAAAACCTTTACACGTAATCCTTTAAAAAGTTTTTGTCCTTTATAACGCTTTTCCATTTTTGTTTTACTTAAAACACTGTAAAAATCCCATGAGATGAAAATGTTTATGGTGGTAGTCAGATTTTTGTTCCATCTTATCTCACATTCCTGTTATATGAGTTCTTTTTAAAAGATAAGGATTATTTTTACACCAAAAAACTAAGAAAATTCACCCACTATGAAATGGAAAGCAACAAATGTATTTCGACTTTTGTTTATGTTTATACTAACACGGTTAAGAAGAAGATGATGAGATGAATTTAACGAAAGTGTGTGTATTTTTAAAGTTCGATTTTATATTTTCGTTATGTGATGTCATGTGATATGATTTGTTATTATTTTAAAATATCTTCGGACGAAAAGGCACATATTAAATTGACAAGAGATTTGGGGAATTTAGGGAGAGCTTATAAAAATAAGTCACCTCGCTGCAACATATTAGATAGTTTATGTAGTTTAAAATATCGAAATACGATTCATCTAAAATTTCATCGATAAAATAAAAATTGTGATTCGGAGTTTGTGATGTAACACAAAAACCAAAAATAATTAATCATTTTAATTGTGTTATTCCTGCAACGTAAACTTGTTTCCTTTATAAAATACAAGCAGAATTTAAATAAACATATATATAATATTTTTCATCTCTTAGTAAAGCTGTATCGGGTCGCTTAAGATAATAGCTGTGTTTCTTGACGCTTGATCTGGTCCAGTTCAGTTCATGTTTCATGAAACAACATACAGGCGCTTGCTAGATTTAAAATTAAAATTTGTGATCTAAAACAAAATTTGGAACATGTTTTCCATTTAAAATTTAAACTGATCCGGAACTATGAGCGTCAAAAACACGGCAAATGATACAATTTAATGAATATTTCAAATTAAGCTAACTGGTAAGTTTTCATATCATTAACAAAATTAGAGAAATTACAAAATAATTTAAAATTCAAAATATCAATAATAATTTGGAGTATTCAATTTGATTCTTTTAAATTATAAAGCAGGTTTAATGAAAGTACACTGAAAAAATCAGTTACAATTAAATAATATCAATAATATATTCCTTAGGAAATTTAGAAAAAATATCTACTAATGTTTTAAGCAGGGCATGGGTAATAATCAATTTCTGGCAGTAACACTATACCACCAACCAAAGTGATAACAACCCGGATCAAAATCTGGTTAAAGCTTTGGCGTTTGGGTCGAGAGGTACCGGGTTCGAAACCCGATAGGGGCAGGATACAAAGGAAATTTCATCAACAGATTACGATCTGTGGTGAAATGTAACACATTTATGACCCCCTGATGGTGTGCAAAACCAATGGGCCGACCCATCTTCCGTGCCAGTATAGGCTAGCGTGAAGCTTCAATGTGCAGATGGTGTTAAATCGGTTCTATAGCCGTACGTCCTAAAGTTGGCTGTGTATGAGTAAAGTAAGGACGCAAAAAGCGTAACTACGAAAGATGAAAACGGATGAAAAAATAAAATGTAATTAAATTATCGGCATTTTTTTTTTATTTCCGGAGTCTAATTTTTAGGAAAAGTTTTTTTCTAATCAGTTGAAAAATTTCGGCAAAGAAAGTATTTTTGCTTTTCAAACATAGTTGACTTTGTAATTTTGTTTTAAACACTTTGGTCAGTGTTAAAATATTTTCCTTATGGCATTTGATGGTAATCATGATTAAGTTATGGCACAACAAATTGTTAGCAAGGAGTGTAAAAATAAACATTTTTGGTAAATTTTACTTTTTTATTTCCGTAAAGAAAATAAAGCGGTTAAGGCCCACACAGAGACATGTGTAATTTAAAGGGCTGATTGCATAACAGAAAGGATTTATCAGAACTGGCTTCGAAAAACGTTCTAGTCGAAGTCGATGACAACCAATTGTAATGAAACCGATGATGGTCCAGGCATGGTGAATCAGCACAAGCCATATCGAAAGATCAAAAACAGATAAAGCTTTCACTTTCTGCTATTTCTAAAGAATCAGTAGAACAATTCAGATGTTTAATTTCAACAACTTACCAAACTGGATGTAATGAACGAAAGAAGACCAGAATTGAAAATTTGAAAAGAAATGTACATCAAAATATTATGCCCTTTACATGTTTAGCAGCTCAGGGGAAATTATTGAAGCTTTGTTGGCAAGTGCAGTTGCAACTCCCATGGATGCATAATGGAATGGAAAATACATTGTTAATTAAAGTTTATTATTATAGCAAAATTATGAGATGTATTTCAAACTAAAAAATCGAAGAATTACTTCAGAATAACGACTTAAATCAAAAAGGACCTTGAACTATTTCAAGATTTCGAATATTAACCATAATAAATGGTACAATACTTTTAACACTATACTTGCCGTAGGTTTTTAGTGAACACATTGACACTTAATAAACACATTTTAATTACCGCACTTGTTTTCTTATTTCGCAAAAACTGCAATAAATTTTGAGTATGGCAAATCACTCGATCGATTTTGACTTGTTAGGCCAACATCACCTACAGATTTGTAAAAATAAAAATTTAGTTATATAAAGTAGTATAGTAGGGTAAAGCAAAACAGCAATAAAAGAAGGAGAGACAAAAAAGCATTAAAAATTAAACTATTAATGTTTACACGGAAAAAATGGATAATGAGGGGGGGGGGAGGTATAGGAGGGAAGCGATTAGCCCTGCAATGAACTCAAAAAAGATTTTATTATGAAATTATATATATATATATATTATATATATATATATATATATATATATATATATATATATATATATATATATATATATATATATATATATATATATATATATATAACATATTTACAGTACAGTAAAAATAACTTCAATCTTAAAAAAATTACGAAATAGATTAACTTGGTCCGCCCGAACATCTTCCAGCACAGTTCACAAATAAAAACGCAGTGACCACAATCGATTTTACTAGGATGTAATAATTTTTTGAGCTACTAAGTATCATTCTTAACTATTTTTAAATAACTGCATGCTGTTCCAAGTATTCCAATCTCTGTAATTTTGTTAATTTTATCCAATAACAATGTTTTCAAGAATTGAATAAAATTTTCCAATTTTGCATTATTTTAATTTAACCAAGCATTAAACTGAGTAATTTCCTTTAAAACCATTTCCAACGAAATTTTATTATTAGACTGTCTCAAAAATTACTGAAGAGGTATACCCAGAACTACTGAGGAGATATTCCAGATCATGCTCATTCAGTGATATTCATGCAGAATGAACTGCATCGACATGGAGTGTATTTAATTCCGAAGCGCCTCTAATTTCTTAACATTACTTGACATACAAGACGTTTTTGGTCTTTGTAACACTTTGTTAGATATAGACATATGTTCCTTAATTACAACTATTCTACTGCCTTTTGCAAATGAGGTTCACGGGGTTTTTCAAAAGGCATCAATACCATCAGTTATGTTTCGGAATTATTACAATAAAATAAAATATGCAACTTACAAATTTAACTAATTTCCGATACCGTATATGAAATGATATCGTGTTACTTTGCTTATTTGCTATGGTAAGTACTTGTTAATGTTTTAATCATTAATACTAAATTTTCTTACTGAAATTGAATTCAGTTGCTCATGTTTCCTATGATACGAGTACTATTAGTAAACACGGTATACATAAAGATAGAACATATTGAAAATGAGATTGATAGCAAATTTGTTGTATGCATATCAAAGTAATTTTATTACTCTTGTCTTGGATATATGTATATTGCACGTCCGTATTTAATTGAATTATGATGTCAAGTGCATTTGAAAATATCAAAATAATTACTCGTATGCAGAAATAATTAAGTAATTATGTATTGTATACGATAAATCTGAAGCATCCTCGAACCATATATAGTATGTAGTTGAAGATCCTCTTACATTGTATATGCTTGATGAAAATAAAATATTTTGACCGATCCTGCACAGATAATGGATTAATAATTTAGCTCAAAACAGTAAAATCATGTAGATATGAAATATTCGGTATTTCCCTAGACATTAACACCCCCGACAAACAATTTCAATTTTGAAACCAAAAAAAAACCTAGCTGTTACCGGGGACCGAGTCGGTAACGAACCCGATCGGTTACCATAAAATTACCTATTTCTGGCAGACAATGGGTTGGAACTGTTACCATTTTGGTACCATCGGTTAAATCGCGGTATTTGTTACTCTACGATTACCAAAATATTTATATGTAGATTTCCCCGTAATCTTTAGAAAAAGATAACGCAATAGCACTGGGTTAAACGTGTGAAATATTTAGGTTATTTTAGGGGAATAGTTACTGTCTTAATCTCTTTATTTTATATCGCAAAATTACATGAAAATTTTGTCTATAAATATTAATTATATTCCATAAATATACATTAGATTATAAAAAAACAAACAAAAATATAATTTAAATTAAATTAATATATTCAAAATTATTTTTATTTTATATGATTACACTTTTAGAAAAAATTTACCAAAATTACATATAAAAATTAAATTTTCAATTTTTAATCCAAGTGGTATTTTGTCCTTATGTCATTTTTCCAGCAGGCAGGAAATCATCTGTAAATACAATTTTAATAAATAAATGTAATTTTGTAGCTAAAATAAAGGTTATTTGAAATAAGGTAAAAAATACCAAATTAAGTTATAACTGCGTTGTATAAAAAATAAAACGATGCTCCAGAAATTTAAAGACATGAATTTTACGATAAATTACCGATGTACATGCTAAAACTTATAAAAGGTTATCAGTAAATTACCAGCACGAATAATGTTATTTTGTTTAATTAACGTGATATGATATAGAAATAAACTGGATTACAAATCACTATTGTTAAGTAAATTATATGGATTTCTTAACACATTAGAAACGACACTGACACAGAATTGTAAGAATATATATAAATGAAAAATTCTTTTACGTCGAAGAACACGTACCTTCAAACGCCATTTTGAAAAAATTTTGTCCAATGCGTCAGGAACAGTTACCGCAAATCTGCCAAAAAATAATATATTTAAAACTAAATAATAAAAATTTAATAAACTTTTTAATTTAATTAAACTTCATGATCAAGAATAAATTGATACTTACAATTATTTACATTATTAGCCAATTATAATTCTATTCTTATTCCAATTATAATTAATAATCATCAATAAACAATTTTATTTTAGTAAATTTATCTGTTGATGCACAGAAAACAACCGCAAGCACACTGAACTAAAATAAAAATGAGTAAAAAAAATGTCGGATGCTGAAAATAACACGGTTTTTGTATCCTAAAAATTACCGACTTATGAATATATAACATTTCCGAATAATTACCAATAAACAACCGATATTTTTTAACGCGAAAGAGAAAGAAAGTGAATGAACGAACGAGAAAGGAGAACTAGAGTAAAAATCGAAAATAAAAATCGCTTTTTCAACAAAAAATTGTAAATGGGAAATGGTAAAAACAAAATATTTAAAAAAAAATCGAAATATTGTTACCATACATCAGTAACATTGTTACCGAGGCATAGTCTACGGTTACAAATTGTTTGTCGGGACCTCGTATATTTTCCGAAAAAAAAATCACTTAAATCAAAACAAACAAAACATCATATACGAACATAAATTATGTTTCAGTTTCATTTTTTATGTTTGTTTTTCTTTTTGGAAAAAAAGGTAACATTAATATTGAAATATGAGAGAATATAATTCAAGATATGTATAGCTGGTGCAAAAGACAAAAATCGCAAAATATGATGAACTCTAGGGTTATAATATGCCCATATATTTCATGTCGTTTGTTGTTTGGTAAAAGTCAGTTTTACAGTTTCAGATCATAAAAATGGAAAATAAATTATAAGTCGTTATATTGGCTGATATATTTCTACTCGAACTTGTTTACTTCATTTATCATCTTATTAGATAAATGAACGACATCGAGGGATGCTGATGATCGTGTGTGTACACACATGAACGAAGGTGAATTGAAAATTCTAATATTATTCCTCATTTTATAAATAAAAGTGATCAATTTCAGTTAAGTTTGTTAATGTAGCCTTAAAAATATTTTAATTTAGCTAATTTACCAGTAAAAATAATGAGAACACCATTTTTTATAAAATTTAACAAAAAACGTGAATATCGTTAACAAGGTAATGCATACATAAAACTAGGATTGTGTGCAATTAATAAACTTACTATGTACGAATTGAAGATAGGGAGATTATTTAACACACCAAACAGGAAGAGTTAAAATTTCCTCACACAATTCGAGAACTTGTTAAAGAAATGTATCTGTACATAATACAGTTTCAATTTAATTTCTGCCAAATTTGCAGAATTCCTTCTTCTGACAAAAACAATAAGAAAAGTTTCACCTTTCTACTTTTCAGATTTTTACAGTTTTAACATATTACCTGTTCGCTTGCCCCATTATAAAATAACAAATATTGAATACATAAACTTTTAATAAAACAATAAACTAACTATTTTATAGTAATAATTGTAAAGTTAAAATAGTTACTTACACATGCACAACAAAAATATTTTAAGTTTATTTGATGTGGTTCTCTCCTATGTATTTTTATATACTATATACTCGTACATAGTACATAAAAACGAAATGAAAGCTTTTACAATTTTTAATATACTATACTTTGCTTGGCATTTAAAAGAAAAACTATAATTTTAAACAATTTTTCAATTTAACATTAAATATGACGATTAACATGCACATGTTTCTTTTTTACTTACATACAAGCATAGACATCCCAAAACTATATCAACGATTCTTTACATAATATGGACAAAAATGCATTCGAAAATTTTACATTTAATAATATAGTGCAGCCTAGATATTTGATACCAATCTTTGTAAGTTTTTTTTTCATGATGGTGAAACTGTATCTAAACCAAAATTGTTGTTTGTGAACTTATAAATGATGAAAAACTAAACATAAGTAAAATTATATTTCAAAGTGTTTTGTTAATTAAATACTATGCTAGTCGTTCTCTTGTCCATTCCTCCTGTCCATTGACGGAAATAAGAGAAATATTTTTGAAAGAAAAGGATCATGGCATGGTAAATATTTTATAAATATTATAAACCTGACTATGTTATGGGATGTTTTCATCCCATAACAGTTCATATTAGCAAATTCACTTCTAAAATAACATTAAAATTTAAAGTATTCAATGAAAAAGTTGTGTGATTTATGCTGTTTGGCTTAATCGGCTAGATTAAATTGAGGCAAGAAAATGAAAAGACATCAAAAAGTATTATTGTATATTGACTTTTCAACGGCCGCGACCGCATAGTGGACAGTCGTAGTAGCTGTTGAAGTCGTAGCCTCTAATTTGATTTGGTGATTATTAATCTTAACATGTTATCGGGTCAAGTATTCTTCCTGTTAAGATTTTTTAAATGACAACCAGAAGCTGGATTGCATAAAAATAAAATACTACAACTCCCAAACGTTATCAATTTTATCTTTATTATAATTATACAGTAGCAGTTCACTAATAATTTTGCATGGATTTTACAATGATACACGAAGTGGAGGGTAATATGGGAAAAACGAAAGAAGCTACAAACGGCGGCTATAGCAAAAATGAAAAATACTGGAAATAACAACGGCGTTAATAACTACAACAAGAGAATTAATAATTTGTAATATTTGCGAATGTTATTTAGCAGTTAAAATTGTTTAATGAGCTTATTAGTATAAACGTTAAAGTATCGGTTATATAACTCTATTTTATATTTTTATTGTAACTTAAGCTTTCGGAACCTTTTTGGTTCTATTCTCAAAAGTATATATAAAAATATACTTTACAAGAATGTATAAATATATACGTTTGAGAATGAAACCGAAAAGGTTCCGAAAGCTTAAGTTACAATAAAAATATAAAATAGAGCTATATAACCGTTATTTAGCAGTGAACAGTACAAGTAGAGCAGTCGAATGTGAAAAAACTAAAAGTTAAACAGTGATCAAAGTGAAATAGTGAACAGGGAAAAGTACAATACAACTAATTGGGAATTTGATAAAAAGCTAAAAAGTGTTGATAAATACATCTTGTAACTTTAAAAGCTTAGTGTTTTATTTACAAAATTCATTACGAATCCTTATTGAATGCTCCAAATTAGATCTATTAGAAGATAGTCTGTCCAGAGTTTTAGCCCAAAAAATAAAAGGTTTAATCAGGCAACAAAATATTAAAACATCGTTTACTCCTATCTAAAGTTATCCCAGCCAAAAAATAAAGCAAACACAGTTTTTCATTAAAATAATAAAAAAATGGATTGCGAATATGTTGTGGCCTACATCTAGAGCAAAAAATTAAACTTACCGAACTTTTGATAAATCTTTCTTCTATTATTAAAAATCATTATTCCTGCTAAAATTTGAAAAAAAACGAACAAGGTCAACTGTTGTTGGAATGTTAGTCATTAAACTTATTTGAATCTTTTGGTTCTTTGTCATTTTTGCAATTGCTAAAATGTCCAACATCATTGCAAAAGTTGAAAAGTTAATATGGTAGCTTCCACTTCCGGTAAAAGATTGCCACCAAATCTCGTAAGTATCTCCCAATTAATGAAAATGATTAAGTATGAATTTTGAAATGCTGCATTTTGGTAAAATACAGTTTTTTTAAACTCATTTCCGGTAAAATTTGAAAAATGATTTAAACAAATAAACAATCTTTTTGTATTAATCGTTTTTCGTAAATGCTATATACTTTTCAAAATATGTATTTGCAAACATGGAGAAAGCTCCTATGGAAGCAATCACTTTTGGTGAACTGATTTCGGCCAAACATCACTAAAATATTGTAATTTATGGAAACATCTTAACTGTGAAATATCATTCCGATTAATGAATCTGTCTGTTCTGAGGCCCAATTTTTGTTGCAACAGTTTTTTTTAAACAAACATCGTAGTTTCCGCTTGGAAAACTGATCTGGTCCGGTATTTTGCAAAATAAATTTCGAGTCTTGACTTGATAGTCATTTTTCTTGTAAATGACTGAATGTACTTTTGAAAATATTTGCAAAACAAAAAATGAAAAACTCCCAAGGCTACCACTTCCGGTGGACCGATTTCGACCAAAAATTAAAAGCTTAAATATGAAGTTTAACCTTGATCAGACATCCGTCTACAGAAACAAAGGCAAACAGCAATTTAAAAAAAAATATTTTTTTGACTTTGGCGCTATAGCGAACAATAAATATGCAAAATCTGGAGGTCGAAAGTGTTCATGATTACTTTAGTTTTTTTACTACGTTGAAAATGGTAAAACTAATAATATATGCATGTACATATCATAGTATAAATAAGCTATCAGTGTACAAGTAAGCATTTAATTTTATAAATGTTTCCACAATAAAAACTATTAAGCTCTCGGATTCAGTTTTGAATGTAGCTAGCTAACAGCTTATTTGTTTAAAAATTTCAAGATGTTCGGTGTGGTGCAAACTTACCGAAATATGGCTCTGGTCTGAGACCTATAAAGCATTTTCGAGCATTAATTCAGTTGTTCTTCATCTTTGACGAAAATAAAATCCTCTCGGATTGAGGCTATGCTGTTTTAGAAATATCGAAGCAAACAGTTTATTTGTTAAATTTGTATGTTGCAATTTCCCGAAATATGGGTCTGGGTTGAGAACTTCTATTTATTTTCGAATATAAAATAAATTTTTATTCCCATGTGCAGAAACTAGAAAATTCTCAGATTGAAGATGTACAGGATTATATAGCAATACAGTTTTATAATGGGAATGTCAACAGCTTTTGTTTTAAGCATTTTCAATTTCAAAATAATACTGATCACTGTTGAATATTCTCGAAAAACGGCTTTGGGCTGAGAACTCATTTTCGAGCATTAAATTCATTTCCTCTGCCAAAACTAAAAATCTCACAGGCTATGAAGTTTTGGTATGACCACGTCAATAACTAATAATTTCTTAAAAATTTCAAGATGTTCGGTGTGATGCAACTTGCCGAAATGTGGCTCTGGGGTGAGAACTCTTAAACAGCCTGGAGAGCACGACATCGATGTTTCTTCCCCTTTGACGAAACTAAAATTCCTCAAGATAGAGGGTATACAGTTTAAGAATAAACAAGCAAACAGTTTGTTTTATAAAAAGTTTTAAGATGATCGGTATGTTGCAAGTTGGCTAAATATGTCTCTGGCGTGAGAACTACTAACCATTTTCGAGCACTAAATCAGTTGAATTTTCCAGAAGAAAATCCTGTGTTGAAACTAAAATACTATCGGATTTTGGCTGTACAATTTTTGAATCGATATGCCTACAGCTGGGCTGAAAACTCCTAAACATTTTCGGGAATTAAATCAGTTTTTGTTACCCTGTGCCAAAAATAGATTAAAACTATACATTTTTGAAATAGGCTTACCAGCAGGCAGCTAAAATTCTATCCGGTTAAGACTATACAGTTTTGAAACCATCATGCTAAAAACTTATTTTTGGAAATTTTTTATGATGATCGGTACTATGGTGCGATTTGGCGAAATATCGCTCTGGGTGTAGAACTCCTAAACATTATGGAGCATATACAATCTGTTTTTCTTAACTATAAATCTCTCGGATTAATGACGTTCAGTTTAGAAATGGGCATACCAACAACTGTTTTATGAAAATATTTCATAATGATGTTGCAACTTAGCCAAAATGGCTCTGGGTCGAGAACTTATAAAAATTTCTAACATTAAATCAGTTTTTTGTGTGTTGAAAATAAAAAAACCCGCGGAATGAGGCTATATAGTTTTGGTATTGTCTTATTTCTTAAAAACTTTCAAGATGATTGGTATGTTCCCGCCACTTACCGAAATGTTGTCCTGAGCTGAGATTTCCTAAACCTTTTCGAGCATTACATCTGTTGGTCTGTTTTCTCTACCAGAAAACATTTTGTTAAAAACTTATTTGTGGAAAAATTTAATGATGATCGGTTTTGCAAATTGCCCAAATATGCATCAGGGTTGAGAACGCCTAAACATTTTAGTCCTTTAAATCAAATTTTCGTTTTTTGTGCCGAAACTAGAAATTCAGTGGGTTAAGGTAACCCAGTTTTGGAATAGTCATGTCCATCATCTTATTTTTGGAAAAATTCCATGATGAGTATGTTGCAACTTGCCGAAATATGGTTATGGGCTAAGAAGTATTCAACATTTTCGAACGTCAAACTATTTTTCTTAACCTTTAGTAAAACTAAAAATCTTTATAATCGAAGCAGTTTTGAAATGAGCAAGCGAACAACACATTTGTTGAAAATTTTCATGAAGATCGGTATGTTGCAGCTTGTCAAAATATGGCTCTGGCCTGAGAAAATCTAAGCATTTTCGAGCATTTATTCAGTTTATCTTTCTTTGTGCGAAACTAGATTTTTTGTTGGAAACAGTAGCTTTTTTAAGAAAATTGTATGCTGCTATTGCTTAACCCTTCCGCGGACGCACAATTATTTAAGGATGTTTGTTACAGGACACATACTATAATTTAGATTCTTGACCTTTTTATTCAAACCGGTTATATTACAGATTATATCACAAAAAATAACAATTTGGGGCACAATGAAAACAGAAACGCTTCCTCTGTGATACAGAAAACCACATTCAATATTAATCATATGAAAACAACGTCTGTTATTACCGTCGTGTTTTTATTTATTATTTTGTTTGTGTCGGTATATACTGACCTACAGTAGCTAAATTGAAACATCGGTATATACCGACGTGCCCGCGAAAAGGTTAATTAATTAAACTTTAAATTTTTTTCGACACATATCGATGTTCACTTAATAAACACATTCTTTATTAACCACTTGTTTTTTTTCGCAAGATAATATTTTTTTGAATATTTTCAAAAAGTTTAAAAAATCACTCGATCGATTTCGACTTGTTAGGTCATCATCAAAAAACAAGTGGCTATTAAAAAATATGTTAGTGTGTTTTGCCAAGTGCCTACGGCAAATAGTGTAAAAAGTATATATCGATGTATAACGGTTATTTTACGAAAGCGCAAAAACATTTTTTATCGAATCAACATCTTATTTTCCCCCATATAAATTAATGTAATAAATAAATAAAGAAATAAAATATATGCTATTAATTAATTCGACTTAGCGAAAAATTAAATTGGTGGTTAACAAAATTTCTTCTTTTTACATTTTGCTGACATCTTTTATGCATTTTGTACACTCTAAAACCTTTTTCTTAAACAACCCAGGTTTGAATATGTGCTGAATAATTTAAATCAATAAGTTTATTAGCTTTTTGTAGATGTCACTGTATATTTTAGGTTCTGATATTTACTAAATCAGAGAAAAATTAAATTTTATTTTATTTTATGGCAGAATATATGATTTTATAGCAAATTTACACTATATCGGAACTTAAATACATATTGTTCTCTGTGTAGTTAGTGTACATCTCTTTTCCGACCAGAAAAAAAAATTTGTTCCTTTTATTAATTTTGATAACATATTAATTATTTTAAAGTCTTATTTTTCGTACGAAAACGATTTAAGTATAGTATAGTCAAATGTGTATGTTGGTCTAAAATACATCCAAAAATTAATTTTGGACATAATTTTCTTTCTCGTACACGATTGTTACCTACACAATTGTGCCCGCGGGCCGAGAAAGGGATATGGTAGTAGAGAATAATAAAAAATTAATGTTCATTTTAGACTTTTTTCATCCACATTTTTATGGGTTCGTCGTAATTACCAATTCATAATACCTAATTATATTTATGTAGCACTGAACATTTATGATATTTCACCAATCATATTATATACGTGCCCAATAAAATTGATGTGGGAACAATTTAAAATGTACTATTTAAATTAATTAAAATTTATAATTCCAAGGATTTCCCTAAAATTAATCTCCAAGGATATAAATTCTCTCTTTTATTAATAAAACACAAACTACAACTACACAAATTACAACAAAATTAAAACTACATTTTTTAGTTTCTAATTAATTATAATAATTTAATATTTTTTTTCGAAAAGTGACTTTCTGCCAAAATAAAATAAAAGTCATTTTTTCTTAGATTTTCAGAAAAATCAGTAAAAAATTATATTAATAATTCCAATGTTTTCTTTCCTAGTGTTTGAAATGTGTATCTGTTCGTAAATACATGTATGTACATATATCTACAATTGAATACATTAAAGCAATATTTCTTCCCATTTCATTTTAATTTATTTATAAATGTGTTTCTAAATATTTATATTAAGAAAATTAAACAGACAAAGTATGTATATGGAAAAGCCTAGAAGAAAGAAATTCTTAGTTTTATAGAGCTAAATTAGACGAATACAAAACTGATTTCATCAATTTACCGATATTTTTATTAGGGTACGGGAAAAGAAATAAAAAGTTCTACAAGAAGTAAGATGCGTTAAATACTCGCGGGCCTTAACGGCCTTGAAGATTTTCGCTACATATTTAACCCTTCGTTAGGCATATGTCCGGTTAGATACATTCGTACTTCATGAGTCTGGCTGTATTTGTATAATATAACATTATATAAATATGAGGTACAACTTGATCCAATTTTTGTTTCAGATTACAAATTTTGATTTGAAATCTATTAAGCGTCTTTGTGTTGTTTCATGAAACATGTATGAACCGCGCCAGATCAAGCATCAAGAAACACACACAGCTACTATACTTCTTCAAAAGTATTAAAGTAATCACAATTCATATTAACAATTATATAGAATTTAAATATACAGTGCTATACTGATAATATATAACATCCATCCTAGCCTGTGCTTAATTTGAAGCATTGGTCATTGGTACAAAGTTTTTTGAGAAATCCGGACATTTTAATATAGGAAATACTTTGATCAACACATGTGGACATTTCCCAAATAGAGCTTTGATTTTTTTTTTTTAAAGGAAGTATTAATTGTCCAGTGGATTTAATGTCTTTTGAAGGTGAATTAATACCCCCTTTCATTCACGCACAGACCACCCATTCACACAATTACAGTAAACAACCTGCACATTCCAAGCTCCATGTCAACCTGTAAACTGACATGGACGGTGGGTCGGCGCTGAATTCTGCACTCCAACAGAGGGTCTTAGTTGTGTTGATTAACATTACCTATCGTAATCGATGACGAAAATTCGCTTTGCATCCAGCCAATGATGGGATTCGAACCCAGTACCTCCCCAAGTGCCGAAGCTTTAACCACTGCACCACTTGTCCGGTAAATCTTTGTTTATCGTGATAATCAAACCCTGGACTCTTAAATAACAGAGCAAGCGCTCTACTTAAACGTTTTGAATTATTTTTGATCAAGGCGTACTGGGTCGGGTGTTATAATGTGGCCGAAAAAACTTATGGATGTGTGAGTGTCATACGGGACTTGACTAATTTTGACGCATTAAATTAAACTAATTGGTTTTATTTAATCAATAATTATAATCTTACCAATTTGTCTCAAGAATATTAAAGGTCACTTATACTATGGCATTATCTACAACTACTCCTAGGAGTCTTCGAAAGAATGGTAAATCAATTTTTGCTCATTTTGCATCTTATAATATTCAAGCTGACCTTATATTTTTATCGGAAATATGGATAGCAAGTGCCGAGTTAAATTCTTATAAACGAATAATTTTTAAACCGTTAGTTAAAAATATTGATGTTTGCTATTCATTTTTGGGACGAATTTCCATTTTAATATACAAAATAACCTGCACTTAAATCGGTTCAGAGTTTCCTACAACTAAATGAAATAAAAATCCAATATATAGATGGTTGATTCATTCCCGAGCGGAACGCGGAATTACAAACTGGTATTTAAAGCGCAGTTAAAATTATAAAATATAATAAAATAAATAAAAAATTTTAAAAAAATTCATAGTTCGTAGAGACATTTTTTTTATTATTATCCTTGCAATCCCTTCACGTCCTTACTTTACGCCGTCGCCAGCCAATTCGAGGACGTACGGCCGGCCGTAGGTCGGATTTTATCACCATCTTTTATCAGCACATTGCATAGCCCCATGCCAGCCTATACGAGAAGATGGGCCGGTCCGTGAGTATTGCACTGCGGCAGGTGATCATAGATGTGTTCCATTTCATCACGAATAATCTGTTGATGCAAATTCCCTTTACATCCTGCAACTATCGGGATTCAAACCCGATACCTCCCGATCCAAACGCCAAAGCTTTACCCACTGTGCCGTTTGGTCTGTAAATTTTATTTTGTGTTTTAATAAATAACAAAGTGATATATACAACATAAACATGTTGGATGGTAGTTAAAATAGGATTTTATTTTACACAATATCTAGTTAAAATATAAAATAACTGAATTCAATACATATAGTCATTTATATGTTTATTTTAGTTATAGAACTAGCGATAGAACTCTGCTCATAATCCACATCGTTCATAACATTACTGTAATTATAATGAACTTTCCACGTAATTTAAAATTTAGGACGACTTTAGTATTTTTAAAACCATCAATCACTGTCAAATATTAATTGATTAAAAAACTTAATCATTTTAAATATTTGCTACTTAATTTAACCACGTATATGCATCTGTTAAATATAAAAATTAAAAATAACCTACAGTTGACCGTAACAAAATAGCAATATTATTTCTAATTGTATTTTGTGACATACCTATAAATACTTTAAATGATTTTGTTATGTCAATTTAATTTACAATGTTCTATAGACTCATTAAATTAAAATTTAAAAAATTTTCCAAATTTAATTTAATAAATTTTTAATTTACAAGTACGTTAATTTTTTTCTGAGAAATTGGCAATAAAATATTATTTTTGGCAATGAACCGTAATTACAATAATTATTAAAAGAAATTTATAGGTTTTTTGTATATGAATTTAAAAAATAAATCCAATTTTATTATTTATTTTTCACCTTGTTTAATATGAGTAGTATATTGCCTTAACAATTCAGGAAGGAACAAGTGTTTGATTTAAGGTACGAGTATAACACTTGCTGATTCTTATTATATGTGGTAATTATTTCAATATTTTATCATTCGATTTAAACAAAACCTTGGCAAATATTTTTGTCTGGTAAATAATTTGTCATTAAAATGTATGCAATTAACTAAATTTGAAATTTGTCGTAAGTTAACATTTTTCATTTCAATAAATAAATGCTTGATACTATTTGCTACGGCTCTTTGTCAATATCAACTTCATGAGAAATTCGTTTTAACAAGCATTTTACTCTCTATAGTCGAGAAAAATCTATCAACGATTTGTATTACATTTTAAAAAAATTGTTATTTTTCGTAATGAAATGTTCAGAAATTTAAAAACATAAAGATAAACGAAATTACATATAAATTTTAGTTTTGAAAGCAGGTGGTGCACGATGACTACAACAAAATGTTAATTTGGCGCATCATTTTAATTTATTAATTATATAATTTTACAGTATGTTTCACAAATTAGTCATCATACATTGTATCTAAGAGTACTCGTACATTAATTTATCATTTGCGTACTTGCATTAAACTTTGCTATATTATTTTCAAATGCTATACCAGAAATATGTAGTTATGGTACCAGTATTTAGTAAAAATAAATTACGTAGTGCAACACATTTCTGCTTTACTATAAACAAATAAGTCATCCGTTATCGTTAGACTATTCTTCTTCTTACTGTGATAAATCATTAAATCAGACTTACTAAATTTATCCTATACGAAAATCTTCGTTAAGTAAGTTCGTAGATTTCGCCATTCACAGTACAAGAACTAGGTTATACCAAAGCTCTAAAAGTAGTTAATCACATTTATTTCCTGTATTATAATTGATATAATACTACATATAAGAGTCAGTCATTCTAACGACTTGTTGAACTACATCGCCTTGTCAAACTATCCTAAGACTTCATTGAATAAATTCAATAACCCGTATTGGTCAAAATGTAAAAATTTTAAAATTTTGTCATGATAACGAATCATAGCTGATTATGATCAAATTCAGGTTGTAGTGTGGATAAATGTTTTTCTTACCGGTTATTCAACAAATTTTACAGTCGTTTATGGTTATGCTAATTTGGAATTTCTTTGCCGATTACTTCAGTAACGTGTTTGTTAAGGATATCTCACAAACTCCAGTGATCTGAGCTTGATGTTATGCAGGCATTGATGAATATGGACGTCAAAGGGTCCGAGGCTCGATGGCCTACCAGCGTCTCTGTTGAAGCTTTGCGCAGTCGATTTTGCTGCTTCTTTATGTCAATTGTTTAACATGAGTCCCATACAAGGCGTTTTCCCTCATGTTTGGAAAATGTCAAATGTAACTCCAATATATAAAAATGCATCCCGCAGTGATGGTGACTAATTATCGTGACATTGTTATTCTGTTCTGCATTCCAAAACTCTTCGAGTCAATGGTCAACAAGGCAATTTTCTTCTATTCTAGAGTATTGTATTAGCTCATGTCAGCATGGATTCTTTCCGGGCCGCTCAACGGTCACTAATTCGGCAGTTTTTCAGAATTATTTAACAATTCCATTGCTTCAAAAATTCAGGTCGATGATTATTGTTGAATCTGCTTAGCATTCTTAATTGCGACATTATTCCTTTAGGTTGGCTAATGTCCTACTTATCAAATCGTAAAATGTGTGTTGATTAATATTACTTACTCAGAGTGTTTCATTCCTTCGTCTGGTGTGCCTCAAGGTAGCCACTTGGGCTCACTATTATTTTTATTATTTATTATCGACGTTGTGGACCGTTTCACATTCGCTAATTGTGTTTTATTTGCAGACGACATGCAAATATTTGCTAACATTCCATGCGAATTAGACCGTATTCTGTTTCAGCAGGACTTGAACAAGTTTTGCGATTGGTGGGTTACAAATATTGTTGAATGTGGATAAATGCCAAGTCATCACATATTGTAGATCCAAGTCTCAAAAAGTCTTTGTTTACTCTTTAAACGACTGTATTTTGAATAGAATTATATAATTAACGATTTGGTGGTTATTTTTAGATCTGATTTAACGTTAAACTCTTACATGGATGCGATGGTTAATAAAGCCTATTCAATGTTGGAATTTATTAAACGAAATTGTAAGGTATTTCACGTCTCACTGACTTTTCAGTCACTATCAACCTCTCTCGTTCGTTCTCAGTTTGAGTACGCAAATGTCATATGATCCCCGTTCTGTGGTTGTCACTCTAAGAGAATTGACAGTATATAAAAGCAGTTTCTGTTTCATATATGCCAATCCTAATTTTACACGTGATACTATTTATTTGTGGTAAATTTGATTATGCTGACATCCTTTCACTCTTTAATATTTATGATCTTCAACGCATCTTACACCCACGGGAGTTTCTTCGTGCACCAACTGCCGACAGTAACTTCAGCTACCATTGTCCAGCAACGCGCATTCAACGACATCTCAACACCCTTGCTGAGTATTTTGATTTACACATTTTTCGCATAGCTTTTAAGAGGACAATCGCTACTCTGGAGTTTTGACTTGGTGTCACCAGTGTTGTTCCTGCTCATCTTAATAAATAATCGAATGTAATTAGAAATTGTAATTAATAATAATTATTAATTGTTGTCAATGGTTGGATTTTTTGTTTTCATTTTGTTAGAAATTTAATTTTTTATTTATATGGCCAATTTTATTGTTTGTAATTTTAATTATTATTTTTATATATTTTTGTAAATAACCAATTGCATAGACATGCTGTATGGTAGAATACATAAATAAATTTAATTCATTTGAATGAAGTTTGGAGTTTACCCCTGCACTCCTTTTGGAATACGAAATCTTGGATTTTAGCTTTACACAATTCAGATGAGCCAACAGACTTTCTTCCGCATGATAAACGAGATTACGGGTGATTGGGTTCAAAAGAAAAATTGAGATGGTTATTTTCGCCAATAGGTATGGCATTTGGGAAAGGAAGCGACCCGATATAAAATATCTCAATATGCAAAAAAATGTTAGCTCCTAGTCCTAAACAATTTTTTGAACTACAGGATTATTTTACTTAATACATACTGTCTTTTAAGGCAATCGAAAATATTTCCCCTTCCTTTAAACTTCCTTTAAATGGATTTGGTTGGTTTGAAATATGATTTTGAAGAAAGGAATGTCGTCACGATGTTTAAACAAACTAGCTTGGATACCAAAATCGCTATTCACAATTCTTTTTATTCCTGTTTTTAATATATGTATTAGATTTATTTTAATTTTCAGGTAAAGAAAAACCGCATAAAAAAGTTAAAGGTAAAGGTAAGGAAAGGATCGTAAAACGGATCTTAATCTCTTTTAACGCAAAGGAAGACGCAGTTTTGAGCTTATTGGGATGGTACGGGAATCAAAAATGGGATACAATCGGATCAATCGATTGATGATTAATTAATTGTTGTCAAAAATTAACCAGATTACAGGAGTGATTTTAAATGAAGCGGACAATTAATGTGAAATGAATTAAGTTACAAACAAGAGCTGTCACACGGTTTTATGATTGAGTCCAATTTCTACTGCAAACCCCTAATGCTGCACTTGAAAAAAGTGATTATGCCAACAAAGTTAAGCTATCTTTGGAGTAAATAGTAGAGCTTATACATATATTCATATATATAGTCCGGACATTGGCCCTCAGAACGCATCAAAATGACACAATGATCAAAGCTGTACATGGAGGTTAGGACTTATTTAAATACCAATTCCAACCTCCTCCTGCAGTAGATGGATCTCATCTACATTTCCATCCTCAATATCAGTAATTCAGGCTGTTATGAACCTATACATATGCAATGTACTAATTGTAAATGGTTCACAACGGAAGAACGCCAAAAGTTAACCGTGCAAAATTAGAAACTCCAAAGGTTAAAACAAGCATGCATATAAAATTATGTCTTATGTGTTGCCTGACCCAAATGAAGTAAGCGTTTAATTATAGATTTCCACCAAATTTCGGATCTCCAATTAAAGGAAAAATTTTATTCCAAATAACCAATCCGCCTGAACAGTAGAGATGTCGAATTTTGGTGCAATAAAGTTTTTTTTTTAATAAAATCGGTCATTTCCGGTAAAATTTAAAAAATGTTCTGAAAAAATTTTGTTTCAAATTTAATTTATAATCTTTATGTTTTAATTGTTTTTTCGTAAATACTATATACATATTTGCAAAACATTTGCAAACAACGAAAAAGCCCATATGGAAGCTGCCGGGATCTCCTAATTTATGGAAAAAGCTTAAGTATGAAGTTTCAAACCGTTCAATCAATCCATCCATCCAGGTACCGAATATTTGCTGAAAACCCGTTTTTAGAAAGAAAAACGCCATTCTGCTTAAACTTTGGAAAACTGATCTGGACAAATATTGTTGCAAGCTTAATTTATAATTTTTTATTTCATAGTCGTTCTTCTTGTAAACGATATATGTACTTTTGAAAATATTTGCAAAAAAAAGAAAACGTTTTTATGGAAGGTACCACTTATATGGTGGACCAATCTCGCTGGCCAGTCAATCAGTCTAGGCTGTGGAGAACCAACAATCAAGTATCATAATAGAAATTACTATAAAAAATTGCATTTACCTAAACAAAAAAGAGTATGTAACACTATAAGCAGCTGCAACTGTAACATGCAGAGTTACAACAAATTTAAGATAAAACCTAAAATATTACCGGCTCGTGTTATTAAATTATTTTGTTTAACAAATCCAAGTTGAATAACACAAATAATACATACTATATTATTTATAGCTAGTTATATTATAAATACATAGTTTCCTGAAACGTTATTTATGTAGTATCACAAAATTTGGTGTAATTCACTTCGTATTATTATTCGCCAAGGAATTCAGAATGGAATTCAGGTTGCTATGGAAGTTGTAAGTTCAGTTCTGGTCGATTTAGTTCCTTAAAGAAACAAACAAAATGTTGGTGAGTAGGTAATTCTTCTTGGAGGGTTTAATCGATAATCGTAACAAAACCATACTACTTAATAAAGACATTTTTATTAATCACTTGTTTTTTGTTTCGCAGTTATTTTGAATAATTTTCAAAAAGTTTAAAAAATCACTCGATCGATTTCGACTTGTTAGGTCATCATCAGGAGTATCTACTGATTTGTGTTAGTAAAAAATTTTGTTATATAGTAGAAAAAAGCAAAATATAAATAAAAGAAGGAGGGCAAAAAATAAAAAATAAGCAATAAAAGCAAAATATAAATAAAAGAAGGAGGGCAAAAAAATAAAAAATAAGCAATAAAAATTAATCTACGGATCGCGCAGGTGTGCGATGAGTCATAGGCTGAGTAACAAAATTCAAGGTATATTATTGCGTACGTGAGTATAGAAAAGGGCGGGATCTGTAATTGATGAGAACCGGATTTCTCTCTGTTCGTTAAGGATATTTTGGTTAAGAAATATTGATTTTCTAATTTCGTAAGATTCTAAGGTATCTAAACGTCTGCCTTTGGGTTGTATATGTAATATATCTAAATTGTTCAAGCTAGCTGTATGATTTTCTGACGTTAAATGATTATGGAAAGTTGATTGGTTGCAACCAGATAAATGTTCCTTAGCTCTAACTCCAAAATTGCGCCCAGTCTGACCAATATAGGAGAAACTACAATCATTGCAATTGATCCTATAGACACCAGATTTGGAAAGGCGATCAACTCTAGGTTTATTGTTAAAAATCATTTTCTTTATTGTGTTATTATTATAAAAAGCAAAACTAATATTGGTATAATTGGACACGATGTTGCTAATCCGTTGGCTCGTTTTTCCTATATACTCTAAGCTACGCCAATTTTCCCGCGGTGGACTATCCGGTGGATAAATACCCGTTAGAGTTTTACGCTTTAGCTTTTTATTCAATAACTTTAATATAGTCCTAGTTGCATATCCGTTATTCGTTGCTATTTGAAGAATTATGTTAAGCTCAGTGTTATAATTTGAATTTGACAGAGGGATGTTTATTAGTCTATCTATGAGTGAGTGGAAAGCTGACATTTTAATATTATGGGGATGGTTTGAAGAACTAGGGATAACAGCGTCTGTATACGTGGGTTTCCGATAAATTTTGAAGTCTAAAGTAGAATTAATCCTGGATATTGTTATATCTAGAAAATTAATACATTTATTTTCTTCTTTTTCTAACGTAAAATCAATGGTGGGATATTGAGAATTTAACCAAGTTAGGAAAGAGTCTAACAGTCTATCAGTTCCATTCCATAGACATAATATGTCATCAACATATCTATACCAAAAGATTATATGACGAAAATAAGGATTGTTCTTTGATATGATCATTTGTTCGAAGAAATTCATGAAAATTTCAGCCAACAAGTGATTAATAAAAATGTCTTTATTAAGTATTAGTGTGTTTCGCCAAGTGCCTACGGCCAATAGCGTAAAAAGTAAAACCATACTAAATATGGCTAAGAGAGGAATTCACTGTACACAATTTCCAAAATACCCCAATATTTATGGAGTACTTGTGATTTTACCAGATTGAAATATCGTATTTTGTGATAAACAAGGTGCGGAAGGGGAAAACATTAAAATGTTAAACAAAAAAACAGTTTTAAAAATCCCATTCGAAAACCTTTCCCATTCGTTTTTCGGTTTGAATCGTTCAATTTCAAAATATTCACAACATAAAACTTTCGATGAATGTGACGACAAACACGTTTATGTATGCAGATGCTATATTTAGCTTTATACACGTACATTCCTACATTAATGTTTAGGGCATACCAATTAATGTTGAACCCGTCATATTAATTTATATGTTTTCATAAATGAATTCCATTCAGAAATTTTATTCGTATAGGTTTTTTTATTGCATTGTACGGAAACATAGCCATTTAAAAAAATCCAATACGACCCCCATTATTTCGAAAACATATAAATCGTACTACAGAAACATTAATCATTTTTTATTAAAAATCGTACACATGTCACTCGGGATGAATTGTGATCTTATGGTTTGGCCTCGGTCCGATGAATCAGATAAGTAAAAAAATGCTTGAGTTAATTAAAAGTAAATATTTGCTATTTTCTCGGCAAAAAATATTTTAATAATATTTCAAATACATTAGTGATACACTAACACAGATTCGGGATGTTAAATGCGTGGGCGCAAAAATACTTTGTATTTTTGTGTGATTACCAAAAGATATTTATAAAACACAAAAACAAATTTAATTAAAAATTTAAGATGTTTAATTTTATTTTCGTTTATGGGTCTTCTAAGGTGAGTAAATGCTACACAAATGTAAAGGGTTATCAATATTCTTGGCACTGGGCGGATAGGCTTCGGGCGGATACAAAAGTAAACCATTTAATACAATAAATGTAAGTTGTAGCGCATGCACTGGTGCACAGCAAATTCAGAAGTACATATTTCTGTTCAAATTATGAAACATAGGGAATTATAAGCTATATGCTTCCCAAAATTTTGTTAAATAATCTTAGTACGAAGCAATAAAATTCTGAGTAATGTGATTTTATGATGCTATGACAAGTAACCTGTCAAATAAACTTTTTATACGACAAACTTTTCTATATTATGTCCTTTGTAATGCTTATTTAGTTATATTATTTAAGAATTTGTTCGTTCATATAAACCTAATCAACCGATACCTATATGTGCACACTTTCAATTTCCTTTCAACCGAATGATGGAAATTTTATATTTTATTAACGTCTACATTTTTTCCGAAGATTTATTAAAATTGACTTTAAATTTATTTGATCTAGTTCAATTAGTTCACATATAATAAACCTGGGCCAACTTTTTGCGTGCGTTGGTTAAGATTGGAACACCGAGTGTTTTATTTGGCGCCAATCCATCATAAGGTTATGAATAAATATGTTAATAACTCTTTGTGGACTAAAAATGATCTGAAATGTTTTTTTTTTCACCACAATGAATCATCAATATTAAATGATCTTTTTGACCTGCCAAACAAATAACAAAAATATTTTAAGTTACCGTGACTCAAAAAGGATATAACATATAAATAATATTCAAATGTAATACTCGTAAAAAAATCACCATTAAGAACCATACAAGGTGCAACAATGACTACACAAATTACAGGTGCAATATTTAAAGCAAAGAAACAATTTCATCTTATTATTTACGAACAAATAAAAATTAAAAATAATCATCATCATAATATTTTTTCACTTTAGAACCCATGATAGATGTGGGTGTGAATTTTCTTTCGAAAAGAAAATCTAAATTTAGATCGGTGAAAAATAAATAATAAATATATTTATTACATATGTATATGCTCTCACAACACGTTATTTCTTTGAGTTTAAATAATGTACAATATACACAATATAACATTGGGATGCGGGTTTTGTAAGTCGATTTCAAACTTTTCATGATTCGATCCAAATGAAAGTTGTTACTGTGATATAGAAATATGTATATATGAATGTACAAATTTTGAGCGAAAGAAATAAATCAATGACAAGCAATAAATTACAGCGATGAGCGTAACATACTAAAATAAATTAAAAGTTCAAAAAACTTAATGGTCTTGAAGACATTTTGAATAAAATTACAAATATATTATATAAATTATTTTTTGATAGATTTCATTTTAAAATTTAGTACTTTACGTTTGTAAGGAAACATCCTACGAAATACTAATGAGTATCTAAAACCGCACTTCGATGTAGAAATAGTAACTGAATAAAACAGTTAGCGCCAGTTAATTGGTTTTATATCACATACTTCTTTGGAACCTAACGATTGCCATATTACTTTTCATGGGTTGTTTACACGTACGTAGCTTAAAACAGGATTGTTTACACGTACGTAGCTTAAAACAGGATTGTTTACACGTACGTAACTTAAAACTTCAACAAGGCTCATCTTTCATTCAATTTAAGTATATGTAAATGTAACTAAATACGATTATATTTAAGTAACAAATTTGTGCTAGAAATACAAAAATTACTAGTATCTTCAAATCTATTATTAAATTTTTCAAATTACATATATAATAAGTATATGTATGAGTTTTGGAATTTTTTATTATGTATAAATAGCGTTTACTCGTCTGCAGATTATTTAAATTTTAAATTAGAATTACGTAATCTACAATTCGAAAAATCAATTTAGAAAGATTGTCATTAGAATAATATTTTCTAACAAATAATGGCAATGATTACAACAACGGATGTGTGCCTAAAACATAGATTAGCATAAATGCATACAAATATGATAAACCGTTTTTAAGGCTTTATTAAACCGTTATGAGGCCTGAATATTGAGTAATAAATAAATATGCTATCTGGTGTGTGAAAAGGGGGTGGGAGGCTATGATGTCAAAAAATCATTCGGATAGAGTATGAGACGCTTTTTCATATGCTGAAAACCAGAAAGTCATAATTTGTGGAAAAGTTCACTAAAAATGATGAGACAGCAGAATACCAGCAGAAACGATTACATTAACGTGATAACGAAAAAGACGGACGCGATATCCATGAAAAGTAAAAAAGAGCAGAAAAAACATTTAACTTCCTTGAATATAGTTAGACACCAAGCAACGCAGATAAAAGGGAATAACTAACGCGAAACTGACGCAACGAGTTTTTTACTTTTAACAGCTGTTTTCAAGATAACTTGTTTACGTCTTTTCATACAAAAGTTCAATCGAGATGTTCTTTGTGTTTATGTATGTCGGTATCAGGTTGCAGTTTCAAAAAATAATAATTAAAACACTATGCAAATCTTTTTTCAGATTTTTCCAAAACAGAACATCTCATTCGAATCGCACTTACTTATAATTACTAATTTTCAGTCAAATTTACACAATTCTATAAATGTAAATTAAATATATTAGGCTTATTTTTTGTCCAAACAGTGTCAAGTATTGAGATTCTGAGCAGCTCCAATATTGTAAAAGATCTATTGATACATTTAAGTGGGTTGTTCCAATCCCATTTCCAAATTATAAAGTTTTGGGAGCAATTATTTTACAGGGTAATTCATTCAATAATTTTCAGTGGAAAATCGTTCAAGAAAGAGAGGTCGTTTTTCAATATTTAGTGAGTTACATATGGCTTTTTAGAAAAGTATAGTTTGAGATAATATCTTTATACACCTTTGTATTTATTAATTACTCTTTTTGAAGGTGGCGTAAGCATTTATAATTTTATCTTTAAGGATGTTTATCTTATGTCATTTCAGGATTTTTGCTTAAATACAATACTTTTTTCATTCTTAATTCGGTATAAATTAATTTTGCCAATGGCCTTACATTAAAAATATTATTTATTACTGCATCTGCTCTAATACGTGTATGGGGTGCACCAATAATTAATTAAATAACAGTCTTTTTTAGATTGTATATTTAATATAATATTGTGTATTTCGAGGTGATGTTACTAAGTGGTTTGGAGGATTATTTTCTAACATTTAACAACGTCTCATCAGACTGCAGTAACCAAACTATACAATATCTAACAATCTTTGAACTTGCACGGTGAACAAAAAAGTCACCAGAATTAAAGACAAATTACCAATGCAGACAAAAGTTGTTTTTTATGAATCAATTGTGACTCCACATATTAATTATTGTTCTTCTGTGCTGTTTATCATGAATCAAACTCAAATTACACGTCTTCAAAAAATTCAGAATCGATTCATGCGACGAATCTTGAATGCGGAAAGTAGAACACACATAAAAGACATGTTGGAAATTTTAAACTGGAAGTCAATCAAACAGAGAATACAATTTAATGTGTTAAAATTCTTGATTAGGCTGGAAAAGGGAGATCTGCCAAAATATTTAGATACTTTGCTTTCTTCTAATAGAAATGTTCATACTTACAATACTCGGAGTACACACTTCAGACTACCAATGTATAGTAAATCATTTTCACAACGGTCGCTGGGATATAATGGAGTAAAGTTGTATAATTCATTGGGTGATTATTGCATGCTAGGTGAACTTCAAAAATTAGAGTACGGTCAATTTAATAAATTATTGCATACATTCGTTAAAGATAAAGTAGACATTTAGTATATAAAATAAAATTTAATTAATTTAAATAACAATGTATTATAAAATGTCATTATTGATAAATAAACAAACAAATAAAAAATAAATAAATAAAAGTTCGAATAATAATGTAGAAACGCAAATCTATAAAATGAAAAAAAAAATCGGATTTATTTTTATTTAAAATCCTTCGTCTTCCTAACGAGCTTCAACCATTTTTCAAAAGCAAGGCGAGCGGCATGCACACAATGTGCACTCACTACTGCTTGAAAGTGAACATCATTAAACAAAAAATAATCCAAAGCATTAAGATCAGGTGAACTCGGATTCCAGTTTCCCTTCGGTAGAAAATCAGTTAGATTCTCTATGTATCACCGAAACCCTAATAGTAAAAAAAAACTTTGTTTGGTGTGGGCTGTATTTTATCAAATGTACACAAACTCATTCCAAACCGATCCAAATGTCTTCAATGCCACTGAAGCTTTAATGTTATCAACCGTTTTTGGTAGCCCATGGTCATTTACATTACGTCTTAAATAATTTAAAATGTTCTTAGAAAATTGATATTTACTCTTAGTTAGTATTAAATACAGTCGTACATAATTTTTACTAGTTTTTGGAATAAATCGCTACATCCTTTCAAAAGTAATTATTTTAATAAATATGAAGTCCATATGTTCACAATATTTCGATTTATAATTCTTTTACTAACTGTAACCCAATTAAAGCCATACAGAAATGTGAACACCCTCGAAAACCAATTATTGGGGAGGTTATAACATAGTACGATCTTTCATAGGCGATCATTTGACATCCTCGACTACATTAGTGAGTAAGCGAGACCTGTTCACTGTATCGGCGGTATAGTATTAAAAGCTGCGGTTGAAGCTAAAAGGTTTTCACGGTGACATCATTTGTTCTCAAGCCAACAGGAAAACAAATGATAATGTGGATGTGTAGACAAAAGAAAAACCGTGTATCAGCGATGATCTAAATTTAAATTTTCGGGTGGTGACTGAAACTTTTCTTTAAGACAACCAACAGAAAATCGGTTTAATTCAAAACTCTTAATATAGATTATACAAGGTCCTAAAGAAGGGGCAACTCACAGGATCAAATTGGGCTGGTTGAGTAGTAACACTCTGCTTTAAAAATGAAATATAAAATAATTAGATATGAATATATATTTTATTTTTTTGGGCAATACTTATCTTATCTAAACTGCAAATTATTATTGTAAATAGTGTTTAACAATTAACCCAAATGGATTCTTCTAAATCCAAAATGATTTTGGATTTACATAAATCCAATCCAATTTTTAGGGGTTCTAAAGATTTGCACTAAAATATTTAAAGTAATATTTCAAACTACAAAATTGACATAAATATTATTATGTTTATAAAATAAAATTCAAATATTAATAAAATAACGAAATATGCAAATATACATACATAGGAAAAATAATTTTACTTACAAACCAAAAACTAAATCCTAATCCACTTTTACCAATCTCCCCCTTTCACACAAAACCTAGTAATTCGTTTTTTCAAGTGTGTGGAAAATCAAGATTTTTCATTTCGTATTTTGCCAGGTGTAATATTGAATGTGTACATACAATTGTATGTAACATACAATTAATTTTAGTAAATTAAATATTATACCAGGAAAAAATACAAAATGGTAAACCTTCATTTTCCACACATTTGACAAAACGAGTTACTAGGTTTTTGAGAAAAGGGGAGCAATGCAATACCCCAGCAGGAAAGTCATTAGAGACACACTAATGACTCGTCAATGACATTCACGCATGACACGTATATAGAATTTGATCAAAAAGCGGGGCTCGATTTCATGCATGACAGTCTTAAATGAATTGTAGGTGACACGTCTAAAGCGAATCATATGTGAAATGTCTAAAGCGAATAATGTGTGACATGCCTAAAACGATTACTAAATGACTCTTCATTTCCGACTATAATAAGACAAAAATAAGCGAATCACATGTGACATGTCCGAAATGATTATGTTACGTGCCGTCTCACATGTTTATTGGCAGTTTTTTTTTTTTAATAGTGCAATAAAACAGTACTTATATAATTTATTTTAAACATCTCAATATCTGTATTTCATATTCACAAACATATCGCATATCGCTACAGTGATGTTCTAGATGCTGCCTTTTCAAAAAAGATTCATCAGTTCTTTTTTCCCAGATTTCTGTTGAAAAGGAAACGCGTCCGCTCATTTTGGATCCCTTTTGGCAGCACTTGCTGCAACCATCAAATGAATTATGTCCTCGAGTACCGGTTAAAAATGATTTTGCGGGAGCATCGCATGAGAAAATTCGAATAGACAACGGTTTTCGTGGTTCATGTTCGCTAACTAAAATTCCATTAGTTGTTAATTGATTTATATCAGCTGCAAAATCCTCTACAAAATCGTTGACAGATAAAGGTTTTCCTGGCCCAACGAAGCACCCAATAACAAATGGGTATACGTTTGGGAAATCTACTAAAGCGCCTAAAATAGGCCACAATGTTGTGGAACTACTTTTAAAAAGTGGAACACCGTCTACACCCACGTCGATTATAATTTCATTAACACCACGGAAAAGCTTATAAGGTATATTAATATTTGAAATAGATTTTTCAATTCCAAAATGTATATAATTGCCGCCAGGTATTTCTTTAATGTCGCTATATCACCAGGGCATTTCAATATAGTTTTCGATGTCCTTGCTTTCATGTTCACTTTAAACTCATTTAATATTGTGATTAACACTGCATCCCCAATAGAATTCCTTATGACTTTTTACTTACAGAAAAGTATGAAAAAAAAACTTGACAAAAAAATATTTTTTTTTGTCAAGTTTTTTTTTCATACTTTTCTGTAAGTAAAAAGTCATAAAAAATTCTATTGGGGATGCAGTGTAAATCATCAAAAGCCACTCTCGTAATATTATGCTTCACAGCCCAAGCACCTAATTTGTCGTCTACATCTTGCTTGCGTTCCCATTCGGTGTATGACATGGATTCAATTTCATTGTTTAATTCATTTTCTAGTGGAAAATCAAACCTTTCACTATCTGCAATGTACCCTTGCAAATTTATTTCCTCAATATTATAATTTTCTACATTATTCGCATTACAGTTTTTATTTTGATTTTCAAGAATTTCAATTTTACTTTCTTGCCATTGTTTCATAATTGCACATTCCGATTTTTTTAGTTTCCTATGGTAGTTACTTTTAGAAAATCCTTTAATTTTAATCATGTTTAATTGCACAATCTAATTGTATCACACGTATTATAATAAATATGATAATAATATATATATCTTATTTATATCCTGTGTTGAGAATTATGCATGTAACGCAAAAATTTTGTATGCACACAAAAAATTGAAATGGCGGATTATATCTGTTTCATTAAATAAATATTTAAATTCAGCAAAATATACTATAAATTAATATAAATATAATCATGTATGTATGTACCTGATTAATAATAAATATTTTAAATTATAACACAAGAAAATTTATTTTTTATACGAAATAAATTCTATATTTATTCAGATCGAAACAGAAACTTTAAAAGTTGAAACACCGAACTGAACAAAAGAATGCGTACTAATGAAAAATTTGTTTCGAAGTACGTATGTATTAAAAAGAGAACGAACGTAAACTTGTCGTATGTGATTCTTCTATGAAGAATCAAGTATTGGTATTGAAGAACCAGGAATGTTGATTTGTTATATGAGACGAATCAATGACATGTCATAAATTGGTCCATTAGTCAACATGCTGTCAATCTACGAAATAAAAAAATAAATATTTTTCTCTTTCTTACACATTGGGAAAAGCAAAACAAAAACTGAAACGTATTTTTGTACTAAAAATTTGATTAATATGCATGTTGACATATTCTGCTGGGACGCTTTCAAATAATGTACTAAATAACATACCGAATTGTTGTAGTAAATCAACATCATATATAGTAGTCTGGTTTTGGCTATTTTGCTGTTTCACAGTATGTATAAATTATTTAATATGTATACATGATATATTTTGAAAACAGCCTGAGCAATTTCAATAGAACCCCTACACAGTATGGTTGTATATTGATTGGAAAACAGTTCAGCAATTGCCACTGAAAATCAAACACAATATTGATTTTGTTAAAAGTTTCATTCAAAATATTTCCTTTTAATTCAAAAATTATTCCAAGACTACAAAATATTTAATTATTTAATTCAAATAGAGCTTCTTCTACTTAAATGGGAACAGCGATCTAGATGCACGAAGTAAATCGTGGAACGGTGGTAATTCCGATTTTGGTACTCATAAAGAATACCTGTACATAACCAAATTGTACAGTGCATCTAGAAAAAAAGATTAGAATGGCATTTATAACGCAGAAAAAGCCGGTTAAAAACGCTTTAATTAAATTTGATTCTACACTCAGAAAATATGATAATTAGAATAATAATTAGAAATACTATTTGTTTAATTATGTCAATCAGTGAAAATGGAGCTTATTAGTATTATGATACTTATGCGACTACCGAATATAATTAATATTAATAAAATTTTGAGATGGTGAAAACCCAAACTTTCGATATGCTCACGACGGAGAAATAATTTTCTGGATTTAATGTAGTCTCTATATTTTTTCTCTCAGTGTTATCATAATAATTCTTATTAATTGGGTTAATTATTCTCATCATAATAACTACACATTTAATCATTGTGATAATATGATAATATGATATTCTTAATCGTTGCATGTAATCATAGCAATGATGGTCACTTTTATGATCAACTAAATCAAATGTTTTTCCTGAGTGTAATTAATAATTAAATATTTATTAATTTGGCTTGCTCTAGATTTCGGGTTAATACGCGATTGCCCCATTTCTACAGGATCTCTCTGATGGGTAAGGTATACTGGTGTGCCACGGTTAAGTTGTATCCCATTTACCAAACAATCGATGAAACAGTTATTTGACGCTGGTCGTGAAGTTATAATTTTTTTTCTCTTTCTCTCTCTCTCGCTCCGCAGTTTTCTCGCTCCGAATAAGTTAATTTTCAAAGCTATTAAATGCATGATTGGTAATATTATAATGCATTATTATTTGAGGCACCTACATATAAAAAACTGAAATGTGTCGACCCTATTCCGTTGCTCTACAAAAACAACCCCTCATCAAAATCCTTATATTGCAATATGTAGTTTGAGAATGAGAAAACGTACTACATTACCAACATAATCATATGTGTAATTATAACTTTACTGTGATTGTCCTCCTTTATTTTGGTTTCCTTATAGTTCTTAAAATTCTTCTGGGATAAGAATCCAAGAACTAATTGAGGAAGTTTCTACAAAATGGGTTTTCCATATTCTAGCAGTTTTATGATTATATATATAATATATATATATATATATATATATATATATATATATATATATTATATATATATATATATATAATATATATATATATATATATATATATATATATATATATATATATATATATATATATATATATATATATATATATATATATATATAATAAATATATATATATATATATATATATATATATATATATATATATATATATATATATATAAATGTTTATTATATAAAGGATCATTAATAAAGGGTTATCCAATTCAAGCTTGATAAAGTAAACTTAAAAAAAACACACAAAATATTCGGAATGTATTGTAATTTTTATTTCATTTTACAGATTGATCCTTGCCATTTTTAGTTAAACAAGATATCATTCAAATGTCCTCCACGGGACTTCTTACAGGCCTTGATTCTTTTGAGGTAATTTTCAATGACTTTTCGGCACATTTCGGGCGGTATCTCGGCCATTACCTTACGAATATTAGTTTTCAATTCGTCAAGAGTTTGAGGATTGTTTGCGTAAACACGATCTTTCGCGTAGCCCTACAAAAAGAAATCCAAAGGCGTTAAATCACAGGATCTTGGAGGCCAATTGACATCACCCAATCGCGAAATCAAACGTCCAGGAAATTTCTCTTGCAAAAGACCTCGATTTGCTCGTGTTACGTGACTGGTTGCTCCATCCTGCTGGAACCACATATCGTCAAGATCATAATCTTTGATTTTCGTAAAAAAATAATCGGTTAACTTGCGGCCATAGCGCTCAGAATTGACGGAAACGGTTCGTCCATGGTTGTTCTAAAAAAAAACGGCCCAATCACACCACCAGACCACAATGCGCACCAAACAGTGACTTTTTCTGGGTGTAATGGCTTCTCTACAATCAATTGTGGATTTTCTGAGCCCCAAATTCTACAGTTTTGCTTATTAACGTATCCACCAAGCGAAAAATGAGCTTCATCACTGAAGAAAATTTTGTTCGAAAAATCAGCATCGGCAGATTTAATAATTTTAACGCGTTGGTCGATTGTTAAATGCTCCATATTCTTAAATGGCAGAATGTCAACTAAATAAATGACAGCGTACTTGACGTTTATCTTTGACAGATGTCGGTATACAGATTTCTGATTTATCAACCTCGAATTGGATAACCCTGTACGTTGGCCTGTATGTTCGTGTCGTTTCTATACTACCTGTTCACGTTGAGTAGGTTTGAGTATACGCAGAAACTTTTGTGAATCTGTTTATGTGAATTTTAGCTGTTTAAATAAATGGTCCAAAAATAATTTCTATTGTATTATTCTATTTTTCCAAATAATCTACAATATTACAAAACCATATAATTTCTTTTGTTGAAATTGAAGATAAATTATCGCTAATCGAGTAACCCGCACAAACTAATAAATCAACCAAATACTGTTGCTTCTGAATAGTGTGTGTTCTTCATGCAGTGTGGTTTTAATAATGACTTGTTTGCGTTTTTTAAATATTTTGTTTAAATTTCGCTGAATTTTGGTAATTTTCATTTCTCTTTTGTTTATTTCAACACACCGCTGACTAAAGATCACATAAACACATCTTCCACTAGTAAAGTAACAACAAAACTAAAAAGAAATCAATTTTAGACTGCAACATAGTGCCAGCACACGCCTAGCATAATTATAACTTATTTAAGATACCTATCTGCTTGTCGTCGGAATATTGCATCGCAACAATAAACATGTTGAAATATTATAATTTTCCAACTTTATTTTTGACTTTTCATTTTATTTTTCTTACGTGAGATTTTTTTATTGGTTTTATAAATTTTTATTATATAACTCAGCCCGCTTAAACATGCTTGAAACAAACTGTGCGTGGGTTGTTTACCTACACCGAGATAAACAAATACATCTTAAATGAATCACTCGTTATAGAGCATTTTACACGTCATTTAACATTGAAAACTCTCGGTTGTTTTGGGATTAGTCTGAAAGAAAAATATTGCTAAATTTAGATTTTTTAATATGATGGAATGATATTATTTATAAATGACTTAATTTTAATTTCAATGAGGTATAATGTGAAGAAATTTTGAAAGAGAAAAGCACAAAATATTATTATTCTTCATTTGCAAAAGAAACAAATAATTGAAAAAGAAAACTCATTAGGCTGAATCACACTTTCACGTTTATGTATCTAGTAGTACAAACAAATTGTATACCTGAAAATTGGCTGTATATTAGATGAACTATATAACCACCACCTATTCGTCTTTTTTGATGGGTGGTCATTGGTGTGATTATTTTACGGTATATTTATAAACCACTATTCTAGGAAAATAAAATTTAATCCAAAAATAATTGCTTTCAGTCGTCGCAAAACTAGACTACCTAAATTTACAGATCTAAGATGGTTGATAATTTTAAAGAAAAGTGTTCAAAAATTTTAAATTTTTTAATCACTTATATGAGAACATTTTGATTTAAAACGAGGAACATAACAATAATTGTTGACATCGCCTGTTTAATTAACGTTAAGTTCTCTTTAAAGAAAACACCTTCATATTTTTATTTGAAAAGAAAAAAAATTCTCATTATTTTCTTTGGCCAAAATAACACAAACAAATTTAAAAATATAATTTAAATGAATCACTCAGTCGTTATAATTATTCTAACTCAAAAAACATCTTGATGATGATCAACATCAACGTTATCATGATCATCTACTTGATTATTTATTTGTTTATACAAAAATAAAATTTTTTCACAAAATAAATGATCAAAATACGTTGATAACAATATAGAAAGTCGTGGGACTTATTTAAAAAGCTCATTGTATTAAATTAAAAACGAGAGATACAACGTGTAGGTAGGTGGATAATTTTATGTCTTCATAGCACGACACAATTTCCATCGTAATATCGTTCGTTATGTATTAGTGAATGTAATACGATGACATTTCCGTGAATACCTTCTTATTATGTATTATTCTATTTTGTGTAGAGCACTGTCCGGGTATTTACTGCAGTTCTCTTGTCCAAAACAATTTCGGGAAGACATGAAGACGCCACTGTCAACAATACAATTGGTTTGGTTTAAATGAAATATTAGATTTTTCTCGAAAACTGAAATTTTTGTTTCAATTTTCTTTTATTTTCTTGTGTTTTATGGAATTGCGTGGGCAAATTTTATGAAATCACATGACTATTTTTACACACAAAACACAAAAAATAAATAAATTTCACCTTTACGAAATATAATCTCTTCAATTTTAAAAACTAAAATTAAAAAATATATAAAACAAAATTCACATAAAATAAATTAAGTGTTGCAAGGATAAAATTTTCCAGATTGGTTTATATTTTAAATAAACAAAACTGTATTGTGCAAGAGAATTGCATAAGATATTTTAAGACATGTGTGTATGCATTTTCATACAAAATAAATTTGAAAGTAAAAATACATTTCATAAATGAGGTGTGGTTGTATATTTTCATACCTTATGATGAATCAACAACCTTTTTCGTGATTCTATTTTTCATTTTCATCAACATAAAATTTTCATATTTTCTGTGTTCGTTTTTTTTTTATTTTGTGCTTGACTATATGTACACTTCATATAAAACTAAAAATAGTCAGGCATAATATATTTTTTATTCTGTATAGGTGAATTAATATTTCTAGACTCACTTTATAATACTTAGTTTTGATTCGTTTAATGATCAACCGTCGGATATTTGTATAACGTTACAAACAGCTAAAAATTAAGAATAGTTTTTCGTTGGAGAAAATGAAAAGAACCATGTTTGTGTTGGTGTATTGGCAAATTCTTAAACTCTGATCGTTTTTTTAGTGCATGGAATATTTGGAATTTGATATCTGTAAAATGCGATGTTCAAATATATTTGCAGAATTATTGTTTTAGTAGATGATTTGCTAATAATCCACCAATGATTTTTAATCGTGCAAGTTCTTTTATAAAATTTCATTATTTGTTGACTCCTTTGTTTAAAAGATAAGCAAATTTAAACTAATATTACTGTCAACAACTTCGACCAAACAGTTTGAATTAGTTTTAGTTTCAAATTTATTTTCTGTTTTGAAAACAAATAAAAAAACATCTCATTCATGAAATTTTACAAATGAAAGTCACACTTATTTTATCGTTTTTATTCTGGGCCCTAACTATTAAAATCGTTTGCCTTCGTTTATTATCGGCTGTTATTCCAATCGGTTATTACAATTTGTTTTCATGTTTTACATACGAGATAAATTTAAACAAAAAAATGGGCTCGTAGACCAATTTTCATATATTATTGTGATCGTACTAATACTAGTCGGCAAATGAAACGATAATCGAACTGAAACGCTTTGTTTGGTATATAGTTATTTCTATCCAGAGCGTGAAATAATATTATGTTGCTTAAAACAATATGTCTTGTTAATGATGATACTGAAGGCGATACTCATCAAAACAGAACTCATCAAACAGTTCGCGTTGCTCCGGATCCTAATACGTTGCAACAGCTATACAACCATCCTAATTCTGACCATAACAATGATATGCTAGTTTCGCTTTGCTAGATTTTCTAGATACGACTAAACTTTACTCAATCACCAATAGACGAGAAAATTTAATGAAAAGTGAACATTTGTAGTTCATTTTGAGAATAGAAATAGAGAAAGAAGTCTTTTGCTACATATATTAACACTTACGCTGTAACACTTACATTATGTGCGTCTAACTGCAAAGGTGTTTTAGCTATTAATGGTACCACAACTATACTTCTTTTCTTATGAGTGCGGCTCATGTGATTAACATGAAGTCGCACTCCAATATCGCACACTCAGAACGCTTGTGTTTTTATTATCAACGAAGTCGGTATAATAGACATATAATTATTACCACAAGTTTTGTTTGGTGGCTTAAATCAATTACCACCAGTTAATGCAATGTTCGCTGAAACAAAGCATGTGTCAATCATGTTCAATTTTCGCATATATTAACAAAAATAGACAACGGTCAAACATTTGACTGGGATGAGCTAATTCTAACGCATTCACATTACTTTACGAATAAAAAATCACTACATTATTTTCTCCTAGTATTCGAATATTTAATTAGAATCGATTGGTTGCATATACCTGTACTCTGTCTAAACCGATGATGCACAATTTGTTTCAATATGTTAACAAATGCACCAAAAGTCTACTATTGTAACAGACATCCATCTTACATTTGACATATTTATTGTACTTAAAATATTAAATTAGCTGAAATGCCGAGACTGGTAGGAATTATGTGATTTAGCTCAATAAATGTCGAAATAAGTTTGTTGTGTACTATCCACATTTAAGTTTAAGTAAATGAACGTGCTTTCCAGTATGAATTGTTGTGCTCTGACACTCCTTCTTTTAGAGTAATACAAAAGTAAAAGGAAACGTATCCTTGACCGTGTAATGTAGCTTGAATGTTGTCCATGCGTAAAGCAGGAAGATCACAAAACTAAAGCAACGTAAAAATGGCCCTTGCAACTTGTTTATTGTCTTGACGAATGCTGGTCGTGCCGGGGTCTAAAATTAAATTGCATATTCGTCTGAATCGCACTCTATACATTTACAGTTAATATAGTTGCTACCAACACTTTCATTAGCAACTCCTCATGCACGAACGAGTCTTATTGCATAATATAGTATATAAACGAGTCTAGCTTCTGTAGTTATTGTAGCTATAAATTAATTTGGTCCGTTTTCAAAAAGTGGCTCTGACTATAATAATTTTTTTTATAGTGACAACTGATTTCCGATGTTTTAGACAGATTAGACATCTGCCGTTTTCATTGAGTTTATATTGCTTTGAGTTTCATACAAAACGTGTTTTGGAAGCTGAAATACAGCATACACGAATGCTTGTGGAAGTTTACGGTGACAATGCTTCAATCGATAAACTATGTAGAGAATGGTTTCAACTCTTAAAAAATGATGATTTCAGTATTGAAGATAAACGTCGCTTAAAAACAGCCAAAAAAAATCGTAGACGATGAGTTAGAGACATTGCTCGATGAAGATCCGAGCCGAAAGCAAGAAAAGCTTTCCGGTACATTGGGCGTGACCCAACAAACAGTTTCCTTACAATTGAAATATGTGAGCATGATTCAAAAGCAAGTCAATTCAGTCCTTTATGATTTGAAACCATGAGACATGGAAAGTCGATCTTTTTCTTGTGAGCAACTGCTTCAAAGGCAAACAAGAAAGGTGTTTTTTACATCGGTAAGTGACTAGTGACGAAAAGTGGATCTTTTACGATAACCTCAAAAGGAAAAAAATACGCTTTGCCCGGCCAATCGTTGCCATCCACCTCAACATCAACACCAAAGACGAACATTCATGGTTTATTCATTATGCTGTGTATCTGATGCGACCAAAGAGGCGTGTGTACTACGAGCTGCTATAAGCTGGCGATTCCATTACGGGCAAGCGGTACAGACTACAATTAATTTGTTTGAGCCCTGGCATGATAAAGTTGTTGTTCTGCATGACAACACTTGTCACCGGTTCACCTTTTTCGAAGAACTTGAAAATTGGCTTCAAACTTGAATCGCCTCAAAAGACGAAACGGTTTTCCGAGATGGGATTCGAAAATTGCCTGAGAGGTGGGAAAAAGTCGCAGACAGTTAATCTGTTCATTCATTTTTGTTTAAAATAAATGTATTTTAAAATAAAAAAAACGGACTTCATACTGCTTACGTCGTCATTTTTAGCTGCAAAAATGGGTCTCTCACATATCCAGCTCTGTTCAATTAATTTCAAGAGAAATGGTAGACTCTATCGAGTGACCAAATTTTACAAAAATTTTTTGAAAATATCGGACGATTCTACTCCAATTTGTCAAAATTAACAGCAAAATCTTGGGTCATCTTATTGCCTAAAATTAACCGGCTGTCCCCTATTATTCTGAATTTAATGACTTTCTTCCGCATAAATCCGAATTTTTTAGCCAAGCAAAAATTTGATCTGTCAGTGTTAGTTTGGTAACGACAGGAAATATTTATCCGAACTCGCTACTTTAAAAAACCAGGAGCCTTAATATTGAGCTCGACGGTAACTTGCGATGGCCATCATTTTTGAAAATTAACGTCAAGCTCCTTAGTATGCTCACGGAATCCCTTTCATAAGCATACTCTGTTGTCGCAGATCGATCGTTCAATAGTCTGTTGGCTGAAGGACTTGGATGGATTCTTTATGTGTCATAGCATTCATCCCAAACAATAGTTTTGAGAAGTTTCACTTCTTGTTTTGCGCACATAATTTCTTAGTGTTGCATTTAGAAGTTGCAGCAATCCTATAGCGGCGAAAGTAAGAGCTACTACTTCATTGAGCCTGAATTTAAACCGCAGACAAAGGATATAAAATAGGATCCATAAAATCCTTTTCTTTGATTTTGCAGCGGTTGTTGGCTTACATGCAGGCCGGAAAGTTTTCATTATTGTAGTTTTATTTCAATAGGTTTGCTCGCGTTGTCGTGAATGTCATATAAAAAAATTTCTATAACGAATCTAACTCCACTACTCAGGGTTATTCTTTTGAGCTGTTGCTCGTAAGGTCGCACTTAGAGCTTCTCAATATTTGTGTTTGTTTAACAGACAAGTGGCGCATTGGCTAAAGCTTTGGGTTTTGGACTGGGAGGTACTGGGTTCGAGTCTCACCAGCTGGATGCAAAGCGAATTTTCGTTTACGATCTGTGATGTTAATAAACACAATTAAGACACAATTAAGGACATTAACTTTTCTGGCCAATTAATACTTTCTTTTTTCTTAAAATATAAAAGAAATAATTCTAAAACAAAAATTATACCATAAACTGTTAATATTTATTTTATGGTACTAGCTATTGTTAAAATAACGCATCTGATATGTTTTTTGGAAAGAATTTAACTATCTGCTTCTCTCAGTGTAAACTACACTAAGTGTTGGTCTTCTTCATTAAACTAACATTTTTAAGGGCCTCATAGCATCGGGAGAGTGATGTCGAATTTTTATATCATTTGGGTTACAGGGTATTGATCAAATTTTGACCAGGAAATTATGTACACAATTAATATACAAATTATTGCTCAGCAGACCTCTAAAATGAATTTCGTTCGAGATCAAAACTTTTTGGTGTCGAAATCGCCGAAAGGAATTACAACCAATATCTAATTTTTACCTTAAAACAACTAGTTCGACACATCTACTAAATTATTGAAATCAAAAATCGAAAAAATTTGAAAAATTGAAATTAGGCACATCAATTGCAAGTAATTGCACATCAATTATAACTTGAAACAACAACTACAAAATACTAAAAACAAATTAAAATTTTTGAACATCAAAAACCACGTTATATAAGTCACCAATAGAATAAAATATTTTTTAGGGCTTATACGAAACCGCATACAATATGTAACATATTAATCATGGTAAGAACGTGAAAAACGTTTAGAAATTGGAAAACGAGCTTATTGAAATTCTTTATTATAAAGCTCCACACGTTTTATAACGGAATTTAGAGAAGAATTTATCTTCAAACAAAAAATCTTAAACACGTTTATCCCCAACCGAATTAAACCGTAATACTGAACAATCCGTACAAATAACAAATGGATCGAATAGAATGCGACACACCTACTTAAAAATGAAGTGACTCATTATATCACTAGTAGATTTCTAAAATATTAGAACTCCTCTTCAAAGTGCATACATTTCCAAATAAAATTCTCAAATATGCGGAAAAAGTATTAAAATTGTTACTTTAATTGTCTTACAAAACCGTTTTCTATCTTATGATATCTGTATAGGAAATATTTTATTTTATATACTATATATTCTAATATGTGGAGAATTATAGATGAACATAAAGCTAACTACAACAGTATGGCGTTAATTTAATGGAAGATTACAGATTATTTGTATTTTATATATACCAAATCTAATACAAATACTTCGTTAATAATTGTGTAAATGAGATAAAACTCAAAATTTGTAAAGTATTTCCGAGCGCATGAAAAAGCCAAAATTATAAAAATTTTCCGTGGAAACCCACGATTTTAAAAATATATACAATTTTATACTTGTGTGCATATATTTTATTGTTGGGTGCCGTGTGCACCCCAGTTTATAGACTACCAGCGATCAGCCACCCTTCGAGTCATTCGAAAACAGTGGTAGTTACTGACGAGAACAAAATAGTATTTTTTTGATTATTTTTTAATTTATATTAAAAAAAATTCCATTTAATTATTATTTTTAAATTTATTGTTCAGGTACATAAGATATAATAAAAATATTTGGTGAAAACAATTAATTGTGTGGATTATTATACTAAGTGGAATTAAAAAAGTTTTATCAATTGGGAAAGAATTTTTTTGTTGTTGTTTGTGATAATTTATTTATTCAGAAGAGTTTGCGCAATTGACTATAAATTTGATTAAAAATATTAAAATACAATAAATAAATGATAAATTGGAAAAGTGAGAGTATAATTAAAAATGAAAATTTATGAAAGTGGAGAAAATTGTGCTCAGTTCAAATCATTATTTTTGGATTAACAGAGAAATTATTAAAATATTTGTTTTTGCATTGTACAGAGTAACATAACCTGATGACCAAATAAGGTCACGATCAATTAAAATAAAATTTATTAAAAATAAAAGAAAATTTCCAATTTTTTTTTTAATACATAAAAATTAAGATAAAATTATAAAAACACATTTGGATTGGCAAAGTTCCCAAAAAACGGCAACATAAATTAAATCTATTTTTATAAAAATTTTCCCGATTGTAGGCGATGATTTTAATTCTTCTTGTAACGCATGCTTATAATTAATTAATTAAATTAACCGAAAAAATCAATCGATTGTTAATTTTATATTGCAATTTCGAATTAAGTAAATTAGTTTACGTTAGTATTGTTAATATATAGATCAAAAAAAAATTTTTATTGAGAAATCGCTTAATTTAATTAATTCAATAATTTTAATATAATTATTGTAAAGATGTGAGATTACATTTTGATAATTTGTTAAATATGAAATTAATTTATTTGTAATTTTTGATTGACGTTTATAGGCCGATTTTAATAGAAGAACGAGACAAAATGCCTTTCAAACCAATTGAAAACCCAAAATGCCCAAAATGCAATAAATCAGTATACGCCGCTGAAGAGCGTGTTGCTGGTGGATACAAATTCCACAAATCATGTTTCAAATGCGGTATGTACACACAAATTCTATATTTAGATTAATTTATATTGAGAGATGTATTAAATTTCAAATAATTATTGCGATATTTTTTTTTCCAAACAATGTACAGGAATGTGCGGCAAGATGCTCGATTCAACCAACTGTGCCGAACACGAGAAAGAACTCTACTGTAAAAACTGCCATGGACGTAAATACGGACCAAAAGGATACGGTTTCGGTGGTGGTGCCGGATGTCTCTCAATGGACAGCGGTTCACAATTTCAAGGAGAAGGGTAAGTTTTCCAAAATAAAAAATCGTTTATTACTATACCTGTATTGACAATATATTAGAAACACATTTTCGTCATTGCGACTTTTTTCTAAAATCACGTCACCGATTACAACAACTCTCTAACAGTAATAATCTATTTATGTAATCTGTGTAACATTATTTTCTTTCGTTTATATTTTTCTATAAATAAATTTAAAAATAGCACATTTGCAAACCATTTTGCCGTATCGTAAAAATATGTTTCGACTATTCAATTTCTTAAAGTTCAATCAAAAAGAAATCTGCATAATTATTTCGATTTGAAATACAAGTACATAATATTTAGCATAGAAATGTATGTAATTTATCTGAATTAGGTCAAACACCGGGGGACTTTCCTTATCTCTCGAAACTAAAACATTTTCAACATTACACATAAAAATATGTTTAAAAAAAATTTGTACAGTTAATTTTTTTAGATTTTTCACGAAATATCGAAAATAACCTAAAAATAACCTTCATTAATGTTTTTTTTTTATTTCGGAAAAATTAAGTGAAAAACCAATTTTTTGAGATTTGTTATTTTTTGTTCATGAAAAAAAAATAATATTAAAATATAAAATGCAGATTTTTGTTTCTGTACTAGATGTGAAAATTTAACGATGGAAACCTTATTTTTATAGTTAAATAATAATTATTGCATGTCCTATAATAATTTTACAATTTTTTATATATCCTTAAGAAGGAAGTCTATAAATGTTTCTAACACAAGATTTTATTTGTTTTTTCTTCTCCAAATACAGACAGTAAACGTTATTACACAAAATACAATAAATTACTTAATTTAAGGAGTGTTAATATGAATGTTCAACCATCCTTATTTAATTATCATTATAATTTTATGTTTAATAAATTCAAATTCGTCCTTTTCTAAAACTGAAATTAATTTTTTGAAACACACACAACAGAATGGCTTAAAAATAAATTGTTTTGTTAAATTAAAAAAGATCTTAAGTTTTTATTTTAAAACATCTGAGAAGTCATACACCTAAATCAAAAGAAAATTTTTATTTATTTTTTTCTAAATTATATAGATGGTAGTTTTAAATTAAAATTAATTTTTTATTGTTAAATGTGCTATAATTATATACAAGAAAAACGTAAAAAATACAATTTTTTTTGGATTAAACAACAAATCAATTTTTTTTTTTTAATTAAATTGGATTTTATTAATTTTTATGGGATCCTCTCTAGTCGAGGGTAGCATTTCATATAAATAAATAAAATTCAAATAATTGAATTTTAATTTGCCTTCCTCCGAAAAACACATGTCTATATAAAAATCAAATCCAAAAAACTGAGTACCGTTCAATTTTGCGTCACAAACATCCATCGATAAGATTTTCATCTTAGGTGAGGAAAACATATGAATTAATTTTTTGTAGATCGCATGGCTTCACCGACATATAAAAAATAGACTCTTATTTATTTTTTAATATATAATTATTTTTGTTAATTAATTTTTTTGTTACATACTGTCGTATTTTTGATTATTACTATTTTTTCAATAATAAACACAAGCAAGTGTTGTGAGCCGCAAGCGTTTAATGTATGTCCCTTCGTTATATTTTTTTTTGTAATACATTAATGTCTTCAGTTCACAGCACTGCTAATAAAACACTAACAGCCTTAAAAATAAAAATTAGAAAATTACTTCTTATAAATATTAACATTTAATGTATTTGTTTAAAAAAAATCTTCATGGGATAAGGAAAGTTACCTTTTAATTTTTTTTATTATTATTATTATTGTTAAACAAAAAATATATCTCAATTCCAATTATTACTTTTTATCTATATTTATTTACTATTTCTTTTATTTCATATTCATTAATTGTTTAATAGATGGAGGGACTTTACCTTGTCCCATTAATTAAGCAAATCGCTTACTATGTAGTAGAAATATTAAACTGTTGACGCTTAATTAAAACAAAAATATTTATATAACATTAATTTCTCTTTTTTGATGTTAATTTTATTAATTAAATTTGATTTTTATAAAAATTGTTTATAATTTCTATATTTTATTTTAAATAATAGTGAAATTCGTAATGGCGCACGCTTGGAACCCCGAGTAATTGCTAGAGCTCCAGAAGGTGAGGGATGCCCAAGATGTGGTGGTTATGTTTACGCTGCTGAACAAATGTTGGCTCGAGGACGAGTGAGTATACAATTTTAGTTTTAAATTAATGATAACAAAATTTAATTAAAATTGAAACGTAATAAGGGCTATCACAGAAGATGCTTCAAGTGTTTAAATTGTAATCGAACTCTCGATTCAACAATGCATTGCGATGGACCAGATAGAGAAATCTACTGTCGAGGTAGCGCATAAATATATGTTGTGAATCATCATCTTTCTGTGTTATCCACCCTTTTATAGTTTAACCACTGTGTTATTAATATTTTGCAATCTTTAATAACCAATCAATTTAATTTATATGTTCACAGCCATTCCACAAAGAATGTTTCAAATGTAAAATTTGTATCAAAGCTCTTGATTCAATCAATTGTTGTACAGGTCCTGATAAAGATATTTATTGCAAAGGTTTGTGTTCTAATTTCCATATATGTATTCCTTTTCTGTGTAATTAATAATATAATCCACCACATACAGTTTGTTATTCTAAAAACTTTGGACCTCACGGCTATGGTTATGGTCAAGGCGCTGGTGCATTGCAAAGCGATGTTTACCAAAATGGGTATGTAAAATATTATATAGTTTAAATGTTAAATCTTTAAAATTGAATCCCTCGTGTACTACCGTTAAAAGTTAAATGTTTTTTTTGTCAACAAAATATTTTAAATTTTTTATATAAATATTTTTTGAGAAACACTAGGATGCTATTCACAAAAATTTGGTTCACGTGGATATGGACATGCTGGAATTTCATCTCTGGGCTTAATGTCTGATATAAAAGATAGCGAATGGCAAAGGTTAGATGCGAATGCCTTATATGTGTGACCAAATTTTTCGTGTTTAATATGAACCCCCCGACATTTAAAAAAGCGTATTAAATTTTATACTAAAAAATATTTCTAATGCATTGCAGTGACATGGCACCTAGAACTGCAGATACTGATACGGCTTCAATTCAAGCTCTTCCAGGGCAAGGATGTCCCCGCTGTGGTGGTGTTGTATTTGCTGCTGAGCAAGTGTTGTCAAAGGGTCGTGAATGGCATCGCAAATGTTATAAATGCAAAGATTGTAACAAAACATTGGATTCTATCATTGCTTGCGATGGTCCCAATAAGGACGTTTACTGCAAAACTTGCTATGGTAAAAATTGGGGACCACATGGTTACGGTTTTGCCAGTGGTTCTGGTTTCCTCCAAACTGATGGTTTAACGTAAGTTAAGCAATTAATTTAAATATGTTCTTGATACATTTACAACAATACATTTTTATCAATTCAGTGAGGATCAAATTTCTTCCCAACGACCATTCTACAATCCTGATACAACCTCGATTAAGGCACCAGCCGGTCAAGGTTGCCCACGTTGCGGTGGTGCGGTCTTTGCGGCTGAACAACAGCTCGCTAAGGGCACAATGTGGCATAAGAAATGCTTTAGTTGTGCTGAATGTCATCGTCCATTGGACTCTATGTTAGCTTGCGATGGCCCTGATCGTGAAATTCACTGCAGAGCTTGCTACGGTAAACTCTTTGGACCAAAAGGTTTTGGTTACGGTCACGCACCAACTCTAGTATCAACCAATGGAGAATCAACCGTTTCCTATCCAGATGGTCGTCCATTTACTGGTGCTCGCTCAGAAACTGGTTGCAGACGTTGTGGATTCGCTGTTTATGCTGCTGAACAAATGATTAGTAAAGATAGAATATGGCACAAAAGATGTTTCAATTGTTCTGATTGTCACAAGTCACTAGATTCAACAAATTTGAATGACGGCCCAGACATGGAAATCTACTGTAGGGGTTGTTATGGTCGTAATTACGGACCACGTGGTGTTGGGTTTGGTCTAGGCGCCGGTACTCTAACAATGGTTTAAACTTTTTATTTTATTTTTTAAACATTAAAGTAGACTTCAAATTATTTTTCTTTTTTTTTATATTTATTACAACTTTTTTTTCGTAATGTTAAAACTAACAAATTTAAATTAATTTTAGACTTTTGCACGGTTAGAAACAGAAAAAATAATTTTTTAAATAAAACAAAACACTTTGCTACAGTAGAGATAGTCTATAGTAAAAAATTAAACGAATATAACTTGGCTGTTGATATATTTTCATTCCCACCAAAATAAATAATAAAAAATTATTTTTCAAACGAAATACTACTACATGTTAAAAAATTGTAGCAAATGAAAAAAAACATAAAAATTAAAAAAAAAGTATAATTATCAGAAACAAATGTGAAATTTTCGTTTCATAACTTTTCTGTACACGTACACACATATTTTTCGAACGACCAGGAAAATTTACTTCGCATAAATTCTATTTTATTTATTTTTCCTGCGAAATTTTTTTTATATGAATAAATCAAACACCACGCATTTTTATAAAAACAAAAAATAATCAGCACAAATAAAATTATTTATTATTGCCAAAAAAACAACTAAAATAACATTTTAATAAATTTATTATTTAATTAATACTACATACATATAATTATAATGTTGCAAAGTATTTAATTAATATTTAAAACAAAAAACATGTATTATTATAAAACAAATTAAAAATAAAGAATTAATTACAAGTAATAATTAAATTACATAAAACACTCAATAAATTATCTAAGAAACTAAAACTGATTTTTATTTTTAAAATTACATAAGTTACAATCAATTTTACCCGAGGTGTTTTTAATTGTACATATAGCCACAACTTATTTAACATTGGGCGCTTTCAGGTCCCCTATCATGATTAGTAAAATCATCGCCAATTTGATTTAAAAATTTCATAGTGCTAAACATTTTCATAGCGTTGGCCGCGATTTTACTCAACATGTTGACAACTGTTGGGTGCGCTGAAAGCGCCCATTGTCGTCCAATTTGTTCTTAATAGAAATGCTGGTTGAGCTTATGAAATGCTAAGTGATTGTTTAAATTACTTAAGTTATGTTACTGAGTGTATTGTCAAATATAGTATTGTATACCAATTGAAGGTTGTGCAGAGTCAAATAAATTGGCGTTCATAGAGTACTAAATCGTTTTTTCCTTGCACTGATGAACCGAGCACACAAGATGTGAGCACAGTTCACAAAGAAAAACGCAGTGTGCAGGGTAAAATTACTAAGATTGAATTAAAAAACACAGAGTATTTTTTGGTGCACACTGCCTGCTCGGGCTAAATTATAAAATAGGCCCAATACAATGGAAGCTGTATTTCATTGGTAAATAAAGCAATCGAGGTGAATTTAGCTGTGTTTGTTTAATAAATTCCCAAAGCAAAACATAATTATACATCATAGTCGGCCTTTTTATCAGTAGTAACTAAATCCACGTTGAATTTATGTAAATTAAAAAAAAAATTAAATAAATCGAATTCTAATTACAATTACTACTAGAGAAAACAGCCAACTATGATGAATAATTTCTTTTTGTAAAAGCTAAATTCAAAACTGGCCTAGATTATCTTATTTCACAATGAAATACAGCTATAGTTTTCAAACCAAGACAAAGATTAGGCGTACTTGATTTATATGTAGAAACATCAGAGTATTCAAAATACTGATTTGTAACACTGATCACGATTACTGGAAATCCAAGTAGACTCGGGAATAAGCGAGATCAGGAAACAATTTGAGTTTAACCATGCACGTGAAAACCGTCTGTTTGTTACTTTTGGTATGGTTGTAAGAGCAGGTTTTAACTTCCCATTTGTCCTGATTCAGCCCCTAATAAAATCAGCCATCCAACATTCGATGGTTGACCTAATGATCAAGAAGAACCAACCAATGTAAAAGCTATTTCAATTTTAACATGAATATGGTTTTGTTTGTTTAACTTAATTAATGACTGAAACTGAACTGAATAATACTGCGTCATAATACTTTCCGTTGCTCGACTCGTAACGTCGAAATAGCTCTCGTATTTGTCCATTTGTTAAGAAAACTAGGCTTTGTGTACTTAATTCTTAGTCGAAAAATTTAAACAGACTTTTTTATTAAATTATTTATATAAATATAGCTACGCACCAACATATAAGACACCAAATAAAATGGAAAACGGCCTAAACAATAAAAAAGGAAAGCAATCTAATAAATACAGGCATTCACCGACCAAAAGGTACAGTGGTTAAAGCTTTGGCGTTTGGATCGGGAGGTATCGGGTTCGAATCCCGATAGGGGCAGGATGAAAAGTGAAATTTCGACAACAGATTTCGATTTGTGGTGAAATGTAACACATCTATGACCCCCTGTCGGTGTGCAAAACCCATGGATTGCGAGGCAGATGATCGATGGAGAGGACAAACTGGTCGGAGTTTTATTACCCGATTTAAAGAACACGTTAAAGATGTGGAAAACCCCATTACACAGACCAAATATTCAGAACATCTGACTCATTAACAGCATACGAACACAGGATTGCACCGCAATTTAGAAATCCTACATAAAATGACAAAAGGCCAAAATGAATAGAATAGAGGAGTATAAAATTTATCAACATAGGAACAACCCACAATTATTGAACGATAGGGTGGACAACGAAATCCACAAATTATAAAGAAAACATTTGTGAACCAAAAATTAAAGTGGTAGAAATAGCTGATGAAGAGAAGGTCCTCGAAACTAGTTCGAAATAAAAAATAAAAATAAAATAATAAATTATCACAAAAAGAAAAACCTATTCTCATTTATTTAAATTTAAAATTAAATATAGTGATAAAAATACACAAAAATAATGGGAAATACCCATACATAAACAAAATGTATTTGATAGAATTCGAGAAAAATGAAAACATTAATAAAAGAAATGAATGCACACAAAAAAATTATTAATTTGACAAAACTCAGTCTTAATACTTTTCCTGCCAAATGACATAAGGTCTCCGAATACGTTCATGGTGTTTACCACTTGGTGCTACTAACGAAAAACTTGTTGACCCCGATGTACTATCTTCAAGCCAACTTATACTTTCAAATGGTTTACTATTAGTGTAATGTTTTAATTTTAAAGCAGACACATTTTTTTCGGACACATTATTTTCGGATCAGATGGCTGACGTAGAGCTATATGATGTACTGCATACTTATAAGGTACTGCACTTAATAGTAAAAATATCAAACCTATCGTCAAACACGTTATTTATTGAAATGTTTGTTGAAATTGAAATATCTAGAAATATTAGCTTTGTTCTAGTCAGCGATCCCAAACATGCATTACACTTGGTTTGGTAAAAAATTGGTTGATATATAATGTCAAATACATTTAAACGAACCCTCCACAATCGACAGATATCAACCCCATCGAACATCTTTGGGATAATTTGGAAAAACGGGTGCGACTATACATGATATTAGTACAAAAGACGATTTAAAATCTAAATTAATCGACGAGTGGCACCAAATTGCGTAGGAAATAGAAAAACTTGTGCATTCAATGCAGAATCGCCTAAACCAGGTCATAGCTCAGAAAGGGTGGCACACAAATTATTAATTAATTAGTAATAATACTATGAACTGCATGCTCTTTTTTGATGTATTTTTTATTTCACTACGTTTTGTTATATTTTTGTTAAGTAGATGAATTAATTTTTATATTTTTTTTTAAATGTGATATTATTAGTTAATAAATAGAAAAAAAATCAAACACTATAGATGCTGTGTAAGAAAATATTTTATTGAAAAAAATAAGGTGTATGTTTTTTTATGATGAAGTGTATGTCTGAGATAAATTTATATAAGTTTATGTATTAAAAACATTTTATTTGAGTAAAGAATAATATTTATAATTTATGTTTAATAAATCCAATAATATGTCATAAAAATGTAAATATAATATTAGGCAGTCGCCGAAAAAAGTATTCAGATTATCTTTCACATGTCTTGGGCTTGGCCTTGGTATTTTAATTGTAGGGCTTTGAATTCTGGTCAATTATAAAAAAAATAAAAAAATTGGTTAAGTTAAAAATTTTCCTAATAAAAAGCGAGCTTAACCATACATTTTTAGTACTTCAAGTTTCGTTTGTGGTTTGTATTGAAATTTGTATTGGTGCGTTATCTATGGTATAATCTAAGGTACGAACCGAATAATGGAGCATTTACATGTAGAAAATTGTTTTCTTTTGCAAATTTTTTGCAGGTAATTAAAAAGCGCCCCGTTATATACAAATATTCAAGGTGCGAGAATGAAATAAACATATACCAGTAATGCCATAATTTTTTTATAGCATTATTATTAACTTATTTTTAATTAATTCAAATGCAAAATTTACATTTTTATCTATAGCGTCTGTTTTTATTATGAATTCTTAACATTTATAAATATAAAATAATTTTTGTTTTGTTATTTTAAAAATTGTTGCCATAAAAATAGGCGGATCGAATATATTTTATGGCAAATGGGGTATAATAGTTTATTCTAGCGCATATAGTACATAGAAAAAAAATTTGTTTTTGTAACATTCATATATAAATAAAAACAACAAATAAATAATATTTTGTTATTTCCTGCCAGCATGGCAGTAATTGGAATGTCATTGCAAAACCTCTGTGTTATCTTAATCTCAGATTATATCAGTACTCATGCATCACTATTTGAGGGATACTTGATACGGCAATATAGTTGAGTTTGTTGAACCGAGAGATAGGAATAATTTACTATTTGTATTTTGTCGTAATACAACTAATATTATTGAACAAAGAGAACGTGTTGCTAGGCTCAATAAGAAGATAAAAAACGATAGCAAGCAGCCGGAATATAAAAATTCATCATGTATGCTTAACGACCTAAAATGCAAGTGCCACTCATTAGAATGGAATCTGGACTCGCAGCTAAAAAGCAAAAAGCTGATCTGCTTGCCGAACATCTGTGCTACCAGTGACTCTGAAAGAAATCAAATAAAAAGTAAATACCTCAAAGATAAAAAAGGCCCTGGATGCGACTTGATAACGGGGCAAATAATCAAAGCTTTACCAGAAAAAGCATTAAGGAAACTGCAGCACATAATCAAAGCTATCTTTAAACTTTGTTATGTTCCAAGACAATGGAAAGTAGCGGAAATCATATAGATTTCAAAGCCTAATAAATCACTAAACGACAAAACATCATATAGGCCTATTTCTTTGTTAACAACAACATCAAAGATTTTCGAGAGGCTGTTTCTCAAGAGATTAAAGCCAATTATAGAGAGCAGAAATCTTGTACCAGAACATCAATTTGGGTTTCGAGAAAGGCACTGAACGATAGAACAGGTACCTAGGATTACTAATACAATTGAGGAGGCGCTGGAAAAAAAGGAAGTATGCTCAACAATATTTTTAGACGTAACCCAAGCATTTGATAAGTTTTGGCACCGTGGTCTACAATTTAAGCTCCAACGAGATTTGCTAAAACATCATTTTGAATTGCTAAAGTCTTACATCAACGACCGTTACTTCCGGGTGAGACAGGAATCGGAATATTCAAAACTAAAGAAAATATTGGCAGGAGTTAAACAAGGCAGTGTTCTAGGCCCCGTATTGTACCTCCTGTATACAAATGATCTACCAAACAGAAGAAGCTAGAATAGGAACGTTTGCTGATGACACAGCTGTTATGACCACCGATGTTAATATAGTTGAATCCACAAGAAAACTTCAAAATGCTGTTGATGTAGTGAATAACTGATATAGTGAATAACAACACATATCAACTTTACAAATAGGAAATTAGAATATATTCCGATTAGACTGAATTCACAACAAATATCATATTCTGACAAAGCTAAGTACCTCGGCATGGCGCTAGATTCTAAACTCAGGTGGAAAGCACATATTTAAAAGAAAAGGCAAGAACTGAATTTAAAATTCAGAATAATGCACTGGCTTATTGGAAGAAACTCCGAACTGACAACGCACAACAAACTGCTGTTATATAAACAAATCCTTAAACCTATCTGGACGTATGGTATTCAGCTTTGGGCCACAAGGAAAACTAGAGTGAAGATCATTCAAACTTTTGAAAATAAAGTACTACGTAGCATTGTGAATGCTCCTTGGTACATTAGAAACGACAATCTCCATCGAGACTTAAACATGGAAAACGTCAGCGATGAAATACAAAAATTTGCAAGGGGTCATGTACTGCGACTGCAGCATCATGACAACGAAGAGCTGAGGAACCTACTAGATCGGAGCAATGGACCAAAGCGCCTAAAAAGAACAAAACCTTTAGAATTAGTGGTTCTTTGAGCCGCTTAAATGAAATGGCTGACAGAGCTGGGATGAACCGATAGGTCTCATCCCACAAGAATGGACTACTTAACAGAAACCCAAACAAAACAACTGTAGTACTTCAATATCTCAAAATATCCTTAGGCATAACGAATGTATACCATTATTTACTTATTACTTAGAACATTTTTCACTTGAATTATATTTTTTTTCTCACATTCATACAGCTATAAAAAGTCATCTCTAATATTCCATCAAAGATTCTTTAAATTCAATTTTTAAAATAAAAATGTTTCTCACACCATCATGTACTAAATAAAAATCATCGAATTTCGTTTTTCCACACCAACGTACTAAAAAAACATCGACTTTTCCATGATTCAAACCATTAAATTTATACTTGAAGCATCTTCTAGTGAGAAAATTTTCCGAAAATGTAAAAATTAATCTTGAAATAAATCAACAATATAGATGTCGCCCGACGAAAAAAAATTTATTTTAATCGGTTTCATGTCGCTCGACGAAAAAAAATTAATTTGAATCGGTTTAATTTGGTGGTGAAAATGTCAGAATTAAAAATAAACTGGAAATATAAATAATATTACTTTCTTGTCTAAAGTAACCAAATCTACTTTGCCAAATATGAAACTTTACTTTCGTAAAAGAAGGAAAATCAACATCTGGAGGTCAAATGTTTATTTTTTTTAAATTCTATAATTATACTTTTTGCTTTTTTTCTGAAAAATATCTAATTTTCATGATGAATTTTGTAATTTTCTATTTATAAAACAATAAATTTTTTATGATTATTACATTACGTTTCTGTACTATTTTTATTTTCGTAAAATTTTTGTTTTTATGGAAAAAGCCAAATTAAAAATATTGGCAGCCTTTCAAAAACTCATAATTTAACACCCTATTAATTTTGTAACATAATGTGGGTAAAAGAAAATTCAAACAGCAAATATGTATAGTGGAAAATAAATTTAAAGAAAATTTTACTTTTGTTGTTTTCTACTTAAAATTTAATTTTATTTTTTATTTATTATAAAAAACAAACATTTTGTAATATTTATAAAAAAAACACCTTATCTCATATATGTATATTCATCGAATTGATTAAAAAATAATAATAAATAAAAAAAATGATTTTATTTTCTTTTTATGAAAACATTATAAATGATTTTTGGAAAATTTTTTTGTTGATTTTTATGTGTATACGCTTGTGTAAAACAATTTTTGAAAAATTTACTTTCCAATCAAAATTTTACGTGATGCACCCATATTTTGTCCAGCTTGTGAGGCACCCTTGTTTTGACCAGCTTGTAAACCTACAATACCTTCACCGGCTCTCAATGTTTCATCTGAGAATTCACGTTTGCATTCATCAGCTGGTTTTGGTCCAAGGAATGGTCCTTTGAAATCATCATGTTTATAACAGGCGCGACCAATGGCGAAGATTGTGCTTGTAACTTGTGAAATATCTTTCTTTTCGAAGAGGTCAACGGATTGGAATACATCTATATCAGGTACACCATATTCTTTAATAGCCTTTTGGAAGTTATTAATATTTTCCAATAATTTAAATGTGGCACCGGTTTCGTTAATTTTGTTGACTGAACCTGGTTTCAATTTGTTGATCAATCTGCACAAAACAACACCGTCTCTTAAAACATCTTCGTATGCTTCACCAGCTGGAAATTTAGCTCCCAAAAGGCCTTCAATCCATTCTTGGGCTTGTTTATCCTTTTCTGTGTCGCGTTTAGCGGCGATCTAAATATTCCAACAAAAATAAAAAAAATTATTTTTAAATAATTCACTTTCACTTATTTCAATAATTTAATTAATTTATCACTTTTATAATTTATATTCACTAAACAATTGCTTTACCTTAGCACGGACTTGACGTTCCAAAGACATTTTTTAGGATTTTATTTTTTGATAAGTTTTCTATTAACTTAGCGTATTGTTTGCTTGCTTAGCAGAAACTGATGCCGAACACAAATTTTCAACTGCTTTTTAAAGACGACTTTGATTATTTTCGATTATTCGCGAAAGATAAAAAAATTATGGTTTCATCATGATTTTTCCCCACTTTAAATTCTCTCTCAGTTTTACACAAGTGCTACAACTGCAAAGTAAAAGACACCCACGCTTGAAATGTGGAAAGAAAATCCTCTCTATGAATTTATTTTCTTATTATTTTCACTAAATTATTCTCATCTTTATAGTTTTACTGTACTTCACGATTGGAAAATATGTTATTTTTAGATAAACACAAATATTAATTATAAACAATTCCCCCAAAATACAATTCTCATTGTATACCCACATTAATATCAAAAGCCATGCTCCAATGGAATTTTTTGTGAAAATTTCTAGCATAGGCACCAATTTTGAAAATTTAGTTTAATTTTTCATCGTAAATATTTATGACTCAGTACCTAAGTTTATCTAAATATTATGCTATGAGCATACTTAAAGTAAAATTGTTCAGTTGCCGTAGCAAATAGTTTAATCTGTTAACCAAATTTTGGTTATTATAGATTATTTATTAATAATAATTTATATATTTAAGGATTGATATGTTGTCTGATAGACTATTGATTTTGGCAATGTAATTACAATCTTAAACAAGAATCATTTTCACTTAATTGTAGTATCACATACAATTTAAAGAAGATGTTTGATATTACTCTTGTTTAAAATAACCACATTCGCTTTCAATAATACATAATAATCTCGAACAGCTTGAGGTAGGTTAAAGATGAAAAAATCTTTCATTTTGAAAACGATAGTCAATGAATTAACATAACATTAATTTTTGTGTTTAACATTTATAATTGTAGTGTATTAGTACTGACGGACGTTGCTGAGGTTTAATTTGTTTTTTTATTAAATTTATTAGTTTAATTTTTTCGATAAAAGTGATTGTTTAGTTAATAAATAGTTTCAATCTTTTAAATTTATTCTGTGAAATAGTGGACGCTAGTGGTCATAAACGAATGTGAATAGTAATAAAAGAATTTTACCTTATTCTCAGCAGTGCGTGATTTTAGATTTACAACAAGTTGCATAAACATCACTAAATAGACAAAGTTGTAATAAAATACTGCTATGAACGAATTTACTACAATCTAATAAAAACGAACAATCTTATAAATGAAATTAATAATTCAATATTTTTGATCGATCTAATTTATCAATACGACATTGACAAAAATTTTATGCAATTACGCCAGTACGAATTACAGTGGACCTTAGTAATAGGCTTATTCTTATTACATTTATATCGATTATACAACTCGCCAGAATCGACTCAAAACTTCATATAAAAGAAATGCAACATTAATTTCGATGAAGGCTGCAATGGAAACTGGTTGTATTTTCATACGACTATACAAATCAAACAAGAACATTGGTTCTAGCTTCCCAGCAAAAGAAATGCGGATGACTAACGAATCGTCAAAACCAAATTAAACGACAATAAAATAAGTTTTCAATGCAACCTTTATCGAAATTTATTGTTTTAGTTGTTCTATAATGAAGTTTCCCGCCGCAGTAAATCGTTGTATAGTTGTATCATAGAAATCGATTGCGCGCAATGTAAAGTTACAAATACAATCATGACATTGTAATTATCAGAACTTTTTTACTCAATTCATTTTTATCTTTCTATTTATCAAAATGAGAAATCTATGGTAAACTTATTTTTCTATGGTTGTATACAAAACCTATTATGAATTTTTTATGTTAAGATTTTGTGGAAAAAACACAGCTTAATGCAGTGAAAATCAGATTTTGTACAGGTTTTAGAAAGAGTTCTCAATTTATTTTAGGTAGTTCGATCATTGTAATTACCAAATAACCCAATATAAAATAAAATATGTTTTATTGCAAACCAAAATTTGTTCACTCAAAGTGTTATTTCCAGTTTCTTAAAGTTAAACTTCAGTTTTCAGACAAGCCACGAAACGAATTATCCAAACTCAAGTCAAAATACCTATATCCATATAGAGAAAAATTGGTGCTTTATTCTAGTTTTCTACCTTTCAAATTAATGATTTTATCTGAAAATTTATACACTTGCCTTATAAAATCGGACAATGCAGTTTAATTTTGCGAATACTAGAAATAATAATGAATTATTAATAATTGGCTGGAAGAAAGCTCCGTTCTCTGCTCCATAGACAACTGAAATTTTCGTTTCTAAAAAGTACTATGTGTGCAGGAAATATGAAGTCTAACGGTGATATGAGGTTGCTTTTTTAATCGATTGGATATACATACAATCGTTGAAATTTTAGAATGGTTTCTAATCATTCAATTAAATTGCCAATTTTGAGTAATACTTATTATGACATTAAAGAACTTTCGGATAAAGGGCGGGTTTCTATTAAATTTGATAGATTTTTACGTAGTAGTGGAAAGTATGATTTTGGTACGTTTTCCATCGCTTTTATTGTGTTACTTTGCAATGTTCATGAGCATTCTAGATATTGTGATATCTGTGGCTCTAGTAGACGATGGCCGTACCGTACGATATGCGGACATTCTCTAAGAACTGCGTTTCTTAATATGGTGGTTTACTGAAAGCCAGCGTCAAGTCGCTTAAGAGTCAATACAGATACATAGTTGTTTTTGAAAAAAAAATGAATTAAATTTTCATTTTTTAATTAATTGTTAAAATGAATTTAAATTTTTAAATAAATTTTCACTTAAAACTGTTCAAATTTAAAAAGATTTTAAAATATTATTTACAAATGAAAGTAATAATTACAAAAATTGAAATAGCAAATAAAATAATATTTTATGTCAATTAAAAATGCCTTATTTTGAATTTATATTTTAACATTTTTAATATACGAGTATGTTTTCAATTATAGAATAATTTAGAAAAACGCAGTTTTTAATTCAGTTTCTTCCAATCTGAATTAAGCTCATACAGTGGTACATATTTGTTTAAACGCACAACTGCTCTTAAGCAATTTGATGTGTGAAATGAAAAAACATAAATCAAAGTGCATTTAAGTTAATATATTTCAAGGTTCAATGTATGAGTAATTAATATATAATTCAAACAAACAAAAATATTTACATGCATACTTTTTTCAAACACTTATTTTTAAGAGCAATGGTATTAGAAGAAATATTCGTTTAAACGCACTTAGAAAAAATGTTACAAATATTATATTTAATAGTAAAATGTGATTTTGAGGCTTTTGACCGTAAGTCCGGCGAACCATGATGCCCCATAGGTTTTCCATGGGATTCAAGTCAGGACTACGTGCTGGCCATTCCAAAAGAGGGATCTGGTGCTCCTTAAACCACTCCAATGACACCCTTGAGACATGGATTGCAGCGTTATCCTACTAGAAGGCGCAGTCATCTTCAATTTTCTCTTCCATAAAAGTTATAAGAACGTCTTCCAACATTTCGTTGTACATGGCCGAGTTCATTTTTGGAGGAACAAAACAAATTTGAGCCTTTCCAATTGCAGAGAAAGCCGCCCACACCATAACGCTGTCACCTTCAAAGTTTCTTTTCGACATTTGAACATCATTACGTCGAAGATCATGACAATAACAGCTCATGGAGTTAGGAACGTGTAAATTGAATTTCTTCTCATCGGAAAATACTATTTGATTCCATTGGGTTGTCCATTGCATAGGTCTACGAGCAAATTCAAGCCGTGCTGTTGTGTGGTGTTGTTTAAGCGATGGTTTGCAAAGAGGCGACTTCCATTTAATGTAAGGAGTCGATCGTAAAATATGGAATACATGATTTTTTGATACTGGCAGATCAAGCTTTCTTTGAATTTGAGTAACATTGAGTTTATTTTTGGTGGCCTCGTGTTTTATCATCCCAATTTGTCCCTTTGACAATTTTCGATTACCTTTTGTTGGTTTCTTAAAACCATACCATTCCCCTTTTTTTAAAAAAGTTGCGGACGACAGACTCAGATCGGTTAATTAGACGTCCGATTTTGCGATTTGAGTATTTGTTTTTGTGATAAAAGTCAATTTCAATTTTTGCTTTCTCTGACAAGTATTTTCCTTTAGGCATTTTGCTTATCTTCTGAAAAAATATGATGGATTCACTATAACGCTTTTAATTCGGGTTTAAAAAAGAGATAAATTACCAATCTATTTTCTAAACGAAAATAAAAATTAAAATTCTATTAACTTTAAAAAATACGAACAATTTTGTGGTGCGTCTAAACGAATATGTCCGGCACATATGTACTAAATACAATAATGAAATGCGCAATAATCATTATTACAACAACAACAAAACTACGAATTTTTCTGTAAATAAGAATGATTAACTTGTACATTAATTTCATGTGGCGAAAGTTACCGAGTGTAAACGATTTTCTTTTTAATTTAAAAAACACTAAAAAAAATCAAGTGCGTTTAAACGAATATGTACCACTGTAGTTGTTAATTCAGCCTTTTTTAATACGTGTAAGCTAGCTCGTGATGATCCATTTTGAAAGTAAACAATGAAATCGATCCATAACCGCGGTTATGTCTCAACAACGTTTTCGAGAAGTGATATTAATTAACGTTAGTGAACTATAACAATAAGGAAAGTTTGTCCTTTAAAAATTGCATGCCCGTAGATTTGTGCAACAGCACGAAATTAATCGTAATACAAAGTATATCGAACGTTTTTAATTTGCACCAGATCATTTAAGTGAGCCGTTGAGGATTGAGAAAAGTTTTGTTTTGCGATGAATTCAAAATTTGTTCGGATTCATCAGATTCAATATTTCCACAACGTGCATTTCATCAAACACGATTATTTGGAGAGATTTCTATCTTGCTTTTAGCACGAATTTCCTTTGAAGCGCAAACGGAGGTTATATTTATTGGAAACCAAACTTCTGAACTCTGAACCAAACTTCTTCTGAGTTCTTCTTCCGAACATGTTGTGACATTCGGCCCATTCATAGGCGATGGATTTATTTTTATGCACGACCCACACACTTATAAATGCGCATCAGAATATCTCAAATGAAGTTGGCATTTGAGATTCCAAGCGTTTATGGCGTAACCATTAAAGTCGCATAAAAAATTAATTTATCGTCAATATACTACCTTGGGACAGATGTTAGGATGCTTACAGATTAGTATAGGATCTAATTCCTGAAACAGCCTTTCCATGGCCATACTTCCAGTGCACCATGAAGAAGAAGAATAAACAAAGTAATTTTAGCCAGAGAGGGCAATATACATACGTTATTAAAATGAAAGTGAAACAACAGTATTGGTTCATTGTCAGTTTTTATGTATAAAAAATATTCCAGGTTCTGTAAATTAATATGTTATTTCGACTTAAGTATTAATCAATTACACAGAGTTAACTCATTCGTACTTTGGTGTATGATATATTAACGGAAAAGTTTATACGATTTTTAAACGTTAAAATTGAAAAAAAAATCATAACAGGCTCTTTGGAAATATGCGTAAATAACTTTCAAACTTAATGCCTTTCTGTGCCCAAACTGTTGTAACCGTTGTATTATAATTATTAGAAATTATTACATAATAACTTATTTTCAAGTATTAAAGAGTTCAGAGATGTGCCGGCTACTTAGTATTAATATTATTACTCTTGCAGATTCCAGGCTAACTGTTCAATAAATTATAAATTATTTTTTTGATTATTTAGGTTTTCAGGGAACTACTTCTTCATACCTACCTACTATTAGTTTTAATAAGTTACCCCTATGTATGAATAGTAACTATCGGTTTTATTAAGTGTTAGGAACTGAAATATCTGTCCTTCGGTTTTGTTAAATGCAAAATGAGTGAACTGTGGACCGCGACCTTCCGAAAGGTCTTCCTGATAGTCAAAAAGTCACTTACTATTATTGTATTATTACAAACTTTCAACGTTAAATTAAACAAAAATAAGTGTGAACACTTCAGAATGTAGCCAAACATATATTTCTTCAATAATTCAATAAAGAATCAATAATAGCTGCATTTCATGACACCACCATGATCCAGATCATGAAATCATTGTTGTTGTTGTTTCACATGTAAATGATGTCATGATCTGGATCATGGTGGTGTCATGAAATGCAGCTAATATTTCAGATAATTTTCAACTATATAAATTTAAACGAATTCCAAAAACAAAATACCCTCTAAAATGAAGCTGCTACTCCTTAGTTAATAGACTGTATTTGAAGAATGTAAATTATCATACGCACAAGCAAAATAAGGAAGCAGCAAGCTTCCTTCGGCTCCTTACGATAAGTGCCTGGCCTAAACTTCTCCTTATTAATCTGAACGAAAATAAATTCTGCCGTTTCTTTGGCTATTAAGTGAATGATGCCAAACCATAAGTATTTATAAGTAGTGTAAAAACCCTTTTACGTCCTCGATTTGGCTTATTGCGCAAGGTAGGATGTATAAAGCAAACAACGAAAGGATTGGGAGTGCAGATTTCAAATTTGTAAACAAACAAAAATTTTCAAATTTTGAACATTACGCGATACAATGAACTAACATGACTTGTTATTATTATAACTATGAGACATGATATAATCTTTATGAAACTACATACGAAAAAACCACCCAAAATAATATCTTGAAAGACATCAAAAAGTGGGGAAAAGTAATACTACAACAACGAGTATGTTAACAGTATAATACACTGAACTTTTCAAACGTAAAATAACTAAATTTTAGTTAATACATTTTAAACTGTAACTAAAATTACTTTACTAATTTCCCACAACATCTTCAATAGTTCGATATAATAGACTTCTGGAAGCATAGCTTGAAAATCCTTAGATTTATCAAATTTTTGAATAATTCAGGAAAACACTTATTTTTGAAATAATTGTCTAACCTTTTTTTTACATTTGAATAGAACGATTTATCTCGCACTTGTCGAAAATAATGATAAAGAGCGAATTAACATTTTCAAAATTGATAACAAAACTGGGATACATTTACAAGTCGTTCATTTTGAATTTTCCAAACAGCAAAGATTATCAATGTAATAACAGCAACTACATAATCCAGTTTTTAAACGATTATAAAACACACTTCATTGTAGCACCTCGTTGAAATATTTATCAATAGTACCAATACTGACGTTATTATTGAAATGGAGATAGCTTTTGGCGTAGGGCAAAGTAATTGAAATTCTAACAAAAATAACCGAAAAATGAATACCAAAATCACTTTTCACGGTCTAAGCGACCTAACTTTAAGTTCGAGAGGGCTAAGCAAATATCCGTTTGCTTGGATATCTGTCTGAACCAATCCTCAAGAATGATGTGGGTGAATCAAGGCTTTCACTTTTAGGGCTTGTATGTCAGAGGGGCGGTCGAGTATATAGTTGGGGTGATTCGAAACGTACTACCAACTATTCATGTAGCACACATGCATCCACATTCTCGCATCAAAACCGCGAATAAAATACAAGATTTAAAATCTTCGTTGTAGGAAACTATAATATATTAACATATAAGAAAAAGGTACATAAATATAAATGTTTTTACATTGAGAATTAAATAATAAATAATTTATCTAAAAAAACACAATTTACCTTGTTCTATTTTCACGTTATGTTTTTTTTTTGTGTTAACAATAATTCGGTTGGCAATATAATTATTTTTATTTATTTAGCCGATGCGATCCAAATATTCCATCCCTTCGTCTCGAGGATTTTTTACCAAAACGAAATTCGGATTGCATAGTGTATTTGTATATGTGTTGTAAATTTTAATATCGATGATTACGCCATTTTTTATATAGTAGCGAACACATGAACTATAATTAATGATGTTCCGAAGTAAAGTATTTCGAGTTCGAAATAGTGTTTTATGGATTATTTTATTGTTTATGTTTTGATTTTTGTGCAATTTCAAACGGTAAGTATGAATCGTAAAAGCGATTTTATTTTAATTAAATAATTTTTATTTTAGAATAAATGAATTGTCGGTAAGACAATCCTCAACAAGTATCTGCCATATCAAATGTCCCCATAACTACCGCAAATCGCACACATGATTGAAAATGTTTTAAGGGATGCACAAATTTAGCTTAAGCTCCTTTTAGTAATAAAATTGAATATCGTTTAGAAGGTTTTTAGCCCAGCAATAGTTTTATTATATGTATTTTGTTTCACAAATCCACCGTGTCATATCATATGCTTTGCAAAATCCCATAAAAATATCGTACTTCCATCAATTCTAAATTGGCCTCTTCAAAATCCTCCTTCCCTTCAAATTAGTTAGCTAAGGTATTGGTAAATGTACCAACCCGGAAAATCTTCGTGAAAATACGAATAACGAATTTGTTAAAATCCCAATTTTTACAAAATCATTGTAGCATGATGATTATATTTTTTTGACTTATTTTGGCGACTAGAAACTCTTTGAATAGTTTTTTCATATACTCTTATATATGTTGCAAACTACAAGAAAATCAGAATAGTTTCAATTTTTCGCCCCATTATGCATCAAAAAAGAAATATTTGATTTTACCGAAGACGAAAAACAAATTTTTTCTAAATTAAATTTTTTTTGTAATTTTCAAAATAATTGTAAGTTGAAAGCTTATTTGCCTGAGTTGTTAATCTGACAACCAATTTTTTTAATGGAAATTTGTAACGTTCCCTAATTTCTCATTATTTCTAAAATTACTATTTTTATCTTTTTTGCTAACTGCTAAAAATTATCCCAACAACTGGTTTTTATTTAGAATAAAATGGAACTGGTAGCAAAAATATGTGTACTGAATTAAATTGCTGTGTTTCTGGTTGATATATATGTATACGGTGTTTATAGTAAAGCTCATGTAAATATCCAAATATTGTTCTGGCCCTTATAATTATATTATGTAATACGTACACGACACTAGAAAAAAAAATAGTAAAATAACATTTTTCAAATACAATTTACATATATTATTATATATTAATTAAGTAAACTTATTTTGTTATTTTAGCATTGAATTTCATGTTGGCTGACAGATGGCTAAGCTACGTGGCGGCGCTAAACGCTGAGCTAAATGATTAAAGCAACCAAAAAATGCAGCACTATAAAACTTAATGGATTTCTCTCTGAACCGAGTGAAAACCTAAAAATCGACTATTAATTTATCCAATGACAACTTATTATGGTAGTGTTAATACAATCATCGAGCTATAATATTAGGTTAATCGACTAATTAAGTAACTTCCTTATGATCGATTTTATATAAATTCTACAAACTTCAAGATTTGATTCTACCATAAACTTAACCAAGAAAACACAAGCACTTTTAGAACTATATATTTTCCATTTTCTTTATTATCTATTCGAATTAGGATTTTTTTATTTCCATTTTTCACAACAAAATAGCATTCCTTTTTTAATATCTCTGTGAAACAAAAAAAAAAGACAGGGTCTATTTCTAAATAACTAAATTTTTTACATGTATTTATAATAATGAAATATAACAAATAATAAAATATAATAGAAATAATATACTCGTATGTACAGGAAAATTACATGTTAACATAAATTAGTAAAATTATTTTTCAAATAAATAATGAAACGTTTAGCTTACTTGTTATACTAAAAATATCCTTAAATAAATAGGTTATAATTTATATGTTTTGTTAAATAATTATTAGTTTTTTAATGATTTTGTTTTATTTTTTAATTTTATTTATTTATAATTTAAATATTAAAAATTATTAAAAATTTCTATTTATAGAAAAAAAAAATATTTATATTATTATTATTTAATGTTTAGAATATATTTTACAAAAAAATAAAATAAAAATGTAGCATGAAGTTTGAGAGAATTTGCGTATACACAATATATTCATGGAAGGAATTTACTTTATTTTAATAAATTATTATTATTAAATTAATGTTGAAAGAAAATAAAAATAATTTAAAACTCGGTATTAATACAGCATTTGAATAATTAAAATAAATGATTAGAAGCCGCAGTTTTATTTAGTCCTCCAAGAGGGTCAAGCAAATAGCCGGCACCTCCGCTGCCTAATAATGATGAAAATGGTGATGATAAGGCGGCAGCAGCAACCGCGGCATGATGTGACGTATGGTGGTGGCTTTGTAACGTTCCCAAACTATTTTTACTTGATTGAAGTAATGAATTACAAGAGCCCGTCCATTTATTAGAATTTAAATCATCTGATAGTTTTCCTGAAATTCAAAAAAAAAACATTAAATATTTTAGTTTTGTGATAAATTATTTCCGAAATATTATTTGACATGCACAGATGGGGTAAATACCAAATATATCAAATAATAATAAAATAAAATAAAAAGCATGGTAAATATATTTGAGAAATATTATTTTTGAAAGTTTGCTTTTTATAGCTTTTATGACAAATGAGGAAATAAATTGGTTAAATTGAAGAGGAAAAACTATTTTTCTACCCTATCGTATAAATAAATGATTGTTAATCATATTGATAACTCGATAATAGTGATTTTGATCTGAATCTCAAAAGCACGTGCCAGTCTATCAAAATACCGCGAAAGACGAAATATTTTTGCAGGTACCTATGTACTATCAAAAAACACGTGTGAATTTAATTTTTATATGACAATAATATATGCAATCGAGTAGTAAAACATGTAATTTTATTTTTCGTATACAATTACAATTCACTTAAAATATTATAATATTTATCACTATCCCGCACCCCAATTCAATTTATTTCCATTTTATATTATCTGGAACAATCAATGTTGCAATTGTTAAAAATAAAAAAATTCTCAAACCGAACAGAAAAATAGAAGAAAGTTTTGTTTTTGTTTTTGCTTAAAGAAACTCTCAAGAGATCTAAAAATAGTAACATCCTACCATACATATGGGGATGTAATGATTTAAGTATTTGAGATGGGTGGATTTACTTGGTACGAGAAAAAAAATTCACAAAACAGCAAAAAAGCTATAATACTCGTATTATTGAAATAGAATTAAAGGGAGCACTATACTACAGTATAAAAAGAAAAATCAAATAAGAAAATAAAATAAAATGGGAAAGGTAAATTGAAAACAAAGACGACAATTTTCCAAGAGCAAAAAAACAAAACAAAAATTATGTATTTAATTTAGAAAATTGGCCGATTACTTTCTTCTACAGTAGTTTCATTTATTTGAATTAATGTCAAATTTATTTGTTTTTTTATTATTTAAAAGGCATAAACATTCTAAAAATGCAAAAATAACGTCGCGACTTACCATTTATCGGTTTTATATCACCATTGGAATGATGTGATGATGCGCTACTATTAGGTGTTGTTGATAAATTTGATAGTGGTGAACCCGGTTTTATATCTTTCGGTGTTGTACTCCCTGTATTATTATTATTATTACTGTTATTATTACTAGTGTTATTATTGTTATTATTATGTAAATGACCTTCTGACTTTATAGATGAATCTGACGATCCGTTACTGGATGCCTTCTGTTGTGCTTGTCTTTCTTGTTTACGAAATTTTGCTCGTCGATTTTGAAACCAAACCTATCAAAACAAAAAAAAAATAACAAGCAAAATATAAAAAATTTATATAAAGAATTTTTAAAATATTTAATTATAGAAGTGCGGTTTTTCATTGAAAAGACGTAAAAGTTTAAGAAATCAAAAAAAAAATATTCAAGTGAATTTCTTTTAATGAACGGTGATTTATTTTCAATATTGCTAACCAATTTTTCACACATTCTAAACAATTTTGATTAGTACGAAATAATGTGTGGTAATTATGTTTATATTAATGATTTAATCAGTTTTAATTAACTTGTGTCATGCCATGTTTAATTTTTAGCAATTAAACTAAGGCTTATTTGAAAAAATGGGGCTTTTAAGACTCGAAATATGATTGGCTATTATTTGTATTTTTAATCGTATGCAAATTAGTAGTTTTCTAACCTTCAAATTGTATTTTAAAATAAGAAGTTCGTCGCTGAGCGTTGTCAAGCTTTAATTTGAAATTTTAGATTAAAACTTTTTCCGTATTACATTTGCGAGCTGGTTGTTGTGATCGTAAGGTTTCACTTAATTTAAAAATGTTAACAATAGTTTTTCTTGGTTGAGGAGACTTATAACTTAATGCAAACCTGTAGAAGGACCACAACTTTCACACATTAAGCAAAGACTCACACAAATAGAAGAATGATTTTAATAAAAGATTCCAAGATTCCAAAATTCCAAACACTTAATAAACACATTTTATTAAACACTTGCTTTTTATTTGGCAAAATTAGATTTTTTGAATATTTTCAAAAGGTTTAACAAATCACTCGATCGATTTCGACTTGTTAGGTCATCATCAGGAGTATCTACTAGGAGTGTTTCGCCAAGTGCCTACGACAAATAGTGAAAAAAAAGATTCCAAACAAATTAAATATTTCCCTTGCACAAAACTACTAATGTTACTTTATCCATTATTGCACGGCGTTATCTGTGTGTCTTCGTGTGGTGGAATATGTTTAAATTTTAGGTCGACTACGGGCCTGTTTAACAAGCTTTCTTTCAATATGGTTCTCGAAGCTGATTCAACTCATGGGATATGTAAAGTATCAATAGCTGTATTTCATAACAAATATTGATCAAGTTTTAAATGCAAAGCGATGCTTGAAGATATTAAAAAAGATGCTTAGACTCTTAACGAACATTTTCACTGACAGCTGTTACTGTTCTACGCGTACGAACTGGACGATGGTGTTCATATACTCTACGACCTGCAATTGATCCAGTTTCAAAACGTTCAACAATTTTGGTAATTCCAGAACCTCTATAGGACGTCCATGTTGACCAAATAGTTTACGAAATGTTTATTTTACGCAACGACATTTTTTGAAAAACATTTGGATATTAACCAAAATGCGTTAGTTGTGACGTAAACGAGCACATGACTAAAAGCGGCGCAGCTTTGACCATTCATTTGTTAAAAAATCTTACTATTTGTAAATGCTATATACTTTTCAATATATTTGCAAAAGACGAAAAAGCTCCTATGGGTGCTGCCATTTCCGGTTGACCGAACTCAAACAAAAATCACTGGGTTCTCCCAAACTATATGTAAAAAGCTTGAGTATGAAGTTGAACGCCGGGCAATCAATCCGTTTGGGCTGTACAGGGACCAAATATTTACTGGAAAACTCTTTTTTTAACAAAAATCGTCATTTCCACATAAATTTTGAAAGACTGATCTAGACTGGTATGTTGCAAAATTAATTAAGAATGTATTAGTTCATACCCGGTTTTCTCGTAAATGTATAGGTTTCAAAATACTTGAAAAACACAAAAATGCTTCTATAGAAGTTGTCAGTTACGTTAGGAAAACGAAAAATCTCCTAATACCATAGACACATATCTGGTTTCGTAACTAGGATTATGAAACTATGGTTTGCGAGATGAAAACTCAAGACACACTACAATTTCTTTTGTCTTCTCGTTTGGTTTTAAATAGTAATGTAGTAGGCATTGACAAAAATGCCAAGATTGACATTTAATTGACTTTTAAATTGTCAGAAATGACTTTTATATTGACAGAACAGAGAAAAATTTGTTCCCGCCAACCAAATATCTCAATGACAAATAGAAAACTCAAAGGAAACTAGATTTGCTTGGTAATTTATTAGTGTCCGGAATCTCCATTTTTGATGTATTCGGCGTTGGGAGCATAAAAATGCATCGGGATGAGAAAAAATATCTCATTCCGAAACTACGTTTAAACCGAGTTGCAAACCATGGTTAGGGGTGACACATCATACGAAACCATGGTTAACTCGAAACCATAGTTATGAAACCAGTAAAATGTGTCTATAGCATTAGAATCTGTCACTTCCAATGAACCGATTTCGACAAAAACTTATTTATTAAGTTTCATCCTATATCTATCAGTCCATCTGAACTGAACAGGGCCGTAATTTTGGTTGAAAAACACGGTTAAAACACGGTTATATTCAGTTAAATTTTAGAAAACTAACATAGAACGTTACTGTTGCAAATTTTATTTAGAACCTTTTAATTGTTTTTCACGTAACTGATATACTTTTCAAAATAAACTTGCTCTTTCTGCGACTTTACACCAGTATAAAATGATCCTGGAACTTAAAATGAACGACCGACCTTAAAGACAACGCCGTGTGTTTGCTGATTGGGCTCTGGAGCAGTTGGAATTCGACTCAAATTGCACCAAAAATTTTATAGCCAAAAGTCCGTTTTTGGATGAATAAGGTATGTGAACAGACAATATTGACGGATTTGAGGCGATTTCAATCTACACGAGTTATATCAGCACATAATGCAACCCAAAAACAAAACACTGTTTGGTCAAGATTTTGGCCAGGCAGAATTATCGGTCTGTACTTCTTCGAAAACGAAACTGGCATTGACAGAACCGCAAACGGTGAGTGCTACAGATCGAAGACCAGCAACTTCATGTGACCTAAACTGAATGATGTGGATACCGAGGACATGTAGTTTCAACAGGTCGGTACCAGAAAATTGTACCACCCGAACCCGTGCCACCAAGAAAGGCCTCGGCGAACATTTGGACGACGTTATATTCTATACTTAATGCCATAAAGCATTTTTTCAAATTAAAAATAAAATTGAGTAGACATCTCACAAACAACTTGTTTTATTTACAATTAAAAATAGAGCATCCTTTTGGAAAGACCCTTTATCTATGCAGCTATAGATCAATGCAAACCATTGACGATGCAAATAAAAAAGCAAAAGTATAAATTTGATAGATTAAAATTACACTTTATGTTATAAACGGTTAAGGTCCTACCAAGAGAAGAAGGTCATTCAATTTTTGAGCAATATGATGTTACCGCCGTTTTAGGGCCATGATTAATAGAGTGCAGGTTATTTCGAAACTCAATTTCATGAGAACGTTTGATCTACTAGTAACCTAAGGCAAAGTATTGTAATTGAATACCATGTGGTTTAAGCGCATACAAGCTTTAACATATTCTTTTACACTAAAATTAAGATTATGACGTGACCATTTAATCATTGGTTTGTATAACTTATAAACAAATTAACGTCTAGTCCTAACAACAGAAAAATCTAACTAGAATAAACAATAAATTCAAATACAATTAATTTTGATTTCACGATAAAACACCTACAATTATTTTGAGTGTTAAAAAATTTCTTTTTTACTCGACGCACACAAAAAATATAAAATATTTTCGCGACCTTGAATTTAAAAATAAGTTTATTTCAAAAAAGAAAAATTTATATTCATATGTATACATAAGTTAAAATTAATTTTTATTTATATAATCCAAAAAAAAAAAAAAAAAAATCAATGTCAGGCACAAACTCGTACATTTGCATTGAAATATTAAGATGGAAAATGAAATAGCCAAAAACAAATTTCACACATATTTTCTTATTTTTTCACGAAAATTAATCTATTTTTTTTTGTTTTGTTATTTTTACACATTTTCATCATATCGCTGAATGACTAATTATATGACGTACAGTTGTACGATGAGACATTTAGTGATTTTATCTATAGTAGAAGTTAACTTTCTCAGAACTTATTTAGGAGATATCAACTTTACATTTACTCGAAGAGATTGATAACGAATTACATAGTTCGCGTTAACAGTTTTACGTAAATTACCTAATTTTTACACAACCGTTCGCTTTCAAATATTCAAAGGAACGGTGTTTTACAATGAGATTAAATATTGGTGTAGGTAGCTTGGCATAGCAATATGTTGGTTTTGAAAATATTTATTTGCTTGCGATCATATATAAATAATTCAACGGTTTGCGTTCCGATAAATTAAGCAAACCTGTCCCATTTTTCTTTGTACAATTGTATCAAAGATCATAAATTTTTGTAAATGTACAATTCACAAAAGTCAGGTGAACTACATAAACTTGATACTTGTATTTTGCATTTTACTTGTTTGTATGTAATTATTAGTTTGTAATTGTTAATTACAGTTATTGTTCTAGAAATATATCTTTTATGAAATCTTAGTTGGCCAGTGCATCAGAGTAAAACTTCGTGTTGATAAACTTGATATTCAGAAATAACACAGAATCTGAAGAAATTTAATACAATCAAATCTAAAGGGAAAAGTCAATAAACGCCATTCGACATAGATTACAATCCAACGTAATTAATTTTACGTAATTTTACAACAACAAAAAATCTTTTTTTTTGCTCTCCGTTCCGAAGAATCGTCATATAATATATTAGCTTACCATAATTTTCCCATTTTGCTCATTCAATACTTTTATCATATTACATTAATTATATTTATTATACATTTAACTATATACAATATATGTACATTAATGTAAATAACGTGTGAAAAACTAAAGCGATATTAAAATGTTTTTTATTAACTTAAAATTATATGCTGATGCCAATAAAATTATAAACATGCCGATTAATCACAAGCACATAGAGGTAGGAGTTCACCTTGAACTAAAAATAAGACTTGAACAATTTCTCGAAAATATTTTGAATACTTTATATTATGCTGTTGTGATTTTGTCAAGCACATACATGTTTCATTATTCTCAGGAAATATCAATTATAAATTTAACGTACTCGTCGTATTGATATGTCTTAGGTAATGCAAACAATAATAATTCAAAACTACGGAAAATAGTATATCATAGTGGGTACACTTTGAATTCCCATAGTAACGCGAATATATTATCGCCAAATGGAATAACAAATGGTTCAAACTAATTTCGCTGTCTTACAAAAACATATGAACCAAAAGGCGGGCGATAAATCAACATCATAAGTTAAATTTATCTCAGATCATGCAATCCACAAGGTGGACCATAAATATCTTAATTATTATTTTATACAATTATTTAGAGACCAACCGCACCTACTTATACCAGCCGCAAAAAAATGTACTCGAGTCTATTCATCTTCTCAAAGTTGAGTACGTGAATAAATTGAGTTCAGTCATGCAATCGGTAAAATATTTCGATTTTATAATTTTTCTATTTATTTTAGTTGTATGAGAAATACTTCGGGAAAACAAATCTTTTATAGCGCGCCAATTATTTATTTATTTTTATTTATTTAACCTACAGTGAGTATAGACAATCAGTATGCAAACAAGAATAGAGCAAACTTTAAACATATTAGTTGATATTTTACAATATATTAGTATAAAAATAAAATATAACAATTAATTATCAATAGACAAAAACTTAAACCACTCATTACTAAACGAATTTCTTGTCATGTTAAAATCGAATACATCGTTAAAAGAATTAAAGAGTCACGACATTCTCATTACTGGTTCTGAGAGTGCAAAGTTTGTAGAAACAGGATCAATATGTAACAAATGACGACGACGCAGTCAACGCGTAGGAGCGTAATAGTTGACATGAGCAAGTATATCGTCACTCAGTATATGTAAGCCGCAAAGTGCGTACAAAAGAAGCTGCTTCTGAACGCTCTCAATTCTGTCTGAATGGCACTGATAAAATGGTGACCATACCTGAGACGCATATTCTATAATGGAACGAACAAAGCACACAAACAGAGCTTTCAATGTGAGTGGGTCGTCGAAGTCATTACAATTGCGCTTAAAGAAGCCTAGCATAATGTAAGCTTTTGAAATGACAGAATGAATGTGTTTGGTAAAAGTAAGATCATACGAAAAGGTTATACCTAAGTCGGGAATGAACTCAACTCATTCAACAGCAGTAAAATACAGAAAATATTGCTGAATAACAACGCTACATTTACCCACATTCAACAATAGTTTGTTTATAAATGAGCAACTGCAAAAGTTATTCAAGTCACCTTGCAGTTTAACACAATCAGAGACACCAGTAATTGGAGCAAATATTTAAATATCATCTGCGTGCAAACATTGTGCGAATTTAAAACAATCAACAACATCATTGACAAATAATGAGAATAAAAGAGGACCAATGTGGCTACCTCGAGGAACTCCTGAGGTAACTCTAAATAAGCGAGAACTAAAATCATTAATCTTAACAAATTGGTAGCGATCAGAAAGGTACAAATGCAACCACCTGATAGGGATAAACTGTCAATTTAATTTATCCAGCTTATCGATATGGATAGAGTAATGAATTTTATCGAAAGCCTTTGAAAAATGGTATATACAACATCCACTTGTTGCCTACGTTCTAATCTAGAAACTAGATTAGTAATGGTAGAGCTACCCGGGTAAAACCGTGTTGAGAAAAAGAAATAAAAGTTTTCACATGAAACAACCAGAATTTCTGTACGATGGATTCGAAAAGTTTTGCTTTGGCAGAAAGAATAGCGATCCCGCGATAATTGCTGATATCACTTCTTTTGTCAGATTTAAAAATCGCATGAATGAAAGATAGTTTCCAATGATCAAGAAAAACCCCAGTACGTAAGATCTCGTAAAGGATTGGAGTCAGTAGAAGGGCAAAACTCTCTATACAATTCTTAATAAGGATACGTGGAAAACTATCATGTCCAGCACCATTATTACCATCAAGTTGAGATAAGCTAACATAAACTTCTTCTTCAGTAAACTTTAAAAGTTTAAAATCAGAGCTATAACGATTAGTTATAGGCTTCAAAACTCAAAAAATTTGGCAAACAGATTAGAAATATCAGAAGGTTGACTTGCGGAAGAGTTCTGAAAAGTCATTGGAGTAGAAAACCCAACAACCTTCTTTTTACCATTTATGAAGTTTCAGAAATTCTTTAGATTAGAAGTCAGATCATCTTCTATTTGCGAAATGTAATTAAGGAACCAATTAAAAGTTTTGAACTCTTTACGAGCTATGTTGAAACTGGAATAAAACTTAACGCCAGCTAATTTAAATAAAGAATGAAACTTATTCCGGCTTTTTTCAAGACGAAGCAGTTGCTTATTGTACCACGGCTCACGAAATCGAAAATTGTTTTTATATTGAAGGAACATACTTTTCAGTACCAGTCTTGAGTAGCTCATTGAACAAAAAATAATATCGTTCATATTATCATCACGTTCGAGAAAGCCCCAATTAGAATCGACAGGAAATTTTTAACGAAACGTAGAGAAGAAACGTAGTCAGCGTGCCTAAAATCAAAATGAAAAGAATTACTAGAAGTAAACGTAGTGTTGCAACTTTCTTGATATATATATGTAAATGGTGATTGGAGTACGATAAACGCTCGAACATCCAGTAAATTCTTCACAAGATGAAAGCTCCGAATACATAATATCAGTTGAAACCGAGAAGTTTACCTCGAATAATGATTATCCGGTTCAACTACATCATTGCTAACTGCTAATTCTTTTTGGTCAGAAGAAGAGGGTGTGAAAACTCCATCAATCATTTGTCACAGCAAAACTGATGAAATTAATGATTCCATTATAATATTCCAAAGTAGATCATGTCAATTTTTTCTGTAGACAAGGTAGTTGGATCGGAAATATTCCTCCGAATTAAAACTTTTAGTAAGCCATGTTTCAGAAATAATAATCACATCGTAGTCAATGTCAAGAACGCCAAGCAAGAATAATTTAGCTTCGCCTCGAATAAATTGAAATAAATGTGATGTACATTGAAATAAAAGTAATTTGTCCGGAGCTTTTGGGCCGAAACATCCCCATAGAATCTGCATTAGTTAAATTTTGGAAGAATTCACTGCTACAGCCAGTATCCAGATTTACATTTGAGGCTCCTGTCCAAAAATTTCAGTTATGAAATGGTCTAATAAATAGATCGGTTAGAGCCTTATTGCGAAGCTCAAGATTAATCCCCAATTCAAAACAAACTTTTCCAACTCGTGGATACCTTTTGTTTTTGGAATCAGTTTAACCACTTTGTACAAACTTGTACTTAAACATCTGCTAGTCAAAGCCAAAATATCATCCTCAGTTGTTTGAGTATCAAATTTGGATAAATGTAGCTACAATTTCGGTGCAACGGTTTTAATATGAAAATCTTGTAAGGTATTAGTACCACAAATATTCAAATTACACAGTATATCATTGTTGTCCGTATTTGCAGACGTACTCACCGCACTCGAAATATTAGCAGAAGATACCACCACTTCAGCAAATGTGCTCCCAGACACTAATGAATTTTTTCCGCACACGGCTCTTCAATAACCCGGTAGAGCTTGGTACCATAAATTTGAACTTGAGCGGCAACTGGCAAAACAGATTACATTGAATCTGGAAAATCAACAGCGAAGTTGTAATCAGGAGCATCATTGATGCACTGGGAGGTAACTGGTTGAGTAACTGGTTCAACTAGATCAGAAGTTAGCATTTGAGCTTGGACTTCAATTTATTTTACGTTATTGTCAATATTTTTTTACCAATTGAATTGAAAATAAAATTAAAAAATTAATTTAAATATTATTAAAATTATTTGCTTAGTTTAAATATAAGTACTATCTACTATTAGAGATACATGTATAGAAACCCCTGCTTATATTCTAAAAATGCAATCATGCAATAACGCAATACTAATCGTTTTGTTGCATGCGGTGTGTGATTTAAAATAGTCATCTTAACCAATAAACGTGTATTGTATTATAGAAGAGTTCGCTGATTGGACGTATTTATAGTGGTTAGTTTGTTGAAACTTTAACGTGTAGGTAATTCTATATTACTCACATAGAGTAGACGAAATATATGTATATAGTAACAAAACAAAAAGTGGCAAAAATTAAAGATTTTCAACAAAAAAATCAAAATCTTATTGCACTTTTTAGAGAAGATGACACTTTATAATAAAGTGAGAACAAAAACGAATTGAAGTGTTAGCTAGTTGTCAAATAGTTGTTATAAATTCCATGTAATTATTATTAGTTTTTTTTTTTTTTTTATTTATTACATATCTATTTACAAGCATAAGCCGAAGCTTTTATACTATGAAAAAGGAAAAATCACAAAAGAAGAAAAAAAAAACAATATTACAAATTATAATTACATTAAACATTTTTCTGTACAGTTAAAAATACAAGTTTTTTAAAAATTTTAAGAGAACTAATATTTTTAAGTTCATAGGGTAAACTATTCCAAACAATAAACGCATTCATCAAAACCGAATTATTATACATATTACTTTTGTTAAGGGGCAAATTGATGTTTCTAGTGCGCAGAGACCTGGAAAAACTTAACTTTTCATAAAGATATAGAGGCAATCCAGAGGTAATAATTCTGAAAATAAATACAGCTGTTCTATAATGATAATACTCGAACAAAGTACATCCTAAAATAGAAGTTTTAAAACTAGAAATATGATCAAATTTTCTGAGGCCATGAACGTATCGAGTACAATTATTAAATGTAATGTCAAGTAGACGCCGAGAGAAACTGTCACATCCACTATAAATCACATCACAATACATAAACAAAGGTACAAATAAACTTTTAACCAAAAATACTCGCAACTGAATTGGACATAATTTCTTTATTAATCTTAGCGAATATAAACTATAATTGACACGTTGACACAATGTACTGATATGATCACACCAAGTAAATTTGGAATTTAATATCAGTCCTAAGTTATTAACAGTCGGAACAAATTTAATTGTGTCATCACCCAAAACAAGAGTAGACTTAATAATATTCAAATTACTTTTACATAAAAATAATACTTTGCTTTAATTCGTGGTGTACAGGTTAACAAACAAATTTTCATTAAAAGCGTAGAAAAATACAAACATCATTGCTTCACGTCTTGAATCTAAATTGTTCCACATTGATTTTTACTACTAATAGTAGCTAGTATGAAATTATTTATAAATTGTAATAACATCACGACTTTCAAACAATCCTTTATTATTGGAGTACAACTGACTGTACACAGCATGAATAAGATGAACAATCAAATCAATTAAGGAAGAAAAATCTGCAGAAGATTTTTTTCGAAAGTTAAACTTTTTTGTGGACTCATTAGCCATTTTAAGAGAGATATTTTTAAAATTCTTATCACATAAGAACGAAAAAATCCATTTATTTGTTCATTTATGTTCAACAATCACATATAAATAATCAACCCTTTTTCCATTCTTTAATGATTGTTGTTACTCTACTATTGTTATGTCGAATATCCCGATTTGCTGGAAATTATGTTGGTTTTCCTTTAACTGCTTTGAGTTTATATATACATTTTCATACATACACATAGCTAGGACATACAATATTACGATGTGTATGTGTAATTTGCTTAAATTTATTTATTGTATGGTCAGTTGAATTCATTTTGATGTTATTTGATTAGAAAAATTAGAAAAATACGAAAGAAAAAAATTCTTTCAAAATTTAATCACTTAAATAATTTAAATATTAATTAAATTATATTCCAATATCTTTACATCTTGTTTCGCTGAATTTGCCGCTTTTTTACTTTATTTTAAACTTTATTTTTATTTTTTACTTTATTATAAAAATCTTTGTTCATATGAACTTCAGAGCTTACAAATTTCAATATAACTTCCATTTTTTATTATTTTAGGAATTTGAAAAAAATGCGACTATTTGGCTTCGTTCAATTCATATATTGGAAAGAGATTAAAGCAAAACACTAGCAAATAGGAAATGGGAAAAGTAGTTTAATAGATAATGCATGCAAATAGTTTAAAATAAAATTTCTACACCAGTATTGCTTACAACCAGTATCAATGACGCGATACTCCTGAACAGAAATAAGAAAATTAATCCAAATTAAGGAACTCGCTGTTTGTAGCATAGGTGTATGATTAATATTGTAGAACTAGGCGATTCCAACTCTAGGGCTTACCGTTACAACTCACGTTTACAGCTCAAAAGTCATTTCAGGTCCTTAACTAAATGCCTAGTAAATCCACCATATTTTTCATTAAGCTAATCAAATTAGCAACATGATCCCTTCCTCTAATCCAGGGATCGCAAGTACTTCTACTTTAGTGTGCCAAAACGAATTTTTTTTAAATCGCCTATTTCGCGTGCCAACCAATTTCATAATAACATAAAATTTAATAATTTTTTTAAGTACAAAAACAATAGTTTTAATTATAAGAATAACTTAAAATAAAATTAATAGGAACCAAAATTTAAATCCATATAGAATTATAAAATAATCTGTAATTTTATTTTTAAATTATGAAACATTTATCGTTGCAATAGAATTGAGAATGGGAAAATATTTAAGTACATAAATTTTGTCCAGCTGTAGATATTTTTTTTTTGTATTTGGATGCTAAGATGACCTACGTTTGAAGTTATTTTGTTATAATTTTAATGCAACAAATGCCTCAATCCTTGTTTTTGTTAAAACGACGTTCATTTATGAAAATGGAAATCGCATAGTTATAAGTAGATGGAAATAATTGCCAATTTTCTAAGATATGTGAAACGGTTTGGAATGCTTTGTCACACTTTCAATACCTCATCCTCAATATTTAACGATTTAATATATCGTTCCTTCAACCATTTTCAATAGTGGTTTTTAAATTTTCAAATTTTTCACACCACATTAGGCTACACTGAAATTCATGCAGTTCAGAATCGAACTTATAAAAAATTATGCAGGCAAAGTCATGGAAATGATGATGACATCAAAAATGAACTTGTCACGGTAGCGAATGAATTTAATCAAGCTTTTAATTTCGTTGACGTTTTTGAGTTGCGAAAGATTCCTGTGATTGTATTATAAACCTCGCTAAATTGTACAAATAATTCTCGTGACTCCTTTTTCAAACACGTCAATATCTGCCACAAACTTTGTGTTGTTTGTATTGTTTTACTGTGCAATTGCAAAAATAAGCAAAAATTTTATAAAAAATATTATTTGAAATTCAAATTTTCTTGGTAAAATTAATTGAGTAGCCAGGATTTTGGCTAGCAAATTGCTTGCTTGCTAGCCGATCGAGTATCTACCCCATTAACAGATCACTAACATTTCCGTTCATTTTTAAAATCCGGCCGTTTACCGTATTTGCACTTAATTGAATCCCGTGTATGGGTGTAAGTATTTTATCCTTTGTATCAAAAGTTTCATTTCATTTATTTAATTAATAAAACTTAGCTATAAATTGCACACATTTCGAAGTTCAAAGCTCTGTTGTAATGCTACGTGCAACCTATGAAAAATCCAATAATTTTATCCTTTCCTGTAGCGGTCGTGGTGATCTGATAACTATCGAACATCTTCTTCTGTTAAAATATGCGTTGTGTTGTGTTAGGTTTAGTTTTTATTTTATTTTTCGGCCTGGTAGTCCCACTTTAATTTATCCAGCCATCCAAGCTTCATCAATACTTTGGCTTAGACGCCAAAGGACTGGCATGTAAAACTTCCAACATAAATGGGTTAATATCCATGGTACAATAAAAATTATAAACATTTTAGCATTACATATATCAAAACATAAAAAAAACAACACCGTTCGACACGAAAGTCAAAATCCTCGAAAGTTAGGGCCGTTTGTAAGGACGCTTTTAAAAAATTCCCCATTACCGAATGACACTTCCATATTTCACTGGTTATGCATAAGCATCATAATTACAATAACAATACAATCCAGAGGTGGAGTAAAGTTTTAAAAGTCGAGGTTTTTTCATTTGTTACTTTATTTGGCTATTTTTTTGTTTTTATGTATAATTTTGTGGCGTGCCAACAGAATTTTTAAACGTGCCAAGTTTCACACGCATGCCGCGCATTTGCGATCAGTGCTCTAACCCTATATGCCAAATAACTTTTAGTGTGCTTAATAGTCGCGCAGATTATTTACTACAGCTAAAACCGAATAGGTCAACAGTTTACATCGACAAAATGGATCAGAGATTGAAGACTGGCGTCTAGACAAACTAGATTGGTTGTCTTGGATGTAACCAAGTTTCGTATTTTGGGTGAAAGGGGAATTGTAAACACCGCTGATGCAGCCATCCTTTTGAAGCATCCTAATGACATCAGCACGGAGTAAAATATTTATCTCACCTTGTTGGGAAGATAATAATGAAGATCGGCGAGTTCCAACTATTCCAAGTGTGACCGTTGATGACAGTGTTTCTGTAATCATCCCGACTACGAGGACTGTAAAAAGATGAAACATGTTGAATTAATTCGCGAGCCTAATAGAAATTCAACATTTGAACGCGGCGTGGGGGGTCTTGTTCGTACAATTTCCACTGATTGGTTGGTCTTTTTGCTAATCCGATGTGATTTGCTGTACTCTCGATAGCGATTACTGTGGCGAGCACTACGTTCATGAATGGCAAGACGACATAGGTCATGGTAATCTAAGTTTGAGATGTTGATTCGTTAGATGGTGATTCGGTCTCAACATAACATGTTGAGGTGTCTTTTATTAGCAATTTTTCGGCATCGTCTTACAAATTTAAAACAATTATTCATCCGGGTCTTATTGTATAAATTTTAGTTTTTACTTTGGTTTTGTTTCAAGTTTTTTAATGTGCTTGAGTAGATAAGAAAATAATAAATTGGTTTCACTAATTTAGTTGTTCATTTTGAACAAAAGCTATTCTATAGGGTGTCGCAATAATAGGTTCAGATTTGACATATCGGTTATTTTGGCTCTGGCAACACTAATGTCATTCTTTCTTTGACAGAAACTCAGTATATTATTTGTAGTTGACGAAATGAGTCGCTTTTCGGACCAGGCGCGTTCCCATCTCGGTGGGTTCATAAACAAACAAAATTGTCACACTTTGGGATCGGAAAATCCACAAGGATATGTGGAGAAGCCAATGCATCCATTGCGTGTTACTGTTTGGTGCGGCTTGTAGCGTGACAGCATTATTGGGCCGTATTTATTCGAAGATGAGACCGGCACGACCGTTACGTTTAACGGAATCAACTACCGCTACACGTTAACATCTTTTTGTAGCAATATCTTCAAGATAATGGTTTGGACGACTACTGGTTCCAGCAAGATGGTGCGCTATGTCACACATCGGGCATTACAGTAGCAAAACTGCGGCAAAAATTCGATGGCCGCATTATCAGTTGAAATTGTGACGTGAATTGGCCGGCAAGGCGAGTTTTGATTTGACGCCTTTGGATTTTTATTTGTGGAGTGCCGACAACACTTGTAATTCAGTGTTATGCGGACAATCTATAAATAATTGAACATTTGAAAGCCAATATTGAAGAAACCATTACCGAAATAGATTCGCACACAGTCCAAAATGTGCTCAAAAATTGTACTGACCGAATGGAGTACGCCAAAACCAGCCGCGACCCCCATTTGAATGAAATCATTTTCTATAAATAACCAGGAAAATTGTACTTTCAAACAGAAAAAGAAATTTGGAAGTCTGAACTTCTTATTGCGACACCCTTTATAAAGAGAAATTTTTGTATCGTGGTTATTTGATATTGCTATGCAATACCAATATCCTTTTAAAATTATTCGAAGTGACTGAAACTTTTTCAAATGTCAAAAACGTTATTTGCGCTGTCTGAATGAAGACTCGATAATTGCGGTAAAATGAAATCATATGTTTTTATATCGGAAGTAAAAACACTTTTGTATTAAATTCTCATTTTACTTTTGTTTATTCAACTACATATATTGTTAAAGATTATACAAGCAGTGATTAATTCATTATTCAATCATACCAAGTAAATCGTTCATTTTGCTTAAATTTTTGGAAATCTTAGTAGCCTTTGCTATTTATTACCTTATACCTATTATCTAAAGCAGAGACAACGACACACATATCATGAATTTGGAACAACTTTTTTGTCTGAATATCGAGGAACCTCGGAATATTACTACCAAAACAACAGTTAATTTATTATAACAGTTTACAATTAAATTTGACATTGTATGGCTGTTTTGTAAGCGAATTACACCAGAGGGTTGGAGAAAATCTTATTATTTATTGGATAACGGGAAGTTAACGTGGATAACGTAAAGTTAATTAGTTCGATAACAGTACCCTGTGAAAATCCTTGACCAACTGCAATATCTATTCTTCATATATCTATACAGTGAATTCCAAAATTAATCGTCAAAATATTCAATACATAGTATTTGATACTTTCATTATAGCATTTACATTTGAATTCAATGCACTTAAACAGTTGCAACAAAATGTGTTTCAACATCCAATTAATTAAAATGATCAAAAAAAAGTTATAAACAAACTGCGAAATATTATTATTAATAATTCACGTATATAAAATCCAAAAATTCCCCTCGACAAATTCAGTGTCTAAATTGATTGATTTACATACGGATTGGTGTTTAACTTTTCATTAAGAGAAATTTGCATACCAAATATTTTTTTTGCTAAAAATGATTTGTTTTTTACTGATGAATTAAAATATTTTTAAAATCTATGAAAATTAGTAATTGTACAAAAAAATACAAACACATCCATACAATATTCAATAAATAAAGCTACATTTAGGAGAATTAAACTATACAACAGATGTACGGTATGTAAACGGTTTATTATTAAAATTATCATCATTGTTCCACATGAGATAATCCCGGAACTATAAATTTATTTTTCCACATGTATATCATCCCGGTTATATTCATCCCCTTTTCAAACATGTGTATTTTACTTTTTTCCACTTGTTTTTATTTTTAACTTCATTTTCCTCTGAGTTTTCTCCCTTATACGATATAAATTAGTACATATTTACATTTAATCATAGATGAATAAAAAGTTGAAACTTAAAAAATATATTGTAAATAGTGCGCCAGTTACAAACACGGTCTCGCATATAATAGTGTGATGGATAATATTAATCTTTTATTTGTTGATAGAAAAAAATTAACGGTTTAATTGAATTAAGATTACATGGCAATTTATTGTTATACAAGCGGGTCTGACACTTTATTAATGACAAGGAAATCTTTTATCGGGATGACAAGTAGAATTGATTTTGTAAATGAGATTATCTCTGGAACTATCCGTAAATATGTTTTATTGATGTTTGTCTTGCTGGTTTACATGTTGGGGCTATGTTTTTGAGAAATTAGATGAAATGCCATTTAGTGTCACTAATGCACACTCTAGTTTAAAATAACTTTGCCAAGTCGTCGAAAGGGTAAAATATATGGTACACGTACGGGAAAACGAACTCGGAAGAATGTGCATGCACTGTTATTTATTAACTTAAACGAAGAGTACGTTAGGTGCGATTTTTACTGCTATAAAACGATTTGGAAACATTATCTTCGAAACGATTAAAAAACATTGGAAAATTTGATTGGTATACACTATACAAAAACCTTTATGTGGTGGATCCTTCATTTATATCATTTTATCACGAACATCTTATCGTTTTCGCTAGGTGAATACTAACTGAAACCGAATAAAACCAGCAATAAAAATCGAATACTAAATACCTGTATACAGGTCGTATAGTCGAATTCTATCAAATATTTATTGTCTGTGATTAAACCACTTCATACAATAATAATAAAAATTCAGAAAATGATTATATTTAAATCGGAAAATGTATTAATTTTCCTGATTTAAAATTTATTATATGCTCAAATAAAATTGATTGTATCGCTCTGAATAAATATTTGATATTGAATTTTGGTTTTTGTGGTGCGATTCTCAATCATTTAGAATTTTCTGTTGCAACACAACAGATTAAATTTAAAATTAAATTCATTATTAAATTATCACATACAATATCACATAATTTTCGATGTTGTATAGTCACGTTAGATATATGGATCATTACTATTTTTAGTGCATTAAGTATAGGGGTGCAAAAGTTATGAAAATTGAATAAACATCAAAACCAAATAAATAACTCAAGGGTGAAATCCACTTTGCACAAAAATATCAATTGAATTCATTTGAACAATAGCCGAAGGATTTTTAAATGAAATTGTATGAGTTAATTAAATAAATATTTTTTTTTTGTCGGGACTAAATATAAATAAGCCAAAGATCATTGTAACTATTATAGTTTCGGTTGTAACAAAAGAGCACATGCTTTCCATTAGCTTAACGAGTAATGTAAAATACATAGCTGTTCAACCTGTTCGATTCGTTTACTAACTTGACATAAACCAAACTTTACGTTTTCTTTATATTCAAAAATTTGATTTAATTGATTGTTTATAGTACGCAAACATCATTTACAACATAAATTAAACTTTTTTTTATTTAGAAAATCGTTCATGCAAACTAAATTAAATTAAATTAAATCATGGCCAAGAAAAATTGTGCTTGCCAAAAAATGTAAATATGCCAATCAATAAAAAATGCATATAGTATACTTTATTAGCCTCCAGAGAATATCTCTATTTTTAAACAATGTCAACACCTCAATAAATGAATAAATATTATAAATCTAGAGGCGACTAGTGAAACTGATTACCGCCCATTGCGTTTAAAAAATATGTTTTCATTATACCATTACTCGTATACATCGCAAAAGTACCAAAAAAAAAAAAATCGAAACATCTGTGATTAAATAATAAAGATTTCAAAAAGGATAACAATAAACTGTCATCACCCTAAGGGTAAATAGTTCATAAAAATTCAAAGGAGGGTTTGATTGACTGTTTAACCAATTTTGGATTTAAGACACCCGAATTTCTAATCCACCCTACTAATATATGTGTATACATATATGGTTACGGTTATGTGTAAAAAACATAATACCACCACTTTTGTTTATTTAAATGATTAACCAAATACAAAGTAATGTGCCACCCTCAAAATATAAACTATTAACATTTCAAAAATTAATTGTGTGAAGGATAAAAATTATTCTAATGAAATTTATAATAGCAAAGCTCGAAAATTTTAAATATTTTTCCTAATGAAAATACTGGACGTTTTAATTGAGAGTTGAAAAGCACATTTATTGATACCAAGCAGCCACATTTTTTGTTTCATCTCGTTGTTTATTTAAACTCTTAAGCTTAATCCACAAATTGGAAAATCCTAGTAATTTTTGGTTGAAACCGGTCCACCGTAAGTGGCAGCCACCATTGGAGCTTTATAGTTTTTGCAAATATTTTGAAAAGTATATCATTACAAAAATCATTGGGATCTCGATCAGTCAATCCGTCTGGACTGTAGAGAACCAACAGACATTTAGTGGGCACCACATACGCGCAATATTCTATAGTAAAATCAACAATTGTCCCTCGATCTACCTTTATTTTTGTGTCATCAATATAGTGTTTGGTGGATCTAAAGCCAAGATCTTTTACGATTTTCCGCAGACGTGTATTACTTGTATTGATATGATCTTTGGTTTGGGTTTCCCAAATGGCAATGAAAGGTTAGCCGTCTTTTATTATTCTAGCAGTATCCGGCGCCAAATGGAAAATGTCTACTGAAACTGCAGCTACTATTCCACTGGTGTCGCTCTACCAATGAAAAATAAATGCATCCATAAAACAAACATTTATCGCCTAAAATATACTAATTGACATTTATTTTGACATGACGTTATAAACAAGAATTCATCTTGCTGTGTTTTAAATTTGTACTGTAAGGTTTTCTAATTGTTTCAGGGGTTTACAAAATAAAGGTCTTTTCAAATTCCCGATTGAAATGGATAGCGCTCCTGATAACGGCTCCCGATAAATAGGTAGATCAAAATATTTTTATGTTGATTTTTAACTAAAAAGTTGATATGATATGATATGATAGAGGAGTACAGGCCAGCCATAACGGCGATCCTAGGTACGTTACCATAATCCTGAAATATCAACAATCAAATAACAAATTATATCTGAATGCGAATAGTATTTCAGCATCATGCGGGCCCAGGCCCTGCCTGCATCCTTAACAGATAAGGTTATTTAGGAAAGGATGTTAGTCACAGAAACGACTAGGGCGAACCGCAGCAAAGTCATTTTCTAACTACTTAAATATATTAAAATGTTAGTCTCAATTAAATTCACACTCTAGATTAGATTTTGTTAGTTTATTAATTTGGGTTAGTTGTGGTTGAGGTAAAGGATACTAATATTCATCATATGTATTCCGCATCAGTCATAAAATACTGGTTAGGTTATCTAATTCACATCTACGGGTCATCTCATCATATGCTGTTTGTAACCTTATTTTTGCCCTATCTTCCCACCCAACACCATCTAACCGAGGGACTTCACGTTCGTAATGACTCGACATCATTATCATACATATGATGACCTAAATATTCCGTTTATATCGTAAAAAAATTAAATTTAAATTCGGTATTGTCATTTAGCTACCTATATTTAAATTCATCCAACTAAAAGCAGGGTTGATTTATATCTAACATTCACACAACTACACTAAAACATAACCTGAATTCAACCAGAAAGATCGTCGAAAAACAACATTCCATAGCAAAAGGTCTTTGTATCATTAACATATTTAATTGTATTGAGTTTATTCTCAAAGCGTAAGTAATTAAATAGACCCCCTGATCAAGAATGTTACAATCATGATCTTCCCTGACCTTCCGGTGTGTTAAAAAAATAATGAATAAAATTAATAATAAAATAAATTGAATTATATTTGCCGACAACTTTATTGTTTAAAGTCAGGACTTTCGACAAAATTTCAATTTACAGAATTGTTAAAGAAAACCACTAAAATATTATTTTCAATGTTTTCGAAATAGTAAACGGAATATCAAGAAAACGATCATTTTGTGCCTTTTGTTTGCTTACAAACAAAAGTACATAATGCCAATTATCGATGTGTGTAATGTGTATATACAAAATGCACAGAGAGAGCGAAGAGAACGCAAAAAGAAATAATTATATATAAACACTACGATACCCACACAAACACTTCCAACTCTTTCTATTTAAGTTATATTTATTTATTTTATCCTTTTTTCAACCAAGAAAACAAAAAATTGACTCAGTTTTAGTCCAACCCACACAAATGTGCGAGTAACAAACCATAGTATGTAATAGCGTTGTTGATAAAAAATTTTGAGTGATTTGAAGCAAAACCAACACAACTGTGTGTAAAGATACAGTTTTTGTTTTCGGACGAAAACAAGTTAAAAAGAATTCACAAATGTGTAAATTGGTTGAAAACACTTACAAAAATAAATTGTTGACACGGTACTTCCGCCGAACCCGCACAACTGTGCTACTAAAACACAAAAGGGATATACACCCACACACCCATACATAAATAAATACAGAAACACATTTAATATAAATAAAAATAAAAAAAGGAAACTACTCTGAAATTCTTATATGTATACACATATATACAGATTATAGAAAAATTAGAACGACATATACTTCGCGTAAATTATATCTCGTTATACATTTTCAACTCGGTTTTTATGTATACATATATTATATAAACACATTATTCAAAATAAAATCAAAATTTATATCGAACATATTATAAAATATGAATCAAAAAAACAATAAAGTAACCATTCATTATGGAATAATTATGTATATATAAAATCAAATAAATAAAGACTCATCCTTTGTTTCTGTCGGCAAGAATACAAAAAATCCATGTGCACATTTTACATGCTATACACGATTAGTTCACTTTATAATTATTATCACTAAACTTATTATAATTTATAATATAATTTATAATTACACTACATTTAAAATAAAAAGATAAAAAAATTTATTATTTAAATTTTATTTATTTTACGGAGAAAGACAAAACACGTCTTCCTCCTTCGACGATCGCACGTCCTTTTTTCTGTTAATTTTTAACTAAAAAGTTGAATGAAAAATATTAGTTTGAAGTTAAATAAATTAACTATATGCAAACATAGCGCCAATAATATAAAAAATTGGGTGCTCTGGATACATCTATCGGGCGCAAATGACACGGCTGCTATGAGTATTCTTTCGAAAAATACATATGCTGTCCAGCATTATCTCAATGGCATTGATGCAAAACAAAACTCGCAGTTGACCGTTGTAATTAAAAGATTGTTGTTGATACTTATAAACTAAAGCTTCTCCGACGAATCCAATCTGGTGATTATAATAACACAACTGTCGCTAAAGCAAACAAATTTAATGTGCAAACCCGAAACATCGTGTATCTATCTATATCTATCTATCTATATATATATATATATATATATATATATATATATATATATATATATATATATATATATATATATATATATATATATATATATATATATATATATATATATATATGTATATACATATATATATATATTCCGCAAAAACAAACTATGTTTGTTCCGCAAAAACTTTTGAACCACAAGAGCGATTGCTCTCAAATTTTGTACATATACTTTCCAGCAGCCAAGAAAAAATATAGGGGGGTTAGTGGTCAAAAAATGATACCCCCTCCTTCCTTATGCTCACCAGCAGGAATTTACAATATATGAAAGCTTTTGGTCCACTCGAGCGATTGTTCCCAAATTTTGCACGAATACTTTTTAGCAGCCGAGAAAAAACATAGCGGGTTTAGTAATCAAAAAATGTTACCCCTTCGCCATTGCTCACCTGTAAGGAGGAATTTACAATATATGACAACTTTTGATAAACTCGAGCGATTGCTCCTAAACTTTGAACGAATACGTTTTAGTGGAAGAGAAACAAATTAGTGGGCTTTGTGATCTGCTTAGTGTGAAATGTTACATCTTTCGCATGCTCACCTGTAAGGAGGAATTTAAAATATATCAAAACTTTTGACCTACTAGAGCGATTGCAAATTTTGCACGAATACTTTTTAGTAGCCGAGAAAAAACATGGGTTTAGTGAGCAAAAAATATTACATCTTCTCCATGCTCAACTATAAGCGGAAATTTACAATTTATGAAAACTTTTGAACCACTCCAGCGATAGTTCCTAAATTTTGCACCAATTCTTTTTAGCAGCTGAGAAAAAACATAGGTTGTTTAATGACCAAAAAACGTTTCTACTTTCCTATGCTCACCTGTAAGGAGAAATTTACAATATATAACAACTATTGATGAACTCGAGCGATTGCTTCCTAATTTTGCACCAATGCGTTTTAGTAGCCGAAAAAAACCTAGGAGGGTTAGTGATCAAAAATGTTACCCCTTCCCTATGCTCACCTGTAAGAAGGAATGTACATATATGTACAATATATGCAAACTTTTGATCCACTATAGCGAGTGCTTACAAATTTAGCACGAATACATTTTGGCAGCCGAGAAAAACTGCGGGAGTGTTAACAAATATTTTATATATGTATCAATATTTGTAGTATATCAACCGTAATTACTACACGATGGAGACTTCTGGAATGCCTTCTCATAGCGAGAAATTGAAGAAAGGATCAGCAGTAATGCTTTTGCGGAATCTGGACCCGCCAAAACTATGAAATGGAACACGGCTCCGTGTCGGAACTCTTTTGCCTAGGACATACCTCGTATACCATTGATACCGACCGACCGGCCATTCGGCTTCAAGCGAATCCAGTTCTCAGTTAGATTCTCATTTGCCATAGACATCAACAAAGCTCATGGACAATCCCTAAAGTTTGTAGGCATGAATTTGGAAATTCCTTGCTTCTTTCATGGCCAACAAATAATTTTTGTACAATCTGGGCTAATCCGGGTACTTCAGCTAGTTGTATATAAATTTTCCACAATCTTCACGTTTGGCAGAAGAATATCAACAATCCATTTTAAAGATAAAGCTCGTTTGGATTTAACTACATTATTAAATGGGAATTAATTCATTGGCCATTGGAAGATAGCCTTTGCTATCGTATCGCTTTAGTTATTGATTACTATTATATATGTATTGCCCGCCATAAACAAATTGTTCACCGAATTAACTAATTTTGAGGTCCATTGTCCATGTTTCTTCTAGATGAATTTTGGATTTTTTTATAAATTAAAAAAAAACAGCCACGCGGCTAGCAGGTATGCCTCATCCAGGTAGCTGGTACAAAGCTGTCATTTAACCTCAGATTTGAAACGGCTAAATACCTCCCTATAAAAACATTTATCAAACTTGTTGTACTGATACGGAAATCATTAGCAGGCATTGTAGCTTTAATCCAAGAAGTTATTTCCGTCTAAAAGAAAATACGGTTTATTTGAAAGCAACTACTACCAGAATTAAAAGAAATTATCTGAATGTTGCACCGAACATAAATAGGTTATCTGAATTAGTGTGCGCATATGCTGTGACTGAAGAACACCTATCTTTTTGTTACAATCAGATTCCTTGACGAAAACAAATCATCAGAATTACGGCTTATGACGAACCACCTTATTGGTTGTGCCACTCGAGGTCACTAGCACCTATCTTAACTTCAGAACCAGTATTGGTTTCGTCGATGATCCAGACGTGCCGTTATTTCCTGCTAGATTTGGTTTAATTCTCTTCTATGGTTGATGTTAGTGATGATATCATATGGTTTGTATTCACTGAATTTGGTGTTCTGGCCTGGGTGGAGGCTTTGATCATTGACTCTTGTTAGCCGACGTTCTTCTGGTTGAACAGAAGAAGGGGATAAATCAAGTGTTTCGTGTTTCTTCAAGATTCTTTATTTTTTGATCGAATCGATAATGATTTTCGTCTCATCCGAAAAATCATTTTTTTAAGCGATTCATCGATTTTGGTTGATGATATTCTAACGTTTTTCACTCAAAACATTGTTACATAAGAAACCGCTGCAACAATTATGCTCTGACAGTCAATGCACTTATTTTATATGGAAAAAATTAGTTAATGCGAAGTTTGTTTTAAGCGGACTTGCCAGCCATTAATCTGAATCATTATTACCTAAAACAGTGGTCAATCACTAAACTTTCCTTACTTCCAAATCGTACACATTATTTCTAATGAAATGAGCCGAATAGTGAAATGTTAAAACTTATAAAAATGTAAAGCTTTTTTACACAATGATATTTTAGATAATGATAGTATTCCTGACCATTTAAAGTCTGAGTTGAGATTAAAAATTTGCCGATCAGTTATACATATTTTTTTACAATAACACTATACCACACTTTTAACAATTTCGCACTTAGAACATGGTCAGCTTATTATTGAATTTCGAATAAAATTGAAATACGTAAAATTATCAGAAATAAAGAAAATACATTTTGCACTCGCTTCAGCCCTCTGGAACATACTCAGCCATATTCCTATCTATATACTAGGTTGTTCAGGAAGTTTTGTCGTTCCATAAGCGATAGCGCTATTAGGTTCGACGTTTAATTTGTTTAAAAATGGTACTAACTTTATATGAACACGTATCAAGTTTGATATAAATCTGCCAACTCATTCGTTGACGTATTACAGTATTTTTTACAATGGAAATAATTGAATATCATACAATGATAAAATTCAACAAACGTTCATGAATAGTCTTGGTGCTACACCTTCCAAAAATAAAAATTTTATCACTGCACGATATTTAATTTTTTTCCATTGTAATAAAATATTGTGACACATCAACTTTGAACAGCTGTTAATATACGAATGAGCTGCCAGCGCTATCTCTTATCGAGCGACAAAACTTACTGAATAACCTACTATTTTCTACTTAATATACATTTCAAATGTTCCATCAAGAACGTCACAGTCTCACATTACAGCTTATAGCGTTGCAGAACTTCAAAGAATATTTGCTAAATATTGTTTATTTCAACGTTTAAGTCACTTATGATATGTAAATTATATTTATAAACATTATGTATATGTTTATAACTACGATTTTTTGCAAATTATTTTTGCTTCAAATCGATTTCCTTATATTTCCATTACGTAAACTAAGTAAATACTAGAAAGAGAGAAGCAAATAAAATAAGCAAATGATAAATGGATTGAATCAAATAAACATACATGCTGCTAGGTAAATAACACTGTATGTATTTATTTTAAATTTAGTTTATGCTTTTAATATTTTATCTAAAGGGTTTTAAACCAGGATAAAAAAAATCATACAACTTTTCAAACTGCAAGGCAGAGAATCAAAATTATTCAAACAGAACTAGAGCAGACTTTTCACTCCTGATGGTTCTGGCTTTTTTGTCAAATATAACTTATGTACATCAGAGTACTTAACCATTCCAAAGGATAAACTAATTATTAAAGTGGTAATGCGAAACATTGTTATTATTATTACATTTTTCCTATCTGGTATTATTATCTTTATCATTATGATCATTTCTATGTCCAGTTATAGTCTTCAGATAGAGAATAGTAACAAAAATGAATTGAATTTTGTGTTAATAACATTAAAATTTTATGATAATTTGGGGAATGTTTTTGTGTTGTTAGATCCACAAAAACTAACAGACATTTAAATTTTGTGATTATTTTGCCCTTAGGTAACAATTTCATAATCGAAAAGGTAAGAATATAGAGAAACATATGACCATTAGTTGACAATGTCCTGCATGGTGTGAAAATATAAAAATTTTCCTCACCACATATACATACGATATGTACATACATACGAGCAATATATGTACATCACGAAGATGGAGTGTCATTTTGGGTGGAGCTTTAATATATCCATTTCGTGTACGGAAAATTCAATTTATCGTTAAGCGCCTGTGCAAATTGTTATATTGCTTTATGTACAAAATCGGTAAAACAGTTTCCCCTCATATATTTTTCTTTTGGTTGTATTAGTGTTTCGGGAAATCTGTTTATAAAATTTTTCGAAACAAAAGATTTAATATTTTCCCATGAAAAAAAAATCGAAAGAAAAATTATAATTTAATAACAAATTTACAAGAATGTTATCTGATATGCTTGTTATCCGATTCTCTGTTTGTATTGTTTTGGTGTGTGTCGTCTGATTTGTTACGGAAGAAAATCCATTTCACATCTTTTTCCTCTTTATTATTATTAACATGATAGTAATATAATCATTATGATTATTTAATCGGATAATTTGGTCACGTGATCTATGTAATACTGTTGAAGTGGGCTTGAAAATGGTATACATTAGGTCGAGTACGGTCGCGATACGGATTTGTCACAGGATAATTTTAAATTTATCGAATACGGTTTGAAAATATATAAATTGATATGTTGATAAAAATTCAACGGTAATTAATGCCCTTGTATATTTAGATTTTCAAAATGCAAAAATAAATTAAACATAAATATTTTTATTTAATTTTCACTGAATTTTTTGTTTCCTTTTGTATGTACCGTGCTTAATAACGACAAACACCCTTCACAATTTATAGTGCTACTTTATCCGTTTAGCAATCGTATCGAATTCAATATACAAGTGTATACAAGTAGGTTGGAAATTAAAGTGGATAATGGATGGGATGGTGTAAGAAATAAAATTGACTTCTCAATCGTTGGTTGCGATGTTGACGATGGTGTCGAATCGTTCTCTCTTGTTGACGATGATAAAGATAATGATTGGAATCATTTTGTAAATATTTTTGTAACTAATTTTAATTTAATGAAAAATAATATTGGAATTACTCCGCACTTTGTTCTCGATATATTATTGTAGGTGAGAGAACAGCAAAGCCGATTAAAATGAATTAAAAGCAATATCAATTTGATCATATATATTAACCTTATTTTACAAAATATGGGCTCAATAAATTGGAACATCTTGTTTTTATTAATGGTTATAATTATTCTTAAATGTTTAATTTAATTCTAATATTAAGAAATTTACCAAGTAATAGATTCATAATGGAAAATTTGTTCGAAAATGTTTGATTGTTATCGAATAAATCGTCGTGATTCGTCTGGGTTAATGGGTTAATAGTTAATCATTACTCAATCCATTTCGACGAAGCTCCAAAAAACAAGATCACAAAGACCTTCAACTGGAAATATTATTTAGAATCACTGGACTCCGTAAACAATTAAGAGAAATAATGGAATTTACAACTAAGTTGAAAAAATGAGAATTTTAAGGAAAGGGACTTAAAAACTAAAAAAGGCAATTCAAACATGTTCACCATTTGGGATGACCTGTAAACCTGCAATCGATGATGAAGCTATGGCTATAATAAAGTCAAAATATCAACAAGGTCTTTATTTGCGGCAGCGAAGTCTTTCGATAAATATTAACTTTCCTATACTCATGAAAAATATCCTGCTGTACAACAACTAGCCTCATTTAGAAGACTGACAAGTTTTTGCTCAGCTAAAGACAAATAATTCTAACATTTTTTTTAAACTACATGAAAAAGATGTAATTTCTAAAATTTTATTCAATCATCAGCTAACACTATTCATCCAAATTAGCGTGAGTGTGTCTTCTTAAGAATATTGCTGCATGTATGTAACTAAAGGGTGATAAGCGTCAAATTTTAAAATGATCAATTTGGCGAAGAAAAAGTACCAAGAGACTGTAGTAACAAAGTCGTTATGTGTGATTGCAGAATTACTGATGTATAAAGCGTCGATAAATTAATAGAGAAGGTGCATTTTAGTTGTCATTTTAGTGATGTTAATTGTCAGTATAAAGAGTCCTTTACTAAAGTAAGTATAAGTTGCGCTGGACCGATAAGCATCTGTGGAAACATGTTAACATATAGTTTTCTGATATTCAATAGCTATTAAGGAAAACTTATGCTTAGGTTTTTCTTTTTCCCGAAATTTTCTTATAATATTTTGTTATTAGCTTACAAACTTGTAGAAGTTGCGGAATGTTGTTGTATAAACAATATACACAATTTTTTTCGCAATAATAAAGTTAAATCCATAATCCGTGCCTAGTTTTGTTTGTTTTTAAATATTTTAAATTTATATTACAGAAAAAATTTCAATAAAAACAGATTAACCATAATTTCCAAAAAAAAATTATGAAAACTTTCTCAGAAAATTGCCGATAGATCTCCAGGGATTGTATGGTATGCAAATGCGGAGTTTTAAATTACATAAGTAGGTTCAAATTGAGAAGAAAATGTGTCAATAGACACAATGAAATTTAATTTTTTAGTTAGGTTCAACAAAAAATCCATGATACAGAATTTGCGATATTAGTATCGATGAGTCACATATTTTTAAAGCATTAGAATCGAGGACTAGAAAACTGTCTTCTACCAAAATCTTTCGATAGTATCAAAATCGTTCGTATCGATAATAAAAAAGAGTTAATGAATATTTCTAAAATTATGACTTTTCGCTTTCGAAATCTGGTACGCGAAAAAAAATTAGACACCCCTTTTCGAACCATAATTTCGAAAATACTATATAGACCAAACAAGTACAACATAATATAAAAAATTTTGGAAAAAAATCAAGCCTCACCAAGAACCCTCTTTCTGTGATTTTCGTAAAATTTATTTAAGCTGAAGAAAAATATTAAAATATGAAAAAACGGCCGTGACAGATGACCCTCTAAAATAATTTCAATCGGTTTATGGTACTCCAAATCCCGCTTTAAACAATTTCCATCAAAATCACATTTTCCACACCTAAATAATTTTTCTCATAACCAGGTCCAATCACAATCACTTTTTGGTAAATACATAATACCTATGTTAAAAGACCAAATCTTTGTACGTTCGACAATCTTAAACGCAGAAATGTTGATTATTAATTGGAACTCTTAAAATCTGAATATGAAATATTTTAATAATTCTTCAACAATAACCATTTTCTAAATGATTTTTTTAGGTGAAAATTGCAACATCATTGATTCCCTATCTATTTATGCAAGATAGAAATACGTTTTATATTTTGGTGTAATCTATTAAATATTTTATCAAATTTACCCTTATTACTGAACAAAAAATAAATTAATAAATGATTTTATTTTTAAATTAATGCGAATATTTTAATATAATTTTTTGTTTCATATATGTAGTCCTAATATATTATTGCAAAGTGGTGTCATATTTCAAATATAATACATTTTGTCATATTAATAATTTTTGTTATTTATGAATTCTGAAATAAGAACGAAAAAAAAATTATTACAAAATTTAATTTGAATGATATTCTTTTTATGAAAAAGTTGGCAGAAATTCAAAAAAATATGAAAATTAAAATAATCATCTCCAATTCTCATGATGCTTTCTGAATAGACAATTAGAGAATTAAAATAAAAAAGTAAATTCATCTTATCAAGAATGTCTCATGTTTCATAGTTTCTTTATTTTATATTCAATATTTATAGAGTCATAATTAGCTCATACGTACCTACCTATTTGTATCGTAATTTCAGGTAAATATGGCACGTCAAAATGACTTGAATTTTTTCATACAAGGTGTTCGTTCCTTTGTCTGTTATATTTATTTTATTGAAATTGATAGATGAACGCAAACGAATTCCGTTATTTATTTTTACTTAAAGAAATGTCTTTTCAGTCGATCAAAATACAGAAATATACTCGTATAGAACATAAAGAACAACCAATTGTAATAAAAATCGAACCACGCCAAAATCATCCAAAATACTCGTAATAACGAGAAAAAGAAAGTTGGAAAAATTACTGTAAAAAATATGAAGGAAAATGTCAGAATATTAAACCAATTTAATTCATCATAATTTTTGACGTGAAGCCCTAAAATATACTGGAGCACTCCAATAATACATAACATGTATACATACCAAACGAAAATAATGCTCTGTGAACAAACGATACGAAGAAAATGAAAAATAATCATAATTCAACAGCAGGAAAATGAAATGACGAAGGCAGAAAAATTGATTTTTATAATTTTTCCTTTTGCCAACTTCTTTACTATGCAGTTTGAAGGATACTTCAGCGTAATGTTGTAGTATCACAATTTTTATTTATTTGGATATGCCAACAGATACATCTTGTTTTATTTATTCTAATATTCTGCTACATATGGAATCCAATTAGTATTAGAGGAATACTTGATGAGGCAATATCGACGAATCATTAGAAGAATAATTTCCAAATTAAATTAATGTCTCCAACTGAACTTGAACCTATGATCTTTGGAACGACAACACCAAATATTATAGCCTTCTGTAGTGAAATTCGTCACAGCAACAATGCAATAAGGCATTCATTCTAGTCAGCTGCATAAGCCATATGAAATATCGAGCGCTTTTCAGCACGTTCAATTTTTCCTTTTCTTCTAAATTTTTCCATGTGTTAAGCCAAATATTTTCTGACACAAGCAATGAGTTTACCGTTTCATTTCTCACTGCTACTCACTCCTGACAGCCGAAGGTGTTGGTTTACTTAGCTTGAAATTATGAATCTTAACAAACACGTTTGACAGATGACAAGTGGATTATTTTTATTTGCGATTTTCTGTTAGCGTAATGTAATAAGCCGATAAAACAAGCAAGGAACTCTTTATTGTATTAATACTTGACCGTGCTAAGATTTCTCTAAATAAAATGTGTTGGTCATCGGATTAATCTGCAACAGTAAGGACTGTGAAAATACTATGAAAACAAACTAGAAAATAATAAAACTCAGTAGGGGTATCCGAATCATGTGATTGAAAGTTGTTATGTTAACCGTGTGTTCAGGATAACGCCCGTGATTTTTTTGACTTTTTCGTTTTATTTTACGGACGATCTACAGTCTATTCCTATGCTCAATAATTCTTTCTAATTTGACTTACAGATTTACCGAAACGTCTTGGCCTCGTGGTAGACTTTATAATTGGTAAATGATTTTCTTATGAATAGTTTCCGAACCATATGATTTTATTTATTTCTACTATTGTGACCTAAGTTTTTCCCTTATCTTCGATTATGATTCGATAATATTCTAGGTCTAACCATTTTCATATTTAAATCTTGTTTATTAATGAATAAATCTGAAAAGTTTGCGATGAATTTTGAAATGAATGAGTTCCCAACTTCATCGCAAACTTTTCAGATCCATCAGAAGAATAAAAAATAGAAGTGAAGTTGTGTTAGTTAGACGAAACGGAAAGTACGAATCACCAGATCACTGGAATATCCCGTTTTAAACAAGGTTTTCAATTACTTCACAAAATTTTTAAAAAGGAATAGTTGTTGATTAGGAAGACTTCAATGCACACATTTAGAAGATCAGTTGGACGCAGACCAAAATAAATTACTCCCCAATTCTATGAAATAGAGTCTAACTAAATCGAACAAATAATAACACTGTGCTTGAATTGCAAACTTTTTTTTCGTGACAAGCTGGGCACCGGGGGGTAAACCTAATTCGAGTACGCTGAGTTCAATGGTGCTAGTCCCATTTTAAAGTTAGTCCCCATTTTTGAAATATCGCATTCGACATGTTTTGGCTCTGAGTCAAAATATACCCTCATTTTCACGTCGATAGCTCTTGAACCATTACGATTTTTGTTATGCTTTCTTCAGCAAAGTTGTTGCGTAGGTCAAGACCAACAACTTTGCCGAACTTATCAAGACCGAAAAACCACATCTAATATTATTTTGCTTTTCATTTCGACGAAAAACACTGTTTTTATCATTTTTTATCGTTTTGTTGAATTTAAATCGAGTACAATCGATCGAATAAACATCGCATCGACAAATATAGTTACAATAGAAACTATTTAAAAGAAAGTTAAATCGATTCAATTGATTTTATGGTGATTTTTCCTAAAAAAAATTCCTAGAAAATTAACATTTTTCTTCTCTTTGACAAAACAAAGACGTGCCGTTGCGATTGTGGATAAAAGTCCTGAATTTTTCCATCCCATCGTTTTAACCAATTACATCACGTAAATTATACACGTAAATTAAGAAACATCTGCATCAATATATCAAGATCAACCAGCAAATGTCACTGCGCCATTCAATCACAGAAACATACGTACGACTGATAAAAATCTCGGATTTTTCTATCCCAGATTATTTTTAAATTTTTTTCAAGTTTTTTGTATGCAAAGTGGCATGTCTGAATTCAACTCACAAAATTTCTGATATCATATTTGTGCCGAAAAAAACAATTGCATTCGATTTGTCAACGATTTTTCGGAATGTTAGTGCATTCAGCACGTTGTTGTTGAACATTCCGAAAAATCGTTGACAAATTGTTGTTTTTGACAGCTAGAAAGAAAAATGTAAACAAACGCGCCGAATGCACTAACATTCCGAAAAATCGTTGACAAATCGAATGCAATTTTCAGCATTTTTCGGCACAAATTTGATATCAGAAATTTTGTGAATTGAATTCGGCTTTCGACACTCGAACATTTACCTCGTTAAGAGGTTTTTTATTTGATATCAATGATTTTGGCACGGCAAATTGAAAATAAATTGAATTGCGATTCGTTTTATTGTTGTCAGTCAAAACAGTTCACACATACACACTCGATAGCAATTCATTTTTGATTCCTTAAACAATACAACTAAAATATACATATTTTAGTGTGTTAGTTGGAAACAAAAATTAATGGTAGCTACTCTCTCGCTGATATTCCATCTTCATGCGATGGGAGGAGAGATAAGATCTATTTTTTAAAGAAATCATCATAAAGATTAAAAAAATATCGATTTTATGCAAGGAGACTGTCGTTCAATGTTTTTTGTGATTTTTTCGATCACATCAATTTGTCAGTTTTTTCATTTTTTTTTTTGTTATGAAAAAAGGGTCACTGGTAAAAATTCTCTTAGCAATGATAATAATATGATGTATTTATATTTGTTTCATTGTAACACGTTGATTCACTATCATTATGAACCGCAACGGATCGGTATTAGGGTGCATTTGAGCCAAAAAATGAAATTTTGCAAAAAATTAGAGTGGCTTTTAAGTTCAATATCTAAAATATACGAGTTTTCTGGGACAAACGGTTGATGTCATATTGTAGGTGAGGTTTGTGGCTAATAATCCTGAAAATATGAACCAAAAATTTTGGACTAATTTTTTAGCAATTTGGCCGGATGTGGCCGGCCGATTAGGCATTTTTCAGTTTTTTGGCCAAAGTGGTCCTCAACTTTAATTTTTTGAAATTTTTTTATATGCTATTTGATAGCTGTCAATACCTTTCTAACGATATGCATATGTCCGGGTATGACAAATAAGTTCAGAGGTGTGGGCGTGGATAAAATGGCCAAAAATGGCCTTTCAGAGGCTGGCCGCGGCCAACATGGCGGCCAAATAAAAAATTTGTAGAACTAAAATTGCTTAGTTTTTCAAGTATGTACTACAAACCCTGAAAATATGAGATCAAATGAAAGAAGTACGGACAAACAAACAAACAAACATATTATACCACCAAAGCAAGATTATATGGTGACGTCATAGAAAAATTTCCAAATGTCATAATTCCGGTCAAAATCATCCGTTTCGGACGTTTGAAGTGTCGTTGAATTGGTATTGACGTCTACAATCATAATTTGCTAGTTAAAAAATAATTGGGGCACTTTTTGGGGCAGTTATACCTGAAAAACTAATTTTTAGGAGCAATTTTCGGAAGGTCATATCTCCACTCAATGTTGGTAGAAATTCCAGCTTTTATACATTATTTGAGTCTACTTTTCAAGACCTTTCAATGGTATATACCATGGTCCTGGCGGCACAAACGGAAAATTTCAAAACTAGCTGTATATATACGAGTTCGGCTTCCAGCACAGTAGGTGCTTTCGTCACTCGTTTTCCAGGATTTTTATCCACTATCGCAACGGCACGCCATTGTTTTGTCAAAGAGAAGAAAAATGTTAATTTTCTAGGAATTTTTTTTAGGAAAAGTCACCATAAAATCAATTGAATCGATTTAACTTTCTTTTAAATAGTTTCTATTGTATCTATATTTGTCGATGCGATGTTTATTCGATCGATTGTACTCGATTTAAATTCAACAAAACGATAAAAAATGATAAAAACAGTATTTTGGTCGAAATGAAAAGCAAAAAAAAATTAGATGTGGTTTTTCGGTCTTGATAAGTTCGGCAAAGATGTTGGTCTTGACCTACGCAACAACTTTGCTGAAGAAAGCATAACGAAAATCGTAATGGTTCAAGAGCTATCGACGTGAAAATGAGGGTATATTTTGACTCAGAGCCAAAACATGTCGAATGCGATATCTCAAAAATGGGGACTAACTTTAAAATGGGACTAGCACCATTGAACTCAGCGTACTCGAATTAGGTTTACCCCCTGGGTGCCCAGCTTGTCACATTTTTCAACTAGCACAGTGTAATTATTTTACAAATTAGCATTTTTTGATGGTTTTCAATCCCTCACATTATAATAAAAACCAAATAATCTCCAAACATTCGCAAAGTACGAGACAAATAGTTATTTGAAGCAAGTGAAGCTTTTATGTTGGAAAAGCTTAAGGACAAAGTGAACTTATTACGGAGCAAATCGTCACCTGAAAATCCCACTTACACTTACTCCGAGAAGAAGAAAAAGATGAGTAAATAAAACATGTAGACAGAAGTGATGGTGACCCATGCTGATTCTTAACTAGCAATATAATGGCGCAATACCATCAATTCTTTACAACGATCATTGAATATAAACATCTGAAAAAAATGAGAAAACATATCATTACCTAAAGCAACTTAGACGTGGTAATATCGAGATTTGTTTGCTTCTATTTCTTTAGCGAAATAGGAATGAGAGTTACAAAATTCCCACAAAACTCAAGTAACATTAATAATAGAAAATAATTTTTGTAGTGCAGGAAAATTTTTTGTAATTATAAAGAGAATGACGGAAAAGTTGGTCAGCTAACGACCGCATGTAGTAAAAAGAGCGATGGGAGGGGATAGACGACATTGAAGATTGCTCTTGTTGGACATAGGCCATGCATTTTAGAGCGTTGGTGCCATGATCAATCAACATAATTGTAAAATCGTATCTATCGGAGAGTCTTGTTAAAATGAATCTGCCCGGGACCATTGTATTGCCATTGTAACCACACAAATATGTCACAACTATCAGCGGGTGGTCTTACAAAAAATATCAACAAATTGGAGCTATTACAAGATTGTCTTTAGATTGTCACGTAGTACGAGAAATAAATGTTGGAAAACGTAATACGAGGAATAAATGTTGGAACTTAATAGAAAAAAATGTGAAAATTTCACATCTAACTTTCATATTTTTTTCTATCAAATTCGTTAGTAATCTGCATATCCAAATATTTTATAATCTTTTTGGCATTACAAGTGAACAATAGGTTATCATGGTCTCATCGTATAATACCCAACGTGCGCATCTTAACGTACGTTTTAAAGGCAAATTACTGTAGCGTGCCTCCGAGTCGACCAGTGGGATCAATATTTATTTATTAATAAAATGGGTATACGCAATAGCTTTTGCACCCTATGGGACGTTGTTTTAGAAAAGTTTTTTTAGAAATAAAATTACTAAACTTTTATACAATAAACGGTTAATAAATAAAACAGTTTTCTTTCAAATTCACTAAATACTGATTTTTTAAAGCTTTCCAGAGAATTTATACGTCTATCCTAATGCGGCAGCTGATTCCATAAAACATAACATCTAACTAACGCCAAGGAACTATTAGCATTTTTTGCATATTTGGGGGTAATATATGATGCATTTAGTTCGAGCAGATTTACTCATCTTAATTTTTAGAAGAGATAAGCTCTTTAATATTTAATAGTTTATATAAAAAAACAATTTATGAAAAATGTAAAATTGATTTAGGCTGCAACCTAGAATATTTTCAGAATAATTGGAGATGTGATTATACTTTGTTAAATTATAACCATATCTGACTGCGTTAATATATAAAATTGAAACTCGTTGTTACTTACAATTTGACTTAGAGCTCGCAATCAATCGCAACGTGATTACTACTTAATCAGACACACACAAGCAGAATATAGGACATTCAAAGCAATGGAATACAAATTTAAATCTCGATTGTATCTTCCACCGAAGTGATAAAGTATTTTATTTTTAAAGGTTTTTACAGAGTATAACGGATATTGCGAAAGAAACAATTTCTAATTTTATCCCAGACATCGAAATACAAAAAATCGTCCTCACAGCAATCGTTATTCCAATTCAAAATATTGGTCTTGTTCACATAATTTGCCAATGACACATGTGATTGATCTTGAAATGCCCTAAAACCAACATACAAAAAAATAATTTTTTAAATGGTGCTAATTATTTATTAGGAATATTTATTGACATCCAAAGTTTTTATATTATTTTTGGAACGTCATTCAAGTAAAAAATGTTAAATCTAAAAGCTAAATTTATTGTAGCTGCGGCTAATGGGAGTTTAATTTTATGGTTTATATAAACGCCACACGGATTAATTCCGTTATCTTACATAGTGAATTAAAGAAATTGATATTAGCAAGTTTAATTTGTTAACAAAAATACCTTCAATTATATAATACGTTATATTATTTAAACACAAGTTTACTGTGAATAATTTGTGTAACTATATACTGATATCTTTGAAAATTTGAAGTCTGAAAATTATGGCGGAATAAATTTTTCCTATAGTATTTTAAAATGAGATTCGATCATCATAATAGATATAGTGAAGTACTATTGCCCGCTTGATAGAGAAAATGTTTGTAAAGTTGATCCATCTACATCGTAAAAGGTGCCAACACTTGTTTATCAACACTTGTCCATCGAGAAGATGTTTCTTTTATTGCGTTACCCCAGCCATTGCATTTTTCCAAAATCCCAATTATCAGAAAAGAATTATCAGATTTAATAATTCAATATTGTTTTATTATATTTATAGTTTATCCTAAATTGTTTAACAGGGCTGTCTTAAACTCAAAAACTTCTCAAAATAATAACAGCAGTACATAATAATGTGCCATATGTGCGAATTCAATGATTTCATCTAACCAACTCAAACTGCTTCACAAATTTTGCGAAACTTGCTATTCGCATTCTATTTGAAAATAAGGAACAGTGTGAACTGCAAAACGGGATTTGTTAACGAAAAACAACAGAAATAACATAAAAAGCACAAAAGTAACACAAACTACCAATCATAAATATTTCAACCTCAATTTTTATTTTATTCAATTATCTACCGACTTTCAATTTTCCAACTCAACAAAAATATTAACACAAAATTTATATAAAAGCAACAACAACAACAAACCAAGTTACTTGAATAACCATAAATTTTGAAACGCGCGAAAAAATATAAACTCGTATAGTCGTGTACTAGAAGGTATGTATTCGTATATAGCGAAACAACAACGCTAAAAAATCAACTCAGCATCCAACCAAAGTTGGATTTTTGCGAAAGAAAAAATATCGCATCGCAACACAGCATCCACTATGTGTGGTTTTTGGCGCGGTATGTTCATATATGTATAAAACGTTGAGTTTTAAAGCTTTTCAATTTTATAGATTTTCCCGAAAACTATATGACGTTATGTGCTATAGATATAAAAATTTCCATCTGTATTATAAATTTTATAAGTCATATTTTTTAGTTTTGTTCAGTATATATACTCGAATGTGCGCTGTTCTACGTACTCTAACTGGAATATAGGATCTGAGATAAAAGGGCGCGAATTGAAAATTCACATATGGTATTTTTTTTTTACTATATATATGCTTCTAACCACTTAATTGTGATATGTAGCTTCCATTTTCCATTTTCGTATTTTTATTTTTTATAATTACTTTTTTAGTGGTTCTACATACAAGAGTAAATATTGTGTCGGACTAAGTACAACAATAATAAAAATGTTTATTATGCTTTTGTTGGATTTCCAATTTATTTTTTTTTTCGCGTCGAAATAAAAACGAACACAAAAATATATCTATAGTATATAGAACACAAGCTTTTGTGCTGTTAATTGTTTTAATTTTCCACCGACATATTTTTGCCGATACCAAAGTGAAAATTTATTATTTTTAATTTAATTGTTTAAAATTTAGAATTGTTTGAGTTTTTGTTGTAAAAATTTATTTATTTATTATTTACAACAAAACGTAATAAAATTTTAATTTATATATTTTATATTATGGATAATATTTTAATATTTACCTGTACCCTTGCCTCCGTAAGGTCGATCTTCATGGCTATTTCTTCTCGTGTATATATATCGGGATAATGTGTTTCACCAAAAGCTCTTTCTAATTCTTTTAGCTGGGCTGATGTAAAAGTGGTTCGGATTCGTCGTTGTTTTCGTTTTTCTGATAGTACGGATTCGTGAGTTGGATATACTTTATATGGAAGGCCAGCTGAAATATGTTAAAATAGTGATTTTAAAATTGTGTATTTTAATTTAAAGAAACCCACACGGGTTATTAGCATTTGTAGCTCGAATATACGTATTTCAAGAAGAAACTGAGCAAAATCAATTCGCTTATTTAGATTTTCAGTTTTCCCTGAATTTTATTTTTTGCACTATACAAATTACTTTACGGTTTACTGCGAAATCAAATCTAAAATTTTGGGAGATGTCAACATGGAATGTGCAATAATGGAAGATAAGCCCGCCAAATCTACTGTAAAATAATATTTTAGTCAAAGTCATATGTTTCATTCAGCGAAAACTAATTAGATATTTAAAAATTTTCTTTTATACGACTAGTATCTGTTTGGACAAATCGATTGTTCCTATTAGGGCGTTATTTTTTTAATAAACAAATTAAAACTAAACTTCTGCATAAAACGTCTATAAATAATGTGTAACGTTTTTTTTTTAAAAATTAAGTATACGCAATAACACTTACAAAATAATTTTTTTTAATCAATAAATTTATTTATTTATTCAATATTACAGAAATTCTACATTTTTTTTACATTGAACTGGTCTATTTCCGGTTCTACTGAAGGTAGGTATCGTTAAAACTAGTATCACTTTAGAAAGAACGTAGATGGTGTTAAATAATTCAATATACAGTTTTAAAGTACCGTTATTTTAAGAATTTTAATGAAACGACTGTAACCAAATTTTTTGACCTGTAGAGCGCTCAGTTACCAATCCAAAGATAAGTGTGATCCACCATTCGAAAGGTCAAGGTTCCATGTCATGTGTAAGTGTTATTTTTTGAAAACGATTAAATTCCATCATTTTGATGAAATTGTGTGGTAAATTGATATTCCATACAATTTATTGTATTTGACCAAAATTTAACCCCCGATAAAAGAATGAAAATAAATAGTTTGAATACTATTAATGAAATAACTTCAATATGACGAAAGTTCGGTCATATTATTATAGAAGAAAAATTACATTTAAATCAATTCGAGCCTTGTGGTAGCGATATTTCGTATCTAATATTTCTTATCTTCTGGTGGATATTTCTTATCTTCTGGTCTAATACAGAACATATTTTTTAATACAAAAATGTTAAAAGTTTGACACTTTTTTTGGGTTAATTTTCCAAATAAATGTATGTTATCCCGGCATCAATTTTATATGTCCACACAAGTGCCAACGGATAAACTAACAAAAGCCAACTCTAATAAGGATAAATTGGCAACACTGGTGCAGTTCTGTAAAAGAGAATGACAAGCTGTACCAGTGTAAACTGTATGAGTATGTCGAATTACGCGATTACAATATTTTAATTATCCCCTAGTTTAGTTAAGTAATTGAGATATGAGAATGTAAAAAAGTTACCACATATTTCGTATAATACAAAACTTTTAAAATATAGACGGTACCAACAAAATGAAAACTTTGTGTGATCCACCAAAAATTATGTTTCATAATCATGATTGATTAAAATAAACCAATGGTCTCATTACTTCCCTGTTTATATATTTCAGGAATTCAATGAAACATTAAAGTGAAAATCTAAAGCTAAATTGGGAAATGCTTTCTTAAATTCCTTAGTTAAAAATTTCATGTCATTTAATTTGTTCTTTCATTTGTTTAATATTTATTTTTTTTCCATTTCCAGAAAATCGATCAATAAAAGCGTCCTTTTTATTATTTGTTTTATTTATTTATTTATTTTCCGTCTTTAATTTTTTGATTTTCTTGATGTTAGCCTTAACAAATATAAAAATTACATTTTCAATTCTCCTTTTATATAAAACATTTTATAGTATATAATATACTTAAACATAAAATTATGTACATATACGCATACTGCTTTGTTGTCGTTTTCACTGTGTGTATTTTTGTATGTTATGTTTAAATTTTCCGAACAACAGTTGATACAGTCGAGGAAAATGGAGGTTTGATTCGCACAGCAAAGGAAATGAAATGAAAAAATAAAATAAGGGATGAATTTCATGATGTAAACAAATAGTATAGAAGTAGAAGATGGCAGGGTAAGATAAGAGTAGAAAATGGGAAATACATAAAATAAGTAATGGCGTCGTATCATCGTGAAATATATAGAACATAATATACACGTTGTTTTACTTGAAGAAGTAGAAACGCTCAAAAAAGTACAAAAATTTTTATGTATGTATATTATATACAAAGGAAAAATGTTGAAAATATTGGAAAAATATAAAATAAAAACACGTGCAGACGTCTTTATATGGAAATTAAAACGAAATTATTTATGGATTGTTTTGTTTTTGTGTATGTTGTTGATACATAAAATATTTAGATTACTATGCTATGTATAATAAAACACATGTATTCGTATACATATAAGAAAATGTTAAGCTTACAGGTGGAAAATTTCGTGCATATACTCTCAATTTTTATCTTCAAAAATCTTCTACAATTGTAAAATATTTGTCTTGTGACATGCTTAAAAAGTTTGTTTTATGATACATCAAACAGCACGATGTTTGGACAAATATACCGACACTTTTCTAAACTTTTGTTTACTTTCTTATGTATTTACGTTTGCGACTACGATGATGATGATGTTGTCAAAAGAGAGAATATAAAGTAAATAAAAATTATTTCATCTCCAGAGATAAATTTTAACTTTATATTAAATTTTTACAACTTACACGTTGTAAAACAAAAGTGTGCTTTAAAAATAAATTGAAAAAAATCTTGATATTTTCAAATTGACATGAAATACATTTGTTTATACTTTTCAATGTGTTTTCGAAATTGATTTTTTTATAAAATCAAAATACTTTGCAATGAATGATGAATTTCTGTTTTTGAGTTTGTTTATTGTAATCGCGTTAAGCATTTATAACTTTATATGAGAGAATTTTTAATTAGTACACATGGGGGGAGGGCAGGGGTTACAAATTTGACGCTTCAATAATATTACTTTTCAAAATGGACATACTTTCAATTGACGTTATGTTCTTTTATGATTTAATGAGTAAAATCATTTTTATGGATCGTACTTACCTGCTTGAGGGGCAACAATGGCATAACGTTAAAGTTACATGGAAAAGACTTAAAACCAATTGACATAATGGTAAATATGTGGTAATCTAAATTTCAAAATGAACATAGGTGAATTGATATTTCTTTTGTATATCATTTTACCGCCAATTGCAATATTGGAAAATTAAAACATTGCGCCACCCAACACAACTTTTGTTTTCCGAATGCTACCCATTTTTGGAGCTCCGTTATGTGTCGTAAACATTTGTATCATCAAACAAAAAAGGAATTGGAAATTTATAGGAATTATTTTTAAGGTCCTTTGAACTGGTTAATATAGTTTATAGAACTTCTCGAGGATTGTGGGTACAGTAATTGAGAAATAAAATAAACTAAGAACGTTTTTAACACGTTTTAAGTAAATTCTATTAGAATTGTCTTCTGTTTCCGCAATCGTTAAACAATTTTCTGATCTTTAAAATGAGGCACATTGAAACTTGCGGACATCTCTACCATGGGAGCGTAATATAATTTTAATTATTTTTATTTCATTTTTTATACCAACATACAAATTCAATTCGATGTATTTAACATTAAAAATAAACCTTGTTGGTATAATTTTAACAATCATGCAAAACAAGTATAATTAAAAATTATAATCAAGTGGGAGCCGCACTCGATCTTTCGCTCTCTCTCTCTCTCTCTCTCTCTCTCTCTCTCTCTCTGGCACTACGTCCCATCAAAGGATTTGGCCGCCTCAGATGAGGTTTCATAATCATATTTTCATTTCGGATAATGAGTAATTAATTCATTAATCCTAAACCAGCCATGAAATTTTTTCCTTATCACGGGGCGGCCGCACTCGATCGTCAAGGATTAAACTGTTTAAAATAAAATTATGTTAAAAAAATGAAATTATTTTGGTTTTGATACTTTGACTAATTGTTCTAATTGAATCGTTAAAGGTAAATTTAAAGGACAAGTTTTAAATGTGTCATAAAAGTGTGATATAACGCGCGAGTATCCTTGCTTTTCAAAAAAAATCATTCCTACTTTCTGGTTCAATCCGTAAATTTTTTCATGAATGTGAGTCTAGCGCGTAAGTTGAGTATACCGCACTGTACTGAAACTGGTATAATAAAGGAGAAAGAAGTTTGTATTTTATGCTCTCGAATTTGCAGCTACTCTCCTTTGTTTGGTAAAGAAAACTAAATTCAAAAATGGAGCGGTGAATATGTTATGGCCAACATCCGACTTTCTTTTACAACGAATATATACTAATACTTAATAAACACATTTTTATTAATTACTTGTTTTTTGTTTCGCAGAATTATTTCGAATAATTTTCAAAAAATTTAAAAAAAATTTTTAAAAAATCACTCGATCGATTTCGACTTGTTAGGTCATCATCAGGAGTATCTACTCTTTTTACTATTGCATTTAATGTTAGTATAGTTAGGAAGCAATATTAATTTTTTACAACTACTATTAAACCATATTTGATTATGATTATGAATTTGAACAAATTCTTACCAACAAACGACGATAAATTACGGCGAGAGTGGCCAAATCTGCCAACTTAATACTTTTTACGCTATTTGCCGTAGGCACTTGGCGAAACACACTTATACTTAATAAACACATTTTTATTAATCACTTGTTTTTTGTTTCGCAGAATTATTTTGAATAATTTTCAAAAATTTTAAAAAATCACTCGATCGATTTCGACTTGTTAGGTCATCATCATTCCTTCTTGAGTAGATACTCCTGATGATGACCTTACAAGTAGAAATCGATCGAGTGATTTTTTAAAATTTTTTTAAACTTTTTGAATATTATTCAAAATACAACCAAACACAAGTGATTAATAAAAATGTGTTTATTAAGTATAAGTGTGTTTCGCCAAGTGCCTACGGCAAATAGCGTAAAAAGTATATAATGTATACTAAAGACTCAAATACACCACTCTTGATTTCTGTAGCAAAAAATGAAATTTACTTGACTTTTGGTAAAACTATAAAAAAAAATATCACTGCTTCAATTTCAGAAAAGCAACAAGGTCAACTCATGTTGGTTCAAAATATAATCTTTAAATTTATTTAAATCTTAAAAAATGAATTTCAATTTACTTAAATCCTTTAATTCTTTGAAGTTGTTTATAAATATCAAACTTTTCAACGGAGATTCTACATTTTGGTGAAACTAAGTTTTATTTATCAAAACTCGTCATTTCCGGTAAAATATAAAAGTTTATGTGAATTAATTTTAAGTGTATATCGTTTATTCTTCAAAGTATTTGCAAAAAACAAAGAAGTTACTTCCAGTGGACTGATACCTACCAAAAATCACTGGGATCTCCCAATTTGTGCAAAAAGCTTAAGTATGAAGTTGATCTTGATCGGTCAATCCATCTGGAGTATGCAACGGCCGAATTTTTGTTGAAAACAGTTTTTTGTTAAAAATCGTGGGAGATTTTTGACAAAAAACTACTTTTTTCTACTTCGGTGATTAGTGAATGTTAGGTTAGGTTAGGTTTCAGTGGTCGCTATCGCAGACTTAGGCAAATTTTGACCCATTGTGATACCACGCATTCACGCCACATCGTTAACCCATTCACCTACTCAAACAACTACAGTATACCACCAGCACATTGCAAGCTCCATGCCAACCTGTACATTAACTTGGACGTTGGATCGGCACTGAATTCTGCACTCCATCAGAGGATCTTATTTATATTTATTAACCAACCGATCCTAATCGATGGCGAAAATTCGATTTGCATCTACGCTCTGATGGGATTCGAACCCAGTACCTCCCGGTCTAAGTGTCAAAGCTTTAACAACTGCACTAATTGTCCAGTTATAGCGAATATTAAATCTACAAAAATCTCGAAGTCGAAATTTGTCATAATTACTATACTTTATATTACTACGCAAAATAAAGTAAAGTAGTTTTATAATTTAGCTTACGTACAGGAAACGTTTTTGTAGACAATTTGATAATTTTTTACAGATCTGTCACACTTGTTTAAATTATTCTTATTTATTTTATCGATAATGCTGTCGAGTGTAAATTTACCCTCAACAAAATTAAAAAAACTAATTTAATGAATCAAGATATTTTAACAAAACTTTCTTTAATAAAATACAAGTAGTATACTAAACCATAAATCTGTTATAAGAAATTATATTGCGAAAACGAGTGTGGAACAAGAACTTCGAATATCGTAAAAGAAGTGCATGAACCTCATAATAAAACAAGTATAAAAATTATAAAACCGGTGTTGCACCTTTTCCGTAAATGTGTCACTAAGTTTTTTAAGATTATAGAAAATAAAACTTAAAAATTTAAGAATTCTTTGGAATAATAAGAGTAATAAAATGTACAAAAGAGTGTTAAATAGTTTTCTTGACTGGTCATTGGAAATTATAGTTAAAAAACCCGAAAACGTATTACTAGCATATTTTGCAATAAAAAAAATGCAAATCATTAGTGTTTGGAACATGCAATACAACAAACAATATACATAAATTTGAGATTTAATGAGAATATATTTCCAGTTTATCAACTAAGTTACAATCGTTTTTGAAGAACGATATAAAAGAGCGGAAGTCAGCAGATCTTTAGACTAGCTCTTGCTGATAAGTGTTTGCTAAGGAAATAATACGTACCATTTTATCTATGAATTTAATAGTAAGATGAAATTCCAAAGTTAAAAAACTATCGATGATCACTTCTATGGAAAATAAACAAGCATCATCATTATCGTAGGGTTCAAAAAACACAAATTCTGAAGGAAATCATAATATCCAATTACTGTATGCACCATAAATATTGTAAAATAATATAGCACCAACACCAACATCAACATTTGATACAGGGCTTAGTTTCATTATTTCACAAAAAATACAAATAGCTAGCAATTTATCTATCTTATATTAGTTTCTCGGTTGATGATGATACATTTTATAATAATATTATTATTTATAATAATTCTTAGTTATTTTATAACAATTTCTTATTCTAATTAGAACTTCCCAACTCCAGCGGTTTGAAGTCTTCTCACTCCTTTGGCGGTGGTTACCATTCGTCGTATATCTGCGTTTTCATGTCGATATAATCGTTGTACGTTTGTTCCTTGTTTGTTTCTGTATTTCCTCGGTGACGTATTCCATTTTTAAGTCCCTATGAAGGTAGTGTTTGCTAATGTTCCATGGGACATTCAAAATTCTTCGCAGCATTTATATTGGAAAGCATTGTATGATTTGAACATTAGTCTTTGTAGCACAACCACAAAGTTGGGTTCCATAGACCTTTACAGGTTTCAGCGCTTACCCGAAAAAAATTGTTATGCTACCTTGTGGTGCGTACATGCTGATTTTATTTTAGTTCATAGTACTCGTTTTCAAGTTTTACTCGAAAGTGTCAATCAGCATTATAGGATTTAAGAATTTGATAAAAATGCTAGGCAAGTCTCGATGTAGTTTAAATTTCAAGCCCTAGGTGCCAAACTTTGTCAGAAGCTTGAGCTACATCTAAAAAATACTGGAGCATCTTCTCATTCTCAAGTACATCCTCAATGGCATCTATTATTCTGTGAAATTGTTAAAAAGTAGAGTGATTTGCTCTAAACCCAAATTGGTGTGGTGGAATTAATCATCTTTGTTCTATAATAGGTTTTAACCCCTTGGGCAGCACTCCAAATATTTTTGATATTAGTAGAAGTGGTGGTATCGGTCTATACGATTTTTATCGTTTGCTGATTTACCTGGTTTAGGAATCATAATTACTTCAGCCACATTCATTGGCGCGTAACATATTTCAATCTGAGGGCTGCATTAATTATTTGAACTAATTTACGCAAACCTTGGTCTCCGCAACAGTTGAAAGGTCTCTTCAGATTGAGCAGCAAATAACGAGAGACTTTCTGCTTGTCCCTTTTAGCGCAGTATTTGTCGAATCGTTAGATACAGGCGATTGTACTGTTTTCATTATAAATTTATCACTAGTAAGATTAAGTTTCGAAACTTCCATTAAACTGGCCTTCCATAGCTCCTCATTTTCCTTCTTTAGATTAGCGATTTATTGCTAAAACTGTGTTGCTTTCGCAAAGCCGCTTAGCTTCAATATTAGAGGCCAATTTTGGTTTCAGCAATATTTGTTTGTCAATTTCCAGTAACGAGAAATAAGTGTTCTTCTTTGAACAGTCAATGCGACTAGGCTTTAGAGAGTACACAGACTGACAGATTCACCGCTAAAATACACACACACACACACACACACACACACACACACACACACACACACACACACACACACACACACACACACACACACACACCACACAAATATTTTGAAAATTACTTTTTTGTTTTCGAGCGTCGGCGATATAGTGAGTAGTTAATCTGAAAAATCACAAGGCCAAAACTTTTAGTGATTACTATGCTTTATTTTGCTACTTAAAAGAAAGTTAAAGCGTACTTGCAGTGGATTTTTTTTAATGCAATGAAATACTGTTTCAGTGTTTGGTACACATTCTATTCTGCAACTATTCTGCAAAACTAAAGTTGAAAATATCGAGAGCCCTGAGAGTTACACAAAATTAAGCTATTCTAAACTAGTAGAAGCGGACAATTGAAATTGTTCGACAAGCGCTCGATAAAATAGGAAAAATGCAACAGACGGACGGACAGAGGTGTAAAACCTCTGAAACAACTAAGTTGCTAATACATACAACAAATTAGCTCAATATACAAAAAATTAATAGAATCATAAGCAAATCAAAAATAAATTACAGAAACTAGTTTTGAAATATCACTCTTTTTATTATAGATAAAAGTATGCCTAGAATAATAATTGAAAATTTAAAAAAAGTAGATAGCCGCATCTGTGTGACCTCACTTTTTAGAAAAAGTTATATATCTTCGAAAACTACTTGACCTAGAGTTCCCAAATTTTAAATGTGACCTTTTTAGAGTAGTATCTATCTGTGTGCAAATTTCTGGTAGTTCTGGAGTTTTCTGGTATGTATAGTTTTTGCTGTGATAGTGCCAACAGACAGACGGCCTAAGTCTTTGTATAAGCTTGCTCGCAAGAGCGAGTGCTAAAATGGCCGTACATACAAATAAAGCTAAAATATTATTAATATTGCAATGAAAATCTATTTTTTAACTTTCCTTGATCATGTTTTTCAAATTTATTTTGTTGCGCATAAAAACATTAAAAACTACAACTAAAGCTTTTCTATTCATTCAACGGTCAATAACAATGGGCATAAAACATCATAAACACCACACTTATAAATAATATTAAAAGAACAAAACAAAATTTCGTAATTAAACGTGACTACAATAAATAAGCTTTTTAAGATAACTAAAATTGGCATTTTAGAATTATAATTCAAAACCCACAAATAATTTTAGTAAATAAACCAAAAATTAAATTCACCACAAAATGTTCATTAAAACCAACAATAATAAATTTATAATTTTTACCAACACAACTTTAATAAACATGTAAATCGGTGGCACATTTGTCTATATGTGCGAGAAAAATACCTTTAAATTTTAATTAAAATTCTAACACCTTTAAATTAATAATAATTATAGTAGAGGTTAGAATTTCAACCCTATTAGGTGTATGTACTAAATTATACTTAGTGAATAGTTTTATATTCCAAATGTATTATTTGTAATACTTTAAGTAACTCACACCAAATCTGAAATCGTATGTGATATGAACCCAAATATTTTGTGTGCGGTGATACAATACACATGCATATATGATTAGAAAAATTTTGAAATTTTTAGAGAAGGTATAATATTTAATATCTTCCACCGTAAATAATATAAATAATGTGTGGTTTAATTACGGTAAAATTTTATTTTTTATAATCATGTAAAAACAACATTTCCGAATAGATAATGGGACCAATTCTACTTTCATACAACTGCTGTTATCATCGAATTTTACTTCAAAAATGTGTATTTTGGGACTGACTCCGATACTGGTGCTTGGTCTAGGAACCAAAGGACCCCAAAGAACTTTAAATAGTTTCTTTTTATTGTGTTTCCAAAATAATAAACAACTTACATTTTTTAGGTAAAACCATTAAAAAGTTTAAAAAAGATTATTCAAAATTTCTAACAATCTGCTTTTGTATCATTGTGGCATAAACCTGAAAATCAACGATACCAACAACCTGATATAGAAATAATAATTTAATTTATTTATCAACGTGCTGCTATATCTGTTTTCTTTATGACAGGTTTTCCATTTGGTGTGTACCTTCAAGAACAACATACAAAAACCTTTTATACATTTCCATAATATTCTTTCAACAATCACACAATTCAAGAATGAATAAAGAAACAGAAAATCTGACAAAAAAATTTGATATGAAACGAAATTGTAATTTTCACTTTGATGTAAAGGCAATAAAAATGCTCCGCTTGTTATTTTATGCTTTTTGTTTAACAAACACACAAAAAAATATGATGTAAAAAATGAACATGAATTTTCACCTTATCCATCATAAATTTTTTTATTTTGTGTATGAAAAATGAATAGAAATTATGGGTACGAAAATACAAAAACATAAGTTTTCATTTTCCTTTCGTCAAAATGAAAATGTTAACTTATAAGCATAATGTTAAAAACATAAAAAATTAAGGAATTGTGTGTTTGGGTGGTTTTTCTTATTGCTGAGATCCTTGGGTATAGGTAAACATTTCATATGAAATGAACTTTTATTTAATTCATAAAGTATTGAACATGTGCTCTTTACCAATTAGAAGTGTAATTAGTAACCTAAAACGTTAATTTATATTCCAATAACCGGTTAATTATAATAATCACAAAGTGTTAAAAAACGAGTTACTATAAGATTTATGGTAAATTATAAAATATCGACCGCACAAAATTTGATATTTGACTGTGAAAACCGTGAAAAATATCTTAAAATTTGCAAAACTGTGGATGCCTTCCCGAGATCAAATTAAGTTCGTAACTACGATGAACCATAAGGTTTCTTATAATTTTTAATTGGCTTCAAAGATTAAATACAATTATGTAATACATAAATTTAACGGTTTTTAAGTCTCGTTAACAAATTATTAATATAGTAATAATTCTTTCGGCAACAATTCGTTTATAAAGCGTAATAAAAATAATTATTAATCAACAAAACAGCAAATTGTCGTAGATAATATTCTTCGTAGGTTTCTATTAGAGATTATTTAAAACGAGAAAAGATTACTTGACTTATTTTATATAAGGTGATTCATTTAAATCTCTGGAAAACCAGAGCCTGTATCGATTAAAATGGTTCACAAAAACACTGATTGGTTCCAAGAGTGAAATAACAAGGTTTTCACCGATCCAACGGCACAGTGGTTAAAGCATTGGCGTTTGGATCGCGAGGTGCCGTGTTCGAATAAGCCCTGCCCGATAAGGGGCAGGATACAAAAGAGATTTTTCATCATCATATTACAATCTATGATGAAAATGAATTCAATAACGACCCCTTGTCCGAATGCAGAACTGCATATGCAAGGCTAGGCTATGCTAGGCCGGCATGGAGCTATGCAATGCCCAGATGATTCTAGGAAAATCGGACCTATACCCGTATAAGTCCTCTAATTGGGTGGGAAACGGTGAAAAAGTAAAAGAGTTGGACTTGCCTCGCCACGCAAAACCAAAGTGCGGCTGGTATCTATGTATGTGTAAAATTGTTTTCATTTTGTATTGAATCCTTGACCTCAATCTTTATAAATTTAACTCATGCTAACACTCACGTATGATATAAAAAACACTACAAAAATTTGAAGTAGTGCAAATATTAGTTAACCACGCAAATGTGTATTAGTGCAGAAATAAATAAATAAACAAAAAATCTTAATTTTCGTGGCATATTATCTAACCAATACAATCATTGATAGGGATTTTTATAAAGATATCTGTCATTGAAAGTTTGCACATGACTTCGATTTATGAAGATTTTGGCTTAGTAAAACGAATAGGAAAACAAAAAAATAAAATTAAAGAGATGTAGTAGGTATTGAAGCACAATGTAAAATGCCCCAAATGTGGAGAAGAAAGACCTTTATTTTTTGTAAAAATTCAATTTCATACTAAACTCGTAAAAATAAAAACAAACTTATCCTAAAATTTGTGTTGGTTTTTTCGTTTGTGTTAGTGAGTATACAACTGCACATAAAATTACTGCTGCAAACGTGCTGCAAAAATCACTTTAAAATTTTGGTAGTTGATGAAGAAGTGAAAAAACTGAAGTGAAGTGAACTGTATGTATGAATAATATTTATGATCTAAGGTCGTTTTTCAATTATTTAATTATTTGAAATTTATTGACTTATTTGTCGCCGTCTTGAATAAGTAATAGCAAATTATTTCGAAACAAAATTTTGATCTTAGATCAAAAAAATGACTGACAATACAATAAATTTGATCGAAATGTCATTGAAATGCATTGCATTTCCAGTCATTTTTTTGATCTAGAGTCATTTTTTTGATCTTTTTTTGATCTATAGTCAAAATTTTGTTTCGAAAGAATTTGCTATAAGTAAAGCCGTTCCAATTCATGTATACTTACCTATTTTGACAGCTTTAAAAGTGAAAGTATAAACAAGCTCTTGCTGACCCAGAAACTTTTATTAAAAATGGACGGAAAAATAATTCCTACTTCTAAACTACTTCATAAATAAAACCAAAAAGTTATATTAATAATAACAATAAATTATAATATCTAAAATTAATCAAAGGTGATGAATATGTCATTCAATTCACAATTTTTTGCTAGAATGTCACGGAAGAAAAAAATTTCTTGACATGTTAGTCGTTGTCACTAGATTTGATAATAAAAACATGTAAAGCATTTCTGTGTAGACATACTTATTCAACTAAGTCACCTCGCGAGGTGACTTATTTGAATAAGTCGGTGTCCACAAATAAGTCGGTGTTTGCGAAACAGCCTTAGGCACAAGACACTGAATTATGGTCTCTTAATAAAACAAAACAATTTGCTTTATCAATGCACGTTTGATCGTAAGAAATTAAATAATTTCTAGATTGTTTGCATGAATATCATTAAGTCTCAAAAAAATGCTTATAAAAGTTTTTGGTTTTTGAAGAAATCAAAGTAACATTTAAATTACCTTAAGAACCCCACCAAATCTAAAATAGAAAAAACATGTTATTTCCTCCTTGGAACCAATCTATATTTTTTCCATAAATATTTTCCTCTAGTGGGATTTGGTTTGTTTTATAAATTGTAAGCCTTTGGAAATGCAACGAATTACTGCCACAGGCTTATTTATTTCAAACAGATTTCAACATAAATAAACATCTACGCTCAAGACTGGAACTTTAACCATAAAATTGAACCGCATATTAAGCATTCCAGATTCAGTCATCGAGTGACTGATCTGCACCTAACCACATGTATACTCCAAATCAACCATATGCTCAGCATAGAGTTAATCATACAATTGGATACATTTATTTAAACTTGTGTTGCAGGTTTGAAGGAAAATAGGCAGAAGTACCCACCCGGTGTCGCTTTTCAACTAGTCCTCTGGTCTAGGAAAAGGATTAAAATTGCTAAATCTCATCCGGTTCTTTTTTATAATTAAAAGGCATAGTAATGTTTCGTCACATTGTTCAATAAAACTTATGTGAAATGACATATGAGCAAAAATGTGTTAGGTTCCTCATTTCAGATCACAACTATATATGTATCATGTTAGAAAGGGCTGCGACACAATATGTTAAATGACATATTAAACAACCTCTTGAAAATATGTCCAAAAACGTGATTTTCACTTCTCTGTTTTGTTAACTTAAGTTAACAGTTAAGTTTATTAACTTTTATTAACTGTTCTAAAGAGAAAATTATTCAAAGTGTTGTGTATTATTGTAGTAGGAAAACATTGCGAGATCGTCGATCCAATTCTTTACCTGTTGATTTTAAACTCTTTAATAAACTGGGTATTAATCATGTTGATTCAAAATTTACTCATGCAGCACATAAGTAACCGTGTAACAACGTTATAGATTACAGGTGTGCGACTGCTTCGGAAATTTCACCAAATGATCTACGTACGGAAAGGTAAGAAACTAGTGAAGAACGATGGGCCTGGTTTGTGGTAGTTCTGACCAAAGGAAACTTATTTAAAGATCATTCTATCAAACTTGATGAATCGCTTGAAATTTAAAATCGAAGGAGTCGAAAATTGATAATGTTCTCAAAAGAAAGGAGAATCTAAAAAAGGCACTAACAACAGCAGCTCAATGCCTTGTCCTACTCTTCTGTTCAACCAGAAGAGTGTCGTCTGAAACCGAAACACCAAGTCTAGTGAAAAAAAATCACACGATATTATTACTAACGTCAGAGTAAGCCATCCAACGGCGAACAATAAAAGATCATCTAAGCTAGCATGAAAAAACGACATAACTAGAACAACAACAAAACCAATACCATCAACCATAGCACCGCCTGCAATTTATACACCCGCTAACGAGTACTCATTCGTCAACTAAAAAATGGCTTTTCGTAAGCCTCATACAAAATTCAGTCCCAAATGAACAGTTCCGCAAACTAATGACAAAGATTGGGAATACTGTCGTTCAAGGTATTGTTGAATATTATTACATTTCATATAAAATCAATATTACAGGTGAAGTTTTTCAAAGCACCATTTACTCCACTCTATATAGCCGACATGACTTTTATTGGTCAAGGAATTTAGTTATATAGCCAAAAACAATTTTTTTAGTCGACTCTTACTCGCCATCTAATTGAATTTTGCAAATTTTATTTTGACTCGAACAGCAACAACTGTTAGCGAAAAATATATGAGCAATGTTACAGTAAGGTGTCAAAAACAATGTCACCAATCCGGAATGTCCCAAAAGACTATGAAATAGACATTTTAAGCGCAGCTTAATTTCATTATTTAGCTTCATAATTATGTTCTAAAATTACTAATTTTCAGTTTATTCATCTGTGAAACATCGTTCAAAAATAAAATCTTAAGTACGGAATTCTTTCTTAGTCAATATGTGGTTTATATACCCCAAACAAACACAAAAATATCCGCTGGCCGGGAACTCTAAGCTTTGATACATCACTGCCAAATGAATTGGAACTAGGGATTTCAATCTCTCAAACATTAGTTGGATATAGAGTAAAGAAACGAATGAGGTTATGTTTATAAAAATAAATTCACAAACCGAGTTCATTGACTGACCTCGCTTTTTTCGACACTATATTTGGCTGAAATTTTAACTAAATGTACGAGATAAAAAATTATCTCGATCGAATCTAAGACCTAATTTTTACTAGATAAGCTGTTCTATTGAAACCGAAACCGAAGAATCATCAATGACATTCGTTATATCGTTATCACATCAAAGCAATCGAAATAATATTTGAAGACATTGGGCCTATTTTTTAATTCAACCTGAGCAAGCAGTGCGCTGTCAAAAAATACTATGTGTTTTTTTATTCAACCTGAGTAATTTTACTCTGCACACTGCGTTTTTATTTGTGAACTGTGCTTACACCGAGCTTACTCGGTTCTTCAAATTTTACTCTGAAATTAATGTCAGTGTACGAAGAGTGTGCAAAGTAAAAAACAATTTTTTACTCTATGCGGCGCACCGGATAATTTTACCCAGTACAACCTTTGCTCGGTGTACACTACCCTGGGTAAGCCTGCTTGCTCGGGTTGAAATAAAAAATACACCCAATGTGAATAATAGGTTTCAAAATCACCAAATTCGGTAACTTTCTTACAACTTCAAAAATGAAGGATGATTATGTTGTGTACTGGGCCTTCTTTTACCAGGAATGTATTCATAGATCTCGAATATACGACACTTGTGGTGTATTCCATTTGTAAAGCGAAAAATTCAACTTACCGGACTTTTGGTAAAACTTTCTTGTATAAAAAAACAGGGTTGACAATTTAAGCTTTACATTTATTTAAATCTTTTAATTGAGTGTCGTTTTTCTAAATACTAAACTTTTCATCATCACCATTAAAAATTGAAAAAGCTCTTTTAGAAGCTGGCACTTCCGGTACACTTCATTTCACAAAGATTTCGAAATTAGTGGAATAATAACATTCTTGTATAAAGTTTTATTCCGAATGACCAATTCGCCTGAATTGAAGGGATGCATAATTTTGGTGAAATAAGTTTATTTTATCAAAGTTCGTCATTTCCAGTAAAATTTTAAAACTGATCTGAATTAATTTTGCTTAAAATTTAATTAACAACCATTTTCCGTAAATGCTACATCCTTTTCAAAATATTTGCAAAAGGCACCTATGAAAACTGCCACTTCAGATGGATCGATGTCGACCAAAAATCACTGGAATCTCTTAATTTATGGAAAAAGCTTAAGTAGGAAGTTTCATTCCGAACAATCAATCTTTATGGCCTATTAAGGGACCGAATGTTTGCTAAAAATCATCATTTCGGCAAAAATCGTCATTTAAACTTTAGAATCGATCTGGACCAGTATTTTTGCAATATTAATTTACAATCTTTTAGTTAATAGTCGTAGATACTTTTCAGAATATTTGCAAAAAAAGAAAATAAATAGGAGTTTTGAATCTGCCACTTGGGACCGATTTCCTCCAAAAATCAAAGAGAGATTTGTATAACCACTATTTTGACTTCGGCGATATAGCAAATGAACCAAAATTTGGAGTACTATTTTAACTGAAATAGAAAAGCTATATTCGCTTCATAAAGGATATATTAAAATCCCAAACACTTTTGAAGCCTTTTTAAAACTCAACGCAGAATTGATGGTTGCCCAGCCTGGATGTGGGATAAAGTTCGAAAAAAACAACACAAACACTAAAAAATTAAAATCATGTGATCCAAAAATCATCAACAACAAGTTGGCTGAGTTTTTCAAATAGAGGTATATAAAGATCCAACTGCTAGTGAATATGGCACATTCATATTTACCCCATATATTGAGCCAGAAGGCATTTAGCGAGCAGAGATTGAATTCGGTGAAGAATGTGTACCTGGGTTATAAATTTAGCAAAGCATTTTGTTATCAAAAGTGCAAAGAAACTTTAATGAAGCTTTTTATTTTTGAAAACCGGATTTAGAAACGGTGTTTCGAGCTACATGGAAATTACATATATATCTGCCTAAATTATTTGATCTGGTAATATGCAAGTCATTCAGAGCAGTGTTACGCGGAATATGAAGCAATACCAGTAACTGAACAGCATGGTTTTATGCCCAAAAGAACAGTATCGAGCACTCTAAAAAAAATTACCAGCATTTAAGCTAATAAATTTAATTTCATCATATTTTTCGGTTTTACATACATATATGAACAATTTACAAGTAATGCCAAATCAGTCAAAATAAAGAATCACCACAAACTAAAATTGGGTTATTTTTCATTTTATTTATTTTTGGTGGTTCCGCATAATATAAAATGTTCTAATTTCCAGAATACAGAATTCTGTGCAGAGTTCTAATTTTCATTTTTTTGTTTGGCGCAGTTTTGGGCGATTCTACATACCTGAAATTTTTTTAATTTATTACATTTTTACAAAAAATTTGCCAATTTTTGGGAAATGTTTCATTTTAGATTTTAAAATTATTTTTGAGTCCCTCTTGTATTTTTTGGGTATAATACAACTTAATACAACCAAAAAATTTGAATTATTTAACTTTTTTGAATATTGGACGATTTAGTTTTGGGTTGTTCAACTCAGCGCAGGCAATAAGGAAGAAAACTATTCAAGGAATCGAAAGGACTCGTAAGAGAATCTCGTTTCTAATTTAGTCCGTCAAATCAATAAAGAGTCTCAAGATTCCAGGGGACTGTTTATTGATAAAGCGAGTTTCCTTAATACTCGTATTTCATAGGAAGAGTGTTTGTATATATGCTTTGCTAGTAACATATTATCTATACCTTAGTGAACAATATATTGATTAATTTGCATCGCTCTACTAAAAATTGGTCCAAAATAATGACGTCGTAATTACAATCACATATCATACTAATAAAAATAAAAACAAAGTAAAATCCATTTTCGCCTAATATACAAGACAATGATCGTTAAAATAAATTGCCATCATTTATCAAGTGTTGATTATATTGTTTCGGTTTCGGTATGTGATATACATAACATTCCTACAACATTGTTTTAAAGATCCCTAAAACCATCACCATCTAAAAATCCATAAAAATTCAATTTATTCCTAGCAATTATAATCGACCATTAACTTTCAACCTACCAAAAAATCCAGTAAATATATTTTTATAATTGTCGCATTTATTTTCAGTTGTTTTGTGCGAATTGTTATGTTTTTTCGGGTTTAAACAAAATTTTACGATTATTTACCAAAAACAACATAAAAGCTTAATAATTTTCATTAAGCTTTTATTATTCGTGATTACAGTCGAATATCTGTATATAAGTGTTATTAACCTTATTAAATGGAAAATTAGGGTTTACAATTTTTGGTGGTTTACATTAATTATGAGAAGTATTTTATTTTGGAATGTAAACTGTTTGGAGGGATTTAATTAAGTTGTTGTAAGCCTCTTATAGGTATTAGAAGATTGAGGTTAAAACTTAATTGTAATTTATTTCCCAAACAATCCAACTTCTAAATTGAGGTTAATGATTGAATGAATGAATTGAATTGCATTAATGAATTAGGTCTTTAATAAAAATCTAATGGTACGGAAGGTCAATGGTTAGTTAAAATTATCAATTATGTTGGATCAATAATAGTATTTTGAGCTACAAACCATAAAGATATTCACTTAATATGGTGATTTAAGTAAGCTGATATTATTAAAAGTTAATAGGAATGAGCAAAGTGCTTAATATTTATTTTAAGGAGGTTTTAATTCAACATTTTTTGTTTTGTAAGTTTAAAGTTTAATTAAGATAAAACAGCGTATAAAACTGCGTATTCGCTGTATTATATCAGGTTTCTTCAGTATTGCCACAATGTCAACATAAACCAATCGAACGTGTTCATGAAATTTATTTATCCATTTTATCAAATGAATCCAAATTCCAAATAATTTAAACTTAGTTGAAATATTTTGATATTTTTAACAAAGTTCCAAGTGATTAGCATATTGGATAATATATAAATATGATTAAGGTTTTAACAAATAATCAATTATCCAAGGGTTTGTTCAGATCAACAAGACCTTCACCATATCTAGCAAAGTAGTTGAGAAATTTGATCCTATTTCTCAACTGCTTTGCTAGTTTTGGTGAAAGCCTTGTTGATCTTAACAAAACCTGAATAATTGATTATGTGTTTAAACCTTAATCATATTTATATATTATCCAATATGTCGGATTGAGAAGGTGCTCAAAAATCTTAATAAATTATAAATTAGTATTGCGTACAAATATTAAGAAACATCAAATTGTAATCCAGGCGCGATAATATACAATACGTATAGGCTTTATAAAATCATCTGACTATAAAAACTAACCAATACTCTAAGTAATACCTATATATTATTCTAAAATTGCGAATTGTAGGGTCAATTACATTCTTCACAGTCTGCTATGAATGAGCTGCTCTTGTTCAAAATGAGGTGTGTTAGTGTAGAGTATGATGTTTGTATAAAAAATGGGAAACTCTAAACAAATAAATAAATAAAGTAAATTAATAAAACCAAAACCCATTTAGTCCATACGAATCGAAATAGTGGCACAATATGCCTTAAGCGATATAAAACCTTCAATTTGCTTATTTATATCATTAGTCACTATTAAAATAAAGTAAAACATTAAGGAAAGGATTAAAGGTTTTTCCCCAAAAGAAAAGGCATTATTTCCTCTATGAACCTAACAATCATAACAGTTTGAATAAAATCAGTTAAAGCATCAAAATCTGAAAAAATGTGTGACAAAATATTATAATGCAGAGTAATTCCAAGAAACAAATGAACTAAATAAAAATCTTAAAAAAGAAGTGCAATAGAATTGCAATAGAAAGACCTGAGCCGTCGGAACGTATATGTTGAACTAATTAGACGTTCCGACGGTATTATAAAATAAAACAAAATTAAACATAAATTAAGAAAGAAATCTTACAATTTAAATTCATCGATGTTGGAAACATTGAAGTCCTATGGACGTCCTGATGATGACTACGGGCACTCATAACAGCACACTGTGATCCAGGTCCACCTGGATGATGAAGTCCTCCCATTGATCCACCGCCGGGACCAACCCCACCTCCAACCGGATTATATGACCTAGCCATTGAAGCGGCAGCTGCCGTATATCGATAAGCAGCCTGCGACATTTGACTACACGACGTTAAATCACCATAGGAACAAGGCATGTTGGCAAGTCCGGTTGGATCCATTCCACTTTGCAGACAACTAGAATCAAAACTAGCTGCTGCTTGATTTAAATATGAATAATCCATTTTGATTTATTGGTTATTAATTAATCACAAAATCACTTTCTATTCTAAATATCTATAATTTAAAATATACACTTAATTAATTTATACTGTGCAAGTTTTAAAACATAAAACAAATTAAATCAAATTATTTTCACTTCAAACATAACAATTATTTAATTTCCTTCTTATATAATCAAAACGAGAAACAATTTTACTAGCACGAGAGATACACAAATGATCTAAGATTTTATTATTGTAAACATATTACAAAATAAAAATAAAATAATTAAATCAGTAAAATTACCAAAAATTATATAATAATCGCATAAAAATTAAGTTTATTAAATTTATTATACATCTACATAAAAAAGCTTTTAAAAAGCTTTAATAATTTTCACAACAATTTTTTTTTTGTCCTTAAACGAATAAACTCTATTTTGATTTTCACACAATACTTTTTATCGTATTAAATTAAACCAACAACGATAGTAATTTTTTTATGAAAATAAGGATATTATTTTAAGTCTATATAATTTTATTTTATTTTTTATTTGGAAAATTATCTATAAAAAATTTGATACACCGACCGGTTGCTGGCGACAAAATCAAATGATAAGCTTAATTCAATAACGTGGACTCAAAACCCATGAAAAAAAACCAAACGAAAATTCTGTGTGTCTATATTTAAAAAAATCTTTGCAAATATAAACAAAATATAAATTGAAAAGGGAAAAACTCTATTATCCTTGTTCATTCTAAAAATGATTCCAATTGGATTTTCCCTTATATTTCCGCTACGTATAATGTGTAACACCAAAACAAAAATAAGGATTGATTTTATATAATAGAAGGGATATTATGAACACATATAAAGAAAAAAGGGGATATTTGCTTTATATAAATGATAAAAAGGCGGGGCCAAAATTATCTAACAAATCAAAACTGTATATAGTTATTTTGTAAAGATTTCAAAATATTCTAAACTACAGCAACAAATAATTTTAGTATATAGAAATTCATTCCATTTAGAAAAAGCTCGTGACGGCACGGCAAAGAATAACCAAAGTTACTGTACTCAATATTTCAATATTTTTGTTTGTTTGTATCAATGAATTTGATAAGTAGGTTTGAATTACACATTTCTTGTGCTAGTGTTTCGCATAATTTTATTTGTGTACTAGGTATTATTATTATATTTTGGAAAATATCTTTATTATTATTAGAACGGAACACATAGTTTATGTTATATTTAAAACTGTTGTTGAAGTTTATCATACATATTTTTTTTATTTTTTCAGATTTTTTATTTTTTGGTGAAGAATATTATTAAAATTTTATTCAAAGTGGAAATTGAGTGTCTGAGAAATTATTATATTTAACAACTTGTTTGATTCAAACATAAAATGCTGTATAAAAAATTAACGAGAAAATCTGTTTAAATTTGATTCGGAAAAGGAACAACATTATATGAATGTTGGTTTTCGTTCTGAATATTTTGTTTCCGGAGTGTGGGAGAGAATGTTGAAAATTTTTGCATTGTAATATATTTGGCGTGATCTCCTTATACCGTATTCCAATCGTAAGTATTTTAAGCTTTCGTCAACATATCACGTTCAAGGACAGATTTAATTCAGCCTAAAACGATAGATTAATAAATGTGATTTTAAATAAACTGTGTAAACAATGGAAATTGGTTGGGACAGCGGAAGTAAGTTATAAGGCACAATTAATCCAAACGTAGATTCTAACATCATTTCGTTGGAAAGGGTTTAATGAATCAAAGCTAGCCATCTACTTTTCAGAATGGTATATTTTCGAAACGTTAGTCTTACAGCAAATAAAATTAAGATTCTAGTCAATTTGTGTTAAATATCTTATTTTCGTGTAAAATGTTAAAAAATACAAAGAATTACCTAAAGAAACACTTAATCCGCAATTTTAGTATTATCTTAATCATTTTATTTTCCTTGGTGCGGCGTTTTAACTATTTTAGAAACTACTCAGTCAATAAACCTTGTTTGTTTCTTTGCAATCACGGAAAATGTAGCGTACGACTTTTGCGTAATGAAATAATACAAAGAAAGAATCGTATTTAAAACCCGGATCCGAAGTTATTTGTAAAATATTGAAAAAAATAAAAAGCAAAAATTTCGAAATATAAAATATTAAAATTTCTCTAATAGCTCATTGTTTCATAATCCAATAATAATTAAATATAATTAAATCCTTCTAATTAAATAATATGTGTTTTCATCATGAAATTGGTAACAGTATCAGTTCTATATTCTCGACTAGTTAGTTCTTCCTAAGAAGGTTCTTAATTTGGTGTATAATATATGTAAGCCATTTTCTTATTTGGATATTAATCACTAAATATAAAGTTTTTTTTAATTTCCCATACTCCTAACAATAACATAATATTCATAATAAGAAAAAGCGTTAATGTTAGAGCTTTGGGGGTACTAAGACTTATCAGCTATTACGAAAAATATCGACCTATTATAGGTACTGTCTCAAAAAAACATTTATTTACACCCTACCTCTTTCATTAAATATTGAAAATAAAACTCCTTTCTCTTAGGAACAACCTTTTGTTGAACATTAATCAAGGAATTATTCCAGAAACTCAAATTCATAACACTCTGTACAAATTATCTATAAATCAGGCGTCTGTTAACTCAGTTGTGTGGATTGTTTCCCAAAGAAAATATGAGCCACCGTTAATAGAGTCGTAATGATAAGAAGAGTGGAAGAAAACAAATATTTATGTTTTTTTTTATATTGTAATGTTTTAATTGTGATTGTTAAGTAAGTTTCGATTATCATAGTTGTTGTCACTCAGATTGACGATAAATGCAGGAAATCCCGACGATTGCGTATTTAATTCGAAAGTATGTACTGAAAATAGTCTAATGTACGGAACAATCGCAATAAAACCATTACGATAGAAAAAAAATGTAAACACAAAAAAACTAACTTTTTGTCAGCCTAATGAAATATAGATGAAAAATAAGCAGTAATTCGCCAGTACTACAAATACATGGTATTGTTCAGATCTATGTATATAGTCACGTAATACTACATCAGTCGTCGCGACCTGATGAGAATACTGATTTTTTCAAATCAATAATCTCATCCGTTCGATACTGATTGTTCTGATTCTTACAAATTTTCCATTTATGAGTCAAATATTCAAAAAAATTTATGTTTTATCATTACGAAACTAACACACACTGAAAGTTGAGATAAATTAAAAAGCTTCAAGTACGTATTCAGGACAAACGTTTCTTATTTATATTATATTATGTACTAAATACATAAATACATTTATTTATTTATTACATTCTATTATATTATGTACTAAATAGATTTTTTTTAATTTTTTTGATTATTTAAACTGATATAATTTAATAAATTTAATAATATTCATGTATCTAATGCAAAAGGTACCGGTTACGCATGCCGAGGTAGAAATTAAAATGTAAAACAGTCTATTGGTATATCATGTCAAATCATGTGCTGCAATATCTATACATTTAAATTTCGGTTTGCTTATTATCTATTTTAATATTTTTAAATTAATTTTATCAAAAAGTATTGAATGCTTAATACAAAAAAACTTCTCAAATGGGAAACTATCTACATTTTTTAAATGTACAGTAAGGCTGTTTCCAAAACCGGTACTTATTTGTAGAAACTAATTTAGTCAATTAAAATAATATTGCGAGGTGACTTATTCGAATGTGTAGATCTACATAAAAAAATTTTGGTACGTGTCTAGATTAAAGACATTTATATTTTGAAAATCTAGCAGCCAATGTACCAATACGTCAATTTGCATAGAATACCAAATAATTTTAAATTTTTTGGCGGTCGGCAACAAATAACTTAGTAAAACCAGTACAGAAGGCTTTGCTGACTATGGCAGTCACTAAATTTATAAGCCTGAAATAAATTGCGATTTCGCAATCAGTCTACAGAATTTTACCACCTTAGGTAGTTTATTCTTGTCAAGTTTACTAGTACGTAAGAAGAACACAAAATAAGTGAAGGGGGAGCGATGGAATCTTATCTACACTAAAGCAAGTATTACAGGGTAAATTGTTTAATTTAATCTACAAAAAGGAATATTTTAAAACCAGCAGTGATTAATCGTTAATCACTATACTAAGAAGTCTTTAAAACGAAATTTGTTTAACCCTCATGTGAGTGAAGAGAAAATATCTTAATTTGATTGATTAGTACCTAAATGCATTTTGTATGGAAACTTATTTTTTTCACATTCGTCCAAGTTGTAACATTTCTCATTTTTAAGTATGATCGTAATCTACCAATTGAACTAGAAGTTCTCATAAAAATTAGTTTTTATTGGGAGTAAGTAGTATAGTATATCTATCTATCTATCTATCTATCTATCTATCTCTATCTATATATCTATCTATCTCTCTCCCTCTCTCTCTCTAGCTTCACACCCCATGAAGAAATGTTGCCGCCCGCACGATGGTCCTCCATTCGTCTCGGTCCATCGCTCTCGTCCTCTAGTTTCGACATCCTAATGTTCGTTAACACTTTATTCGTCATTCGTTGTTGTGGGGACTTTGAAACGAACTCGATCAGATTTGCTTTATCTCGTGGTTCATGCAAATCCGATATTCGTTGTTCGCGACTTTAATTGTACCAAAGATTGAGCGAATGACCTTCCTTTCGAAGGTAGATAACAATCTACAATCGTTAGAGGTCATGGTCCAGCTCTCGATTCCGAAAGCCAGCACAGGTCTTATGAGTACTTTATAAAGTGCGAGCTTGCACAACTACGATAGATGTCTAGATCGCAATAGTTTTGATAGGGCGTAGAAAACTCGTTGTCCGGCAGAGATTCGGGCTTTTATTTCTGCCTGCATGTCATTCGATGATGTTATAACTGATCCGAGGTATTTAAAGTATCACCGCTATCAAAGTTATGGTCGCCAATTCCGAGATTTACCATGGAGATGTTCCTGGGTGTTGATACAAATTTGGTTTCGCTACTGTTCACCTCCAAACCAAGTCTTCTTGCGCAGCGATCGAGCGGTACGAAACTGCTTTTGATATCGCTAGGCTTCGGCCAAGAAGCACGATATCATCTGCATATTCAACAATTTGGCCTGATTTATTAAATATACAGCGCGAAGTTTCGATTGTGCTTCTCCTCACTACGTATACTCAAGCGCCAAATTGAACAGCACAGGCGCGAGTGCATCTCCCTGTCGAACACCAGTATATCGATTTTGTCCCGTGAGTTACTCATTTAAAATGAGTGAAGCAAAAAAAATCAAAATACGGACACAGTACATAATACACAACTATGTCTTTGTATTTGTATTTTTCGTTTGTTCGTATTTGTGTCATTTGTATGATGAACAGTACCAAAATACCACGATCCGGGCGAATCGGTTTAATTGTTATGCTGCTTATTTTTTTTTCTCAGCACATTATGTCTGCTCTCGAGCTGTGGAGTGTCATTATTTAACATGCTTATATTATTTTATATTTAATATTATTTTTTATTATAAATTAGTTTCATAAGTATTAAAAAAATTTTATAACTAAATTTATTTTAAATTTCACAAATTTTAAAAATAAAATGTTAATTATAAAAAAAATTGATAATACATAAAATACACAAAAATATGGCGTTTACATGGTTAATCCTTTGAGAGCCAAGAAGCGCGATCGTGCTCCTCAATACACTAGCCGAAATAATGTTGGCACTCAAAGGGTTAATATGAATAAACAAAAAAGAATGACACATGACTTGCATGTGCAGTAAAATATCATACGCACGAAACTAACACAAACACTAATGCTATTACTATATCCCTTTTGCTGCCCGGTAACACAATTGTTTGGGTACGGCAAAAGTACCATGTCAAAAATTTATTTTTGTAACTTTTTGAACCAACTTACACATTTGTGCATTCCTTTCAAACTTATTTTCGTTCTATAACTATACAGTTACACACAGTTGTGTTGGTTGTAGTTCAAATCAAGCAAAAATTTTTATCAAAAACGCCATTACATTACATACTATGGTTTTTTACTCACACATTTGTGTGGTTGGACTTAAATTGAGCCAATTTTTTTTTTGGTTTAAAAAGGGATATCTTTCCGGTTACACTCATTTCGTTTCACACATTTTGACACAAAATTGATATACAGATGTTATTTCAAAGGAGTCTGACATTGTTCCTTCGATTACGATTCCACATACAGACCCGGAAGTTGTTAATTTACACATAGAAACGAGTTTCTCTGGAATTCCTAGGCATATGAGAGCGGCCCATAGGTGGTCGCGGTTTATACTGTCATATGCCTGTCGAAAGTCCATATATATTTGATTTTATGGTTATGTTGTACTCCCAATATTTTCCCAAGATCGTCCTCATGGTGAAACACTGGTCAGTGGTTCATCGGTTGGGATGAAAACCACATTGATAGTAGCCAATGATGTTTTCGGCGAAAGGTAGAAGTCTGGTAGGTACAACATTAGCCAATACTTTTTAAGCAGTGGTCAATAGAGCTATACCACGATAGTTTCCACATTTAAGACGCTCGCCTTTTTAATGCAACGGACATATGAGCGTGGTCTTCTAATTCTCCGGCAGTCTTGGTTCCAAATACAAACGATGAGATCGTATAAACTTGTTGCAAGAGTAGCGCCTCCGAGCTTAATTAATTCTGCGGGGATTCCATCGAAACCGGTTCCTTTTCCATTTTTCAATCTACTAGTAGCTGCATTTACTTTCTCCACTGTGGGAAATTCGACAAAGACCTCTTCACCTGGAGAAGCTTTTGCTCTGATGAGGATGACGACGTCTTTCCGATTTAGCAGATTTTGAAAGTAGGTTTGACATACTGAGAGAACATCAGCCACGTTTTTTCTCTATTCTCCATTCCCGTCTATGATGGCTGTACTTCTTGAGTGGAAGTCTTTACTGAGATTTCTGGCATTAGCAAAACAGTCTCTTGAATTTCCTACTTCCGCTTGGAAGCTGATGTTTTCAATGCATGAACTCATATGATCGCGTTTCTTTAGAGTTTTGCGCCGCGGTGGTTATGGCTGACTGTATATTGCGCCACTACTCCTGGATGTTGGAAGGAGCTTCTTCGTTGTTATGGGGCCGGTCTTAATAACTAGTGACAGCTGATTAGTAACTCTGCAGTGACGCTTGTTCTTTTAGAGCATCGATATTCCATCGAACAGTCTTTTGTGCTTGTCTGCTCTAACGTCAGATATGCTGGTGAAGTGTCTCTTAGACACCATGACATGATCGATTTGGTTTTCCGTTCTTCCATCATTCGATCTCCACGTTACTTTGTGGATTCTCTTATGTGGAAAAAACGTGCTTTATACAACATTAATGGCAGGTCAGTGACGCGTTGGTCGTTGTTATTACCAGTTAGATGCATCCTGTTAGGACCGATCTGCGATGTATTTTCTGCACTCCTACCGATTTTTGCATTATTGTCGCCCACGATGATTTTAATGTAGTGGTGCGGTATGTTATGGATGACTTCCTCCAGCTCGACAAAGAATAATTCTTTGTTGTCATCCGATTTATCTTCGGTGGGTCATGTACATTAACGATCGTAATGTTAAATTTCTTAGTGCGAAGTCTGACCGTGCATATCCTCATGTTAACAGGGCGGAAATCGATGATATGGTGCCTCACGCGCCGATGGATGAGGAAACCAACTCTAAATTCTCCTCCGTTATGATGGCCGCTGTAATGAAGAGTGTAACCATGGGTGGTGTCATGGATCCCACTCCCAGACCATCTAAACTCTTGTAGTGCAAGTACGTCTAATGTGTAACTATTTGCTTGGTTCGAAAGAATCTGGAGATCTCCAGGTCTTAAGAGGCTAAGCTCGTTCCATGTTCCCATTTTTAAAGCGTTGTCCGTATACAATTTCCGAGGTCGAGATTGTGATGAATCCTAAATGATAATCCGAGGCCTTTGATTAGGGTTCATAACTTAATTGTTTTTATGAGGAAAGGTTGTTGGCCTGCTGCTCAACCCACTCAATCCGCTTGTTACGTGTGTGGGTCACGTGCTGGTGAGAATCTTAAGACATCCGTTCCTACCTTGTACACATTTATATAGCAAGCAGGTTAATTCAAGACAGACACCCGCTTCAGCCGCTCCTAATCTAGAGAACAGGCGCTGGTTTGGTATTGGTTTTAGTCCGTCAATAACCCGCCCTGGCCTATGTTGTCCATGACTATAAACAGGATTTCCCCTGCTCGTCTCCACTACACCGCATACCCACAAGGAAGTATGAATCTCGGACTTCGCCCCCCAAACTGAACACCGAGAACCTAAATAATGATGCTTTCACCACTGACCCACCATCAACTTCGACAGCTTCTTCAAAAAGCAGCCTTTAAAGCAAAGAGTTTACAAGAAAAAGGAATTTTTACTCCAAGTGGTGCCTCAACTGCTCAGTTGGCTAATTTACGTGGCCAACTCAATAGATTCTGAAAAATGCGATGACAACTTTCCATATAGTTCCATAGAGACGATGAGGAACTTGCAAGAGAAACTGTTTAGATGCATGAACAAAACAAAAGGCCTAGGAAAATGCACGTGCCTGTACCTCAACAACACCAGCTTGTTGCTGCACAATGCACGGTTACAATGATGAAAGGCGCCACGGCAACTGTAAATTTCATTAGAAGACTGCAAGTTGTAAGAATCGTAAATTAAAGACGCAATAAACATCATTAAATGGCAGAAAAATATAAATAGTCAAGGAATTCACATCATTAAAAGGGGCTCCCGCTTTTCATATTCAATTTCAGCAAAAAATTAAAAAAATTCAAATATTTTAATTTCAGAGCAATACTTAATTTGATGCTGCGTAAAAGACATCGGAAATAAAAAGCATCATACTCACTCCCGAACTTAAACCCAATCAAATTTCGTGAAATGCCCCGCCTACTAGTTCTATACTCGAGTTGAAATATTTTAAACTTTGTTGTTCTTTAATTACATTTTGTGTGATACCATGGTATGTTTTCCAATCTAACTCCCGATGTCTTGTACGCACTCTGAAGGTTAAAATAGAATAACTGAAAAAGAACATGGGAATAATACCTCAATGTAAAAAATGGCATAGCCTTAACCACACCTAAATATATTGCTGGCGAGATATTAGATGCGTAAAATGTTCAGGCAGAAATAAAACGAAATACGACCCAGTAAGCCGAAATGGACCGCCGAAGTGTATAAACTAGAAGAAAAAAAACCTCTCCCCCCCCCCCCCCCCTCCCGCTCTTTAGAGGATCTGAACTAGCAATAAAATGGTTAAATTTAAGAAATAAAACGCGCCAATCGAATCAAAACTCTAACGTTATAAGAGAGAGGATTGGAGCAGATAGGAGATTCTATTGGCAATTACCTAATGCTACTAAATGAAATCCATTTGAAAAGATATTCCAAAGTATAGAAACGACAAACGCACGCAGATTGGGAAAGGGAGGGAGTGGCATTTAGAAGCTATCATTCCATAGAACTGATATTCTAAGCGTCACGGTAACTGAAATGTGGTATTTTTAAATGTGTTTTTAAATTACTCAAAATCTCGCTTTTAAATGATCATAACCTTTTTGTTTGTAGTCGTAAAGTCACGTACATCACATCGGAAATAAAAAGTGCCATACAACTTTCGATATCATGAACGCACTATAGAGGCACGAAATAACTTTTATTGTAATCTGCGTAATTATTAATAATAATAATAAGCATTACAAGGAGCCCGGTATTGAAACAGAATGCAAGTTCAAATCATAAAAGTTGAATTATTCAATAATATTGATTTCAATATCTCCGCTATTTACTATCTCCCACGCCATTAGTTAAAAAAAACGGCTACAGTCGACTTTTTAAATCACTTGACCAAATTTTATCATAGGCGGCGATTTTAATGTAAATTGTGACCTACATAAAATATTACATTTTATTGAGTTCGATGTAACAAAAGGAGTTTTAGAAGACTCTGACCACTAACCTATGATCATGACGCTCAGTACAATGATAATAATAAAATAAAACTGCCTAAATTAACAAACAATAAAACCAATTGTTATTTATTCAAGCAGTTTGTGAAAGACATAAAAAATATTCGCGAACCTATATTAGAACAGCGGTGCAGCTGGAAGATGAACTACAAACATTCAAAACACTATACCAAACCAACAAGAAGCTTAAGAAATTTCACCTATTCCTCATATCAATATCATCCTTAAGGAAACATATAACTATTCTCTTGAGATCAGAAAACTAGTTAGAAAGAAACAAAAAGCTCGTAAAATCTAGCGGGAGACCACTAGTGGTCTGCAACCTAAAAATATCTATTGATTCGATTTATTTTAAAAATATATGATAAATATTTTAATTTTTTTAAATATAATTACAGGATGCTCTTAAAGTAGCTGACATGAATGGTACCATTGGATTCCATGATCAAAACAAAGGTGAGGCGGTTTCTTCTATCACTACGTATGTTAATGATTCCCTTTCAAGTTTTAGATGTTTAAATAGGAGCCTTCTAAAGTTCCAACACAGCCCCTGTATTAAAAAAGCTTCAGTATCTGGAGAAATAAACATTTTTATTTTCAAGTATGTACTAATTTCATTAAAAAGCTGATAACGAATTTCGGAATCCATATTCTTTAGCCAAAATATCCTTAACGAAAAGAGAGAAATCCGTTTCTCACCAAATACGGATCCCGCACTGTTCTATTCTCACGCTCGTAATAATATGACTAATACGTCGGGTAATTAAATGTATGTGCTTCAATATATGTACCTTGAATTTCGTTACTCAGCCATGAACAATCGCTTACCTGCTATCCCCGTTATTTATTTTAAAAAACAGATGGTTGGGACGATCAATAGTTTAATTTGTATTGAATATTTTTTGTCTCTCCTTCTTTTATTTCTTTAGTCAGTAGATACTCCTGATGATGACCTAACAAGTCGAAATTGATCGAGTGATTTTTTAAACTTTTTGACAAATTTTTTAATCAAAATATTTAAAAATTTAATTTTTGCGAAATAAAAAATAAGTGTTTAGTAAAATAAGTTTATTACGTGTTAGTGTGTTTCGCCAGGTGCCTACGGCAAAAGGTGTTAAAAGTAGATATGTATCGCATTCGAGAAATGATTAAAATAAAACATTATAAATTAAATTTCAAACAAAATTAGTTTAGGTTATACTATATATAATAAATTTTACTGCAAATGACAAGTTTGGATTTAAAAAACTTTATTTCACCAAAATTCGTCACCTCTAAACTGTCCAGGTGGATTGACTATTCGGAATAAAACTTCATTCATACTAAAGCTTTTTCTATAAATTGGAAGATTAATACGAAATGTGGTGGGCATCTGTGTACCAAAAGTGGCTGCTTCCGTAGGAGCTTTTTCAATTTTTGTAATAATAATTAAATTTTTTAACATGGGTTAACCTTGTTGGTTTTCTCAAATTTAAGCTGGAATAATGTTTTTTTGATTATACAAGACAGTTTTACCGTTAGTTTAACTTTGCGCTTTAGAAATCAAGTGTGGTGTATTCTAGATCAAGATGTACATTCCTGGTAAAATAAAATCGGGTGTTGCCCGCAACATATTCACACCACAATTTTTTTATTTTGTTATTTATTTTATTTTATTTTTATTTTTTTCTATGTGAAGATTCTGTTTTAATATAATTTATCCATTTGGTGTATGTTCAAATGTGATATCTGCCTTTGCTGTAAAATTTAACAATTTAAGAGAAAATAGTGTGCCTTAACTTATAACAAGGGAAACACATGAATTTACTTATTAGAGATCGGGTAAGAGTTTTATAGGTTAGGTACTATCTGTAACTGAAAATGTTATATTTTTAAATGTTAATTTTTATTATAACTATGTTAGTTTTATAAGTTAACATTCAAAATAAATCATAAAATCATCATGCGGTATTATTTGCGGTGTTCGTGCTATTATGTCATCCTGCACATTGACATGAAAGAGATTTGCACTCCACCAGAGGGTAATAGTTATGTTTGTTAACGTCACTCACTGATCCAATAAAAAACAAAGAAAAATTCATATTTTTTAAAATCTTCCGGTTCAACCTCCGAAGCTTTTCACCACACCACGAGAAGTACGGCCAAAATCGGTATTTCGGTGTTAGCCTTTGTCAGTATTTTTATCGTGCATTAACAAAACATTTTGGCTACAAGAGAATTTTTATTCCGCAAATATTTTTATTTTTATAATTAATGCCAAATGACTGTTCAAATACTATTTTTCCGATTTATTATTACTTTTTATGTTGGTCCACCAATAGCTTTTCTTAAATATGTAGTTTAAATTGTGTTATTATCCAAATCTCAACTTTCACATTCATAGAAGCATTTTTAAATGCAATTCCAGTTCGCAAATCGCATTTTACCAGAATTTGTTAATATTTCCGAAATATAAAGTTGTTGCCCGAATACCATACTACGAATTGATTATGCTAGTTTTTGAGAATATACATAATATATCTAAGCTTCAATAATTTTATTTTAGAATCCTTATTGTTTGTTATAAGGAGATGTTTACACGGTAATATGTACTTTAAACGATATTAATATATGTATACATACATGCTATTATACATTGCAAGAATTTTAGAATTGAAAACTATCAAAAGAATACAAGTAAAGAACTATCGTTTCTTCAACCGGTTTGGATATATAAACCAATTCCGTACCATGTTCATTTGAATTGCTACAACTAAATCTAAGTATATATTTTATTCACAGTAAAATCATAATACATCTAATCTACCAACAAGTTGCTATTAAATTCTAATATTTATGATTCAATCCTCGCAAAACTATAAGCATCATTTCACATTTCTCTTAAAAAAATAAATAAATAAATTACAAAGGGAAGCACAGAAAATTTATTTGAAAAAGCATCATCTTCAACATAAAAAGACGAAAAAAATTAAAATGATCAAGAAGAAAGTCAACATAAAATGATTCTTCAAATCAACCAAATAAAAAATATAAACCTTGGATTCAAATTGAAATTTATTTATCCTTTATTTTTGCGCCTTTAGAATGTTTTTTTATACTGTTGTTTACAACTCGTATCATGAGAAAACTTCTACCGAAATCATCATCATACATAAAATGATACACAGATAATATAACATAAACATGTGAAAATTGGAAAATTTTTTTGTAAACAACAATATTATTAATGTGTGATAACATATAAAATACACACGAATTGAAAATAAAATGATTATTTTCACGTGATTTTGATTGGTTTGGAAAATTTATATACCAAACGTATAGCGAGAGTGTTCAGAGAAAAACAGTGGTTTGTTTGCATCACGTATAAAACATATAAACACTATCTAGATGAACTTACAACAAATATGTGTACGTTTATTTTAAAAAGTTTGCATTTAGTTATATGTATTTACAAATCTACATAATTCTACGAAATACTCGTATGTATATAAAATACATGTTCATCAATTTAGTATTTCTGGTTTGAGAGAATTCACAAAATTAATATTCGAAATGACAAGTAATTTATTGACTGTAATCTCTTTGTGTGTTAAAATATTTTCAAGTTTTTCCAAATATTATTTTATGTGTACACATAAACATCAACAAATTGTGGATGGGTCGCATATAACTATTTATTGTATTTGGAAAATCCAATGAATGTTTAAAGTACATACGCTCTTTACCGAATTAAATGCAACGGTTTATGTGTTGTTTTCTACCCTTTTAACAAATTATTTGCATTTTACCAATTTTTTGTTCAAAATAATTTGGACATTTGGATAATAATTTAAATAAAATTTATTTTTTTATTAAAATGTTATTGTATATTGCTTTGTTTACGGAATATGGGCAAATACATTATGCATAATAGATGATGCATCGGTTGGAACACTTAAATTGCAGTTGTAACAATGTGTCAATAATGCGACGGCGGACAGGCCGATTGTTACAATTATCAATTAGTATAAAAACAGACAAAAAATCTAGCTTTAGCTACTTTGGAAGACTACAAAAAGAATTGGTTTAGAGAATGGAACAAGCAACATAAATACGCATTAATATTTATTAACTCAAAAGAACCAACATTAAAATTTATTCAGTTACATGAATTTTTGTAATTAAGTTTAAGCCACTTTCTTTACTTTCTTACTATCAATTGATTTAATACCACCAGCGCTTGCCAGTGTCAGAATAATATTTTCGACAATATTAAAAAGAATACAACTCTTTCAAATTTGAATATATCAAATATGTGAAATGCTTTGCTATCCGTGTATTTAATCGAAAGTAATTTTCGTTTGGTATTAAATTTTATGATCATTGGTAACAACGGGTAAATTTTTACCAATCGTGTTCGTTAAATTCCTTAAACGCATGAAAGTGTTTAATTTCGATGCTACATTTTATTGGTATTGCTTAGAAATAACGCACAAAATAAAAAGTTTTGAGCACGTTGAGTACTTGAAGCGCACAAGCTGAGCCCCACAATTGTATTCCAGAAGATAGCGCATTTGAGTACTATTTTAAATTACAAAACCTTACAGTTCAAAGACAATTTATCAAGTTTTCTGGTTAGATATTATACTAAACGTTTCTGTAGTTCATTTTTAAGTGTTTTGTTACACCCCATATCAATCTGTTACCTAAATGCCGACAAACGTTTTTAATGGTGCATAATGATGATTGATTTATTTAGCTCCTTCGGAGGTGGGTTTTATTTTCGAACAGTGTCTGTAGTGTGTGTTGATTTTTGTTCGCTTGTATTCTCTTTTAATAAGGAACTTCGTTGTCAATTATTCAATTCTATGTATTCTTTAAGATTTATTTAATTTCCCGCTATTTCTGAATGTTTATTGGATAGTTATCGTAAACGTTAAACTGTTACATAAGAGGGAGGATCTGCTATTTAAATTAAATATAACTTTGGATCTGATATACTACCTTATAGAACGCCTTTGTGTGTTTCTCCTAAATTTGTAAACGCTCTATTATATTTCGCCAAGAAATTCCAGTTAAACAGGTACTTTTTAATGATCGCCTAAATGTTGATCAGGAGTTGTATACTAACTTGATGCATAAGTCCTTTATGCCATTTACCAAAATTTAAACCGATACCTTAAAATGCTGCTATGAGCAGACTTCTTTGGTGAAATGTTTCTGATTTTCGATATGCAGTTGTTCTGCAGTTTGATGATCTTCTCTAGAACTAAACTGATGATCCTCAATAAATACTGTGCTCTTGCAGAATTGGTTTCATCCTCTACGAAAATTTATCCTATAAAAACATTTTATAGGATATATTTTGGTAGAGTCGTAAGAAACCCAATTGGACGATACGAATCTACTTTTGATTCATCTTGACAAGATTCATGGATTATTATGATTTTTGCGAAATTTTCCAAACTTCAGGAAAACAAAAGGTTTCAAAATAAATTTGATAAAAATTTCTGAAAGTTCTCGCTATAATAAGCTTATGGCTAAAGATAGATTCTGATCAATTGAGAATGACAAATGTTTTGACAACTTATCAAAATGTTTGCTACTGATCAAAATCAAAATTTAGTTGTGAGATTAAGAAATGATATCGGTGGAAAGCCATTATCATTAAAACATCTTCGACCTTAGAATAACAATTCTTGTTGGAATTGCTATTCTAAGGTCAGAGATGATTGGAATTCTGAAGCTTTGACTTCTTCAATCAGTAATTCCGTTGCCCGCTTTGGGGAGAAATACTTATATTAAATGGTCGGCGAACTTATGTGAATCATTTCTTATCCAGTTGAAAAGAAGTATGATGCCTCTGTTGCTGTAGATGTTTAGGCAATTTGTTGTATTGGATTATCTGATCATGTTTTTCTATTAGTGCAATTTTCAGGTTGTTGAAAGCTTTATTTAATTTTGATTTTGAACAAGTTAAAATATTCTGTGACGTTTAGTTCAGATTTGCTGAACTGAGTTGGTGTATGTAGCGTACTTTACTGTTGCCTTAGTGATACTTTGTTAATAATACTTTAAGGTATAAATTTTAGCAAGTACAACAGTTTTATCCTGTGATACCATATGCTACACAAAACTATTAAATCGGGAATATCGGGTTTCCTTCATGCATATTTTCCACAGTTAGCTACCTTTTAGTGATGTTAACCTTGGAACCTCATTCAATGTGTTCGAATTAAAAGTTTCCCCTGCTATGAAATAATTTTGTTGGCTGCATCTATGTATGTTGCATTTTCCTGCGCCTCGCAAAATTTTTCGGAGTCATGTTGCCTTATGCTCTATCTAATAACAATTACAGATCACCACGAGATTTCTCGTTAGGATGTTTGGTGTCGTAAATTTTATAAACCATTAAATAAACAATTCATGTTTATGAAACTAAACGTGACTATACTTTTATGCTCAACTCATTTGCAAAATCTATAAACAAATATTTGTATACTTTAAATTATATAATTGATAATTAATAAAATAATTAAATTAATAATGCGGATCTCTAACCAATAATACAGATTGATTACAAGATAAATATTAACTATAATACACAATTACATTTAAAATGCGGTTGTTTCCTGGGTTATGTACAGAAATAAAAATAGGTTTAACCCAGAAAAACACCGCATTTTAATATTTAAAGCCTAATAGTAATAACCCTTTATAATCACAATTACATTTGTACCATACAGCAGGAATTTTAGTAAATTTGATTTTGGATAAACCACGTCAAAAATAAACTTCAGTAGCGCATCATCTGTTAAAATTGGGGTACCCCAAGGTACGATTCTAGGCCCGACATTATTTAAAAAAATTATAAATGATATGATGTCGATTAATTTTATTGGTCGCATTCAATTGTTTGCAGATGGATTGATGTTTGACGATGAAAAATTGAATAATCTGTTTAGAAACATGCAAATTGATTTATTGAATTTAAACAATTAGCTTACAAAAAATAACATGATACTGAACACAAGTAAAACTAAGTACATTTTTAACAAAATAAAGTTGTTGATCCAAAGTGAACTAGGAAGCTTGACCTTGACGATAAGTAATTCAATCATAGAAAGAACAACGTCATATACACATTTGCGGCTTGTAATTGACTGTACCTTTAAATGGAATTTATATATAGATAAATTAAAAAAATCCATTATACGATATATCTTTGCGATAAAACGAACGCGAAAATATTTACCGAAAACAATCATCATTATGATGTACAAATCAAACATACCTACATTCGTGTATTTAAATCCAATCTGGAGTGGGACACCAGAATATTTGATTAACAGCATCTTTGTGATCTAAAAAAGGGTTATCAAATACCTAATGAATGTACCAATCAGAACACTTTCTTTCTTTCTTTATTATTTTTGTTAATTTTTGTCATTAAAAATTATAAATGATAGAGGAGTGTGAATGGTCGCATACAAAATAATTTAAAAACTTATCAAACCCAATTTCGTATAGTTCAAATATCAGATATTCATAAATACCCAATAAGGCGAGTGACTCACTATAGAACAGAGCTTTTTAAAACAAAGATTTCTGAAAACAATGTTTTATGCAGATGTTTCAAGTTATTCAATAAGCTACCACATGAACTTCGCTATGAGAATAATTTAAAGAAATTTAAATCAACAATTACTGAATTATTATTAACTGGTCAACCGAAATTATAAAAATAATTTACATTACATTCAATTTGTTTATTTTTTATTGAATCAGTGCTGTGTATAGTTCGATGAACTTTGCAGTCAAGTAAATAAAAAAATAAAAAAATCTATATAATTCAAGATAAGTAAAATTTATTAACAGTTTTAATTATATTTACATTTAGATATTTTACTTATGTATTTTCAGAATATCCAAACAGTTCATTTGTGTAAAATAGGTTTCAGAGACCTTACCTGCTGTACTTCCAATTTATTTTACCTAGCCAGGGCATATTATAAGGCTAGTTTAAGATGAATTATTTTTAGATTTAATTGTTTCTTGACGGAGCATTACGTAAATAATGTTGAGTAATTAGACCGTCTAATTTCTAATTATTAACTGGATGATTTTTTTTGAGTTCCAAAGGTTCGTTCTAAATATAACTAATTTTTATGACGAATAACATCTTGAGACTCAATGCTTTATTTGCCCACAGTAATCTTAATAAAAGTGAAGAAAAATGCATAAACAACAACAACTTACGAGATTCACATTGGCTATGTATGTACATATATGAAACATAAAAACGATATTCTCTATAATAAATAAATCATAAATCTGAATCCAAAATATTTATGTATTATATTATTTGGCGACATTTTGGCTAGATAGCTTGCATAAAATGTGCAGTCAAATTTATTTTATTTCATTTTTACTCTGATTGGTTTTGTCATAGATTATACGAAGGATTCCTTATCGGAAGTCGATTTAGTTCTCACTGTTATGTCGCCGTTTATATTTTTTTTTTTTTTTAAATCGAGTATAAAATTTTATTCATCAATTAAAATAATTGCAAATGCATACCCTTCTCGAAATTGCAGCAAATGATTCCAGTAGTATACGAGACGCGAGTACATATCAGAATCCGTCCGTACACTAAATGTACTATTTTATTATTTTTGTGACAGTTAAGTTATAACTGTATGAGGGGTTAGAAAATAATATAGATAATATACGAGGGTATATCAAAAAGTCTTGCAATATCATATGAAAAAAACGAGTGAGTGAGACAACAATATATTTTACAAAACCATTTTTTGTCACGATGAAACTTCTAGAAGAACATTTCGATGTAAATTTTACGGTTCGTTTGTTTTTGTCAATTTAGTAACATGTGTTTTGAATTTTTCTTAAAATGAATGAAATTGAATATCGCGCCGTTACTAAATTTTTCTATAAAGATGGACGAAATGCAATTTATATATTCAACTATATATCAAAAGTTTACGGCGAATCTGCACCATCATATGCCACAGTAACAAAGTGGGTAAAATTATTCAAAAGTGGTTGGGAGTCATTATAAGACGATAACCGCTCGGGTCGGCCAGCAGATGCTATTAGCCATGAAAACGTAATTTTGGCTGATTCTATTGTATTGGAGGACCGGCGTATTTCTGTTCCGCGGTTAGCGTGGAGACTTTCTCTTTCATACGGTACCACATATACTATATTACATGACCACCTTCACATGTCGAAAGTAAGTGCGCGATGGGTTCCCCGTTTGTTGAATGCTGAACAAAAAAAAATGCGTGTTTAAACTTCAAAGGCGATTTTAGATATGTACAAAGCAGATCCAGAAAATTTCTTGGGTAACATAATAACAGGCGATGAAACATGGCTTCATCACTGGGATCTGGAATCCAAACAAGAATCGATGCAATGGATTAAACGTAGTGAACCACCACCAAAGAAATTCAAAACTCAACCGTCTGCTGGTAAGGTTTTGGCAACAATTTTTTGGGATGCTGAAGGAATTTTGATAATCGATTATATGCCACCGAAAACCACAATCACAGGCATATATTACGCAGAGGTTTTGCGAAAATTGAAAAAAGCGATCCGGGAAAAACGGCCAAGGAAAGTTAGGAAAAAAATCTTGCTTCTTCACGACAATACACCAGTGCGCAAGGCTAATATTGCTCAAGCTGCATTAAAGGACTGCGGCTTCGTGGAAATTCCGCATCCACCGTACAGTCTAGACTTGGCACCCAGTGACTACTTCTCTTTCCCAATTTGAAAAAAACACTAAGGGGCCGGAAATTTTCCAGTGACTATGAAGTACAGTCTGTTGTAAATGAATATTTTATGGAGCAAAAGAAATCTTTTTTTTTAGAGGGTTTAGGTAAGTTAATTGATCGATGTGACAAATGTATAAACCTTAAAGGAGATTATGTCGAAAAATAAAAATATTGCTGTCTCTCTCACTCTTTTTTTTCATATGATATTGCAAGACTTTTTGATTTGCCCTCGTATGTTGTTTGTTGTTATACAGTTTTAGTTGGTTATTTTCAACTTGTTCGAAATTTATATCCCAAACAATAAAAGAAAAGAGTTTATTGTCAAATGATGGTTTCGATTCTATTCACAAAACTATAAATACGAGTATTGTACATAAAGTAGATCTTTATATTACTAACTTGTGATGTTCGGTGTTTTTTTTACTGTGTGTGTTTTAATACACTTGCAAGAGTTCAACTATATAACAATGAAATACAGAAAAATAAAAAAATACAGAAATCAATTTGAAATAATAACAGTATTGTGTCATAATTTCTCTAGAGGTTTCTGGGAAATGGAAAATAGGATATTTTTTTGTTATTGTTTTGTTGTCTTAAATTTATTATGAGAAAAATTGAAAAAGGAGATCTCACACACTTTGGATTAGATTGGTTGCGCACCAAAAGGGATTGTTTTGATATTGGTATACAAATAAATTTTAGATGAGCCAAAGTTGGTACAGATTTTCAAATTTTAATAAACATAGTTTTGTAATTAGTTTAATTAGCATTTTAGATTAAAAATTATCAAAATTGAAAGACTATTCTGAGTGAATTTAAGAAATTTCAAATTGCATCACAGTTCTAAATTATGTACTATAAGGGATTTTTTGTCATTTACATTGTATATTGTAAATAAAAAATTTGCATTTATATAAACCTGAAAGTTGGGAATAATCTTTAGGTGAACTTTACCACAATTTTGCCAGTGGGAATACGTTTTATAATAGAAAGTTTGCTAGATAATCTAGCCGGCCGATTTTAGTAACTAAAATATTTAATCTATACCAAAATATTTCCAATAAAAATATTAAATTTTACGAAGTTTCATTGCGTTGGTAGTTTAACTAACAACGGCCTAACCTCAATTTTGTGTCATATTGTCTACAAAAAGTAGTTAAATAATATTCTACATGTGTAGGCGATGTTTGAAGATTATTAAAAAAATGGCATCGACAATGTAGGCGAAAAATGTCGAAACTTATTATTTCGGTTACCGTTCAGTAAAATGTTTAGGATTTATTTGTTAAATGGAACCACCACTCAAGACGGACAGCTTCATTCTTACCACACATTTGAAAAGGTTGAACATAAGTTTATAGATAGTATATACTTACGTATTAACGTACATACACGTATGTAATCACTGATTTATATAACTCGTGGATACAGCATACACAAAAAACTGTGGTATAAAAAACAAAACTGAAAATCGTACCTAATGTGTAATAGAGAAATTAAAAACGTATCTTCCTTGTCTAGTATATCGAATTTTCGGGAATAAAATTCAAATTAGTATCAGTTAGACTAAAAGAAACAGTTGACATACCACTTGATAGAATGGATGCAATGCGAGATTTAACTGAAAAAGTAAAATATGAGTATGTAAGTACTCGTAAGTACTTTTAACTATGTAAGCAAATATGATTAAAATTTTAATAGTAAAACAATCTTCAAAAAAAAATCGACTTTGTTTATTTTTATTTACGTTTGCCATTTGTGTCGAATTTTCCATTTGTCTTTGGCTTTAGTATGTGGTTCAGATATGCACTTCATATTTCAAGAGAAAAATACGAAAAATCATTTAAATATTTTTTTAAATTAATCAGCAGAACTTTATTTATTAAATCATGATTTAAAAAATTAACAATTTTGAATATTTTTCTGTCTATCTATCCTATAAAAAAGAAAAAGAAAATGATTTCAAATAATTTTCGGAATTGTCTTGGTTAAAGTACAGCTTTTACTTAACATTTTCGGTAATACGATTTCCGAGTAAGAGGTGTACTATATATAATACAAGCGAGTGGAATTTAAAAAAAAATTGTACCACATTTTGTTGTTGTTTTCCATGGTAATTTAGTTTTGTGCCGTATCCATGAGTTTGAGCCATTTATTTTGTAAGTGGCATAATTGACTTTATCCGAAAATCAAGTTAATGCTAAAATTAATTACAATTTAGCAGAATTTCTTCATTACAAAATAATTTCCAATCAATATGACAATCAAATTGATTGGAAATTTTTTTAAAATAAATGAGATACATATACCGTTAAATTGTAACTAATTTTAGCATTAACTTGATTTGTGGAAAAAGTAAATTATGCCACTTTCAAAATAAACGACTTATACTATATATTGGTGTAAGTAATATGTGGTATTACGCCCGGAAACCGAAATAATTTGTTTTAGTACAATTTCGAAAACTTAGGGACGGCCATCTTTGTTATAAATTAGAACCATAGAAAAATAAGTTTACCATAGATTTCTCATTTTGATAAATCGAAAGATAAAAATGAATTGAGAATAAAAGTTCAAACAATTCCAATGTTATGTTGAATGTAAAGTCACAAATGCAATCAGGCATTGGAATTATCAGAACTTGTTTACTCAAATTGTTTTTGTTTCTCGATTTATAAAAATGAGAAATCTATGGTAAACTGATTTTTCTATGGTAGAAATTTACACGCAGTTTAATATTACAACTAAACGCCTGGCCATTAAAATGCAAATGTAATACAATGACGTCCTTACCACGCAATAAAATGTATAATAACACAAAACAGTTTCTCAGACTAATTAATATTTAACTATCATACAAGTTCATCGGTTCATAATCTTAATAAAAGCGACACAAGAGGAAGCAGAAGCTCGATAGCTCGGATAGTTGATGCCCATTACATTATAATGTTTTTTTCAGGATAGCTTTGAGTTCAAATTCCAGCCGAGACAAATTAACATGATAAATCAAGTTAATAATTATTAATTGAACATTAATGTGAAACAACGTTTTCATAGAAAATAATGAAAAACAATTATAGCATGAAAATAAAAATAAATTTTTTATGAAAGTTTTTAAAACCGTATGTCGGTCGTAGTTTAAACTATTTTGATCATAAAAACGTCAAAATATGCTTAATAATGAAGTTTTTATGATATTAAAAACTATGATCATGTCCTAAAAGTAAGTCTTATAAATACATTTTTTGGTGCAATTAAATTCAAAAAAATTTGACTTTTTGGTGGTTTTGTATAATTCTTCCTTGTGACTGGGCCATTAGAGCAAATCATATACAACTATGTAGACATATGTAACCTACTACAAAGCTAATTATCTGATTTCTAGTTTACTAGGCACACCGTTTTAGAACCAACAATAATTCCTAATCACCCTATTAAACAGAATATGCTTACTTTATGTTTGTATGAGAGGATGCTGAACCGGAAAGCAACCAGTCCTTTGATCTAGGCCTGGAAATATAGATTTTGTTCCAGGTTAAATTAAAGCTGCAGAGATTATGGAAAAAAATAACCAAAAAAGCAAAATAACCAATTATACACTGTGTCTCACAAGTACTTAAAATTAAAAGAACACTAAAATTAAACCCCATAATAATATTTGAAAATTTTAATTAAACACAAATATTTCAACACCAAATAAAATAAAGTTAAAGTTTTGGAATAATTTTGAGTGAAAGTTGTCAAATTAAATTTTTTACAACGAAACACACTACGAATTGTACAATGGTGATGCGGTTCTGAATTAGTACTTAATGTAAGAAATCAATTCTACTTACCTACATGCTCGGGAATCTCTAAGAGAATATTATTTAGTGTAATAGAAAAATTCTTAAACATTTGAAGTTATTTAATGCACACTGAACTTATTATAAAGTTAATAGGTAAAAAGTTAATTGAGCAAATCAAAAAATTCACGCACGATAAATATTAGATTCCAGAAATGTTGAATATATAAAACCTAAAAAAAAAAAGGGATTTTATTATAAAAAAATAGTTTTACTCTAAAAAAATCTTGGTAGTTGAACACCTTAAGGAAGATGAGGTTTATTTTATAGTAATAACATTTTACCCGCCATTTACAACAATTAACATTAATTTTCGAAAAAAAAATCATTCAATTTAGAACAAGACAACCGATCATTTTGTTAGTGTAGTTTTTCACCCACTGTGTTACACTAATTAAAAAATTTCTCTGCTTTACTTTTTCAGTTTCAAATTTCAACCCTTTTCTCCACAACCCTTTAATAATATATACTAGTTTGAATTTGTTACTTTGTTCGACGTAAATTCGTATATACGTATATGGTATAGCGACAGAGGGTGGTAAAAATAGAATAAAACAAAAACAAATCGGATAACAGGAAAATGAAAATTAATTTTTATTCCTTTTTTGTTGTTTATCCGTTAGTAACTAGTACTACATAGGATCGTTATGATTATGTTAAAGTGTTAAAGTTGGATGTAATAACAATAAAATTAAGATAATGATTGTTGCTTTAGCTATTCTAGAAATTTGTTGCTGGTTGTTTCATTTTGCCGTGACGATTTGCCGTTTACTAGCCTAATGGTTTTTGTGAGGTTTGTGTGTGTGTGTGTGTGTGTGTAAGTATTTTAATAGCATAATCACCGTTATAGTGAGTTGGATTTTCAGCTTGTGTATCATTCGTAGCATTAATCATTAAATATTAAATATAAAATCAACGATGGTGGATTTTTTTGGGTCGGTGTAAATTCTAATTAACGAGATAAACATACAATAAAATTAATTTTCTCATGGTTCGTTTTTGACATCCTACCTTACGCCTGCTACATCCTACCTTACGTAGAACCATTTCGGCATTACATAACTCCATACCAGTCTATAGTGCTGACATGGAAAATTGAAAGATGGATCGATCGATGAATTCTGCGACCAGAGTCTGTTACAACATTCAACATTTTTAAAGATTCATTCATACGCACCAACTCGATGTCCTCCATTATTATTGTACAAAAATCAAAAAGTATATGATTTATATAATTTACATAAAAAACTCGTTCAATTAAATTATAGTGTGACATTATAATTATACCAAGTGCAATTTTGCTTAATTTGTTTCCTAGAAAATCTTCAAATGCCACTTATTTTTATCTATGTTCTTCTTGAATATTATATATGACTTTGGTTTTCACAATTTCTTTTCTAACATGAAATAAAAAATAAAGTATTATACATTTTTATTCGTTAAAGTTTCTTTTTGGTAAAGTTTTCCAAAGATTTTATTACGTTTTACTATTTTAAAAAATTGAAATATAAAAATAATTGAATTAAATATTTTTAATATATTTTTGTTTTCTTTTGTGAAAAACTTGAAAATAAATTGGTGATTTTTTTTTTTATTTTGATAAATTTATTTTTCAAACTCTTTATTATAACATTTTACATTTGAATTACTTTTCAATTAGTGTACCTGAATATTACAAAAATGTACAAACCGCGATGTACGAACTAAATGCCTATCTTAGTCATTAAAATACGTAAAAATGGAGAGGTAGATTTGGTGTGGCTACAACACACGATTTAATTTTACCACGAATGTACGTAAATCTCGAGTAAACCCAGTCTTGTTTAATCAAAAATCGTAATTTTCTCTTCTAAAAATCCACAAAAATATCGCTTCTTGGAAATGTAACCATTCATTTTATTATATTTGCAAACACATACAGAAATATTTTAGAAAAAACTATTATTTCACCAAAAATTCTTTATCTCTGCAACTTGGACGTATTAACTTAACTGATCGGCATGAAATTTCATACGTACGGTCTTGTATTGAAAATTATAGCATTTGCGAAAAGAGTTAAAAGATTCTAATAGATTTTAAATTGGCTGCAAGGGTTGTCTTATCGGTTTTCCGAAATTTAAGCGAGAATCGTTGTTGGTTTAACAAAGCAGTTTAGACCAATACTCTATTAAGTTTTTAAATGCTTACATTTTAATTGACTAACGCCACTGCTATTTAATGTAAATGTACAAAATTGGAAGGAAAACGAGATCACACCTTCCCCCCGGCATGCCAACATATCTCAACTAGCAGCAGTGTGCACCTTAGCAATCCTGGCATTCTGGCTAGGCTACAATACACCAATCACGCATTAATCTCAACCGAAAATTGATTATGTCACCTCAATAATGAGGTGGCAAATTCTCTTTATGGGATTTAGCGCCAGCAAAATAAAAAAAAATATCCGATTCGATTTCGATTCAAAATTCTAACAGAACAAAATCTTATTTCTATGTGCTTGCTAATATCGTCCACATTAAAATGGCTTTTAAATCATATACATATTAACAAAAACAGACACATGTCAATATCGTTTTGCGTGTTACGAGTTCGACTAAGCATTTCCATTATTGCTGTTCGAAATGACATACAACTGTAAATTACTTTATATATTATTAATAATTTTAAAAAAATTTAAAGCTGAGAATCTTGGATGAAATAATAATAAAATAAATTTAACATTAATTTCGACATTTTATTTGAAACTTTTAAGTAACCCAATAAAGTCCCAATTTTCAAAAATGGATTTATAAATTGTTTGACAGTTATTTAATTTTAAAGTTTGACTTCGGCGCAATGCGGGAGTAAAGTACCTTAATCTTAACATTATTATGGTGCCTTATAGATAGGTTGAGATATAAATTAAAGTCACTCTCAAAAAGTGAGAGTGGTGAGAGGCCATAACACAGAGAGCATTGATTTGCATACTTTTCTGAGAAACAATACACTTATGCTCCACCATAAAGTTAACACTAACACCAACGAAATATACGATTTGATACTACCAACGCCATCTTTACTAAGGGATTCTTAACTAAAATGTGGACAACACACTATATTTGCGGTTTATCATATAATAATCAGGTGGCAGGTTGATTTAAAAAATTAAAGTTACATCACATAAAATATTTATTAGTCGCAATTATTTTAAAGTGGAAAGATTATGTGTTTTTCACTTTTTTCCATCTTTTTCGGGTTTATGTTTCTCCATATCGTTCTCTCAATAGTAAAATGAAGCTCAAGGCACATATTTTCCGTTTGGTTCCGAACCGTTTCGTTTTAAATAAGTTTTTATAAATTCTCAAGCACATAGCTTTCGTTTCGTTTGAAATTGTTTTTGTGTTATTTGATAAATCGATTTTTTTTATTTCTCACAATATTGTTTCAATTCAATCAATTATTTATAATATCACATCAATTAATTTAATAATGAGTGAAGATTTACACATTGACAATAAAACGTTTACCATAAACGCGAAAATAAATAATTTGAGGTTATTGTTTAAATTTTTTTTGAAATTTGATCAACTGTTTCGGTTCGGTTCCGCCTTTAACTTAACAATGTGAGCATGTTTTCGGTTTTCCATATATTTTGACATATTCAACTTAAAGGTCGGAACGAAACGAAAACTATGTGCCTCGACCTTGAGAATTATATAGAAAATTACAAAACAATACAAATATTTTTCTTTTTAAAGTTTTTCAGTGTAACGGTTATTAGTGAAACTAAAGAATGTGCGTTTCCTATTTTTTTAACTTCATCTTATTTCAAATTATTGGAATTACTGTGTAGATTTAGTACAAAAACAGCACGCGTATCATGGTAAACGTACATAAATAAATATAGAAAAAGAAGATTCTTTGGCTTGAATGATGAATTGTGTAACCTAAATACATATTTTGTATTGCTCCTTGTTTTATTTGCTCCTTGACGTTAACGCATTTAATAACAAAAACAGATACATGTTGCTCTCGTTTTGCGTAATGTGATTTGAACAAAACATTTTAAAAACATGCTGTTCGAATCTGTAATTAAACTTTATCAAAAGCTGAAGTTTTATTTGATTAATTATTTTTAGATAAAAAATTAAATGTTAAAGTGGTGAAATTAACTTTGAACTTTAATAAAATAATGAAATAAATAATTTTACATTAATTCTTTTCATTAAACCATTTAATAATTTTCATAAATTTATTTTATAATTTTCTGTCAGATGCTTAATTTTAAAACTTACCGCCGGCGCAAAGCAGGGATAAAGTATAAATATTTTAACATTATTATCAGACATAAATTGATGCCATATGCAAAAAATGAAAGTAATGTGAGGCCATTATACAGGATCTAACGTAATATATATGTAAGGATAAGTACGCGTATAAAAGAAGATGTATGGCCCATGACACATGAACATTTTTTCTATTTTGGCAGTTTTTTTCTACCAATGTTTTGTTCTGCTCTCTCTTAAATAAAATTTTAACTAAACTGAGTCAAAAATGTCCTTGAAATATTTTTTATTTCATTTATGTTTGAGTTGTGTGGTAGAACAGAAAATTTGTTTAAGTCGCAATTAAAACTTGTATCATAGGTAAACGGGGAAAGAAACGAAGAAAAATGCCGCATTTTTTTTGTACGTGTGGCATGGGCCTATGAAAACCAAAAAAAAATCATTAACCCTTTGAGTGCCAAGGAGAGCGATCGCGCTCCTCAATACACTAGCCGAAAATGCGAAGAGCGCGATCGTGCTCTTGCTCCTTCACTTGTTGATATATCATACAAAAATTTGTTTCATATTACTACACACTCGAAAAATAAAATAAAATTGTTTTTGAAATACTTTTCGTAAATAAAATGCTTATGGGTGACGCAAGAGAATTATGTCAAAAATTTATTTTTGTATGTATTTTGGACCAACGTACACATTTGTGTATCCGCTTAAAATATTTCCCTCTGAAAAATTACACAATAATTATAATAATAATGAAACAATTAACATATTATCAAAAACAAATTATTAATATGTTATATAATTTATTTTTATCAAATTATAATGCTTTTTCAAAGAGAATTCCAATTTAACTAAGATCTTTTAAGAAGACATTACCAGTCATTTATTTTGTCACACACATTTGTGCGTGGTGGACTTATATTGAAGAACAAAAAAAATTCTGGCCGGAGAAGGGCTATAACAGCGTGGCACTTTTAATTAATTCTCTAAAAATCTTGTAATCTCTCTAAAAATCTTGTTAGCACTCAAAGGGTTAAACATATAAGTGAAGATGGCATAATGTAATGCTGAAACCGATTTTTAATTTCTTATTAAAAATTTGTTCGTTTTTCTACTATAAGGAAGTCCTTACGAATTTTTAAAAATTACAAATAATTTTTTTTGTATTTTTTAACAAAATATAACTTTTCGTATAAAATTATAATAGAAAGGTAAAACTAAGTTACACGTCAATTAAAAGATATTTTTGTTATAAAAATGAATACATATGTTGAGTTTAGAATTGTATACGTTGTATACGTTCGTCTTTTCTATTGATTGACTGATTGATTGTTTGTTAGTGCTTACTAAGTTAGATCTCCAGGATAGCCGGGCTTCAATGTGCATCCGTTTTACATTTAACAAAACCGAATTATAGGGATGAAGAATTAGTAATGAAAGGTTTAGCCCGTTGTAACGATTTTAAATAGATACTCGGTATTGGTATTAAAAATATCGATAATCGATATTCAATGGAGAATTGTGTCAATATTTTATTTTGTTATTATCTTGCAATACATTCCCCCCTTCCCTTTCGTTAAATGTTCGTTTTTCGTTCTAATTTTTTTGGGTCAACGACCGAAAAAAAAAACGGATGAACGGCAAGTCAATAGTAAAATTTTGAAGAGATCGGATGGTAAACTAAACCAAAAAGAAAAAAATTGAAAATATTCGATCATCTTGGGATATTGTATTAATTTTGTTAAAATTTGATTAATAACATAAGTAGTAGTAAATCATGTTTTAAAATTGAACATAAATTATATATTCTTTAAAATTGAGACATAAAAATGTAACCGTTGGATCTTAATTAATTATATGCATAATATTAAAAATAAAATCTGGATACAAAAATAAACAAATATATATATATATATATAAATGTGAAAAGCATGATTAATGTATGTAAATAAAAATAAAATTACCAAAATTATAATAATAAACTGTGAATTAAAAAAAAAAGTTATTTTTGGCTGTAAAATATTTTATAATACACATCAAAACAGTGCAAAAGCAAAACGACCTTTAATTGTTACACCGTAATTGTACGCATGCAAATGCATATCAGCTGCATGGTAGCAGTAAAATTTCTTGTGCCAGTTTGCACATATAAATCTGGGGTCAGCACGTGTGATTGGACGGTGGGATCCGGTGTTGCGGCCTAAGGACAGTCAACTATCTTAGCAGTTATTGTGTCAATAATAATTAATACTAAGGTACTGTGTTATAAATTTAGCTATAGAATTTTTGAATTTGATTTCTTAATAATTAATTTCCAGTAACGTAAATATTTGTGTATGTAAATGGTCAATATTTTCGGTTTACCTCCTCCTTGTATTTTCGATTTTGATTTTATTATTTCAACCCCTTATTAAAGTAATAACCATAATGAACCAGTAAATTAAACTACTGTTAGTGATGTGAGTTAGTGGGCATGGATCAACGTGACGATTTTAGCCAGGATCAAAATTTTGAAACCTTGTGATAATCTTGACCAATGAACCCCCCTACGACGAGCAAACCCGATTTTCCTAGCTGGTCAAGATTTCAAGATTAAGTAGTGCTTAACAGGTTACAAAATGGCGCCGAAACAGGGACATGAATAGCGTCCACGTGTTGAATTACAATCCTTGAATATCTCTAGGATCCGTTGACTAGTCGTTATTTTTCGATTTCCGGTTCCTCGAGCATACTTAATATTGTAATTTAGCAACAATTTTTTGGTGATTTTTAAATTTTAACGTAAACGTACGATTTTGCGGTTTCGGTAGTGAACAGTTACTAAAGGACGCGGACTGATGCGCCCACGTGAACTGTTTTGCGAATCTAATAAATTATCTTTTGCTCAATAATTCGTTGAATAGTCGAGAAAAATTCGATTTCCGGTTATCGAGTAAAGGATATTTTATAACGAATTAAATTATATTTGTTTTTGCTCGCAGTTAATTAGTTATATCACACGGATCTTGTAACATAACAATACCTAATTTTCATTAAATTTATAAAAATCAATAATAAAGTTTTTCCTCATTTTTTTATTCGGTCACGAGTTTTCTTTTTACAATCTCATAAATAATTTTTCTCATGTGTTCATGAAATCAATTGACGGTTCTGTTATTAAGATTTCTTGAGGTCATACGGACACATGCGGTTATTAACGTTCATCATAAATTAACGTTCATCATAAATTTTGTTTGGTCGGTATCCATTGATTTGTTATAACCAACAGTATCGATTGAATCTCTGCTTAAATCAGTATCTCTTTAACGTTGGTTGGCCTTTCTGAATGCCTTACCAAAGAAATTTTATTCTGTAATTAAATAGTAAAACACGTTACAAGGTTTATGTTGATAAATTTCGAATATAATATCTATTACTGACTCGTTTATTAAGTGCCCACCTCACATCACTATAATGTACACATACTTATTATAAATACTCGTTTTTCTATATTTAAGATTGAATTTTATTATCTATATTCCTAATATTTTTACGTTTATAAAAACAAAAAAAAAAAAAAAAAAAAAAAAAATATTTATATATAATATATATATATATACATATTTGTATTTCTATACCTAACGAACTAAGTAACAATAATTTTTAAAATTGTTTAAATTTTCGTTGGACTATTCGTATTTTCCTCTTAGCATAAATCGTGAACTTCGTGTCATATTTCAGTACCTTACAACGTCAATTTCTATTTGCCCAGAATTACATTTGGCAATTATCGTTCGATTACAATTTTTGCACAGATATTTTTTTTTGGATCGTTAGGTTTTTTGTGTATTGAATTAAGATTTTCCCCTTATTATATAATTAATTTCATAAAAGATGAGTCATTCGCAAGAGTGGGACCCTCTCAAAGGTCTAAGTCGCGAGGAAATTGAAGTTGAATGTTTGGTGAGAAACATTAAGGTATCAGACCCTGCTTGGGATCAAAGTTTATATAAATCTCTAAATTTAGAAAAGGATAATCCTTCGGAAAGACCTTCGCGGACCCATGCCGTTGACTCATTACAAGAGTTAAAAGCATGCCAAAGTCAAGTTCCCCTAATAAAACCGGATATTTTGCTTGATACAAAAACAAGAATAAAACACTGGAAGGATAGGACGTACAGGCTCAAGGGATGCTTTCATCAGGATAACGACGTGAACAAGTTGATTAACCAATGGCGAAAGTTGGAACAATTATACGAAATTTCGTTGGAAAAATATAATGAGCAACAGTCCACCAGAGAAAAATCTAAAATTGCCACGCCTGTTTCCACAGTAATCGAAACTTTAGGTGATCTCCGTATAGAAAACAAGACTCCTATACCGAGTTCGCTAAGCCCGTTACAATACCACCCTCCATTGACAGAATCGACTACTGATGCTGAAAATAACACATTGTTGACCGTGTTACCCCAAGACAACACACAGGTGACGTGGAGTAGACACCCGTTGAATCCAGAATCACTGACCTCTTCAGCGTCAAGTGGGGCTATTTCAAAATGTTCCAATATTCGACAGCCATCTAATAAGAATTATGACCTGGCTCTCGTTAAATCTCATTGGCAGTCCAGAAATGATGTAGTTAATCATCCAAATAAATCGGAATCGTTCTCTTCTATCAGCCATACTAATAGACTAACCAAAGAAGTTTCGTCAGATGAAGCCTCTAACAAGTATCCATTCGAGTCAGGCATACCGCTATCGACTACTTCGCGAATACCACTGGCCTACAAGGTTGACCCTAAGTGGAACATTTCATTTTCGGGAACGAAAGAAGGTTTAGACGTACATGATTTCGTTTTCCGATTAGAATCTTATGCATGGCGGGAACAAGTCCCCACAGATAAAATATATGCTCTTATACCGAAATTTTTAAAAGACGTAGCTGAGAAATGGTACTGGGTATTTACTCGAAATTATCCCAACGCAACTTATGCCGATTTACGCCAGTCCTTAATACAGCGTTTCAGTAGTGCCGAGTCTGACCGCGCCATCAGACGAGCTATTGAAACTCGCCAACAAAAGTCTAATGAATCGATCAGTGATTTTATACTGGAAATTGAGAGCATGAACCATCGTTTGCATCGCCCATTTCAAGAATTAGAGCTGTTAGATACTATACGCGACAACATGAGCTACGACCTGCAACAAATGACTATTCATTTGACTTTGAATTCCATCGAAAAGTTGAGACAAATCGGACATCGGTACGAGCGACTATGGGAGAGCAAACGACGTGACAGATCTCCCCCAGTAGCCCGTAGAGTGAGATTTGTTGATGACATACGAATGCCAGCTCGAACCACTTCATCTGAAATGAGGCCGAGTTCATCATATAATTTCTTACCACCAGATCATCAGCCAACCCTAACGGATGAACATGATTTTTACGTAGACGCGATTGGGAATCAAGCGCGAAAACTGTCGAAATTCTCACAGTCTAACAATTATGCCCCAAAACAATCTCTAGTTTGCTGGAATTGTCGAATGCCCGACCACCGGTACCAAGAGTGTGACTTGCCACCCCAGGGAATATTTTGTTACGTCTGTGGTCTGCCTAATTACATCAAACCGCAATGTACGGACTGTCAACAAAGATCGGAAAACCTTTCACCGGGAGTGAACAGAGCGGGAACATCACGACCGGTAAGAATTTTGACCCGATCCCCAACCTCGACTGCTGCATCCGAAATGTACATGTCAGCAGCGACCAATACCGAACCCCCTTTATTATCGATAAACTCAAACATTTCCCTAGTTAACCCGGATAATGCATTACACAATACTGACACAATCATGACCACAGACAGTTTGACTTTCATCTCAAAAACGCTGGAAAATAATTATCCCAGAAATATTAAGTATTGGAGAGAACGACGTAATTTTCAACGTGCTTGTTCGGAAACTTTTTTAAGTTGTGAAAGCGATCGTAGGCCCTATGCAATAATTGAAGTAAATGGAGTTCAAATTCGGGGACTTATGGATAGTGGAGCTTCAATAAGCATATTGGGACAAGGAGCACTGGAATTTTTACGTAAAATAAATGCTAAATATAAGTCGGTCTCAGCAGAAGTACTTACTGCTGACGGTTCGAAAAATAAAATCATAGGCTTTGTAGATGTAATGGGCAAATTCAATAATAAACTCCAACTTATTCGTTTCTATCTTGTTCCTTCTTTGCAAGGACGAGTATATTTGGGTATCGATTTTTGGAACACTTTCCGAATCGTACCTCAATGTGTTGACTCAGTAGAAACATTGTCTGCTTTAGATGTCGATGAAAATAAACACTCTCTGACTCCTACTCAGTACGCAGCTTTTAACAAAATCCTAGATACTTTTCCTTCTTTTGAAAAAAATGGGCTAGGTCATACAAACCTAATTGAACACCAAATAGATGTTGGTGACAGTCCTCCGATTAAACAGCGACATTACTCGGTTTCCCCGGCGATCCAGGAACTATTGTACAAAGAACTGGACCGTATGTTAGAGCTGGGCGTCCTAGAAGAGAGCTCGAGTTCATGGTCATCTCCAGTTGTGCTGATTAGAAAACCTAATAAGATCAGGTTATGTCTCGATTCACGCAAGGTCAATGCTGTGACGAAGAAAGACGCTTACCCATTGCCGCTAATTAATGGTCTCCTTGGCAGGTTAAATTGCACTAAGTATATCTCCAGCATTGACCTTAAAGACGCCTTCTGGCAGATACCACTCGCTCCTTCTTCTAGAGACAAAACTGCGTTCACAGTTCCTGGTCGACCGTTGTACCAGTTTCGGGTAATGCCTTTTGGCTTATGTAACTCTCCTCAGACTATGTGTCGTCTGATGAACAAAGTTATACCGCATAGCTATCAAACAAATCTTTGTTTATTTAGATGACCTATTGATTACATCCGCTACAGTGGAAGAACATTTGAAACTTCTACACCTAGTGTCTACTCGTCTTGCGGAGGCCGGGCTTACCATTAACGTTTCAAAAAGCCACTTTTTTATGAAACAGATAAAGTACTTAGGGTATATCGTAGGAGAAGGAGGAATAAGAACTGACCCGGAAAAAATAGAGGCCATTAGGGATTTTCCAGCGCCTAAAAGCATAAAACAAACCCGTCGATTGCTTGGTATGACCGGCTGGTACCAGAGGTTTATACCCAATTACGCACAGGTAACTGCTCCAATAACGAACCTCTTAAAAAAGCAAGCAAAATTTGTTTGGTCGATCGAGGCTCAAGCTGCTCTGGAAAAACTTAAGGTGTTATTGACAACGGCTCCGTTGTTAGTAAACCCCGATTATGCCAAACCATTCTGGATTAGATGCGATGCTTCAAATACGGGAATTGGAAGTGTCTTATTTCAAAAAGATGAAGAGGGGAACGAACGACCAATTACATTCATGTCAAAAAAATTAAACCAAGCTCAGTCGAATTATAGCACGACGGAGTTAGAATGTTTAGCAGCTGTACTTAGCGTAAGTAAGTTCCGTCCATACATTGAAGGGTATCATTTTAACATTATAACGGATCATTCAAGCCTCAAGTGGCTTATGGCCCAAAAGGATTTAAATAGCAGGCTGGCCCGATGGAGCCTAAAGCTTCAGGCTTATGACTTTGCAATACACCATCAGCGTGGTTCAGAGAATATAGTACCGGATGCTTTGTCCAGAATGCATTGCGACTCCATGAACCTCGACGTTTCCACTGTTCTTGATTTTTCATCTGTTGCTTTCACCGATTCTGACTATGTAAACCTGAGAAATAAAATTATAGACTGTCCTGATAAACATCCGGCCTTTAAAATATTAAATGACCGAATTTATGTTAAAATCGGAGGCACTATTGATCCGTCTCTCTCTGATCTCCCGAATTGGAAGATTTGGATCCCGTCTAGTATGACCGAGCAACTAATTTACAAGATACACAACAGTTCCCTTGCATCCCACGGAGGAATCACAAAAACGCTAGCTCGGCTGCGGCAATACTTCTACTGGCCTGGCATTAGACGACAAGTATACGAATTCGTAAAAAACTGCAATATCTGCAAAACCACAAAAAGTTCGACGGTTATCACGAAACCTCCATTGGGTCAAACGCTATTCGCCACTCGACCATGGGAGCATGTGTATGTCGATCTGATGGGACCCTATCCGAGATCAAAATTGGGAAATACTTATATATTGGTCGTTTTAGACCAATTTACGAAATTCGTCCTGCTAAAGCCGTTGAGCACTAGCACAACTAATAAAATCATCAGTTATCTGAAGAACGAGGTGTTTCTAGTATTTAGTGTACCTAAACAAGTGCGAACTGACAATGGACCCCAATTTACTAGCAAAGCTTTTAAGACTCTGTTGAGTGATTTAAAAATCATGCATAGTAAAACCGCGGTTTATTCTCCGCAGGCAAACGCGTCGGAACGCGTCAATCGTTCCGTAGTAGCAGCTATCCGAGCTTATTTACTAAATGAACCTGATCACAGAGCATGGGATAGATTTTTGCCTGAAATTGCTTGTGCATTGCGTACCGCAATACATCAATCCACTGATCATTCGCCATATTATTTATTGTTCGGATACCACATGATCACAAACGGTAGATCCTACGAACTATTGGGGGACAAGCAATCTCTGGGAGATGAATTTGAAGTCGTGCCATCAGTGGACCGAATATCCATAATACATTCCACCGTGGTTAATCATCTTAAGGCGGCGTATGAGAGGTATTCAAAACACTATAACCTTCGAACTCGTTACACTCAATTTGATCCCGGGCAGATAGTGTATATTTTGCAACATCCCCAAAGCGATACATCGAAAAATATTTGTGCAAAGTTTTCTCCTAAATACATAAAAGCGGTTGTAGAAAGAAAAATTGGAAACGTGACTTATTTATGCAAGGACGAAAGTGGAAGAGTCTTAGGAAAATATCACGCAAAAGATCTGAAAGCCTGATGTATGTTTATAAGGAAATGAAAGATGATAAAATTCAGTTTCGAATGTAGCACTCTCCTGACTTTAGTGCTCTTTCAAATCTGCCCTGTAACGATTTTAAATAGATACTCGGTATTGGTATTAAAAATATTGATAATCGATATTCAATGGAGAATTGTGTCAATATTTTATTTTGTTATTATCTTGCAATACATTCCCCCCTTCCCTTTCGTTAAATGTTCGTTTTTCGTTTTAATTTTTTTTTGGGTCAACGACCGAAAAAAAAAACGAATGAACGGCAAGTCAATAGTAAAATTTTGAAGAGATCGGATGGTAAACTAAACCAAAAAGAAAAAAATTGAAAATATTCGATCATCTTGGGATATTGTATTAATTTTGTTAAAATTTGATTAATAACATAAGTAGTAGTAAATCATGTTTTAAAATTGAACATAAATTATATATTCTTTAAAATTGAGACATAAAAATGTAACCGTTGGATCTTAATTAATTATATGCATAATATTAAAAATAAAATCTGGATACAAAAATAAACATATATATATAATATATATATATATATATAAATGTGAAAAGCATGATTAATGTATGTAAATAAAAATAAAATTACCAAAATTATAATAATAAACTGTGAATTAAAAAAAAAAGTTATTTTTGGCTGTAAAATATTTTATAATACACATCAAAACAGTGCAAAAGCAAAACGACCTTTAATTGTTACACCGTAATTGTACGCATGCAAATGCATATCAGCTGCATGGTAGCAGTAAAATTTCTTGTGCCAGTTTGCACATATAAATCTGGGGTCAGCACGTGTGATTGGACGGTGGGATCCGGTGTTGCGGCCTAAGGACAGTCAACTATCTTAGCAGTTATTGTGTCAATAATAATTAATACTAAGGTACTGTGTTATAAATTTAGCTATAGAATTTTTGAATTTGAGTTCTTAATAATTAATTTCCAGTAACGTAAATATTTGTGTATGTAAATGGTCAATATTTTCGGTTTACCTCCTCCTTGTATTTTCGATTTTGATTTTATTATTTCAACCCCTTATTAAAGTAATAACCATAATGAACCAGTAAATTAAACTACTGTTAGTGATGTGAGTTAGTGGGCATGGATCAACGTGACGATTTTAGCCAGGATCAAAATTTTTGAAACCTTGTGATAATCTTGACCAATGAACCCCCCTACGACGAGCAAACCCGATTTTCCTAGCTGGTCAAGATTTCAAGATTAAGCAGTGCTTAACAGGTTACACCGTTTACAGACACCCAATAAAGCCAATAGTTATTATTTATTTACACAAAACAGCACAGTTTAATTTCAATTTGTCATAAATAGAAGATATAAATAAAGTTAAAGTCAGCTAATCTGGAACTATGTACCAGTGATGTTTAACGGGAATATTAAAATAATAAAAACTTTATACTATAATTAGAATTAACTAAGGTAGCCACCCAGGAATCAGCAAGTTGATATCTTTAAAACACAAACTAACACGTCTATAGAGTCCGTAATATATAAATAATTAATATATTTAAATATATAGCTCAGCCTGTTATAAGTAAATATTAATGAATGATAAACTATGATATTGTTTCCAATCATATACGGCAAACCTCATTTAAAGAAAATATTATCATCTTCATGTCCTCCTAATCATGAATGTTTATTAATTATTTTCTTTCGGAACAAAAATCAACTATAAGTAAAGCAATATTATATTTCGAAGATTTAAATTTTTATTTTAATAGTTGCATAATATAATTGTTTAAAATAGGATAGAAAGATTATAATGTATATTAATTGATTGATTAAATCAGCAACCTGCCTAAGAAAAAATAGATTTTAAATTATTATTATAAATATTTCTTAGTTTAACCTTCCTCGAATCACCGAAATTTTAAATCAATATTAAGAAATGTTAAAAACCTTGAAGATTTGCCGCTATCCGTAATTCCAATAAGCATGAATTATGCCGTTCCGAATAACTAACATTTAAATCAATTTAACGAAATAATACTAAAGTAATTATATTTTGGGTGCATAAGTATAATCTGCAATTTGCTTTTAACTGAAAATTAGTTTGTTGTTGTCTCAATTAAACATACTTTGGTCTCTTAACATACATTTATCCCTGCAATCTGTTCTGGGGCCGAAGCACTCCCAACTATTTTGCGGTTCGTTTTTCCCGTCCTACTTTACGCAGTTGCCTACCAAATCAACAACGCTATAGGTCCGATCTACGTTACCATCTGCGCTTTGCATAGCTCCGGGCCAGCCTTAGTATTGGACATGGAAGATGGGTCGGCTCATGAGTTTTACAGGTCGATATGGGGTCGTACTTATGTATTTTTATATCACAGATCGTAATCTTTTAATGAAAGTTTCCTTTTGCATCCTGCTCCTATCGGGATTTGGACCCAGTACCTCCCGACCCAAACGTAAAAGCTCTAACCTTTTGTCTTTGATATAGACAAAAACTACTATAGTTTTACTTCTTCTATTAAAGGTTGAACCTACTTTTAATTATGTAGCGTGATAGTATTTCATTCGCAAATTTCTATCGAACTTTAAAATTCAAATATAAAACCTTTAATTTCAAGATCAGAAAAAAATGAACTGAAAATTTACAATTATAATATAAATATTTTAATTCATTTGTTTTGTTTTGTGTTCAACAGTATTTTAATTTATAGACCGAAGTTCTAATTATTTTATTTGAAAAAACCAGAGTAACAAAAGAGGTTTACCATGTTTAATAATGTAAAATCAGGCGTAATTCCAAACCAGAGATAAAAAGTAGCAAAACAAACAGAAATACAAAAAAAAACATAGGCAAACAAAAAGCACATCGATATTTTCTTATCTACAAAAAAGTTTCCCACAAATTTCCCTGTAAAAAAATGAACATTTCTTTTCTTCGTTATTTTTAAATAAACAAAATAAAGAATTTGTTACAAATTTCAATTAGAAATTTTAAATTTTTTCAATTTCACTTTACTTTTTCTTCTTCGTACTCCGCTCATGTCAAATGAAATAAAACAAAATTATAATTCTTTCTTATCGGAATTTTCGTCATTTTTATTTTATTTAGCTACATAGTTGGTTTTGTTTTAAAAGTAATAACAAAATGTATTAAAAAGAAGAGTACGAAAGAAACATACGGTAGAATAGAAGAAAATTCGAAACATTTTTCCTTAGTTTATTCTTTCTTTTGTAAATGAACTGAATAATTTTGATTTTGATTTTCGTTGGTTGGTTGACGGAACAAAAAATTGGAAATAAAAAAAATAAAGAAGGAAACGAAAATTAAAAAAAATGATGGATGATAAGATTGATGGAGCAATGAATGATTGTTATCGATTGCTTGCCTCAATTTTTTTGACTTATAAGCATAAATATGCGGAATTGTTTTTATAAGATCAGCCGTATAACGAGTTAAGTGTCCAAAATGAGTTAAGGCTCATTTTAGAAAAAAAAATCGAGCGGTATAAAACTTCTATTTTAAGTTGTATCATTTACCAATAATTTAATCTTTGATGACTTAAACACGAGGAAATTTTTGATCCAAATTAAAAGCGGCTTAGAAAAAAAAATTATTTCATAGTAACATAAACTCATATCTAAATTGCCTTTGCTATATCAATAAATCGCATTTACCTATTCACTGCAATGAACGAACAATATACTCGTACATAGATTGAATATATGGTAAATTGACAAAACCCAATTTATACAATTTCATAGTCGACAAAATAATCACAGAATTTTTTTTTTATTATACCAAACCGTATAAAATAAAGCAAATTCTATAATTCTGTGATGCTGTATTATTATTATTTTTTTCTTTCGGTTTAATTTGAACTTGGTTTAAATTTTTTGCTCAATTTCAAAATTGAAAAAAAAAATGTTGATTTTAAAATCAATTCAACTCTTTACGTGTCTTTTCATTCGTATAAAATTTAATTAAATGAAACACAATTTTTTTATTTTTATACGTTTTAACTGCTAAAAATGAAAAATATAGATTTCGAGCAGAGTCGAATACGATATACATATTCGTATATATGTATTTGTATATATACATATATAGTATTCGAGATGATAAGATAAAAATCATTCTAGTCATTCAATATTTGGCCAATTTTTGTTGATTACAAAAGACTAAAAATAGCGATTTTTTGTTGGTTGAGTGGAATATTTAACTTACGGGTATGTTTGATGATAATTAAAGGTATAAATTATGCAGTATTTGTATTATTATTTGTTGACATATAAAGATGGCGGCTAGAATAATGTCTGTTTAACTAATTTGAAAAGTAACTGATTCGGGACAGAAAAACTGAAAATAAAATATGGTATTTACAAACATTTCAGCCAATGTCACAAAGTAATGGGGCCTATTCAAAATCTAAAAATTATACTATACTACAAGAGCTGGAAAAAGGTTCGTAGTTCCAGCTATGGTGCAAATTCGGACAAAAATGTATTTAAATATTTTCTTCTGTGGCGGTTTTTACCGGCGTTTTAGTACCTACTTCTTTTTAATTTTAGTGTAGGAGATAAATGGTAATATTTCTGTTTAGTGCATTTATTGCTTTCAAAAGTTTAAATAATGTGTATTTTATAATATTGGGTAATAATTATTACACTTGGTCAATTTGTTTAGGATGAATTACTTATTATATTCTTAATTAAAGAACGCCCGTTGCAACTATAATATAAATGGTATTATTTTATAATGTTATAACATAACGCAACGAATTCTTTTCTTTTTTCTGAGTTACATAAATAAATAATATAAAAGTAAAATGTCTATACTCGTGTACTGAAATTTGTAACACTCCATCATCGATATTTACCTATAACTTACCATTTCCAAGACAGGTTCTTAAGAAACCTATGTTTACCTAAATTACTAGGCAGTTTTTTTATTACGTATACGGTTCCCTTAAAGCGATATGCCATAATACGAAACACAAATGAGCCCCTAAAATTCACAACGTTCCAATAATTTAATAATTATATAATAGTAGTAACAGAGGTTAACGATTGGCCATCCTAATCTAGACCTCTTAGGTAATCATACATATGCTAACCATGGTGTCTAGCGGCCTGTTTCTTCAACTACAAGAAACAAAAGAATATGCATAATAGTTTTCTCAACTAAAATCAGTACATAGAACAAAACAATTTTGTCCACATTACAAAATTAACAAATTTTATTATCACATCCATTTGCATGTCAATCAAGTTCATTATCAATCATTGAAACGAACAATATTGTAATTGCATCATAGATATCACCACGATCATATTTTATGATAACCAAGACACAAAATCTTTAAATGAAACGATGGCACGGTAGTTGTTACAATCTTATTATAGATGCCCCCCATCATCATTAAATAATTGTGATAACCAAAGACACAATTATTTAATACCAGTTAACATGATGGCGGGGCAGTTACAAGAAATTAAATTTAACGTTACAATGTTGTTCATGTCAAACAAATTGGTAACCGGCAGAAACCAGATTTGGTCAATGCATTCAATATTTTGCAGTTTGCATTAAAAATTTTGTATATAAGCTATAGAAAATTTTAAAGTTTTTTTTAGTTTTTTAAGTCAGTTTTGGATTTTTGGAAAGTGCATCAGCACCTCATCCAAAATCAAAATAAATCATTATCTTTTACTTTTTACGCTATTGGCCGTAGGCACTTGGCGAAACACACTAATACTTAATAAAGACATTTTTATTAATCACTTGTTTTTTGTTTCGCAGTTATTTTGAATAATTTTCAAAAAGTTTAAAAAATCACTCGATCGATTTCGACTTGTTAGGTCATCATCAGGAGTATCTACTGATTTGTGTTAGTAAAAAATTTTGTTATATAGTAGAAAAAAGCAAAATATAAATAAAAGAAGGAGGGCAAAAAATAAAAAATAAGCAATAAAAGCAAAATATAAATAAAAGAAGGAGGGCAAAAAAAATAAAAAATAAGCAATAAAAATTAATCTACGGATCGCGCAGGTGTGCGATGAGTCATAGGCTGAGTAACAAAATTCAAGGTATATTATTGCGTACGTGAGTATAGAAAAGGGCGGGATCTGTAATTGGTGAGAACCGGATTTCTCTCTGTTCGTTAAGGATATTTTGGTTAAGAAATATTGATTTTCTAATTTCGTAAGATTCTAAGGTATCTAAACGTCTGCCTTTGGGTTGTATATGTAATATATCTAAATTGTTCAAGCTAGCTGTATGATTTTCTGACGTTAAATGATTATGGAAAGTTGATTGGTTGCAACCAGATAAATGTTCCTTAGCTCTAACTCCAAAATTGCGCCCAGTCTGACCAATATAGGAGAAACTACAATCATTGCAATTGATCCTATAGACACCAGATTTGGAAAGGCGATCAACTCTAGGTTTATTGTTAAAAATCATTTTCTTTATTGTATTATTATTATAAAAAGCAAAACTAATATTGGTATAATTGGACACGATGTTGCTAATCCGTTGGCTCGTTTTTCCTATATACTCTAAGCGACGCCAATTTTCCCGCGGTGGACTATCCGGTGGATAAATACCCGTTAGAGTTTTACGCTTTAGCTTTTTATTCAATAACTTTAATATAGTCCTAGTTGCATATCCGTTATTCGTTGCTATTTGAAGAATTATGTTAAGCTCAGTGTTATAATTTGAATTTGACAGAGGGATGTTTATTAGTCTATCTATGAGTGAGTGGAAAGCTGACATTTTAATATTATGGGGATGGTTTGAAGAACTAGGGATAACAGCGTCTGTATACGTGGGTTTCCGAAAAATTTTGAAGTCTAAAGTAGAATTAATCCTGGTTATTGTTATATCTAGAAAATTAATACATTTATTTTCTTCTTTTTCTAACGTAAAATCAATGGTGGGATATTGAGAATTTAACCAAGTTAGGAAAGAGTCTAACAGTCTATCAGTTCCATTCCATAGACATAATATGTCATCAACATATCTATACCAAAAGATTATATGACGAAAATAAGGATTGTTGTTTGATATGATCATTTGTTCGAAGAAATTCATGAAAATTTCAGCCAACAAAGGTGACAGAGGGGAGCCCATGGGTAGACCATCAGCGAATTTGAAATATGTATTATCAAAACAGAAATAATTTTGTTTAATACAAGTCTCAAAAACTAACTTCAGTTCACGACGTAAGCTCTCATCTACATTCTACAACATCCCTATCTAAGTAATTACAAATTATTTGGGACAAAGTATTAATCGGAATAGAAGTGAAAAGACTGGCAACGTCAAATGAAACTAGTTTTGAATGTAAAGGAATGTCGACGTCTTGAATTTTGTTAATCAATTCTACCGAGTTCTCAACCGAGTAAGCTGAAAAGAAATTAGTATGACAATTGAAAAAATTTATGAAACCCTTACATAGCTTGTAGGCGGGAGCATTGCAATACGCTACTATTGGTCTAATCGGAATGCCTTCTTTATGGATTTTTGGTAAACCATAAAGGATCGGGGCAGACGGATTCATGACAGAGTACTTCCAACCAGTTCCATCAAATAACTTCTGGCATTGGTTGATACACTTACTAACCGCAGTCTTAAAAGACTTAGTTGGATCTCTGCCAAGCTCTATTGCTTTGCTTTCTGTAATAAAATCAGAGATTTTATTGCAGTAATCGAATTTTGTGAGCACGGTAATTGTATTGCCTTTATCCGCTTTACACGCTATCAGGTCATGGTCACTTAGTTTTTTCTTTATCGCACCAATCACTTTGAGGTTAGTATTAGAAGCAGCAGAAGAAGAAGAGTTTGTCGGAGAAGAAGAGTTATCAATACCTTTCTTTATTTGTAACGCACACACTGATTTTATTTGGGTTATCTCGCCAGATAAGGCTGTTTCGGCATCTACAGCAAGATTCTCGAATGATCGAAGGTCGATTTTATTTGGCGTAGGGGCAAAATTCACTCCGTTGCTAAGCATTTGCACCTCTGTATCACGGAAAACGACTGAGGACAAGTTCTTAAAACGTGGATGAAATTGGAAATCAGACGAACCACTATTACCTCTACAGTTAAATGGATAAGCCTTATCTCGCAACACATCCAGTTTAGCTTTTTGTTTCACATATTGAATATGTGAAATTTCAGCTACCTCTGCACGAACTTTTTTGTCCAGCCAATCGAACTCAACAGAGTGCAAACGAATTGCTAACTCAGTGTGAACAACTTTAAGATGGAGATATAAGTTGTTCCTGGTAGCATACCCTTTGCGCAGCTCGTTATCCCTCCAGCTACAACGCGCTAGATTGATAGCTCTTCTTCCCTCCAAAGATTTACTATTGCATTTAATGTTAGTATAGTTAGGAAGCAATTTTAATTTTTTACAACTACTGTTAAACCATATAAGATTATTATTATAACAAATTCTTACCAACAAACGACGATAAATTACGGCGAGGGTGGCCAAATCTGCCAACTTAATACTTTTTACGCTATTGGCCGTAGGCACTTGGCGAAACACACTAATACTTAATAAAGACATTTTTATTAATCACTTGTTTTTTGTTTCGCAGTTATTTTGAATAATTTTCAAAAAGTTTAAAAAATCACTCGATCGATTTCGACTTGTTAGGTCAGAGCCAACGGATTAGCAACATCGTGTCCAATTATACCAATATTAGTTTTGCTTTTTATAATAATAATACAATAAAGAAAATGATTTTTAACAATAAACCTAGAGTTGATCGCCTTTCCAAATCTGGTGTCTATAGGATCAATTGCAATGATTGTAGTTTCTCCTATATTGGTCAGACTGGGCGCAATTTTGGAGTTAGAGCTAAGGAACATTTATCTGGTTGCAACCAATCAACTTTCCATAATCATTTAACGTCAGAAAATCATACAGCTAGCTTGAACAATTTAGATATATTACATATACAACCCAAAGGCAGACGTTTAGATACCTTAGAATCTTACGAAATTAGAAAATCAATATTTCTTAACCAAAATATCCTTAACGAACAGAGAGAAATCCGGTTCTCACCAATTACAGATCCCGCCCTTTTCTATACTCACGTACTAATTAATCAAATAATTTATTTTCGATTCTAGAGTGAAAATAAGTGAAATAGATATTGTTCAAATATATTCTAGTAGTTTGTGATAGCAATAGAGAAGAAATAATTGATAAACGAAACAGAAGTCAAATTAATTCCAGCAGAAAGAGACGTAAACTTCGATAAAATATCGAAATATGTTGATGTTAGAGTATCCCAGCCCTGTTTCCGCAATCAAAAAAAAAACTCAACGCAAACTTGATTAAATATATTTTATTCCATGGAAATAGCTCAACTAAAATTGAACAAATGGCGAGAAACACATGGAGCGACAACACAGTGAGAACACAAAACCAGATGAAATTGATTAATATAATAAATTTATTAGTTTTTGTTTTTTAAATATAGCTATTTATTGTGTTTAATAAATTTTAAAATCAATATATTAAAAAATAGTTTTATTAACTAAGATTTTGCGACATACTATTTTGAACACAAAAATCTCGTTGAAGTAGATCATGAATCGTCCTTTCTTTTCAGAATTGAATCTGTTCTTTTGAAATACCAAGGGTGGAAAATGAGATATATTAAATATAAAAAATTCCTAGTTATCCCATTTATCCTGAAAACCAGAATTCAAAAAATACAGTTTTAAAATTATGGCCCAAAGCGTTTAAAATTACCAAAATTATGAACACGGACATTTTGAACAAATAATCACACTATGTTTAGACTAACATTTTATTAATTAAATTAACACATAAATGCAAACACGAAAAATTATTAGTTAATTTAACCGGTAATTTTCCGCTTTTATAATTTCCACCGCACCACAATTTTTTTTATTTCCACTACATTCACTATTTAAATACTAACAATATTGATGTCATCATCTGCACCATTTCTCGAAAAATTTCTACCGTTCCACACAGCTTACCCAATTTTTACGTAACACGATTATTGTAAATATAAAGTAGTGAAAATTTACATCAATTGTTTCAATTGTTTTCATTAATTGTTATTTGCTCGATACCAGCTGTAATACAAATAAATCGAATAGTATATAAATTTTGTGAGTAGCAAGAGTAACTAACACCGGACAAGTAATGCAGTGGTTAAAGCTTCGGCACTTGGACCGGGAGGTACTGGGTTCGGATCCCATCAGAGGCTAGATGCAAAATCGAATTTTCATCATCGATTACAATCGATGTTGTTAATAAACACAACTAAGACCCTCGGATGGAGTGCAAAATTCAGTGCCGACCAATGTACAGGTTGACATGGAGCTTTCAATGTGCAGTGGCACTATTCTGGCTTTCCCTGGGAATAGGGAATTGGGAAAAATATTTTCATAGCATTTTTGTATAAAATATATTTTTCTGGCCTACTACTGTTGGAATTAGTTGGGTGTAAATATTTTTGAAACAAATATATATTGGGAAATATTTTTCCCTATAAAAATTTTGTGAAACAAAAGTTTCCCAATCAACTTTGATTCGAAAATATTTACACCAAACTAATTCCAACAGTAGGCCAGAAAAATATATTTTATACAAAAATGCTATGAAAATATATTTCCCAATTCCCTATTCCCAGGGAAAAACAGAATAGTGCCACAGGTGCTATAGTGTAATTGTGTGAGTAGGTTAATGATGTGACGTGAATGCGTGGTATCACAATGGGCTAAAAATGACCTAAGTGTCAACCACTGAAACCTAACCTAAGAGTAAGTAAAACCCGTTGATTGTGTTCGAGAGACTCATTGTATTCTTTTAGGATATGATAATGAACAATGATTAGGGATAATAAACTTTTTTACTAAATTCTGTACAAATTTACTGTAGTTTTTTTCTGTTGTTAGACCAAGCACTATTCTACAAAGATCTATTGATTCTAAATCTCGTAAACCTATAATGAGATAATCTTTTGTTTCTATGATTTCTAACCCGACTAAATATCTAATGCAATGTCTTGTCGAACTTGCTAAACATAATCAAGTTATATGTTCCTACTCACAACACAACTCAAAACAAAAACACCCTGCCATTTTAATCACCTTAAATAGAGTCATTTACCATTTTGATTAATAACAGAGACATATTACCATTAGTACAAAACCTCAGTCTCGGCTACCTTTCAATCAATACTAACATAAATTATAAAGCTTCGATTAAAAATTCAGCCACTGCCGTGGCTCCGTTAAAAATAAAAACATTCAGCAAAAGCACATTTAATGCATTGACCTTAAACGAGTTGCAAAATAGCAAATAAAACTCAGATTTTTATTTTATTAAACAGTTTTGAATGTCAAAATTGATAAAATAATTAAAACATTTTTAAAGGATTTTAATTTGTTATTATTGATTTTTACATGTTTATTAATCAAAACCTGCAGCAATTACAGTAAACTGCAGGTCGGATAAAAATGTGGCCGTATTTTTACCAGTATTCTTGTAATTTATCACACCCTAAAGTAATATGAAATATCAATCTACTTACCTTTGAACTTAGCAATATTTAAAATGTCAAAACATTAGTTTTTCGGCTTGGTTCTAACTATTCATAAAATTTAAAAACTCTTTTGGTCATGGATTCACTTACTGATTTAATACTTGAAACTCCATCATTTACTCCTCATCGAAAGTCGTCATCTATTTGTAAAAGTTTGGGTGGATTCACCCTATCATTACTTGACCATGCACCAAGTTCCATCCAATCAATTGATGTGCCATCACCTAGAAAGTTGCTACACGAAATGCCGGAATATAAATATTTAAAAGTGTTGCAAGCATTTCGGGAGAATCACCTCTTCGAATTAGGACGCACGATATGCACAGCAAAATGTCGTTACTGTGATCCAAACGCGCCTGTATATGACATATTTAGCGAAACCAAAAAATTGCCGTTTCCGTCCGAAAACGAATTAATGTTCTGGGATTCGTTACAGCGATGCAAACTGCGAAGTCAATGGGGACTTTGGCCACAAGTTTATCAAGTTGTCCCAAAATTCAAAAGGTGGCCTTTACCCATGTGTATATGTTCATCGAGCTCTTCATCGAGATTCTAACGACAAAAATAATAAAATATCAATTATTAATTAAAACCAGTGTTTTCCTGCATTTGCAAAATGTGTACACACAACAATCAACATAAATTTTTAGGCCATATGGTTTGGATTCTATATTCGGAAGCATTTTTACATGGGGTTTTCATAAAATTTGATTTTAATTGACATTATCCTTTTATTTTGCTCTACTTCTAATTATGTTTATTATTTTCATTATTATTATTACCATTATGATTTTCCAGAATGGAAAAACCCGAAAAAGAAAATCATAATTTGAATCTATGATAATTGATAAGGCAGAGTGTATCCCTTTCGCTCTTTGCGTTTTGAATTCAGTATATTAACGAACCGGAAAATCATTTTTATTTTTATTTTTAGGTTTCTCTAGGTTGCTTTTTATACTATTTTAATCCACTCGTTGTTGTTGCTATATTTCGAGGTTATATTTTTTTGCTGGATATATATTTTTTTAAGGAAAATTTAAAAAATGAAAAATATTTCGCAAAATTTAAAACATCATCAATCAAACACAAAACAAAAAATGATCAAGAACTTTTCATGTGAGGAGCTTCAAAAAATTTGAAAAGTATGAAAGCAAACACCTGATGTTTTCGGTGGTAGAGGTACCTACCAATATTTTTATAAATTTTTTATTGGTCGTAAAATACTTTTTTAAAATTGTTTTCGGCAAGTGGGCGAACATTCACGGGGTAAGACCATGTTTCCAAATAAAATTGCTGTGGGATGATAGAATTGTTTGTTGTTTTAGACATGATTGAAGAGAGTTTTTATGAACTTTTGGGGTTTATCAATCATAAAATTGTTTCGGGATAAAGTAGCAACAAACTATTAGTGTATTTCGTTTAAATTAACAAATACAGCAATTCAAAAATCAACCCAGTAAACAAAGAGAAAATTTTGAATAGATATGTCACTAGAATAGCAATGCTAATATCAAAATGTTTAGAAATAGTTTAATCGTATATAATAATTTATTTAAATTAAGAGCTTATGGATGGCCATATCTTATGCGACAAAGGCCGATTAACTTAATAGCACCAATTCAAAGCAACCACCAAGAAAAATTAAATAACATTATTCCATCACATCGTTACAAATCTTCATGCTGCAATCCTTGTGACGATAACGGCGAATCAGAAGGCAAAACTCCAGTATTTAAAATTGGAAACTACAATAAAAAATGGGTTAAAGATCGAATTATAACAAGTGTTCTATTAGTTGCTTTACCAGTTGCGATAATTTATCCAAATTACGTGGGAGATCTAATTCTTATTAGCTCGGTCATGATGCACCAACATTGGGGCATAGAAGGCATTGTGCGAGATTACATTCGAGAGGTATACTACGGGAAAACCACAGTCAAAATATCCGTTACTGTTGTTCGTTGTTTATCGGCTATAGTCACAATTGGATTGTGCTATTTTACTTTCACGCAGGGCTGCATTGGAGAATCTGTGCGTAAATTTTGGTCTGTCAAGAGTTGTTCCAATTCTTCAAAAAATGAACAGTAAATTCGATAAAATTGTAAAATATTAATGTATTTGCTTACCTATAGTATTAAAATTTTGTCGGCCTTTTAAATATTTAAATGATAAGTTTGAGCAATATCTGCAAAATTGAAAGAATCACGATTGTCTTTTTTCTTGAGAAGAAAAATTTGTAGGTACTTTTAAATTATGAATTATGTGCTGGTTCATTTGTTTATTTTCCTGTAAACCGGTAATTTCTGGAGCTTTTCTTTTCTTAACCACGGCCACGTTGATTAACGTTAAACTGACTTGCTTCAAAAATTTTAATACTGGTACAAGACTTCCCACTATAATGCCGTGTCTGTGATGGAGTCGGGGCACACTGAATATCTTAAAAAATAATTGTAAATTTTTAGTTGAATCCGAACGGGCACAATGCAATTAAAAGTATAGTAACAAAGATCGAATAAATTATCACAAAATTAAACAAACATTCTTTCAATAAACCTCTCTCATTCTGGCACTTAGTAACGAAATGTTGCTGCTTAGATTTTTGATCTATATCATTGCGAGCCAACGCTTTTGCCTGTAGGTTTGACGTTTTATAATACGCAGACCTTGTTTAATATCACTTCACCAGCATTGCTGGAACCTTTCCTTTATCATACTTTCAAATCGGGCTCTTTGTGCTGATCATTTTATTCATTCGGATTTTATGTTACCAACCACAATTAAAACCCACAACAACTTTAATGGAACCAAATATGAGCTGTTTTATTTCAAAATCCTTGCAAATTTTTATAAACTCATGAGTGCACATAGTAATTATTCCATTAAATTTAATACCGATAGTATAACCGTTTTAGTTGGAGGTGATCATAATACAGCTTTTGATTGCGAAAATGAGCATCGGATGGATTATTTGTTTTTAGATGTTTCCACCTCAAGACTGAGACAGGAACATCATCTATCCGACCGCAACACAGCCCATTATATATATTCACACAATGGTTTAGCTCCATTTTATTTAATTTGCCGAAACTTTTATCAAAATCACAATTAAATTTATTTACGTAAAATTTTTTTAAATAATTAAAAATAAATAAATAAAAACACGTTAAAAAGCTTTCGATTTTTGTGATAATAATTTTTTATTGTAATTACAATAGGATTTTTTTTACACATTTAATCAATATATATAGGCTTTTGCATCGTTCGAAGATGTTATGATTGACCCAAGAAGCGTATGCGACACAAATGAAGTTGTTTGTAGAAGTCACAAGGGTGGTCTCGGATATATTTATTTATGTTGTTATGATTTTTATTTTATTTTTACTTACTTTTAAACCAAACTGTCTCCGAGTTTGGTACAGCGGTATGAACTGTTTATGATATAATTTGATTTTAGTACAAGAAGCACGATATCATCTACATATCCAAACATTTGGACTAACTTATCAAATATACAGTTTGATGTTTATTTACGATTTTTCTTATTTAAACCTCAAACACCCGGATTGAAACGAAAGGGGGCGAAACGGTTTATTCAATGACAGTTCTAGAAAGAGATCCTGATGCTAATAGTTTAAACGGAGAATTTAGTTTCGATGATATCCACGGAGAAATGATCGAGTACCCAAGTTTTCGTGTTTTATGCGCTGTCATATTCTTAGTCAAGATCAACGTATTGTTGATCTATATTAGCATTAATACTTTCCCAGAATCATTCTGATTAAAAAACATTGCTTAGTACAATTTTTAAAAAACATTGATAAAAGGCTTCAGCACGTTTACAACGAATGGTATGGGATGTTCTGCAATACTCATCAACTATTGGCTATAAAAAAGGTACGCAAATACCAATTGCAGACGCATTGATCCGCGACAGTGATTCATCAATTGATACAGCAGATCAACCAAACAAAGAGGAGTTGCAATACAAAGTGTTTCTAGAGTTAAAAATTAATTATCATGAAGGGATGGCCAGATGATGACAAGAAATTGTAGAAAGGAGTTCGTAAATATCACAATTTCAAGGAAGAAAGCACATGGGAAGGGAGGTTATTATTCAAAGTAACAAAGGTGATTGTTCCTCACAGCGCCCACATAAATCAGAAACAAAAGCACCATTGCTGCACAAAGTAATCTGAGTACCCATTCCAAAGAATACTTGCTCATTGCGGACTATTATTCGGGGTTTCGTGATTTTCATCAATTGAAATCGTCAACAGCAGTTGAAGTAGTACTCCAAATGAAAAAATGTTTTTTTTTTCAACTTATGGAATACCAGAAATTTTAGAATCCGATGGTGGACCATGGTTCATTTCAAACCCATTTAAACAATTTGCAAAAATCTATGGTTATTCAACCATCTCATATCTAGTCCGTACTACGCAAGATCAAACGGATTTGCTGAGCGGAATGTACAAACGGCGAAAAATCTATTGAAAAAATGTTGGCATGATAACACTGATATTTATGAGGCGCTATTAATATGCTTCGAAATACACCAAGAAGTAATGCTCAGAGTCAAATAGAACAAATAAAGCCGAAAATCATCAATAATGTCATGCGAGAATTAGCACGTCCACTTCCCAACAAAAGGTATATGCTAACAAAATATCAATTCCATTCAGACCATTGTAAATTGGTGAACACGCGCGCATGCAAACTGGTCAGTTAGAATGGAATTCAGCAATCGTATTGAAAAAAACAATATATCTACCCACGGTCGGTCATCGTAGAGGATAAATCTGGCAAGAGATATATGCGCAATGCTATTCATTTAGAAAGATCTAAGGCACTTATTCTAGATCCAGTTCATATGAAACCATTATTGAAAAATAAAATTAGACAACATCGACGATACAAATACAATTATAACACCAGATGGAGCATCATCGAGGATACCAAATTGACAAATCATTGATTACATCACCGCAGTCTCACCGCAGTCAACAGTCGGCAATCGGTTCAGAAAAATAGAAAGGATGAAGGAGAGAACAAATCAACAAAATCGACTGTCAGACGATCAACCAGTCATTACTCGTGGGGGTCCACTAATTAAGAAACCAACCAGATATCAATAATGCGTGAATTAGTGTGAATAAGTTAATTATTAATATTGAATTAATACTGTTTACGAATGTTTAAAATGGAATTGGAAATTTTTTATTGTTATAGAAATTCAAATTAAGTTTTTATTTTGTTATTGTAATACATATTATTTTAAAAAAAAAGAGAAATTGAGATGTATTTATACACTTATTGTAATACTATACTGTACAGTTCAAATAATAAGGCAGTCATTAAATAGCATTCATACCTAATACACTTCTCTTGTTCATGATATAATTATTGTGACATTACACTAAGCAAGAGAAATTCTCAAAGAATTGCACTTAAGTATTATGTAATTCAAAAATAAAACATGAATTAGGCATGATTAGAACTATTCTTTATGAACGCGCTTTATCAATTTTTGTCATTAAACCGACCATACGAAGGTAAAAAGAAAATACTTACCATCAAAGAAACAAAAGAATAGAATTTTTATGGTTCCTGTTTCTCTAAAGGTTGAAAACTAAAAGAATCGTTTAAAATTAATCAAATCCAAAACCGCTTAAGAAATTTTAGTTACGGGGTTTAATGAAAATTAAAATTAAAAGAATCATTTGCATTAAAATATCCCGTTACTTAAACGAATTTTACCTATGGTAAATTGTTTGTTAACCTTAACACTTGCAATTTTAATTTTTTTTCAACATATCTTCGCCAATTTCAGAAATAGACTAGCAAAAGTTTATATACTAATAGATTATGAAGTTTTAGAAGGAGACACAAACAATTACAATATAGACAGAAGTTCTTTAATTTAAGATCGAGGTGAGGTTATACCAAGACGTTGTTGTAACGCTTTCTTTGCTAAATTTTGAAATTGTTTTGTAGTACCGTTAACCGTTAAACAGATCTCTCGGTGAACTTGCGGTGGAGCAGTAATTTTCCCGGTAGGTGGCAGTCGTTTTGGGTGGGGTCTTTCCACCGATCACCAAGAGCTTGTAGATGCTCTCTCTCTGGCATTATATCCCATCAAAGGATTTGACCGCCTCAAATGAGCTTTCATAATCATATTTTCATTTCGGATAATGAGTGATTAATTCATTGATCCTAAACCAGCCGTGACATTTTTTCCTTGTCACCACCGGGAATCGAACCCGAGACCTCCGGTCGCAGGAACGAAGCGTCTATGGTTTCGCGTGCTGTGTGACATGTGGCACCTTCTTGCTGAAACCACATATCGATTAGATTCATTCATTTTGGGCAAAAAGGTTTGAAAGCATCGAACGATAGCGAGCGCCATTGACGATAACGTTGCGACCATCGTCATTTTCGAAAAAATACGGATCGATGATTCTGCCGGCCCATAACTGCATAAAACGGAGGTTTTTTTTTGGTACATTGACAGTTCTTTATATGGCTGCTCATCACACCAAATGCGGAAATTTTGCCTATTAACGTACCCATTTAACTAAAAATGAATTGCGTCGCTGAACACAATTTGAAAAAAACAGATTTTCCGCAAGATGTTGTAAGGCCAACTCTCCAAAACTTCGACGTTGTTGCAGGGCTACTCGACTTTAGTTGTAGCACGAGCTATATATTGTAAAACTTCCACGTAGTTGAGTAACACAATTCCAATTGCTGTGCCACGCGAAGGATGGACATTTTGACGTCTGTATCAGCAATAGCTGCTACAGTAGCAATATTTTCATCTGTACGCACTCTACGTACGCGATTTTGTGAATTGATGTCTATAATAACGTGAAATTAGTACCAAATGTTTGTCACAATGGTTTGAGTTACATTGCTCAGTATGTCGATTATGATGATCATAAAATCTACGAAGTGCGCGAAACACATTCTTCACTGAATACGAATTTTGATAATAAAATTCAATAATTTGTAAAAGTTGTTCTGGTTTACGTTTTTGCATGATGAAATGGCAATGCTGCTGAGGGCAATGCTGCGTACCAATATACGGAACAATCACAAACACCATTACTATCGAAAACCTAAAAGTAAAATATAATAAAATTCGTAAACACGAAAAGTTAGTTGCAAAAATAGAATATAGATGATAAATGTAAAAAAGAATCGAATTTCGTACGCAACACAGTAATTCGTTTGTAGTACAACTACATGGTATTGCTCTATATGTATAGAAATATTCCAATGAACGTGATGAGAAGGCTGATTTTTTCAAATCAGTAATCTCATCTGTTCGAAACTGATTGTTGAGATTCTTACACGTTTTCCATCTATAAATCAAAATTCAAATCATAGTTTTTTTAATTCAACATTTCTTAATTCGGGTAGCCTTTTAAAAAGTTGAAAAACTCAGATTATTGAACTAAGTTAAATATTTTTTGGAATTACAAATTTTGTGCCCATACATAGTATGGATATCAATAAATAAGAAATGGTTATGATAATAACTTGGTTTATGGCGCAAAAACTTTTTTCCCTGGATGAATTACCCGTTTTCGATGCTTCTAATCCCAGAGTTGTGCTCGTTTTTCAAATCCATTGCGGATTCCTATAATCACTACCAGCTTAATCAAGAATAGTAAAAATTTTATTATAATTCTCTGTTCCACCAATAGTACGTCTTTTGATCGTAAAATTTAAGATCATGAAGTTTGTCAGTACTCGTACGTGTTGTTTTTATTTCATTTCCCTGAATTTTAAGTTTTAGTTTTGATTTTACCGTCAAAACAAGCTTACTTTTTATGTTAATTAATTTTGTGTTAACACGGGAAAAAAATCACCAAATTTTTTCCTATTTGGATATAGGAAAAAAATTATAGTATTTTGTGCAATAATATTGACAAACGTTGCTATTTTCGTAGCGAACTTTTCTATTTGCATGGTATTATGCACCATTTGGTAATCTGTGCTATAACATAAATTTTTTTGTTATGTAGCATAGGACTAGTTCTTACAACCAATGGTGCATATATAGGATTATTTCCGTTTTATCATGTGACACTTAATTTTTTTTTTTTCTGATCTTTACAAGTTTATCGTTCATTTTTCAGTCATTCCGTCTTCTTCATAGTGCACGGTATTGACTTGTGGTTAAAGTTCGGTATTTTTATAAAATTTAATTAGTGCATCATTTTACTAGTGTATATATATTATATATATTATTATATTATATATATATTATATTTGTTGGTGAAAGTCGAACACTTGTTTATTATTAATTGGTAAGTGCGTATGTGATTACAAAGTTATATTACAAATTGTTAGAATATATTAAAAATGGCAACAATTAACATTAACATTCTAATTTAAGTTAGTATACCAATTTTATGTCTATATTCCTTTACAGAATATGAAAAAAGACACCCAAATTCAGGATCAGTTGTCTGCTGTTTTGGTTGAAAGTAAGAGTATTGTAAATTGTAAGTATAAAATTTAGATGACTGAAATATTAAAAATTTATATATGTAATCATTACGCGTTTCACTACAGATTGATGCTCACAAACGCCGCCATTTGGTTTGGATAAAACATCTTCAGTGTGCCATATTTGACGTTAAATAGTTCTACTGATATAAAATTACAATTGAAAATTGAATGTATAGTTTTTAATTCATTACTAATTAACCCACCGATAAATTAGTTTTACCTATAAATTATGTAAAAGTTAAAGTAAAATAATAAAGAAATAATCAATGCCCCAAAAGTAATGAGTTTTATGTAACAACTACTGCTATATTAATGTGGTCCGTACAATAAATAAGTGAAATGATGTAATGTGTTATGGGAAACACACCTATAATTATTACTCTTGCCACATTATTATATTGGAAATAATACGATTGATATAGCTGAAAATCCTATTTTTATGGGGGTCATCTTACTTTGCATATTGATAATTGGGTCTCCAAATTATAGTACATTTATCTATATATATGGAAAGTTTAATATAAAAATATCATTAACGTTACTATCCTTCATAGTAATCAGTTCATAATATTTTTTAGTATTCTTTCCGATAGCAAGCCACTATTCCGTGGGCTCCGATAGTTTATGGAAATGTGGCCCTAATTTTTTTTTCGTGAAATTATTATAATAAATATAAATTATTTACATTTCAATAGTTAAATTTTATAATGATTCGTATACAAATATGATGAATACAATTTTATTTTTTGTTCATACGACCTGCCGAATAAGAAGCAATGGGGGCAAGGTTAGCTTATTTTCAAGGCTCAATCTACAGTATCGATGCTATTGAGTAAGACGTTACAATTTTTGAATCAATTATGTGCGATAAATTGTAACGTTAAATTTTTAAATTGTTTATTATTAAAATATTATTATTCTTATTTAATTTAATTAGTTAAATTTATTTTAATTTTTTGAAATATTAACTTAATTATTTATTTTGTTTAAATTAATGTTTAATTTATATTTATTAATAATCCGCCATATGTAATGGCATTAGTTGATGATCTTCAAAAAACAGAAAAAACCAAGTGTCAATAAATATGCCATACTTAAACTACTTATAAAACTAAAATTTCTAATCTAAATAACGTTGAATGTAATGCACGATTTACATGTTCCAAATTTTTTTTCCAACAAATTGTTTACTAAAAAATAGAGCTGCACGCATATACAAAAAATGTTACGAGTTAAAAAGAGTCAGCAATATAAACAAATAAGGCAATGCTATAATTTTTTTGCATGTCCCATAAATTTTGACAGTTCGAACAGCTTGCGTTTAAATTAGATAACGAACAACATCGAATTGCAAGTAAAAATAAAATATTTAATTACCGCTCATGTTTGCTCGTTTTGTTTGAATGATGTTTATGGCTGCTTGATGTTTATTTGAAACTTTATTGAATTTTTTTTATTTTACTGCTATAAAAATACTCGTAGAAACTATACTTTATGGCAACATTCCCAGTTTTATGCCAACATTTGCTCAAATTAAAAAAAAAATCCAATTTTATTTTACTGGAATTTGTTTCGTGCTCCTCTCGCAAACGAAAATCGTAATATACTTAACCTTTCATATTTTACTGGAAAAAAAAATTGGAACATGTAAATCGTGCATAAGTCATTTGAATTTCCTGCCTTAGTTAATTTTCTTGCAATTTACCAGAGCAGCAGGATACACTTGGGAATAGGAAAAGGATCAATGGCTTCCACGTTGGGTCTAATATGGCCTTGAGTATATTCATACGTATCATTTTCGGTTCTAGCAAACTTTACCATAGTATTATGACAAATTAACATTAACAAGTAAATAAACATTTCATCACAATTTATTATTTTCCATTATTTTTATACACTTTTATCACTAGATTTAATTTTAAATTTACACAAAAAATGAGAATATCTTTTTCTTTAGATGATAATTGTTTATTTCTTACTAGTTTCAAGAATTCCCTCTTCGTCAGCTATTTTTACTATTTCTGTTCTAGAATAGTAAAAATATTCTGTTCTATTCTAGAATAGTAAAAATAGCTGACGAAGAAAGAAATATCAAAAGTAATTCGAAATATGAAATAAAAATAAAATTAAAAATTATCCGAAGCCGCTCACTATGGCACATTTCAAAACAGGATGTAATAAAACAGGACATCACAAAACAGTACATGGTACGGAACAGGACCGATTAAAACAGTACATCACAAAACAGTACATGGTACATTAAAGTACATGGTACACAACAGAACCATTTAAAACAGTAAAACACAAAACAGTACATGGTACACTAAAGTACGTGGTACGAAACAGGATCGATTAAAACAGTACATCACAAAACAGTACATGGTACACAAAAGTACATGGTACGAAACAGGACCGATAAAAACAGTACAACACAAAACAGTACATGGTACACTAAAGTACATGTTACTGAACGTTAAGCTAGAGGATTTTTTCAGCTTGATTTGTTAAATATTTGTTTTATTGAATACGTTTAGTAATTAGGATATTATCAAGTGGATATTTGCCTTCACCTATAGAGTAATTAGACAGTATACTATATAGAATTATAAATGCTTTAAATTATAATAATATATCCCTTCACCTAACAATATATAACATTATTTTAATTTAAATCGTTATTTTAATTTTAATCAAAAATTTAAATAAATATATAAATAATAAATTTATTTTATTTATATATTTAATTAAATTTTTGATCTATTTTGCAACAATAAGTAAAACTTAAACAATTTTTTGGAATTAAAACCTGCAAAATTGACTATTAACTATTTTGTGGTGTTCTCTTTTAATATGTACTGTTTTGCGATGTACTCTTCCGTACCATGTACTTTAGTGTACCATGTACTGTTTTGTGATGTACTGTTTTAATCGGTCCTGTTCCGTACCATGTACTTTAGTGTACCATGTACTGTTTTGTGTTGTACTGTTTTAATCGGTCCTGTTTCGTACCATGTACTGTAGCGTACCATGTACTGTTTTGTGATATCCTGTTTTGTGCCATCCTGTTTTAGCACATCCTGTTGTGAAATGTGTCGTTTCGTATGAGACCCAAAATTATCACATTAAAACAAAATATGAGATTTTTTATTTAAATTTAAAATTTTCATCACAATATTTATTAACCAAATTTGTCGTGGTACCATTAACTTTTTAGGAAGATGGCATCTGCTAAGAAAGACACGCACTTGTTTCTTGAGCCTGAGATAAACAAAGCGCGAGCTACCTAGTGTTGTGCAAATAGCGTGTATGGCATAACTGTACTTAAAACTATAGGAACAAATATGGGCGCCCATATACCTGTTTTTTATTGATTTCTCTCGGGTGCTCTAAAACAAACATTAGTTTAACTAAAAATTTTCAAAAAAGAATATTATTATACCAAAAACCACCATACAAAATAGAATTATGGAACATAGCTACGCATATGGAAATACTTTGGTCAAACCACTGGTAACACAAAGGCGTGTTTGGCCAACTAAGCAAAGAAAAGGATTGTCCGAACTGTGAAGCACCTGCTCTAGCTCTATGTATGAAGATGCTTCGCCAAACAAGATTTTGGTAAATTAATCGTTTCCACATGGAACCAAAACGCACTTTCATTGAGTAAAAGTTATTCACGAGGTTTGTTACCATCTGTCCTTAAATGGTTTGGAGAAGGGAACTCTAATTGGACCTTGCAAGAGGATAACGATCCAAAACACCATAGCATACTCTGTTCTCAAATTAAAACTAAAAAAGGGTATCACAACATTGGATTGGCCATGTCATTCACCTAATTCCAATCCAATCAAAATTTATGAGCACTCATGAAGATTAAGCTGAAAATGTAACACATAAAAAATTCGAGCGCTCTAGCGCGAGTTATCCGGAAGATATGGACAAATTTATCACCACAGTATGCAGAAAAATTGGTTTATAGTACTATGAACAAAAGGAACCAGGCAATTATTAACAGTAATGGTGGCTTTACTATGATTAGTTGATAGCGCCCTAGAAAATATAACATACTTTCATAATAAAAATGTTTTATTTTTACCTAGTAATTTGCCGTACACACTCTTGTTGCACATAGTGAACATTTCATTAAATTTATTACACTATTATTTGCATAAATACTTTACTTAATATTACATGATTATTTTACATAATTTTATATATGTAATGTAGTCATTATTTTATATAATGTATATATTATTATGTAATTATATTATTTTATATTTTTACTGTTTTTTACCAATATTTACATAAATAAAATCGAGAAATTTGTACAGCATTAGCCCAGAGATACGGAAATTCTTCTTTTAGCAATTTTGGATTCCTCAGTTGTAACACAACACTGTCCACCACTGTGTTCCATACGAATTGTTGTTCCACCCTGAGGTAGTTGAATTGAACACTACTACATAGTCAACTCAGCATACCAAAGAAAACGTTACCGGTTCGGTTTGCAAATTATGGGATGTGAAGTTTTGGGTTGGAAAAAAAAGCATTCAGTCAGTGATGTATGTTGTAATCGAGATTAAATAAAAAAAAAGTTCTCTGATCTAAGTGTTATTAAAATAACTAAATTCAAATTATATTATAATTCTATTAAAAAAATTAATAACTAAATTAAAATTAAATCCGTATATGAAAATAATATTCGGTAGTTTTGTTAAATTCCTTTTGTATTGTGCAAATTAAAATTAAGTGCGTGGTGGTACATAACATACCACAGTTTTATATCGTGTGAATTGCCAACCAACTTTATAGAACGCTAATCGAAGAATATATACGTTTTATTCTCGATCGATCGATACCGTAAGTTATGAATTTCGTTCGTATGTTGGAAATTACGGACTTCTGTAATAGAACGGTACATGGGCGCGATTTAATGCTTATGCAAAATCTTAAAGGTTATAAATAGTGTATTAGAATGTTAATTTTAAGACTTAGTGTTAAGTGATAACTTTGAAAATTTGCTCAATAAATTACCTAGATTTGGAAAAATAAATGTGTAAGCTAATTTAATGTACATGTGGTTTCAAAGACATTAAAAAGGCCCGTAAGGACAGAAATAGTTATAAAAAAAACGAAATTACTAAGCCGATAATTAAAGTGCCTCTAATTAATATCTAATGTGAACAGTGTAATTATTAATATACGAAAGCCCTCAAATTACACTATGTTATTGGGCTAAATTGCTGCTAGATATTAAAACCGTGGTTTACGTGATTTCGGTTAAGTGCTAAAACTAAATAGGGTGTTTGCGACGAACGGCACTAAGGACATATAAAAATTGTTGCCCGTTCAATAATAATAAAGTATAAATAAATAATAAGCTACGTGAAAATTCTGTAACATAAATATCTAAGTCATGTAGACTGTAATATAAAACAAAAACGCTATTAATCACAATTATAAATTATAAATTAAACACAACATAATATTCCTAATTCTAATAATACGTAAAATGGTTTAATTAATACGATTTTAAAAAGGTATGGATTGTATTCGCTGCAGTACCTTCAATAAAATCAACTTCGTTCAATATCAGCAATCAACGCTCATCATCATCACCATTCAACATTATACGTCATATCATCACCTTCAACATACACTTTGGTAAATTTTTCTTTGTATTTTTTTTTATATTAAATTTTTTTTTATTATAACAATAATTTTTCAAAATGAAGTTAATGCACAATAATAAATTTTCTTTGTATTGTATTTAACTTGTTAGAATTTTTACTAGATTATATTTTTTTTAGAATAAGAGTATGCTAGGTTTAGGACAGGTGTAGCTAGTATATATTAAGTAGTAGTTATAGTCTTTGAATTTTTGCATAATTTTTTTTTCTCGTAACTTATAATTGATAATCTTAATTAATTAAATTAATTAATGGTGTTTCACTTTACGACCCAATTTCAATATTTATCTTTTAATAAATTGTCAATCTTTAAATTACGGAATTTCTCATGCGTTCACCTTTTATTATTATTATTATTAATATTATTATTATTATTATTATTATTATTGTGATTTATCAAACATGAACTCGTGAACCAATTAATTAAGGTTTAGGTAAGTAGCAACAATGGCAGGTATAGTGTTCCCCATCTCATTTCAGTCGGGTGTATTGTCAATTAAATACGCAATTGTCTTATTTTTTTTTTTTTGATCTCAAATTATACTTGAGATATGCTGTCAAAATAAATTAACCCGTCCTAGTGGTAATGAGATTCTTTTTATTCTGTAAATAACATCAGCGTCCGGGTCAGATTTACAATTTAACTTTAAACCCCTTTAAATATTTTTTTTTTGTACTTTCTCATTCAGCATAATAATTATCTAATTCTGTCAAAATCTGTTCTTTAATTTTACCTCATAAATTCTTTAATTAGCTCGATTTCCTTTTCTACAGAAGCGGTCTCGCAAGACCTATGTATCCCTTGAAAACCTCACCCCTGAGCAGTAGCCGCGCTTGAAACGACCGCGCTCAAGGGCAAAGCATTCGTAATTTGATTTCTGATGGCGAAATGATGTTTTACGTGCCTATCATCACTTAATTGATGGGAAATACTATACATCACTCACAATTTCGTTACACAGTCCAAGAATATTTTCCACCGTTGAATTTTAATCAAATATATCTGGTTCCTGGAGAATTAGACACCATCATTTGCTGTGAATGTTCTGAAACTTAAGGAGCATATTGTAAGTATTAAGCAAAGTTACCTCATAAGTTTTTTATTTTTTCGTCTAGTATGTTTTGCTGGACCATCTTGATTTGTTTTTTTATTAATGGTTCTGTAAATATTTGAAATATCGGTCGATGAGCGTTAAAGTTCTGTAAGATACTTTATTTATTGTTTTAAATTATTTTAGAAAATATTTTTTGTTCTATATCAAAAACAAATCAATATATAAGCAGAACCATTTTAATCTAAAAATCTAAGCACACATGACCAAAAAATTAAATCCGAAATCAATTGTAGGAGAGCGATTTTGGCACGTGATCGAAGAATATAAGTTAATCACATAAGTGTTTTTATTTACCCATACCTCATGTCTATATAAAAATAGATGTATGTACAAATACACCAAATTCTCCAACAACCAAAAATATACCCAATCTGTATTTTTCTATCTATTGTTTAGTAGATTTTTATGATAACAACAAGTGATCTATGCTCGTTAATTTAATTATTGTTAATATATTTTTCAATTTGAATTAGAGGACTGAAGACTCTTATATTTACTCACCATTACCATAAAACAGCAATTAAATACATTATCTGTATTAAATAGATGAGTAGAAAAGTTCATTTATAAACATCCCTTGTCTTTATTTTTGATATTGATATATCGAAATGACAGAAAAATATGCACGGGTATTCTTGTTGTAATAAGGTCATTCCCAAAATTTAAGTTTGGTACTCGTATTTTATGTGCTTTATATTCGTATTAATTATCCATTAAATCAAATTCATTTGAAAATGAAAACACACATTTCATTTTATTTTAATGAAATCAGCTCTAATAAATTATTGTTGTTTTTGTTGTTTTTTTTTTTTTTTTTAGATTGCAAGAAATGAGATAAGAGATGTTTATTATTTTATAATTGAGAAGTAGTCTGGTTTATGTCTCAGTCGCAATATAATAACACATTTGGCGAATTCTGCACAATAATATATATGTATATGGAAATATGTACTGCCGTTGATTATGGGAGCTTTAAAATATAGTAACACATTTATGGTACATTAAAATTTTCAAAATGTTCTCAAAATTGTATTACCCTTGACTGTGATGCCACGTGAAGTACCAAACGCCATGCATCATGCATCATCATCCTCATCTTTTATATTTTCCTTTTCAAATATTTATGATCACCATCTGCGTACCAAAAAAATTCACTTGTTAGAAAAACAATATACTCAAGCCTATACATACAACACTACGGAAAATGAATTTATATAATTTTCCTGTCATCCCTCCGCACTCGCTTATATACATAAAAATTATACCCACCAAAAGAACAATATCACAATGTCATGTGAATTTTTCACTTATCAATGATTATAATTTACAGGGTGAAAATAGATACAATGACAACAAAAATAAAACATAAATAAGCCCCTTAAATATCTGATCAAAACCAATAATCGGAAAGTACTGTCTTGTATACATACAATAACTCTGTAAAAACACTTGTAATCCATTTTAAACTAAACAAAAAAAATCGCACGTGTCATGTCACGTGGATATACTTGAAACATAATGACTTTGCAGTTACAAAACCAAAATACTGATATCCCAAACTCATCTTTGACAAAACCATTTTGATTGCATTTAAATTGATTGTGGCCCATTCCTTTGTGGTTTTCTTGCTAACAGAGCACGAGATATAGAAATTCATTAAATCACAGCACGATGATTATAAAATGTTATTACAATAATTATGATTATGATGATCGTATACACCATCCCATAAACAAGCCAACATTAAATCTTGACAAGGAATACACGAACCCAGTAAAAAGGATAATTTGTTTTCATTTATAAATGAAAATTTATCCAATTTTTTAATTGGATTATCCGATGATGCTTCTGGTTGGTGGTGGTTAGAAAGAATAAAAAAAATTGATAACATTTTGAATGTTTGGTTTATATTTTGTTGTTGGTTTTTTGGCGAGAGAGGATAATTTTGTTAACGGTTTATTATGGATGGATAATAATTTAGGAATTTTACTTAAAATTCAATTAACTCCGAAAATATATTAATGATCCATTTTAATATTATCCATTTTTTGTTTGTATACACCGAAATGATTTTTTTGCTAGTGTGTTTCATAGCCGCCTCAGTGGCAAAGTGGTCAGCATGATTGCTCCAGTGACCGGAGGTCCTGGGTTCCATTCCCCGTGGTGACAAGGAAAAAAGTTCACGGCTGGTTTAGGATCAATGATTAATCACTCATTATCCGAAATGAAAATATGATTATGAAACCTCATTTGAAGCGGGCAAATCCCGTGATGGTATACACGGAAAAAAAAATATAGCACACATCTCCATAAAATATCGGAGCCCACGGAATTGTGGCCTATTATCGGAAAGCTTGCTATTTAATGATAAGGACTGATTACCGCGAGGTATAGTAAAATTTATTAAAAATGTCAAACCCGGTTGTCATAAAAATAGGAATGTGTTCTATAATATTAATCGTTATGATCATACACAAATCACTCTACCTCATGCATTATAGGACAATATGTACACCGATAAGGGAACTATTCTTATATTATTGGCATCTTTTCCAATATAATATTGCACCATTTGCATATTTTATTGGATTGAATCCCTAGAAAAATAGGAACATTCATGATATTTATGGAAGTTTCTACATTGTAATATAGCAAAGCACCCGTCTAACATATGAAACAACTAAAACGCAATTTTGATTTCATTTAACATATTTAATAAATTATTTATTATGAAAGCTAGCAATATTGTTAAATTACATAGTTTTAAATAGTTATTTTGAAGAATTCATTGGAAATGCAGCATCCACATTTAGCCATTTCTAGACGATATTATCTGAAATAAATGATAATTGTACACATGTTAGAAATTTATATAATTTTAATCACAAAATATTTTTACTTACAACGTATGTGTCGCGCGTATCACAACGGTAAGGGTGTACGGTACTCATCTGATTTTTTTTTTCTTCTGAAATGATTATAATTGCAATTTGGTAAGATTAGTTTCATTCCTCAGTTTCAAAAACACATTACAAATTCTAAAAAATTGAAAATAATATGACTACAACATAATTTTACAGACTCATAAATCATGGCGGATAATAATGCTACAAAATATCTAAATAATAATGTTCATATTATAAATAACATATTCATAGTGTATTTCCAATAATTTAATACAAGTGTAATTCTAATAATTTATTTATAATTAAAAATTTGAATCAAAATAATTCATTCTCTTACCATTAAAAAACAAAGTATCTAAACTAAATGACACAAATAATTTGCACAATTTTTTCCATTTTTTACTCATCTAAAAACACAACTGTTCACCACGAAGAAGTTCTAATAACTAGAGAAAAATAAATATGCATTTTAATTTAGTGAAAAATAATGGGAGTTATTCCTTAACAAAAAGGAATTATTCCTAAACAAGTTGCCTTAGCCCAACCAACGGTTCCTATATCACATAAGATTTAGTTAATGTTATAGTACTAATTTCTATATAGCAGGTATTACCAACGAAATAGGAAATTTCGCCATAAAAATCGAAGTATTTACTAAAATTATGGTACAGAGCACTATAATTTGATTGCTATAAAGGAATAGGAAAAAATCTGGTAATTTTTTCTCTCCGTGTATAGTGCCAGAGAAAGAGAGAGAGAGTTTCATGGCCTACACGCTCAAGCAAATGAAATATGTATAGTAAACAAACAACTACGGTGGTGTTCATGGAAACCCAATCTAATACCATTCAAAATTAAAACGAAGGTTGTTATCTACAACATATCTTTGAAATGAAGCGCGGATCTTATTAAGGCCGTCCCGGATTGAAAGGCTGCGCTGCATGCTGGCGATAATTTTGTACGCAATCTGTAAGTTAGTCAGTCAAAAATGTAGATATTATATACTATATATATGCAAATAAGCATTTTTTTGATAAAAAATTAAATAAACCTCAAAAATTTGATTTTTTATTGTACACAAACTTTTCTTGAGAAAAGCGGAATAAACTTTCACTGTGCGCAGCTATCTTCCTCGTTGCATAAACTTTTAATACAAGTGCTCATAAATCATATTATATAGTTCGAAACTAAACTGTCAAACCGAAACTTTACCTCGATACTTCATGTAAAACAAACGTTCGGCTATAATATCCCGGATAACCATAAATTTGATGATGAAACCGTAACGTATAATTAAAACGGGCATTGGTTTCGCAAGAATGAACTGCAAAAACATTACATTCTAATTAGTTGCTCTTACTAATTTTTAGTTTTTGATGCACTTTCTTTACATGAGTTGCATAATAAACGAGTAGTTGGGTTGTTTGCCTTTAATCGGTAATCAACCAAGAAAAGGAAAGACAAGCGAGATCATGAAATACAACTATAAAATTCAATTGTTCTAAAATATTTGAATAGAAAAACACGAAACACAAATGTTTCAAAAACGGTCAAAGTTGGCCTATAATTTGTACGAATATACAAATTGTAATATACATGACAACTACACCGGTTTGGACACGAATACAATTGTGACTAGCCTCGTTTAAATGACTTTGAAAGATCACACTCTTCATTTTGATTAATCACCAGTTAGAAGGCCACCCGGAAATACCATGTCTACGTTAACAGAAAATCCTTTATTAAACTCTGAAGAGCAGCCATTGATATGGGCTTAGTACTTCGCGTAATAGGGGATATGTGAAGCTGCAAAACAACAACAAATTACAAAAAGCTGACCACAACTGAGAATTTCGCCACTCAACCCACCCCCATACTAAATTAAAGAAATCATTAGAATAATTAATATTTGTTGAGTGATAATGAACCTTCAACAAATTATAAATTTTCATATCAAGTACGATTTCTAGTACGAAGTGATATAAATTTCCTATTGTTAGAACCATATACCGTGGTTCAGAAGTAAAATGGAAACCTGGCCCGAAGTAACAAAAATTAGGCCATGAAAACTATTCTTTACCACATAATGTAATATCATATACATAATATAAAGAGAATTTGAATATTAAAAGACTTACCATTTATAACTGCTAGATGAAGAACTTCCCCGTGTAGATAAAATTCGCGTTTTCTATTCCTGTACTAAAACATTACATATACAACGTGGAAAACCCGTCAATTTCACGTCACCAAGTTATCTCAAGAATTAAGAATTTTAAGAAACTTGTGAAACTTAATTAAATAAATTAATTTTTAAAGAAATCAAACGAAACTAAAATTATCATCTAAACCGCACGCGAAACTATCATGCACAGCACAAGCTGCCCACAAGTAATATATACTTGTATGATTTGGTACACATACGTGATTATGTGTAAAAAATATGTTACCGAAGATGACGCTGTCAAGTATCCGTACAATACTATGAATGTATTTTTTTTCACCATACGGTTTGGTAGCGGTCAAAAAATTTGGTTTTTCTTTTAAATTAAGCACAACGGAAGGTGTAAACTTGAACGGCAGTAATTTTCATACCCACTTGAAAGAGACTGCATTTTAGTTGCACTATATTTTATTTTAGGCAAACAAAGAACCAATCTTAAAATTATACCCTTTCTAAATAACATAGTAATCAATTATGGTTTTCCTATTTTGGTTACGTCAACTACTTTGTGATTTACGTTTATAACCATATACAGAAAACCTTAAATGTTATTTTCCCGTACATCTTTTATAATAGAAATGAAAGATTGCATGACTTAGTTAGGTGCAATGCAACCAAGCAAACATTTCTGTATAAATTAGATAATTGTTTATACCACTCGGATAAATTTTGCTTATTTGAATGCCTAAATCTAAATCAATGACGCAAAATCTCTTGCACCCTACTTGAATTGGGAAATGACGTAGCAAATCTTTAGCAAATGTTCTAAGAACATACCGTTTAAAATAACTTAAACCAATTTAAATGCGTAGGTACTTATATTTTACCACCGTTAATCACGTTTTCAATAAACTTGATGCTAAAGGCATCTATACCGGAGTTACAATAATTTTAAATCAACTGGTAAGATTATCCTAGATTAGTTAGAGCAAGGTCAGTAAGATGAAATTTTATTCAGGCATTTACAGCGACAATGTAAAAAGCTTATCTATCAATGAAATCATAATTTATTTAGAAACGTTTTTAGTGGGGTCAGGTTATTTTCTTTTCACACCATCACTTCAAATATAGGCTCTCTGGTGCCTTTACTCTATACACTAACTATATAATTAATAAGGTGTACACATTAAGTTTTTCTATCTGACTAGAATAATACAATATCCAAAAATTTTATTTCACCAAAAGTTTATGAATTTGTTGTATTCCCAATACGTCGCAACTCATTCTACACCCTTTATATAAATCTAAATCGTGAGAAACTCAAAACTTAAAAATTTCATAACTTTCACATAATTTAATCATCCCTATATTTTTCGTACAACTAGTTAAATAAAATATAAGACTATCAATTACATTTTTTGTATAATTATGCGAACTTCACTTGTTGTAAGGAAGAATCTACATCCAATAAATTTCTAATGAAGCAACTATAAATATATCTCGTACATATATATTTATACCTCGTTAATGCAACAAAATTATTATTTTCGCTATGGTTAATGGTCCACGAATTTTGTGTCAAGTGCATAAAATTAACATGGATATAAAATCTGTAAATAGGGGTTAAGACTATTACACTACACAAGTAGCACATAGGGTTTTTTATCGTTTTTATTGCTGTAGAATAGTAAATGATTCTAAAAACGAATATACGAGCACTTACCGTGGAAAACCCATAAAAATTAAAGGTACAACTTTTACCTGAACTTTTATAGTTTCTAGATTTTTTATGTTATATTTTTACGAGGATATTATCAAATTAAATTACAATACGACATACTCGTATGTATAAACCTATTTTAATTATGCGTCGCTTTTGATGAACCATAAAAATGCTTAAATGTAGATGTTCATGATGTATTGTTGTAGCTTTTGCATATTAGTCGTAAAATCTTTTTTCTCTTTTACGAAACGATTTAAGTAGATAAGTTTATAATAAAGGATTGCTTTCAATATTGAACAATAAAAGTTTTATAGAAAGCCAACTAAACAACATTTCAGTAAAACGTACCTATTATGTAATCCAAGCTAAAATTATTCCGTAGTAGTGTAGTTACATACCCTCAAATATATAAGTTTTTAAATGAGAGCCTCTAGTTTCAAAGACAAACTTACGCCAAAATTATCAATAATTCAGTAGTGAGTGATACATCAGTATCCAAAAAACCCTCATCCGTATCTTGCACCCTTTTAAAATATGTGTACCGTTTTTTGTAAATAACAGTTCCTCGTTTGTTTCTGAAATTCAAAATAAGAAGGTTGTTTGAAAACGGACATCTAACTACACAAATTGTAGATTTAACAACGGAGCATCGATGAATTTACTATGCTTATTCTGTGTTTATTGACTGATTAATAATGTTTACTGTATTAATAAAAAAATCGCTATCTTAATGAGTGATTAATTCGTATGTAAACACTAAATATCCACCTTTTACTTTGTAGCTTTATGGCTGCGGTAATGCAGTCTTGATGATAGTGAAAAACCAAATTTTCGGTGCTCACGCACGACGGAAAAAATAAATTCCGGATATTAATGATTACAATTTACAGCAAACATAAAATGGACGCATTAATATAGAAACATAAATACCTTTAATACCCCACCCCAAGTGACCATTTTTGTTCTACAAATTGCAGAGTTAACAACGAAACATCTATGAATTTACTATGCCCACTGATAGATTAACAACGTTTCATTTATGATTTAACTACTCTTATATAAATTGTTGAATTAACAACGGCTGATCTATGAATTTACTATACAAACTAATAAACTAACATTGTAATTCTTATGATTTAACAATATAAATTGTTGAATTAACTACGATTTATTTTACAATGCATTACTATTTTTAAACATAATTTAATAAGAATCGCTAATAGCGCATTTTCATATTTGAAAGTTTTTGAATCAAAATGGTTTGTTAACAAATTTACAATTTTTTTTCTCATTGTATGTATACATACATATATATCACAAACTGTCAAGTTCAGACTGAACTTACATGATCTACACTTCACCAAAAAATCTTTGTTGTGTTTATCAAATCTATTATTATTATTATTATTATTATTAAATAAATATTATTTTTTCTAAATATGTATTATAATCTTTTATTTTATATTATTGTAATAAAAGTACTTATCGCGTAATGGCGGCCATACCGTGATGAAAGCGATCGTGAATGATGTGATGTGCTGCGAGATGATGTTGAGCGATGACTGGCTCGGGCAGCTGTGTTTTAAGAACTTCGAACTTTTCGTGTCATTTCCGACTTTACGTTTTATGTTTACATGGTGATGCATTTACTTTATTTGTGCGTACCTTTGAAATAGAGTAACGAGTCAGGGATAAGTTGGGATGATCAAATTATTATGCTCACTAATATTTCGGTCAAAGCAAATCATTTATCGTAACGTAATCAATGAGGAAAATCTATTTTACATTTTAATTTAATCACTGCGTCACTTGATCGTCTAGAATATTAACTTTTGACTTTTGTCTTGTGCTGTACACATATCCAATTTTAAAGAAACTTTGATGAAAACTATCAAAGTTTCTTTAAAATTGGATGAACAAAGTCTTCAGTTTTAAAGAAAAACGTATATATGCCTTTACTAAACTCATAATCACTTATAATTAATTTTCTACATATGATCATCCAATATTGTTTAAATTATTCCTGAATATTACCGAAATGTCGAAAATGTTTTACCACATTTAGCCCAATGAAGCTGAATTTGATAATTTAAATTTTAAAACGTGACTTGTTGTAAAATTGCATATCAACGATCTTTGACAAACTCATTTTAGAAGGTATCTTTGTGAAAGACCTTTGGTAGTCTAATATAGGCGTAATAGATAAATACTAGCTGGCCTGTGAATGAATAATCAGTCACGTGAATACATTTTATTAAATTTTTGGTTAAGAAATGATTAAGAAGATTTTTTAAGATGTAGATTTGATGCAGTTTTATCAAAAATAAAGTAAATTCATATACGCGGTTAATTTTTAAATCTTAAACGGCAAGCACGCGCTCAAATGCACACAGTATGACTTACGCGCCCAAACCAAATATTCAAATCTCAATTTCGGCTGGAGACATTTTCATTATCCACTGCAGCAGTTGTTTTACGAAATGCATTAAACTGCTTTTCGTTTAGCAGTTGAATTCGTAATTTAGCTTCTTCGGCTTCTCGAACTGTATCGAAGACTTGCACTTCTACGGGACTTCTCGATGGAGTTGATAAGCCGATCATAGCGCAAGAAAGTCCGTGCTGTATAAAAATTATTTTGATGTCGTGGAGAGCTAAATTGTATGCTACATTTTCAATATGGTGTCGACTGTAATCAAGCGTCAGGTCATCTGCATACTTCATCCAGAGATTAATAGGTTTTGAAGGTTGACAAAAGCAACAAATATAAGCGAGAGTCTCTCGAAGCTGTCTCAGCCTTTGGAAGACTTCTGTTTCTGTTAAGCAGTGATCCCATTCATCATCGTTTACCGACCCCGCGCACCTCTCATTTCTTTGGAGGTTTTGTAAATAAAAGCATTAAATGTTCCTACAAATTCAAAGCTGGTGGAACCTCGAATATTTAACAAAAGCAGACGAACGAAGAAACGCTCCTCATCTCTCAAACTTACTGTATACATTCGTGCAACAAGCTTCTCTCCGCCTTTTTGATGAAGTTGCCGTTTACTGCGTACGTAAACGTATATGGTGGGGAATGTTAGTATATAGGAAATGACGTGCGTTTTGATCATTGAAGTTGAGCTGAAAACATAACGCAAGCTTCGTTCGGCCAGTTTGTGCTGCAAGCAACGCTTCATCTTCATTACCTGCTTCGAATGTAATTATTTGTTGATTCGGTAGGTGGACAGAAAGACGCATCACGGCATAAGATCGATCATGCATTTTCGACTCGATAAGAAATAATTTTATATCGTGATTTTCAACAAAGTAGCTGGTGAACAAAATATAAATCATAGTTTGCTATGAAGCAAGCGGGATTAACATTGTCACTAACAATTCTCGTCTCCCTTGTAGAAGTAGAAACTAAAGCTATCTTTATTCGATGAAAACCGCCAATAACAAATTCAGGGTTTTAATAAAGCACACTCATGGAAAACTCATATAGCATCAAATCTTGGAAATTTTCTGAAACCACCTGAGGTACCCGTTTATTGCATAGTGCAATATTTATGTCGACCTATTCTGAAAAAATCTAACGGATCGGATCATATTTAAGGGTCATTTTAGGGTTTAGTTTGAAAAAATTAAGAGTATTAATATAATAGAAGATAGAAGATAGATTACATAAAATACATAACAATTTGATACGGTTCAATCCATAATGAACTCCATAGTAGGCCTCGAAGTGACTTTAAGATTAGGTAGGTTTTAAAAGTCGAATCGAAAGTTGTGAAAACTAAATATAATCCTGATGTACAAACTTTTATAATATAGGTAGAGCTTTTTACCATTCCACCACTTCATTGACGGATATATGTACAGTGATCATAAAATATAAATTTCTCTTTATTCCGAAGGACGATATATTAAAATTTATATAGGTTTACAAAAACTGAAAATATTTAACGATGGAGTTGAAAATTTACAAATAAGTAGAAAAATCTATTTCAACCGTATGTGTAGTTAATGATTTTTCCGACAATTGCCTTAGTACGAGTAGGTGGTTTCAAATTGAATGCAAATAAATACTAAACGCAAATAAAATAAAAAAATTTGTGTTAAATGTTCTATTCAAATAGTAAATATTTGTCTATCTCTTAAACGGCTAGATATCGTAAAATATACAATTCTATAATCTCATCTTAACACATATTACAAATTAGATTAAATTTAAACACTTGACCAGGATTATATATTCTAGTATAATAGATAAAAATTATAAGTTTACGATACATTTATGTACTCGTTTACACATATTATTATGTTTGTACATTTTCAAAGCCATTTAATAATAATATGGTAAGATAAATATCTTAAGTTTAAAGATGCTTTGAAATAAGAAACTATTTGTGATTCCTTTTCAATGTTGTATTTAGTTTTCATTTTTAACATTATCAGAATATCGTTTTGAAGACGATTTTCAATTTCCTTTTATATTCGTAATAATAATGTTACTCAATCTTTTGATTGCACTCTGTAATCTCACTGATAGTGAGCGGACAGTTCAGTCTATTATAATAAAGTGATACAAATCGTTTTATAATAATTGATAACTTTTAAATAGCGAGAAAATTTTTGTTTAATTTCTTGCCTAATTAGGTGCCAGGTTTAATCAATATTTTGATTCCCTAGTACTTTTTTCTTGCCTATCTTCACCCGGAAGCCTACTTCATCCCTGAAATATTATCAAATTGAAATGGTGTAAATGGTTCATTTTTACGGGACTGTTTTAAAACAAACATTGATTGTATCAACAATTTAAGTGTGCTTTTGGCAAATTTAATTTGTTTAGTTTTCTTATGTGTTCAAGTTTTTGCCATTGGCCCATCGTACACATTAAGGAATTGGGAAGGCCCAATGCGGCTTCGGCGATCAATTATTTTCGGATTAGTGTCTACTGAATCCTAACCAGCTCCCAGATTGTGTGGTTTATCTATTTCGTTTCATTTTAGCATTTTTATCTTTGTATTTTCATGTGGTCACCCAAACTTCAACTATCCGTAGCAATGGTTACTTGATTTGAGGAAGATTGGGTATGTCTTTTCTTTCTATAGTACTTACCTCCAATGTTTATGTTTGCTGCCATTAATTGATTCGATTTTATGTGCTAAACTATGTTCAACATAAGACAGTTAGGTTTGAATTTAGTATCATTTGATTAATGAATAAATTTATATTCTGGTTCTACTTGGTCTGTAATCAATTCGAAATTTTCAATTTTCAATGAAAAATTTTATGTATTTTAAAGTACAAACAGTTTTTGTACACGAAACCAACATCGTATGTTTTATTGTAACATGGATGATAGAGTGTCGAATGGCCGACATTATTCTTATACAATATACATCAAGTTAAAGTGTTATAAAACTAAGGAAGCAGTAAACCCTGTAAATAAGTTTAACTCTTTATTTTAAGAAGAGAAATTTATCGAAGTAAAAGAAATGACGACAATATTTCATTTTACTGCCATTGTATATGATGTTGTTCAAAAGTAGGCCTTGTTCCTCGAAGAAACAGCCGATATCAAGGCTATCATAGATAATAATTTGTAGTGCCAACGTATTCTGTGATGCCACACAATCAAGGTTTGTTTTAAAACAGTACCGTTAAAAATACCCCATTTACACCTAATAAAACACAATTTTTCTCGCTATTTAAAAGTTATCAATTATTATAAAACGATTTGTATCACTTTTTTATAATAGACTGAACTGTCCATCAGGAAAAACTGTAAAATCACTCGAAATTACAACAATGCATACAAGAGAAAAGTTTGTATTTTCTTCCTGTGAAACACCTAATAATTTGAAAAAAAGAATTTCGAAGTACCCAAATGTTTGAACATTTTTGACAGAATTGCTGTTTGATTTCCGTGACTTGTATTTTAAAGGATGAAATTATCAGAGACGAAGTAAATACAAACCCGCTGACTATCAGCGAGATTACAGGGTGCAATCAAAGGATTGAGTAACATTATTATTATGAATATAAGAAGGAAATTGAAAATCGTCTTCAAAACAAAATTCTGACGACGTTAAAAATGAAAAGGAAATACAACATTGAAACCGAATCACAAATAATGGATAATCATCGTCATATAGTTTCTTATTTCAAAGCATCTTTAAACTTAAGATATTTATCTTACCACATATTATTATTAAATGGCTTTGAAAATGTACAAACATAATAATATGTGTAAACGAGTACATAAATGTATCGTAAATTTATAATTTTTATCTATTATACTAGAATATATAATCCTGGTCAAGTGTTTAAATTTAATCTAATTTTTAATATGTGTTAAGATGAGATCATAGAATTGTATATTTTATGATATCTAGCCGTTTAAGAGATAGAAAAATAATTTTTATTATTTGAATAGAACATTTAACTCGAAATTTTTTAGTTTATTTGCGTTTAGTATTTATTTGCATTCTATTTGAAACCACATCTACTCGTACTAAGGCAACTGTCGGAAAAATCGTAAACTATGCATACGGTTGAAATAGATTTTCCTACTTATTTGAATGTTTTCAATTCCATCGTTAAATATTTTCAGTTTTTGTAAACCTATAAAAACTTTAATTTATCGTCTTTCGGAATAAAGAGAACTTTATAATTTATGATCACTATACACATATATCCATCAATGAAGTGGTGGTAGAATGGTCAAAAGTACTACCTATATTATAAAAGGTTTGTACATAAAGAGTATATTATTTAGTTTTTTTTTAAACATACCTAATCCTACCTAAGTCACTTCGAGACCTACTACGGAGTTCATTATGGGTTGAACCGTATCATATTGTTATGTATTTTATATACTATTTATCTGTTACGCCTATATTAGACTACCAAAGGTCTTTTACAAAGATACCTTTTATGTCAAATTCAGCTCCATTGGGCTAAATGTGGTAAAACATTTTCGACATTTCGTTAATATTCAGGAATGGATTAAATAAAACATATTGGATATTTGGATGATCATATGTAAAAATTAATTATAAGTGAATATAAGTTATGGCATATATACGTTTTTCTTTAAAAATGAAGACTTTGTTCATCCAATTTTAAAGAAACTTTGATGAAAACCATAGTGTATACAGCACATGACCAAAATCAAAAGTTATAATATTCAAGCCGAGTGATTAAATTAAAATGTAAAATAGATTTTGCTCATTGATTACGATACATGACTTATTAACAAAGTTAATACATCAACATGTAAACATGTACACGTAAAGTAGGAAATGACACGACGAGTTCGTAGTTTTTAACACACAGCTGCAGCTCGCAGCACATCATACCATTCGCCATCGCCTTCATCACGGTACGGCCGCCATTATGCAATAAGGAATTTTATTAATATAAAATGAAAGATTATACAATAATATTTTGAACAAATAATATATTTAATAATAATAATAATAGTTCAGTCTGAACATAACCGTTATGACAGACATTATGTGTATGCGGATCTCGAGTGATAAAGCGAATTGTAATTTTATCACACCGGAGCAAAAAAGGTCTAAATATACTGTAATACGGACTCCAATTACGGAATAATATAACTAATACGTCGGGTAATTAAATGTATGTACTTCAATATACCATGAATTTTGTTACACATCACTTACCTGCTATCCTCCTAACCTTTTTATTATTAATTTTTCCGTATAAACAACAGATGGTTAGGACGATCAATAGATTAATTTTTATTGCCTATTTTTTGTCTCGCCTTCTTTCATTTTTTTTTGGCGTTGTTTATACTATATATAACTAAATTTTTGGTTTTACAAATCAGTAGATACTTCTGATGATAACCTAATAAGACGAAATCGATCGAGTGATTTTTCAAACTTTTTGACCAAATTTTTCAATTAAAATATTTAAAAATCTAATTTTTTGCGAAATAGAGAAACAAGTATTTAATAAAATGTGTTTATTAAGTGAAAATATAAAAACTAAATGGTCTGTATCTGTGAATCTACATAAACAACGATCAACGAGAAGTGATTGTGGTCGGGTTCAAATAATACCATTTTAATAATATGGCTATTCCGCAAAAATCTGTCTGGATTCTGGCGCAAACCACTCAGGATCAAATTTTTAATGTCTGATTTAAAAGAAGCCAGATAGATAAATGCCAGTACAATCTAGGGTATATTTTATTTAACGAATTGACTATGTAAGTAGCTTCAAATATAAAGAACTTAAAACTAACAGTGCGAAAAAAATACCTGATCTAATGAACTAATTAAGAATGTACCGCCATTCCATCCTCAGGAAATAAAACAAAGTGAACACGCATTCAGAAAGGTTTATGAAGAAGCAGTTAGAATACGTGAATCTTATTTTCGTGAGTTAACATAAGTAATATATGCAAAAGCTTAATTACGGAAAAGCTTTATACCAAAGACGGCCGTCACAATACCTGTTGGCCTTTTCCAGTTTATAGACATGCCATTTGGATAACGTAACATAGCGCAATCACAACAACGACTGATTAAAATGTTTTTTAAGGCAGAAATTTCGTGTTTCAGTACATTGATATGACACTACGATCGCATCAACATCTTTAAGGGAACACCAACTTAGTAAAAACGTCGCTGCGTAATTTTGATAAGACAGAGTTAAAATTTCTAGGTAACCTCATCACAGTAAAGTGAATCGTACCAAAGTCTTGATCAACCAAAAGTACCACAAGATTTAAAGAGTTTTCTGGTGATGATAAATTTTTATCAAAAATTTATCCTACATACGGTAGAAAATCAAATGATCCTCCAGAATTTAGTGATGGGAATCATAAAGCTTGACCAAACACCAATTAAATGGTCTGATGAATACAACATGGCATTTCAACGTTGTAAATATCATTCAGTTAACACTTCCATCCTGGCACTTCCAGCAAGAATAATGATTAACTTTACCTAGTAGTGAAGTCTTGCATCTATACGAATCACAAATCACTACCTCACCTCATCAACTTAACATTTAGACTACATCAGTCAATCCGCTACCAACATACGTTATAGTTTTAGACTAGAGAAGAGTGTTGCGAATTTTTTATCCAGATTCAACGTGATTGTTCCTTCTGATTGTGAATGTTGAAAGTGAAATCAATTTTGAATAAATTGTAAAATGGAAAAGTATCATTGCCGAAATTAAATCTACAATAGGTTGTTCAGCAACGGGAATCACCATCTCACTCAGTTTAGTCGTGTTCAACTTCACAAATATATTATGTTTCTTGGAATAATCGCATCAGACTATTTATCACTACTGAGCATAGATGTCTGCTTATTACATCCGGGTATTCGTGGAAGCACAAAATTGGTTAATTGAATCGCGTGGCCAGCTATGAATCGTGATATTAAAAAATTCATCCCAACATGTATGCAATGTCAACAAACAAACAGTCACCGGCATCATAAAACGCAGATTTCTTCATACGTCATGCAAAACGAGCGCTTTCAACACATATTGATTTAATTGGACCACTCTCGTGTTTATTCAAAGAGAGTTGAGTAATTGTACACATGGGTTCATTAGAGTCGCCAGCATACGAACACCATTGCAAAGTCCATATAATGAACCATTCAAAGTAAAGGATAAATATTTAGGGGAAATTATCAACGGCAAAATTACAATCCATTCACAGACTAAGTGCTGCATTCTTGAATATTGATGAGTCTGAGGAATTGACTAATCCAATAACGAACAACACTAGCCAATACCAGTCTCCTGTTCCAGGAGCAACTAATTCAAACTAATATAAATTAGAAGAGGCAGAAGGATATAGTTTGTGTGATTCAGATCCCACTCTCTTATTTTTTTTAAATACGTTCACAATTAGCTCACAAACATTTATGTGAACGAGCCCTCATTTGATAGGATTATACAGAAACTTGGTTTCTTTAGCCGAATTAATGGGTTTGGGAAAACAATAATTTAGTAATATATATCTCGTGATGTATTTGTCGCAGTGGCCGATAGTAATACTCGTTGGAAAGGGAGATTCATGTACTAAATTAGTTATAGTCATTTTCTCAATGTTTTGATTGATCGATTCACTTGTGTGTCAAGGATGGAGGTAAAAAAGGAGAAAATTCGCTATATTTTACAATTATTCGTCGATAAAGACGAAATCAGGCGGCTGAAATTGTGAATGGGGTCTATGGTCCCGATACTGTCACAACCAATAATGCGCAATTTTAGTTTCGTCGATCCCGCTCCGGTAATTTCGATATAAAACATGCACCATGCCTTGGAAGGCCTATCGTAGAAAATGTCTATAAAATTCTGGAAATTATGGAATTAGACCAGGTTCTGATGATCGACCACAAAATAATTTTAAACCATTTGCTTAAAATTTGGTTCAAAAAGAGGTTGACGCAAAAAGCTTGATGGACTGTGTTTTTATCTGCCAATCCTGAGCCAAACGGAACGAAATCGTGCCGTTTCTGTAGCGGATTAAATGGGTTACATACGACAATGTTAAGCGGAAACGATCATGGTCTAAGACCGCGGCGGCCCAAACGGAGGCCAGACCAGGATTATTGGCCATTTGCCTTGAGTTTGGTAGGATAAGAATGCGATAATCTACTATCAGCTGCTGCCCAATGGTCAAACATTCAATTCAGACCTCTACCGCCAACAATTAAACCGAGTAAAGGCAGCAATCGACCGGACGCTGCTAGAATTAGCCAATAGGAGCGCCAGGAGAACGAGTTATATTTTAGTTGATATATAATTAATATCAGAATCGCTTGTGATTTATCTAAGTAAAATCTAACAGTAGAATGACTGTAAACTTAATTCTAAATAGAAAATATATTTGCTGATATCATCACGAACCTGGAAAATGAGCAACACTAACAATGATAAAAATTTTGAAAACTAACGTAAATTTTTTACTTTACGTAATAAATAATCTGCTTTTTACATTTATAACTTTTGCTTTCGTGCAGCTTAACAAAAAGCATGAAGGTATATAATAAAATAAGAAAAAATCTATTAACCAACAGAAACAATACAATTTTTGTTTCCAACATTTACCTTTAATATCGTTTTATTTTCGTTTTATTTAAGTTTATCGTGAAATGAATGAAGCGAATATGTTCCAACACAGCACTAGAGGGATTTTAAAGAAAACAAAAGAATAAGAAAAGAAAATTATAAGAATATCAGGAATAATATTAGAAAAATCTATAACAATATAAAAAACTTGGAAATTACAAGGAAAACTTATGACAGTCGTTCATTTATGGACATTGATAAATTGATTTTCATCACAATTTGAATTAAATTTTCCCTTTTTTCTTGTTCATTTTCCTCTTATAATACATTATTTTACTGCTTTACTTGTTTGCTATGTATCCTTGGTGCCAGAGGGATAGATGTATGAGTATTTATAATTTTCTCGTTTTTCCTACACTTTTTTTAATTTAAAAAACAATAAAACAGGTAAGTAAAAAAGTACACAATAAAGAAAATTCATAAAAATATTATAGTAGTTCTATTAAAGACAAACTAAAGCGAGATTGAATTAAAGGAAACTGATATGTAAATATACATTATTGATTTTTTGTTGTTTAATCAAAGTAGGACTCTTTGGTAAATTAACTAATCATGTTGTATGAAATTCTTAATCCGGTCTTAATTTTTAGACAACATATTATAAAAGTTATTAAAGTATAGCTTAAAATAAATTGTGTCATATAGGAATTGAAATATAATTCGCATCACGTCGTCCGTTAGCCCTTGTCATTCATCCTGAAACTAATTCTTAGCTAATTGTTTATAACAAAACAAAATAAATTTTAAATAATATATTAATATGAATGAAGTCCGACAATAATATTGTAAAATTTGTGTTGTCGTCAAAGTTTTAAACCATATTGAAACAAATCTCTCAAGTTAAAATTTAAAACTTAGAATAACACGCCATAGATGTCAATAGCATTCAACAACCGAGACACTTCATGTACTAAATATTTATTTCATTTAGTACATTGCAGATGATAATACAGATTTATTTAGTTACTATCTGCTAATAGAGGGCACATTAAATTTTAAAAAGAAAATCAGAATATGTAATGTTCTATTTTACAGTAAACCTTACATAACCCTTTTCCTGCCCGGCAACACAATTGTGTCAGTACGGTGTGTCGGTACGAAAAGTACCATGTCAAAAATTGATTTTTGTATGTTTTTTGAATCAACTTACACATTTATGAATTCCTTTCAATCTTATTTTCGTCCGAAAAAAAACACTATAGGTAACTAAACACACAATTGTGCTAGTTATATTTCAAATCAAGCGAAATTTTTTATCAAAAACGCCATTACATACTATGGTTTTTCCTCACACATTTGTGTGGTTTGGACTTAAATTGAACAATTTTTTTTTTTTTTTTTGTTTGCAAAAAGGATAATGCTACTTCTTTTCAACGAAGGTAGCTAAATTATATACACGAAAAATTTAAAACTTTTTTTTAAAAGTATTATAAAGTAGTGAAGTAAAAAACTTTAACACAAATTACTAAAAATCCATTATACGAATCAACCAAACTATGTGAATGGTAGAGGTGGCACTGTAAAGTTGGTAGGTAATATTTCACTGAACAAGAATATATAAAAGTACCATGTCAAAAATTTAGTTTTGTATGTTTTTTGAACCAACTTACACATTTGTGAATTCCTTTTTAACTTATTTTCGTCCGAAAAAACACTATATCTATACACACAATTGTGTTGGTTTTACTTCAAATCAAGCGAAATTTTTTATTAACAACGCCATTACATACTATGGTTTTTTACTCACACATTTGTGTGGGTTGGACTAAAATTGAGCCGATTTTTTGTTTTTCTTGGTTGAAAAGGGATATAATTGATAAATCTCAAATAAACACAAAATCAAATATGTATGTACAATAGTTTTGTTATAATATTTGTTCTTTTTACTATAAATATTTCAGTATTAAACAGATATTTGCTGTGTTTTTTTATTAGCGCCCGATAGCTGTATCCGGAGCAGCCAATTTTCTATGTCAAAACTTATATCTAGCGCGCTATTATTGCATATAATTAATTTATTTAACTCTAAACTAAGATTTTTCATTCAACTTTTTAGTTAAAAATCGATATACAAATATTTTGCTCTACCTATTTATCGGGAGCCGCTATCGGGAGCGCTATCCACAATGAGAAATTTGAAAAGGCTTTTATTTTGTAAACCGCTGGAACCATTAGAAACTAGATCTTACAATAAAAATTTAAAATGCAGCAAAATGAATTCTTGTTTATAACGTCATGTCAAAATAAATGTCAATTAATATATTTCAGGTGATAAATATTTGTTTTAGACTGTGTGCCTAAGAGCGATTTTTTCGACTAAATTGTCGACTAAACTAAATTAATGAGTTGTTATGCTATTACCCACCAGTTTGTGTCATTTAGACTCCTGCTGAGGTTGCTTGACTATTTAGTTGTCATTTTAATTTTTTGTTTTTATTATTTTTTTATCGAATACATACACTAGTAAAAATGTCTAAAAGGAAATACTCTCATTCTTAAATTTCGATTGAAATTTATAATCACATTCATGAATAAGGTGATTCCCATTTCCATATGTGTTTTAATGTTTGTATTTCCTTGATTTTAAATAATAACAAACCGGTGTTGTTGAAAACAATATGACGTATGAAAAGTCATAATTTAGTTTAGTTTATAATTTAGTTTACAATCGGAGGCACAGCATATTTAAAAGATACTAGTGCCACCTTTGAATCAATAATATGAATCAGTCATTAATTTAGTTTAGTCGGCAATTTAGTCGAAAAAATCGCTCTCAGGCACACAGTCATAACCGTAGACAGACACAAACTAGATAACCTCGTTATTTAGATTATTAAGTTATTTTCGCCTGTCGGTCTGTACTCGATTTTTACAAAACAGAATTATTAAGTTTTAATAACTAGATAAATACAATCTATCCCGATAAATTAGGCACACTAGCAAAAATTGGGTTTCTGTCTGTCACCACAATTTGTTTATTACTATTATTATAATTTAATTTTCAATCTAGATAAATGAACCGATCTGTTTACGGTATTAGTGATGAATTTAGTTTTAATTTTTATAGTACAGCAACACCAGTGAATAATAGCTGCAGTTTCAACAGAAAATTGCCATTTGGCTCCGGATAGCAATTGAATTAAACGGAAATAACCAAATAGGTAACAATAGCCCTGTTTTAATATTGGAGCACTATCCGGAGCCAAATGGTAATTTTCTACTGAAAATGCAGCTATTATTCACTGGTGTCGCTGTACTATATAAAAAAAAAATTCATCAATAAAACAAACATTGATCACCTGAAATATACTAATTGACATTTATTTTTACATGACGTTATAAACAAGAAATCATCTTGCTGCGTTTTAAATTTTTATCGTAAGATTAAGTTTCTAATGGTTTCAGGGATTTACAAAATAAAAGCCTTTTCAAATTTCCCATTGAAATGGATAGCGCTCCCGATAGCGGCTAGCGGCCGATAAATAGGTAGAGCAAGATATTTGTTTATCGATTTTTAACTAAAAAGTTGAATGAAAAATCTTAGTTTAGAGTTAAATAAATTAATTATTTGCAATAGCGCGCTAAATATAAGTTTTGACACAGAAAATTGGCTGCTCCGGATACAGCTATCGGGCGCTAATAAAAAAACACAGCAAATCTTTCATAAGGGAAATTAAAGTTTTAAATTACACGCCACAGATGTCACTAGCATGCCATTTCCGAGATACTTCTGTACTAAATATTTGATTATCTGGAGGTGAATTATGCATTACGAGTTACGAGTTACGACAAATTAAGTCAAAAGGCTTTTTTATTTAATTCATTTTGACTTGTCGTAATTTCGACGCTTGTTGTTTTAGTCGAACACATTTATAAATTCAAGCCAAAGTCGTACTATCTATTTTTGCTGGTTTTCATTGACAATTTGTTCAAATAAGTTTGATGCGAAACTCGAAGTTGTACTCGTAATACTTATACATGATTCACCCGCTGAAATTTTACGGAAGATAATACAGATTTATTACTAGTATGTTCTATTTGCCAATAGTTGGCACAGTAGGTTAATCAAAATTTGTACACTAAAAACCATCTTCATATTCCATTCCCTGCCTGCCATCACAATTGTGTGGGTAATGCAAAAGAATCATGTAAAAAAAACTGATTTTTGTATGTATTTTGGACCAACATACACATTTGTGCATCGTACTTAATGGTTTTCGTCTGAAAAATTTCACTATAACTACAATAATAGTAAAATAATTAATATGTTATCAAAAACAAATAATTAATATGTTATATAATTTATATGTTATCAAATTATAATGTTTTTAATTATAGTGTTTTTAAGTCGGAATTATTGACTTAACTAAGATCCGTTAAAATCCGGAAGACATTACAACCTGTCATGTCTTACACACACATTTGTATGGATGGACTTATATTAAATCATAAATTATTCTGTATGGCGGAAAAAGGGATATAAACATTCTAATTTGGGTGTTTTTCGATAAGCATCATTTCGATATGCAATGTATGTGAAGTTGGCGCAATTTTCTCCCAAGTGCGATGTTAACACTAAAATGATGATTTTTATAGTATTAGCCCACCCCAAAAAATTTCATTTCACGACAGTTTATAAGAACTCAGCCCAAAAAATATTATTATAGTGATAGTTTCTCATAGTCAGTCCAAAAATTACTTTTAGAAAAGTTAAAACTGTCCCGCCAGTTATATCTAAAACTCTCAATCCAAAAATTCATCCGAAATGTTAAATAATAAACCAAATTAAAAAAATTAATTTCAAATTAAAATTAATGACAAACTAATACAGGATAATCAAAAATTAAAGGACTCAGGCCTCAATTATAACTAAATAAATAGTCATCAGTTTTGACACCGTAACTTTTAAGTTTTGGTATTGGCCGCCAATGCCTTTATATTTTGCGGTTGGTTCTGGTCCTAATCTATACCAGTGCTTCGGGACATGCGATTCTTTTAAGTTTTGGTATTGGCTCGCGATGCCATTCTATTTTTCGATTAGTTCTGGTCCATATAGATAAGGACTAGTTCGTCAGGATATGCGATTGCTTTTATGATGATGTAAAAATACAAATAAGCTTCTTTAACATTGTAAATGTAAAGAAGTTAAAATTGAATACAACATAGAATATCTTTAAAGCAGCACCTTTTTAAGTTTATTCTATTTATTTTTCGTGAAGAGCGATTAACGGTTATTTGTATTTCCGAATACCGGGTTGATATGTACATATGATACATATGATACAATGTAGAAGTGGACAAAACTACACGTTTCTACAACATAATAACGATTGAAATTTATTTCAAATCAAACTACAGGTAACATCTCGATTAAATTCAAGAAAAAAATCACAGTAAATCTAAAACAATTTTGGAAATACTTAATGAATAAACGCAAAATTGAAGGATCCTCTGCTAATAAGACCTACAACAATACCTGCTCTTCAAATGCCAAATATATAGCTGACATCTTCGCATCGTTTTTTCAATCAGTCAGACCAAGCGTCACTAGTGGATTACACGAACAACCCAGCAATAACAACACACCAATAACTCCTCCTGATATTTTTAAGCATAACATTTTATCGGCTTTAATTAACGGGTTTGAAGATGGTTATGGTCTTGGTAATATAACTTCTTCTATTCTGAAGGAGTACGATGAAATATTAATAATTCCATTGTGTTAAATATTCAATCATTCCTTAAGTACCGGCGTGTGTCCCCAAAAATGGAAAATTTCGAAAGTTACACCAATTTTGTAATCGGGTACATGAGATGACGTTACATGGTACAGAGGCGTATCAACTACATCATTAATTTCAAAATTGTTTGAATTAGTTATATGTAACAACTTTAAATCTTCAAAATTGACGCGAGGTATTTAAAATTGTCGATGCTATCAAAGTTATGGTCGCCAATTTCGAGATTTGCCATGGAGATGTTCCTGGGTGTTGTTAAGAATTTTGTTTTGGTACTGTTCATCTCCAAACCAAGTTTTCTTGCTCAGCGATTGATAGGTATGAAACTGTCCTTGATGTCGCTAGGTCTTCGGTCAAGAAGCACGATATCATCTGCATATCTAAGAATTTGGCCTGTTTTGTTGAATATACAGCGCGAAGTTTCAATGTTGCTTTTCCTTACTACGTACTCAAGCGCCAAATTGAACAGCACAAGCGCGAATGCATCTCCCCGTCGAACACCAGATGTTATTTGAAAAAAGTCTGATACAGTTCCTTCAATTGCAATTCTACATGCAGATCCAGACGTTATTAATCTACACAGAGAAACAGGTTTCTCTGGTATACCTAGGCATATGAGCGCGGCCCAAAGGTTGGCGCGGTTTATACTGTCATGTGCCTGCCGGAAGTCTATATATAGTTGATGTATGGTTATGTTGTACTCCCAACATTTTTCCAAGATCATCCTCATGATCCTCATGGTAAAACGATCAGTTGGTACAAAAGCCACATTGATAGTCGCCAATGAGTCTGGCAAGTACAACATTAGCCAACACTTTGTAAGTAGTGTTCAATAGAGCTATGCCACGAAAGTTTTCACATTTAAGACGGTCGCCTTTTTATGCAACGGACATATGAGCGCGATCTTCCAATTCTCCGGCAACTTACCGTTTTTCAATCGACCAATAGGTGCGTCTACTTCCTCCACTGTGGGATATTCGACAAAGACCTCTTCACCTGGCCGACCTGTTGCTCTAATGGGGGTTACTTCGTCATTTCGATTTAGCAAACTTCGAAAGTAGTTTTGCCATACTGAGAGAACATCAGCCACGTTTGTTCTCAATTATCCATTCCCGTCTTTGATGGCTGTACTTCTTGGGTGGAAATCTTTAGTGAGATTTCTGGCATTAGCAAAACAGTCCCTTGAATTCCCTACTTCCGCTTGGAAGCTGATGTTTTCAATGCATGACCTCATATGATCGCGTTTCTTTTGTCGAAGGTATTTAATCGTGGCTTTCCACGAGTGCGTAGGTATTCTGCATTAGTGCTTTTAGTGTTGCGAGCCAACTATTTTCACGAAGCTTTCGTTTTTTTTCGACTACCAGGCGGCATTGATCATCGAACCAATCATTGCGGGATCTTGGCGGTCTTCTGTGGTTATGGCTGACTGTATAGCGTGCCACTGCTTCTGGATATTAGAAGTAGCTTCTTTGTTGTCGCTGGGCCGCTCTTAATAGATAGTGACAGCTGATTGGTAACTCTGCAGTGACGCTTGTTCTTTTAGAGCATCGACATTCCATCGAACGGTTTTTTGTGCTTGTCTATTGAACGTATATGACAGTTTGCACTTATATTTAAATATGACAAACACATGATCGCTGTCCATATCTGCACCTCTGTAAGATCTAACGTCAGATATGCTGGTGGAGTGTCTCTTGGACACCATGACGTGATCGATTTGGTTTTCCGTTCTTCCATCATTCGATCTCCAAATAACTTTGTGAATTCTCTTGTGTGGAAAAAACGTATACTTGATACAACTAAGTTGTACATTATTGCCAGGTCGGTGACACAATGGCCGTTATTGTTACTAGTTCGGTGCAGGCTGTTAGGCCCGATGTGCGATGTATTTTCTGCACTTCTACCGATTTTTGCATTAAGGTCGCCCACGATGATTTTAATGTCGTGGTGCGGTATGTTATTGATGACTTCCTCCAGCTCGACAAAGAATAAATCTTTGATGTCATCAGATTTATCTTCGGTGGGTGCATGTACATTAACGATCGTGATGTTAAATTTATTAGTGCGAAGTCTGACCGTGCATATCCTCATGTTAACAGGGCGGAAATCGATGATATGGTGCCTCACGCGCCGATGGATGAGAAAACCAACTCTAAATTCTCCTCCGTTATGATGGCCGCTGTAATGAAGAGTGTAACCATGGGTGGTGTCATGGATACCACTCCCAGACATCTATATGCTCTTGTAGTGCAAGTACGTCTAATGTGTAACTTTTTCCTTGGTTCGAAAGGTTCTGGAGATCTCCAGAATTTAAGAGACTAAGCACGTGTCACATGTTTCCATTTTTAAAGCGTTGTCCGTGTACAATTTCCGAGGTCGATTTTGTAATGAATCCGATATGGTAATCCGAGGCCTTTCATTAGGGTTCATAACTTAAATGTTTTTGTGAGGGAAGGTTGTTGGCCTGCCGCTCTACCCGCTTGTTACGTGTGTGGGTTACGTACTGGTGAGAATCTTAAGGCATCCAGTCCGAGGTATTGGTTTTGAGGCGCCCATAACTCGCCCTGACATGTAGTATCCATGACTATAAACAGGATTTAGTCTCCTCGTCTTCACTACACCGCCTGATTCATTTAGAGTTACCCAGAGAGCACCGCGAGGAGGTATGAATCTCATTCTTCGCCCAACCCCCCCCCCCCCCCCCCCCCCACCACAAACACTGCAATCCTTAATTAATATTAAGGATTTTGCCATTCCTCTCATTTGACTTTATAGCTTATACATATAGTCATAATATTTTTTATGTAATGATTGCGTGATGTGTATGACAATATATCCCTTTTCTCTGTCTGCCATCGTAATGGAGTGAGTAACGAAAAAGAGACATGTCAAAAATTGTATGTATTATGACCAACATACACGTTTGTGCACTCCTTTTAATATTTTACTATTATCATCTTCTATATAATAACGCAGGTGTGATCAAAACTCACGCTTAAATATTAAGAAATGCAAATTCATGTATTATTAGCTTGTTTTTGCTTAACATTATTTAATTTTTATTTTTAATTTAATTTTTGTTTTAAACTGAATGTTCGGGTTTAATCTCAAACCATACATGTACTCACAGCAGAGATTTTTTTAGAAATAAATAAATTAATTAATTAATTAAAAATCGTGTATACCATATATCGTAATAAACTTCTATTATAGCTTCAGTTCAGAGTAATAAAAATCGATTGGTGCGGTGTTTAACTTGACGGGTTTATCAAACACAAATTGCACATTTAATGGCGGTATATTTTTGGGAAGCTTTAAATGTTTATACTATCGAACAACAGATGTCGCTCCTTATCTCATTTTATTTCCATATGCATACATATTATACCCTTTCATATAATCAATACTTTCTTCCCCTATAAGAACACACAAACATACACACACAAATATAATTAGCGTTACTATAAATAGCACAAGCCAAAGGTAAATTGTTAATGTTTTTACGTAAATTATTATTTTTAAATCATCGATAATAATTCAATTCAACGGAAATTTGATAATTTTTTGGATAATATAATCAATTGGTATAATGTTAATCGAATCTTTTGATAACATTAAAAGTTTTCAATTGACAATACAAGAATTGATTTAAAAGAAATTAATTGTTTTTTTCATGTGATGTATAATGACCATAAATTAAAAATCTGTTTACATGATTAGGATGGGGAAGAACTCCATCCTATGGGGTGGATGGTCTGATACTTGCAGTAGATAAAATGAAAATATTTCTAATAACAATGTTCATGCGTTGGTATTTTTTCCAAGTTTAAATAGAGTCAAACAGTCGAATCGACTGTTAAAGTATTTTGATAATGATTACGGTTAGACTGAAAACAAAATCTTTGGTAAAATCTAGAAAAATCGTAAAGATTTTATTTTTGATAAACCGCACGTTTTATTAGCAAGTAATTTTTTCTGTAATAAAAAAATTAGATCAATTCATGCTTAAAAAAGAGGGATTAAATTTAAAGTCATTGTCTCGTGAAAGTGATTTAAGAACTTATTTAGTTTAATTAATCAAGAGCACTCGTTTCTGGTGATTTTGTCAAGTTAGAATTGTACAGTTCTCCCTAACAATAATTCTATTTACAAAACGACCCCTTAAACATTGATTGTTATTTATATAGGTAAAGGTATATAGCTCCTATAAAAAATCAACAAATCGTACCGTACCGACTTATTCTTTCTCATGCGCCTTTCTAATAAATATCGGAACCGACGAAACTAGTTAACGTGTCAACTTTATTGACTGGTGATTTTAGATTTTATTTTTGTACCTGTCCCAAAACCATCGCACCGTATATTAAACAGGCATCGAATAAATTCTCTTTATTCGATTGCTTGAAAAACTAGTTGGAGTATAATCTTACTTTGGGTAAGATATTTTACCGTTAAATGATATTCTAAAATATCTTTGGAAATTAACGGAAATTTTTTATTGAGACACTTTTTTTACACTTTAACATATAATAAACACCTTGTCTGCATGAACATTGACAAAATAAAAAAAAAGTTTTTATCGGTAATTCGACACCGATATATCTTGATGTACCACACATTTTTACTAATTAACTAAAGAACTGTAGGTGTTGCATACTGAATGAATGCGCTAGAAAAGTAAAATAGTTTAGCTGTGTTTCTTGAGGCTTGATCTGATCCAATTCAATTCATGTTTCATGAAACAACACACAGGCTAGAGTAAACTAATTAATTGTAGAGTATTGCTAATAATACTGTGACATGGTAGTAGAGAAATTATAAGTAAAAATACTACATACTATTAAAAATCAAATACTACCGGTGTATGATTGCTATCAAACCATTCCAAAATCCTTCTATTTTATTTTATTATCATTAAACTCATATCTCAAAAATTATATAAAATTATTATTATTAATAATCATTGCGTGTCTATGCAAAACAATTTATTACTAAAAATGTTACTCGTGATACATACTCGTACATAGTTTATTTGAATAAAAACTATTTTTATTGCTGTTAGACCAAATATCTGTTGTTTATGTTTATGGAATGTCGTGTTCTGAAAATTTGTTATAATTTTTTATTTTATTTTGATTCTGTAGTATGTATAGTATATGAAATAAAACAAATTTGTTATGCATATTTATAGATTTTAGTTACATGGAACTTAATTTTTACTGAATTGATAAATTTTTTATTACGTTTTTTTAGTGTAATGAATTTGTTTTAAAATATATATGTAAAAAAAGTTTTTATTTAAATAAATCAATGAAATTACTAACATAGTATTTGATTTGTAACATAACACTATGAGTATCTCATTGATTTAACCATTTTAATTTTAACGTTGAAGTGAGAAGCATTGCCAACCAGAGGCATTGCAGTTTGGTTTGGAACTAATGAGATATTTGGATAATTCATTGCAAAAATTCAATGCTTTATCAACTTCCGTGATCAATATCGAATTAAAAAACAAATGTCTGTAAAAATATTATCATACTTTGGTTAAATACAAGGATAACTTGTGATTGGAATGAAAGATGGAATCTTTGAATAAAACTATTTGAATACTTTTTTTTTTTTTTGGTTTTAATCAATTGTAATGGTGTATTGTGATTGTTCCGTATATTGGTCTGTTTCAGCACTCTCGAATTAATTACACAACCGTAGGAAATTCTTCCGTTTGCGTCAATCTGTATGACAACGACTATGATAATCGACACCTACTTATACACAATAAACTTCCCAACCACCCCATACATAAAAAAAAAAAAATGTAAAAATATAAAAATTCGTGAATTCGAAGAGTTAATTGTTAAAATAGAATATAGATGGAAATGTGAAAGAATCAAAATTTCGTACGCTACGCAGGAATTCGCTAGTAGTACAACTACATGGTATTGCTCTATATATGTATATAGACAATATTTCAATGTAATAAACAACATCAGTCGTCGCCACCTGATGAGAAGACTGATTTTTTCAAATCATTAGTCTCATCTGTTCGAAACTGATAGTTGTGATTCATTAGCCATCTATAAGTCAAAAATTCAAATTTATCCGCGATCCAGCGTTAAAGGAAAGAAAAATGTATGGGGTGGTTGGGAAGTTGATTGTGTATAAGTAGGTGTCGATTATCATAGTCGTTGTCATACAGATTGACGCAAATGGAAGAACTTCCTACGGTTGTGTAATTAATTCGAGAGTGCTGAAACAGACCAATATACGGAACAATCACAATACACCATTACAATTGATAAAAACCAACAATTGATTTGATTGTCAAAAAAGTAAAAATATAAAAATTCGTGAATTCGAAAAGTTGATTGTTAAAATAGAATATAGATGGAAATGTGAAAGAATCAAAATTACGTACGCTACGCAGTAATTCGCTAGTAGTACAACTACATGGTATTGCTCTATATATGTATATAGACAATATTTCAATGTAATAAACAACATCAGTCGTCGCGACCTGATGAGAAGACTGATTTTTTCAAATCATTAGTCTCATCTGTTCGAAACTGATTGTTGTGATTCTTACACATTAGCCATCTATAAGTCAAAAATTCAAATGTTTAAATACGCATTTAGTTCCAACTAAACTCGCAAATTATAATATCTGGCTGTTGATTGTTTGATTGATTGGGAGTGTACGACTAAGCATAAGATGTAAGATCTCGCAAAAGGCCAGGCTCCACTCTTTTTACATTATCAAACCCGAAGAATAGGAAAAAGAGCTAGTTATGAGAGAATTGGTCCATTTACAGACACTTAAAAAGCCAATAGTTGGTATTTATTTGCACAAGACATCATAATATAAATTTAATTTAATCATAATTAGAAATAAATAATTTTTAGTATTTATATATAATAAATAAAGAAAAAATATTAAACAACTTATCTGGAACTATAATAATAATGACGACTAATGAGAATATTATAATAATTTAAACTTTATTCTATAATTAGAACGTACATAAAACAGCCACTCGCTGGAATCTGTAAGATGATAGATTTATGTATAAATGAGAGGTAGAACAATTCTAGAAACGTTGCTTAGGGAATTGCTCTTCATTAATCGATTGATAACTATGCTTATAAATATTTATTAGTTTAACGCTTATGGAGTGACGGGGTACCCGGATACCTTTTACACTACACTGAAAAACAAGTGTTTAATAAAATGTGTTTAAGTGTAAGTGTGTTTCACTAAGTGTCTACGGCAAGTAGTGTAAAAGTATTCTATTTGAAAACTACTGCCTTCAGAATTTGAATGAAGACTTAAGTCTTAAATAAAAAGTCTTCACAAGAAAGTCTTAGTTAAAATGGCCCATGTAGTCTTATCGTCAGAATCGGGGGGCTACTCAACGACAAGCTATATAAGAAAACTAACCAGTATATACGAGTTGATACTATACAACAAATGAATCAAATACATGCTATACAATAGGCGAAATAACATTTTATGGTCGTAAAAAACATATATAAGGCGACTAATTCATTTCAAGCAACATAGTTGAAAAAAAACTGAAGACGGACGAAGTCCGAAACTAGTTTTTCGTAAATTAAGTAAATAAACAATCACATTAAGAACTTTTAGCTATTAAAAAAAATTATTTTAATAAAATAACAATATTGTTTTTTAAAACAAAACATATATAGGTAGTTAAATATATATAGTGATAAAGTCATGGCACAAATAGTATAACAATAAATTTATACCATAATTACAATATGTTTAAATAAATATTAAGAAATGCCTGGAAGATACTGAAATTAACTAGAAACTTCAAGATATTTTTAGAATTTAATTTTAGCTAGTAAACTTACCGTTATTTGTAATTTCAAGGACAATGAATTATGCTGTTCCAAATAACTGAAATTTAAATCAATTTAACGAAAAATACTAAACTAATTAAATTTTGAGCGCACAAGTGTACGATTAGCAATTTGCCTACAACTGAAAATTCGTTTCTTAATTTTTTTTTAATAAATAAACAAGTCCAGTCACGCATGCCTGATTAACACAAACCCCTCAAATGAAATTAATTCGAACTGATTTCAAATCTACTGACTAAATATGTACTGACTTATTTGACCAAACATTGTTATACTACCACAATTTCGAGATTTATTCAAACTCAAATGAAATTAACTTGAACTCGCCCGAATTTCTGTTACCATGAATCAATTCAATCGACACTTAATGTCTATATATAAAAAATATTTTCTTTATGTGTTTATGAATTTCTTCAGACTAAATCAAAGCTACAGGTAATAGAAATACAACAATTAATAAAAAATTGTATCGCAGTGATAAGTTAAAAATCATTATTTCAATATTTTACCATTTCACAATTAAATTTAATTTAATTTTTTCCGCTTCTGAATAACAAAAAATTGAAAGTCGAGCACAACTACAAATAATCCTATTAATGTATTAATTTATTGCATCAATTTTATTAAGATTCAGGTAAATTGGAAACCCCAATTCATTGTCACTCAAAAATGCCATTTTATAAATGGACAAAATTCCAAGTTAATTTAAATTAAATTATCAGAAATATTAACATTAAGTAAATTAGTTTAATAATACTACACTAAGGTTCGCAGTGGAATACAACAATTATTATTAAGGTACTTAAAGCCTTCTAGTTTGCCCACACCTGAACAACAAACATTTTAAGATGATTTATCATGTCATTATCATAAAGTGTTATTATAAATGCTGAAAAAGATATATCAAGCTATTCTAGCAGCACTGAAATGAAAAGCTCATTTTATTTGCCAAACTTCCAGAGTATGGATCACTCTTTCGATAATAATGCATTGCATAGTTCTTTTCAAAATCATCCATGAATGTTTTAAAAGTTCAGAATTTTTCACCAAAAAATCTCATAAAAACTCAAGGTATTGGCTATTACAAAAAACTCTCTTATAATGCAATTGTAATCTAACTGCAAGAATATGGTATCAATATTTTATTCATTAAATATTATAAACAACAAATTTGGATCGCACGATAGCCACTTGGAACTACTGAGCTCAATTTGTTTATAGAGGAAATAAAAAAAAAATAATTGAACTTGCCACATGAGTCACCGGTGTACCGATGGTGATGTATCCATATTTACAGGCTGACTTACGGACTTATATATTTAAATCGAACTTTACTCTAATTATCGGTAGTGATGTGAGACACTGGTTGCATAGTCTGGTTTCAAAATAAACAATATTATTGCAATTGTCTTCACCATCCTTGCGTATTGAACGAGTGACCAATGACTGTTATACTGTTATACTTCAAATATGTTTCCATATCTTTAATAAGGTACTTGCTCGAACTCGGCATCTGAGGCTAGAGGAACTTTTCATAACTCGTTAGATTTGTTACACGAACATGACTTCTTGAGAATACCATAACTGTTGTCATCACAGATCATAGCAGGCTAGTTAGGGGTACTTGAATTCCATAAAAAACACAATGGTTAAATTTCCATACCAATCCAATCTCATAAACGAAAAAATATCTTTTGAGTTTTGTCCTCTCTAAAAAAAACTCACTGGCGAGAAAATTGAAACCCGTTAATCCCGCGGGTAATACTTTGCTTCATAAATAGATGTATTGAATTTTCAGGTAACCTAAAAGACGGTTAATGACCTATAAAACGCGGGTAGAGAAAAGCAAGATTCCATGTCGCAACTAGCAGTAATCAGAAAGAAAGACATCTATAATAGACATATGCATAGTATGCAAGGTCGGTGATAAAAGGCATCATAATCAATCGCATAGTGTCACAAAATTTACGGAAGATTTGAATTAAAAAGAAAACACAGATTTTTTAAATTTTTTTTTTTATTGAAACTTAAAGTACATATGTAGGATAGGGTTATGTATGGAATAGCACATCAGGCAAATGACCACCAGAGATTTGTTGGCACATATGCACTCTTTTGTCGAAATTTTCTTTGACCATATTGCATAAATGTGGCTGAATTTTATAGATGCAGCGTTAAATCTATTCCTTCAATGCCCGGGTGGAAGTGGGCTTCTTGATATAGAGACCTCTAACTTCAAATAACTCCATAGATAGAAATTCAATGGTGTTAAATCACATGATCTAGGGGCCAATTATGATCACCGAAACGAAAGAATACACGACCAGAAAATGTCTTATCCAGTAATTGAATTGTTTCGCGGACTGTATGATATGTCGAATCGTCTGGCTGAAATAACATATCGATCACTTCAATATTATTCAATATAGGTAAAAAGAACTCGGTTATCTTATTGCGATATCGAGTACCAGTAACAGTAACTGCTTAACCTTTTCAATAAAGTATGGTTCAATAACGCTTCCACCCCAAAATCCGCACCAAACAGTGACACGTTGTAGATGCATTTCTTTTTCGATAGCCACATGTGGGTTCTCCGAACCCCGGAAATTTTCACGATTGACGAAGCCATCAAGGTGAAAGAAAGAGTCATTGCTTAGAATGATTTTGCTCGAAAAATCAGCATTCAAACTCTCATTAGTTTTGAAGTTCTTTCGTATAGTGCTGCATGTTTACTAACCCTAAACTGTCAGTTGTGAAACTGTTTTCGTTTTGTGAAAATTAATTAATTTTCTATTTATTCAAATCTTGCGTAAAATTTGGGTCACCCTTTACATTTTTAGACACACCTTAGCGATTACCATGACCCCTAACGCAAGACGAGTGGAAAACCTCTTAAAAAAATTATTTTCTTTTTAAGAATACTTTATCATACTGTGATCCATTTTCAAAATCAAATCCAATATTAAAATTGATTTATTCAAACTTGAATTGAAATTCAATAATATTTCGTCTACCTAAAAATAAAATGGGAATTACATCATATAATTTCTAGAAATTGCAAGCAAATAATGTAGCTGCAAGTAGATAAATAATCAATAAAAAAATAATAAATGTAAGCATTATAAAATGTTAAACTACTAAACCATGGCATTTTTAAAAGCAACGAGAAGTTTGGGAAGTTATATGGTTGTAATATTAATTTTTTCGTTATGTATGTATGTGCTTTTATGATTATTAAATTTCTTAAACTATCATTAATCCATTACAAAGGATATTAATTGTATTGTAAGCCACACTGAAAATGCTTAATTTTATAAATTTCGGTTGAATGTCCACCCCAAAATACTCAAAAAACATTAAAATTGTAAATATGACCGGTTGACATAATTATACGACGAAAATACTAAAACTACCTTTATGTCGAATCCAAATTACGAAAAGGTATACAACATAACACTACCCGAAACACTTTCCATATAAGTAAATCTACATATCTATATATACTAGTATGGTAGTTTTTAATGTTAAATTACTTAAAAATATGTTGTTCCCATAATTAAATATTCATTAAAAAATTCTGAAAGTTAGGTTTCAGTTAATTTTCAGAAAGGGATGAAATTTATCCATGTATAAAAGGGTGGCGTTTACTTTGTTTTCTTTTATTTTTATTTTACACAAATTAAACATTTTTTGATAAGGAATTTTGATTAGACTACATAACTTTGTTGTAATTTTAATTTTATCAACATTATCATTTCACGCATTATAATTCCGTTGGGAAATCCGTTAATTTATTCAATCTTTCTATGCGGTTTATCTTTTTGACATCTGGGTTATACTCGTACTATACCGAAAAAGACATGGTTGACCGAAAATTGCAACGCTAGACAGATATGGTACATAGATACTATACTCTCATGTGAGATAAGGCTTTAAAGGCAAAAATGTCAAAATCCAGAGCAATTTATAATTTTTGGATATAATGAAAGCTGGATTTATCAGTTAATTCCTAAAATAACACTAACTGAGTAGAATACACATATTTTTAAAATTCGTTGCGTGTCTTACATAACCAAACCTAATATTGTATAACGGTTAACTAAATTGCCCAGCACATTACATATTATTATTCTGCATGATTACAAAAAAAAATGAAGAACATTATAATCCAACAACGAAACAATGTCATGGAACGTGTGAAAATATTTTCCACCCCTTTTTCGCCTGTGTCTGCGTTGTTGGTTTTTAGAGTTCGAAACAAAGTAAATTATTTACCACAAATATTTTCTCTTCTTCATACTACGATTAAAAAAATAAGGTCGCGGCTGGACAATATGAAAATGGTCAGTTTTTTATTGTGGAAATTTTTTGTGGTTTTAAATTGTTAGTAGTTATTTTTTTTTTTTTGTTAACCAATATTTTCTAACACGAGGGAAAGAGAGACGAATAGCAATTTTAATATGCATGAGATCATCAATATTATATTGAGGTTTTAAATTGAAATGCAGAAATTTTTGAAGGGAAAGTTAGGGAGCAGTGGATATGTATTATTATTAATGAAGTTAGTTTTTGAACAGTTAAAAGCAGTGTTGTATTATATGGTATAAGTGTTAGAATCAATTTACTATTCTTGAATTTTACAGCAGAACGAGTTAGAGAGGTAATGTATATACAAATTACACGTGGATTAGCAGCATTAGCTGCGACAATAAAGCCAAGACCTTTGAGCGCGGGACAATAGAAAGTAGCTATTATCAAATTTACTTTGTATGTGGTTTCTACTCTTTGTTACCTTAATCTACTCATTTAGCAGCGGGAAATAGAGAAAAATATTTCATTATTAAAATTTACGTGTTGGTGATTATGCTATCATGTAACCTAATGGAGAGTTTGGCAAGCTGAATTAATATCGAGTCTAGAATGGCAGATCTTTTATTCTTAAAAAAGAATGTAAATTAATTTCCATTTACATTTCACTTTCTGTTTTTTAAATTTCTCTGTCCGACAGACAATGTAAATGTAAATCGGTAACCATTTTGTCTACATGGAAATCCACCAAGGTAAAAATAGTTCCTCTAGGCTTGGACATAATAAACTTTACAAGGGCGCTGAATTTATTTATTATTTAGTTTTATAATATACTCATTATAACACAGATTCCTACATAATTAACAAGGGATGTTTAAATATATATCGCCATCACAAATCTTTAATATCATACCATTCATTACATAACAAAACAGCGATATACATATATATATACAAGTAAAGTTGAATGTACCACTTACAATCTATGAAATTAAAAAAAAAAAAATCTTAAACAATTTAATTCACATCAAATATTATTTAACCGCCAAAAATAAACCTTAGAATTTTATTAGTAGATAAATAAGAAGATATGATGTGTGATGATGTGATGTTGATCGATTCAAAGAACACGAAGAAGACCAGGAAAAAAATCATTTATTGTTTACTTTATTTTAAATCAATGCTAATGAACATATTAAAATTGTAATTTTTGTAACAAATATATTGAATTTTTAATAAATATAATATATATATATATATATATATTGGCCATTTATCGAAACACTCGTTCAGTTACATAAATCACAATTTTACTTTCGATTTATAAGACATAATTTTCAAAAAGGAATTCAGTAGCAAGACACCAGGATATAAGGCGTATCTTTGCAAAGTATATTTCATACGATCGAGCTCCATGTGTGATATTTAAAATATGGTTCTCAGAATTTTTTTTTACTGTAAAGTCTCTAATGAATGGTGAGTGTGACCTTCTACAGCATTTATTTCAAGTTTCATTCATTAAAAAAATCCAAACGTTAGATAATATAGTGTGTTGCTTATAATGGATTATAAAAAGCATACAAAATACGTGGATATGGTCGATTGTAAGCAATTAAGAATTTTATACCGTGTAGTTTATATGTCAGACAATAATATACCTTAGAGAAACAAACGAAGAGTAGCTTTACAAACATTCATAAAATTGACCGAATATCCCTCTCAATAAATTATTAATTGTAATTATAACATTTAAATGCACACACAATTAAAATCGTTTGTACAAAATAATTCTGGCTATCAACTGTGTCATTATTTTGTTTTAAATAGTCTGATCATCAAATACATTCATTCAGGTAATTGATATCATTATAATACCACAAAAATATAAAAATCTGTTTGTTAGTTTCCATATTATATACTCATATAAGTACTTACATAAAACGATATAAAGTTTTTTTTAAACAAAAATTGGATGTTAGCAACAAAATTGATAAAAATCCGTTTACTGTTTATATACTTCTACAACAGATTTTTTTAGATAACTAACCTCTACCGAACGCCCAAACCCATCCCAATCGATATACATTAAACAATTTACGAGATTAAAATGGGAATGAAACAAAAAGGTACCTGCAGTAGATTGTGTTTTTGGAATTAAATTAATTCGGCCCCATCTGTATTTATTGGTCATTGTAAAATTGTTACACACAGTTTAGTTACAAATTAATACAAATGATACTTTGTTCTATCATTAAGCATAGCAAATAACGCATCTATAGGTAAAATTCGTTGGAAAACAATTTGGAAAACATAAAAAGTTTTGAATGGATTTTACTGTTTTGTATTTTTCCATGTAATTTGTGTTTACGTGAAACTTTTTGTTTTATTAATTAAAATTAGATTAAATAATTTATTTATTTATTTCGTGTATTTTTTTGGACGTATACCTAAATCACTCGAAATGATTTTGGGATTACATATTTTGGACTTTTTATAAAGGTGGAAATTTAGAATTGAACCAATTTCCCCGTAGTTGTATTTACGATGTGTATTTGCTTTTATACTGAATTAATACGTTTATTTATACATTGGAAGCTTATATATTAATGTAAAGTAATCTTCCAAAAACAAGATATTATTAATTAACATTTATACAATTGGTAAGCTGGTTTATTTTTAATTAGATAGATTCAATGTTAAATGTAGGGTTAATTCACTCCGTTTTCGTCATTCGAAACAATCCTATTGGTTGATCCCTTAAATGATAGATTATCATTGTTAGTACGGCAATCAATTTTAACTAAATTTAAATTAATTTATTTATTTTCAAACTAATCAACTAATTACATACTTTACGAAATAATCTAAAACTGGCTTTTGCTTCTTAGCCGACATACAAACCCACCACAATTTAAATTATCCTAAAGGCTGATCATTTATGTCATAATAAACCAAATATCGTTGCTTGTTAAAGTTACGTTTGTTAAATCAAAAACACCCAGAGTTTCATAAAATGTTACATAGTGTGCAATAGATTAATCGCTTATTAAATTCACTATTTAAAGTTCGCTTCCCAGTTTGTGTGGCGACTAAATTTTGCAATAAAATTTTGATCCACTTCTCAGATGACAATGATTTTTATTAAAATTGCGAAATCACTGGATCACAAGGTCGAGATGCGACCATACAATTTTTTTTAAAACAATTAATACTTTGTACTGTTTATCGTTTGGTTTATGCGGAACAAGTGTTCTATTTACAGATTATAGAGAAAGATTTTATTTGGCTAAGCAATTTAACAAGCAAGCTTTACATTTTTAGGCAAAATGAATAAAGTTTGTGTTGATTTTGTTATTTTTTAATTTTCATTTGGTTAACTCCAACTCGTTATGTTGTAGAGGTTAATGCATATACAAATTACACGAAAGTTAGTAGCATTAGCTGCGATAACAAAACCGAGACGTTTGAGCGCGGGACAATAGAAAGTAGCTATTATCGAATTTACTTTGTATGTGGTTTGTACTCTTTCTGTATAAGCTACACATTTATTAGCTGAAACGGACGTCCCTATCTGTGGAAAATATATAAAAAAACTTCTGATTGAATTTACTTCATCGACATGATATAACCGATTATTATCGAAAAATGTTATTATTTATAAACAGTCACTTTTTATTATTTATAAACAGTAACACGTCAATTTTTAATGACATCTGCTGTTCTAATAAATCGATAAGCAAACGCACTGATTTCTAGAATTTAAAATTAAATAAGTAATTCAAGTATTACAAATATTCACAATAGCAAATATTTGCAGGATCTCCACATTGTATGTCTAACAAAAAGATAATTGATCAACATATTAATAACCATAGAAACTATCTTTTTCATACCAACATGATGATACATGAGCGTCGTACAATGTACAGTTCATGATCATTACACATGAATGTTGAATTATCAACAATCCGGATTTAGAGTATTAAGTTCTATATTCTCGACAATCTGTAAATGTAGCGCAATAACGCAATAGCGTAAGTTTTAATTTGCATGACAAAACATTCAATTTGACAAAGTCGACGTAATCAACGCATTACACCTAGAAAAATAATAAATAACATATAATAAGCCATAGTTGCCATTTCAAGACAAACACAGTCATTTAAATATTTTTCACCAGTGGCTAATGATAGACTACACTCACTTTTAATGAAAGCTCGAACCTATAACTATCAAAACGTAAACAAAATGGCATCAAAAGCATTTGCTGGGAAAATAGTGCCACAAATTCGGAATGTAATCATGGCAACCCAACCTTGTCACTTCCACAAAAAACTGTTAAACAGACATTTGACTTTTAAAATGTAAATAAAATGTCTTCAAAAGCCGCTCAATTTCATAATTTTGTTTTAAAAATACTCTTTCCGGTTTATATCATTTGTGAAACATCAACCAACGATAAAATTGAGAGTTTGGAATTCTTCCCTAGTCAATATGTGGTTTATAAAATTATAACAGATGTGATCACGCACCCCAAACAAACAAAAAAATCCGATGGCGGAGTACTCATAGCCGTCGACACATCACTACCTAATGAATTAGTAGATTTGGTAGAGTAATTATGTATTAAAATTGTCATCAGTTGTAAGTCAGTACAAATTTACGTGGCATATATTCCACCTGATTTGCCTACATCATCGTATACTAAGTGGTGCGACACAATTATGGAAATTAACAATACGGCCGATGATACAGACATAATTTTAATAACTGGGGATTTCAATCTCTCAAATGTTAGTTGGACGATGAAGAAACCAGCGAGATTGCTTGTAAACGTGAATTCGGATAATGAGTCAAATCTGCGAATTAAAAAATGGGCGAGAGGGAACCTTGGACCTTATTTTTACTAATGAACCAGTTTTATTAAAAACAGGAGCAAACAAATTGGAATGCCGTCATTAAAATTGGTAACTTTTCTACAAAAAAGGAAAATAACTAGAGTGACGCCTATTTTCAAAACTGCATCTAGAAATGATGTTTCTGAGGTATTACATCTATATCTCTCTCTCTCTCTCTCTCTCTCTCTCTCTCTCTCTCTCTCTCTCTCTCTCTCTCTCTCTCTCTCTGGCACTATATCCCATCAAGGGATTTCGCCGCCTCATATGAGGTTTCATAATCATTTTTTCATTTCGGATAATGAGTGATTAATTCATTGATCCTAAACCAGCCGTGAAATTTTTTCCTTGTCACCACCGGGAATCGAACCCGGGACCTCCGGTCGCTGGAGCAAGCATGCTAACCACTTTGCCACCGGGGCGGCACATCTATATCTGCTATACCTAAATTATTTGAACTAGTAATATGCAACACATTCAAAGCAGTGCTACCGCGGTATATTACAATACCAACATGGTTTGATACCTAAAAGATCAGTACAAATCTCATAGAATTTACTAGCTATTCTATTAAGGAAATTGAGAAGTACAAACAAGTTGGAGTAATATACACCGACTTTGCAAAACCTTTCGACTCCATCACTCATTGTAAAACTTTGGATCACATTTTCAAGTTTGGATACAGCCAGTTCGTAGCCTTATAGTGCGAGTTTAATTCCCTGTGGCTCAATATTGGAAAGTGCAAATTTTTATCATTTCACCGAAAAACCAACTCTGTTACACAAGGCTCAAGATAAATGGTGTACTCCTTCAGGTAGTATTTGAAACTAAAGACATAGAGGTTAATTTCGTTGAAAACATGAGCTCTAACAAGCACATTAAGCTGTGCATCGCTAGAGCGAACCCCATGCTCTGTTTTATCAAACGTTGGACGGATAACAATTTTGATGTGGAAAAAATTAAAATCCTGTATTGTGCCCTACGTTCGATCCCAGCTGGAATATGCTGTAAATATGTGGTGTTCGTTCTACGAAAATTATATCCAAAGTATTGAGAAAATTCAAAAGAAGTTTATACCATTGATCTACCATGACCGCATGATCTACCATACCACGTAAACATACTTGCGACAACCACCATATTTAACCGGGTACAAGACATACAACTTGATAATTCTAGAAAATAGACGCGAATTGCTAGATAAAGTTTTAGATGTCATTATGAACTTCGCACTGTGTTTGAATCAGCTGCTATGATCAAAAATGGGTGTGAAGTTCACGAAATTTTTTGTCAATAAATAAATAACTAATAATCTCTTTACATAAAAATAAAATAAAATAAAAAATCAGTAAAACTCTTGAGGGTCTACCACAATGTCGACCAATATCAGTGACTTTGACAAAAACATTGGCATTTGGAAACAATCAGCATTGAAATAAACATTGATGTATCGGACATACGGATGCTTATAGTATTTTGTAAAATGACATTTGTCAACGATTTTTATTCGTGTGTGTGCGACTTCATATTTCTTGAAAAAAACATTTTTTATTATTATTATTTACATTATTTAATATTATATTTTAAACTTGGCTCAAAAACGAATTTTTCCTTTATTTTATTTTGCTATCGCTACATCCCATGAAGAAATCTCACATTATTTTTGAATAATTGTAGTTTTCGGGTTAATTTGTAATTGGTCCATTGAATGCGAGCCAGGTTCTACGGCTTTTATAAGACACCTACTGTTGCATGAATAGGTATTCTGGGATGTCAGTGGGGTGATTTCGTTTCCTTCCAGTTTAGAATTACTTTTATACTATGATTCAGCTGTTATTCAAATTTGTACTTACGCAAACAACGTTTGCTTCACGTAGATGGAATGAAGTTGTAGTATCTCTTTCTAATACGCGCTCCCAAAAAATGGATTATTATACCAAAATAGAGTTATCATATCTTGCAGCAGACCCACTGTCTGTTCCTGCATTTGAAGCTAGCTGCTTGTCAACCGAGGCGACTGCTACGCTCCTATTTGAAAATCTAAATTTTTGAAGAAATCAATGATGCACTATTTTATTACTTACACCTCATGAAACGTGCTTCCTGTACATTTCTGTTCAGAGGAGATTAGAAGATGAAGTACAAGAATGCAAAATTTCATGCATTCTTGTACTTCATCTTCTAATTTTAGAAGCAGTTTCTGATGGAAAAGACTGTCGTGGACCCCTCGATTGTAATGACTTTAATAGTTAAAAATATATTATCTAAGGCTTTGAGTTTGGCTTATCTGTGTACTGTATTTTCCAAGTTCTTCTACATTGGGTGACATCTAAGTTATCTAACTCACATATATCACAACTATTCATTTTCCTTAAACTTTAGGCTTTCTGGAACATTACCGTCACCTTGATCTGAAGAAATATTAATCACCATCGCCATTAAAAATGAATCAATAGATATAAAGATTGCCATACCTCAATAATGTTATTTACATATGATACACCTGAAAATATATAAATGTACATTTATAAAACTCCTATATTCTGTTAGTAAAAAACTACAATTGGCACTCGATGAGTGGTACTTTCACAGTGACGGCAAAAGAAGCAAAAACGAATAAAATAATAATACATACTAAACAACGTTCCAAAACCTAATATTTTCTGCTTGTTTCTAGAAAGTTATTATATAACACTTTGCTCAGCTTTTTTTTTCATCTTCAGATTTATTAATTGCAACAATCAATTTGAGTAGGGCAGTGAAATCGATTCGAAAAATGTGTTATATAACATATTAGTTTCTTAGAAGATAGAGACAGAGAAAGATAGACAGAAACTTAATCGAGAAATACAATCAACAAACCGCACGAAGTATTCGCAGTAAACTATGCAATAAAAGCAAAAATCCCAAAATGGCAAAAAATACAAGCAACCTACATATAGTACAATACACAATTCCGCACATTCAATTAAGTATGGAAATTTGAATGTAAAAGGAACGTACACTAAATATTTGCACCGAAATTCTTATATGAATAAAACCCATTTTATTTTGAATTCATGTGCCCTTGTATTATATTGTGTTAAATAAAAGGTTTCCAGATGAAAATATAACAATAAAATTCCAGCAACAATTATTGAGATGGGAATAAAAACATTTAAAACCAAATTGAAATGTGTTTGTATAAACTACATACATATACATATAGTACGTACATCTACCATACACACTAGAATCTATGTATTCTAGAGCAATGGTAAAACCAAATTTGTCGATGTTTGTTTTCCACGTTTACCATCGCAACCAAATCAAATCGATCCGCACTAAAAATGAAAAACATCCATCGGCATATTATACGTTTACAAAATACATAACAATTCATACATACACCCGCATAAACAAAACAACCATTGAATGGACATTGAATAAAATTGTTTTCTGAAAATTAAAATTTACAAAAAAATCTTCCATTTCAACCATATCAACTCGATACTACGCACTCCTCAACTTGAATTTATAGCCTGGTGGTGGTATAAATAAAAACATATTTGTTGGGAAACTCAAATGGTTCAAAAAAGTTATTGATAATGAAATTCGTGTAAATTCAAATAAAACAAAATGAAATTCACAACAAAAAAGGAATTAAGTTGGTCACTCGGTAATGAAGGCATGGGCGTACGCAAGGGGTGGTTACTAGGGGTTTAATGATCCAACAGAAAAAATTTCACAGAAAAATTTATCAGTCTGGTTTATTCTAGGTAATGATGTTTAAATTGTTTTTTTTTTGAAAAGATTTCAGTGAAATGAGTCAAATAGGATCAGTTGGAGTCTAATATTTACACTGTTAACATCGTAAGCGAAATATCGAGTGACAATTATTTAAAATGCCTCCAAGAAAAGATCCAAGTACTGAAACACGCTAGCTAATAATAGTTAACCATACAGCTGGCATAAGTAATTGACAGATTGCCAAAAAAATGTAATTAGACCACGCTACGGTCGATTGTAATGTTAAAAATATCGGGAAAGTGAGAGTTTTTTTAATAAAAGACGTAGTGGAAGACCAAGAGCGACAACATCTGTAGATGAACATAGAATAGTGACTACTAGCAAGACGAATAGACACAAAACAGCCCCGGAAATAATCGCAGAAATAAATGTTGGTCACCCAAAACTAGTTAGTGTTTCTACGGTTAAACGTCGTCTAAAGGAATCCGGACTCCATGGTCGTGTTGCAATTAAAAAACCATTACTAGTAAACAAAACATGCAAAAGCGACTTAAATGTGTCCGTGAACACCAACTTTGGACGATAGACGATTGCACAAAGGTTTTATGGACGGATGAGTCCAAATTTGAATTTTCGGTACCCGAAGACAATTATTCGTGAGAAGATCTGTAGGTGAATATGCCAGTAAAAAGTGTATTGCCACTACCGTAAAGCACGGAGATTGTTCAGTGATGATTTGGGACTATTTTGCTGGTGTGTAGGCGATGTTGTGAAAATTGACGGAATACTAAGAAAGTAAGGGTACCGACAAATTTAGGAGAACCACTCAATACCTTCAGGAATTCAGCTTTTGAGTCAAAATTATATCTTTCAACAAGATAATGATCCATAACATTCCTGTAAATTATGTAAAGGCTATATTCACCATTTAGAGGATGAAGGAACAATTAAAATTATGGAATGGCCTCCCCAGAGCATTGACTTGGACCCTATTTAGTTACCGTAGGAAAAATTGCAGCAGGCAGTAAAAGAATCAGCTCCAACATCAGCTACTGTTATGTGGAACAAAACTTCAATCAATTTGGAACTCAATAACGCCACAAACTCTGGCAAAACTTATTGCGAGAATGCCTCGACAATGCACTGCGATTGTTCAATCAAGAAGCGGTCACAAAAATAAAAGTAACATTTTAATTAAGCAGTTTAATTTTGACATTTATTTAGTATATTGGCATTAGTAAATGTGTGTGTACCTAAAAAATAAATATTATCACATTTTTACTGAGTTTTTATATGGTTTATGCTGCTTTTCGCAGTGCCTAAACACTTTTGAGCGGTAGTGTATGTATGTATAGTATATTAAATATTTATAATGAACAAAATTTTTCGTTGGAGCACGAAAAATCTGCAAAAATTCTTTTGGAAAAATATAAAAGTATTACGAACTGCAGCATAGTTGTGGACATTGGTCTACTGAAGCTATGGTGGATCTATAAATTCTTCGAATACACCAAAAAATGCTCATATTGCATTTTTATCATGCGACGAATCAATTTTCCCAACTGTTCGAAAATTACTTCAAATATTTGTAACACTACCGGTTACAACATCAAGCAGTGCACGATCTTTTTCAACATTGAGATGACTCAAAATGTATTTACGCAACACAACGAATGAAGATAGGCTAAATGGATTAGCGTTACTTAATATTCATCGTAATGTCGCGGTTTTTGTTGATGCAGTTCTAGATGAACTAGCAAAAAGTTCACGTAAATTAGAAATTCGCTTGGTTTTTTAGTGAAATAAAATAAAATATAATATATATATGCTAGTTCTATTAAGTGAAAAAAAAATTATATAAAATATGTTTTCTGAAACCCCCTCCCATGGCTTCATCCTGCGTACGCGTCTGATTGAAGGTGATTTTTTTCCCTAATTGAAATGTCTTTATTAAATATACAATTGATATGTTTAGGGCTGGTTTCGAATAACTTGGAATAAAAACATTTAAACGCATACTGTGCCGACATGATGTAACTATCACTTTTTTCGTTTCGATGCGTTTTCGATAAAATAACGGTATTTTAGAAGTAATATTTTTACAAAAAAAAATATTTTTACTTATAAAATACCGTTATTCGTTAGTTAAATAGTGATAGTTACAACATGTCAGCACTGGTTTTGTATTGATAAATTATGTGGTCTTTCTTTGGTGCAAGCAATTCCCATTCTGAATAGGAATAAATATTGTGCTCAAAGTAACAACCAAAGATTGTTTTTAATTTATTTTCATTAGTTGGTAGCAATTACATTTTGAATCGTAGTCTAAACAACATAAAAATGCAACTAAATATATTATTAAAATTACCGGAATTTTTACTGAAAAATCGTCATTTCCATTTAAATTTTGGAAAACTGGTCCGAAACCGTATGTTGCAAATTTAGTTGGTTTTCTTGTAAATTATATTCTTTTCAAAATATTTGCAAAATACGATAAAGTGCCATCTTCCGGTGGACCGATTTCACACGAACACACACACACACATACACATATTTTTTAAAATTTACTTTTTTTCGGCGTTATAACGGTAATTTTTAAGGTTACCATTTTAAATGATTACTATGCTTTATTTTACTACTTATAAGAAAGTAATATTTGTCTATATCGTGGAAGCTGTTAAAATTCGACAACCATCGTCGAATCAGTCAAATCTACACTTTTTCCAAATAGCATTATTTAATGAAAAGTTCATTTTTTTATTTAAATTTTAAACTGTATTCTCATTATCACCAGAAAATTCACTAAAAATAATCAAATTGATATATTCGTATTATAATTCGTATATTAATTGTATTGATATTGGTCGTGTTCTTGGATACATTTAACTGCATCTATTTTTTGCGTGCGCCCGACCTGTATTATAAAACAAAAAATTATTTGCTGTTACATATACGGGCTGGTAAAAATTTCAGTCGCGGGCTGAATAATATATCGTAACATAACATAATGCGAGGAAATGTGTTACACGCCAAAGGATTAAAGTTACTGACCCATTTATCGATGATTAGTTATGATCAAGTGTGAATCACGTGTATTATTACGATACATTTTTAACCTCCTGTTATGTTATCAAAATCGACATTTTTGGTGTATTTAATAAAAAGGAAACTAAAGTTGTAAGATGCATTATAGTAAATTAATCACAGGTATGCATATATATTTTCTTTTATGAATATGGAAGCTCCCAAAAAAGGCAAACAAGTGTATACAATAAATCACTCGGGAGATTGCTTATTCTGGTAACCTTTCGAATAAGTTAATCTACATAAAATGCGCCTTGCAATTGCAAATTGGTCGCAGTCTAATGGCTAATGGTTGTGCTATATATATATATATATATATATATATATATATATATATATACACCGAAACAATTTTATTAAAAAAATAAAACGTTACGCCATTAATCCTTAGGATAGGTTTTATACCAGGCGTATGATCGATCGCGTCCCAGCCTTACTACGGTTAAGTTAGAGGACCGAAATCTCAATAGAACAACCAACTAGAAAGATCAAAATATTTCGAAAAATACATCTCGAAAAATACATTGGTTATTGGATTGATTACCATTTCACTTTTATTTCACATTTTGATTTAAATTCACGCAACTTAAATTTTTAACTTAACACTTAATCTAATATCTTACGACTAATTAGTAATTATGATTAATCATTGTTATTGTTAATGATTGGTGATTTTGACTCTTGCTTTAATACTAAAATGACCTGCTTAGAGTAAATGAAATGTCACACTATGGAGAACAAATGCACATTTTCTCAGGTTGCATTTTCAAATTTTCAACGCCATTGTGTTTATTTTGGTAAAACGTCATACTTCTTACTTAACAATGCGGCAAGCAAATAAATGGATCGAGTTTTTCCGGTATATTATAAAACAATACCATTTTTCATTAGCAACATATACACTACAGACGAAACTTTACAATGGCAAGAAGTTTTGGTATAGGGCTAATGAGAATTACTTTTTTGTTTTAAAAACATAGAGAATTTTACACATATGTATAATAAAAATTGTACATATATTTGTGAATGTAACCCATAAATTCCATCAAAAATTGTTTATCCTTCCTTATGATGATTAAACAGTAGAATTTGTAAAAACTAATATAAAACAAGAAAAAAAGATTTTTGAACAAGGGATAGAAATGGGTTGATTTTTTTGATGGAATGAAAATTGATAAATGAAATTCGAATAACAACATACACATTTTTGCGGTTTCTAAATCCCCATTCTAATATGTACTATTCGAGTGAAAGTTTCACATGATTTTAATTAACTAGAAATGGTTTTTCACATAAAAATTAAAACGAAATTAAGGTCCAAGTAATATTATATACAATAAGATGAGGGACAGGGGTGCCATGCTGTTTGTATTATCTACACTTCATAAATATTGATTGATAATTGATCACTTTATTAACTATTGATTGTACGCATAATATGAGTTTTAATTCATAATTCCTACTACTACTTCTCTTCAGTGTAAATAATTATATCACCGCCTCAGTAGAAATTAAAATGTGGTTTAGGGTTTACTGGTCGATATAATAAATTTTATTGTATAGAGGGATGTAATTGATTGATTGATTGGGTGTAGGTACAATGTGTGATAGTTGTGTGATTGTAGGTGATTTATATGTGGTAATAATTTTTTGGTTTCTGTTCACATACATACTCGTATCTACCGATTGCTAATTTTATTTTTCTATTGTAGGAAATACTGTTATGATTGATCAAAAAATCCGGATATATGAACCTAAAATGTTTGATAAAATAAAAATGTCATGTAATGAATTACCCTATATAGAGTGTTTATTATGTATTGTATATCTACAGATATAGCTATACCTAATTAGATAACTATATCTAGTATAAGTCGTTTTTATTCATGAAGATTGTGTAAGATTGTGTCGAGACAATTGTCATGTGTTCGAAATTAGTTTTACTTTCTTTTGCGCAGTAAAATAAAGTAGATATACTACTCGCTATATCGCCGATAAAGAAAAGTATTTTAAAAAAACTGGGTGAGTGAATATGTTGTGACCATGATACCCGGCTTTTATTTATCTAGAGTCTGCACTATGCAAATTCTCTGAAATTTTCTATCAGGGTATCCATATATGTGTGAGTATTTTATATAAATTTTGACACTATCAGCAAATTATCTGGAGGCTATTTCACGACAAATTATCATGTGAAGACATCAGTCTGTTTTAAATTCGTGTGTCGACTCGTGAAAAAATTAATGGACAGACGTACACAACTATTAAAAAAATTAAATATATTAAAGAAAATTAACACGAATTACGAAAATCACGAGTTTCGATATACTAACACAGAATACAGAGTTAAATAAATATACTATAACAAAAATATATGTCTTCACACTGAAAATTAAATTTATTATGATGAAACATGGCCTCAAAAGGATGACATTTCGTAATAATTTCAACATAATTGTCAAAATTTATATAAAATACTCACACATACATTGATACCCTGATAGAAAATATTAGAGAGTTTGCATAGTGTAGACTCTAGGTTACCCGGCTTTTGGATGATACCGCTTCCGGTACACAGATTTCCATAAAATTTCGCAAGGAACTCCCAATTAATTAATGGAAAAAGTTCAAATATGATTAGATTAAGAAAATTGGATGATTCCATATTGTTTGTTTGCCGACATTTTTCACTATAATGATTATAATAAATGTTTGCCTATTGAAATATTTTTAAAAATTTATTTGATATAAATAAAAATATTGAACATCAATTAAGTTAAACACTGTTCCAGTGATAATTAATTTAAAAAAAAAAATATATCTAGGGACCGGTTTCGTAGTACTTTTATTCCATTGTCAATCTATTCTTTAACTAAACATATTCTTATGCAATTTTGCTATTTAAACTAAATTTTATTTTTGCTGGTGTTGGTAATTATTTAAAATAAGGTCGTAAAGTCTATTTGTTATTGTGTGGATTTTTTCTTTTAGTAACATTTAGTATAAATTATAAAAATTTAGTATAAATAGCAAAATTGCATAAGAATATGGTTAGTTAAAGAATAGATTGACAAAGAAATAGTATTCCAAAACCGGTCTCTAGATATAAAAAATCCCAAGTTTGAGACTAAGGCTAAAAATTTAAACATCGAAGATGGGGCTTAAAATTTAGCTTAATGCCTAAATTAAAAAGTTTGAGCCCAAAAATTTATTTTCGGCTATTAAATTTTGTTAATGCTTATATAAAAAAGTTTGACCCCAAAAATTGATTTTCGGCGCACCAGCTTGTTTTGGTTCTCTCGTATTTACTTTATTTTTTTGTTTATTTCGTTGCATATTATTGGGACAAAATGTCGTTGCATTTTTCTTTATAATGCGACCCCGAAAACATTTTTGACGTTAGGTTAGGTTTCAGTGGTTGCTATCGCACACTAGGCCAATTTTGGTCTACTATGATACCACTCATTCACACATCACTAACCCATTCACAACAAAATGTTGAATTAATTATCACAGGAAAAGTTTTTATCTTAATTGTTGTTCATGTTTTTATTTATATCAAATAAATTTTTATAAATATTTTAATAAGCAAAAATTCTTTATAATCAAGTATGATGTTTTTCCCGAATAGTAATTCGCCTGGTTAAATAATTTTTTGCAATCAAAATTCGTTATTTCTTATAAAGTTTTAAAAGTTGTGAATTTTGACCGAAATCACTCCACCGGAAGTGGCAGTTTCTTTGTTTTTTTCAAATATTTTAAAAATTATATCATTTACAAGAAAACCACTAAAAACTAAAATATTCTAATTTATTGTATTTGCAACAATACGATTTCTTGACGATGAACGATGATTTTTGGCAAAATACGATTTTTGACAAAAATTTACAACAAAAATTGGTCCCCTGTATAGCCCAGATGGATTGATTGATTCTTAGTTAAGGTTTTTCCACAAATTGGCAGCTTCCACAAGAGCTTTTACGAAAATACGTAATTTTATAGCATTTACGAAAAAACGATTATAAACGAAAAGATTGTAAATTAAATTGCAAACAAAATTAATTCGGATCATTTTTTAATTATTTCCAGAAATGATTCAAACAAATTTAAAGATCAAATTTTCAACAGGTTTATATATTCTTAATTTACTGAAATTTGAGCAAGAATAATAATTTTTGATTATACAAGATGTTTTACAAAAAGTCCAATCAGATAAATTTTTCGTTTTAGAAATTAAGTGTGGTTTATTCGAGATCTATGTATAAATCCGTGGTAAAAGAAAGTTGGGTGTTGGCTAGAACATATCCACCACACTATTTTTTGATTTTCTCATCCAATATTTTTTGTTTTCATACTCAGTAAAATTTTATTTGATAGTAGAATTTTTATATATGAAATGCTTTGGAAGAAACAAATTGTACTGCTAAATTTAAAAAGGGTCCATTCATTTCACAGCAAGATTGTGTTCTGAACCTTTTTGGCAGGCAAAGTTTAAATAGTATCGGGTTTTCGGATGTGAGTCGAAAATTGATTAAAAAATTTGGCCGGCTAGCCGACACGAAGTTAATATAGAGAATTGAGAAAAACCGCCTATGCTGTGCCGGGCCTTTACTGTAAATTAAAATGAGTAATCGTAAGTATAACCCTTATATAATAATTAAAGATGTATTTCTTTCAACTCTATAAAATATCATTTTTGCTGCAACCCAAATAAATGAAAAACCTTTTAAAGAGGAAACTCACTACAAAGAAATTGTTGAAGGTTATTAAACATCAAAAATTCAAACCAATCTTAATACGATTTGTTAAGCATTTCCTTTTTTTATTTAAACTTCCATTCAATGTTATATTGCAAAAAATACTTAATATACAATTTTCCATTTAAATAAAACTACTCACCGTATAGTTCAATACACTTTCACACACAATGATATCAATTCCCGACTTCTTCAGGTATTTTTAAAAAACTAACAAGTTCAACAGAAACGATTTTTTTTACTTTTTTGTTAAATATCTTTGGTAATTTAAAAATTAAATGGCCATCATATAGTACAACTAAACCCATTAGAACAGTATTCAGTTTTGTTTTATAAGCAAAACATCTAAATCTATACTTAAAAAATTAAAGACATGAACACGTTGTAAGTTTGTGCTCTAAAGACATGAATAATGTAGTTACGAATACTTAATTTAGTTTTGCTTGAGCAAATGATACAAGGCCATGATTGTATTCAGGTAATGAATTTTGTAGTAATAGTTCTCAATCGACACATTATTCATTTTCACACAAACAGAGCTCGCATAAGTAAATATAAAAATAAACAAGTAAACCAAAACAAATAAATAAAGAAAAGCAACAAAAGAAACTTAACTTGTAAAAACTTTTTTATAGAAAAATAAAATTACTCTACCGTAACTATAATAAATAAATAAAATTAATTTTAAATCGATTTAACAAAGAAGGTTGTGTTTTTTCTCGTGTGGATCAACATCATACTTAAAAACAAAAGAAATTTGAAAACTATTTAAAAATTAAATTTATGTATAATTCTATAGACGAATTAATTATGTTATAAACTACATACAGTGAGGAGCAAAAAAATCGAAACGGAATAGAATTTAAAATTTCCATTTTAATACATAAAATGTCATGGCAATACATAAAATGTCATCTACATATCTCAAATATAGGAGTGGTTTGTCTGTTATTATTAAATTTCTTCTAAATATTGCATGACGAAATTTGCTAAAACAGGTGAAACTGGTGAACCCATAGGTGAGCCAGAGATTTGATGATATTGTTCATTGTTAAAGAAAAAAGAACAATTATTAATCACGAACGAGAGGCCTTCTTTAAATGTTGTTAAGTTCATGTCAGTATATGGTTGGAGATCATTCCATTTCTTATCAATTACTTTAAAAACTAGTTCATTGGGGATATTAGTGAAAAGACTATTAAAATCGAGAGAGAATAAACTGAATTCATTTGAGACCGTTACATTTTTAATTTTAAGTTTTAAATCAAAAAAAATCCTTAACGAAGCTGTTGGTTTTACCTACCACCTTGGATAAGATTTTTGTGTAAAATATTTAGATATTATACGTTGTAGAACCTATACTAGATACAATTGGTCGAATTGGGTTATTAGGTTTGTGTATTTTTATCAACCCATACAACTTTGCTGGAATACTCTTATATTGACGTAGACACTTAGCAACTCCATTTGTAATATAGCCAATTCTTTCCCATGAACTGATCAAACGATTGGCATTATTTTGGGTAACAGTAGTTTTGTCTTTTTTTAGGAGTTTGTAAGTGTTACTGTCTTTTAGAAGATTATTCATTTTTTGATTGTAATCATTTTTAGTTAACAAAACAGTGACATTACCTTTATCAGCTGACAAGACAATGACGTCTTTATTATTTTTTGAAAAGTTATTGGTAAGTTTCAGGTTGTTAAGTAACTATTGTTCAAGAAAAGGCTGTTTTCTTGAATTATGTTTATAGTTGGAAAGTAAATTTATTACATTATTTCTTATGGTATTTCTGCCATCCTCAGGAATATTATCAATCACTGCTTCAACACTACATATAATAGAATTGATAACTGTTTTCTATCCATACAAAAAAGTATACAACAAATAAACTAAAATATAAATTAAAATGTATTCTTAACAAAATCAAACAACAACCTTTTAAATTTAGTAAAAAGCTTCACACGCCTAATCTCAATCGGCACCTCATTCCAAATTATAAAGGAGGTAAACAGAGGCAGCATTATTTTACCATTTCGATTAGACCCAAATTTTAATTTCTCATACAAATATGAAGGAGCACGATTATTAATGACTTTATATAAAAGTAATAAGTAATAACGCTCTAAAGTAAAAGAATTGAATCATAGTGCAACCAAAAAATTCTTTAAACTTAGCTGATATGTGATCAAATTTTCTCAGCCCATTAATATATCTAACGGCATTATTCAAAGTAACTTACAGCATGGTACTTGAGGTAGAATCACATCTTAAAAAAAGAAATTCGCAATATAGCACGTGGGGAATTATTAATGATCTAAACAACAAAATTGGAACATATTTAGGGCAGATATTTTTATGAAGCTTCAAACCACACAAAGTAGAATTGATCTTGACACAAACATTAGCAACTTGAGAATCCCAGGAGAACCTGTCATTAATACAATTCCCAGACTATTAACATGATTCGCAAAATTAATCTGGGAAACTTTTGTTTAGCAATCAGAATTGCTTGTGTTTTAGCGATGTTCAGTGAGATTTCATTAGACTTGGACCAAGCCAATACATTGGATAGATTCAGATTAATATTGTTAAACGTTTCCAATATATTTTCACTAGTACCACCAAAATAAATTTGACAATCATCAGCAGACATGTGATATTTGCAGTATTTTATTGCTAGTGGTAAGTCATTAATAAAAAGGGAAAACAGAGTTGGGCCAAGTATAGTACCTTGAAATACACCTACAGGTATACGCTCAGGAACTGATTCTTTTCCATTTACAATGACTTTTTAATATTTGTCTCTTAAGTAGCTAAACATAAATTTAAGTGCTCTATTGACAAAATTAAAGAAAAGCATCAACTTCTGTAGTAACAAAACATGCTTCAAAGAGTCAAATGCTTTGGACGTAATCCAACAGTATTAGATCGACAAATGAGTTTTATCGGTCAAGATGAAAAGCCAGATCGTGTACAACATGAAACAGGGTAGTCGTTGTACTGTGGACGTGGTTATTACGGAATTCGGATTGAAATTTATTTAGATAATTACAATTAGCCAAATGCTGGTTGATTTGATCACGAAGAATGATCTCGAATACTTTAGAAAAGATTATCCAACAGATAATATCCACAGATATCCACAGTGTTCATTTTCCAGATTTCAGGAAATTCAGATCGCATAATACAACTGTTAATCAGGAATGTAAAAGGTGATAAAATGTATGGTAAATTATTCTTTAGAAATTTTAAGTTTATTTTATCATGACCGGGTGAATTTGATTTAATAAGATACACGCTGAAATTTCACATATTCAATATGTGAAACAAAAAGCTAAACTGGATGTGTTGCGAGATAAGGCTTATCCATTTAACCGTAGAGGTAATAGTGGTTCGTCTGATTTCCAATTTCATCCACGTTTTAAGAACTTGTCCTCAGTCGTTTTCCGTGATACAGAGGTGCAAATGCTTAGCAACGGAGTGAATTTTGCCCCTACGCCAAATAAAATCGACCTTCGATCATTCGAGAATCTTGCTGTAGATGCCGAAACAGCCTTATCTGGCGAGATAACCCAAATAAAATCAGTGTGTGCGTTACAAATAAAGAAAGGTATTGATAACTCTTCTTCTCCGACAAACTCTTCTTCTTCTGCTGCTTCTAATACTAACCTCAAAGTGATTGGTGCGATAAAGAAAAAACTACGTGACCATGACCTGATAGCGTGTAAAGCGGATAAAGGCAATACAATTACCGTGCTCACAAAAGTCGATTACTGCAATAAAATTTCTGATTTTATTACAGAAAGCAAAGCAATAGAGCTTGGCAGAGATCCAACTAAGTCTTTTAAGACTGCGGTTAGTAAGTGTATCAACCAATGCCAGAAGTTATTTGATGGAACTGGTTGGAAGTACTCTGTCATGAATCCGTCTGCCCCGATCCTTTATGGTTTACCAAAAATCCATAAGGAAGGCATTCCGATTAGACCAATAGTAGCGTATTGTAATGCTCCCGCCTACAAGCTATGTAAGGGTTTCATAAATTTTTTCAATTGTCATACTAATTTCTTTTCAGCTTACTCGGTTAAGAACTCGGTAGAATTGATTAACAAAATTCAAGACGTCGACATTCCTTTACATTCAAAACTAGTTTCATTTGACGTTGCCAGTCTTTTCACTTCTATTCCGATTAATACTTTGTCCCAAATAGTTTGTAATTACTTAGATAGGGATGTTGTAGATGAGAGCTTACGTCGTGAACTGAAGTTAGTTTTTGAGACTTGTATTAAACAAAATTATTTCTGTTTTGATAATACATATTTCAAATTTGCTGATGGTCTACCCATGGGCTCCCCTCTGTCACCTTTGTTGGCTGAAATTTTCATGAATTTCTTCGAACAAAAGATCATATCAAACAACAATCCTTATTTTCGTCATATAATCTTTTGGTATAGATATGTTGATGACATATTATGTCTATGGAATGGAACTGATAGACTGTTAGACTCTTTCCTAACTTGGTTAAATTCTCAATATCCCACCATTGATTTTACGTTAGAAAAAGAAGAAAATAAATGTATTAATTTTCTAGATATAACAATAACCAGGATTAATTCTACTTTAGACTTCAAAATTTATCGGAAACCCACGTATACAGACGCTGTTATCCCTAGTTCTTCAAACCATCCCCATAATATTAAAATGTCAGCTTTCCACTCACTCATAGATAGACTAATAAACATCCCTCTGTCAAATTCAAATTATAACACTGAGCTTAACATAATTCTTCAAATAGCAACGAATAACGGATATGCAACTAGGACTATATTAAAGTTATTGAATAAAAAGCTAAAGCGTAAAACTCTAGCGGGTATTTATCCACCGGATAGTCCACCGCGGGAAAATTGGCGTCGCTTAGAGTATATAGGAAAAACGAGCCAACGGATTAGCAACATCGTGTCCAATATTAGTTTTGCTTTTTATAATAATAACACAATAAAGAAAATGATTTTTAACAATAAACCTAGAGTTGATCGCCTTTCCAAATCTGGTGTCTATAGGATCAATTGCAATGATTGTAGTTTCTCCTATATTGGTCAGACTGGGCGCAATTTTGGAGTTAGAGCTAAGGAACATTTATCTGGTTGCAACCAATCAACTTTCCATAATCATTTAACGTCAGAAAATCATACAGCTAGCTTGAACAATTTAGATATATTACATATACAACCCAAAGGCAGACGTTTAGATACCTTAGAATCTTACGAAATTAGAAAATCAATATTTCTTAACCAAAATATCCTTAACGAACAGAGAGAAATCCGGTTCTCACCAATTACAGATCCCGCCCTTTTCTATACTCACGTACGCAATAATATACCTTGAATTTTGTTACTCAGCCTATGACTCATCGCACACCTGCGCGATCCGTAGATTAATTTTTATTGCTTATTTTTTATTTTTTTTTTTTTTTTTTTTTTTTTGCCCTCCTTCTTTTATTTATATTTTGCTTTTATTGCTTATTTTTTATTTTTTTGCCCTCCTTCTTTTATTTATATTTTGCTTTTTTCTACTATACTATATAACAAAATTTTTTACTAACACAAATCAGTAGATACTCCTGATGATGACCTAACAAGTCGAAATCGATCGAGTGATAACTTTTTGAAAATTATTCAAAATAACTGCGAAACAAAAAACAAGTGATTAATAAAAATGTCTTTATTAAGATACACGGCTTTGTAAACATCTAATTCACCTACGCTGCAGAAGGAGAGAGAAGTATCCGTGATTATGCGCTCCATCCCCTGCAATGGAATAACTACCGATGAATGGAGTACATTGTCAAAATAAGTGTTGATGATTGAAGGGTCTAAGTCAGTAGAAACACCAGACCTGCTAGTCTCCAATCCAATATGGTTGAAATTGTTCCACATTCGTTTCATGGTTAATTTCCTGTTTCCAAAAAAAATATTTTTGTTTGGACATCCTCATCAAGCTAGTTACCCTATTGCGTTCTTTACGATATAATTCTAGGTTCCTCACATCACCTGTTCTTTGGTACTTTGCATACGCATGATCACTCGCAAGCATACTTTTAGCAATATTACAATTAAACCATGGGGTAGCCGATTGGCAATTAACTATTTTTTTAGTTGGTACAAAATTGTTATGAATATAACAAAGGCAGTTATAAAATGATTTGAAGAGGAGATTTACATTATCAGATGCATGCAAAAAGTTCCTGTTAATGCCAAAATAATTCACTATCTTTTCCGAATCTAATTGACTGTAGTCATGGATAAGCTTGTAGTCCAGTTTAACACGCTTTGATCTGACTTTATAAGAAATGATCAGAAAATCATGGTCAGATATATCAGGCAAAGTGTGTTGACTAGACGCCAATACACTAAAGTAATCTGCTTCTGGGACAATGTATTGATCGAGCCATGTACGGTTATGCGTAGGTGAGAACGGGATTGATACCAAATGTTTGGCTTTTATGAAATTTATGGGACTTATCAAGCATATTACAATTTATATCGCAATCAATTATAAAATGATTATAAATTAAAATATGCGAGGATAGAAATTCCTGAAAATCATCTAAATCGGATTGCACTGTAGTTGATGGGTTAAAGCAAACTACACTCAGTACAGTCATAGATGGTAATATCATTTCTGCCATCAAAACTTCAGTTTTACCATAAATGGATGCATATACATAGCCTTAAGTTTAAAACATTTTTTATAATAAATGCACACACCTCCACCTATTTTATGTGTTCTGTCAAATCTCAAGATGTCGTACCCATTCAGCGAGACAGATTCGTTATTAATCTTATTTATAAGCCATGTTTCCACGACACAAAATACGTCGAGATCTTTGGAATCGATAAATATTCTCAGTTTATCGATATGGCAAAACAGACTACGGGCATTAATAAATCCAAAATTAACACTTCTGTTATCCCGATTCACAATCGCAACATTCTTATTTGATAAACATACCTGCAATGAGTCCAGATTGAGAATAGAATTGGTTAAAGACCTAAAATACAAAAAATATTAGAAAGCAAGGTATACAAACTATAAAATTTACAATTTAATACAAAACTGATATTACAAAGGCTAGAAGTGGTGAAAGAATGAATGTCACTGTATAATTTACTGCGATCGCAGTGTAGCTGTTGATCTTCTCGCCAAAAAGAAAAATTACAGTACGAGTCTATTATCTCTGGATAAGGTTGTCGATCCCCAATCATGGTAGGGAAATTCCTCTAATATTATCGATTAGGCTTTTACAACACTGTATCACTGTATGCAACCCATATTTACATACTCTATTTTGATTGTTCTTCAATTTAAATTGACAATTAGTGATAACACTGTGATAAAATTTCGCGCCAGTCATTTTTAATACTTTGCTTTAATACATTTTTTAATATTTTTTAATAGTTTTAGTTTAATTGTTAACAAAATTATGATTTAGTTGTGATTAATTTATTTATAAAATTATTTTATGTAAGTGTTAACTCATAATTCATAATTGTTAAGTGAATGTAAATGTATACCCAGTTGTGATTAAAGTTTCGTTTTTCTCTTCATTTTTAATTATAGTAACCTTGAAAATGAAATGGATCCCATTTCGAAACGTTGGTTTAAATAAATAAATTAACTAATCAACAAATAAATGTTATATAAAAGTATTTGTGAGAATTTGGTTCAACGCCAGGAACTGATAAATCTGTTATTTAAATATCAATAGTTTGTAATGGCATTTTGTTTTTTTCATGATCTCTTTCGTACACAATTGTGATCGCGCGCCGGAACAGGGTTATGGAATAAGTAATAATTTGAATAATTTTCAATTACAAATTTAAGATGTCCGTTTTTTGACACTACTGTTAAGTTTTAATGATGTAAAGATTCAACAAGAATGAAGTAACCATAACAGTAGTCCATAACATTTTCAAGAGATGATTAAACGAAATTTAAATTTATAGAAAAATCACATTAGTTGGATATTATTGGTGAATTTGATATGCTATGTTTGGTTTGGTATCGCTTCTCGCTCTTTATATTATATTGATGTTGCGATAGGTTAATGGCATTCGATAGTTTATTATAAAAAAGGCGAAATCTGAATTTGTCTACTACCAATATCCTTTTTCTATTGTCGGATAATAAAAATGGACTGAAATAGTGAGTTGTAATCCATAATGTCGTAGTGCGGTTTTAGTTTGTCATCACAAAAAAGAAATCAAGTGAAAATCATATATCTTATGAAATTAAACATTTCATAATGTTATAGAAACATAGTGTATTGTATAATTACGATGTTGTTGCGCCTGACTTCTAATTTTAAATTTTAAACGAATATAACATTACCTCACAGGTAATTTTTATATTTCCTATAAGTTTCTTATTTTAGGGTAGGATTAAACCATTCGTTGGACTTAGATTAGTTTCTGTTTACTGTTTCCAACTTCAACATCTGAGAAGACTTCTTTTACGGCTGAGTTCATGACTATTCCATATGGTTGTTGTACAAAGCGATTATAATAATTCATATCATCAATTGAGGACGTCAGAAATCAAAGAAACTCCAAAAATTTTATTATTTTAAGAAAACGCTATACTATAGTATAGTACATAATACATGAAAAAGGACAAAATTTTTGTAACAAACAAAAACACTTAGTCGAAGTATTTAAAACAAAAAACTAGCCATTTAAACACAAATTTTGAAGTAAATTCTCTATATATTTGATTCAAACTTTATATGATGGAAATAAAAGAACGCTTAACACAAGGAAATTGAAGTGATTTAAGGAAAAGGAACATTGTTTTATTCCTTTTTTTTGCAAATAACGTACATACATCCAAATGTATTCGACTAAACTAAATATTAAACTGTTACTGTGCATTTGATTCAGTGTATTTTACTAATTCATTTACATATTTGCCAAATATTTGACTAAAAATTGATAAAAAGCAATTTTTGAATGAATCTTGTTGAATGAATTTAAAAAAATTAAATTATTTAAATTAGAAATTTATTTTACTTGTTTGGGAGACCCTTTGCAATCCGTATAGATAAAAGATCACACACCGTATTAGTTTGTCTTAGAAAAGCACAAACCTTACCAGACTATCTCTCAGTGGATAATTTTAATACACTATTTAGACGTAAAATGTTAGTTACTTAATTATTACTGTAAAGGGTTATCCAATTCAAGCTTGATAAAGTAAACTTAAAAAAAACACACAAAATATTCGGAATGTATTGTAATTTTTATTTCATTTTACAGATTGATCCTTGCCATTTTTAGTTAAACAAGATATCATTCAAATGTCCTCCACGGGACTTCTTACAGGCCTTGATTCTTTTGACGTAATTTTCAATGACTTTTCGGCACATTTCGGGCGGTATCTCGGCCATTACCTTACGAATATTAGTTTTCAATTCGTCAAGAGTTTGAGGATTGTTTGCGTAAACACGATCTTTTGCGTAGCCCCACAAAAAGAAATCCAAAGGCGTTAAATCATAGGATCTTGGAGGCCAATTGACATCAGCCAATCGCGAAATCAAACGTCCAGGAAATTTCTCTTGCAAAAGATCTCGATTTGCTCGTGTTACGTGACTGGTTGCTCCATCCTGCTGGAACCACATATCGTCAAGATCATAATCTTCGATTTTCGTAAAAAAATAATCGGTTAACATGCGGCCATAGCGCTCAGAATTGACGGTAACGGTTCGTCCATGGTTGTTCTCAAAAAAATACGGCCCAATCACACCACCAGACCACAATGCGCACCAAACAGTGACTTTTTCCGGGTGTAATGGCTTCTCTACAATCAATTGTGGATTTTCTGAGCCCCAAATTCTACAATTTTGCTTATTAACGTATCCACCAAGCGAAAAATGAGCTTCATCACTGAAGAAAATTTTGTTCGAAAAATCAGCTTAGACGGCCTGTTTTTCCGCGTTTAATTTTAACGCGTTGGTCGATTGTTAAATGCTCCATATTCTTAAATGGCAGAATGTCAACTAAATAAATGACAGCGTACTTGACATTTATCTTTGACAGATGTCGGTATACAGATTTCTACTTTATCAACCTCGAATTGGATAACCCTTTATATGTACTACATCTATAATATATATCAATAATTGCAAGCAAAAATTATAATTTTGTAAATATGTTTAAATCAGTACATTATATAGGGTGGTGTTTACTTTCGAAGGTCATACGTTCGGCTCTTTAAGGGGGGAGATGTTGTGTGTTAACACATATCGTATGATATAATTAGAAGCCAAATATGTTGCGCAAAAATACTGATAAATAATTTTTCGGGAAAAATTCTCTATAATAGTGGGATTTTCTATAATATGGCTGCTGGCCGAAAATATTAAATCATTAAGATCATTATTCATACCATTTGATAGATAGTGATTTATTCGATATTCATTTAAACGGTGAACATGAAATAAAAAAATTTGCAAACATCTCTGCTGTTAAGTATTCTAATCCAGATGCATAACACAAATACCTATTAAAGCATTAAGCACATTAGGTAACTGTTTGGAACTAGTCATAATAAGGCGATCGTTATTTGTATGAAATGAAAAATAATCAACACGCGTGGAAAATATTATGTAAAGAGCTTTTGATGAGCTTTTGAATAAAAATTACAACAGTATTTTGAATTTCTTATTTTTTGGTGATTGATTTGGTAAATTGGAGTTTAATTTTTATTTTTTGTTTTTTCATAAAAATAAAATAGATAAAACTCTGAAGACGTAACAAAAACAATAACAAATAATCTTGGAAGATTGATTTTTATGGATTAGATTTTTATATGTTTTTGTTGTTTTGCTGTTGTTAGTGTAATGTTCGGATCAATAGAAATTCAATTAATTTTATATTTTGATGTTTTCATCGTTTTTTTTCTCATTGTTAGAAGGCGGTTAAATATGAATAGACAAAGAATTTTAAAATATCATCGTGGTGGCTTTCAAATAGCTAGGCTAAAGCATAATACATATTCGTTCTTTTTCGTTTTCTCGCAAAGATATAATATTTTAAAACAAAATCATTTAGATACGATTTCATAGCTATATTGTATTATAAATTGAAATAGGGTAAGAAGCAAAAATGTTTGTAACTAAGTAATAAAATATTTTTGTAAGAAAGTTTATATTCTCGATAAATTTAATTGATGATCCGAATGAATTTATGTTCAGCGTTGGGTGTAGTTTTATTGATATCACGACACGACACATAAAAGAAATCAACATGTGGTTAGTTCAAACATTGTACGTATGAAAGTTTTCTCATGGTGCGCGATTTACCTACGCAGATGACCATGGATTATAGTATCTCATTATATGATAATCGACAATCAAGCAAATTTGAATGTCATGTGTATATCATGAAAAATTGATATGACTAAATAATTGGAGCTCGTGTTTCTTTGGAGTCTAAATCCATGCAAATCCATCGAACCATAACGCATACGTTAGCAATCTCAAATTAAAATAAACTTTTATAAATTGAATATTAAACTAACTTCTCGGATTAAAAAAAACAAATGAGTTAAAGAACTGGTAAAACTTGTAAGTTTACTATATGCTTTACAAAAATAAATTACCTGAAGTTACCTTTAACTTCTCGGATTAAAAAAAACAAATGAGTTAAAGAACTGGTAAAACTTGTAAGTTTACTATATGCTTTACAAAAATAAATTACCTGAAGTTACCTTTAACGGCTTCAACGTATCATCTTATATTACTGAGCTGGCTCTAAAATATATCTAGTTCTTGTGAACTGAATAAATATACATATAGTTTTTAGGCAAACAGTGTCGTTTTTAAAATTAAAAAGAAAATCTTATTAATTTTAAAATAAATGTTTTAGCAAAGTTTGTTTATAAAATTAAAAAAATGGTTTTCATTTTTCAAAAATATATTTTTCAGATATATGAAATAATTATTTATAATTTTAAAAGAAGTTTTTTTAATAATAGAAAAAAGTTTTTTTAATAATAGAAAGAAGATTTTCTTGTTTTAAAAGATTTATTTATTTTCATTTCACAATAGTCTTTTTTAATAAATGTCACAATTACACAATCAAATTTTTGATAAATAAAATAATCCGAAAATGCATGTTAGTGCTTGAGATGATGATTCCCAAGAACTCCCACGATGTTAACGATACACGGCTTATGTCATGCGATTTACCATGCTCGGCTCCTCTTGCTCTTCAATCGTCATTAAATTTCCTATTAACAAAAATACTTTTTTTATGAATTAAATACACTTGCATTTATTTTTTTTAACTTGCCGTATCACATGCATTATACAACTTTTTTATTTAATTGAAATACTACACTATTCAAATAATTAAATTACCTATCAAATAAAATCTAACATATCACGCGCACGAGAATACTTTGATTAAATTTGCGACACGAATTTTCTTGTATTACTATAAAAAAATAAACAACGGGACTTAATAATTTTTTTTTTACAAAACGTAATTAAACGTAGAACATAAAATAAGGTACCATTATTATCAAACAAATGGTTTTTAAATGCAAAGAATCTTGTTCAATATGAACAGGGTCATATAACTCCAACATTTTGCAGTTTTGCAGAATGTTAATTTTAATTTAGCTATAAATAAAATAATTAATTTTTTACATGCAATTCTGCACTTTTGGATTTTATAAAATATTGAAATTGATATATAATGTAAAAAACAACAACAAGAAATTATCAAATTTATATGTAAATGACAAAAAAAGAAATGGACAATTCAGTTCTAATCAAACTCTAAAGCTTTTATTACAATATTCCGGTATTAGCCCTCACCAGTGGAAAGCTCGGAATTAAAAGTGTATTAAAAGTATTAAATTAGTTCAAGCTGAGGCTGAATTAAACAAATCTCTTTTGAAAATTTGTTTTTCTCGTCTAATAAATATGTTCTTTAAATTTAAAAGCCATTTTTAAACAATTTTACAAAATATTTTATTAAAATCAAAATCAATCTAATGACCAATAATATTTAAATTCGAAACTAATTGCAAATTTTTTGAAATCAAAAACTTTGTTTTTCAATTTTACAAATCAAAATTTTTTTCAGTATAGACGTATAGTAAAAAATGTTAATTCAACCAATCATATTATCTATTCATAAACTGTACATGCATTTTCAGTAAACATAACAAATAGTGAGATTTCTATGCGCCAACAAGTCTTACAGGTAAATTTAGTTTTAATTTGTCAAGCATTTTAACCTATAATTAGAGGAGAATGCCCGGTTGAAGTTTGTCACATGTAAATATTTTTTACGAAAGACTTAGGTTTCTATTTATTACCTTTTCTTAAGTGTGTATGTTACAGGAAAAGTATTTTTATTTTTATTTTTTGGTAGTCAGATGACTAAATTGTGACCAGTCAAATAAGTTTCTCAAATGACTCCTGTCCACGTCCCACGACAACTCTGAAATATGCCATATACATTTCAACTTTCATGGTCAAGTCTTATAAGTGAAACATGAATGTCTTCGATGATTCTCATGATCCTGTTACGTACTTTATAAAATGACGTGTGCAAAATATTGATAAAATAAAAAACAACATTATTTCACGAAAATTGAGCATCTCTACAGTCAAGACGGATTGACTATTTGGAATCAAACTTCATTCTTAAATTTTTCCTTTAATTGGGAATCTCCGGTGTACCGTATGTGGCAACTTCAATGGGAGCTATTCAATTTTTGCAATGGTGTTGAAAAGTTTTGCATTTACAAAAAAACGACAAAGAATTGCAAGATTCAAATAAATTTAAAGGTTAAATTTTCAAAAAGTTTTGACCTTCTTGGTTTTCTGAAATTTAAGCATGAATACACAAACACAGAGTGTTTTTTATTCATTCCAAATATTCCGGACGTTCCGAACATGACATATTATGTTTTTTTATTCATTCCATTCCTTCTATTCCTTTTCCTTGTTATTTTTATATTTATTCTAGACGTTCTATACTAGATGAAAAGGTAGAACGAAAGAAATGCTTAACACAATTTTTAGCATATACGCCGCATATTGTTTGTTATGTTTAATGTACATCTACATAAACAAATAGTTGTGGTAAAAAATAAAAAAAACTAATAATTTATTAATTTAATAATTAGTTATGTATTTAATTAAATATTATTAAACAAATAAAAAAATGACTGTCAAAAATCTATTCTATTTCTTCCAGATCGTTTTTTTATTACATTCTGTTTGGAATATTTTAAAGTCGCGTGATCAGTATTCTGTTCTTTCTATTCCTTCTTTGGAATGAAAAAAAAACACTCATAGTTTTACTAAAAGTCCGATAAGTTGAATTTTTCGCTTTAAAAATCAAGTGTGGCGTATTCGAGATTTATGTATACATTCGTGGTAAAAGAAAGTTGGGTATTTGGCCACAATATATACCACTTCATTTTTTATTTGTTGTATTCGGTTATTGCTTTAAATTTAGACATATCATTCTTCATTTAAAATAAATGCTTTTATTACATACTTAAATTTATCTCAGACATATCATATACGATTCATTTCAGATAAATCACATACAATTCATCTCAGACATGTCACGTACGATTCGTCTATAACATCTCACATACGACTGTCGCTGATGAGTCATTAGTGTGTCGTTAACGACCCTCCTGCTGAGAAGAAGCGGGGTTATTTGCGAGTCTTTGCAAAGTGTAATGTAAAACGTAATTATTTCCTGGCTTCCTAAGTCTCTGCTTTATCTAATTAAGAATATTTCAACTTCTCACGGTAAAAATCTTAAAATCTTTATTTTTACTGAGGGCATTTGGTTGCGTTGATCTTCTCTACAAAGCCGTGTACTATATATAAATTAACATGAATGCCAGTAATACGAATAATTGATTAGTGTCTCTTATTTTTTATGCAGAACCAATTACATAATGTATTATCATTGCAATACTGTCACTACATTGATTACATGTGCGCATAATTTTTTCTTGTGTTTATGTACATGTGCAAATATCAAATAATGTCTGCTCTTCAGAGTGTAACATAGGGGTGAATGAATATAAGTCAATGTTTTGTACATATTTGATATCGTGTTAAAAGTTTTTTAATTTTTAAATGTTTAACATAGTGGAATAGCTGTACATTTTATTGAAATATGTATGTGTACGAGTATAACTCTTAATATTCAGAATCCTGGTTAAATTGTTAATTAATGAAAAAAATAATAGTACTAAGTAAATAATGAACTTTACGTATTATCGTAATTTTGCATATTTTTATATTAACTTTATTTACATTTTTTTTTAAATTGCGGCCAACATTTTATAATATTTGAATTCGCACAGATTTTGTGTTTTATTATGTCAAAGTCGTAAGGAAAGATTCCTTGATATACCTAATTAAAATTTATATTATTATTTGTTTATTACTCATAATAATGTGCAAATTAACAGGTAATAGCCACTGTAACACTTCAAAGAATATAATAAACGCCCAATTTACCATACTCCTCTTATAAACCTCATAAATTCACCTGTTACATACATATGTATGTAAGAAAGCACACAACATAATTTTCTTGTTTCCTCATAAACTAAAAACAACATTTTCCTTTGCAATATTTTTTTTGTATTCCTCGTTGTTCATTTTTAAAACTCAACAGGCGAATTTATATATTTTGATGTTAGAAGATGTTCTTAAAAACTGTATACATATTTAAGATGTGATGGAATTTCATTCAGAGCAATTTTTTGTGTGTTTATTCTCTTCTCTACTTTTACTCGTACTTATACATTATATAAACTTTTTATGTTGAAGTGGTTTTTCTTTGGAAAACTGAAATTTTGTTTTCCTTTTTTCGTCTTGAGATAACATGAATAAGATTTTTTGTTACTGTAATCATAATATGGTTGATGTTGATGATGGCGATGGTTGGATGAGTTTGAATAAATTATGTTTATGTATTGTATACGAGGAAATACGCATACAAACATTAAATCTGAGGAAGGTGGCGTTAGAGGTGTGCTTATTGCTGTTCGCTCAAGATTCCATGGTTGTGAAGTTGAAATACCAAACACTAATGATCTTTAAAACATGAAATTGTGTAACATTAACTTGTGATTTCCGAAAAATTTACATTCCAAACTCATATACATATTTGTATTCAAATATTCTTCCTAAGAAAAAATAGGACTACTGTCAAAAGTTGATTGACGCAATTATTCATATATACAAATTACTGCATAAATCCTAGACGACCTTAACTTCCCATAGCATTGTAGTTGATATAACAAAGCTTGGAGAAAGGAAGTAGTGGCTGTTTCCTGTGGCCCTATTCTGGCTTTCCCTGGGAATAGGGAATTAGGAAAAATATTTTCATAGCATTTTTGTCTAAATTGTATTTTGCTGGCCTACTGAGGGAACATGATTGGTGTTAATATTTTCGAAACAAAGTTAAATGGGAAAATATTTTTGCCTACAAAAAATTTGTGGAACAAAAGTTTCCCTAATCACTTTGTTTTGAAATTTTTTGCACTAAACTTATTCTTTCAGTAAGCCAGAAAAGTATAATTTTAACAAAAATGCTATGAAAATATTTTTCCCAATTCCCTATTCCCAGGGAAAGCCATAATAGGGCCACTGGTGGCATAAATTTATGCAACTTGCATCAAATTGGTCAAATAACGAATAAGGACAGGAGATAACTAGATCTAGGTCTCTTTCCCTCTAGTGTTATTATAACTCGTGAGCTGATATACAATTTTGTACTGTCCACAATCAGGTGATCCACAATAATTGCTTTAAATTCGCATTTTTACCGAATCCGTTGAAAAATTACAAAAAAATATAATTAAAAATAAATATTTAATAAAAATAACTAATTGAGTTTTTAAAAACACTTTCTTTTATTGTGAAAATATGTTTTTATTTGTAAAAAAAATAAATATAACAACAAATAGTTTCGAGCATTTGTTGCTCTTCTGGTTGTGAATTTAAAACTAAATGTTTTAGTTTTAAATTCACAACCAGAAGAGAAGAAGCAACAAATGCTCGAAACTGGTTGTTGTTATATTTACTTTTTATAAATAAAAACATTTTATCACAATAAAAGAAAGTGTTTTTATCAACTAAATTAGTTATTTTTATTGAATGTTAAATTGTGATAAATTCGTTTATAAAATCGAAAAGATGTCATTAAAAATAAATAACTCTTTGTATAAAGTGTGTTTATTAAATATTGTTTGAAACTAAATTTTTTTTAATTTTTATTTTAATTACTTTTGACTTAAAACAAAAAGAGTAGTTCATTTAAAATAATCTGAAACATTTAAGTTTATTCGTTTTTTAAAGTTCTACTTTTTCTACCAAAAAACAAAAAAAAAAGAAAATTGGCTCAATTAAAGCCCAAACCACACAAATGTGTGAGTAAAAAACGTAATATATAATAGCATTTTTGATAAAAACTTTCGCTTGATTTGAAATACAACCAACACAATTGTGTGTATAGTTCTAGTGTTTTTTTTCCGACAAAAATAAGTTAGAAAAGAATTCACAAATGTGTTAGTTGGTTCAAAACATATACAAAAATAAATTTTTAATATGATTCTATTCCTTACCCACACAATTGTGTAGGCAGGCAGGTAAAGGGATATGCTTAAAGTGAATGTTTTATGGTTGCCCCAAAAATATCCATAAAATGTAAAGTTGCGATTACAGGAAATCGAAACAATCCGGCTATTTCTTGAAATGGATCGCTTAATGAGTTCTTCCACATTATATGTGCGGATATGTCAAACAGTAGATCTTTTTAACAAATCTGTAATAAAACGAGAGCTTGGATTTGCAGCTCTTGCAAAATTTCAAAGCGCTGTTGCATAATTGTGAGAGCTTAAATTAATTTGGATTAACCATCTAGTCTTCCAGTCTTAAATATGTTAACAACCGCTTCAGAATTATAATTGCAGAAATTTCTCAGTAATTTCAGCAAATGAATAAAATAGTTGACGAGAACAACGTGTTACGACAAAAGATGAATCAACTGAAAACTAAACAATTAATTTTTGAATCAAAGTAGAATAAAATCGAAGCACTAGTCTTGTGAACAAAGGACATCAAATAGCAATTCAGAATGATCTAGATTCTAGATGTTACTCGACTTCCACCAAATATAGATCTTAAAGACGAATTTGTGAGCTGTCGACATCAAGTGATTGTGGTCAAGGTTGCTGATAATGGCTTTCAATAGCACTAATGTAAAACACATGATTTAATTGAAATATAAATCGATATTAAATAAAAAGTATATTAGTACATCTCAGGGGTTCCTCGAGGTGCAGTGGTCAACATAACAGACTTTTAACATTCGTATCATGGCGCATCAATAATTGTTTCAAACCAGACTATGTGCCGAAGCTAAAAAAATATACAAAAATTTAATTTCAAATATATATGCCTTACACCATATATTAAATATAAATAAATTAAATTATTTATACATAAATTTTTGTTGAACGAAAATTCAAGGAAAGGATTACAATTCAAATATTTTCTAAATCAGGTCGGTGAACGATATTTACTACGTTGTACGTACAAGTAGTTTACAGAATTCTCAGAATACAGCAAATGATGATGTTGTTTGCGATAATGTAGCTACTGACCTAGTGATGGATTACCTCCAACCACGTTTTGTTCACAAATTGGGGCTTTTACTCAGAGCCATAAAACTAAAATAATTACAATAGTTGATTTTGTTGTAGAAATAATTGGACTATATGCTATATGCTTGCACTATACGTTAGAAACAATATTGGGCATATTGAATACGTATGGCGAGATAAGCCCATTTCATTTCATTCAAATTACTTTAGCAATATGCTGCAGACTGAATCAAAAGATACGAAGAAGAAATTAATTTTATTATATTAAACAAATTTAATATTAACAATAATATTAAAATCATTATTTTTATCATTAATTTAAATCTGTCAGAAGGTTCAATTTCGAATTTCGCTCTTTATAGCCAACCTGCATTTTATCATCGCAGCTACCATAAAAACACACATTCCCGATTTACTAACAAGATGATTTTTTTAAGTTGTTCAACAAAGTTTTCAACATTTATAAATTTCATCCGCAAAACATAAAATTTAAAATTTTGGTTTAAAAATATGTACAGTGATTTTTGAAGACACATTCTGCTGATATCTTGTTTAAGAACTACATAAATTTTTTTCTGTATATCGATTTTGTCTCAAAATGTGTGAAACGAAATGAGTGTAACCGGAAAGATATAGTAGTAGCATTTGTGTTTGTGTTTGTTTCGTGCGAATGATTGTTTTACGGCATATGCAAGTCACGTGTCATGCTTTTTTGTTTATTTATCTTAACCCTTTGAGTGCCAACATGATTTCGGCTAATGTATTGAGGAGCACGATTGTACTTTTTGGCACTCAAAGGGTTAACCATTGTAAACGCCATATTTTCGTGTTGTTTATGTATTTTAGATTTTTTATAATACATTTTATTTTTAAAATTTATGAAATTTAAAATAAATTTACCTATAAAATTTTATTTATACATATAAAATTAATTTATGATAAAAGAAAATATTAAATATAAAATAAATTAGCATGTTAAATAATGATACTCCACAGCTCGCAGATGTAATGTGCTGAGAAAAAGATATAAGCACCATAAAAATTAAACCGATTCGCCCGGATCGCGTTATTTTGGTACTGTTCATCATACAAATGACACAAATACGAACAAAAGAAAAATAGAAATACAAAGACATAATTATGTATTATACACTGTGTATGTATTCGATTTTTTTTGCTTCACTCATTTTAAATGAGTAACTCATGAGACAAAATCGATATACTGGTTTTTTCATGTTTTTGGAGTGCTACCTCCGGTGGTGAATAGCAAAAATAGCATCGTTATAATTTAGTTTTCTCTAAGAAAACATTAGCATATGTATATTAGCTTGAAAGCTTAGATAAGTACTCGTCAAGTTAATTAAACGAACGCCATATGTGAAGTTCACATAACTTGAATAAAAAAATTCAAATGCTATGAATCTCGAAAATATAATCACCAAAATAAACACGCTTTTGGACCTTAATTTAAACCGGCAAACCGAACAGCACACACAAATTACCCCAATATTTATTTTTTCTTCGTTGAGGATCCATAAAATTAAAATAATAAAATGTTATCGTTGTATTTTGTTTTGTATCTGCGCGCCCTGTTTTCGCTTACTTCAAAGTCGGTAACAACTTGTTGTGTTCGTATTTATTTATTTTCTCGTTATATTTGAAAAATTAATTACATATATCTCCATCAAACGCTTAAGGTCACGAGTCAAATGGACAAGAATTTAACCCAAACTCAACAATTCTCCAAGGACACCAAATCGAGATTATGTATTTTGTTAGTTAATTTTTTATAAAATTGATTTTTTTGCAAATAGCGTCAATACAATACACATTTTACAATTAAGCGAGAAATAACCAAAAAAACAAGAACCGTTCAATATACATATGTATCAATTCGAAAAAAAGTATCTTCTTTAACTTTTCAGCAAACTATATAACCGATCAAACTAAATAAATCATCTTTAAATGTTTTGGACGCCATTTGTATAAATATTCTTCTTGGGAGGTGGATATGGTAATTACAATCACACCAATGACGAACTTGATATAAATTTTAATAAAATTAATGTAAATATTCTGAAATATTGATTATGTGTCGTGTAAATTGAACTAAAACTCATACTCTACGTAAGCCGGGGGACCATAAAACCTACAAAAACCGCAGCCTACAATGAAATTTGGGAATTGGAAGATTAATTAGGGTATTTAGTTCAAACATCGAATTTTTTAAATGCCACAATGATATCTTCCTCTCTTTGATTTCTCTAAAGTGTTAATTCAACAAAAATATCATATTTTATGAATACTCGTACATAAAGTAAATAAGAAAAATGTCTATAGTTAAAGAAATGATTATATAAAGCAAAATAAATACATAATTACAAACGCATTCCTTTAAAATATTCCCACAACTCCTACATAATAATAATCTACTTTAGGTGCTATTTATTCCAGCAACAATAAACTCGTATAACAACACTAACGATCTAAAAATAAGACGAAAAGAAACAAAAAACTTTAAAAATGGACTAACGAAATACATATACAAGAGGTAAAGGCAAATACAACTAACAACAATATTAAATAAAATTCTTTACAAAAAAAAAACGAATTCCGTGAAACAAAGATTATGAATGAGTTAAGATTAAGAAGAATGAAAATATCCACGACCCAAGATAAAGCGAGAATCAACCGAAAACATATTCGACGTAAGAATTGTTTTACATATAAGAATTTTTTAGTATTAAATGATTGGTTGTACGTAGCAGAAAGGTTATTTAACTGGGTTAGTTCCCTTTTCAATGAACTAGTCGATTAAAAATTATCCTAGCAACTTTCACAGTATTACCTATATCTATTTCAATCAATAGCTAATATTAATTTTTATTTGAATGATACATATTGTCATAAATAAATTGTGGTAGTTTCTTTACACGTTCCACACGTGTGAAGCTCGATTTATATTATCCGTTCCTTTCAGTTCCTTCATTTTTCGTATCAGACAAAAAAAAACATTGTTACATGTATTTTCATAGGAGTATTATTATATTATCCGTTCCGTTCAGTTCCTGCAAGTACGGAACGGATAATATAAATACTCCAATGAAAAAAACAACAATGTTTTTTATGTCTCATACGAAAAATGAAGGAACTGAAAGAAACGGATAATATAAATCGAGCTTAACTTGGCCGGAGTTGTATTTTGTGTTTACAAATTTATCAGCTTAAATTCAATTCCAGTTCAGGGGTTAAATAAAATTAATCACGACACCGAATATTCTTGTTTGAAGAAGAAATAAACTGGAAAATATTTTTATTGCCATTTGTTTGGCGATATGATGAGATTTGGAAATGAAGAATATACATACATAAGTATTAATTGGTAAAAGTACAGCTCATAGAATTATTATACAACAAATTCCCCTACTGGATTTAAATTAGTTCAAATTTAACAATTTAGATAACTTGACTGTGCTTTAATCAATCGATTAACCGTTGGAGTAGTTTGATCCGTCGAATATAAGTATTAACATTGAATATAAATTGAACGAAATATATTGATTTTTTCACGAATCTTGAAACACATATGTATATACTTTTTACACTATTTGCCGTAGGCACTTGGCGAAACACACTTATACTTAATAAACACATTTTTTATTAACCATTTGTTTTTTATTTCGCAAGATAATTTTTTTTTTTTTTGAATATTTTCAAAGAGTTTAAAAAATCACTCGATCGATTTCGACTTGGTAGGTCATCATCAGGAAAATCTACACACATATGTATTGCAAAGATGTACCAATAAACGTTTCACCAGCGGCGCTGGTGGTGGTGGTTTATTTATCATCAAGCTTATTGAACGATAACAATTATGTTTGAAAGATTATATCGGTTAAAAGTTCACGGTTATCAATCCCTTTGTTCAAATGTAGGTTGACATTCTGGCATAAGTGCTCTTCTATTTCATCATTATGTCGCGCTTTAATTCTTGACCTATTACTGGCTTAATGGCATAGGTTTTACTTTTGAGATAACCCCAAAGAAATAAGTCCAACGGTGTCAAATCACATGATCTATCTGGCCAATTTACCGTAACCGGCAAATATAGTCCACAATCCACATCTATATGATCCAATTCGGATAATAAAAGTTAATTACCATGGTATACGATAGCGTTCTTGGGCTGTAGGCCACATTTACACGTAAGGAAGCAATAATTTCGTTTCACTTGCCTGTACGATGACGCATTGGTGATTACACACCTATTATTCTACCTTCCCAGTTGCTTGAAATTTGTGCAAAATATTCAAAATTACACGCTCAACTTTAAATATTTACTGCTGAAAGTTTCGTCAAAGATATACTGCATAGGTATATGGATCAATCTACTTTTAAATTTATCTTTAGTTAAGCAAAACAAATAGTTAATTTTATTGATACTCTACTTCAAATAACTCTCACACATTGTCTGCATTGGTTCATTATCGCCATAGTTGGCTTTGTGTCTACCTATGTGGAGGAAGTTAGTTGTATAGGAACCTTTATTTTAATTAAATTTAGCACTTTTGGGCCATCGATTAGGCCTATGTACTTTTTAGCAATTTGCGTCTATTTTCTATTTTCCTAACGTTGCCAAGTTGTAAGTTTTACATCCAGTTAAATATGGTTGACCCACCTGCCTTTCCAGGTCAAGCAGCGTATAAACTTGTTTTGCATTTTCTCATTACTTTGAATATGTTCTTCGTATAAGCAGCACCACACATGTACAGCATATTTAAGCTAGGATCGAATGTAAACACAATACAGGAACTTAATTGGCTCCATATCAAAAATGTCACCAGTCCAACGTTTCATAAAGCCGAGCATGGAGCTTGCACTATTGATGCACAGCTCAATGTACTTAGTAAAGCTCGTCTTTACAACGAAAGTAGCTCCTAGATGTTTAGTTTCAAGTACTACCTAAAGAAGTACACCATTTATCTTATAGTCTTGTATAACTTTGTCGCCCTCGTTAGCTTAGTAAGTAGTGTGCTTGCTCTGTGACTCGGGGGTCCCGGGTTCGATTCCTGGTGGTAACCAGTAAAAAAAGTTGCGACTGGGTGTTTTTAACGTGTCATATGTTATTTATATATGTTCTTCCATTTTCAGATTTTCAGATTTACAGCCATAGTAGTTACGGCTTTGTCCTTAATATTTAAAATATTTAATATTTATAACAGGATTGGCTTACATCGTTAACTGACGGTTTACCTGATGGCTCAGTAGATTTTGAAGTTATCTACGAACATCAGGATATTGGAATGCTTTTATTGGAATGAAGATTGTGAAAATATATGGGACAACGTGGGAGCATTGTGATACATCGTATACACGGAAAAAAATCACGAAATTTTTTCCTATTTGGATATAGAAAAAAATGTTATAGTATTTTGTCCAATAATTTTCATAAACATTGCTATTTTCGTAGCGAACTGTTCTATTTGCATTGTATTATGTATGTACCATTTGGTAATCTGTGCTATAATATAAATATTTTGTTATGTAGCATAGGACTAGTTCTTACAACCAATGGTACATATATAGGATTATTTCCGATTTATCATGTGACCCTTAATTTTTTTTCTGATCTTTACAAGTTTATCGTTAATTTTTCAGTCACTTAGTCACAGCACTTCTTCACAGTGCACGGTATTGACTTATGTTTAAAGTTCGGCATTTTTATAAAATTTAGTTAGTGTATCATTTTACTATGTGTAAAATTGTGAAAGTCGAACACTTTTTTATTATTAATTGTTAAGTGCGTGTGTGATTAAAAAGTTATATTACAAATTGTTAGAATACATTAAAAATGGCAACAATTAACATTAAAATTCTATTTTAAGCTAACACACTAATTTTATGAGTATTCCTTTAGAGAATATGAAAATAGACACCTAGATTCAGGATCAATTTTCTGCTCTTTGGTTAAAAGTCGGAGTATTGTAAATTGTAAGTATAAAATTTAGATGACTGAAATATTAAAAATTTATATATGTAACCATTATGCGTTTCACTACAGATTGTACAGTTCTACTAATATAAAATTACAATTGAAAATTGATTGTAGTTTTTAATTCATTACTAATTTACTTAACGATAAATTAGTTTTACCTATAAATTATGTAAAAGTTAAAGTAAAATAATAAAGAAATAATTAATGCCACAAAAGTAATGAGATTTGTGTAACAGCTACTGCTATATTTATAGTGGTCCCTGCAATAAATAAGTGAATTAATGTAATGTGAGTTAGGAAACACACCTATAATTACTACTCTCCCACAGTATTATATTGGAAATAATACGATTGATATATCTGAAAATCCTATTTTTATTGACCCTCTTACTTTGTCAAATGGTAATTGGGTCTCTTAATTATAGTACATTTATCTATTTATATGGAAAGAAGCTTAATATAAATCTATCATTGACGTTACTATCCTGCATAGTAATCAGTTCATAATATTTTTTAGTATTCTTTCCGATAACAAGCCACTATTCCGTGGGCTCCGATAGTTTATGGAAATGTGGCCCTAACTTTTTTTCAGTGTTTGTATTGTAATCTATCTTTAATCTCCTATTTCAATATATTGGATGCAATTACTCACATAAGATTTGAACCAGGCTACGAACTGGCGGGAAAATAGGATCTTGAAAATGTGTTTCAAGGTTTTCAGTAGCTGACGGAGTCGAAAGCTTTTGCAAAAGCGATGTATATTACATCAACTGGTTTATGCTTCTCAATTTCATTAACTGTATATGAGATTGGTTGATAATGATCTTTTGGGCAAAAGAACGAACAACACTAGTTAAAAATACCCAGTTGCAACTTTTTTACCGGTTACCATCAGGAGTCAAACCCGGGATCTCCCAAGAACCAGCACATTATTTACTAAGCTAACGAGGTCGATAAACATATACATGTAATACCTCTGTAGCATGAAACAATCATTTCTAGATCAAGTTTTGAAAATAGGCATCACTTTAGATATTTTCCACTTTTATAGAAAAGTTGTCAATTTTAATGACTGATTAAATAAAATCATTAGAGGAATTGTCAAAATATTTATAGAACTATTAAAAAATTAAGCAGGAATACCATCAGGGCCACACCCTTCTCCAAATTTTACCACAGCTCGTTGAATGTCGTCTCGCTCGATAGTTGGAGTAAATATGAATGTCTATATTCACTAGAGGTTGGACCTTTGTAATTAGCAATGTCTTCCGTTTTTTAAACAGGTTGGAAAACTCAGCAAACATGTTGGTTATGATCTGTGGATCACGAGACTTTTGATATTTAAAGATGAGAATTTTGATTAGAAACCAATAATTCGAAGAGGTACCATATGTGAGATAAATTACAAAAAGTTAATTGTTTAGGAATAATTTTTCGAGATAGGTGCTTCATTCATCATTGTTTGTATATTTTTAGTCTAGCCTTGTGGTTGATTTTCTCCGAACTTAAAAGAGATGTGAAGGTAAAATTTTGTAGTCTAATTATTCAAATTAATAACCCGTCCAAATTCAATTTTACAATTTAAAAAGGTGTTTTTTGGTGAATCTGAGAAGAATCCCAAATTAGAAACTTTTGGTGGGGTTACTAAAACGCTAGAAGTTTAGTTTTGAACTAATGAAACATTGAAGTCTTTATATCAAAAAAATCGGTTGTCTTTAGTATAAAAAATTCAATGTTTCATTAGTTCGAAAACAAACTTTCAACGTCTTGGCAACTTCACCTTGATGAAATCCCAAATATATTTATACCAAAATTTTCTGTTAACTAGTTTTCGCTATTAAATTAAAAATAAACAAAAACATACCATCCATTCACCCTATCTTTAATTGCAAAGCCACCTCAGTATAAGGAATCGATATCTGGCTATCTGGGCTGGGATGTTGTACCATCACTATTTTCGACTTTCGACTTTTTTATGTCTCATTTTTTACGAGTAAAAAAGTGGCCTATTTCACTTCCAAAACGACGCTTTTTCTAATGTGTTCTCAGCTTGCTCGGCTAAAACGTCACTCTATTTCTTTTCTACGATATCTAAGGCTACTAGATTAAACGACTCTATTTATTACCAAATAATTTTTTCGTGATATGTTCATCGAAATGTAAAAAAGAGACAAAGCTCACAATTACATCAGAAGGTTGAAATCGCGATATAAAACACATAATTGTTTACGCGAAATAGAATGTTAATTGATTCCTGAAAATTGCGACATAAAAAAAGTCGAAAGTCGAAAATAGTGATGGCACAACATCCCAGCCCTGGTTTTATAATATTTATAAATTTGTAACAAAAATTCTCAAATTTTAAATATTTTATTAACAGTAAATCTTTTAAAAATCATTAGCATATTATCCAAGTAAGCTTACAGGCAGGTTCACGTACGCAATCAAAAAATGATTCGCGAATCAAAAGCCAATTAAATCATTGGAAAAATATACAAATTTCCCCGCCCGAGATGAAATAATTATAACTTTAGACAAATTTGTATCGCAAGCATCCAACATAATAAAAAAAAGACGGGAAAGGTTCGGAACCGAACTCTATAAGCATTTTTGTTGTCTATAAAGATGTGATGTGTGATTTGCGTATTTCAAATATCACGCCCACCCACATCCACCCACACCCACCTAACCCCCCTTACACCCAGCTCAACCGACTTCAACACACCATAACTCAACCGACCCCAATCAACCGCAAACCACCACACCTAAAAATTATTACGACCCCCCACCCATTATCCAACCCCTAAAACTCATCTCACTTGCACTACCCTATACCGCACTATCCATATCAACACCACCTCCATCCCCACTCCAACACACACACCACACAAACCCTCATCCATCAAATCCCAATTCCCACACCAAACGCAAAACATCTCATCCCGTCCGCCCCCTCCACCCCCATACCACCACTCCTACCACCCCCATAACCACACCATCCACACAAACCCACATCCACACGAGATATATTTTTATTCCACATTCACATACTCTATGAAATCAAAATAGTATAGAAAATAAAAAAAAATTCTATCAATTTTAAGGAGGGGGGGGGGGGGGGGGGGGGTAACAAAACCCTACATATCTCCGAACACCCTGAACACAGAAATGTCCAAATCAATAGGGCACTTTTCCATGAATTGCTTGAACTTTTAGTGAAAAATTAAGTTAATATCTCTATCCGTTCTCAAGTTATAGTAGACACAGACGGACAGACGGCAAACCGAAACCATATAGCATTTTTTTTAACAAAAATGCTTAAAAATAAACAAATCTGAGCAATAATGACGCTAATTGATGGGCCTGATTCGCGAATCATTTTTGATCGCATACGTGAACCTGCCTTACAAGTCAAATTAAATTTTAAAATTTTTTATTGAACTACACTATTCTATTTTTGTAGTTTTCGGCCCTAAATTATTCAAATCTTGGCGTAGTGACTTATTCTAAAATATGTATAATTTGGTCAACACTTTTTGGTTGATATTTTCTTATAAATATTTAATTGTTGAAAATTTAGAATGCTACGAGGGTATATCAAAAAGTCTTGCAATATCATATGAAAAAACAGAGTGAGTGAGACAACAATATATTTTTCAAAACCATTTTTTATCGCGATGAAACTTCTAGAAGAACATTTCGATGTAAATTTTACAGTTCGTTTGTTTTTGTCAATTTAGTAACATGTGTTTTGAATTTTTCTTAAAATGAATGAAATTGAATATCGCGCCGTTATTAAATTTGTCTGCAAAGATGGACGAAATGCAATTTATATATTCAACTATATATCAAAAGTTTACGGCGAATCTGCACCATCATATGCCACAGTAACAAGGTGGGTAAAATTATTCAAAAGTGGTCGGGAGTCATTAGAAGACGACAACCGCTCGGGTCAGCCAGCAGATGCCATTAGCCATGAAAACGTAATTTTGGCCGAATCTATTGTATTGGAAGACCGGCGTATTTCTGTTCCGCAGTTAGCGTGGAGACTTTCTCTTTCATACGGTACCACATATACTATATTACATGACCATCTTCACATGTCAAAAGTAAGTGCGCGATGGGTTCCCCATTTGTTGAATGCAGAACAAAAAAAAATGCGTGTTCAAACTTCAAAGGCGATTTTAGATATGTACAAAGAAGATCCAGAAAATTTCTTGGATAACATAATAACAGGCGATGAAACATGGCTTCATCACTGGGATCCGGAATCCAAACAAGAATCGATGCAATGGATTAAACGTAGTGAACCACCACCAAAGAAATTCAAAACTCAACCGTCTGCTGGTAAGGTTTTGGCAACAATTTTTTAGGATGCTGAAGGAATTTTGATAATCGATTATATGCCAACGAAACCCACAATCACAGGCATATATTACGCAGAGATTTTGCGAAAATTGAAAAAAGCGATCCGGAAAAAACGGCCAAGGAAAGTTAGGAAAAAAATCTTGCTTCTTCACGACAATGCACCCGTGCACAAGGCTAATATTGCTCAAGCTGCATTAAAGGAGTGCGACTTCGTGGAAATTCCGCATCCACCGTACAGTCCAGACTTGGCACTCAGTGACTACTTTCTGTTTCCCAATTTGAAAAAAACACTAACGGGCCGGAAATTTTCCAGTGACTATGAAGTACAGTCCGTTGTAAATGAATATTTTATGGAGCAAAAGAAATCTTTTTTTTTAGAGGGTTTAGGCAAGTTAATTGATCGATGTGACAAATGTATAAACCTTAAAGGAGATTATGTCGAAAAATAAAAATATTGCTGTCTCACTCACTCTTTTTTTTCATATGATATTGCAAGACTTTTTGATTTGCCCTCGTATTTCTAGAAACCAAATCAATTTTTGTGGATACTAAAATATTTAAAGTAAACAAAATGATTAAAATATAGATGTACACAACCTAATATTAATATTAATATTAAATTTGATTGTATAACGTCGTATATTAAAAGGTTCTTACTCAATTCACGCCTAGAGCTATAAGATCTGCACTGATTAAACGTAAAAGTGTAATGTCAATGAATAAATAAATAAATAAATAATATAAATAAATAAAATAGTTGGTTCTCTACTAATTAGGACCTCAACTAAACCCTTCTTTGATTACCTAAAGTAAAATTTCAAATGCGTAGTAAAAAATCCGGAGCGGATCATCTAAAATTCATATCAACATAATGTTTAAAGAATATTTAGTTTTTATTCTTCAAAAGAGCCATTAACACGTTGCCGCATACTTTCAAATGTGTGTTTTGATAACTTTTGTAATTGCAATGATATTTCGTTGCGGAAAGGAATGTGTTGTTAAGAATTGAAAAATATGTCGGTATTCCTTAAAAAACGAAAAAATTGTATGACTGCTATAGCCGTTATTTGCGCTAATGAGTTAAAAAACGAAAAAGTTGTATGACGGCTATAGCCGTCATTTGCGCAAATGCGTTAAGCATTTTAATTGCAATAACCGGTTATTTATTAAACTGTATATTATATTAAATTAATAAAAATAACGTATAAATTATTGGATAAAAAATTTTTCATTGAAAACAATCAATGTTTTCGCAAACGAACAATTCGAACGATTTCGAATGACAATTCGAACTAATATAGAATAATTAAATGAGAAATCAACATTTAGATTTAATGGTGAATATTTAGGTTAAGTTAAAGCCTCTCCTGCTGTTTCTTGTGAACATACAAACCAAAAAGTATTACTAGAAATGACATTACTATAATAATGGCTATTTTTCTTAATCTTTTCTTTTCTTAATTATAATGTCTCTCTATACGATGGTGATTATACCTCCTTTGCTATTTTATTGAAACAACGCATACATGTACTTGTCTCATGAAATGTTTGGCTGGTCCATGCACGATGTATGATGTGATTATCAGCACCAATATAACTTAAGTAATATACGGATGTCATTTGGACTGATAACCATATTTAGCAATACAAGTTTACTATTAACTTAAATTTTTCAACCCATAGGAGCCCAAGTGGCTTTAAATTGTTAGATTGGTATAACTCGTCACATCAACTTGATGTTCAAACCATACGTACCAAACAAACAGGATTGAGGGCAATCATCTATAAATATTGGTTTGTACGAGCAGCATATGTACGAGTGGAGTAAATCAAATTTTGAACATCTATGTTACCTACTCTTTAAGAAACCAAATTCTTTATCCTTTATTTAGCATTAGCAATTAGTATATAAAATGTAAACCTTCAACTCAGTCATTACCACTATAAAAAACACAAACTTCGAAAACAATAACCACAAACAATTTATTTGATAGTTTTTGTGTCGAAAACAAGCCTAATAGGAATTTCTTTTCATAAAATTAAAATACAATCATATCAATCATAATAATACAACATTATGTTACGATTTACAATTCTCTCGCTGAATTGGCGAGTCATTTTGTTATAAATATGAAAAACCTGTATGAAATAAATTGTATTGGCGGGAAAACTTTGTTGTTTTTACTCTCGCGCGTCTTTCAAACAGAAACAAGACTTATCTTTAACATCATCAAAATACCACCTAAGAGTCTGTGTAATTATTTTCGAATTTTATGTTTTGTATAGTTTTCATATAACCATTTCATGTGTCTAGCGCTCTTTGTGTATGTGTATCTTTATGTTTTTTTTATCTGATATATAAGTTTTTATTTATTATTCTAATATGTTTTGTCGCTTTAAGATATACGCAAGACATTTTTTGTTTCCTTCTTAATTCTAAAAAGAACTTATATTTTTAAGCCTATTTAATTTGTAATTAATAGATTATGCAATGGTTACTTGATATATGATTATAAATTAATTGTTTTTATAATTTGAAAGCGGGAGATCTATTTATGTCATGTTCTAAATATTCGCGTTCAAAAAAATATTTAACTACGTTCGATTGCCTTGTTAAACTATTTAATTTAGGACATACATATGTATGTTAATTACAAGAAACTAGGAAGAATATATAGTATGAACCTATTTAGATCGAGATGGTATATATAATTAACAGATTTTTGGCGCCAAACAACGCGTAGCGTACCTTAATTTAAAATTGATGATGTCTTAACAAGTTTCTTTTATATATTTATTTTAATTTCACGGAAATTGAAAATAAATCAAATGAAACCTTGAAAATTCGTATCGTTCTTAGATTTATATGTACCGAAAACAGGGTATGCTTACAACCAGTATGGTAAAACATTGTTTTCCATTTTATTTGAAACTTGTGAAGGATCATTGTTAATTTAACAACACTCCTAAATCGTAATCAACATTATTTCTACTACTTTAAACGAATATGTGGATGACTTATGATGTCATGTGTTCAGGTTGTCTTTATTAGAGATTTTATTGAATCAAGAACAGTGAATTGAATTTGGCAAAGTTACGTCTAAGTAAATAAAAATTCAACAACGCGTGTAAGACAAGTTCCTCCTACAACACTTTAATTCTTTTTTTTCTTAAATTAATTATTGCTTGCATGACTAAGTCAAATGAATATGAAGAAATTTACTAAAATTTAATTCTAGGCATTCATTCACATTAAAATTGATCTAAATAAACATTATTTCTTTAATATTTCTTTAATATTTTTAGTGGTTACAAAACAATTAATCATCAATTAATATCCATACAATAGAATTGTCTGAAATATCGGCGCTTATATAAGATGATAATGTATATTAATTATTTTAGTTATGCTACAGCTACAACATATACATAACATACTTGTTGACTTACGCTGAACAGAATATTAAATCGAGACATTGTGATTTCTACATCGAAAAAATGAGTTATCGCATACCAATCATTTATTTATTATACAAACTTAGTATTTTTTATGATTAAGCAAATTTTATAATATTATTCTTAGAAACACTGATAATAAAAATAAGTCCGGAAATACAAGAGCATACCATTCATTAGCAGGGGTCGTTTTCGTGCACCAAGTCAGATGCTTACCGTCTTCTATTCAATTAGAAGATTAGTTCCTTTAATTGTAAGATATATGTAATATTATAATATAACCTCATTTTGACAGTGCCGTCTTGTATTTGACTCAAATAATCAAATCGTAATGATATTTATCTTTCAGAAATCACATTTTTTAACTGTAATTAGTATATTGATTTCAAGCTATTATTCTTTCAAAAGAACATATAAGTTTTAAATATTAAGACTACCTAAGCTTACACAAGACGTTTGAACACATTGATATTACATAAGATTTATATTAGCTGATACAACTTTAATTTGAAGTGAAAATGAGACTCAAAATTACATATGTACCACAACTCCTTATAAGGACTAAACTATAGTTAGATATTGCAGTGACTCAGTGAGCTATTTTATAGAAGACAATATTCGCATTGTTAGTTTTTTGAAGAGTGAAGCTAGATTAATGGAAAAATCTTTAGTAGATAGATTTTTCCATTAATCTAGCTAACTAATAACAAATAAAAAAACATTAATCAACTTAAAATCAAAACATTAAAAAGATGGGATAAAAGTATGTATGTATAAGTTTTCTAAGCAATATTTATATTTTACTATCATTTATTATAACATACGGTTTAACTGCCAGCACCGAAAATACTATCTTTCTAGAAACGTTTGGTCTTAATACAGGAAGATTTAAAGTTCGCCGGACTAGCGGCTTTTCTTTGGCGATAAACGAATATTTAAAGTAAATTCTGTGAGTTTTCTATAACGTTGAGGATTGAGATATACTCGAACTGTTCAATGGTCGAGCAACTGTTCAATCGTCGAGCTTATAGATTATACTTTAAAATAATTTCTGTGATTTTATCAGAATAGTAAGTGCGGTGGAGTTGAGATGTATACATAGTTCCTCAAACTCAGAAAACAGAGTGTCGATTTTGTACCAAAAATGACAGCGCGAGGTGAGCAAACCGGAAAACATAGCAGTGGTTATTTTATTAATATTGGTTTGCTTAAGCGCATGCGCGTTATTTTGTTTATATATTTTTGTTAATTGATGTGTCTAATGCGATTTCGTATTGTTAAAATGAAAAATCTAATCAGATAGCAAACAATCGGTCCCACTGACCAAAAGCAAGCTAATAGAAGAGGTGAAGTATACATCATCATCATAAATATTCAACCGGTTCAACCGGAACTTTTTATTTGGCTACTTGCCTTAGTAAAATTGACAAACAAAATGCAGAGACACATGAGAGAAAAAATACAATACAAATATAAATTTGTATATTATACAGTGTATATACTACATTCAATACACAAAATTATTGTTCACCTCGCCAGCTCGCGCTTTAATTTTTGGTACAAAATTGACTCTCAGTTGTCTGCCAGACTATCGAGTTATGTCGGTGGCAGAAAAAGAATTATAATTATTTCTGTGATTTTTTCAAAAAGTTTGCTATGGGGTAGAGTTGAGATACAGTCGCTTGAACTCTCTATGGGCATAATACTACACCGCACTATTACCAAATTTCACAAAATAAAAAGCAAAGCGGTTAAAGTCTTAATTAGTAAATCCACCAATGAAAAAATTTAACCTAAAAAGGACTTTAAATTTTATTGTATCCTTTATTATACAACTGAACCCAAAATATAATAATAGTAATTTATTTTAAAATTTGATACTTCTATTCTATTTAGAAGTATTTTTTATATTTTTTTTTTTATTATTTTACCTAGTTTTATTTCTAAAAAATATAAAGTAATTACATAAAATGAAAAGTAAAAAATCATAAATAAAACTAGTTTAGTAGTCTCCTTATTAAAGATAATGTTTCGGAGCTACGATTCAATTACAAAAAATATTTAAAGAATAAATTAATTACACTATTACAAAATTATAATATTAATTATAAATATTATTATTGTATTTCTATTCGGGTACTGTTTCTATTCGGGTACTTTATTTTTATTTTTTTTAAATCAAAAGAAGAAAATTATTAAGATGGAAAAAATTATTGTAAATAATATATTTCTAGAAGATATAGATATTGAATTATTTGGAGTGGTTTGTTGCATAAACTTACTGCTTAACTGGATTAGCTGAATAAAATAATGCGAAAACAAGTGTATTGCATTGGAAAAAAAATTAGTGAATTTAGATTAGATTACCAAAGCAACTGTAAAAATGTTTTGTAGTCTGTTTTGGCAATGATATACAATTTTAAGAATACTGGGGCCGCCCCGGTGGCAAAGTGGTCCGCATGCTTGCTCCAGCGACCGGAAGTCCCGGGTTCGATTCTCGGTGGTGACAAGGAAAAAATTTCACGGCTGATTTAGGATCAATGAATTAATCACCTCATTTGAGGCGGCCAAATCCCTTGATGGGATGGGATGTATAGTGCCAGAGAGAGAGGGGCTCGATTATGTGTCGGTGATAATTATAATGAAAAAAAAGGTTTCTTTTAAATTTTCATTTTATGTTTATCAGTTCAAATTATCATTTATTCAGCAAATGCAATTCCTTGTGCAAAATGAAGAATATTAATTAATTAAAATATTTTACGCAAGATGTAGCAGCAAATTGTTTATTATTTTCAGTTCAGTGTTTGCTTTCTATTTATTTTCAGAAACGTCAACATAAAAAAATATTCATATTTCGCAATTCATTCGCATTTCGCTCTTTCACGTACGATCTATGTACGCACATAATATGTAACATAAAATTAAATTTTGTTAAATTAATTTATAAATTTAAAATATACCTAATCAGAATATGTCTTATATTTACTATACCTTTGATCCTGACAATATACTTCCTCCATTTGTCCCCGGTCTTATTGACCCCATTCAATGCATTTCCGTCATAAGATGACTCATATCTTACAGGTTTACATAAGTTTATATTTTATAATAGATTCAAATAAATTTATTTGCGTTATACATACTTATCATTGGCCAAATCTATCTGTTCTTCCAAAAATTGCAGCAAATGTAATTGTTGGTCATTATTCGGCCGCATTGCCCTACTATGCTTTAAATTGTCCATTTAAATTTGTTCTATAATCTATAGATTACTTAAAATCAGTTTAAAAACTTGTGATATATTCCAATATCAAAAAATTGACATAAGAGCACCAAAAAACAATGTTTATTACCGTGATAAATATTTCTCATCTACAAAATGTGTATGATAAAATATTTAGTTTTTTCACTAAATTTTACAATTCTTTATCATATATCACCAACTCGGAATCGCAATTTATATTTTATCGATGATAATTTTATCATTTACCATTATCACCGACACAGAATCGAGCCCCACCAAATTTGGAGCAAATTTTCCATATAAAATTTGATCTGATCTGGATCAATGGGTATCATGAAACACGGTAACCATTACTTATCGAAAATTCAAACAATTAACTTCATATATACGAGTATTTGTGTTTGATAATAAGTTCTTTACACTAAATATTAAAAGTATTAATAACCTACACTTTAACTAAAAATTCAATTTAATTTACGCAAATCTTAATATTTTTTTAATAGAGCTAAATTTTTTCTCAGTTTATACCTTGTAATTGTTATTCGTTCATAAAATGCAAGCAGTGGATTAATCCTAGATTAATCGTTTATCCGCGTTTATAAAATCCGGCCTAAATGTTTTATACTTATATGAAAAAAACGATTGAAACATGGATTTTTGTTGTTGTTTTCCTACCGATTGCGCTATTCAAATGACAAATACACATTTTTAACTTTTTCATTGGTTTCATTTTGTGTGACCAATTTATACAGGGGCGGCGAAGATGTGGTAGACCTGTATTGCAATAAAATTTCCTTGATATTTATGGTAGAGTACTTTGAATTGGTTTCGTTCATAATGAACATTATGTTTCTCAACTTACGGAAAATTGTATATTCATGCTCTATCCTTACGTATACTTATAAGCTATTTTTTTCTATTTTAAATTGTTTTGATTGTTTAGGAGTTGATGTAGTTATCAATTATTACTGCATATAAGAAAACAAATTTGCAGTTTTACATAGAGCCCTGGTCTGACGTTTAGATTTGTTTGTCCAAATTAGTGTCTGCTGAATATTATAGATGTTTTTGTTGAGGTTTGCCATCAATTTCGCGGAAGTGGAATCATTTTTGAAATTTTAGGATGATCGATGAAATTTTGAAAATACGTTTATAATCTGTCATGGATTGCCGGAGTGATGTTAGCCGGAGATCGCATGGTTACCGTGTATTTTGATTCGGAAATAACTTTATGGGTTGCAGTGCGTTTGGTTTTCATTTTAGAAAAGCGGGTATCGAGCACTCCTTTATAAACATAGCATATTTTTCTTGGTACATTTTACTATGATTATTTATAAAAATGATTCTTCCTACAATTTGATTTTGAGATTAACTAATTTTACTAATACTCCTTCATCCAATTTTATTCAGCGTTTATGAGTATTAAATTACTATATTTATTTGTTTTAATTTGGATTGCAATTTAGAGTTATCGAGGTTTATCAAATGTTTATTATTAATACTATTATTCATTGCAGTTCCTGATTAATCTTATCTAATGAACATTTTTGATTACAGAAGATCTTTGAAGCCGTAATAGTCGGGCTGATAATAAATTTGATATTTCGCCGATATTTGACTTTGAAATTACAGATAGCTTGGAAACTACAGTGTAAATTTGAAATGCAGTTAAATATTAATGTACATACTTAGATAGTTTGTCAAAGATGATGGCATTTCTTTATTTAAATTATTTTCTAGTTTGTTTTGGGAGACTGTAAATTGGTGAAGGTTTTGCTTTTGTTCTAGGTTGGATAAATAATTATCGCTAATTGTTCTTTTTATGATTTAGCATACAGTTGACGACCATAAAATGTCTTATTTTAATATTTACTGAATCATTTATTTTATAATTCAAATGTTGAATAATTGATTGGGTTATTTGGTTATCAAGGATCCAACAGTTGTGCTAGCTACTTATTATTATTTCTGTTACCTTACAGATTCCTGATTGCTTTAAATTTGTATTCTAAAGTTTAATTCTGGTTTATTTTTTAGGTATTGGGGCTCTTAAACTATACCAAACATCCATTATTGATATATTAAATTACAGATTTCAGATTAGCTGTTTTTGAAACCAGATTTCATTTGATCACTTTATTTTCATTTTTTAAATAAAAATTTGTATTATACATAGATTAGGGATGGCAAGGATAAGTGACATTCACATCACATATAATTTTTTTATTTAACTATTTTTATAAATAAATCCATTAAATCAACAGATTCACAAGGATTCTATCCGTTGAAGATAAAAAGGTCGTGCATCCTTTTCATGCTTTGATACGAGTTCTACAACAATTGGGTATTTCTGGATTCGATTTATTTTATTTTGATTTAATTTGTTTTAAGAGAACCGCACACTAATTTAGTTAATACTAATCATAACATTACATTTATTTTATTCAAGTATAATTTAACTCATAATAATGACAGTTGTTCTGGAAATTTACTACAACTCAATTAATTATAAATTATTAATTATAATTATAAATTTCTTAGGATGCTGATTACTGAATATTTATATCCAAAAAAAATTCAAAAATAATTGTGTTGTCTTGTGCACTAATCGTCTTACATTACATTTCTACTAACAATTTACTAACTATTGTGCATATCCATACTACGGTAACGTGAATCCGGTAACTTCTTCGTTTCTTTCCCCCTGTCTGAAGCCGGGTCAATCTCCTTAATCACTGACAAACCTTTCCCATCCCTCCATCTTGTTATATGTAAAAGAGTGTGTGGAATTATGTATGGGCTCGGCGTCAACCGAGAATCTTACTTAGGTTTGGTTGCATAATGTTTTTGGAGAACCAGTTTAATTTAGTTTATGGAAAATTCAACTCATAATAATAATGTTTTATTCCAGGAAATTTACTATTATATATGGGTACTTAATTAATAATTAAAAAATTTTCAGCATACTGATTGTTTAACATTTGTACCACAAAACAAAAATAATTTTGCTGTCTTGTACTTAACAGTTTACTAACTATTGACTACTTAGGTGTCTGTAACCGGGTCAAGTCTATCATATTTAACAACCTTCCCTATCCCACCATTTTGTTATGTGTAAAACAGGGTGTACGGTGGGCTACTCTTACGGTATTCGATATAAAGTATAAAATGTCCATGCTTAGGCTTAGGTATAGTGACCAAAACGATAAACCAATTGGGAATTATTACGTTACAAAGCTTTTTAGTAGCGAGATTACATCACACCTCCTGCAAAACATTGCTTTAGATTTGTTTTTAATGCAGGTGTTTTAACTATGTATATGTAAGCTAACTAGATAGTTTGATTTCAGATTGCAATTTATATCAGAAAAATTATTGGAAAAGTTACCATGCCGCTAGCAGAAATGTATGTGCTCAAACAAAATTTATTTTAGCAATCAATTACAATTTCAATTTTGGTTTGTAAAACCGAACAACCATTCATCATTTTGTTTTTCGTACTCGTATTTTTGGTTTTTTATTTATAAATTCTTATAAAATCGCCAAAGAAGAGGAAGTTTTGTTATTGCTATACAAATAAACTGCGTGGTGAATTAAATATTTAGATTTGATTCAGATAAATCTGAGTGCGACTCGACCACACACCCAGTAGGCGAACTATTATACGTGCATGCATTATTTTAACCTATGGCCGAATTAATGAATATGTACATATAGCGCCATTATGCATACACCCTTTTTATTTACTAAACCAAAACAACACACTTATCCGTATAATCACAATATATAATAATATTTTTAAAAAAAAGTTTTAAGAAAATTCTTTGATTATATAAGTTTAAACAAGCAAAAAAACTCCCACGGTCTGTGAATAAATTCGAGTAGAATATTTTTTGATTCAAATTATTGATGAAGTCATTTTAAAAATTTATTTAACTAAAAAACTAGATGCCAACTAAATGTTTTGCCTTTTCTTCTTGAGTGATAAAATAGTTGTGATACTCATTTATTAAAGATTAGAAATATAAAATCATGAAAATATCAATTGATTTGAGATGGTTTAATGTTTAATCAGAAAAGAATTTGTTAAAAAAATTACTAACTACTACACTTGACCATTTAAATTGATCACGATGATATTTAAATATGTTGGATTAGATTTTGTATACCAAAGCTATAAAAAAAGGCCGAAAATTATTTTCATCCGAGTAAAAAAAATCAAGTTTTGTCGAGCGCTTGCAAATACTTTTGAAAGTAAAACCCAAACTATGCTATTAGATAATATAAAAGTTTAGTTGGTTATATTAATACATATTATATGAATGTAGTTGGTTAGTTGGTAACCATACTATACAAAATCTGAAGATGTGTAGGCAGGCATAATAAAATGTATTATAATTTGCCCGGCAGTTCAAAATATTTAAATTTATTTATGTTTTAGATTTTAGCCTATATTATATTTTATGCAAAAATCGCTTTCTTAACAATCCGAAATTGAAAAAATAAACAAATTTCATTAGTTTCAAAAATAATTTATTTTTAACATTAACTAAGGGTTGATTTAGATGATTTCCTTGCTATACTCGTAAATAAAACCATTTCGAAATGAAATTTTATTAAACTAATATAAAAACCCTATGCCCTCCCACATTGCGTAATACACTAGTAACTAATATTTTTTAATTAATGTACATTTAGACACAGCGAACAATTTTTAACAAATAACCCTGTTCTCGCTATAGAGTTCCTGAAAGCTGCAAATACAATATAAAATAACTTGAAATTTGACTAATTTATTCTCGTATGTGTATAAGAATATATTTATAAGAAATTAGGCTTGGTTTTTTATTTTAAAATTAATCAATGAAGCATAATTATTATTAGTAAGTTTGGAGCAGTTTAACTTGTATTTTTTGTTTACCTGTTTAAATCACTTGTTGATTATAATAATGATTAATCAAATTTTGTTTAAAAAATAATACATGACGAATTTTTTAAAAGCTGCGGTTACTTATCTCGCTATTTGTGAGGAATGGAAACAGGTACTACAGAGTAAATTCCGCCAGCAAAACTTAAGCTTTAAAAATAAAAATGCTTTTTCCTCTGAAATATCATATTCGTACAGTTAATTTAATGTATGCAATTTGATATACAGATTAATTAGGGTTCAGTCAGATTAAATGTAGATCTAACAACACGAAGTGCAAATAGCTTGAAACACCACATACAAATTTATATAAATTATCTGTCAAAACCTAAATTTTTTCATTCATTCTTATATGCTGGGATAAAAATGAAAACTACCAGTTTCTTTTCCATTTTCATTTTCTATGTTATATGTTTTTCTTATTTTATGCCATCATCAAACTATTTAACATAAAAGTTCTTATCTGATGTATTTTTTATGTTTTATTTTTATGGGTTTATGCGATTGTTCTAAAGTCGCTATGCTATGTAGTATATATTCTATTTTTTTATGAAACAACATGAATTTTGTATTACCCAGCATTTTTATTTATTAAAAAAACTGTATAATTTAAAAATGTTTAAAAATAAACTTCACAAATACATTATTAGATTCTTGTTAGACTGACAACATGAAAGTGAAATTAAGTATATCGCTTCAATCGTTTTTGTGATTTGGGTGTCTTTTAATATCGCACGAATGTGAATTTATAAAGGTTAGGAAGGTGATTTACAGGTTTTATTAAACGTGAATGACCCTATTTTTGTAGACTTAAGTGCCTGAATTGATTTACATATACACAGGCTCCAAATCTGCTTTCTAATGTCTTCATAAAGTATCACTAAAAATGTGTCATGTAAGGTGTATTATATAGATCGATGCCTCAGTCTTAGGGTGCGCGTCATCTGTCAATTTGTCACTATCCATTTGATAGTGATGAAATGATTTTTACACTTAACTAAAATAATTGGCGCTCGACCAGCCTCAATATGCCCAATTGTTTGAAACCAACCGAAAATTATGTAACATACGTTATACATACATATTTAGAGCAGCCGTTATTTGTCCCTATAGTTTAGTTGTGCGTACCCTCATTTTTCATGTGTATAGATTTCACATTTCAATTGCAAAATTGCTTATCAAGGTAAACTCTCTAATTGCTACCTGGGTCTATTATTCATCAAAATCGAGGACGAAATTTTGAGAATACACAAAAAAAAGTAGTTTATAACTCACTAAAAATATCCGATACGTGTGTATTATTTTAGAGAGGTGTGAATTATATTTTTCAAATCTTTTTATGTAGCTTTTACTTGGAATTTCACAGAATACACAAAAATGCCAGCGCAAAAAATCCGTGGAATTATACCATGTGTATAAAGTAAGAACTGGTTATACATATGTATTATCAGTTGCGCGACTTTAAGAGAGATATAACAAAAAATGTTAAACTTTTCAGCTTCGCGCAGAAATATTTTCTGTACAACACAATAGAAAGAAATATGTATACAACAAAATAGTATATTTTTATTATAATTTAACCTCGTCTTAAAGTTTAGACTAAACACAAAATTTTTGATTTTGTTCTTTGCAAAACAATGACAGAGATCATTAAATTATAGTTGAAAAGCCATAATCATAATTCAGCTAGAATTTTATTCATAGAATTTTAATGGTTTACAAACGAGACTGTGAGAGAGTATGGAAATTATGAAACTCTTGTATATTTCATTCAAGTGGCGGATAGACATCAATCAATCAATGAGTGGTTATAGTACGGTTTTAAACCTATTAAAAGCTCTCTTAATTATAGGTGATGAATTCGATTTGAATAGCGAATACATTAAAGTTTTCTAAACAGTTTCTAGCTTTTAAATGATCAGTATATTTGGAATTATTTGAAAAATAATTGCCCAAATCAATGTGAAATTTATGGTTATAGATAAATAGAACAAAAAAACAAAATTGATATGGTTCTATGTATGTACAGATGTGGCCAAATTATTATCACCCCATACGAAATTCATGGTAATGTGATTTTCAAAGGCCAAACAGCAAACTATTATATAGTTGGCACGTCATTATGGTAGATATCCATCAATCCAAGGAATTCGTGCAATAAACATTTAATATACCCAATACGCCTTTTATGAGTCATTAATACCTGTGAACCCATTTCGACAAAATATGAATTCCGAGTATTTTTTGTCCTGTTAATTAGTTTGACCTCCAAATTGTTTTGATTTTATGACAACTAGGTAGTATTTAAGAATTAGTATTTTACTGAAGAATTTCAGTCTCGTTTGTGACTTTGAAAAGTAAAAGTGAAAGTGGTTTTTGTACTGTTAGTGAAATTCATTATGGGTAAAGCAAAAGACATCAGTGCTGTAACCAGAGCCAAAATTTCGACGTATTTGGAAGTAGGCCAGTATACGCATGCGCAAATAGCCCAGAAAACTGGAGTGAGTGGATCATTCGTCAACAAGTTTTCGCAAAAATTAACATCTTAGTCTTCAACAAGTCCCAGAAGAAGAGCAAAATGTGGTGGCAATCAAAAACAACAGTCAGGCAGGACAGATTTTTAATGCGGAAAGCTAAAGAAGATCGAACGTTATTCAGTAAGGGGTACAATGCGTAACGTTGGTGCGGAAATATTGAACAGAACAGTGAGACGGAGACTTTTTCAATATGGGCTATGTGTAAGATGACCTAGCAAGAAGCAAATGTTAAATGCTAAGATTATACAACAAAGAAAAACATGGGCAAATGGACATTTTACATGCTTTCGAGAGGGTTGGGAAAAGGTACAAACAATAAAAGTCCTTCTACTGTTAATATTTTAAAGTTACACTTTTCAATAAATGTCTCTTTCAACTTTATCTTTTTCTATTTCTTGATTAGGTTGTATTCAGTGACGAGACTACGATGACTTTGACACTACCAATATCCAGGACCATTCGTAGATCAAAAGAAGAAGAATATTTACCTTCTTGTGTCCAACAGCAGATTAAACAACCAGTTAGAGTCATGGTTTGGTCAGCAATGTCATCAAAAAAACTCTTCCCACTTTATGTAGTAAACGCGAATCAATATTTAAATGTTCTGCAATCACAACTGATTGATTGGCTAGCGAATAGGCCATATATGAACCCCATCGAGAATATCTGCAGGGATATTCTTAAAGAAAAAGTAGCAGAAAAGTGCCCACGCACCCAATCAGAACTGATCGAAGCGATGCAAGAAGCCTAGGAAAATGACGCCGATCTACTCACCAAAGCCAAAAATGCAATAAGTGAAATGCCTCGTAGGATAATATTATTAAAAAAATACTAAAGGAATGTTCAACAAGTATTAATATAAATAGTTATCATAAAAAATTTTAAATTTTATTTGAAAAATTAATTTTTTAAAGCAATAATCTTCCAAATATCTAAATGTGATAATAATTTGGCCACATCTGTATGTATTGGAGATATTAAATAGGATTTTGAAGTTTAGAAATGTAACGTCAAAACGACATGAATTGTGCCCTCCGCTTTACGAAACTTTATGTGTATATTTCAAGACGTATAATCGTCACATTTAATTAAATTTAAAACACATACTTTTATATATTTATAATTTAACACACCAATTGACGTTTCTATAAAAATTGATATTTCACTTTGTAATTTGTCACTTTGTCCATCAAGAAAAAATGTACATTTTTTAGAATCAAAATGTACATCAAATAGAACAAATGTTTTGATGTACAGTACATCAATTTTTTGCCGTAATTTGATATAAATCTCACAAAAATAAATTTTTAAATTATTAACGTCGTTCGCGGCAAGTAATACCAATTTGGCGTTTTGTATTGTTTTTGATTAAGATTTATAACAGAATAAACTTTCTTATAGAGGTCGAACTTATTTTCTAAAGCAAAAAGTTAATCATACCAGGCTTTTAGTAAAACTTTCTTGTGTAATAAAAAACATTATTCCTGCTTACATTGCAGAAAACCAACAAGGACAACGCTGCTACTTCCGATACACAGATTTTTACCAAATTTCGCAAGGATCTCCAAATTAATAGTAAAGGTGTAAATATGTATAAAGTTTTATTCTAAATAGTCAATCCGCCTAGTTTTTTTATCAAAACCTAATTTTATTTGAAATTTAATCTTTTTGTTTCTAATCGTTTCTTCGTAAATTATATAATATTTATACTTTTCAAAATATTTTCAAAGAACCTCTTATGAAAGCTTACACTACCGGTTGTCCGATGTCAACCAAAAATAACTGTATAATAAGGTTTCATCCCCACTAATCAATTCTCTAGGCCGTACAGGGCCGAATTCAAGTATAAAACAGTTTTTTGTCAAAATTTATAATATCTTTGTGTATGTATTATATGTATTGCTGCAAAATTAATTTAGATTTTTTTCAGTTCTTCGTCGTTTTTCTAGTAAATAATATACTTTTCAAAATATTTGCAAGAAAAGAGAATACTTCAATGGAAGCTGTCATTTCCGCTGTTCCGGTTTCCGTCAAAAGTCATCGATATCTCCATATTTATGAGACAAGCTTTAGTATGGAGCTTCACCTCGATCAGTTAATCCATCTGGGTTGTAGAGACGATTCACACACATACAGACAAACACACACACACACACACGCACACACACACACACACACACACACACACACACACACACACACACACACACACACACACGCACACGCACACACGCACACACACACACACACACACACACATACACACACACACACACACACACACACACACACACACACACACACACACACACACACACCGATTAATTACGAAAATTTTTCGTAATTATACTATCCTTTATTTTACTAGTTAGCGATAAACTATAGGTATTAAGAAAAAGGGTCTTTCGAGAAGACTAATATATGTACAAATATTCTAAATTCAGCTATCTCGATGTACGACGATATCAAGGAATACTCTGAGAGTAATCGAATATCCAAAATTTTGAAACTTCCCACTTCAGTTCTCCCAGTCTTCCGTGATGGTATCCACATTGTCCGATTTTGGGAAGAAACGACATGTCCTAGCTACCTTAGACTTAATGAATTAATTACATATTTCATTTATATCAAAATGTTACCGGTCAAATATTTGATATTGTATTTTATGCGCGCATCTTTCGGGTGTCCCTATCAGTTGGTTACCATCCAAAACTCTCTCTAAAGTAAGGCCACTATTGATTGTATTAGCGATTTGTATATTATTATTATTTTTGAGGAAACGGGCCAGCGCACATACAAGATTATATATTTATTTCTTAGTTACTAAATGTTCTAGATTATATGATAGCTTTACAGTTATTATCGAATGTTTATATGAGGGTTACCTGCAAAGCTTCCGACCTAACAAAGATACAGGACATTTTTTCTTCAAATTTATTTTTATTTCTCTACATAGTCTCCTTATGTCTATACACTTCTCCCAGTAATGCTCGGCGTCTTTCTCTGCAAAATAGTTGTTTACGCAAATTTATTTATTTATTTATTTATTTGTTCATTGACATTACAATTTTGGTAAAGGAAAAGCACATATGGAAGCAATATAAATGAAGAACAACAACCACAAAAAAAAAAATCCTTCCATTAGGCATAAAAACCTCCGATTTTTTCAAAAAACAAATCCACTCCATGCTAGTACCCTCCGTATTGAGCTCAAGCTCATTTGTTACAGAGAACACTGCAAGAAGTGAATACTTACATACTACATCCAAAAATAATACAAATGAAAAAAATTAATACAAAAATAGTACTACATGTATTATCATTCAAGCGCGCCACGCTAAATAATCCGCTTTAAAAGATTTAGGCGACGCTGACCTCTTAATTTCTAGTGGAATAGAATTCCAAAGAGAAATACCCCTAACAGAAAAGGATGTATTTAAAGACCTACACAGATTTATAGGGGGAAGTAAACGTAAATTTGAAGAATGGGACCTACTGAACAATAACTTGTTAAATAAATAGGGAGGTTGCTTCGATCTGAGAAGCTTAAAAATAAAAAGACACACACGAAGTTCATAGAAGTTAACCAAACTACAGCCAAGAGTCAAGTTTAAGAAAGGAGAAATGTGATCATATTTCCTAATACTAAAAATGAAACGAACAAATTTAATCCTTATTCGAGGAAAATCTCTGTCCTTCTAGCTTAACTATTAGCTTAAAGAACCACAAAAGGTCGCTTAGGCCTAAGTCTAGTGAGTAATGAAGGTGGTCAAGCAGTTCAAAGCGTTACTCTTTGGTTTTCGCCGTGGCAAGCGCTGGGGTGTAAGGCGATGTATTGTCTTGGGGGAGCAAGATTTTTTTATCTGCAGATGTGGCCGTTTTCCCGTAATTTCTGCCTTCAGCTTGTCAAATAATGTTGTGTATCCTGTAATGGTTTTCCCTTTTTGAAGATAATCGATTAAGATAACTCCATGACTGTCTCAGAAAACAGCCTCACTTCTTCAGCAGAAAAAACAGCCTTTGCATTTTTGGAGCTAATTCCCTCTTGGCAGTCCACTGTTTTGATTGTATTTTAGATTCTTCTTTAATAAGGTTGCGTATTGGCGATTGGTATCTGATTTATTTCACCTAAACTGCGCCAACACACCGAAGGAAATGTTAATTTGAACACGTTTCATGGTACAAAGTGAGCAAACGCGACACGAAACGCGCGAACAGCTTTCTCATGCCTAAATCTTGATTCAATCTGTTGAATATATTTTGAACACTCACATCGACTAACTCGATTTGTAAACAATAACTTTGGACGAGTGCTTGATTGCTGCATAATTTGAATTAAGTGAGTGGGTGCATAATTTTTTCTCAAGAATATAAATATTTAAGAATTGAATAATAACGAGAATGTTAATAAATTTTGGTGCGAAAATATCTAGTTTGAATTCATTCAATTACAATTTGAGCTACGTAAAATTATATTTACATTTCAAACGACAATTAATTATAGTCAAACAATAATTATATGAAGTTAATATCTACTCTTACATATACCAGCCAAGACTAATATTTAACGGATTAGATTATTACAATTCAAATAGTAAAATTATGATACTTTTATTTATGTACTAACGATTATGTAGTACATAGACATATTATCATAATATTCACTATGTAAGTACAAGGCAGCTATACAATAAATATAGGAGCGAAATATTTTACTTATTAGAATTGATGTTGTGTGTATATAGCATCTGCTTTTGCTACCTTGACTAGGTCTTGACAAAATATAATTTACGAGTACATAGTTATTATGATTTAATTTTACCTAAGAAAAGGGGGACATCAAAATTAAGAACGAAATGTTTTTTATTTAATGTTTCTTGTATAAATAAAATAAATTATTTTATATATTTGGCAATTATTCTTGCCACAAGAAATCACAGCGTTCACACGTCAACCTGAAAAAGTAGATATGCTTGGAAGTGCTCTCTAACAAATTACGTAAAATTTTTGTGGAAATAAAATAAACTTAATTTTAAAATAAAACGTTTAGCATCTATCCTTTGTATCAGTATAAAATTATTTATATATTTGCACAATGTTTCAACTGAATGAAATTAGTAATGACGTTTTAGTCATAAACATTTTGCCATCAAAATACATTAATTAACAATGTAACTGTGTTTGTTTTCATGTACCTAAATAATGTATAGATCATCAATTAAACCCGTCTCCATTTAAATATTAAAAAATATCAAAAATTTCCTAAAAACTTTATGTAACTAATTATTCTTTTATAATTTTTCACCTACTTCAAATCAATGTTTAACAAACATTAGTGGTAGCTCTGGGAATGCCACGTATTTGAATGCTATATACTTTAGAAATGATAAATACTGGCAAGGATGACCCACCTTTCAATTCTGTCTTGCGTTCATTCGATGCAATTTTTTTACTTGGATGAAATAATGCGTTTTGTGGCAAATAAGGTGCCCTTAAATATTAGCACTGGTATATTTATCTTGAATTTATTATTTGTATAACAAAGGAAAGAAAAACATGGTTGAAAATTAATCGAAGCAAGCTATAACGTTTACTACCAACTAAAACATATTAAGGTAAATTATGGTTTATATTTAAATAACTTAGCCCGGCACAGCGGGGGCGTTCTACGAGGAATCTGTTTCGTGCACTTAGAGCAACTTATAGTCCACATAATCGGCCTACCGAACGTACAATTCGCTATACCACCGAAAAATTTCAAACCCAATTTTCATTATTGGATAATATGCGACCAAATAGACTACATCCATCACGTAGTGAAGAAAATATAACGGCGGTAACTGCGAGTGTACGCGATGACCGTGATGAATCGATTCGGCGCCGTTCTCAACAGGTTGGCTTGTCGTATGCAACAACTTGTCGTATTTTACTTAAGGATCTTGGTTTAAAAGCGTTGGGCTCTTGAAAAGTTTGAAGAAGATCCACTGTTTTCGACCTAAATTTTGTTCAGCGATGAAGCCCATTTCTGGCTTAATGGCTACGTTAATAACCAAAATTGCCATATTTGGGCTGATATACAACCCGAAGAGGTTCAAGAGCTACCATTATATCCAGACAAAACAACGGTTTGGTGTGGTTTATGAGCTGGTGGAATCTTCGGTCCGTATTTTTTCAAAAATGAAGCCGGCCGGAACGTAACTGTGAATGGAGCCCGTTATCACACTATGATAACTAAACTATTTGCTTGCTGCCTGAAATTGAAGCCTGTGATCTCGACGACATTTGGTTCCTACAAGACGGCGCTACTTGATACACAGTCCGTGAAACCATGGTTTTATTGCGAGAATAATTCGGTGAAGAGTTAATTGCACGCTTTCGACCAGAGAGTTGGCCACCTAGATCATTTGATATCACACCTTTAGATTTTTTTTTTCTTTGAGGCTACGTAAAGTCAAAAATCTACATGGATAAGACGTACCAGATTTTTTTTTGAACTTCCGTTCATTAATCGTGAAAATGTTTATGTAAGTTGATTATCTTTTTTTCGTTGCATGTACGTGGTAAATGCGCATGGTGTTATTAGATATAGCAAGTAAATAACCGGTGCTATATGGATGGAATTTTGTTTTATACATACACATTAGAATATTTTTTTTAGTCTACAATAAAGTATAAAAATTATTTCTTTTTGCGTTCAGAAGTTCTAATGGTTAATGCGTTCTTTTTTCGTTCTAATGGTTAATGCGCAAACGAGTAAGCTTGGGAAAAATGAAGCATATACCAGACGCAAAAACTAATAATATTATACAAGCAAAAAATTGAATAAATATGTTGTGGTCTACGCCCGTCTTTCTTTTACCATGAATACATATATCTCGAATATAACACAATTGATTTCTAAAGCGAAAAATTATTCTTACCGGACTTTTAATTTGAAACGAGCATTTTGATTAACAAAAGCTGTTTCTATTTATTTATTTTTATTTATTTATTTATTTAAAGAAATCTATTTTGTAATATACATGTATGATTTCAGATTATTTACAGTTATAGTTAAAATTATATTAAAACAACAAAAAACTTTAAAACAGAATAAAAAAAAAAAAAAAAAAAATATAAACCAAATTTTGGTTTAAACAATTAAAAATTTAGAAAAAGTCTTTAAGGATATTTTTAAAGTTGTCCTTTGATAAGTTGAAGTCAAGACATCCTATTAATTGGGTTGTTTTCTCCATAGTTGGTGGAATGGTGTTCAAGTGCTAAGAATTTATGGTTTCGAAATGTTCTGCATGGCACGTGAATTGATATGTTTTCCAAGATGTAAGCTGAATCTACGTGACCAAGCAAAACGTTACCAATAAAAGCTGCTCCCAAGAGAAGTCGTCTATTTTCAAGCGTGCATATTTTGTAATCTGTGCATCTTCTTGTGTATGGAGGTAAGCGAGCCACATTTTCATGGAATGGTAAGTTGTGGTCGTAATCCCAGTCACTTTTCTTTAACAAAAAAATCAGGAACTTCTTTTGAATGCTTTCAATTCTTTTTATGTGTACAGCATAGTATGGATTCCAGACCGTTACAGCGTATTCCAGTTGAGATCGAACATAAGCGAAATAGAGTGAACATAAGGTTTGAATATCCTTAAATTCACCTGTCCATCTTTTAACAAATCCGAACATGGCATTCGCTTTCGCAATACAATTTTCAATATGCCTATTGAAACTGGCGTTTTCGACAAATGTAACACCTAAGTCTATAATCTCATTGACTCTTTGCAGTACTTCGTTGTTGACTTTGTATGAAGTAATAACCGGATTTCTTTTACGATGGAAAGACATGATTTTGCATTTCTTAATATTTAAGTATAGTGAGTTCCGATCACACCACTCACTTAATCTATCTAAGTCTTCTTGAAGTTTCTCCGTATCTAACCATCCATTAATAGTACGAAAAATTTTCACATCATCTGCAAATATGAGCACGTCTGAGTTTTTGATTATCTCGGTTATTCGGTCTATGAAAACAATAAAAATCCAGGGCCCGAGGTGTGATCCTTGGGGAGCACCAGATGTAACTTTAATAACGTTTGATTTCTCATTTCCCATTATTACAAATTGGCACCGGTTTGATAGATATGATTTAAACCAATTTATGTAATCGAGAGAAAACCCAAAATTGAATAAACTCTGGAGTGCTTTATGATGACAGTTTCTGTAAGAACTACGAGTATATGCCAAAATAATAGGAAATCATAAAACAATTAAAAACAAAAAATCAAATTTCCCAAAATCAAAAAACCATATAATAAATATAACATAAAAAATAGAAAAACACCCAAAAACAAAAAATTCCTAATTTCGTAGTTAAATATGCATAGGCTATTTATAGATATAGGCACTATATACATAAGATAAATATAAGTACATAATATATAAGATAGTATATAAGATGGATGGTAGGGATGATGAATGGAGTAAGACGGAGTATGATCGGTTGATCGTAATTGGCTGATTGAAAAAAGAGGGGATGATAAGAAACCATAAAAGGATTGATGGATGGGAAAAAGATGATTAGAAGTCGAAGTTTTGAGATGAAAAAAGCTCTGCAAGAAAAGAAAAAATAGTTTGTGTGAGGTGTAAGAAAGTGAAAAAAAGTTAAGGCACCAGTGACTAACAATTGTTATCATCGGCTAAATTATCCGATTAACAATAAATGATAAAGCCGATTACAAGAAAAAAAAGTGTTGTGCGGTTTACAATTCTTTAGTATATACAATCCAATCCACATCTCATCCGAAACGAGAAAAAAAAAATGATGAGATAAACCCAGTAAAAGGATATGCGAAGCCGAGATTCCACCATCATCCAGAATATCAACATCATCATGTTTATACTTACTCATCATTTTAGAGTAAATTTTATTTGTATTTTAGTTGATAAGTGTAAAATCTAGTGTATAATGTAATATTAAGTTCATAGAAAGACAGTTGTTTGGTCTTATGGTACCTCTTTCAAATGTTTAAGTATTTTTGCCGCCATTTCTTTAAAATAGAATATGGTAAGGTGGAATATGATTTTTTTTTGTTTAATTTAAATAAGTTTAACTAAATAAAGTTTATTTTGTGTTTTTTTTCTTCTTCTGTTATGTGCTATAAATAAATCACTATTACATAAAGTAAATAATTCAAATTAAGAGTTTCCTTTTAATTTGTTCACTGAGAAATCCGCGACCTCGCTGAGTTAAAAAAAATTAGCCGGATAGTCAAGTTACTTCTTTTCACGTTGGAGAAATCGTAACAGGTTAAACTGTCTTCTATAAAAAAGAAACATTACCCCTTCTTAATTCAGAAAACCTTGTTTAATCTTTAAATCTTTTAATTTTTCGTCGTTTTTGTAAATGCTATGATTTTCAAAATCATTGCAAAAATTGAAAAAGCTCACATCAACATCACTGCAAAAATTGAAAAAGTTGACATAAGTGGCAGCTTCAGCCACTTCCGGTACACAGATTTCCACCAAATTTAACAAGGATCTCCTAATTAATGGAAATAGTTTTACTATGCAGTTTTATACTGAATTGTCAATCCGCCTGGACTGAAAAGTTGTTGAAGATCCATCCTTTTCAAAATCCTTAAAAATTGAAAAAGCTGACATAAGTGGCAGCTTCAGCCACTTCCGGTACACAGATTTCCACCAAATTTAGCAAGGATCTCCTAATTAATGGAAATAGTTTTAATATGCAGTTTTATTCTGAATTGTCAATCCGCCTGGACTGAAAAGTTGCTGAAGATCCATCCTTTTCAGTCAATCTGCCTGTGATCGAAGGCCGTTTTAATTTTCGGTTCGTTTTTGTTAAAAAATTGTAGTTCCCCCCTTAAATTTTGGAAAACTGATCTGGACAGATATTATTACAAAATTAATTTAGATTATTTTAGTTCATAGTCGTTTTTCATGTAAATGATATACTTTTCAAAATATTTACAAAAAACGAAAAAGCTTTTATGGAAGCTGCCACTGGGAAAATCACTGGGACCATTCAATTTATGGAATACAGAATGTGCAACAAAAGCGTATACGGGAAAAACTTTAAAAATAAAACTACGATTTTGTTTGTTTTTATTATGGTAGTTTATTGTATTTTTTGAGTGCTATCAACTAATACATAGTAAAGTCACCATTACTGTTAATAACTGCCTGACTCCTTTTGTCCATACTATCAACCAAAATTTCTACATACTGTGGTGATACATTTTTCCATATCTTCCGTACAACCCGCGCAAATTTTTTATGTGGTACATTTTCAGCATAATCTTTATGAATGCACAAAAATTTCGGTCGGATTTTAATCAAGTGACTGAGGTGGCCAAACCAATGTTGAGGTGCCCTTTTTCAGTTTAAATTTCGAACAGAGTATGCTATGGTGTTTTGGATCGTTGTGTTCTTGCGAAATCCAATTAGAGTTCCCCGCTATAAACCATTTAAGGACAGATGGTAACAAACCTCGTGAGTAAACTTTATTCGTGCGTTTAGGTTCCGTGTGGAAACGATTAATTTACCAAATCCTTGCTTGGTGAAGCATCCCGGGGCGGATGCTTCACAGTTCGGACAATCCTTTTTTTTGTTGCTAAACATGCCTTTTAACATTAAAACCCAAAAAAATGACTCATCGTAAAACACAATATTCGTAAGATCTATGTTTTTATGTTCATTCGCCCACTATAGTCGCTTTGCAATGTATTTTTGTGTTACCAGTGGTGACCATTTCCATATGCTTAGCCATGTTCCATAATTCTATTTCTAATGGTGGTTTTTGGTATAATAATATTCTTTTTCGCCAATTTTTCGACAGCATAAACGAAGAATTTTCAGCAAATAACTGTATGATGGCATCATCCTCCTTTTTTGTAGTGGTTCGGATTTTGCCTCTATCTGGCAAATCGTCAACATTTTTATACATTGATTAATGTGTAATCCTCTTCTGTAGAAATGTTTTCGACTTTTTGTTATATATTTTGCTGCACTTGCAAACAACATTTTTGGTCCTTTCAGATGTGCATTTAAAAACACCGCTTCAAATCGTTTTTTATAAATCCTGTTCATTTCTTTCATATATTTTATCCGCTAAACAAATTTTTGTTTTAGAGTGTCCTAGAGGAATCTATAGAAAACCGATTTAACGGCCATATTTGTCTAGTATGAAGGTTCACCCTGATCAGTCAAACCGTCTGGGCTGTAAAGACGACACAGTCATTTAGTCTGCATGGAAGTAAGCACATACCGAATACTTTTTGAAAATCTTTTTTTAGAACTTCGGCGACATAGCGAATGGTAAATCTGCATAAATCTCGAAGTCAAAATATTTCATGATTCCTTTACTATATTTTACTACGCAAAAGAAATTAAAAAACTTGCCTTTCATTTAACATAAAAATGCGCGAATTTCTGTAGAATGTATTAAGCATAAAAGCTTTAATTAGAACTAAAAGATTCTAATTAAAGCTATTATGCACAGCAAACGCTTCTGTTCATTGTCGTCTTAGAAGTTTTATACTTTATAATGTATTAGTACTTAGCTATAATTTTTATGTTTATACAAATATAACGCAAAGTGTTTTTTAAATTCTTAATATTTTGTCTTACAAAAATAAGCTCTCATCCTCATCACAATTCATTCATATTTTTTTCATTTCAAATGAGAGTAAAAGTTGTTCAAAAATAATAAAAAAAGTTTAGAAATTCTTTTGGTTAATTTATACACACATCTGTAACCAAAATCATTTTTTATTTTCATTGTGTCGCTTTTTGTCTTCTGTTGTTTTATACACAATGTATGTTTAAGACAGAAAAATAAATGTTAACAAAATTATGACAAATAAGAAATTATATAAGTATGTGTATGCAACACAGAAAATAAGATGAAAAAATCGTGTGTGGTTCAGACTTCCTTTATTTACAATTAAAAAGAAACATATTCTCATAAAAATCAAACGAGTTGTTTTTGTTATTTTAGTGAAGTTTCGTTTTGAACGAAGATCATGTTTTGTGATTGACTTTTTGTTTCTTGTGTACATTTATGTGCATTGTTGTTTTGTATTTTATTTTCATCTTAAATACAATCAAATTTAATTTAATTCATAGCTATCAAGTTTTTCTTGCGTATTTTTTGCGCCGCTCATCGCTCCTTACGTTATGTTTTATGTATTCATACAACACACAACATATTTATAAAATAAACCTAAATATTTTTAAATGTGTGGTGTGTAGTTTCTCATATAATAATAAGTTCTATACATGATACAATGTGATCATTTATAATGGCGGAAATAAAGCAGCAACAAACAATAACTAAAAGTGCGACTAACATCTTAAATAAGAACGAATTATTATATATCATTTTTGATGGTGGAACAAAAATGCATATGAATTAGATCAATGACCGATTAAATTGCTTAAAATTTTCCAATTTAAAAACATTTAATATCTTTCATATATTATTCATGCTTCTTTCAAAAAACTTTTGAAATACATAGATGGGGTTACAAAAAACAACGCACACATTATGTCATTCGACTCGAAAATATTTAGAAAAAAACGTGTCAGTTTATTTATAATATAATTACATATGTATGAATAGTTAAGAAATTGATTTAATTGTATACCGCCTTGTTTATTTCTTATGTATGTAATCCAAAGTCAAGGTCACTATATCAATCTTAAGTAATTTGTCATCTGCCATGCTACACGCCGTTTCCTAAGACCGGCTTCACCTTCCTTTCTTTCTTTCCCCTTTTACCTACAAAATCCATTTGAAATCCATTTTGAATCCGAACTAACACAAATAGAAATGAAAATAAAAAAATTAAGGCTATTTTGGAGATGTAGAGTTTTGTTTAAATTTTATTTTCGAGAGAACAGAATAAAACAATGCAAAAAAATTTGGTGTTTTAATATAAAATAAGGGTGTAGATTAACAATAAAAATCTATTACGACTTAGTTTGAAACCAGAAGCTGAAACAGTGTGTAGCTTAGCCCATCGTGCTCGACTTATGAGTTGTAGATAATATAACACTAAAATAAAACTACAATGGATAATATGAACTGTTATTTTTGAAAGTGGTATAAGTCCATTTTTTCATGTTTCGAGATATTTAAGGGTTTGCGTTTGAGTTAATTTAAAAATACTGGCAAACGTTAATCAATCAAGTGATGTTTTTAACACTTTTACATCTTTTAAATTTTATTATGAAATAATAATTATTGAAAATATTTGAATAATATCCAAATGGACTTATACCATTTTCAAAAATAACATATTATAAGAAATAAAAACAAGAAAAAATTTAAGTCCATATTTTTATAGATATTAACTTCACTGAAATGAATTTTTTAATGTAAAAAATTATATTAAATAATTAAAATGAGTAGTATTAAACGTAAATAGTAAATCAGTAATAAACGAATAGTGAGCGATAAAAAAATTAAAAGGATTGATGATCTTTTGTTTGTGTGAGCGAACGAGATGTACTACAGAAAAACCACAATTTAACGGACTAATTGGAGAGTCAGTGCCTCAGGCACTTCTTAGCTGATTATGTTGGGATTGGGTGTGTTGGATGGAAATGGGATTCTTAAATTATTATTGAATGATTTTCTGGAATATGGCCACCTGGGATGGAACTCGACCATGAGATTCATGATTTTTGGAAGAAGTTCTGGAATTGAAGTTCTGGCCACCTTGAGTTAGGACGGAACTCGTTGTATTCTTAACCGATTACGATGGAATTCGGTATCCTGGATAGAAATGAGATTATTAAATGATTTTTGGAAGAAATTCTGGAATATGGCCACCTGGGACGGAGCTCGTTCAATTCTTAACCGATTATGATGGGATTGGGTAAGTTGGATTAAAATGGGATTCTTGCACGATTTTTGGAAGAAGTTCTGGAATATGACCTCCTAGGACAGAAATTGGGCATTGTGGATGAAGTAAGATTATCATATAATTTTTGGAAAAATTCTGGAATATGGCCATATAGATTATGCGCTCTTGTATTACAAGTACCTCAAAACTATAAATTTTCGCCTAGTTCTAAAGGTTCTGAAAATCTCATTATCTTAGAAGACATTATATTCCATGTTCCCGTGAACATTTTTCGAGGTCGTTGTTGATAAGAATAATATACATTTATCCGAGCCCTTTGTGTATTGTTCATAACGTGATTTTTGGTGAGAGTAAGTAGTTGATCTGCCATTCCTTTTCCATCATTTAACAATCCCATTTCCATCCAAGGTACCTAATCCCGTAATAATCGGTTACGAACCGATCGAGTTCCGTCCCAGGTGGCCATATTCCAGAACTACTTCCAAAAATCATTTAAAAATCCTATTTCCATCCAACATACACAATCATATCATAATCGGTTAAGAATTGATCGAATTCCCTCCCAAATGGCCTTATCTCAGAATTTCCTCCAAAAATCATTTAAGAATCCCATTTCCATCCAACATCGAGGTCCGTTAAATCGAGCGTTCGTTAAATCAGAGTTCGTGAAATCGAGGGTTAACTGTACTCTTTTGTTTTAACAATCAATAAAGTGAACATTCGTTGTAGTAGTGAATAGATAATTATTATTTTCTGCATATTATTTTCTGCATTGATCGATCGAATAGTGAATATAACTTCTTTCTACATTATTCTTCATAAGTGAATAGTAAAACAAAATATTTTTTGTTGCTTTTTATTATTGTTACTGATCAGTATTACAAATAACACTGTTCGATCACTAAAGAGTGAATAATTGGTTTTAATGAACGAATTTTTGAACCCTATTATAATTACATATTAGGAATGGACTTATTCCACTTTCAAAAATAAGGTTTTTGTGATAACATTTTATAGCCAAAATTCTTTTGTGTACTTTATAAGAAAACCGTACTCCATTGAGTGTATGATTATAAATATGGAGAGAAGGTGTCTATATCTTCCTAAAATTAACGTTAACTCAATTTTTTTGAAAAGTGGACTTATACTACTTTCAAATAAAACAGTTCATATAGAGATTCGTATATAGACTATCAAATGTCACAGATACATGCAGTTTGGTGTAAATATTTTAGAAACCAAATTAACTGAAAATATATTTTTCCCAATGAAACCCCTATAAAACAATAGTTTCCCTATTTCAACTTTGTTTCTAAAATGTTTACACTAATCCAATTAAATTATATGGAATTTTTGACAAGTCCCTATTCCCAGGGAAAGCCAGAATAATATAAAACACAAATATAAAATACATTAAAAAAAATTACATGTTGGGCGAAAATATTTAGGCAAAAATAACATACAATTTCTTTAGTTCCGTACTTCAAGAAACAACAAACGAAATCAATTAGGATCAAACTTCTTTTCAAAGTAGGTATGAAATAGTTGAGTTCCTCCGTATTTTTGTTCAAGTTTCGGAGGGCAGATTGCCTCTTCAGAAATTTTATTTAATACGTAGTGTGCAGAAATTTTGACGGCCGCCTTGAATTCCTTCACAGCATCTCCTAAAAATAATTCAAAATCAAATGTCTAAAACTGAACGGCCTTCACCTTGAAAACATCCAAATTTAAATATTCTATTTGTATAAGTATCATCATCACCAAAAAATTGTGTAAGACTAAAATTATATCTGTTTAGAATTTAAATTCCAGTCATCTCTGCTTAGTGTAGTTATCAATATCAGCATGTGTTATCATTTCAAAATAAATTTTGAATAATAAAATATGTAGTTCATTGTCCATTTTAATAAGTCATTCAACTTGACTTGAAACAAAAACAATTACTTCCGCTCTAAGCATGCGAATATATCGCAAAATAATTTTAACAATATGGCAAATAATAACAGCGAGCACACCATAATTGATCTCTACTTGTGCCGAACAGAATTAAATGTTACCAAAAATTATTTTTTCTGTAACATTATCCATTCCTATTATAAATAGAATCCACATACGAATGTAGTTATTTTCCCAAGTGTGGTCACAAAATATTCGCCACCATCTGTAAAAATAAATTAAATATATTTACTAACAGAATTAGCAAATAGTTTGTTTATTTATAAACAAATTAAATAACAATAAAAAAGGATAGTAAAAGTGTTCTTGATTTCGATCAGTCACTGTTAAAGTAAGTAGATACATATTAAGAAATGTGACTCCTGTTTGAAAAATACAGAAATTAATAATTAATGTTATTCTTTAGTACATCCTTTCGCATTTTGCATTCAAAAAAGAATTTTTCCCAATTAAAATTGCATTCCAACATTTTTATGGTTTTTAATTAAGAAACAAAAGTTCAGTATCATTAAGCTATTATGTACGAGTATATTGTATTTGTGTACTGAAGAGATGTTCTTTGGGCAAACATTTTTGGTGTAACATGATCGTTTGATGATCGTAATCAATACTTTTAGTTAATATTTTGATAATACAAATTTGTTTCTACAAACTAAAATTAAGTTTGTTATTATTTTGTGTCAAGATTTTTATGAATTTTTGGCTTGTTAAGCCTGTTACTACACCGTTACATAGAACCGACTATTTTTATTATTTTATAGAAACACCTGGAAACAAACCCTTCGATTTTATTTTATTCGTATTATAATTCTTATACAACACAATATTATGATTTTATTTTAGTTATTTATAAAATCGTGTGGCGATACTACCTACAAAAGGGAATTGCGTTATTGGCGATCTGTAAGATGTTTATGCAAAAAGTCGGATCAATATTTAAATAAATTTGGCTGTTTACGGATATTTTAAAAGATTAGAGAATAGGATTTGTGTGATAATTTATCTTCTAATCTGTTTGTATAAAACCAATATTAGAATTAAATACAACGCTAAAAGTAGCCTAATCACAATTGATTATAGGGACCTTGACGGGTCTTTGATTTTTCAGAGTGTTTTAGGTGACAACAATAGAGTCTCGAATTCACATCTGCATTTTTTCATCATTTCAATTGCTTTCTGTTTGTGTTCGGAGAATAAGGAAAATATGTTAAGGAAAAAAGGAGCAGGGGACTTTATTGTATTTTCATTTATTCCTTTAAGGGTGATAAATAATTTGAATCTACTCTTTAATATTTCTCTGTGAAGGTCATTTTTTTCTTTATGCTTTATTTTCTTGACACGATTACAATTTTATTTGAACAATGTTCTGCGGGATCCCTTATTTTAAATGGTGTTTTATTTTTGATTTCAGTCAAGAAGAAACAAGATTTTATTTAGAATTTATGCGATTTGAATTGAACGGAAAATACTAATATGTCTTATGTAGTCAAATGGAGAAGTCAGTTGATATTGTTAGAAAACTATTTAAACTTTTGTAAAGTAACATACTGCAAAATTAAGTTTTTTTTATGACCTAAAGTCCTAAACATATTAAAAGTATTCTTGATAGAGAAAATTTACGATTAATCCTTTTAATTCCAACATTATTTTTAGAGAATTAGCTAAAAGTGCCGCCATGCTATAGAGAAACATAGAAATTTAATAATATATACATATATCATTTTTCGAAGCATTTTATTTACGAAAAATATTCGCAATCGCGCTCTTGGCATTTTTGGCTAGTGTATTATTGAGCGCGATCGCGCTCCTTGGCAGTCAAAGGGTTAATCCATACCTAGATTCATTACCAATTAAATGAAATGAGTCATCGACTAAAAGCAGAGCCATCTATCATTTTAAAGAGCTGTAATATTAAAAGGAGAGCTTAAATAGAGGCGAAGCTTTCATTGAGTTACTATAAGAAACCGTGGTAATTGGAAAATTTTTGAACATAAATATGTATTCTATTATATGTATTCTATATTCTATTTATTGAGTTATCATTTATAACTTCACATCCCCGACGTTTCGGATATTATTTATATCCATTTAACATAAAAGTTAAAAGATTCAAAAACCAAAGTCGAAAATTAACGAGTTGTAATTTTCCTGAAGATACATAGATTCAGATTGTTTGTTTAGACAATCTGAAGGTTGTCGACTTCGTTTTATATGAATCATTTCCAAAACTTGTCGTGTCCGGTAATTTGTTTCCTGTTCTACAACTTCTATATTTTCCATAAAAACCGAATGGTTTGATTCATGAAGATGAGTAGACAAACTACTCATGTTTGCATTATTTTGGTTAGCCAGAATTCTATTTAGTCGCATTGCGTCCTTTTGTGTTGACAAAAACGAGAGCATAAAAGTTGTTTAGTCTGGCCAATATATACTTTGTTACAAGTGCAAGTAACTTTATATACAACTTCTTTCTTATTATTTAAAGGTGTGGGATCTTTCAAAGATGAGAAAAATGTTTTACTTAAGAAATTATTAGCTTTTCCCACAATTTTTAAATTAAATTTTTTAATGCAACAACTAATTTGTTCATGTAAATCTTTTACATATGGAATTCCAATATAATTAACATTAACCGCTTCTGGATGTGAAACACTTTCGGCAGATTGATTATCAATATTTAAATTTTTATATAAGGTTGTATAAATTCAACCGTACAATTTTGACACGACCCCATGGTAACTCTTAAGCTTAAGTTTTTTCGATTCATACATAGTAATTATATTTTGATTTATTTTTTTTTTCACCAACCATAATATTTAATCTTCTTTGTACCGAATTTAAACTATCTTTTGGAATTAATTGATATGTTTTCGTATCGTGAAGCATTGAATTTATTTTATTGTGATAGTCTGATTTATTAATTAAAATTGCAATATTGCCTTTATCAGCTCTAGTCACTAGAGTTACCATGGGGTCGTGGCAAAGTTGTACGGTTTGCCAAAAATTCACAAAGTTGGTATACCTTATAGATCTATAGTTAGCTCCATTGGTACGCCATTATATCAACTGTCAGTTTTTCTGTCAGATATTTTGAATAAAACTGTAGATTAATCAAATACTAATATAAAAAATTCATTTGATTTTAAAGTAAAAATTAAACAAATTATTTTACTGACAAACCACACCATATTATCAATAGATGTCATTTCTTTGTTTACTATTATAGATAGTATTTTGGAATTAAAATTAATAAGTGAAAAATAGGAAGATATAAAGAGAAATTCGGGAACAATTCTCACAAAAATTCAATTTGACTATGCTATGAAGTTAGTTCTTAATAATTGTGAATTATCATTCAATAACAAAATATTTAAACAACTTTTTGGATAACCCATGGGCTCACCCATTTGTCCCGCGGTGGCAAATGTAGTTATGGAGTTTATTGAATCAAGTGTTCTATCTTTTCTTGATTTTAAGCCTATTTTCTTTTTTCGGTACGTTGACGATATTATAACAGCGATTCCAAATGAGAAAATTGATTATTTTTGTAGTGTTTTCAACTCATTTAATAATAACATTAAATTTCTTATTGAATTGGAATCTAACAATAAATTACCTTTTCTGGATTTGTTGTTAATTCATAATAAAGATGGTTCAATTTCGACTGATTGGTTTCACAAAACTACATGGTCTGGTAGATATCTTAACATCGATTCCCATCTTCCAAATTCCTATAAACTTAACACAGTGAAATTATTTTGTGAAAACATTATTCTTTTATCGGACTCCATTTTTCATAAAGACAATTTTCAGTTACTAAGAAATACCCTTTTGGAGAACGGCCTTATATAAAAATTTAAATATTGATAATCAATCTGCCGAAAGTGTTCCACATCCAGAAGCGGTTAATGTTAATTATATTGGAATTCCATATGTAAAAGATTTACATGAACAAATTAGTTGTTGCCTTAAAAAATTTAATTAAAAAATTGTGGGAAAAGCTAATAATTTCTTAGGTAAAACTGTTTTCTCGTCTTTGAAAGATCCCACACCTTTAAATAATAAGAAAGAAGTTGTATATAATGTTACTTGTACAACAAAGTATATAACAACAAAGTATAATACTGGCCAGGCTAAACAACTTTTATGCTCTCGTTTTTGTCAACACAAAAAGGACTCAATGCGACTAAATAGAATTCTGGTTAACCAAAATAATGCAAACCTGAGTAGTTTGTCTACTCATCTTCATGAATCAAACCATCCGGTTTTTATGGAAAATATAGAAGTTGTAGAACAGGAAACAAATTACCGGACACGACAAGTTTTGGAAATGATTCATATAAAACGAAGTCGACAACCTTCAGATTGTCTAAACAAACAATCTGCATCTATGTATTTTCAGGAGAATTACAACTCGTTAATTTTCTACTTTGTTTTTTGAATCTTTTAATTTTTATGTCATTGTTGTAATATAATGTTCTGGTTTATATTTTTATTTGGAATTATATTAGTATATGTACTACCAATTATAAAAGGTTTTCTACGTTTTTTAGCCTAGAAATCAGTTTTGCTTATGCTTTTACGTATACATTTAATTTTCATAACAAGTTTTTTCCGTTGTCAGAAAATAGTTATGCTATTTTTCGAGAGAAATTTTTAATTTTTTAATTTTTTATTCTAATTTTTTTATACGAGTATTGAGAGTTTTAAGTTTATAATATACATATATATATTATTTGTTCTATTTTGGTAAGTTTTCATTTTTTGGTTTACATAATTTTGATTATAATGGCTGCGGGCCAATAGTCGAGTAAATCATTTACTATGGTAAAAATCGGATTTATAACAGATTTTTCGATCAGTTTGCCATAGATTTTTTGAAAAATAAATGAATTTACCGAAAAATTTACTTAAAATTGACTTTTACCCGACAATTGGCCCGCAGCCAATGTATTTTAATTTTTAGTTAATTTGTTTATTTCGTCTTGAAAATGGATATAAATAATATCCGAAAGATCGGCGATGTGAAGTTATAAATGATAACTCAATAAATATAATATAGGCTTAAATCCAGAAAATTTTTAATTATAATATTTGAAAATAAACTATCATAGGGTAGTATTTAATTATTAAATTAAACTAAAGCAGACCATAAATTTATTAATTTTCTATAAAAATGAGCATTCCTTTTAGTTGTGTAGGCTAGTAAAGTAAGTTAATTCATAGCAGATTTCTGTTACGTTCAATTTAAAATTTAGTTTTATAAAAATTTAACCTCTTTAGTAAATTCTGGTCCCGTGCATCCAAACGATCACATTTATAACAAAATTAATGAGAAAACGTGGACTGAAACGAACAGAATATATAATTGAAATCAAATTGCAATAGTACGGTGAACGCCACTCGGAAGGAATTTAAAACGAAAAATATTTTTCAAATATATAAAAAGTTTTTACAATTTACTATCCGGCCTGCTATTAAGGAATTAATGCAAACTTCCTTTGGTAAATTGGATAAGGGCTCTGAGGCTGCGTACCAATCCAAGGGTAATTCGTTTACTACGATAAAAAGACGAGAAAGATTCGGAACCGAACTCTATAAGCATTTTTGTTGCCTACAAAGATGTGATGTGTGATTTGCGTATTTCAAATATCACAACACACCCACTCAGATCCACCCACACCCACCTTACCCCATCTACACCCAGCCCAACCGACCTTAATCCACCATAACTCAACCGACCTCCATCAACCGCAAACCACCACACCTAAAAATTATTACCACCCCCACGCACTATCCAATTCAAACCCCTAAAAACCATCTCACACGCACCACCTATATCAACACCATCTCCATGTTCAATCCCACACATACACCATCCACACAAAAACTCATCCATCAAATCCCAAATTCCCACACCAAACCCAAAACAGTTCATTCCACCCGTCCTCTCCACCTCACATAAAACCACTCCTACCACCCTCATAGCTACACCATCCACACAAACCTACATCCACACGAGATATATTTTTATTCCACATTCACATGCTCTAAAAACCAAAATAGTATAGAAAATAAAAAAAAAAATCTATCAATTTTAAGGACTCTACTGTTTAATTAACCCTGGCGTCACTTGTCCCGCTTTCTAAATTTAACTTTTCTACCAAACAATCTATGAATTATTAGGCGGTCTCACCTAATAATTCCTTGTTAATATTTTCAGCAGAACTTGCCTTCCTTACAAGTTTATCTTTACATGAACATCTTAACATTAATAACTTTTGCATTAAATCAGTACTGTTGCGAAGTCGTGGCTGGGGTTGGTCATGAAACTAAAATTAGTTTGTATTCAAACAAAATGAATGTCCTATAAACGTTATTTTACATACTATATACCGTGGTTTTAAAATAGCGACTATAGATAATGCTGCGCTTCTACACATAATATATTTATGTAAATTTTTAGCTATTAATAAAGTTTTAATTAAAAAAGATGAAGCATGAATTGTTGAATATCATTTTTAAAAACTAAAAGCAAATATGAACAGCCATTCAACATATTATTTAATTTCAATAAGTTACCTTGAAACAGCATATCAAAAATATACAGAGGTACCATTTCTACATTTTGAACATTTATAATAAAATTATAATTAAATCGATACATTAATAATATTTTCACGTTTACTATTGCTGTTTTATGGTTCAAAGTCATATGATACTATATACAACACAACGTACATTTAACAATGTACTGTGTGATTGAGTAATGTACATTTTAATAGTTTTTAATATCCCTCCAGAATCACCAAGAATTTATCTATGTAATGCTTTGTAAAATAAAAATACGTAGCAACCAAAAATACAAATTAATACATCAAAAGGCAGATTAAGTAAAAGTGTGTGTTCAATTTTCTAAAAATTATATTTAAATTGTAATTTATGTACAACAAATTTAGCATTTGACAAAAATTCAGAATTTAATTTAACGACTTATTTTATATTTTACTTTGGTTTTTATCAATTGTAATGGTGTATTGTGATTGTTCCGTATATTGGTCTATTTCAGCACTCTCGAATTAATTACTACATGGTATTGCTCTATATATATAGAAAATATTTCAATGTAATAAACAACATCAGTCGTCGCGACCTGATGAGAAGACTGATTTTTTCAAATCATTAATCTCGTCTGTTCGAAACTGATTGTTGTGATTCTTACACATTAGCCATCTATAAGTAAAAAAAAAAAAAAAAAAAAAAATTCAGACTTATTTTAGTTTAGCTCAACATATTTCGGCCACTGTTAGAAAGGTGGATCTTATTTATGGCTCCTTAGTATTTAAGTACAACTTAATAAATTAAAATAAAATGAGGTTTTAGTCAAATAGTTGTTATATACAATTCAGACCATAAACTTTTCCCACTAACTATTCAGGATTATTGTACATCGAATTATCAAAAATACGATCAAAAATTTCCAATCCACATGGACATTTTGTTTAATCATAAACCAATATTCATCATGAGGGTTTGCGAGCACGAACAATTACATATAGTATGTCTTAACTGATTGTTACCAATGCAAAACTATTGTATTTATCTTAAAATCAAAAAGGAATTTACCTAATATTTAAATTTAGAATGCTATTAGTGAAGCAAATGTCGAATAGACAAAGTGTAATAACGCGTTTAGCAACTTTCACCATGTTTAGCCATGTCTAGTTTAGCTTTTCTTTAGTTATGCAGACCGTTATATCACAATATGCACAATATTTAAAACAACTCAAATTCAATATAACATTCAGCATCAAAATTAGTCTACCGAGATCTAGACATTGAGTGCAATTGAGGTGCATATACTCAATGCCTTCTAAACTACTGGCCTTTTACTACTCTCATTTTTCGCACATGACGTCAATTTAAGTCTAAACCGAGACTGCGCAATAATACTTTTAACATATTTACACTAACAAAGCAACTAGAGAAAGCAACAACAACGTCGACTTAGCGTGTCGTCATCATTTGGTGTAAGCGGCCAGTAGTTTAGAAGGCATTGATATACTAAACCAATCGTGTACTTTTTAAACAATTTTCAGCAGTATTTGACACTTAATAACAACAATGAACAACAATTTAATTTTGAATTTTAACTAGGTTAATTATTTTGGTATTGTTGGCTGTAGTACATTGACCACTATGCGAAATTGTACGAAACATAATTTATATAACAAAACCACCATTGCATAAGCTCAAAATTAAATGTCCAATCAACAGCAACATTTAGCAATTTGTTTCATACGTAGATATCGAATGTATTAGTATTTTGGAAATTCTTAATTTCTGATATTGTTTTATATTTTAAAATATTTCAAAGTAATAAAATGTGTTTAGGATCCCATCTGTTATTGTTTTAAGATTATTTTACGATATTCTTAAAAGTTCGCAATAAAATTATTACCTGAAAAAGGACTAAAAAAATCAATACCATTCATATTTTACTTTTAGTTTATCCTCTCATTTTATGTTTGACGCGGTTGACAAGCTGTCTTTAGAAATTTTGTGACTGACCTAAATTAAGAAAAAATCTGCGTTAAATGATTTTTCATCATTTAGTTAAAAAACTTGTGTTTAAGTTAAAGTGTGTGTGTGTGTTTGGAAAGTTTTGGACTGAAACATTTGTTTTCAAAAATGGGTCAAAAAAACTACCTAAGCAGTGAAAAAAACATGCTATCGAAGTAAACACAAAAAACTATTCATACCGCGAGATCGCTTAAAATGGAAAAAGTTTTTTGCTCATCAGTAGTAATTTGGCAAAGATTCTTCAATCTGGGGGTACATTTGATGAGACCAAGAGAAGAAACTGTAAGGGGATCAGGAAGACAACGGCTAGAACAGACCGGAAAATTATTCAATCGGCCTTAGAAAAGAGCAGAGCAACGACGATCGAGCTACAAATGCGCCTTATGAAAAAAGGATAAAAATATCAGCGATGACATTACCACGAAGGCTATATGAAAATAATTTGAAATCTAAGCGTCCGCAAAGAAACCCAGACTCACTGAAAAAATACAGAAAAAACGTCTTATTTGGGCTAAACTTCATAAACACTGGACAATAGACGACTGGAAGAAGGTAAAACGAATTTTTAAGTACTCATTATATGTTTTCAAAAATTAAATAAAAAAAATCTGAAATTTAAAGAGTTTTTTAAAATTTATTGGTTATATTTAGTGACGAATGCAGGCTAGAGGCCGTTACAGAATCGGGCCAGTTCATCAGAAGGAGACCAGAAGAGAAGTTTAGGGAGAACTTCGTAATCAGAAGCATTAAACATCCACCATCAGTAATGATATGAAGCTGCATTAGTAGAGATGGACCTGTTCCAATATAATTCGTAGAGGAAATCATGAGAAAAGAACAATATATAAAGGTATTAACGGACGTTTCATTTGCTAACATGAGGTCGCTACCTCAAGGCCAATACTCCTACACTTTTATTGTAGATGGTGCTCCTTGCCATACTGCAAAATTAATAGAGAAATATTGACATCCTCTCTTGGCGTGGTAATTCTCTAGATTAAAATTGTATCGAGAATTGTTGGGCCTTACTTAAGTCCAACGTTTACGATTTGATCCTAACGCCAAAGCACCCTTTCGTCAAAGTCGTCAAAGTCATTAATTATGCTTGTGTTAAACACGATATTGCAGACTATGGGACCTAAAATAGAGCTCTGAAGACATCTTTTTGTGATTTTCTTAGATACAGAACCATATAATATGTGGAGAACTGATTACTGCGGATCGATTACTGAAGTAGCTCCAAAAAATATTCATAGTATTTCTAGGGAAATTGTATACCAATAAACTTGCGATGACACTAGGTCACGTAAGATTATCAAATGCTCCGTCAATATCCAATAATATACCAATAGCATATTTTGAACTTTGGGCTTTGGCAGTGTTAATTAGGCGGACTATCACATTTTCAATAGGCATGCTACGTCGAAAGCCGAATTGTTTGTCCGAGAACAATCCGCTCTGTTCAATTCACCGTGTAATGCGAGCTTCCCCATAACTTCTGACAACATTAGGGGTCTATGAGAATTCGAAAAAGTGGATATATGATTTCACCTGCGTTTTCTACACCTTAGAGAAGTAACCAAATTTTAAGCCCCCAGTATTAATTTTCCTTTATACTAGGCCATATGATGGGGCCATGCATCCTGGATTATTTCAGTGTTTAAGTTGTCAACTGCTGGTGACTTGTTACGTTGTTACGTTTGAAGCAATTTAGAGCACTGGCGGGGTATTTCCACGTGAAAGTGGGGTGCGGGAAGGTCTTCAGCACTTATGTATGTCCAACACCTGTTGGTGGCGGTCTCACGCATTTTTGCGTGTGACCCAAAACTTCAAGAGGCCTTGCTTTGCCAGCTGCAAATTTATCTACAAGACCTCGCTTTTAATACTTCATGAAAGTATTTATTTCTTGCCCCTCTAACGAGTGACATTTTTAACTCTTTTGCTTCTTGGTTTCTTTCCGTCTGGTATGCTCTTCTAAGCTTATGCATAAAACATCTAAGCTTTCTTAGATTAGAGTTCTACCAACTATTTCATTTATTAGCTAATTCTTAATAATTTATATAAATCAACTTTTTAATGTTGATGTTTTACTTATTTTTTTTAATATGTTGATTATTATGTATTGTTTATTATATACATATGTATGTACGTTTTTAAATTTTATTTTTTATGTTTAAAATTATTAATTTACATTAGATTCATCTATTTTACTCAAAGCTAATTGTAATAGGATAATATCTGTAATTACCTAATTGAATTGAATAAATAAATAAAAAAATTAATAAAATCAAAGAAACAAATGGCGCACGATAACGTTCGCAAGAAATCTCGTTTTACTTTTTCTATCTTTTCTTAGTATACTCTAGATAATATTCTATGAAAAAAACCCAACGTGTAATTGCTAGAGTCGTGGGAAACGGTGGAGTCCGACTGCAGAATAGTAAGTACGGAAATAAAGTGTTTGATTCTTTAACAATTATGTATAGTATAAATCCAACTTGAAGCTATATCCCTTGCATTCCTTATCATTTTGTATTGTGTTATGTCTCCTACAAGTATGTTATCATAATTTCAAACTCAGTGTAACACAGTATAGTATATTTATGAATCTATGACCACGAAAATTTGTTACTACAGATACAGAATTGTACAAGCGAAATGCTAAGAAAATCTTTAATTTAATTCCTATACATATTTTATAAAATCATTTGTTTAAATTACATTCTACTGATACTGACCTTAGCTACTTACACTAAATGATAATTAATTGAGATAAAACAATCTTTCATAAAAAATATACGACATTGATAAGGAAAATTTTTTATTTCATTGATTAAAAAATAATACTTATTTTGCATGATACAAAGTAGACATTTGTATATAAATGTTTCTATATCCAGGCGCCACAAGTGCGCGAGATGAAATTATTTTAGTTAAAATAAACAAAAATTGGTCAATATTTGAGATTGAGCTATGGCTAATCGATTTTAGAGGATTATTTTCCAAAACCCCAATTGTTATGCTACTAACGCAATTATTTTGCTGCGAGTGATAAACAATTTATTACACCATGATAATAATTTAATCGAATCGGGCGTCCTTGGAATGGTCGTATGACTGAATTGTTCTTAGGAATAAAATATTCTTTCATGGTTGGTTATTGAAAATACAACACAAAACGTAGCAAAATTTTTGAGAATTGCTTAAATAAGAATTTTTATTGCGTAGCTGCTATAGTGCATAATTGCTTTTCACTTTTTCACGTTTTATCTATTGCAATATGATTTTAGATATTCCAGTGTTATACTGAGACATCTGTTTCCGATTTGAATTTTTTATTTATTTATATTTATGTTGGTTGGCGGGACTCATGGACAATAGAACAATAGATTTGAACAATTTGAATACAGCATCGACGACTTAAAACATTTATGGCAGCAGACACCAGCTTACTTTATCCAACAAAACTTATGATTTTATTAAGAGCAACGTACAAGCTGTTATAGAGTCAATTTAGCAGTCTAAATGACATGAAATTCATATACTCAGTTTATCTATTTAAGAAATAAAATGTCTATTTCTCATGAACATTTACCATTTATTTAATCAAAGTACCAATCATTCACGCCATAAAATACAATTTTCTAATTATTTTAATCAACAGTTTGCCTGATTGCGATACACATACTCGTATGTACATATATTAGAACTTGTGACACGAATTTTTGTAAAACGTATTATAGAGCACTAATACACCAGTTTATCAAAAGTAACAGCCTATGATGGCGTCCCTTCTAACTAGGAATTTCAGAATTAATATGTATTGTGAATGCTTTTGGGATTGGATAGACTTTTATTATAAATTGTACACTTTTCAACTGTCGAATATGTAAGGTTACTGAAAAACTGGTTACTGGTACAGCCCAACTTAAAATTTAAAAAATTGCAAATTATCAAAATACACACACACACGTATTTTTGGCCGAAATCGATCCATCGAAATCACTTAAATTTCATTGGAGGCGACCATTACCTAGTTATTTTTTTCACAGGCAGGAAAACTTAAAACTCGTGCACCTAAATTATTTAGATCAGTTTAAATTTGATCGGGTTCCGTTTTGGCGTCAATAAACCTGCACATCCAAAAACTAGAAATTTTTATTTTTAATGTAAGAGTTAACAAAACTTGTAGTTAAGTAAACTAGTATTTACCAATATTGGAAATATAACTAACTAAAACGACAAATATTTGTATTAGTGGAAGAATAAGACTATATAAATCTCCGTCGTTTAACTGTGATTTTAGTTTTCAGCTGAGTTCCCAAGACTTGTACTGGCTATATCCCTGGTGCCTGCAAATCTTTATAAGTGTTCCCTATAGTAACAAACACCCACCTTAGAAGCACTAATCTATGTATACTTTCTATTCAGAAAAAAGACACAATAAAACAAATAATCAATTAAGTGAATTGAATTGATGTCTGGTTTTTAATTTTATTAATCGCATATCTATTTTAAAACAGATTTTAATCAATCGTAACAAAAAAACGTGATATGCTTTTAGCAATGTCTCGCGAGATTTTGATAAATTTTGCTGATTTTGTGTTAATAGAAAAACGCGAGAAAATAATATTTAGGTGTTGTCGTGTAAAAGTGTGATATCTCAAGAATTTAATTTCTTAAATGTGAATGTGTAGAATTCACTTTGAAAATTAATTTAGTATATGTTTAAGTAATTTTGCGTAGATTATGCAACTATGCATTGTTTAATACAAGTTTTCAATAAGGCAAAACTACAATGTTCTATCTATGCTAACTATTTTTGTATACGTGTGTCATTTAAATAGTTATTATCTTAATTCGTATGTTCGGAATTTTATTTTTGGAAAATTTGAAAGATTATTTTTATGTTATTTAAATTACAAATATTTCTTTTAATAGTAGTAGTATATAGTAGATTAGCGAAGAAACCACGTAAGTGAAAATCAAATCGAGGTAGTCTAAAATTAATTGTGGCTCAAAAGCAGATTGTAAATAGTAATATAAAAGAGGTGTCGTATGTAACAGTAAATGCATAGCACAAAAAACGGACGATTTAGCAAAAATGAAGATGAATTTGATTATGAACCTATACATAAGAAATGTATGTGTAATTGTGTACGTATACATATGTAGGTACGTACATATACTTTTATATATTACCATACGACTATGTAAGCAAATCGAAAGGTTGTTGAATTGATTTTATATAATCATTTATATATTTATAGAACGTTAGATACAAGTTATACGCAGGAATTCTCTTTTTTGCAAATAATCAAATGTCTGACAGATAAATTTAGGTTTTCTTTAGACCCCTATTCCAGCATTCCTTTTAGCGAACTAACTTCTCGCTACTTGATATAGAAAATTATTTGTATAATATTTGTAGTATAACAAGGAATAATGTTTTACTGGAAGTATAGCCTACTGTGAGATATAACAGGTAATCCTACATGAAGTTAAGTATTTATTTATTTATTCAAAGAAATCTATTCTATGATTAACATGTATGATTTCAAATTATTTAGTTTGAAACACAAATTTATTAAAACAAAAATAAAAAAAACAAATTAAAAAATTTAACGAAAAAACTTTAAACAAAAAAAAGAATATAAATCAAATTTTGATTTAACATTTAAAAATTTAAAAAAATAATTCTTCAGGATATTTTTGAAGTTGTCCTTTGAGATAATATGTTGAGTAGGTAACCGAGCCACATTTTCATGGAATGGTAAGTTGTGGTCGTAATCCCAGTCACTTTTCTTTAACAAGAAAATCAGAAACTTCCTTTGAATGCTTTCAATTATTTTAATGTGCACAGCATAGTATAGATTCTCGACCGTTACAGCGTATTCCAGTTGAGATTGAACGTAAGCGCAATAGAGTGAACATAAGGTTTGAGTGTCTTTAAATTCACCTATACATCTTTTAACAAATCCAAACATGGCATTCGCTTACGCAAGTATCTTCCGGACACAACAGTAAATGGTAATGAAAGCAGCTCAAGAAGCGTAACGTCACACCACCTTAGTTTGCTATTTTAAGAGAGTCAATCTGATAACATATGTACTTGTTGTTTAATAATATTGACGAAATCGAAGTAGTGAGTATTTCAAATAGAATCATTCATCACAATAATTTGTTGTTGAATTTCATTATTGTCCTTGGTAAAGAATAAAGAAATATCAATCCATTGCATAAAAATAAAGCTTCACTGTCCGCTAAACCATCCAAAAATTCTATAACAAGCAGTAGTTCCCATTATCACAAGTAGAAAAATAGTTATTTTTTTAATTAATGCTTTAAATGCTTGTTTTTGAATTGCAGAGTGTAAAAAAGCATTCTATGCAATAGATGAAATTACGATTTGTTATTCTACCGCCATTTAATGTTCACCTGGGATGAATGAAAGCATCATACTCACTCTACATTTTCTGTTTAAAAATATTCAGTTTGTATCGATCGTTATTAATCAATAGTCATTACGGACAAGTAAGTCAATCCTTTTTATTTTTATTTTCTGAAATTTTCTTAGAAACCTTTTCTTAAATATTATATGCATTTAGTATTTAAGATAAAATTATTAGATAAAATTTCAAGTATGAAAATAAAGCAACCGTAGTTGTCCGGAAATATAATTTTCAATTATTACATATATTGAATTTTCAATTATTATATTGAAACGTCAACAGAGTTCAAAATAGAGAAATTTCAAAGATATTTTATTGACGAGGACAAAGTCGCCATTACTCGAATATAATGGCTATTATTAGTGTCGAAAACCTCGCATTCATCTTCCCACGAATAACAGCCATCATTATATGTTCGTTGAATAATATACTTTTAAACCCACCCTGTCAATGCCAACTAATAGAAATAAATATCGATTGTGCAACTAGTCCTAAAAGCATGGTTTTTATTCCAGATAGTATAGAAAAAAAACGTTGTATTAACAGTTTCAGAAGGGAAACTAATATTTTAGTAGATAAGTGATTAGAAAATTGATTCGTTTTCGATGGGTTTGTATGAAAAGCACAACTTATATTACAGAATAGAATAAATATATTATACATATTTTATATTACAGAAAGGAATAATAGAATTAAAAGTCAATTAAATTGCTTTAATGAAAACACTTGTAAAAATTTCCTTACAGTCAAAATATTTATTTATTATTAGGAATATCGATTTCGGTTTAATTGGTTTATAATTTATGTAATTAAAATCGAACTCTAGAACTTCTTTTAAATCTGTTTCGGGATTTTGACGTGTCTTTTTGGTGGGATTCTGCAGTTTGACCATTCTGATTGGATCTTGGCTGTTTGCCTGTTACGGCTATTGTCGGGTCACGTATGCGGAACTTGGTGGAGATTTAACTAAGTTCTGCGTGCGTGATTTGGCGGTGGCTGGGGTGGGGGTGTGGCCGGGTTCGGTTCGGAGTTATCGGGCTGTGGGGCTTCATCGGAGGGACGCGTTGGGGTACCGATGCAGGTTGATTGGTTCTTAGTTTATTAGAACCCTGGCCCAGCTCTACAAACTAAATTTGAGATAACGGCATGATTCCTAACCGATAACGGCATGATTCCATTCGTTGTTGCCGAATCCCAAGGTTTCGTTCAAATACAGCTTCGCACACCGAATTTGACCATCATTTGTTGAGAGATGGCCTAGTTTAATTGAGCATTATGCTGGAGTGGCAATCCAATTCTGCATACCATGTTTCATGGTGATTGTTTGAAGAATGGTAAAGTTCCTTTGAGTATGGGATAAATATGTCCTATGTAGACTTGGTAATTAATCGAATATTCTTTGGTAACCAAATTAGTAACGTATTTGAAATTTTTTACGAAATCAGCTAAATTTATTTAAAATATAAACATTAATAGTTTTCTAGGAAGCATTACCTTCGGGATGCCTCACTTATTCGTTGCAACTTTTTGAGTTTTTTGTTTTTTTTTTTTTTTTTACTATTTCGTGGTTGCTCAGTTCGGGGATTGAATACTAATGGATTTTGGAGTAATTGTAAATACATATATTGTAGTTCAAATAACTACATGTATGGTTTACAAAAATTCTATTGTAAGTTGAGGAGTTAAATTAATAAATGTTTATATTATTTAGGAAGCCGGAAAATTTTAATTTGGAATTAAATTTCAGGAAATCTACAGATGCTTGTGAAATAATAATAATATTTTTTTTTTGAAATATTAATTGCTGATTTTGAAGACTAGAATTGTGTTGTGATTGTAGGTGTCTATAAACAGAACAGGCCGATTCAATCAATCAAGTTTTGTTTCGGAAGCCGAAAAATATTAATGTAGAATAATATTTCAGGAAATTCCACATGCACGTGAAATAATAATATTTTTTCTCAGGTTGCTGCACCTATTAAGCCTTTATCCTTCCTCTAGTAGAATAGAAGTAGATTAGAATTGTGTTGTGCCGTACGATCGCTAGGTGTCTCAAACCGGGTCGTTCCGTCTCAAAAAAAAAAAAAAAAACCTTTCCTATCCTTCCTATTGTTATATGAGTGAAATTATTAATAATTTAATATTAATTAATTAATTAATTATTAATATAATTCAATTTATTATTAATATAATTCAAATAACTATGGTTTCAGGAAATTATATTGTAAGTTGTGGAGTTGTAGAGGATTAAATTAATAAATATTTATATTATTTAGGAAACCGGTAGATTAATTAAGAATTAATTTCAGGAATCTTTAGATGTTATGAAATAATATTTCTTTGAAATATTAATTGCTGGTTGTGTAGATTAGAATTGTGTTGTCATTAGTTCATGAACTATTGGCTTTACCTAGGTATTTGTAACCGGGCTGATCTAATTAATCAATTTTGTTTAGGTAGCTGAAAAGTATTAATGTAGAATTATATTACAGGAAATTTCCAGATGCACGTGAAATAATAAATTTGTTTCCTCAGGTTGCTGATTTAGAGAAGCAATTGTTGAAGACCAATACCATCGATATCCATTTAACCTATAAAGCCTTTATCCTTCCTCTAGTAGATTAGAAGTAGATTAGAATTGTGTTGTGCCGTACGATCGCTAGGTGTCTGCAACCGGATCGTTCCGTCCCAAAAAAAAAAAAAAAAAAAAAAAAAATACCTTTCCTATCCTTCCTATTGTTATGTGTAAACAGGCTGTAGGAATAGGCCCGGCGTTATCCGGGACACTTGGCTAGCACTTGGTTCTACAGTCCAATCAATCAATCAGTCAAAATATTTATTTATTATTAGGAATATCGATTTCGAAAATAAATTTGTTCTTCAGTTCCTTTTTACAACTAATAAGGTATTAGTGACAAAAGTTAACAGTAAGGCTAAAAAATGGATTTCAACTAGTATAGCACAAATAGAAATACGGTTAATATTTTTAGAAAGATTAATAAAATTTTATAATCATTTTTATAAAACGGTATGTTTGACAACAAACCTCAGCAACGGAATGGTTTGTCCTGAATCTTAATATTGAGCTTATATCAAAAATGTATATATTAAATCGTGAATATACTTCTTAGATGAGTATAAGATGACTATAAAATTTGATTGATTCCAAACATTTGACAAGCTATTATTTCCAAAATCTTCATTTAACTCTCTAGGGCTACAGAGAAGGCGAACTATAACTTCTATATACACAAAAATATTCCATACCAAAAATATAAAACACTATCTTAACTACCTCGTCCGGTTCATTCGATTTACACAAGCACTATACGATATTTTCAAAATTGTCCAAAAAGGAGTTTAGGCTATAGGCTGTTTCCTTGGTAACACCTCGAACCAGACATTGAATGTTCCTATACTAATACATATTCTGTCACCTTCATTAGCGAGGAAAGCAGGATGCTTACTCTGTAATTCTGGGGTCAGAAGTTCGATTAGATTTCCATTTCTATACAGGAAAGAGTGAATTATGTTTAATTTAGGTCTATCTTGTAATGTCACTGTGTGTGTAGGTATATTTCTAATTCTAGCAATCTAAAGCCGTCATTGTATATAGTTTTCTTAAATAATTTAAAATCAACCTTTTGAAAATGTTTCATATTTTTGTTTGTTTTAACTTTCAAGACCATGACTCGAACTCAACGAATGTATAAAACTTTCAATTTATGAAAAATCGTAATATTGAAGCTTAATTCGGGTCAGTCATTCAATCTTCAAGAGGCCCATGAAATACGGTCTACCCAGAACCACACACACACACAGATACATAGCAATGGAGTACTGTATTCGCAAATTAAATAATCCTGGTAAAAGAGAAGACTACTCTACTGAAATTGCTCTACTGAACACTATACTTACAAAGTGTTGGCTAATGTTATACTTGCCAGACTCATCCTTTTGCCGAAAATATCATTGGCGACTATCAGTGTGACTTTCGTACCAACCGATCGACCACTGACCAGTGTTTTACCATGAGGATAATCTTGAAAAATGTTGGGAGTACAACATAACCATTCATCAACTATATATAGACCTCCGGCAGGCATATGACAGTATAAACCGCGACAACCTTTGGGCCGCGCTCATATGCCAATAGGTATTCCAGAGAAACTTGTTTCTCTGTGTACATTAACAACATCTGGATCTGTATGTAGAATTGTAATTGAAGAAACTGTATCAGACTCCTTTCAAATAACATCTGGTGTTCGACAGGGAGATGCACTTGCGCATGTGCTGTTCAATTTGGCGCTTGAGTACGTAGTGAGGAAAAGCAACATTAAAACTGACACGCTGTTTATTTAATAAATCAGGCCAAATTTTTGGATATGCAGATGATATCGTGCTTCTTGGCCGAAGACCTAGCGACATCAAGGACAGTTTCATACCGCTCAATCGCTGTGCAAGAAGACTTGGTTTGGAGGTGAACAGTACCAAAACGAAATTTTTACAACACCCAGGAACATCTCCATGGCAAATCTCAAAATTTGGCGACCATAACTTTGATAGCGTCAAGAACAATAAATACCTCGGGTCACTTATAACATCCTTGAATGATATGCAGGCAGAAATAAAAGCCCGAATCTCTGCCGGTCAACGAGTTTTATACGCCCAATCAAAATAATTGCGATCTAATCACCTATTGCAGTCGTGCAAGCGCGCACTTTATAAAACACTCATAAGACCTGTGCTGACTTTCGGAAGCGAGAGCTGGACCATGACCTCTAACGACTGTAGATTATTATCTATCTTCGAAAGGGAGATCATCCGTTCAATTTTTGGTCTTATTAAAGTTGCGAACAATGAATATCGCATTCTCATGAAACAAAATACTTTACGAAATAAAGCAACTTCTTGGAGGTAGCGATATTATTGGTTTCATCAAATCTAATCGAGCTAGATGACTCGGCCACGTTGCAAGGTCTTTACAAAAACGAATGATTTACAAAGTGTTCCATCAACACCTAGCCGGAGTGCGTCATAGAGGAAGACCCCGATTGCGTTGGCGTGACGATGTCGAACAAGACCTATTCGTATTAGGATGTCGAAATTGGAGGACGAGAGAGATGTAGCGAGACCGATGAAGGACCATAGTGCGGGCGGCAAAATCCTTTCATGGGATGAAAAAGCTACGGAGAGAGAGAGAGGTAAAAGAGATTCGGTTGTTGGCCACAAATGTACATAATTTAAATATAAATTGTTTACTTTAATTTATGCAACGTATTTCTTTTATATTGCAATTTTTATACTGCCTTTATACTGTGCTATTTACATACAATAGAAAGACGCTGTGATAGCTTGTATGGATACAGATTTTCTGAATCAGCTATCTTTCGAAGATAAAAATAAAAAAGATAGCCATCAATCGTTTAGAATAAATTACCTAAATTGTCGTATGCATTAAAAGAAAACGAATTTATTTGTGATTAGCAAGTCGATTAGAAATTTTAAAAATATCTGATGAATGTAGAAATACTAGTGAATCGCATAAGAGTTTTGTTCATATTATCAAATTACCAACAATTTAATAATATGGAAAATATACCCTTACAGTGTGGGCGAATATTCGAGTAAAATTAACATCTAGTTACAATACTTTGATTCAAGATAAATTCCATTACATATTTAAAAACTATGGTTAGCTATTAGAAAATCTGTCCTAAAATTGATTTTACAAATAGTATAACCATAGAAAAATAAGTTTACCATAGATTTCTCATTTTTATAAATAGAGAGATAAAATCGAGTTGTGTAAAAAACTACTGTTAAACTAAGTTTTTTTACACAACTCATTTTTATTTCTCGATTTCTAACTTAAAACACCATTATACGACCGCATCATACTCGAAAGTAATTTATAATCTTAATACATTTTTACACAAAATCCATTCATATTACAAACTGTGATTATAAAATGCAAAATAAAAATATTTTTTAGTTTTACAAATTATTCATACTTTATCGCAATCTTATCTTATGAGACGAAGGAAAATTCCAAGAATTCAATATAAATTACTTCCAGTTTAGAATTCGAAAAACTTTTTTTACTTCATGTGAATGTGTTGCGATAACAATTTAAAATGTGTATGTACATAAAACAAAATTATATTTTTTATGAGTAGTTAACGTAAAATAAATAGTACGTTCAAGTAAATCATAGAGTATTTGTATAAAAACAATTTTGTATATAAAAAATCATGCCAAAAGTACACTAAATCTTATAAAACGACACTTACCAATTGAATTCATAAAAATGGGATTCCCGTGATTTATAAAAATGTACTTAGATTTAAAAGCTTCCCGGTATTTTAACAATGTACCAGCATTCTATGTAAATAATAAAACAAGATCTTAAAGAGTGGAATAAACTAGTATAGATTTACCCGCTCAGAATTATTTCATCTAAATACATTGATTTTGTTAAAATTATTGTTTTGAATTGCGATGATATTCGCATTTCCAAGAGGGAAATTATAAACAATTTATTTATCGGATAAATCGTGCAATTGTCAAAGCTCCGGCACTTGAAGTGGGAGGTACCGGGTTCCAGCCATATCAGAAGATGCAGGCAAATTTACTTCCTCGTTAATGATAGTGGATGTTATTGAAACACAACGACGACTCTATGTTGGAGAGCTGAATTCAGCGCTGACCTTCTTGTCAGTAAAAAAAAACAATAAAAACTGTCCTACTATTTTAACTATTTAAATTATTGCAAATGTTATACTATAATTGAGAGTAGCTGAATAGATACATGAATTAAAAGTGGACTTTTAATTAACCTTAAAAACATTAAGTCCATTGGATCATTAACACTTTCATGAAAATCAGACCAGTATTTTTTTGTTAGTACGTGGTGAAAGACATTACATTTGCATTTAACGCCAAAATGATGGAACTGCGATAAGTTTTGCATCATTTTTAAAAATATTTATAATGATATGACACGTTTATATACTATACAATTCGAATTATTTGCCACCAGTGAAACGATGGATTTCTAAACTAAACGGTAATAACAATATTGTTGCTTCGTATTGAAAACTTTCAAACACCATGCCACATGGTTATATGAGAATGAGGAAAATGTAACAAATTTTGAATTTAAAAGCAAATAGCACAAGAAAGTGATGGCCGTTTATAAAACAAGTATTATTTCTTTTTCTTCTATGCTTCTTTAAATTCGAATGACAAACTAATGACAAAATCTGTGGAAGTTTAATTAGTGGCACCACTATTAACAACAGCAATTATAAAAAACATGCGAAATTATTCCGCGATTCCTTCAGATTGTTTATTTTAACATCTTTATTGCTTGGATGTAGGAGAATGTTTTGCCTTCCATCCAAACAACAAAGAAGTCACCATTGTTTGTGACCCCCGCGTACCAAACCAAAAACACCTCTGATTTTGTGAGAATTTAACTGAAATGTAAATGTGTAATCGATTATGATATATGTACTTTTAAAGACTGATATGTCTACTTTCGTTGGTATAAAACAAACCCTGCAATCCGTATTTTCCGAAACCAGTATTTAGGATTACAGTCTTTAGCCAAACAACTTTCGTCATTTCATCGTTTTTACATAATAAAGCTATTTTTTCTATTCTTCTTTAAGTTTCATCCCACTATTTTTGCTGAGTCATTTTCATGCTCTTGTTTATGAATAATTTAAATGGGTGGTTGCGTCAACGTGTCTGGCTGTGTTAGCTTTATTCGAAAGTGGTTTTATGTATATATCAATTAATAAGAAAGTATTTATCCTATAGAAAATAATTGTTTTACTTTTGAGTTTTGTGTACGTGACGTCATATTTTAGAGGGAACAAACAATTTTTATTTTATAAACAGTAAAGTTTTAAAGTGAATTTTCGTAAGACAGATTATCAAATTCTAAGTTTCTCAAAAAAATGGGTGGAAAAGACATCAGGGACAAGCAAAAATCTGCTGAATCCGCTCTCATGGAAACTGGGCAACATTCATATAGCGTTATAGCCCAAAAACTGGCCATAGGATGAGCTGGCCAGTGTTCGGCGAGTCGCCCAAACTTTATTTTTCAATTTCATTGGTTATATTTAACGACGAGTGCCGCTTGGAGGTCGTCATGGAATTTCATAGTTTCATGCACACGTAGGGTTGCCCATGTTTGTATGGGGAAAAAAGTGTTCAGATATCTAACGGGACACCCCTAAAAATGTGAGGTTATGCTAAAAACTTAAACAGAAAAATATTAGGTCGATCGAAGGTCGTTTCGAGGTCGCGACTTGAGCGCGAAGTTCGATAAAAACGGTATTTTTTCGATTTTTCACTTTCAAACGAACAGAAAAATTATTTAAAATATTTTCTCAGACCAAATAAAAAGTGTGGTAGAGAAAATAATTACCTTTCCAAAACATTAAAGATGTCGAAAATCGGTTAACAAATAGCGAGATTATTGCCAATTTTCGAAACTAATAAAATCCCAAAAAATAAACGGTTTTTTAAATCCTGGAATTTATATCCAAAATTACAGAAAAAAACTAAAAAAATAACTAAAAATTAGGTATAACGAGTAAACAATGGAATGTTTTATGGTGTCATAACAAACCGTATGAGTCATTAGTGTTTTATGATGCCATTTTCATAAAACCCAAATATGTTAAGTCCTTATGACTCATTCGTCTCATTATTGTATTTAAAACTTAAATCCGCCTTCCGCATTAATTATGACCTGCTATGGCCAATATATTTCATTGTATCATATAATATATAGACAAAATAAATTCAAATTAATTTCAGTTTAAATTCAAATCTCTCGAGAAAAGGACACAAATTTGTAATAATTAAATCTAGTCCGTTTAACAGTTTTATTAATATTTTATAGAAAGCGCTACTACAGTTGATAAAATGGCAGCTAAATTACGGTCCACTACAAAACTGTATCTTCTTGGGCATGAGTACTGACAAATTATTGGTGCTAAGTTATCCTCAAAAAAGCAAGTCTTTTTTACAATCACCGTACTGTAAAATTAAATAATTAATCATGAAAGTGCAGCTGTGACAATCCAGGAAGTGTCTATTCTTTTGTCAAAAGCACGAATGAAAAAGGGGCAACATTCCATTGAAAATTGGAAAAATTGCATGGTGACTGGAAAATTCTTATAATGAACAAAAATAAACCTTCACCGTGAAAGAGAAATTGCATTTAATAGTAAGCTGGATGATATTTTCGATATCGCACATACCAATACCTAGTCGTTGATGACCAGTGAAAACGAAAGCGGTTCCTCGTGTCACAGCGGAGATACAGCGTCCCGGATGTTTGGATGGAGTCAATTAAAAGTCGTAAATGATATCACAGAACGTAATGTAAAATTAATTCAAGATTTTGATAAGAAATTAACAAGAAATGAAGATGACATTCAATATTTACTACAAGTCGTAAAGATCCGAACACAGAAGTTTTCAACATATACCAAAACAGCCTTGATGGGTTTAAGATCATCTTAGATTGATTATTTTCATCATAAAAATTAATTCATAATATCATTGTATAGAAGAAACATTATGCATTTATAATATAAAAAAAATAGTCAAAATTTGTCTTGTTTTTGTATTTAAGAAATTTGGCAATAATTTCGCAATTTCTTCACCGATATTCGATATCTTTGATGTTTTGGAAAGATACTTATCTTCTCTATTTACTATACAATTTTTATTTAGGCTGAACAGTTTTTTTAAATAATTTTTCTGTTTGTTTGAAAGTGAAAACTTGAAAAAAGTACCGTTTTTATCGAACTTCTCGCTCACGTAGCGACCTCTAAACTACCTACGGCCGACCAAATATTTTTTCTGTTTAAGTGTTTAGCATAACCTCACATTTTTAGGGGGTATCCCGTTAGATATTGGAATTTTCGAAAATATGGTCCACCCTACCGGGCCAATGCTATAATGAAGACTGCGTGGAAAAACAATTCAAGTATCCACCGGTCGTCATGCTATGGAGCTGTTTATCACCAAAGGGCCCTGGACCAATATATTTTGTACAAGGAATGGCGCGGCAAGACCAAAATTACTTGAATAGTAAAAAAGTAAACATTCTACCGTGACCAGGCAATTCTCTGATCTCAACCCTTGAGAACTGCTGGTTCGTGTTGAAGCGGCTAGTATACATGCGTGCCAACAATACGATGGTCGAACTAAAAAATACATTGAAGGCGTTTGGAAAAATTAAAACATACAATTAAAAATGGCTACAACAGCAAGTCAGAACGATGCTAACAAGTATTATTAGTGAAAGAAGTAGTCACAAAATACAGTATTAACCCGATTTACCGAAAGGCACAAAAATGTTTGCTTTCGTAAAATCGGACAATCGTTAAATCGGGTATTTTTTAAAAAGGGTTTTTGAATCTTAAATTTCTAGGAAATATCTATCACTAATTTCGAATTTATTAAAATAAAACTAAAAATTTAAAAGTACATAATTAAAAATTCTATTATTAGGTGTGACTTAATTTTTTCAGATTTTTCAACAAATTTATTTTATATAAAAAAATAGACAACGAATTTAAACTTGGAATAATATTGTCCACCGTTTTCATGACCTTGCGCCATCTCTCAGGTAACATACGAATGCGAAAAAACTTGCAGACATGCTCAACGAATTTACGCATATCATCCAGCGTTTTATTCAACTGTTTGTTCACTAAGACGTGCTGCATTGACCGGAACAAATGGTAGACGGATGGGGCCTAGTCTGGTGAATATGCCGCGTGTGCAAGAACTTCCCATCTCAAGTTCAAAAGAGTCTTCTAAGTCATGCGAGCAAAATGACTTGCCTGCTTCTTTGCCCAGTAAATGGCCTTTCCTGACCAAGTAATTCGATCAGTTTATTCAAGTGTCGGCTTGTTGTATTCCACAGCTGACCAGTTTCCAGTAGTTCGTAATAAAGTACACCCTTCATGTTCCACCATATACATAGGAGGATCTTCTTTAATTGGATGTTCTGTTTTGGCGTCAATTTATGGGTTTCCCGGGACTTATCAACGACTTTTTACGTTTGGAGTTCTCGTAAAAATATACTTTTTAACACCAGCCACAATTTTCCACAAGAAGTGTTTTTTTTATTGCCGGGCAAGCAGTAGTACGTGTTCATATGCTGACCTAGGTTGTGCTCGGTCAACAAGTGTGGGGCCCATCTTCCAAGTTTTTGAATTTTTCACATTCACAATTTTTCACGATTGGAAACAGCGGTTTGGGTCTACTACTACTTCTATAGCTGAACTGCATTCTCTTGTTGCGTTTGCGTTGAGTCTGCATCCAGTAGAGCTTGCAAATCTAGATCTTCAAACTTTCGCGGTTGTCCAGGGCGCGGCTGGTCACTAAGATAATCACTTTTAAAACGTTTGTACAAATAATCACCAGTTTCATAAGCCACATCGTCGGCACCAACAACACTACAAATTTATTCCCGTGCTTTAGAAGCATTTTTTTTCTTGTTGGAATTCGTTTAGAATGCAGTGCCGAATGTGCTGTTTATCAGTTGTCACCATAAACTGTGCTATTCTGACGGGTTATGTGACTCATGGTAACCTGATACGCAATAAATTTTCAAGTTTTTCTAGTTTTCGTAAAATCAGATACTTTTCTTTCATACAATCGAATGTGGTAAAATCGGGTATCGTCTAATCGGAGATTCGCTAAATCGAGTTAAATCTGCATTTAAGAAAAAAATTTATTACATAAAATAAATTATTTTAACTATACAAACTAAAAAAATTTTTTTTGGAAAATATTGTTTTTACTTTACACAGTGTAATCGAGTTTTAAAAAGAATATTTATGTAGAATTCATGGGTACGCAAGTTTTTTGACTGTAGTTTAAAATGACGCTACCTTGCTAGTTTCCTTCTCGAAACTTGTTCATTTTCCTGATTCTTAATTTTAATGTTTTGTTATGTTAATGTTTGATTCTTACGTTTTAATGTTTTACAATGTCATTTACTTCTAAGGTTATTGACCTCATAACTCACAACTAAACCTTCTCCCTTTTTAATTTGAAATTAAGATATTCAAAATATGTACAAACATTTTTTTTTTAAATCCAATATCAGTTGCCAATTCAAATTGAGGGCATTCAGGGACATGTACGCCTACATAATTAATCATTAGCACCAACGAATAAGATATATAATTTAATCATGTGGAGTAAAGATCAGTTAAATAACAAACATATGTATACATTTTATACTCGTATTTTGCATAATTTTTCTATCATTGGAGTTTCCTGTAAATAAGTGTTTTAAAGAAATGGCGCTAAATTTTAAAAAACCATACATCACGTATTTACTTTATATACCATTACAATCGAAAAGACTTTATCAGAACGTTCTATATAATTTCGAACTTGAACATTTAAATTAAAGCATACTTCCTCTACTTTAGAAGTGAGTCATTACTTGCACACAGTAAACTAACATGTATTAGTAAAATATAATATACGATTCAGTATGATTGTATTTGTTTTACTGCTGATAGTACATATAAATTATTAAGTATTTGATCAACCACGTGTTTTATTTTCATTTTATGTTACATCGCGTACTAAGTATGTATATAGTACATATATTTAAAATTCATGATTGGGTTATCTTTCCTCCCTAATTCTTCTGTTTATAACTTTTTTATACAATTTATGAATCTACTACATATAGGAGTATGTACAAACATAATAACTTGAAAGTTTATGATACACATACCTGGCTATAGAAATAAAACAACAAACTAATATCTATATAAAACTGATATCTAATTAATGGTCATATTTTGCCAACTAAACAAATACTTTAAAGATCGTCCACTTTAATTTTTCTTTCATTGGATTTTTAAAGGTAGGAAACCGACAACTACGTAGACTTCACAATTTCGTATATTTAAATGTAGGGTGATCCAACATTATGTTAACAGGTTAGAAAGACTAATCTGGTATTCGCTAGGCATACTAGCCTTATTTATATTTCCAGTTAAATCTGTTTTTAATTTATTTAATACTAACGGATACCCGGCGTGCGCTGCAACGCCTTTTTGTAACAAAAATTATTTACATTTGGGTAGGTTTGTGTGTTTCTTTATTGAATGAACATATATTTCAATGATAATTATATCAGCTGCGTTCTTTTGAATAAGCTGCTCTAATTTTTATAATACTAGCGGACCCGACAAACGTTTCCTGCCCGAACGTTGGCTTGCCTGCTATTATAGTGGGTTCAGCAAACGTTTTTTCGATATTCGAATTTTCGATTAACTATACTATATACTAAGTGACATTTGACATTGGGTTTTACAATTTCAATGTTTTCGTTTCGTCATTGTGTGATTTGTTGTTGTCCAAAACAAAATCAAAAAATAAGTTAGGTTAGGCAACGGCGTACCGATATGAATAAGTGGCATATTCGAAATGAGAACGCAAATATGTATCTTCAATCTTTACTCGTATTAACGCCTTGTTGTATATTTTCGGCGAAAAATCGATATTGGGATCTCGATCAGTGGTCCGAATGCAATGCAGAGTGTCGTCGCTCATTGAATCTTTATATTTGTAGATAACAGAAGCTTGCCAGAATACAGCTTGAATTGGTAAATTTGGTAAATTTGATGAAGAGAGGAACTCAGTACTGCATCTGCAAGTGTGAGGTCCCAAACGTTGTCATCTTCCAGCAAATGCATTCGCGACACGCCTCGTGGTATGTGTCGTACAAAATATTATTATTGGAAGAAAACCAGCCCAGGAAAGATAAGCAACAACAAACGCGAAAAGAAGCATTATCGTTGCTTCGGATGGACTGTGTAAATCGGCCGAACGTATTTTCCATGAATACGTCGTCGTATCCTTGGACGGGAACGCTTCACTCTGGTGAAAAATTGCTACGCGAAAAATCGTGGCACATCACTATACATTAATGTCTTAACGAATTGACCGAAAGTACCTGGTCAGTTGTATAGTTGAAAAAACTCATTTAGTGTGTTTTTTGGTGCAGTTAATGCTTGTTGTAGAGCAGTGAAATAAACACGCTGCCCATTTTCAAGGTGCGCGGCCAAATGTTAAACAGCAGGGTCTCTGTTGTTTATGGAAAAATTCAAATTGCGCAGTTACAAAATGAAGTAGTTTGCTTCATTGGTGCTAATAAATTGACCCATCTGATAACGTGTTATTTCGTCGTTATCATTTAAATTTTGAACAGCAAATACAGCCATGTCGCTGCCCTTATGAACGTATTCAAATGTATTTGATGGACTTATGTGTGCTTTGTCGGTTTTGCACAGCACTGGCGAATTCGGAACCGCCCACCGGTTGTCAATGTCAACCGTTCCGCCATTTGACATGGGTAATTGATATAATCGGCAGAATAGAACCGATTGGCAGAACAACGCCAAGCTACAACGCAAGTGATTTGCGCATGTATTGATGCGTACGTCAAATACCACAGAATTTGACATCAGCGCCACCATTGTACACAAATATAACTATATGAATTATTCACAAAATTACAATTATTTATGAACTTCTCAGAAGGTTCTAACGGTAAATTATTCTTGAACTTATGATTTTTTTTTGCGTTTCATAAAATATTTGGGGGTGGTGTTGGGTGACATTTTGGGGTTATATATTCTAATATGGGAAAAATCTTAAAAAAGAAAAAGAAACTTTCGCCAAAAAATAAAAATTCCTAGAACCCGATCGAAATGCCACCTGCCGAGACCGAAACCATCCATCAGGGACCTAACACATAAAAATTCTCATTAAAATCGGTCCAGCCGTTTAGGAGGAGTTCAATTACATACACACATCGTACAGAAGAATTATATACATAAAGATTGGGGGTGGTGAAATTGTGGGGCTACAACAAAACAAAAAAAAATTCTAAAACATGATCACAGTGCCACCTCACCTACCGGGTCGAATTCTGAATCTAAACCATCCAGAAATCTACTCAAAGACACACATGAAATTTCACTAAAATCGCTTTAGCTGTTTTGGAGAAGTTCAGTCACATACACACGTACAGAATAATTATATGTATATATTTACTAGCTGGCCCGGCAAACGTTGTTCTGCCATATAAATTATTTCTAGTGAAAATATTGTTTGTTAAATAAAAAATAACGAATGTTAAAAAACAAAAATAACATCAACCATTCATGTTCTCAATGTGTCAGCTGATGGACCTTGTAGCATTTGGACGCGCATATGTTTATTTTTAACTGGAGTTTTTCAACAGTGGCGATGATTTCAAGCAAGCGTTGATCTCATCAGCGTACGTTGAACGTAGAATGACGGGAAATGTTTGCCTGAAATCACCTACAAGGAGTAATACAGTGCCACCGAATATTTTGTCGTTGTTTTTATATGTTTGAGCGTTCTGTTCGATGCCTCAAGAGAATGTTTGTGTGCCATAGTGCATTTATCCCAGATGATAATTTAGCATTGTTTCTGCACTGTGACCTGCAATGTTGTACATTACCTCTGGGTTATTTTGAATATTCAGTGGAAGCTTAAATACTGAGTGAGCTATTCTGCCTCCATCCAATAAAGTTGCTGCAATGCCAGATGATGCAACGGCCGATGTAATGTCATTATTTGATCGTATTTTAGGGAGAATTGGCGAAATGAGAAATGTTTTCCAGTTCCACCTGGTGCATCCAAAAAAAACTAATCCACTTTGTCGCGCTGAAACTGCCAGCATAATGCGGTCGTAAATCACTTTTTGTTCATGAGTCAGTAGTGGGACATTACGAGTAACAATCGCTGCCATTTCTGCAGTATCGTACTGCAGTTCACGATTCATTTTGGTGTCCATTAAATCAGATGCACTTCGATTTGGCGAACACATACAGTAATGACTTAGTGGTAAATTGGCAATGACAATGCAAAGATCCTCGATATAGCAATCAATGGTTCATTGTACATAGCGTCGGTGAATGCAATCGTTAGATCGTTTCACCGTGTACGAATTCAATGAATAATACGTGAGTCATTGAATCTTTGTGCTTATCCCACAACGTGTCTACTCGTCCCGGGGAACATGTATAGCCAACACTAAAGCATATCATCCCAGTGATTGTCATCTTCGAGCAAGCCGAATGCAAGGCATGCATCTTTATATGTTGGATACTGTTGTCCATTCACTTCGCGTATATCTTGAAATGACAATGAGCCGGTGACATTAACCAACAATAGTCGCAGATAGAAGCACTCAATGTGCCTTTGAGTAACTGTATATGCCCGAGCCAAAGTGTTTGATTTGAATATGCCGGGGCACGTATCAATTAGTGTGCCTTGCTTGAGGTTCATTCATTTTTTTATTTGATACCATGTGAAATAGCGTGATATTTCGGAATAGAATAGTGTTCTAGCAAATGCACCGAAAGTATCCGCACGATTACATAATTCGAAAAAATGATGCCCAATTGCTGTCTCGTTGGTGAAAAATACGCGCTGTTCGTTTTCAAGCAGGACGGCTATGACTGATGGGTCCCGTCCATGAATTGGGAACCAAAGATACGCCAGAGAGCTTCATTGGAGACAGCTTCATTATTTCGTCGTTGTCGCATTCAATCGAGGAGCATTCACATCAGTATTTTGAATTTGAAACACAGCCATATCGCTGCCTTTATTCACATACTTCTAAATGCATTGATGCTGTTCACCGAACTGCAGAACTCAACATTAATATGAGCATTGAATGTTTTGCTCAGCAGAGGCGAATATGGTACCACACAAAGATTGTCAATGTCAATGTCTGCGTTGTTGATATTGACGTAAATGTCAAAACGTCTGCCGTTATCAGTATTTCTTCGACGATATATTGGATATCCGTCGACATTTGTGATCATGTCGTTGGTGAAATATTTATAAAAACTCTTTGCACATTTTCCATTTGCCATGCAAGGCGATAAACGATTCAGATCATCGCATGGACCATGAATCATGTTTGTGGCAACAATATCGAACAGTAGTTGATCAGTAGACGGATCTAGAATTTCCGAAATTACACTATCGATTTCCTCAAGGCGTATTTTGCCGACTAACCAAATCAAAATGTCTGCATGAGGTAATCCTCGGTTTTGCCATTCAACCGAATACATCCAGCAACGTGTGGGACCGAATACGTGTAATTTTGTAATGAAACTCATTAAAGACTTCAATTTTTGTTGAACCCCTGGCTGACATTGTTCGCTGTAATACACACACACAAATAGGCAAAATGGTTGTACTTTCTGATGAAAAACGGGAAAACCGATAATGTATTTTTTCTTTTAGTATCTTACCAACCTTTTTATAATCATAAAACACGTATATATTTCTTATAAATTAAAATAAATCGTACAATATTTTGCACGCACTGCGTTGTAAAATACTAAAATCGCGATTAAAAAATTTGAGGGTGGAGGTAGGAGGAAATTTTTTTCCGGATAGAGACACTCTAATCACCTAGCGATATAACATATACTTTACGACCTATTCTCATACCTACCAAATATAAATAAAAAAATTCATAAAAATCGGTCGGGCCGTTTCGGAGGAGTGCGACCACAAACACCGTAACACAAGATTTTTATATATTAGAAGATGTAAAGATTGGGGTGGGTGAAATTTTGGGATTATATGTTCTGATATACGAAAAATCTAACAAAAGTAAAAAATAAAAATTTCGTCGAAAAACAAACAAAAAAAGTTTCTAGAACCCGACCGTAGTGCCACCTACCGAGTCCTATTGTGAATCTTAACCATCCAGGGATTCACTCAAACACACACAAACAAAATGTCATTAAAATCGGTCCAGCCGTTTAGTAGGAGTTCAGTCACATTCACACACACAGAAGAATTATATATATACAAATATATAGGGGTGGTGGGGGTGGGATGAAATTTTGGAGTTATATATTCTGATATGCTAAGAATAAAAATAAAAATTTCGTAAAAACAAAAAAAAAATTAGAAGGATCAACCCCTTTAAAAATATCGTAAGGTTGGTTCTGGACATGCAACTTATACACGGTCAAAATTTCAAGACGATCGTTTGAGTGGTTCGCAATATTTGCTAGTGTGACTCGTGCACCACCTTTATTGCAATAAAAATCGCACTACGCTTACAACCACTCCTTACCAAGATATACATTGTGTTAAAGTTTCAAGTCTATCGACCGTATAGTCTTTGAGATTTTGCGAACAAACATAGAAACCTAATTTGACTTTTATAGATTAAATATTATAATGGAAGAAAGTATACCATCATATCAGAGGACCTCTCAATATTTGTGTGAGCTTAAAGGGAATTGATTTAATAGCAGACAAATTGCAATTTTACAAAAATAAAATTTTGGATCTTGCTGTTTTATTTGTTATTGATGTGTAAACATCTTTACTCGCGCCTACCAAAAATTTTTGTATTAGAGTAAACTTGTAAATGAAACGAACGGAAATGACGTGCCTACTTCGTTTGAAAAAAGCAACAAACTCAACAAAAACAATTTTGTACTTTACATGGCATGCTTTTATAGTAGGGAAAACAAAAAGAACTAATTTAAAAAATGAAATAGAAACCATTGACATTTCCATCGATCAGAAAAATCAAAAAAAAAAATATTAAGATACGAAATACGAATTACGATTACGAAATTACATACTCTTACGATTAAAAACACAGTCAACAACTTGTGTATGTTGCTTTATCACGAGTAATGAGTCTCTAAGAGCTGTTCATCACGTCAGCTATCAATAATCATGTCTTCTACTAAATGGGGCTATAATGACGTCTCGTTTTTAATATTGAACTGCCAGAGTAGATGCTCAATTAATTTGCTTTCCGAGACCTGGCTGCGCAATGCCGAGCATGTTAATATTCCGACGTTTGAATGCTGCGTTCAGTTCAAGAGAGATGGTCAGTGGGCTGCCGGAGTAACAATTTCGTCAAAAGATCCATTAAATGAGCATAGTGGACACAAATAATTTGCCGTACGAACTTCTAATTGTCATAGATCGGCCTTACTTTCACAAAACAAATATTGACGTAACAGATGGACTGGCGAACGGAACTATGGGCTGTCTGAGGTATATCGAATGCAGCCATCCTGACCGGGACAACGAGAACGATGAAAACGTCAACAGTAAAAAATGTTAAACGACTCTGGATGGATTTCGGTACAAATTCACAAGTTGGCAAGAAGATCAGGCGGTTTAAAGCTGGATGGGTGCATAAAATGAATATCGACCGATGTTTGGTGCCCATTTCTAGAAAAAGCTCAACTGTTAATCGAAACAACCATCGGACAATTAATGTTAAGCGTACTCATTTTCCAGTCGTACCTGCATGTGCCACCACAATTCATGCATCACAGGGTGGTACCTATAACGAGATAGTCAGTATATACTCTTTCGATAAAAGACACAGTCAACAACTTGTGTACATTGCATCACGAGTAACGAATCTCGAAGGACTGTTCGTCACGTCGTCTATCGATGATCATGTCTTCTACCATGGATGTAAAAATGGGATCTCAATGGGTCTTCTTCAAAATGAGTTATCGCGCCTCACTACAAATTGGCTAAGTATAGCTCAGGTTGTAATTGTGAATATTGTACGAGGTAATAATGACGTCTGGTTTTTAACATTAAACTGTCAGAATTTCAGGTCACATCACCTCGACCAAACTGATACAATCACGCAGGGATGCTCAATTTTCTTGCTTTCCAAGATCTGGCTACGCAATGACGAGCATGTTAATATTACTAATTTTGAATGCTGCGTCCAGTTCAAGAGAGATGGTCAGTGGGCTGCCGGAGTAGCAATATATAAATATACAAGTATAGAACTTATACAGTCACCCCGCCTAAGGAAATCATCGTTGGACAAACAACTGGTATGAGCGTAACAACATAACCAATTGATGATATATACACGGCTGAACTGCAACTTCTCAATGGGAATAAGATGCTTTCTGTAGTTGTATTTACCTCGCCGAATAAATTTGTCGAAGACATACTGAAGTTCATACATTTCGTCCTTGCTCCATATTCTAAAAGAATTTAAAAAAATCTACAATGAGACTATCATCTTTTGCCGATGATTATGAGCGGGGATTTCAATATTGATTTTGCTGTTCCTCAAGCCGAACCACTTACATTGAGACAGACCATTGTGCAGTTTTTCAATGAAAATTAGAAAATATAGAGTCGACAGTATATGTATCTTATTTTAGCTACCATAATTCAATTCCGTCGATTATACCGAAAGAGTAATAGAGTAGAGTAATAGACGAATTTAACGATAAAACAAATGAAAAACTCTTGTTAGGAAAATTGCATTCCTTCTTCCTGCAAAGTAAACTGTACACACGCCATGTTTACACATCTCCTTGAGAGTACTAATGGACTCACTGATTTTTTTTTTTACTCTTACTTGACAAAATTATTTTTTATTCGTCCGTGTAGCCCGTAGTGTTGACGAAAACCGAGGTTTGTCGATTCTTCGTCGATCTTTGGAATTAGACAAACGAAATTTACATCGTATTTTGCATAATGACTTTGGTCTTAAGGCTTTTAAAGTTCAATTAATATGAGAATTCCAGCCGGTCGTTCACCATAAACCTCGTATCTTCGATGATTGGGTCGTTCAAATGCATAAAAATGATCCGGATTTTCATCGAAAAATCATTTTCATTGATGAGGTCCATTTTCACCTCGGAGGCTAGATTAATAAGCAGAACTGTCGCATTTGGGAAGAAAGAAAATCCAAGAATGATTGTTGAAAAGATTGATGATTTTTTATGGCCGGAATTGGAAGATATTGATGTCTTCGACGTTTATTTTCAGGCGCTACGTGCCACACGAGCAACGAAACAATCGCAATTTTACAAGAAAAGTTTCCTAACCATGTTATTTTCGAAGAGGTGATCTTGTGATTTAACACCTTTAGACTTTTTTCTTTGAAGCCACTTGAAAGATAAGGTCTATTTCAATGCCCCACAATCGATTCTAAACCTTAAAGATGGAATTCGTGAAGTTATCGAGGACAAACAGCTGCAAATGTGCGAATTGGTCATGGAAAATTTCATGAAAAGGACATGGTGCTGCAAGCGTAGCTGTAGCAGCCATTTAGCTGAATCATTTTCAAATGATAATGGCGTACCTTCCTCTTTACAATGAAATAAACAATCATTGATTTTTTACTCTGTAATGTGATCAAAATTGTTCACGAGGTTTTTTTGCTCGAGATGTTTTAATGCGGTTGTGTGCGGTCGTTTTTTAAAGCTATGCTAAATAAAAGGTATATTTTTAAAGCGGAATATTGCAAATCTGGTAAAATGGTAAAGGAAAGTTTAACCATACTTTTATGCACAAGTGGGACGGGAAGAAAACTTAAGCCGATTGTTATAGGTAGAGCCAAACGACCTCATCATTAAGAAATTTGAAAATTTACTGGTAATATGGAGCATGGAGGTATTTTGTGAATTTTTAATTTTCATTGACCCTTTTTAATCGGCATTTACAATATTAAGCGATGAATGCCAGGAGCTATTTTTGAAGAATGGTTGAACATGGTCAAATTAAAAGTGAAGCTCCTCGAGTGGATAATACGATAAATGTAACTTTAAAGTTTATGCCTCCTAATACAACCTCTGTTATTCAGTTTTAGACCAAGGAATCTTCAAAAGTTTCAACCATTACTATATATTGATCTTACTTGTTCAAATCAATTGTGGCGGAAACGATTATCGCTGTTGTCTCAGAATTCACAAAAAAATAAACGTGCTAGATGCAATTCAGTGGATAGGTTTAGCTTGGGATCGAGTTAGAAGTCAAACGGTTGTCAATTGTTTTAAGAAGGCCGGGTTTGAAGATGGGTTATGACTTTGACATAACCAAATTTAAAAAAGTACATAAAATCAAGTTTCGCACAACACATAAAAACTGAAATTCATATAGGTAAGGTACACTAAATTCAATAAAAATTTAACCAAGTTCTTTGTATAAATGTTGGGCCCAGTTTAACTCATGAGTCGTGAGACATTTGTTATCTGTACGTATTCAATCTTGGGTGACATTTGTTGGAATTTGCAAGAGGAAGAGGATCTCGAAGACGACACGAACGAATCAGAAAATTAAAATTAAAAAAGTTAAGAAAAATGTTAATTTTTTACGATAAGCTAAGAAAACCATAATATCAACTGAATCGATTTAATTTTCTCTTAAATAGTTTCTACTGTATCTATACTTATCGATGCGATGTTTATTCGATCGATTTCAATCGATTTAAATTCCATAACTGGATAAAAAATGATAAAAAAGTGTTTTTCGTCGAAATGAAAAGAAAAAAATAACACAAAAATTTGAATGTAATTGTAGTTTGTCGGTCTTGATATGTTCGGCAAAGTTGTTTGTCTTGGCTTGCGCAACAACTTTGGTAAAGGAAGCAAAACGAAAATCTTAATGGTTCAAGAGCTATCTACGTGAAAATGAGTGTATATTTTGGCAAATTTTTGACTCGCAATATCTAAAAAAATGGGGACTAGCTTTGAAATGGGACTAGCACCATTGAATTCAGCATACTCGAATTAGGTTTACCCCCTGGTGACCAGCTTGTCACAAAATAAAAGCCATTACTTAAGTGGTTAATTCATGATATTTTTTTTGTTTTGTAGTCAACACTGCTGCAGTGCGTTGTTTTGGAAATAGAAGCTGTATTTTATTGACAAATAAAGCATTTTTGCTTTAGCTGTTTTAGCGCTATTTAGCTATTTCAACTAATGCAAATCTGCATTATCTTCAGCTAAAGCAAAATTTTAAAATGCATTAGTTTTGCTTTAGCCATGGTGGTGTTGTTGTAATTGTCTCAACAAAATACTCTGAGACAACTTTCGAAATAACGCAAGTAATGCGAAATGCATGTTTTATTTCATATAAAGAAGTGGGTTCTAAATTCTCCGCATGCGAAATTTCGCACGTCTGTTTCCAGCATTATGTATAACTTTTTGTACGTACGAAAACTGCACATATTTAGACCTGTGAGATCTTTGTTGAGCTTATTTGGAATTAAAGTCTCACGAGAACAAGATCATTCTTTTGTTTCTGCAAAAAATATTGATGATCATCATTAATCACCATCGTCATCTCATAAAGTAACCGCATGCAAAAGTAAATGATTATTTAAACTATAATCATAAAAACCCGATTTGAAAAGCAAGAAAATGGAGAAATGTTTATTGTTGTTATTATTATTGTTTTTTGCAACGTCTGGAAAATGTAGCTATGTATATTATAATCATTATAAGCCTATATGTGTTAACATAAACATTTACGAATATATTTGTATATATGTATGTATGTATGTAGAAATAAAATATGGAGTTTAATTCAGACATGGGCAAAATTACATGTTCAGGATAAAATTTGAGCTATTTCGTAAATGAATCAGGAGGAAATAGTAAACAAATTTCCTTTGCATTTGTTTGCGAAAGAAGAATGTACATACTTCTACTCACCGACGGAATGGCTCTGTGGTTTAGGCTTTGGTACATGGATTGGGAGGTCTCGCGGATCGAATTTCGACAGAGGTAGGTTGCAAAACAGAGATTTTTCATCATCAGATGTAAACGAACACAACTATTATCACAAAGCTGATGTGGCACAAGGCCGACCCACTTTTCTTGTCGATACTATACCGATACTTGCTACCCAATGCAATGGTAGTAAGGCGAATCTACATAGACCCGAATGTCTCCTATTTTGGCAGGCAACACGCCGTACGTCCTCGATTTTATGACTAGCATAAGGTTCGACGTAAAAAGCGAACCACGGTATGAAGTGTTCTCGACCTCAAACATTAGAAACAAAAAACAAGAATGTAGCTACTCTAATAATTCAATAACTTTCAGCTCTCAATTTAACAAGCAGACTGTAAAAACAGAGTCAGGAAGAGTTTAAATACAACGAGATTACACCTTCCTGGTTAAATGAGAAAAGCCATTTTAGGGTTAGAAAATTTCAATCAATTTGATGGTACGACTGAAAGTCGATATACAAGGTGTATTGTTTTTTTAAAAAATATTAATTTTTTGTGATTCATTTAATGATGACTTTTGATGGGGTTCGCTACGTTTAAGTTTACTTAAACCAAATTATACTGTAGCAAGCTGCACCTGTAGTCGGCTTATTTGTAGCGATCTTGCCCATGCTTTCCCATGAAACACTAACATTACTAAATACCGGCACGGGAATGTAAAATTATAAAATTTGTGATATTTTCATACTCGTATATTTTTTTAAATTTTATATACTACATTGACTACATGATCATCATTCAACAGTAATCATATAGTTATGCGTGTAGTAAAAGAGAACAATAAATTTGTTAATCATAATAGTATTTAATATTAATATCATATGACTTTTTAATTGTATGCAAAATACGTAAACAATTCTTCTCTCTTTTTTGAGTAAACTTGCACTCACACTCACACATTTAATAAACAATCCGCAAAAGAGAACAAGATCGTTTTAAAAATAGTAAATTAAAAACAGCATACCGACACTGACTCTCGAAAAATCACAAACACACAAACAAGTATTTACTCGCATGACGAGACCAAAACCAACAACAATATAAAGCCATGATAAAGCAGCAAAACGAAAGAAACTGAACTATAATAAGAAAGTTGTATTCGAGTATGTGTGCACATTCTATGTGTACACCAGAATCTACTTAAATATATATTTAAGTAGATTCTGTGTACACCATGTTGAACAAACATATTATAAAGTTCTCTTTTCATCATATGTGTACACTATGTAGTTTAATCATATAAAGCAATAGTGCGAAAGAAAAAAATGTACAAAGCATTGCAGTGCAACTAACACAATCTAATGTAGTTTTTTGTATATTGGTACTGCGTTTTAGACTTTGTTCGTGGCCTTAAATTGTAGATTTTGCGAGATCATCAAGAAAACGTTTAAGTTTAAATAATAATGAATATATTTTAGTTGGATGCCGGCTGGTTTAGTTTATTAAACCGATATTTATGTGTATTCTTGTAAATGCTTAAGCGAACGTATAGGAAAGAGAATAAGAGAACAACTTAACACGATTTCCCAAGAATTTCATAGTGTATTGTCGCTCACTATTAGTAGGTTTAGATCAATCTAAGACCTCGATCGGTATAGTCATAAAAAATTAAAATCGTTTATATATATATATATATATATATATATATATATATATATATATATATATATATATATATATATATATATATATATATATATATATATATATATATATATATATAATATAAATATATATATATATATATATATATATATATATATATATATATATATATATTTATATTATATATATATATATATATATATATATATATATATATATATATATATATATATATATATATATATATATATATATATAATATAAATATATATAAACTTATTTAAAAAACTAGATACGATTTTTAAATCAAGATCAAAGACCTTTAATTTCTTTTGTTTAGTAGTTTTAATTAGTGTTTTATATATTCTAAAGTGATTTTTATTTATTTTCCAAATTGGAATAGGTTTCAGTGTGACACAGAAAAGGATTAATTATAAAGAATGTATAATTATAATTATTTATGTTATTTTTAGAATAAAAAGTTTTATAAAAATAAAAGTGAAGATTAAGTGAATAAAATCATATATTTTTTATTATTATAAAAGTGTGTGTGCTCTTTCGCATAACTTGCTGTTTACATATGAAAAAGTATCTAACGTTTTGATCTCGTAACCAAACAAATAATAATGGATTTAACATGCCCTGAAATAGTAGTTCCTGAATCACCAGTGGATATTAATTGCGCAGAAGCCGACAAAACTATGATCAATGATCCGCGAGTCATATTAAATTTATTATGTCTTGAACGATCAACATCAATCAGATTCGATTATTTTAAGCATATGCAAAACGACATCGAGCCATTTATGAGAGGTGTCGTAGCATTATGGATGATGGAGGTTGGTCTGAAATTAAAACGCTGCAAAAAAATCGTTCACATTTTCTTTTGTTTTGTTTTAATTCAACTCGCTCTCGATCTGTCTTTACTCAATATTTCTTTCTGTCTATAGGTCTGTGATGAACAACACTGTGAAGGGCAAGTATTTCCACTTGCCATCAATTACATGGATCGCTTTTTATCAGTATGTTCTATCACCCGCCACCAATTTCAATTATTAGGTGCTACATGCCTATTATTAGCGTCAAAAATACGACAATGCAATAGTTTAAGCACAGAATTATTAAGCGTTTATACTGATAGAAGTGTTACCTCGGCACAAATAAGGGTAAGTTAAACAAAATAAATGTTTAAATTTTATGTTTTTGGTGTCCTCCTTTTCATCGAATGTCGAAAATACATTTTATATATTACCTTACTACCTATTAGATCTAGTTGTTGCAGTAATACAGTGGGAACAGTTAGATAGAATCAAGATCATATTCTTTGAAAGTCTCTGAATGTTTAACTTAAAAGGAATTAAAAAAACTGAATGTAGAAAACGTGAAAAAATTTCCTTGTACCATTTCGTGTATACTAGAGTGTTGGCTCTAGGACAAAAACCTTACCTAATTAAAATTCATGATACGTTTGAGATATCCATGCACGATCCGAAACAATTAAAATACTAAAAATTAAAAACTCACGTTTTTATAGGTATTACACTCTATATAATTACCGAGTTGCCTAAAAAACATTTTTTTTGCTCTCATCAGATTTGCTAAGAACACAAACTCTAACGATCATCTTCATCATACAAGTACTTCATTATTGTTCCGTGCTTAACCTTTTCATACCAAAATTAAGACAGGGAATGTGACCAAATACAACAATGAGAGATTGGCAACAGTTTTATAGTCAAGGGGCTAAGTAAGTAATTATGAAACAATAAATTTCGTTTAGTATTCTGAAAAATTATCTTACAGTCTGTCTAGCTCAATGCAGGGTTAAATTCTTTAGCACAAGTCTTCGTTTTCTTTAACAAACATAAAGGAACGAAACGAGAAACTTGTTCTCTTTTTAGTTTCGTTTTATTTTAAAGCTGATTTCATGAATGAAAAAGTATAAAAAATGTTATGTACACACACACAAACTTGTATATTTGCGATAAGTTTATATAATATGTATACCTACATGTAAAAAAATAATTTATATATTCTTGTACGAGTATATAGACTTTAAAAAGATAAGACAACAAACAAGTATATTATATTTATTTATCGCTTTTCTTGTATTATACGATGAGGCTCTAAAATTATGAATGTGATAAAGGAATGTTATAAATGGTATCTATTTTTTTTTTTATTTTATTGAAAATATAAATAATATCCTTATTTATCATTTCACACAAATATTATAATATTACATAAAGACACAAAATTTGATAATGGATGAGAAAATAAAATATTTGGTACTAACATTATATGTATATAGAACCACAAAGTATAAAAAATTGTGAACTAAATTTTTAAAATAGATCAATATTATTACGTTTCGGAGATTTTAAATATCATATTATGTAAATAAATCTTCGAATGAAGTTTTTATTTTGCAACTACATAATCACCTACAACTTTATCTATTACAAGTTTGGATACACATATGTAACATAGTTTACTAGTCCGTATAATGGAGCAATACATATGTTTTTCTGTGAATGAATGCTCTCCCAACCCGAAATTCCATTTAAATCGGCGGGAAAATCTTCATAAATATAATGAAATTATGAGACGCCATAAATTGTCGGTCTACCACAAAAGCCAAACAGCAACAACAAAACTTGAAGAAAATTTTTAATTTTTTCTATATATTTCTGTTCGTCTTATAAATAAATAAACTTTCTGAGAAATATCTCAAATTACAAATATTTTTTAACTTTTTTTGGTCGTTTTGTTCATGTGTATTGCAATATAACAGTAAAAAGAAAGAATCATCCGTCAGACAAAACCACTTGTTACTATGATTTTTATGTTTTAAGAACACTACTATTAATAAATTAAAACGAAAAATTGAACAACGCATTTCTATTCCAAAGTCACGTTTATTTATTTATCTAAATAATCAATTCCGTTCTTTTTGGATTATTAAAGGCGATAAGCATAAATAAAACCAGCAATATATAAACCTGAGATTGCACACAATTCGCAATTAGTCCGAGAGATATAACTTTGCGATAGATTTGCGATGCAGTTCATAAAAGAAACATTTTATTAACCTAGAGCAAGGCACTTGTGCCTTGTCACGATTTGTGACAAAAAATATACTCTCAAATATGCGTATTTCTTTCACAACAAAAATCTCGCTCGCCACTGACTTTGATCCCGAAACTACAAAAAATCCACCTACATCAATCTTATATTATTAAACAGCATTGTTTTTTCTGTTTTGTTTATTATCATCATCCTATGTTATATTATAGTCTATCTCTTTAAGTATTATACATACTAAAAATTCATTCAAATTTCCACGAACTCCTATATAGCTATAGTCCTTTTTGTTGTTAGTTAGTTTTTTATTTATGTGAATCTTGTGAGGTTAGTAAATAATAAAATATATAAAATAAACACAAACAACAAACGGTCTGAAACGAAAAAATTCCTTTAAAAAATAAATAAGAAAGGCTAAAAACGATATTTCTTATAATAATAATAAAGAAAAAGAAATTGAACTCCGCCAGTTAGTCGCCAGTTTAAAATAAAAAAGTACGTTGTCTTTGTATTAAACTAATACCTTCCAGGTAATCCGAATGGTAAATTTGTACCACAAATTATATAATAAGTTTCGTCTAGTACATGCGCGCATCTTCCAACAAATTTCCGCGCTTTTTTTATTTTTAAAGTTCATTGCCACACTAGATAAATATTGTAATAAATAACAAATATTCATTCATAAAATTTTACTTTTTATCTGTAATTAAAACAAACACTTTAAAGATAAAACCCTTTAATAATTTTATGTAGACCTATCAGTCATCAGGAATACGTAATAATCTAAGGAAAAAATTAAAATTTAATATAACTGTTGTGTGATATAATTAAGTTTACTTTCTTCTTTGTAGTTTTTAATTAGTTTTTTTTTACTTCGTCTTTATTTTGTGTATAGATATAAGACAATTAATTTAATAGAAAAACTTTAAATGAAATAAGTTTGGTTTGACGAAAACTAGTTTTCTATAAGAACTACATTGAAGGACTAAAGCGGTTAGTAGAAATTATAAAAGCGAACTAGCAGTGGCAGGTAGTTTTATTGCATTCTACGGGATATATTTTAAGGTAACCTTGTTATCATTTCTTTAAACAAAGATTTAATCTAAATTCTGACCGTTTCGTCTTGTCTTGCAATAATTTTACGGAGTTTACTTAACTATGTAATTTTATGATACTTATACATATTTTTAAGAACAATGATCGAATTATGATCGCTTTATTTTGAGGTATAATTTATAAAATTTATAAGTCGTTTTAACGCTAATTCATTTTAAATATTGTTATTAGTTAGCTGATTGTTGAAGTAGGTAAGTATTATTATAGTATATCAAATGTCATAAACTATAAAGCAACTTCGCTGTCTTGTCGAGTATACCTCAATAAGTTGATGCCTTAGATATTATAAGATACATATTCTCTAAGGTTAACGTAATATTTGTAACTAAAGTTTTATTTTACGGTTAAATGCGAATCAGACCCGCACCCTGTTTCAAATTGTTGTACCTAGAAAAAAGCTTAAAATATTGTGCAAATTTAGTATTTCGTGTTTAATTAGTACAGTAAATAATTAGTTAAAAATTTGTAAAAAAGAAAACATCTCAGATAAAAAGATAAGCTTCTTTCAAATAATTAACCCACGTTACCAAATTGAAATTAATTTTATTGGGCGGTAATAAATTTAGATTTAGATGCAAAGGTAAATATGTTTTACGTTTTGGTATACTACTGTGGGCAAAAAAACGTAAGACTTTGTTCATAATTTTAAAATTCTTTATTTATTTCTCCGAATCTATTTTGTAGCCCTCAAAATAATCCCCTTCGGCCCCAATACACTAAAGTCAATTTCCAGGGGGTCTATTATGAAATTTTCGACGCGCGTATTTTTTTCGACAACGTCGACAGTCGAGAACGTTGAAAATCGCTATTATGAATTTTTTTTCTCGATGATATCGAAAAATGAAATTATTTTTTATGTGAAAATGTAAATTAATTATTTTTTATTAAATTTAAATTAATTAATTAATTTTTATTAATTAAAATTTTATAAGTTTAAATTATTAATTTATTTTTACTAACAAACTTTCTTTATTTCTCAACACTTAACACTTTTCTTTTATGTACTCGACACCTCAAGAGCTGTCGTAAAATAGTCGACGTTATCTAAAAAAAACGCGTCAAGTATTTCATAATACCAAATTTTAGACAACGTCGAAAAAACACGCGGTCGAAAATTTCATAATACCAAATTTTCGTCGAAAATTTCATAATAGACCCCCAGAGTAGCCTCCAATGCGCGTAGCGATTCACGTTTAATGTCTTCAATTGACTCAAAGCGGTTTCCCCCGGAGCGGTCGTTTGAGTTTTCTGAACAGCCTGAAAACACACGAAGCTAAATCAGGTGAATACGGTGGTTGCCGAACGATATGGGTGGAATTCGGTGGCGAAAAAATCACGTGAAACCAATGCAGCATGAGAAGGTGCATTATCGTGGTGCAAAAACCAAGGGTTTTCACTGATCCTTCCGATATTTCAACGATGCCAATAAGGTCTCTGACTGTTAATCGTAGACTCCCGAGCAGCAATTCCTTGATTTTATTAACGTGTTGATCATCAGTTGATGTTGATGGCCGTCCTAGACGTAGTTCGTCGTCAACACGTTCTCGACCATCTTTGAACAATTTGTACCAATCAAAAACACTTGCTCGCGACATACAATTATCACCGAAGGCCTTTTGCTACATTCTGAACGTTTCGGCACTACAAAATTGATTCCGCACACAAAATTTAATGGAACTTCTTTGTTGAATAATTTCACTCATTACGTAAAAATAGCCGAATGCACTTTTTGTACTTCAGAAAGAGAAGCGTATACTAAACACTAATGATTATTTTGATGTGACATTTGGCACAGATGTCACTGACAGTCATACCAAGATAGAAAAAAAATATTTCGACGAATGGTTTTCCGCGCGAAATTTAAATTAAAAAGTCTTACTATTTTTTGCTCACAGTAGTACATCGCAATACTTACGGATTACTATTACTAAATATTACTATGCCATAACAATGCTCAGTTTCGTTTTCAATTATGTGATATGAAAAATGTATGGACAAAAGCCCAATCATGCAAATATAAATGTTCCGTTTTTTAAATGTTTCAAAAAAGGAGGAGGTTGTGCATATTTTTTTGTTTTTTTGTAGCAAAAGCATGTATTAATTGTCCAGTGGATTTAATGTCCCTTGAAGGTCAATTAATACTCCCCTTTTCATTCACGCTCATACTGCCCATTCACACAATTACAGTATACCACCATCGAAATTCGCTTTGCATCCAGCCTCTAGTGGGATTCGAACCCAGTACCTCCCAGTTCAAGTGCCGAAGCTTTAACCACTGCACCACTTGTCGGTTGAGACATAACTCCCATTTCGCCAATTACAATATTTCATAGAATTTGTTCCTATACTCTTTCGGCCAAAAGCATTGATTCATTTGTTCAAAAGCTTTAACTAAAATGCATAATTTTAGCAAAGCACAAGCTGTCAGACAACAATGATGTGTGTTCCTCCAATTTGAGCCTTTTAGGCTGTAACCTTAAATATAGCTTTTATTACTTTTTATATTCCTTTTTCAAATTAAATAAACCCACAAAGAAAAATCAAATTTAATTAGGTAATTGAACTTATTGAGAAAAAATTTAAATGCCTGCCACGTTTGCCAAATTGACATTTTGCAAAAAGCGGCGAATGGAACGGATACTTTGCGTTAACAGAAGCTCAGTGATCATCCTTGGTCTTCGGCTCTCGGAATACCATCACTCACATCGCAATAATCTCCTATTTTATTCCCTTAATACTATTATATTATAATTTCCTAATATAAGTAAACTATTCATTCATAATACATAGTTAATACTTAAAATCTAGAATAAAAAATTTATTTTGCAATAAAAATTTAATAAATTACCAAAGAATATGAAATAGGTTTCTCAAAATTGTCATTCATTGATTGCAAAATTGTCATTTTGCTCAGTCATTTTGTTCATTCATTCAATAGGCGTACTAAACCCTGCATTAATTTGATAATATATGGGACGTTGCAATTCTAATTAGTTTATATTAACTGTTCTTCACACACGATTTATCATTCTGGTGTCTCCTTTAAACGTTTTAAAGAAAGAAAGCAGCATAGCTTTCACTTTATTTCTTATGTTTCGCTCTACTCATTAAAATATTCATATTCATTCTCCAATTTTGGCCATACAAGAATATTACTCTGTAACGCCGGAGTACATTTTTCGCATCTTTTTTCTCACCCACTTGAATCATTAGAGACCCCGTTTTTGCAACAGACAAATATCGGACAAAAGAACAATATACTCGTAAGTGAATAAAGACAGGGACGTGAAATCAGGACGACGTGGATATGTCTAAATCTGTTTGTATGTTGATACTCGCTTTTATTTGCGATGATTCAAATACTTCCACTAACATTATTAAAATAATTCCAGTAACGAAAAAATTGTGGTGAAATTCGGCTGCGACTCGAAAAGGATGTTGTGATAAATGATAACAAAATTCTAAAGTACTTATAGCCATTTTGAATGCATCTAGGTTGATCATTAATAAACATTTTGAATGGAATCATCTCTTGATCTGGCGATACTAGGATATGGGCTTTAATTGAATTTCTATGGGAAAAGATCATTTTAAACGGAACTCTTGTATTTTCTGGAGAATTTTAATTACGTTTAAATTATGTTTAAGTGTATTTAAAAAAAAAAAGTTAGGCACAATACTATTTTTCAACAAATAAATTTGTCGAATTTGATAAAATTAAATTCCGAAACTTTTATTATCATTTTCTTTTCCTTAAGGAGGTTATTTCAATCATATTGTAATTTGACTATTTATTATAACGGATTACCATGAACATCCATTAGATGTAGTTGAGACCCGATTTGTGGAGTTGAAATCGGATGCTGAAAAAGGTTTTGATTAATTTTGGTGACTAAACTGTTTCGTTTCTCTACCTCTTTATTATTGGGAACATTTTTTTTTCACAAAAACCCAAAATATACTACATATTTTAAAATGAATTAATTCGATATTAAAATAACACCATAACGTTTTTAATTTGCTATCCTAGAATAATCGGCAAAATTTTACTAACACGGTTCACATAGGTCCTATCACTGCATTAAAATAACCAGCCACAACTTAATATTAAAATTATTAATCTTACTATTACTCTTTATCATTTCGTAGGTAAACTTGATATAGGTAAACTAAATTAAAAAAGTTTTAAAATTACATTAAAATTAATTGTTTAATCCGGTCTTTTGGAGTCTGATTTTTATTTTACATTTTCTTTTTAAAGTAAGGAACCGTAATAAACAGCCATAAATAATATACGGGTAAATTTCTACCGAGTACCCGTTTTACTTAGTAAAGAACTTAAACCACCAGCAAAATAAATATAAATTGTGTCTACTTTATAATTAATTATAATTTCTTTAACCCAGTTTAGGTTTTCGAAGTTTACGATTTTATTTTAAAATGAAAACGTGGTAGCTACGTAAATTAAAATAGCCAATTAAAATTATTCTACGTAGCCCTCCGAGATAATCCTGTGTTTGGTTTCGAAATAGTAAAATATTTTAAACGCTTTCATTAAAAAAGTCAGTGTTCTCACCATTATAGTACAGTGCCCACACTCAAAACTACAATTTAATACTTAGTGCGAATTATAAATGGGTAACAAATTAAACCCTTCGATATGAGAAAAGTCTACAAAAGTTGACCTGAAAAAATATCCTGTTTTTGTTCAAAAATAATTAAATAGATAGTCAGCTTGGCTTCAATTTACTTTTAAACAATTTACTTTTTATTTTTATTTTTTTTTTTTGCTTAGGCAAAAGTCAAGAAGATTGTCAATTTTGTTAAAACTCATGGACATCATGTTCATCGATTCATGGTAACCATAATTTCTCCTGTGTTTATTTAATTGAAGAAACTGTGAATTTCTTAAGGCTCTGCTCGGTGCTTTTATTCCAATGTTCTAGTGTTAAGCTAGAATTAAAAGCTAGAAAGGGACACACACTCAATAGATTAGAAGAACTAGAAATATACAAGAATAAGGACGAAGAAGGGGAGGAATGACCAACTCTTGAATGGCAAACTCAACACCAAAACTAATAAAATTTATGATGTAATAATAGGCGGAGCTTACCCAATAAGAAACACATAGTATATAAGGAGACTAGCTTTAGATATTTTATAATAGTTTGTAATTAGGAACTGAGGATGATAATTATATATTTTCAAAATCGATATTCCAAATCAAAAATTATATTGTTACTATAAGGAAAACAATTACAAGTGTTTCATTTTTAATCAAAAGATAAAAACAACTTAAACCTGTACTTTAAGCAGATAAACCGAGAGAATGAACTAATAAGCAGCGACATTAACATAAACTTAAACAAACTCTAGAAAATATATTTTTAGAGGCATACATTTACATGCACCTATTACGCTTACTACATCCAGTAAATATCCTCCTTAGTATGACGATAAGCTCATTAATTTAAATAATAGGAAAGATAAGGCGTATAAAGATACTCTCGAGTTCTATTCAGAAGAATGCAAGAATAGGTTGCGAACGCTAACGAAGCACCGTAACATCATCAGTATTGCTGAAAAAATAAAAAAAATAAAAAACAAAACATGAAATAAATAGTTAGGTATATTGCACATATGACGTTTAATAAAGAGTCCTGTGACCTTCAAACTATATCAAAAATGTTTTCCGATTTCTTTCAATCAGTCTAAATATAAGCAGGAAGAAGTATGAAAATCTAAACAATGCCGATAGTATGGTATCTGTAATTACGCCGCATATTTCAAATGAAGATATCCGTTGTGCTCTGGAAACGTTCGGAGGCGGGTGTGGACCTGATAGCATTCCAGCTTCGCTGTTAAAATATTATACAAATTTGACAATTTCGCTATGATTGATTGTGTCTTGTTATAGCGGTATAACGTCAATATCTTCAATTTCAAAATTGTTTTATCTGTAGTATACAACAGCTTTAAAACATTGAGTCCTCAGTATATCTCAAATAATCAACATGGGTTTATCCCGAAAAGATCATCATCAACAAACCTCATAGAATTTACCAGTAACACGATGAAGGATTTTGCCAAAGCCTTCGATTCCATGAGCCATTTTTTCAATATGCCAATATTTTCAAAATTGATTTCACCAACCAATTTATAGTTTGGTTTAAATCATATATAAGTGATTCAATTCAATATACTGTACTGGGAAATAAGATATTGAATTTAATTCAAGCTACTTCATACCACAAGGATCACATTTTGGTCCTTAGATTTTCATCATTTCATTAATAGGTTTCCGAAGTAATAGAGCATTCTCAGATCTTGATGTTCGCGGATGATATTAAAATTTATAAAACTGTGGAAAATATATACGATTAATAAATTGCAATAAGATGTCAACAATATAGCATCTTGGTGTGACTCCAACCTTCGCATGCTCATCATGAATAAGTGCAAAATCGTATCATTCCATCGGAAGTAAACTATATTACGCAGCCCTATCGTATCAATGACATTCTTTTACAAAAGGGAAGAACTCAGTCTTACGTTGCACAACTGTTAAGAGTGGACCAATCCACAATGTCAAGAGTGATCAAACAATTCCAAGATAATGGACAGTATCATCGTCGTACTAGTAGTGGGAGAAATCGATGTACAACACTCGCTGAGGATAGGTATATTAAATTAATTTGCTTGAAAAAACGGTTCGTAACTGGACGTAACATCAAATCAGACTTAATCGGATCCCGAGATGCACCCATTAGTGAAAGGACCGCGCGTCGACGAATCAAGGAATCCAATTTGACTGCAAGAAGGTCAGCCTTATGTCCAGAGTTATCTACAGCACACCGCAGAGCTCGTTTAACTTTTGCTCTCGAACATGAAAACTGGACAATGGGCCAATGTTTTGTTCTCCGACGAGTCTAGATTTTGCCTTGGATCATCCGACCGTCGGATTAGAGTTTATCGTTGGCCTTCATTTTCGATTAAATTTTATTTAATAATAGATATTTCGTTTAGAATTCTTCTTATAAATGAAGCAACAAGAATTATATGCGTTTTTTTGTCCATAAGTACATATATTATTTAAGACTATTGCCTTCAGAACTTCAATAAAGACTTCAGTCTTAAAAAAAATCTTTACAATAAAGTTTTAGCTAAGATGGTCTTAGTAGTATTATACCCTACACAGACATAAACTAGCTAGTCGCGAATTCGAGATTACGTAGTTATTTTTTCAGTCTGTCAGCACACGATTTTGGCAAAACAGGATTATTGCGTTTATAGAACAAGGTTACTACAATCGGGTTGTAGGAAGAAGATAAATGTGAAATATAAGAAAAATCAGTAGGTTTGTATGGGGCTGGGGAACATAAGTCGATTTCATTGAATGTATAAAATTGTTAGATTGTAAATTAAATTTTAAAATTGTTTAACTATGACAGAAATTATTTATACATTTATTTTATATTAACTTATTGTAATTGATACGATGTAATTCAAAATTGACAAATACGCATTGAAATTGTTTTATTTTATTAATTAAATATGAATTTGAACGTTTGCAGAATAACAAAATCGGGTTTGAGTCTGTCATCATAATTATTAAATCGCGATTTCATTTGTTTGACATGTAATCGCGATTGGAAGAAATGGCGATAATTTTTGTGTCTGTTCACGGTATTATCGTCAGAATCGGGGGGTAAATTTCAAAGTGTTTTTCGTAAGAAAGTTCTAGCATGCATACGAGTATACCAGAATCACGGCTCTGGATATTTCTATATAATACTCTAAGAAACCATGCAATTATTTTATATATATAAGAACATACTTAAGCATAAATTTAGAAAATCTTTGGTGTTTTAGAAAAAGTTTCAAATATCAAAACGTTCATTTATAAAACGATATTTTCTTAGAAAAAGATTATAAATTAAATTTAAGGATGTATTTAGCTGGCTCCGATTTTTTATTTATGTGAACTATAAGTACATACGAGGGTATATCAAAAAGTCTTGCAATATCATATGAAAAAAACGAGTGAGTGAGACAACAATATATTTTTCAAAACCATTTTTTGTCACGATGAAACTTCTAGAAGAACATTTCGATGTAAATTTTACGGTTCGTTTGTTTTTGTCAATTTAGTAACATGTGTTTTGAATTTTTCTTAAAATGAATGAAATTGAATATCGCGCCGTTACTAAATTTTTCTATAAAGATGGACGAAATGCAATTTATATATTCAACTATATATCAAAAGTTTACGGCGAATCTGCACCATCATATGCCACAGTAACAAAGTGGGTAAAATTATTCAAAAGTGGTTGGGAGTCATTATAAGACGATAACCGCTCGGGTCGGCCAGCAGATGCTATTAGCCATGAAAACGTAATTTTGGCTGATTCTATTGTATTGGAGGACCGGCGTATTTCTGTTCCGCGGTTAGCGTGGAGACTTTCTCTTTCATACGGTACCACATATACTATATTACATGACCACCTTCACATGCCGAAAGTAAGTGCGCGATGGGTTCCCCGTTTGTTGAATGCAGAACAAAAAAAAATGCGTGTTTAAACTTCAAAGGCGATTTTAGATATGTACAAAGCAGATCCAGAAAATTTCTTGGGTAACATAATAACAGGCGATGAAACATGGCTTCATCACTGGGATCTGGAATCCAAACAAGAATCGATGCAATGGATTAAACGTAGTGAACCACCACCAAAGAAATTCAAAACTCAACCGTCTGCTGGTAAGGTTTTGGCAACAATTTTTTGGGATGCTGAAGGAATTTTGATAATCGATTATATGCCACCGAAAACCACAATCACAGGCATATATTACGCAGAGGTTTTGCGAAAATTGAAAAAAGCGATCCGGGAAAAACGGCCAAGGAAAGTTAGGAAAAAAATCTTGCTTCTTCACGACAATACACCAGTGCGCAAGGCTAATATTGCTCAAGCTGCATTAAAGGACTGCGGCTTCGTGGAAATTCCGCATCCACCGTACAGTCTAGACTTGGCACCCAGTGACTACTTCTCTTTCCCAATTTGAAAAAAACACTAAGGGGCCGGAAATTTTCCAGTGACTATGAAGTACAGTCTGTTGTAAATGAATATTTTATGGAGCAAAAGAAATCTTTTTTTTTAGAGGGTTTAGGTAAGTTAATTGATCGATGTGACAAATGTATAAACCTTAAAGGAGATTATGTCGAAAAATAAAAATATTGCTGTCTCTCTCACTCTTTTTTTTCATATGATATTGCAAGACTTTTTGATTTGCCCTCGTATTTCTCATCGTCGAACATAAAATAAATGTACTAACAAACATTTTGTTTTATTACTTTTTATTTTTGCAATTCAAGACCACCAACTACTAAACTGGGACTGGATAGCCGATGTTGAAATGAATTGCAAAAAATTATATAGTTTAACACAAGAATATCTCTCATGTGAGAAGAAATACATTTTTAATTTCTTGCAAAAAGGAATTCTTAAAAATTTTCTTCTTCTCGGTTAAGTTAGTTGAGGTTGGTTACCTTATACACACATATGAATATGAAACGTATGGAATTGTATTATTTTACTGGTATAATTTACTTATTTTACATAATACACATAAAAACGAAACATCTTTCATGTGACAGAGATTAAATCAGGGAAGAAAAAATGTATAATAGAATGTGATTCATTCTGAATAAGCAGATCAGTCGACTTCGTCCTTGTCCGATGTTATTGGAAATGAAATCACTTTGTCAAGTTTATTTAATTTCAACCGTTATGCTATTGCTGCGGAAATGAGACATTTATAACATTAACTTACCCTATTTTGTGACAGTAGTACTTTTCATTATTTTATGGCCCACAACACATTTATGATTATTTTACGTCGATTATTTTTATCCTTAAATTTAATATTTTAAGGGTCCTGGACCTGTTATGTAAACGAACCATTCTAGTCACAACTCTAGTTTTGAAATACTTTAATATGGATTTTGCATCGATAAAATATAGAATCTGAAGTACAGATACATTTGCAGAAAAAAGAACAATAAATTTTATAATTATGTGAACAAATCTTGAAAGACAAACCAAATGAAAACAAGAATTTATAATCTTTAAATGGGATGAAGAATTTTGTGTTTTCTTCTCATTGTATTCTGCCTCATTCAAAGATGTGATGATAAAATCAACATTTTTTGTTTATATTTTATAAGAACAAAAATAAACTAGAATTTTATTTTATTTTCCAAATCAATGGTCTTAAGCAAAGGCGGGGCGTTCAAAATATAATGTTGCAATTCGGGCTCCCTTTATCATCGCAAATTTATTAAATTTAATAAGATATCATTAAGTTACTCTACTGAATTCGCTGTTCATGTGGAAAATAAAAAATTTCATATATAAGTACGAGATATAAAATAAAAATTTAGACAACCCACCTAAAAAATTCTATATTGTTTTACGAAGAATAAGTTGTAGGACTTACATCTTTTCGTAAACTTCCGGTGTTTGTTCTGTTAAAATAAACAACTGTATTATACAAACATCCTTGACCATTTCTTATGTTTGAACTATGATTAAATTAACAAACTATGTTTACGAAACATGTGGTTTTAACCAGTACTAAAGCTAAGATGTTTAAGTATATAAAAAATAAAATTAACCGTTTCCAAAATGCAAAGGATCTTTGCGGATATTTGCAATAACGGTAGTACGGTAGTGTTCTGTGTGATTGCATAATCTGGAAAGGGTTACTTTTCCACTGGAGTATTTTTGGGACATCTGGATGTTTTCTTTGATATCGTGTGAAAAAATGCTTAAAGGGAACGAAAGAGAAATGTAATCTTAAAGTAGAGAAAGTCTGCCAAAACATTACGTAACAGTTCCTTAAAAAGGGTAAACAACTATATGTATAAATAAACCTTTATGAGGGTATGATTTATTTATTTTTATTTACTACATATTATTGAAATTTACCAAAGAAGACGATTTTCTGTCAGCTAAAGATCGAAAATATATAGAACAGATCATCTTACCGAAATATGCTTACTCTTATATGTATTGTGTGTAAGCTAAATTGAAACATAATTTGAGGGTAAACCCTTAAGAAAGTTTTAAAACGAATATCAGGGTTAAGCCAACAAATTATGGTTCTGTAAAATATATGTAACTGTTATATTTTTGTCGGGTTAAGATAAAGAGAAACATTTTTTTTTATTAAATTATACCTCTTCTAGCATTTTTAGGATTAATTGATGGGATGAAAAATAATTGTGTGATTCTGGTTTTCTTTATAATGTTTAAAGAAAGATTAATTGATTGATTTTTTTTAAGATTCTATAAATTTGGACTTCTTAGAATTTAAAAACAAACCTTTTATACAAAATCATGCCGAAAACCTTTGATTTTTCTTGGCGGGAAAACTAACGAACATTGTTAGTAATGTCTTTATATTAGGTTTATTGTAGTGATTTAGTATTGGGGAAGGATTTTGCCGAAAGTCCTAAATTTATATCATTTGTCGAGCAACTAAATAGAGTGGGATAAAGATCGCGCACTTTATTTAATGGTATACATACTATTTTGTTATTTTTTATAAAATCTTTTTCAACTAAAAATGTTTTTATTGCCATCCCAATAATTCTAATAATATTCAAAGTATTTTATTATATTTATTACAATGTATTTATTTTTTGTTTTCAGAGTTTCGAGCTGATTATATTAACAAAATTACAATGGAATTTAAGCGCCATAACAGGATTTGATTATATCGATCATCTATTAGAACGTTTACCTTGGAGTAGTGAAAATTCAAGAATACGACAGCATGCTCATACTTTGGTTACTGTTTGTATTACAGGTAAGTGTATCATTATTTTGCAAAAGATTCTCTAACACCGCTTGTTATTTACACTCACAAAATAAAATCAATTTTATATTTTATTTCCTGTAATGATAACACACAACACAACACATGTTTACATTATATACATACTATGATAACTATCAGTTCTCGAATGTGCTGGAACAATTGTTTGAAAATAATTTATTTTAAATATTTACATTAAAATTCGGAAATAGATAAGAAGTAGGTTATATATAGAAAGGAAGTTGTGTTACATAATCAAATCTATTACTTCACGTTTCTTGAAGGTAAAATCAACTATGTACCGTATATATGTATGTAGAGCAAAAGAGAGCTTTTGTAATTTTATTTTATTTTCCTATTTTTTCAATTTTCCTCTCAGGATCTAATACATAGTTTTCTTTTATTGGATTTTTATGTATACGTACATAGATTGTGTAATGTTGAAGCATATGGATTTTATTTTGCTTTCAAAAATATAACTTCACACTTGAGTGATTTACTATGCACACATTGAATTAGATGGTGAGAGTTTTCTGTATCTGTTTCAAATAGAGGAATTCATTAGAATTATATAAACATACGAAAAATGTGAACTCGGATTGAAATATATGAATATAACACCCCGATTCTGACCCATAGCCATTGACTGAAAAGTAGTCTTAGGTAAGCCTTTTTGTTTTATGTTTAGTCTAAATTAAGATACTTCGTATTATGCGCGTAGTCTTAATAAGTATTGCTTTAAAAAAAATGTATGTATTACGAAAAATTGAAGGTCCAATAAGGCACAGTTCGACATTTCCAAATAATATCGTCCAAGCAATAGGACATGAAAATTGAAAATTCATAATGATTAATGAATCCACAATTGTAATTAAAAATAAATTATTTTAATCATTAAAATACATTTTATATTTATTAGTGAACGTGTTTATTTATTTAACTCAATTAACTCATTAGATTTTAGAGATTAGAGAATTTATGTAGATAATTACATAAATTTAACGTAGCATGTTAAATATTACTATTTTTTATTTTGTCTTATTTAATTGTTTTTTAGTTATTTAATTATATTGATGTGACTCGAAATGAAAAAAACCACGTGGATACGTTGAACCTTCGTTGAATCTTCAGCCGGAAATGATGTTAAATATTATTAGCTGTATTTACTTGAGACATTTACAACAACAATTGCACTGAACAATTTTAAAATAGAATTAGTTAAATTCATTTTTTTTTAGAATTATTTAAATCCAATTCCAATTTTTTATTTTCATACTTGCCGAAAGATGTCGACGTAGTTTCATAGTCATATTCACATCTATTGTGCGCTTCGTTTGTTTTATTTGTTAAACTTTTAATTGAAATCTTATATCTTACAGCTGTCTGCTACCAACCCAATAAACAAAATTAAATCTAAAATTCTTTTTGCTGTTTCCTTGGGAATAAATCCAAAATAAATAAATAAGTAAAGGCTCTTCTAAATAAACTAGTTTTTGTTAGAAATACATTTCGTAAATATTGTTTGACCGGTCTTTAATAGCCTTTGAAGAGTTTCTTCAACATAACTTTAATACGGCTTTACAAGAAGACCAATTAAAGAATTGGTCTTCTTGTAAAGCCGCAGGCAGCAGCTGCAACCATCGCGGCGACAATAGGTTCTACACCCAGCAGCATCAATTTACTGCTTTTTGCTGATACTCATAACCTCGATAAAATTGACACAATTTTATTTTACAATTAAAACAAACAATTTGCTGCGCCTTAGTGTGGATCGTTTGGAATATACTGCTCTGCTCTTGGTGTGTTTCATCCTTAAGACTATCGTCTTAAAAAATGTAGTCTCACAAAAATATTTTATTAAGAGAGAAGCTAAGAAGTTTTTTGGTAAGATATTTTTTAAGAAAATCCTTTAATTGGCATTCTGTTGACATTGACACTACTCTTAAAATTTCTCTTAACTAGGTAGTCTTCAAATATATTTGCGGACCTGCCAATTGCGATTATTTACTATTGCGAGAAGTTGAAATTGTATTTTTAATTTAAATAATTGATTTAACACATATATATTTGTAAAAAAATTGCTATTTTAACATTTATATTTTTATAATACTCGTAAATTAATAAAATACATTTATTTGACCAAAAATGGAATACTAAATATTGTAGGTTACAATGTTACTGTATGCCTACATCAACAAAATGTGTATTTTATGATAAATTGTAAAATATATTTTTTATATTAAAAATCCCATTTAGAGCATTGAATAAAATAATTTAATAAATTTATTTGAACAATCTCTCTCTCTCTCTAGCATTTACATCCCATGAAGGGATTTTGCCGCCCGCACTGTGGTCCTCCATCCTTCTCGGTCCATCGTTGTTGTGGAGATCTTGCAACGTGGCCGAGCCATCTAACTCGATTAGATTTGATGAAGCCGATAGTATCGCTACCTCCGAGAAGTTGCCTTATTTCGTGGTTCATGCGAATCCGATATTCATTGTTCGCAACTTTAATAGGACCAAAAATTGAACGGATGACCTTTCTTTCGAAGGTAGATAATAATCTACAGTCGTTAGAGGTCATGGTCCAGCTTTCGCTTCCGAAAGTCAGCACAGGTCTTATAAGTGCTTTATAAAGTGCGAGCTTGCACGACTGCGATAGGTGTTTAGATCGCAATAATTTTGATTGGGCGTAGAAAATTCGTTGTCTGGCAGCGATTCGGGCTTTTATTTCTGCCTGCATATCATTCAAGGATGTTATAAGTGACCCGAGGTATTTAAAATTTTCGACGCTATCAAAGTTATGGTCGCCAATTTCGAGATTTGCCATGGAGATGTTCCTGGGTGTTGTTAAGAATTTCGTTTTGGTACTGTTCACCTCCAAACCAAGTCTTCTTGCGCAGCGATTGAGCGGTATGAAACTGTCTTTGATGTCGCTAGGTCTTCGGCCAAGAAGCACAATATCATCCTCATATCCAAGAATTTGGCCTGATTTATTGAATATACAGCGCGAAGTTTCAATGTTGCTTTTCCTCACTACGTACTCAAGCGCCAAATTGAACAGCACAGGCACGAGTGCATCTCCCTGTCGAACACCAGATGTTATTTGAAAAGAGTCTGACACAGATCCTTCAATTACAATTCTACATGCAGATCCAGACGTTGTTAATTTACACAGAGAAACAAGTTTCTCTGGAATACCTAGGCATATGAGCGCGGCCCAAAGGTTGTCGCGGTTTATACTGTCATATGCCTGCCGGAAGTCTATATATAGTTGATGAATGGTTATGTTATACTCCCAACATTTTTCCAAGATCATCCTCATGGTAAAACACTGGTCAGTGGTCGATCGGTTGGTACGAAAACCACACTGATAGTCGCCAATGATGTTTTCGGCGAAAGGGATGAGTCTGGCAAGTACAACATTAGCCAACAATTTGTAAGCAGTGTTCAATAGAGTTATGCCACGAAAGTTTTCACATTTAAGACGGTCGCCTTTTTTATGCAACGGACATATGAGCGCGGTCTTCCAATTCTCCGGCAACTCTTCTTGGTCCCAAATACATACGATGAGATCGTATAGACTTGTTGCAAGTGTAGCGCCTCCGAGTTTAATTAATTCTGCGAGGATTCCATCGAGACCGGGTGCCTTACCGTTTTCAATCGACTAATAGCTGCGTCTACTTCCTCCACTGTGGGATATTCGACAAAGACCTCATCACCTGGCGGAGCTATTGCTCTAATGGGGGTGACTTCGTCATTCCGGTTTAGCAGACTTTGAAAGTAGGTTTGTTGATTTGAACAATCATTAGTTCATAATTTTTCATTAGTTTTAATTCAATTAGTTTTAAAAATTGTAATATTGTGATGTCTATAAGATCACATTTTTGATAGGTATTAATTTAAGAGAATCGCACGCGTTTGATTGGTACGTGTAAAATCGCAAAATAGTCTTTTGTAAGAGAAATCTCATAAATACCTATGATCGATCTCTGTGGCTATATGTCAGAATCGCACGGTAAGAGAGCTGTACTAAAATGAGCTGTACTATTGATTGATGGCTACAACTCGATTTGGCAGGTCACCGGTTCACTTCTTTTGAAGAAATTGAAAATTGGCTGGCCAACTTTTATCGCCCCAAAAGACTAAAAGTTTTTCCGAGATGGGATTCGAAAATTGCTTGAGAGGTGGGAAATAGTCGTAAGCAGCGCTAGACAATATTTTATTTAATCTGTTCATTCATTTTATTTTAAAATAAATGCATTTTTAAAATTTAAAAAACGGACCGAATTAATTTGTACTTCCACTATTAAATTGTGTATTTTATTGAGACAAGAAAATGTTTCTATGTTTCCGTAAGAAACAATGGAAAATAACTGATTTTTGAATTAATATTTGTGAATGAAATTTTAATTGAGTAATTAAAAATTTTATATTATACGGTTAATAACAAATTCAAAAAACACATAGGTACATGAAAATCAGCAATTATTATTTAATATTTAATTAATGAAAATAAAATAAAGATATGCATAATTTTAATGTTTTTCTAGAGAATTGAACTATATTTTTAATTGTGTGGGTTAGTAAAAGGTACATAAATTGATTTTCCGCAAATTGTTCTTGTTCAAAAATCCAATTACAGTTCCGTTTTATAAATGAAATGAAAACGATGAGTTTTACTGTAATCTTATTGATTGACCACAACCCTTCTAAGAAAATAAGAACTAACACAGGCGTTAATATGAATCTCAAAAATTATAACCTTACTAACACCTCGATTCCGTTAGTTAAGTCGTTGTCGTACCAAGTGATAATAAAAATCTGCTAGTTGTATGAAAAGTTATCCAATTTGTACCAATAAATAACTTGAGGCGAAAGAAACAAAAATTTAATTTTGGCACGTGTTGTCGAGGGCTGTCTTTTATATTTCGGGATTAGAGAACAAAAACAAATATTAATCATCGAAAATCGGTTTATTGTTTTTCAAAATATTCCCCATGAAGATCTATACACTTTTGCATGCGTTTGAACCAATTGGAGGTATCTCCAAAACATGCATTCTGAACGCAGCGACCGCTTCTTCAGGTGTCGAAAAACCTTGACCTCTCAGTTTGTTTTTTACGTACGGGAATAAAAAGAAGTCAGTTGGTGACAAGTCAAGACTATACGGCTGATGACTCATCAAATCTATGTTTTGAGTGCTCAAAAATGCAGTTGTTTGAGCCGATGTGTGAGAGCTCGCATTGTCGTGGTGAAGAGTGATCCGTCTTCGGCAGTTGGTATTCCTGATTTCTTGGAAGACAACTGGCAAACAAATGGCTGTGTACCACTCAGAATGGACTGTTCTGCGTTGTTCTAGTGGTACGGTTGCGACATGTCCATTTTTTCCGAAAAAACAGGCGATCATTTGCTTGCAAGTGCTTCGTGCGCGAACAACTTTTGTTGGATTCGGCTCATCTTGAAACACCCATACCCAGCAGTACAAATCAGCGCACAATGAGCGCATAAACAGCATATAATTACAGCGCTCAATTTTTACTTCAAATTGATACACCTAATTCCATGCTTTTCGTATTTTTGCCGATCGAAAATTCGGTTTTGTTTCCCCTACGTTAACTTAACGGTTTAACTAGAAATATTTTATTTTTATGTTTTGTTGTATATACCAAGTTTACACACTCGCAGATACAACTACATATTAATAATTTTGTATACTCATTTTATATGTTGTCCATGTATTCTCCATCTGAAAACAATTGTAAAATAAACATCATATCATGTACAATGTATATTTTACACATCAACCAGAATCTACTTAAATATGTATATATTTAAGTAGATTCTGCATCAACTCACACCTCAAATGAAGACTGATAAAAATGAAATAGAAATTTTTCTAAATGAAATTGATAAATAAGAAATTAAGTGGGGGTAAATATGCAGTGTATCTGTATGTATTATAAAAGAAATCGAAGTAAATTTATTTGTTTTCTCACTTCGACGTGTGCAAATGTTTCAATCTGTTTCATACTGCTATCAACGATTGTTTGCTGGGTACAGTCGACTGCTGTTTACTTTCGGGCTCATACGCGTAAATCCACGATTCATCATCTGTCACTATGTCATAGACGTGTTTTGAAGCACCGCGATCGTATTTTTTGAGCTTTTCTTTCGACCAATCAACACGAGCCTTTTTTTGAGCGATTGACAAATTGTGTGGGATCCAACACGAACAAATTTTTTTGACATTCAAATGTTTATGCAATATTGAATGTATGCTGGTCCCACTAATGCCTAAGGTTGTCTCAATCTCACGATAGGTCACATGACGATCTTGCAATATCAGTTCGCGCACAGCATCAATGGTTTTCGGAACAACAACTGATTCTGGACGACCTTCACGAAATTCGTCTTGGAGTGAACTACGACCTCGATTGAATTCGCCATACCATCGATAAACACTGGTCCTTGATGGAGCTTCATCGCCAAAAATTGAATTAAGTTCATCCATGCACTCTTGCTGCCTTAATCCACGTCGAAAGTTGTAAAAAATAATCGCACGAAAATGTTCACGATTTAATTCCATTTTTCGCCGAGATGTTGAGTTAATGGGTACAGTAAACAACACAAATAGCGCTCGAATGTCACAACGTTCTGAGTACGTATAATCTCAAAAATGTCAAACTTTACGATAGAGCTGTCAGTTGCCAGATTGCAACACTAGGGTTGTCCAATCCTGAAATATAAAAGGCAATCCTCGTATTCGGAGGTGCATAACAAAAACATAAAAGTGCCGATTGGGTTTGTAGTAAATACGGTAGTTAAGATAAAACATATTTTGGCCAAGGACTGGTTTAATTGTAAACGAGTCACATACAACGACAAACTACACGACTAGCGGAAGCGGGGTGTAAATTCATCAATCAAATTAAAATTTCTAAAGAAAATTTTCACATGAATATAGTTACCAAATGTGTATATTGTTATTTTCGTAATTATGTGTTATTTATGGAACCAACTATAATGTTATTATATTAAAATTGCAAATTCAATTTAATCATTTCGGTTTTTATTTACAAAAATTGATTTAAAAAATACTTTTCTTATGAGATTCTTATGAGAAAGAACAAAAACTTCCTATTTAAAGCTTACGATAAAAAATAGCGGTATCTTACAGCTCTTATATCTAGGTGACCCTGGTAAAATACATAAAAGCTTTTGGCTGCAAAATTTTAATTTATACTTCTTTGCCTTCCAAATGTTGAATTTGTTTTAACAATTTATAAAAATTACTTTAATTCATAAAAATCGTAAGATTTATGATGAAATCGATTTATTCAATTTATATCCAACAATAATTGTCATCAATAACATACCGCACCACGACATTAAAATCATCGTGGGTGACTTTAATGCAAAAATCGGTAGGAGTGCAGAAAATACATCGCACATTGGTCCCAATAGCCTGCACCTAACTAGTAACAACAACGGCCAACGCGTCACCGACCTGGCAATAATGTACAACTTAGTTGTATCAAGTACGTTTTTTCCACACAAGAGAATTCACAAAGTAACGTGGAGATCGAATGATGGAAGAACGGAAAACCAAATAGATCGTCATGGTGTCCAAGAGACACTCCACCAGCATATCTGACGTTAGATATTACAGAGGGGCAGATATGGACAGCGATCACGTGCTTGTCATATTTAAATATAAGTGCAAACTGTCATCAACCTTCAATAGACAAGCACAAAAAAACCGTTCGATGGAATGTCGATGCTCTAAAAGAACAAGCGTCACTGCAGAGTTACCAATCAGCTGTCACTATCTATTAAGAGCGGCCCAGTGACAACAAAGAAGCTACTTCTAATATCCAGAAGCAGTGGCACGCTATACAGTCAGCCATAACCACAGAAGACCGCCGAGATCCCGCAATGATTGGTTCGATGATCAATGCCGCCTGGTCGTCGAAAATAAACGAAAGCTTCGTGAAAAATGGTTGGCTCGCAACACGAGAAGCACTCAGGCAGAATACCTACGCGCAAGGAAAGCCACGATTAAATTCCTTCGACAAAAAAAACGCGATTATATGAGGTCATGCATTGAAAACATCAGCTTCCAAGCGGAAGTAGGAAATTCAAGGGACTGTTTTGCTAATGCCAGGAATCTCACTAAAGACTTCCACCCAAGAAGTACAGCCATAAAAGACGGGAATGGAGAACTGAGAACAAACGTGGCTGATGTTCTCTCAGTATGGCAAACCTACTTTCAAAGTCTGCTAAACCGGAATGACGAAGTGACCCCCAAAGAGGTCTTTGTCGAATATCCCACAGTAGAGGAAGTAGACGCAGCTATTAGTCGATTGAAGAACGGCAAGGCACCCGGTCTCGATGGAATCCCCGCAGAATTAATTAAACTCGGAGGCGCTACTCTTGCAACAAGTTTATACGATCTCATCGTATGTATTTGGGATCAAGAAGAGTTACCGGATAATTGGAAGACCGCGCTCATATGTCCGTTGCATAAAAAAGGTGACCGTCTTAAATGTGAAAACTTTCGTGGCATAGCCCTATTGAACACTGCTTACAAAGTGTTGGCTAATGTTGTACTTGCCAGACTCATCCCTTTCGCCGAAAACATCATTGGCGACTATCAGTGTGGCTTTCGTACCAACCGATCGACCACTGACCAGTGTTTTACCATGAGGATGATCTTGGAAAAATGTTGGGAGTATAACATAACCATTCATCAACTATATATAGACTTCCGGCAGGCATATGATAGTATAAACCGCGATAACCTTTGGGCCGCGCTCATATGCCTAGGTATTCCAGAGAAACTTGTTTCTCTGTGTAAATTAACAACGTCTGGATCTGCATGTAGAATTGTAATTGAAGGATCTGTATCAGACTCTTTTCAAATAACATCTGGTGTTCGACAGGGAGATGCACTCGCCCCTGTGCTGTTCAATTTGGCGCTTGAGTACGTAGTGAGGAAAAGCAACATTGAAACTTCGCGCTGTATATTCAATAAATCAGGCCAAATTCTTGGATATGCAGATGATATCGTGCTTCTTGGCCGAAGACCTAGCGACATCAAGGACAGTTTCATACCGCTCAATCGCTGCACAAGAAGACTTGGTTTGGAGGTGAACAGTACCAAAACGAAATTCTTAACAACACATGTTCCTGGTCCAATGGCAAATCTCGAAATTGGCGACCATAACTTTGATAGCGTCGAAAATTTTAAATACCTCGGGTCACTTATAACATCCTTGAATGATATGCAGGCAGAAATAAAAGCCCGAATCGCTGCCGGACAACGAGTTTTCTACGCCCAATCAAAATTATTGCGATCTAAACCCCTATCGCAGTCGTGCAAGCTCGCACTTTATAAAGCACTTATAAGACCTGTGCTGACTTTCGGAAGCGAGAGCTGGACCATGACCTCTAATGACTGTAGATTATTATCTACCATCGAAAGAAAGGTCATCCGTTCAATTTTTGGTCCTATTAAGGTTGCGAACAATGAATACCGGATTCGCATGAACCACGAAATAAAGCAACTTCTCGGAGGTAGCGATATTATCGGCTTCATCAAATCTAATCGAGTGAGATGGCTCGGCCACGTTGCAAGGGCTCCACAACAACGAATGATTTACAAAGTGTTCCATCAACAACCAGCCGGAGTACGTCGTAGAGGAAGACCCCGACTGCGCTGGCGTGACGACGTCGAACAAGACCTACTCGTATTAGGATGTCGAAATTGGAGGACGAGAGCGATGGACCGAGAAGGATGGAGGACCATAGTGCGGGCGGCAAAATCCCTTCATGGGATGTAAATGCTAGAGAGAGAGAGAGAAAAAATTGTTTATTATTTTGTAACTAATAACAATATGTAATGTTTATTATTTTGTATTAATAACTTTTAAATAAACTTCATATGGCAAAATAAATTGAAAATTTAACAATTGATTTTAAAAACGTTTAATTAATCATTTGTGTTTAATTTCGCCCAGTTAGTTATCATTTTTATAAAATTTGACTACCTGATAATTATTTTGACTCAACCAATTCTTGTAAGCGCAGAATCTCACATTATATGAAAAAAGGACATGAATTATCCTATAATAAGTTGAAGTTGCTCTCATTTTAATTTGTCATGGAAGCGTAATTAAATAAATCGTATATATCTGAGATCTGCAAGGTCAAAATTTACACATTATGTATGTACATACCTACATGTTTCTCTATACAGTGACACGTAACATACTATTAATTAACAAACCAAAATGTATGTTCTAAAATGTGAGAGCTGACCCGAAAGCTCTCACATTTTAGTACACAAATTTTAATTCCCATGACATTCATCGTCTTGCGCGTATATTCACCCTAGACAGAAGGAATTTAAAATCCAAAATAGCACAAACAAAAAATTATTTAAAACGAACGCAAAAAATTAGTAAATTTAAAATTAATTCATAGATTCAAAATTTAAAAATAAAAAATTTTTATCAGGTTTTCTATTTGGAGGTATATATATATATATATATATATATATATATATATATATATATATATATATATATATATATATATATATATATATATATATATATATATATATATATATATATATATATAAATGTATATATATATATATATATATATATACATATATATATATATATATAAATGTATATATATATATATATATATACATATATATATATATATATATATATATATATATATATATATATATATATATATATATATATATATATATATATAAAAGAGTTATGTGAGAGACTCGAAACTACTTTACTCACCTCAATTTTTAACTAACGTCACACAGTCCATGTATCGATGAGACTTTCCAGTTGAGAGAGAGGTTAACGAAATCCAAAATAGTTTTTTGGTATAGGTACGTAAAGTACAAATTAAGAATTATGTTAATTTATACAACTTGATTGTGTATTGAATTTATGTAGTGTATTTGCGCAGCTCATACGCAACACGATACATTTTTTTTGTGTTGTGTGCTGTATAAAAGTAAATAAGTGTGATAAAATGTATTTTTTACATTCATAAACGCATCCGTTTGATTTTTAATAACACATAATATTAGTACAAAATATGTAAAAAGTATATTATATACTTGTATAAGTACATACATACATATATACAATACAATATGTATTACGGTGTGCATGAACAAATTGTCGGTTTTTTAAAATTTAAAGAGCTTTTGCGATAAGGTCATGTTAGTTTAATGAGGCAAGGCAGTGATTTAATTCGACAGTGTAATATAAATGGATACTTTATCATATTTAAATTAAATCAAAGTATAACATCGTTATTCAAAGAGGTTAGTTGTTAAAAATTATTATCTGCATTTGATGCATTTGACTTAAAAGTTTAAGTTTGGTCAATATATTCAGTTGGCCAAATTTGCTTCCGTTTTATATTGAAGCTTATTTATTTATCATAACACGTTCGTCTTCCCCCTCCCTCCGGTTGAATAGGTTTCTTACATTACGGAAACCAACCCGACAATATGATAATTAATCTCCACAAAGAAGCTTCGCAAAATAATAGGTATACCAAAGATTTGTAGTAATTTGCGTCCTCTCGACGTAACTGCTTGTAACGTATAAGTAAAGTTGAGGGTCGAACGAACGTGTTGTATAATATTAAAAGCAGATGTATCTTTTTATTCGACCTGTTTATATTACTATACAAAAGAGGGTGATTAACTTAAAAATCAAATTGTCAATCAAATATTTAAAATTTCCTTATGTACTATGTAGATTTCTATTTATGTACTAAAATAACACCTTTAGCAAATGCCAATTGAATAAACATATTGAGCATGATAAAATCCAATGACTCGTTTGAAAGAAAAGGCTTGCACGATAAAGATAAAAAGTTACATAATATGATATATAGTACATATTTCATATGTGTAGGTATTATTTACGTATAACGATTTGGGTCATTAAGCTCGTAAAGTTACTGCAGCAATTTAATGATAAAATAATTATAGTTTACAAACTTACTTTATATAATTCTAATTAATCAATAACGCATATTGTCCTTATCATTCCCAATTAAAAATTTACACTCGACTCAATAAATAAATATGAATTTAGTGCATACATAGATCCCGTGTCCTTTATACACATATTATACTGCTCGTACAGTCGATATGATGTCAACTGTGAATTTATTTTTTATATTTAAAATAAAAAATTTCCACTTTAGTGACTTTTATATAAATAAAATACTTTGTTATTGAACAATTTAGATATGAAAATGGACACAAAATACGAAGTCGAAATCCCCAAATGTTATTTTATTTTTTGTCTATTTCGATATATTTTTTAAGTCTGTATGTAGTTTTTGTAATTCAAGATATATCAGAAAAATTTAAATGTACATTTTTATTTTTGCTGTTTTATGCAATATAATAAACTTTATATGTACGAGTACGAATGTGGAGACAATTCCATATGCCACAACATAATCGATTAATTTTTATGTTCAGTTAAAAAGCACAAGTAGTACTTTGCAATGGTCAAAAGGGAGTAATTAATTGTGTCGTCCTTACACATCATATGTTTGTAAATATGTTTTAGTTTTGGGCCGGAACAAAACCACTTATACTCTACAATTACAACCCTTATAGTATGGATTAGACAAGAAATGTAAAAATGTGTACATATGTATTAATTAACGGTTGAAATTACAGGTGTAATTTTCCAACTGTTGCTCATTCTTCCGGTTATTATAAACACAACACAATAAATTTTTTTTTATATAAAAACTAACCCTGTTGGCGATTAGTGTTTCGTGACATAATTTTATTACATATATAAGGAAGTTAATTAATTTGTTCATTTTGCATCAGTATATTCACGCAACGTGATCCAAAACTCCCCAAAACAAAACGACATAATTTCGTTATATATTTAGACCACTTGTTGCGTATTTTTTCGGTTAATAAATTTTTTGCCGTTAATTTAATGAGAAAAATTCTATAATTTAATCTCAGATTAAATTATTATTAAAACAATATCCAGGTGACTTTGATTTGAGTTTTGAAATTACACATTTTTCTTATGATTTGTCCATGGGTCTTTTTTCTTTCGATAACAATTGTAATAATGACGAACATCTGCTGTGCATCTTCTTATACCGAAAATATAACAATACAATATCACAAATAAATAGGGTCTACAGTATAATCATATTTATCAAAGATTTATTTCTATTGTATATTAAATGGAACATATTTTTCTTGAAAACTTTTGGGTGCGTAACATTACGTATACTTATTTTACAAAAGTTTCCAGCTGCCTGTTTCTAGCATTTTTGCACGAAACTTATTTTTCGAAATATTGCTAAATTAACACGAGAATAAAAATAAAATGTAATTCGGTTACCAAAGAAACATTTTGTAAACTAGTCTTTGAGGCAATTCCTAAGAAAATGATGATTTCAATACTACAATATGTAATTATATGGGGTGTATGTAGATTAGTTATAAAAACCAGTTACCCATAAGAAAATATCAGGATCAACAAAATAAAATGTTGAAACAGAAGGCACGTGCGCCCTTTTTAACCAAGTATGTACATATTTCTTTTTTTATCGATATGGATGGACGATTTAAATTTCTTTCTCTATAAGAAAAAACTAATTTCTGCACAAGAGAATGAAAAGCTATTTATAACGGATAGAATCTCAAATTATGGCTCCACATCGCAATTTCTAGTGCCGCATACAACAAATAACCAAAGATAAAGCGTAACCGAGAATGGTACCAGGTGCCAGTTTAAAACACACTCATATTATTATACACGTCACATGGGTCTGTCTTAAAAAAATTATTTCTGAGGTAACGTTTTGTGTTCGGTTACAAAAAAATATAGGGAGAAAAATTAAATAAACGTTTTTTAAGGAAGGAAGTAGAAATAATTTATAAATTCATATCAAAAATTATACCAATTTTTTTTAAAAGATGTTTTGGTTTTTTACAAGATTCAGCCTTTTGCTTGTTGATTGTTTAATATTTTTATGACAAACTTTACTTCTACCTCAAAATTATTCATGATACATAGTTCTTTTATAAACTGTAACAGGATTTTTTTCACAAAGTTTAATTAAACTTCAAAAATCTATTAAAAATATGTAAATTTGTTTTAGGTTTGGTAGATTTCTTATAGGTTTTTTGTGTGTGATATCAAGTACCTAGTTGATCTTAGTTAGCACAAAAAGCAGAAAAAGTTTTCTTAACAAATTCATTTTTAAATGAAATTCACCCTTTTGAAGAGATTTTTATGAAATTTTGTGTAAGTACATATTAAAAAAAAATCATCCCAAAAATTAGATGTTTTATGCATGTCACTCTAATGCAACGGTATATCATCACCGATACAAAGATATAAAAGATAAAAAATATGTTGATTTTAGCTTTAATGTATGAAGGGAAAACGAATATCGTGCATGATCGTATTTGTAACTGAAATTTAAAATATGTTTGCACTTATTTGCTGAAAGCTTGCATAAATGCTGTATGAAATATTCAGAAAAGTATAGCAATTTTTTATTTAAGAACTACTGGCATATGATTTACTAAATTATTAGTTTTATGACATTCATTTAAAAGGTTTATTGATATTTTTGATTTAAAGATCAGTAAACTAGTGACATTTAAATTTAGGAAAATTACTAATATTCTCTCGGTTGTATTTAACGATTATTTGTTATTTTAGTGTCATACATACTATAAAACATACTATAAATTAATTATAAATTCGAAACGGCTCTTTTTACACTTTATTCAAATTCTTGTGATCAATAGGTGGTAATAATTAACTAAAGAGCTAACAAACCTAACAAATTTTATATTTGGTTCAAACTTTATCGATTAAACAAACCACAAGTTTAGAACGAATTATATTATTCTAAAAAACATCAATATTTCCAAAACTTAGCACTATTTAGTTAGTAAATAATTCCGTAATTAAACGGACAATGTTTCAATTGAATTGTTTTTTAGCCAACATAAAGCCATAGCTACCGAGCAATAAAAACTAATCTAACACGAATTTGATGTTCTCAAAATGGACCCCACTTTTATTATTCGTAGTTTGTTAAGTGACATGTGTGTAATATCAATAAAACAAAAAATTACGTTACCTACTTATCTTTTATCGTTACAGAGCGACATATGTAGAACGGGGAATTTATATAAAATCTTCTTTGAAGAAAGCAGGCACGAGTCAAGAAAAAAAACGAAATATAAAAATTCTGTTAAATTTACATAACTTACTTACCATAGCTACACCACCTGGTAGTCGACAATTTTACTGTATATTTAGTTTAAATTTCTAATTGACTGATATTAAAGTTTATCCGATTCTTATCAGTAACAATAGATTTTGTTTTATTAATGCCTGATTTTTTATATATACGTTGGCTAAACGTATGGTTAAACTAGCACAGAATGTTTAAAAAAAATGTTTATTTATTGCACCCAGAACCTGAACAATTTGCCGCAGTTCATAAGTTTGCACAATTAATTAGCTAACGCTAATCAATATGTAGGTACAAATAAATTGGGCATGCTTAGTTATCAAAGTAACATTTTTCCATGTGAAATCGGTTTATCATTAAGGTGCCTCCATTTAAAATGGTGCTATAAATATATTGGTTATATTAATATGTCTGAAACTTTTCGCTTATAAATAAAAATTTAGCACTTCTTCTGTAGATCAAGCTATCTGATCTTCGCGAGAATACAATAAGATCATCTTCTCATCTGTTTGAGAAAAGGTAGAGGTAAATAAAATAATCCAACGGCCTTTCTAATTAATTGATAACAACAACTCAAGTATTATAAATTAAATTTAGAATTTTTATATTTCAACTTCGCGCAGTAATAATAATTAAGGTAATTGCCAGAAGAAGGATACTGACAGTGAGTGATGCTGATGACAGTCATTTTTATGATTAATTAAATTTTGTACAGTAGGGAAGGATTTTATCTGAAAAAAACGTTTGGTCATTTATTATTTCAATTTATTTTTTAGCTTGTGCTTATATTTTAGTATTATATATGCGGAGTTTAGAACAAAGAATATACATAATGTATAAACACATCTAAAAATCGTATATAAGTGTTTAAACAGGTGTTTTTTATATTTTGTATCCTAATTATCCTTTATGTCATCTCGCACATACAATAATAAACATATGTATTTTAATCAAGTTGGAAATAAGTTGCATCTGCAGTTAGGTGTATTATTATAACAGAATCCAATAAAAAATTTATTCCAAATGGACTTACCCTCATGATTGAAAAATGTGTAGACACAGACAATAAGAAAACAAAAAAATTATTAAAATACGTCAGCATCCGATTTGGACCTTTAAACCGCGATACATTTTTATAAAACACCTGGCGCTATGTATATATATATATATATATATATATATATATATATATATATATATATATATATATATATACATATATCTTAAAAAGTTATTAAATGTCTCATCTCGAGTCTTATGTACGTGGTTCAACATTTGTTATTGTATTCTTCATGTTAGTCATTAAAAATACATCGCAAATACAAAACCTGTTTCGCGATATAAAATATCTACAGAATTTTTATTATTCACGTTCTCGCGATGCTTTTCTGTTGTTCTTATATTGAGATTTTATTGTGACAACCTGATAACGCATTAACCCTTATTTCATTACAACAATATAAATAATTAATTAACATTGACCAACTATACATAAAGGGATTTTAAAGTTGAACAAACTTGAACGGTTTTTGCATAATTCATGCCTGTCTCGTAAAGTTTAAACGTATCATGTAACTATATACATCATGTACATTCTTCCTTATATTGGCCCGTTCCACACGCGATTATTTTTGAAATTACTTCTTTTTTCAAACTAAGTCGTAATAGATTTTTTATTGCTAATTTCAAACCTTATTTTGGGTCCCATACGAAACGACACATTTCACAATAGGATGTGCTAAAACAAGATGTCACAAAACTGTACATGGTACGGAACAGGACCGATTAAAACAGTACATCACAAAACAGTACATGATACACTAAAGTACATGGTACGGAACAGAATCGATAAAATCAGTACAATACAAAACAGTACATGGTATACTAAAGTACATGTTACTGAACGTTAAGCTCAGAGGATTTTTTCAGCTTGATTGTTTAAATATTTTTTTTCTGATGTACTGTTTTAATCGGTCCTGTTCCGTACCATGTACTTTAGTATACCAAGTACTGTTTTCATCGGTCCTGTTTCGTACCATGTACTTTAGTGTATCATGTACCGTTTTGTGATGTACTGTTTCAATCGGTCCTGTTCCGTACCATGTACTTTAGTGTATCATGTACTGTTTTGTGATGTGCTGGTTTCATCGGTCCTTTTTCGTACCATGTAAATACTTTAGTGTACCAAGTATTGTTGTGTGACGTACTGTTTTCATCGGTCCTGTTCCATACCATGTACTGTTTTGTGATGTCCTGTTTTATTACATCCTGTTTTGAAATGTGCCATAGTAAACGGCTTCGCCTTATTTTATACTTCGCCACAAATCTTTTTTGTATTGTTTTACAAACTAAAATCTACATCTCAAAAATGGCCTTAAATTTTTTTATTTCATTTCTATTGTGTTAAAGCTACGTCACTAAACATTTTTTTTTTTGAAAAATGAGTTATAATTAAAACCAGTTCTATAGGTGAACAGGGTAAGAGACGAAAAAGAAGTTAGTGTGGAACGGGCCATTCTTTGGCAAGAAATTCTGTAAAACAGAAACTAATATATGTTTAAAAAATTGAGACGATTCTGCGAACGAAATGTGTTAGATACGTCTTTTTTAATGGAGTGATGGTTTTTATGCTGCTATATTTATTTTATTTTATTTTTATAATTTAGAGGAACCAACCATTTTTTCAATACTATGTATAATTGGCTAGTTAAGAACAGAAGTTTTCCAAGTAACATTTTGCTATTACCCAAGTATAACAAGATTTGACTTTTTTGTAATATTTCGAAGTAAAAACTTATATTTAGTTTCGACTTTGACATAGTTTTGCTTTCGACTTAGAATAAGATCCTGTATGAAAAGTGTCGCGATTATTCGAAACCGGACGAAACTCAATAAATAGAATTGTATACATGTATGTGTGAACAATACAACAAAAAACTATATGGCGGGAACGATCTTGTGCAACGACATATGTAAAAGGCTATAATTGAAAATAAATATTAGAGGAAAAAGATGGCGTCCAAATGTAAAGCAAAACAAAAAAAACTAGGTTAAGAATAATGAATATTTTATTGTATAAAAAAAATATATACATAATATACACATCTAAATTATAATATAATTAATTTTTTAATTATTTTTTTTTATTAAACAATGATTTGATATTATTCCTTGATTGTAATATTAAAAGTTTAAATACATATTTTCCATATAGCTCATATCAAGTTTATTATTTCGCATTTGTTTTCCACTTAATAATTTAAAACTGAACTAGAAATTAATTAATTTATACAAAAAAAATTTGAATAGATATAAAAATAAATGTTGGAGTAATTTTATTTAAATTAACGCACATTTTTTTAAGAAAATCACTTTTATAAAATTACCAAACTCATGTCGAGAACATGTAAAATAAATACGATACGTAGCTCTATTTGGTTCGTCTTGTTATACTTGGGACAGTATACATATACGCACCAATACTTAAGTATTGATTCTTCGACTTTTTTCTAATATTTCGAAGGCAAATACGATAGCTCAATTTTGAGTTTCGTCTTGTTATACTTGGGTATATAGAGAGATAATGAGCAAAACGTTACAAAGCAAATCTCGCGAGCAAATCAAAAATGCTAGTATATATTTTTGCTACAATATGTTAAATTATGATAGGTATTGTACTAACTTAACTTAGTTTTTACTAGAAGATTTTTTTGGCACATCCAAAAAGTGACATAACTCAGTTTTTGTAAAAATATTAGTTGGATCACTTCTGTTCTTAACTAGCCAATTGTAGGCTGAATCTATCGTCTTTTACCAAAATTATTTGACGAATTCTCAAACTAAAAACTAAATTCAATGTTTCACATAAAGAATAATTTATCTAGAAACTAAAATTGCTCACTGGTTTTTATAAACTATTTTTCAATATTATGATTAGATAAATAAATATTTGAAACGTTCGATTGTATTCACGAGCTTATCATAATTTGAATATTTAATAAAATAACCAATTTGAGTTTTAATCACTTTCTTTTCCTGTGATAATTTGTTTTATTTATAAAATAAAGACAACAACTAGTTTCGAGAATTTGTTGGTCTCATCAGGTTGCAAACTTAAATATTTTTTAAATGATAATTGTCTTTATTTTATAAATAAAACAAATTATCACAGAAAAAGAAAGTGATTAAAACACGATGTTGAAAACTCATTTTTTTTATTGAATATGAAAGTTGGTTCTATGCCATTTATGTATGGAATACAACATCGTTCATATGATCACCACGGCTCCAATTACAAGCATACAGCCGAACATCAAAATTGTTGATGCCTTTTCTAATAATATTAGTTCATTGGCCCCAGTTTTAGATCGAATGTTGTTCTTAAAATCTTGAATTGTTTGTGGATCATTGCTATACACTTTACTTTTCAAAAAAACCCAAAGAAAATATTCTAACATCAGAATTTTTTTGAAATTATGCGACCATCGAACTTGGTTGCCAATAAGTCGAATATCCAACCAAAGATCATCTAAATCATTTCCATCCAATTTTGGATTAGAATTGTAATTTTTGTGAATACCGCCTCAAAGAAAAGCTTGTCTCGTTAAGAAAATGTTCACTTACAGCTGTTACTGTTTCACAAGTACGAACTGGATGATAATGTTTATATGCTCTACGGCCTGCAACTGATCCAGATTCTTCAAAACGTTCAACAATTTTTGTGAATTCCAGGCTCTGTTATTGAGAAGTAATAGAAACTTTCCAAGACCGCAGGGTGCAGACAGAGTGCACTTAATAAGTTAATAATAATACCCATCTAATACGTTATATGATAGTTTGACTGTTTTCAATTCATTTAAGTTAAACTGAACTCAGCATAAAATTTTTCTGAAATGTCGTTGAATACATTTGGAACCAAAAACAAACAAAACTGTTTATCTGATAAACAAATCTTCTTTTTCTATTCAAAATTTGATAAAGTAACTCTGAAAAAAATCGGATGACTTTCGTTCGAAATGCGAAGAATTATATAAATTTACGTTTATGTTGATACTCAACAACGTAAATAACATAATATTTTCAACTTTAGTAATTTTGTTTATTCTTCAAATGGGGTGTTTGCACATTATACACCTGACACCTCACGTGTAACATACTGACTTATAAGCAAAATTATTGTATTTACATTAGAGTGGACCATATTTTTGAAAGTTCCAATATCTAACGGGATACCCCCTAGAAATGTGAGGTTATGGTAATAACTTAAACAGAAAAAAATTGGGTCGATCGAAGGTCGTTTAGAGGTCGCGACTTGAGCGCGTAGTTAGATAAAAACGGTATTTTTCGATTTTTCACTTTCAAACGAACAAAAAAATTATTTCAATTTTTTTCTCAGACTAAATAAAAATTATAGAGGAGATACATTTATCCTTTCCAAAACATCAAAGATAACTGTTAGAACTGTTATCTAACATTAGATAACTAATTTATCCTTTCCAAAACATCAAAGATAAAATCGGTTAACAAATAGCGAGATTATTGCCAACTTTCACAAATACAAAACCAAGACAAATTATTACTATGTTTTTTTTTATTATTAATGCATACTATGTTCCTTCTATACAATGATATTATGAATTAATTTTTATGATGAAAACAATCAATCTAACTTGGTCTTCTGCCCAATAAGGATGTTTTGGTGTATGTTGCAAACTTCTGTGTGTGGTTCTTTACGACTTGTAGTAAAATATTGCGTGTCACTTCATTTCTTGTTACTTTCTTATTCTTATAATCTTGTATTAACTTAACACCACGTTCTGCGATATCATTTACGACTTTTATTTGACTGATAATCTTCATCCCGTTCTTGAAATTATCATCTTGAGGCCACATATCCGGATTTTGTTTAAGGAATCTGTAGAAATCTTGAACCGTTTTAAAAAATCGCCAGTGGTTGGTGTAACAAAATCTGCCGATATGTCGATAAGGAAGATATAACAAGCTTCGATCCAGTTTCTGCTCTAAAATAATAGCTGCTCCATATTATCTTCCACTATTTGAATATGTTGTATCGAAGCAAGCCGCCACGACACCGTCAACTGCTCTCTAATCGATTAATCTTTGGAAAACAGCCTCCGCCATTTCCAAACCAGTTGATCTTGATATTTTGGGAACGCCCAGTAACTGTTCTCCATATATATGAGAAATAATAACCGGTAAAGGATCTACGGTCTCCGTTTCAGTAACTCCGGAAGTAATTTTTCATCCCAATGTACTACGCCTGTTGTAAACTTGAAAGTCGATTTAACTGAAGACGCCTCAGCGTTGTTCGATTCAAAACGAGTTCATCAATAGAATGTCCAAGATCTTGGACTTATATATGTACATATATCACGTCGCAATCACTCTTTGATGACGAAAATAATCCTTGTGAGTCTATTGGCATTGATTTACTTTTTTCTTCAAGATATCATCGTTTACGATTTTTATCTGCCTCCATACGATCCAATTTCCGCTTTTCTTTTTCAATTTCATATCGTCCGGCTCCAGCCAAATATCCGGAACGTTCTTTCTCACGCTGTGACAGGAGGAATCGCTTGTCGTCTTCACTGGACATCATGGATAAGACATTAGTGTGTGCGATATCGAAAATATCATCTAGTTTACTATTAAATGCAATTTTTATTTCACGGTAAACTTTTGAAGGTTTATTTTTATTCTTTAGAAGATTTTTCCACTCCTCATTCAGTTGTTTCAATTTTTCAAAGGAATGTTGTTCTTTTTTCACGGGAATTCGTGCTTTTGACCAAAAAATTGACACTTCCGGCACTTCCTGCATTGTCAGAGCTACAGTTTCACGAATAGTTAATTTTGCAGTACGGTGATTGTAAAAAAAAGACACAACACTTGCTTTTTGATGGTAACTTAGTTAGCACCAATAATTTGACAGTACTCATGCCCAAGAAGATACATTTCTGTAGTGGACCGTAAATTAGCTGCCATTTTATCAACTGTGTAGTAGCACCTTCTTAAATATATTAATAAAACTGTTAAACGATCAAAATTTAATTATTACAAATTTGTGTCCTTTTCTCGAGAGATTTGGATTTAACCTGAAATTAATTTGCATTTATTTTGTTTATATATTATATGATACAATGAAATATATTGGCCATAGCAGGTCATAATTAATGCGGTAGGCGGATTTAAATTTTAAATACAATAACTAATGAGACGAACGAGTCACAAAGCTTAACATAGTGGTTTTTTATGATAATGGCATCATAAAACACAACTATGTTAACTACTAATGACTCATACATCCAATGTTTATTCGTTATACCCATTTTTATCTGTTTATTTATTTTTTTCTGTATTTTTGAATATAAATTTCAGGATTTAAAAAAAACCACAGTCAAACCTGTTAAGTTGGACACCTTTTTAAGTTGGTCAACTGGCTAAGTTGGACGATTTTGTCTTGCACCAACTGCCTAAGTTGGACGATTTTGTCTTGCATTTTTAATTATTCTTCATCAAAAAATTTATTGCTTAAGCTGTTGATTTTGATTTTTGTTTAAAACCTTTTCAAGTTGGGCACCTTTATAAGTTGGCCATTTTTTACGGTACCGTGAGAGTCCAACTTATACAGTTTTCACTGCATTTATTTTCTTGGGATTTTCTTAGTTTCGAAAATTGACAATAACCCCGCTATTTGTTAACCGATTTTCGATATCTTTAATGTTTTGGAAAGGTAATTTTATTGACCACAAATTTTATTTAGTCTGAGGAAAAATTTTAAATAATTTTTCTGTTCGTTTGAAAGTGAAAAATTGAAAAAATATCGTTTTTATCGAACTTCGCGCTCAAGTCGCGACCTCTAAACGACCTTCGATTGACCCGATATTTTTTCTGTTTAAGTTTTTAGCATAACCTTATATTTCTAGGGGGTGTCCCGTTAGAAATCTGAACACTTTTTTTCCCCCATACAAACATGGACCACCCTAGTACATATATTATATACATATAATGATTTATAAGATATGTATATAATTGTAAATTATGCTTAAGTAAACCAAATTAATGTATAAATATCAAAGCAAACATAATATAAAGTTCAGTTGTAAAACAAAACCCATTTAATATATTTGTGAGCCCTCACCAGTGGTAAGCCACAAATATAGAATACCGCAACGACACGAACATTGATCCATTGAGCTAAAAAGAACAGCGCTTAGAAATACACCATTAAAATGGATTCAAATATTAATCAATCTCAAAAACATGGATATCGTAAACGCTTTGTGTGAATCAACACAACGCTGCAAATTGATTAACCAATTAAAAACCAACAGTAAAAAGATGGAGCTGCCAGAAAAACAAAACAATATTGTGACCAACAAATCTCAAATTTGCAGGTACTCTTCGATAAATTTTCAACCACTGATGCTGCATTAGTTCACACTCTTCCAGAGGATCATCCGTACAGCAAACGACTTGTATACGATCAAGTCAAACAAGCGTTCGAGGAAACAAAAAAAATACTACTGGAAGCCAGGCAAAATACAGCAGGGGCTGAATTTTGGTCAAAAAATGGGAATACAAATTTCGAGAATTACAGTTGTTTTACTTACCTACTAGGCCTAAAACATTAAATCATATAATTGTTTGATACAAACAGCGGAAAAATTCAATATTTACGTCTAGTACGTATGTGAAACAAAGGTAAAACTCATAAATTTTAGGCGATGAAGCTTCGAATATTTTATGCTCCAGATACGAGGATATACGACTTCTCACCAATACTTACATGGATATAATTTTATAGAACTGCCAAATTTATCATCAGAATCTCTTCCTGGTCTCAAACTGTTACATGATAAGATACTAGAATGCTTGCATGCCTTCAAAAACCAAGGAATCAATACGGATTCTTGAGATGCTATTTTGTTGAACATGCTAATAATAATAAGGAAATTGGACAGGGAAACTCACCGCTTATACGAGACGTCTTTGAAGAATCCGAAGGAAATTCAAAGATTTTCTAGCCTTCCTACAAGTAATTTTCCAATCTTTGGAAGGTTTATACGGAGATAAAACGTATAAAGAAAGGAAGTAAACCAACAAACAAGTTCATCTATTAAGACTGTAAATGTTGCTGTAGCCAAAAAAATCGATAAAAAAGCCTTAGCTGGGGAGAGCACAATCTACCAGAATGTAAGAAGGCCCAAAATTTACCACCCAAACTCCCATGCAATAAAGTTGTGAATTATGCAAAGGTTCACATTATAGCCTGCTGCATAGTAACAACAGTACGCGATGCACTAGATAATCTAAAACCAGCTAATACAAACGTACAAGTAACACATGCATGGAATCGCAAATGCATCTTACTAGGAACCGCCTTAGTGAAAGCATTTTCTGGTACTCGCAATGAATGATTCGTGTGCTAATAGATCATGGGTCTCAAGCAACCTTCATTATAGAGGCAGCCAGAGATTAAAATTACTAAAAACCGCAGCGCATGCAGAAGTCACAGGCATGGCAGAAACCGAAGCTGAAGTGGCGAACTCAAAAGTTGAATTTACCTTGAAGCCAAGATTTCCATCCAAATTTAGCTTAGCCAAGCATTAGTATTCAAAAACCTAACGCGGGATATGTCAGAGCAGCCTATAGACCCATGAAATTGGAAACACACCAAAAAACCTGCTGTGGGCTGATCCAACATTTTACAGTCCTGGCCCAATCGAATTATTATTGGGTGCAGATTAGCAAAGGTTTCATCCGTCAAACCGATAGCCCAACAAACCAAACTAAGCTGGGTATTCCTAAGCCGCCAATCAATGACAACAAGAGCAGTTTGTCTTGATAAACAATTGACAAGCTGAAAAATAGAGGACGTGCTGTGTAAACGAGCATTCACCAAAGAAAAACTAGAGTGTAAAAAAATATTCGCGACCAGTCACAAACGTCTCAAATCTAGCCGCTACGTAGTGAAGATAGTAGTAGTAGCCACTGGCATGTTCAAAAAAGGTCGTCATGGCGCGTTTGATACAAGTAGAAAAACGACTTGCTAAAAATCCAAACCTTGGCATTCAATATAAGAAGTTCATCCCAGGTATCGCTACTTCCAACTTATTTCGATTTTTATGGAACAATTGTTAGAACTAAGTTCCACGGTCAAGTTCCATTTTATTACAAGTTTTACTATGAACTGTGGAACAAAAACCCGTAACTCAACGAACTGGATATTATGCGAGTTCCATGTCTTCCATGAAATATCTCAAAAATGTAACGAAAGTTAGAACTGTCAAAATGAGTTCCATTTTGTTATACTTGGGATGGATGAATATATGATGAAACATGAAAGTTGCTGAAACAGCTACTGAAACTGGTTACTATTACCTGTCGCATCATGCATTTCTAAAGGATTCCAGCACAACTACAAAATTGAGGGTAGTTTTCGATGGCTTTCCCAAAACCAGAACTAAAACATCGTTAAACGACGTAATGTTAACGGGCCCTACTCTTCAATAGGACTTATTATCCATTCTGTTAAGGTGGCGGAAGCATAAATACGTCCATACGGCTGATATCGAAAAAATGTTTAGACAAACCGCGCTTTGATAAAGATAATCAGAATTATCAACGTATTAAATGGAGAGTCTCCGCAACCAGAAATTCAGGAGTTTAAGCTAACCACCGTCACATATGGAGCAGCTGCAGCAATTTATTTAGCAGTGAAGTCACTACGACAGCTGGTCATCGGTGAACAACCAAACTATCCTATAGCGTCTAACGTAGTTTTAAATGATTTCTACGTAGATGACCTGATTTTTGGGCAAAACATACTGGAAGAAGCCTTACTCAGCCAAAAACAAACCATTGACTTACTGAATAGCGGTAGAATTATGTTAAGAAAATGGGCAACAAACAGCGCCGTTCTCTTGGAATCCATACATCTAAGTAATCAAAACCGATTGGAATGTGCATCTAAGGAATAGAAACCGATTGGAATTAAATCTTGTTGACACAATTAAAACTCTTGGAATACACTGGAATCCAGCAACAGATGCATTTGGTTTCATCGTCACTCAATCCGCACCTGGCAAGCTCACTAAACGAAACCTACTTTCGGATCGTGCAAAACTCTTTGATCCATTAGGTTGGCTGGCACTAATAACAATTGTAGCCAAGGAATCTGGCTAGCAGAAATATCTTGGGACAGAATTTCCGTCACACATATCAATAAAATGGCAAGAATTTAAAGATTCTCTACCTCTTCTGGAAGAAATATTCATTCCACGTTGGACCCCCAAAGAATACCAATTTATGGTGGACGGGTCCTGATTGGCTACAATTTTCAACCGAACGTTGGCCACAACAAACTACTGCTCAAGGGGAAACTACTTTAGAAACTAAACAATTGGTTACACTTGCAACATCAACCACAGTCAAACAGATTATAGAACGATTTCTAAACATGAACAAAATAACTCGCGTTGTCTGGCTCTGTCGACGGTTTATAAATAACTGTTTGAAAAACAGGTTACCGGATCGCAAACTTTATTTTCTGCTGAAGAACTTAATGAATCCTACACCGAATTATTCAACATGCGGAGTTCCAGAATGAAATCATACAGATTAACAAAGAACGCTCAGTATAAAGAAAAAGCAAGCTCCTCTCGCTTAACCCATTTTTTGATGGACATAAAATACTAAGAGTAGGAGGAAGAATAACTAATATTAACCTGAACTATGATACCCGACATCCAAAAATACTGCCTCCAAAATATAGATTCACATAGCTCAAAGATGTTCATGTAAAAATATTGCATGGGGGGATTCAGTTAACTCTGTCACATCTTAGAAACAAATATTAGATCACGAACGGCAGAAGCAGCGTACGTACTGAGATAGCAAAATGCATCACTTGTATTTGGTTCAATCCTTCAACAAGATACCAACTAATGACAAGCTTACCCAAAGAACGAGCCATGCCATCACAACCATTTACCAACACAGGAGTTGACTACGCCGGACCAATCTCAGTAAGAGTTTCCAAAGGACGTGGGAATAAGTCTTACAAAGAATACATAGCACTATTTGTGTATAGAGATTGTTAGCGATATGATCAGTGTAGCCTTTATCGTGGCATTTAAGAGATTTATGGCTCGAAGAGGACTTTTCAAACGGATTTACAGCGATAATAGAATCAATTTTGTTAGAGCCCGGGCACTGCTTGGAAAGGATAAATACCAAGCTCTACAACAAGCAAATCTTGACCTCTAGCAAATGCTAGCTGATATTAGGATTTAGTGGCACTTCATACCACCGTCTACACCATTCTTTGGAGGAGTTTGGGAAGCAGCAGTGAAATCTCTAAAATTCCGTCTAAAACGGGCAATTGGAGACACCAGACTCACATATGAAGAGTTAGCAACGGTTACATTGCAGATAGAAGCATGTCTCAATTCAAAGCCACTTACACCAGTTTCATCTGATTCAAATGCGTTTATATTAACACCAACACATATTTTAGTTGGTGATTCACAAATTACTATCCCAGAATCGAACATGCTGAATGAAAACATTCCTGTTTAAAAATGGTTCAAGATTTTTGGAAACGCTAGTCAAATGACTACCTTACCGAACTATAACATCGAACTAAATGGACCAGCAAACAACCAATGGTTAAAGTAGACGACATTATTTTAATAAAAGACAACAACTTAACGCCGATAAACTGGCCTTTTGTAGATCATTGATCTACATCCTAGCAGCGATGGTTTGACTAGGATAGTCACATTAAAAAAAGGAAATGATTCCATATTCAAAAGACCCGTTAGTCGGAAAATAAGTCAGCGAAGGACTCCCGTACCAAAGTTCCTAAAGCCACCATTCTCGTAGTTCTTCCATTACTTCTATTATGTTTAGTGATGATCACTACACTGCAGAGTCCAGTATCGACCAGCTGATGTACCACATCACCACTCTTAGTCCTCAACCTGGACTGTTTCTAGAAAATTTAAGAAATCTTCGATTCACCAATCAACAGTGGAAAAGAGTAATTTACTTTAACCTCACATCCTACAATTCAGATTTGATGGCATACAGAAATCTGGCAGGGAACATCGATGAACTTTGCATGGATACAGCTGAAGACAGACATCAGATATACTCTGTAATCAACACTCAGCTCATACATATTCTAACTGAAATCGAGGACAAGAACGCAATACTTCACTACAGAGAAAGTAGAAGAAAACGTGGGATATTAATTACCGTGGGCAATTTAGCAAGTAACCTGTTTGGAGTTCTAGATGACTGGGATGCAAAACGCACAAAGAGGAAATACAAAAGGTTAATGCTTATGTTAACTAAATCAACAACACCTTTTAGGGATAGCCAAGAACCAAACATCTATTGCTGACCCAACTTTAAACATCTTAAAACTAACTGATGAAGACAACAGACGTCATTGGCAAGCTATTATACATGCATTAAGTGCGTTCTGCATTAAGTGACGTCAACAACAGTCAAAAATTGACGTCTTTAACCTTTCAACCACTTCTTCTGATGCTCGACTTCAAAAACACTCGATATAAAACGATATAAAAGATTTAAAACAGGATGTGGCTGTGAACGTTCTGCTGCCCTAACAAAATAAAAACTGTGAATTATTAAGCCTGTATCAAATCATGTCATGCAGAGGAAATTTAAGTGGTCAATATTTGCTTTTGAATTAAAAATTCCTTTGATGAACACGGCGAAATATCAAGTATTTTAACCTACACCTCTTCTTACAATCGAAGGTGTCTTCATTCAAGGATCATTGGACTATTTGATTACTTTTGGTAGAATTCTGTTATTTTTCAATTAGTAATATTTAATGGATCATCCCTCCTTTATAAAGTGGAATTTGTTCAATATGTTTTATTTATCCATCATGGAAAAAACACTTGTAATTGTGTTTGGTGTTACTCGTATATTTTCTTAAAGTGGAAAATTCACTTTTTGCAAAAGTGTAATACACCGAACTAGAGAAATGAAAATTTGTGTTTGTATATCAAAATAACCTGATGTTACATTTTCATGAATAATTGATGATGAAACAAAAAGGGGGTTGGAATTTATTTTTGTGTAGTAACACACCGCATAGCACTCATCTTTGGATATTTTTCCAGGAAAATTTTTTATTTAATTTATTTTTATTTTATTTATTTATTTTAACTATAAAATGAAAAAATGGTACAGCAAGAATAATAAATTTTTTAGTTGTTGTTGTATGTTTGTACCTCGCGCGTTATATGTATAGCAGAAAAGGACAAAATGGAATTTTAATTGAATTTATTTGTGTTTCACAATTTATTTTTGTAACAATTTGAAATATTTATTGAGCACAGAAAATGTATCTAATCGTACGTGCATTTGAATATTGTGTAAATTTCTTGATTTATATATAACAATTACTTTTTTCTAATTTCCATTACAGAATTTCAATTCATGTTAAAGCTACCGTCAGTATTAGCAAGTGCGTGTATATGCTCGGCTGCGCGTGGATTAAAAATGCCATCATCGAAATATGCATTGCGTGATATATGCCATTTAACAAATTTGGATCCGATTGAAATAGAATTCACAGTAAGAAATATTGAAAGTATTATAGCCAAAGAAAATGAAACCCTATTAAAACAGCAACAACAAACCCCAAATATAACAAATCAAACGACACGAACACAGCAAAATACAAATACAAATAATTATCAAACTTCCGGAAATCTAGCTCGTAGTGAAATTGCAACTCGTGAAACCCCGACTGACATACAAGATGTATATTTTTAAGGTTACATATTTAAATAATTAATTTAATATTAACACTATTATTATTAAAGTTTAAATTAAAGTATAGTTAATTTTATTTTTATACAAATCTCAAAATTTAATTTTATTAGTTAATTTTTATACTTTTGGATTGTATTTTTTAATGGTGCAGATTTAAAAAAAAAGTTATTTTTAGTTAATTTTTATTATTTTCAAAATTAAAAAGAGAAAAATTAATCAAAAATACCAAAAAAATATATAAAAAAAAAACAAAAAATAAAAATATTTTAATAACAGTATAATTACTTTTTCATATATAAATATTATATAGTGTTATTTTATTATTAATTTAATTATTATTTATTTGTTTTGTTATTTTAACATAGTGACTAATATATATTAATAAAGAAAGACAACGAAATAGAATTCCTTTTTTATTATTTTATTTAATCAAATAAAAGTAATAAAAATTTTATAAAATAAAACTTAGGTAATTAAAAACTGTAAATAAAAAATTATTTAAAAATTTAAAATTTAATGCGTTTGCCATGTTGTGCCTGAATTTTAACAAAACAAAATTCTAAAAATATTTGTTATTTTTATAAATTTTAAAGACAGAAATATATACTTAAAACTCGTATAAAAATAACGTTTAATCTTAAAATTTAAGATTACTTTTATTTGTATATATTATTTTAATGTAATAATCTATCTAGTTAAATAAAAATATAAATTAAAAAAAACCCACCAAAAATTATAATTAATTCATTCTTATTTTTAATAATATCTAAATAGTTTAGAAATAAACTAGAGTTTATATTATACATATAAACATATAAAAAATCATTTCTAAAAAAACTTTGTTTATGAAAGACATTTAATAACAATTAAATTAATTTATTGTATTTTTTATGAATTATTATTTTATTATAGTTTGCTACTACATACACTATTATTTTTATTTTTTCGATGTTTTTATTAATTATTATAAACATTCATAATAAATTATATTATAATAAAATATGTATGTTATAGAATATTTACGTATCATTATGATGTAATGTACATGTTACTATATTATGTATCTCCATATATTATTTATATGTATAATGTATTTGAATTTCTATAAATATATTTTATATATTTTTGTTACTCTAGTCTTTAAATATTTAAGTTTATATAATATAAAAATAAATAACATTAATAAAATAAATTGTTTATATATTAAAAAATTGTAGCTATAAAAACTATATTGCAAACATTCAAAACGCTATACAAACTACACTAAAAATTAAAATTTAAATCTTTTTAAATTGGATTTTAACAAGATTTTATTTGTAATATATAATATATATTAAATTAAATTAATTTAATAATATGTCAAAATATTGTCTATCTTTATGGTAAAAAAAATAAATAAAATAAAAATCGTTAAAAAATTATATTAATTTAAAATTTATAAAACAACTCTTTTTTGTTAGTTTTTATTATTTTATAACTTTCAATTTTAACTAGTTACAAAAACGGAACCTTTAAAAATTTATTGATTTTTTTAATAAATAAAAATGAAGATTTGGAGAAATATTGTAGCTTATTTTTTTATCTCACTTATTCACAAATATATTTTTGATTAATATAGTTATTCAATATTTTTTGTTATTTTTATTAATCGTTTAGTTTTGTTATTAATAATAGTTGTCAACAATAGAGTTCTATGGAACAGTTTTATAACAATATGAAAATATTCCTAAGCCCAATAATCGATTGACAAATGGCTTAGTTTCATTAAAACTGAAAAATTACTTACTTCTATACGTTTTCGCCTTCAAATTAGTTATTTTCTAAATACAAACTACCTTTCATCTAAATCGTCTGAGAAATGGTTTAGTCACGTACAAATTAGAGATTTTCTAGAACCACGTTCGGAACTCATATTGGAATCCATTTTTTATTAAACAAACGTGAGTTTCGTCCCAAATGGCTTAGTTCCTTTTTTCAATTTCTAAGTTCAAAAGCGCTATTCACCCCATGATGCATCCAGATATATGTTACAATCCCATTTTTATCGTATGAGTGGCATCCCACTTTATCAGTTGTGAAAATTAAAACGTGAACATATTTTAATAATAATTAATTTTTAATTAAATGAACATATTTGGTAATCCAAATCGTACAAGGCATATTTTTCGTTAATCTAATTTGAACCAACTTATTAGAAATGGATGGTCCAAATATATGTTAATAAATTGCAAAATGTACTCATAATATTTTAGTGCTGCTTACCGAAAAATTTTGGTTGAAAAATCAGTCGCAATTAAAACCGGTTTCATAGATAACGGGGAAAGAGAGGGAAATGAAGCTGCTTCAAGCACAGTGAGCTACGGCGGGGAGTTTTTTAACCGTTTTCAGCATGCCCGAGCGATATTTAAAAGTAAATAAGAATCGCATATAAACATCAAAATACCAGAAAGGAACACAAAACTAAGCTGAACCCCCTCCAGCGATCCTTTAAACAAGTAACAAAAATTGAAGCTTGCTTCAGATACACCGCCGACACTTACTCTATTTTAAGTTGATAATTTTAAATACAGTTAAACCTGTTTTTGTGCGGCAATAAGAACCGCATAACAAAACGTATAAAAAAATCTTCCGAAACTACACGAGTAGGTACCGAAAATATTTTTTGCAACACATTTAAAAAGTTTTTTTTATGCGGTGGATGGGGACCGCAAATAGATTATATATGTTTTTTCCCCTTTATCTATAAAATTTATTTATTTTATAGGTAAAGAGGAAAGAAACGAAGAACTAACCGGATTCACGTTACCGTAGTATGTTTAATATTTTAATATGCAACTGTGATAAACAACAGTTAATTTATTAAATGTATTTTAAAATCAAATAAAATAAATAATTATTTGTTATAAATAAAATATTTCCTGAAATGAATTAATTTTTTGTTTTTATATCCCGCTAAAATCGAAATTAAGCTGCACCCACTTTTTTTTACCGGAAGAGTATTACATAACCTAACTTTTTCTTTTCATCATTTCCGAGTTTTGGCGACAACATTCATCGTAAATCTTAGATAAAATCGGACATTCGTGCTAAAAAAGTCGGTGATGATTTCAGCTAGATGTCAGAAAAATTCAAAAAATTGCGGATATAAAAATACTTGGGTAGTGTGGAATGAGACAATGAGTTTCAATTAAAAGCGGTATCATAAGTATACGGGGAAAGAATCGGAAATGAACCCGTTTCTTTGACAACGCGTGTTGCATGGTTCATTCAGCCATTCCATACGGGTTGTCAAAGAAGCAGCATCAACTTCGTTTCTTTCCCCATTTAACGATGCTAAATTGTTTTCGGTGAAGCAGCTTCAACACAAATAGAAATGAAATAAAAAAAAATTTAAAGACATCTTTGAGATGTAGATTTAAAGTTTAAATTTTTTTTTCGAGAGAGCAGAATAAAACAATACAAAAAAATTTTGTGTTTAAATATAAAATAAGGTTTTAAATTAGCAACAAAATTCCTGTTGGCTTGATCCTATACGGCTTCAAAAGACCGGCTTCACCTTCATCTCTCCCCCTTTTACCTATTAAATCGATGTTAACTGTGACATAAAATTTTTCGGTGATGCCGAACTAACACAAATAGAAATAAAAATCAAAAAGGCCATTTTTGAGATGTAGATTTTTGTTTAAATTTTATTTTTGAGAGAACAGAATAAAACAATCCAAGAAGTTTGGTGTTTTAATATAAAATAAGGGTTTAAATAGCAATAAAAAATCTATTATGACTTAGTTTGAAACCAGAAGCTGAAGCCATGTATGGAACGGCCATTACGACTTATTTTGCAGCATGAAGCAGTGCCTCTTTTGACATCCCGTGTAGAATGGCTGATTTTATGGTCCTACACGGAATGTCAAAGAAGCACGGCTTTACGCTTCTAACCGTGTTTTCTTTTATTCATTTCGGGATTTTATTCATTCAACGAAATTGACATAAATTCTGTGGTTACAAGGCGCAACCGCTTAAGTTGGTTTTAAATATTTTTCAGTTGAATTATTTGAAATTGAAATCAATTTCTAGAAAAAACTAAACTAGTTTTTGCGATTGGTTAAATAGATTTTAACAGTGTATATACAACATTAAAATACCAGCTTTTAAGTATTAGTGTATTATTCGTAATTTGAATACTACGGGTGTAGTAGCTTGTTTTTGACTTTTGTCGACTTAAGCGGTTACGCCTTACGCGTTGTAACCACAGAATTATTCTTTTATTCATTCTTTATATTCTATTCCTTCTGTTCTCTTTTCTTTTATTTTTATAGAACATTCCGATTGCATTCCGTTTATGCTATAAAGAAGGTAGAATAAATAGAATATTCAAAAATAGTTTCAAACGTCAAACTCATTTTTATGTTTTTTTCGTGTGCGTTAAAATTGTTATTGCAATTATTGCAGTTTTTTTAATTAGTTAACCAATTAAACAATTTTTTGATGGCATGAAAAGATACATAAAAGGCGCAACGACACGTTTATTGTTCTCTCAAAATCAAAAACCCTATGATAACGTCAAAAAAGTATTCTATATATTCTTGTATTACATTTCCCGCAGAATATTCTAAAGTCACGTGACTACTATTCTATGCCCTCTATTCTTTCTGCAGAATGAATAAAAGAAAACACGGTAAATAAGTCTTAATAAATGTTTATTGCTAATTTAAATCCTAATCTTATATATAAACACAAAATTTTTTTGTATTGTTTTATTCTGCTCTGTCGAAAATAAAATTTAAATTAAAATCTACATCTCAAAAATGTCCTTGCATTTTTTTTATTTCATTTCTATTTGTATTGAAGTTGCCGAAATTTTTTTTGGTGAAATGTGTCGCAAAAAATACTTTCGCTTCAACAGAAATCCGCAATTCCACACGTTCTTTCGTCGTGATTCTTTCCTCGTTTCCTTTCCCTTCACCAACAAACTAACAACAGTTCGGTGGGGGAAGGAAACGAGAAAAGAAACACGACGAAAGAATCAGTGTGGAATAAAACAATAGAAATGAAATAAAAAAAATTTAAGGCCATTTTTAAGATATAGATTTTAGTTTAAATTTTATTTTCGAGAGAGCAGAATAAAACAATACAAAAAATATCGTGTTTAAATATAAAACAAGATTTTAAATTAGCAAATCAATTACGACTAATTTTGAAGCGTAGAGCAGTGATTCTTGGACATGGCGGTTTCGGATGTTTCTAAAGTGTATAATTCAATGGTCAAAACATTTTGAAAAAACACTCGATGCGCAATGTAAACCGCATAATTGCGGTTCGAGTCAAGTTGTAGTTATCTTCAGCAGTAGGACTTTGTACGCTTTTCTCACGAAATTCTCTTGAGAATTTGAATATACGTTTACAATACAAATTATCATGAGAATTTCATGAGAATACCGTACAAAATCCCAGGAAAGGTTAACTTGTAGATAACTTGTCTAGTGTTTATATTGGAGAAGTTATCTTTAGATTGAGTCCAAAAATGTCTAGATGAATGCAATTAATTAAAAATAGTAAGTTAAAATCAGAAAAAATTACAAAACTGTGCTTTCGTATTTAGATACCAGTATACCACACAAAAAAAATTTAAATTAATAAATTTTTTTTATTTTGTTTTTTTTTGTGTTGTTGTTTTTCGACTCGACCTACGAATTTTTTTGGATTGAGTCGAGTTAACTCCAAGCTTTTGCTGTTTACATTGAAGTTTAACATAGGTTAAACCTGTCCTGACATGTACTCCCATCATAATTTTGATTTTCAATACTTTATCGATGTTTATTTCTCGTTTTCCTAAACTTAAATGGACTACTGATTCATTTATAAATTATTTCTTTTCTATTGCTATCACAACCTACTAATACAAATGCGAACAAATTGTCTCTCTAATTTCGTATTACTCCTATACAAATACTCCTATGCACGTGCATCCTAGACACAAATCAACATTTCCCAAGTATAAGAAAATGGAACTCATTTTGACAGTTCCACCTTTCGTGACATTTTTGAGATATTTCATGGAAGACATGGAACTCGCATAATATCCAGTTCATTGAGTTACGGGTTTTTGCTCCACACTTCATAGTAAAAGTTGTAATAAAATGGAACTTGACCATGGAACTTAGTTCCAACAATTGTTCCATAAAAATCGAAATAAGTTGGAAGTAGTGATACTTCCCAACTATAACAAAATGGAACTCATTTTGACAGTTCCAACTTTCGTCACATTTTTGAGATATTTCATGGAAGACATGGAACTCGCATAATATCCAGTTCGTTGAGTTACGGGTTTTTGTTCCACAGTTCATAGTAAAACTTGTAATAAAATGGAACTTGACGTGGAACTTAGTTCCAACAATTATTCCATAAAAATTGAAATAAGTTGGAAGTAGTGATACTTGGTTTGGGTATTATGCGAGTTCCATATCTTCCATGAAATATCTCAAAAATGCAACGAATGGAACTGTCAAAATGAGTTCCATTTTGTTATACTTGGGATGCACACATCACATCACTTATTCACATACAGTCGTTGGCCAAAAAACTTGCGCACCCATGGAAATCACATAAATTTTTTTTTTAACTTTATTGCACTGTAAATAAAAAAAACTATTTTCCGAAATGATTTATTTTTAGTTAATATACTTAGTTAACATAATTTATCTTATTGGCGATTTTCATCGAATGTAGATAGCGTTGGTTTCTACGTCTACAAGGGGGACGAGAATTGTCAAATCGATTGTTATGACAGTTTTGATCCCCCTTGCTTCATAGCAAACTGCGATTTACGTTTTGTTCACCAAATGACAGCTACTTTGTTGGAAATCGCGAATATAATAAAAAAAAAAATATTAATATTTTGTGACCCCTCCTTTCGCTAATCATACTTGTTTGCATCGTTCTTCCAAAAGTTCTCGACGTTTTTTCTTAGTTCGATCAGTATTATTGATACGCATACATACTAGTCGCTTCAGCACGGACCATCAATTCTCTATCGGGTTGAGATCTGGTGAATTGCCTGGCCACGGAAGAATGTTTATTTTTTTTACTGTCCAAGTAAATTTTAACGCCTATTGTATTGTGATATGGTGCGCCATCTTGCAGGAAAATGTACACCAATGGAAGAAGGGACAAGGATTCCACATAGCGCATCTACATATCATTCAAAACCTTCTTGTATTGGTCTTGCCGCATCGTTCCTTGAACAAAATCTATTGGTGCGGGGCTTCCTTTGGTGATATACAGCTCCATAGCATGGCGACTGGTGGATGTTTGGCTGGTTTTTCCACGCAGTCCTCCTTATAGCGTTCACTTGGTCGCCTGTGAAATTCCGGGACTGCCTCTAAGCGGCACTCGTCGCTAAATATAACCTATGGAATTGAAAAATAAAGTTGGTTAGTATCTTTCATGTTTGAACACAGCTAAAGAGAATAGGCGTTTTTAAATTTGCAACTTACCCTATTCCAATCAAATTCTGTGAATCTCTGTGATTCTTCGAATTGGTGCATGGTGGTCTTCCAATGCAACACAAACTATTTTGCGATCCACTCGATTTGATGTTTTCCGTTTCCTACCGCAGTTTTCACGCTTACTCACGAAAATACCCTCTTTGGCCTCTATTTTTTGGGCGAACACTGTCCCGTTATATGCCCAATTTTTTGGCTAAAGCACTGTAGGAATGTTGCCCACTTTCAATGAGAGCTGCTGCAGGAGATTTTTGCTTGTCCCTGATGTCCTTTCTACCCATTTTGTTCAAAAAACGTAGAATTTAATAATGTGACACGAAAATTCACTTTAAAACAATACTGGATATAAGATAAAAGTTGTTTACAACTTCAAAATTATGACGTCACGTACACAAAACACAAAAGTAAAAAAAAAATTCTTGAATAAACACTTTCTTAGGAAACGATCTATAAAGAACCAACGTAAGGAAACTTAAAGAAGGACGAAAAAACTAGTTTTATTATGTAAAAACGTTGAAATGATGTAACCGCTCAAGTTTTTTGGCCAACGACTGTATTATGTAGTGTATTATAACAACAATACACTACAACACATATTTATAATTAATTAATTTATTTAGAAAACCAATCGTTTAATAAAATGCGCTTATTAAGTGTAAGTGTGTTTCGCCAAGTGCCTACGGCCAATAGTGTAAAATGTAAATACGAAAGCATAGTTTTTGTGTTTTTTTTTCGATTTTAATTTATTGTTTTCCTCAAATTAATTGCATTCATCTAGACCAAGCATGTCAAACACGCGGCCCGCGGGCCAAAGGCGGATTGCTGACTAGCCGTATACGGCCTGACAACTAAACTAATTTATGCAACATGCTAGCATTCTTAACAATCTTATTTAATCGTTCACAATGTATTAACCCTTAAAAGCACACATTATTGTAAGTCGATAAAATTTTCAGATTATCTGCTCATATGGAATTTAATCAATAAAATAAAAGAATAATAAGACTTTTTTTTAAGTTTTCCAGAAAATGAGGAAAAACCAAGTGTATGAATTTCCATACAATGTGCACCAAAGTATATATTTATAAAAAATAAAATTCCTTCATATAATAAAAAATATTATTGATAAGTTCAAATATTTTATTGTACTTCGTTACTTCATATCACAATTTATCACGATTGTTTAAAAAACAAATTATAAAATAATAATTATACAATATATAAAAATATAAAACATTTGTAAAAAAAATAAATACAATATAATAATTCAATCGAAGGATAAGTTCAAACACCTGGCATGAAATTGAAGAAAGCAATTTCTGTTTTTATTTAAACAAAGAAACACTTGACATTTCAAGCACTTCCAGTCTGTAAAATATTTACAAGACCCGTTTTTGCATCGGCTTTGAGATCTAGTTGATTTTTGGGTGTTGTATACTGAAAAATGCTGAATTTGGTCAGTTCTCACATCACGCGGAGGAATGGCAGAGGCAGTAGCTTTCTTTCTCTTATGTTCCAAAATTTTGTGATTTCTAGGAGAGGAGCTTACTGGACCTGATGAATTGTGTTTACAAAGAGATAGTGCCAGTTCGATACGATATTTAGGTAGAGTTTGGGGAGATTCTCCTTTTAGTTTGCAAGCTCTTCGATATACGATCCCGCTGTTTACTACTGCGATGTCAATCAAATGGAAAAAGATTCAAATATACCATTTTTTCGATTTCATGGTAATTCTCTGACGTCCAATAAAATAATCCATCAAATCGACACCCCCCATATGTTTGTTGTATTCCTTTATGATATTGGGGCAATTAATTGTGATCCGACGTTTCTTTTTTTTTGTCAAAGCGGGTTGTTGTTTGGAGTGGATTAATGCCTGTGCAACTCGATGCAAGTGTCACCACTTTATTATTTTTCCAAGAAATTAGACATATGGTTGTATCTTCAACATTGGCACTGCGCTCCTCACAAGAGCCACGATTCATCTTTTCCATATTTGGAAGTTTATTATTAGGAATACGATCTTTTCGTATAGTGCCGATACATCTCATACCCATTTTATCCAGCTCAACTATAAGTGGGAATGATGTATAGTAATTGTCAAAATATATTTGATGATTAACATGCCGTGGTACATCACGCAACAAGCGCATTACTACATTTGCCGAAGCGCCTAAATTTTTTTCCATCGCAAGTCGCTTTTTGTTCTCCAAACCAGTAAACGCCTCAACCCGGATATTCCCGATAATTTTGTAAAAACTATATTTTGGTGTTTATTAATCCCAGAAATCCACATAAAGCGGCTTCAAGAAGCGGTTTCAAGAAGCGGCTTCAAGAAGCGGCTTCAAGAAGTGGCTTCAAGAAGCGGCTTCACAAAACAGTTTCCAAACTTTAATTTTATATTTTGTTACGACATTTTGTTAATCCCAGAAATAAACCGGCTTCAAAAACCGGCTTCAGAAAGTGGCTTCAAAAAGCGGCTTCACAAAACGGCTTCCGAACTTTAATTTTATATTTTGTTACGACTTTTTGTTAATCCCAGAAATCCTTAACTTAAGAACTTTTTAGATTTTACCGGATTATATTGACGCAGACTATTTTGGTGGCACATACTTGTTCGTCAACGGATAGGTACTGTTCACACGGTATTTTTTTAAATTGTTTTATTAAATTTTCTACAAGTGGCCGAATTTTTTAGAGTTTATCAAAATTTTCCGAATCCTTTGGTGGGGCTTTGTCGTTCTGATTGAAATGCAAAATTCGTTTTATGTTCTCAAATTTTCTGATACTCATAGTACTTTGAATAAGATTATTCCCCACAACCGGTGACCAATAGCTCCGCACGTTGTTAAGTTTATAAACGGAAGACAACACACAAATCCCAATAAATTGGTAAATATTAGTCTTATCTTGTATGAAATTCCATTCACAGTAAAAAAAAGTGTAAATGCACATTGTATGGAATTTCATACACATTTATATTTTGCTCCACCTATTCAATATTTATAGGTCTATTATGAATCTCACTTACTCGTCACCGAGTGAAGAGTCGTCACTATAATTCTATTTTGGTATTATGATTTTCACAGTGAGCGAGTGATCGTCACATGCTTGTCGCTTGGCGACTCGAAATCATCGCATAGAATTTTTGGTATTATAATTCTCACAGTGAGCGAGTCTAATGTCATATATGCTCATCTAAAATATTATGGTGAGAGTCAAGTGACAAAGTATTTTTGGTATTAAAAATATAATATTTTATTAATATTTTTACATTATAATAATTAATTTATATTTTTCATGTCAGAAATAAAGTAAAAATTACCATAACTCAACAATTTGTTGAAGAAATGGAAAGATTATGGCCACCTAGAGGATATAAAAAAATGTCATGTTGAAAATTTTTTATACTTTGAATTTTTTAAGTATTCACAACCATTGTGTTTAGACTACAATAACCTTATAAATTTTGTCGAACACATACAAAAATTTCTTTTCATGAAAATTATTTGTAAACATCTAAAACTTTTGACAATACTATATGGTTTCCATAACAACAAATAACAAACTCTAAAAAATACAAGAATCTACATACGACGCCGCAAACAACGGCTCGCCAAAATAAAAGGGAGAATCACAATACCAATTTTGAACTCGGGTGACTTAGATAGTCACGGCGAGTGGTGTGTTGAGGCGAGAATCATAATAGACACATTAAATAACTTGGTAAATTTGACCATTGTAAACGATTTTATTGTGTATTCCCGATTAAGAATATACCAAATTTAATATAAAATTATTGTTACTTACCCCGGTTTACCACAATAATTCAACACACCACTGTTACCGATCATGATTGCACTGACACAGACTACTAAACCGTTGATTATATTAAATAATGGCGTTGCAATTTGTCAAATGAAAGCAAATTCAAAATACAGTAGAACCATATTAGTGATTTATTTTGGTTTCAGCCAAATAAATTATATCAACGTGATATAAATTAAGTTAAAGTTTTATGTATGGAATTTCATACACTGTGCTTTTAAGGGTTAAATGCTGTAATGCGACCCGTGACTTGATGTCTAATGTTAAATTTAGCCCTAGGTGTCAAACGAGTTTGACATTTTTAAAGTTTTTTGTATTCGATCCAAAAATAACTGCCAATATAAACATTAGAATAGCCAATATAAACATTACTACAAGTTATCCTGAAGCTTTGTTCACAAGTCGGATGGAAATCCGGGATATATAATCCCACCATTTTAACCAATCAAATGTCAAAAAGTATACAAAATACACGCCCCCTTTCTTCCCAAAAAGTAGAAAAATTGCAACTTTTGAGCAAAAATCCTGCAGACGACCAACTTAACACCAAACGACGCACCAAACGATCGGTATTTGTGTGCACAATCGAAAAAAGTTTGGCACTGTTCGATAGTTTAACTGAAGCTAACCGCGTTGATGAAATCGGTCTGATCGTAGTGGATGAACTACATCTACTAGGTGAAAATGGAAGAGGAGCAATTCTAGAAATGGTTTTGTCGAAAGCCATGTATGTTAATATGGATATACAAATTGTTGGTATAAGTGCGACGCTTGGCAATTTGAATGAAATTACGGAATTTTTAAATGCTGATCATTTTACACGCGATTTCCGACCAGTAGAGCTTCAGGAATTCATCAAATGCGGTAATGATATTTTACGTATAGATTACAAAGCTAATGTTGAAGAAGCATTTAAGCAGATCAGAACGATCGACTATCCGTACACACCAGAAATGCTTAAATACGATAAGGATCACTTGGTGGGTTTGGTGATGGAAGTGATTCCGGAAGAATCTGTGCTCATATTTTGCCAATCAAAGAAAACGTGTCAAAATGTTGCCCAACTCTTATGCAATTTATTCGATAAAAAATTGCTTCAACACCGCAGAGATGAGCGGATGGAGTTAATGCAAAATGCAAATGAGGAAAAACCAAGTGTATGAATTTCCATACAATGTGCACCAAAGTATATATTTATAAAAAATAAAATTCCTTCATATAATAAAAAATATTATTGATAAGTTCAAATATTTTATTGTACTTCGTTACTTCATATCACAATTTATCACGATTGTTTAAAAAACAAATTATAAAATAATAATTATACAATATATAAAAATATAAAACATTTGTAAAAAAAATAAATACAATATAATAATTCAATCGAAGGATAAGTTCAATCACCTGGCATGAAATTGAAGAAAGCAATTTCTGTTTTTATTTAAACAAAGAAACACTTGACATTTCAAGCACTTCCAGTCTGTAAAATATTTACAAGACCCGTTTTTGCATCGGCTTTGAGATCTAGTTGATTTTTGGGTGTTGTATACTGAAAAATGCTGAATTTGGTCAGTTCTCACATCACGCGGAGGAATGGCAGAGGCAGTAGCTTTCTTTCTCTTATGTTCCAAAATTTTGTGATTTCTAGGAGAGGAGCTTACTGGACCTGATGAATTGTGTTTACAAAGAGATTGTGCCAGTTCGATACGATATTTAGGTAGAGTTTGGGGAGATTCTCCTTTTAGTTTGCAAGCTCTTCGATATACGATCCAGCTGTTTACTACTGCGATGTCAATCAAATGGAAAAAGATTCAAATATACCATTTTTTCGATTCCATGGTAATTCTCTGACGTCCAATAAAATAATCCATCAAATCAACACCCCCCATATGTTTGTTGTATTCCTTTATGATATTGGGGCAATTAATTGTGATCCGACGTTTCTTTTTTTTTTGTCAAAACGGGTTGTTGTTTGGAGTGGATTAATGCCTGTGCAACTCGATGCAAGTGTCACCACTTTATTATTTTTCCAAGAAATTAGACATATGGTTGTATCTTCAACATTGGCACTGCGCTCCTCACAAGAGCCACGATTCATCTTTTCCATATTTGGAAGTTTATTATTAGGAATACGATCTTTTCGTATAGTGCCGATACATCTCATACCCATTTTATCCAGCTCAACTATAAGTGGGAATGATGTATAGTAATTGTCAAAATATATTTGATGATTAACATGCCGTGGTACATCACGCAACAAGCGCATTACTACATTTGCCGAAGCGCCTAAATTTTTTTCCATCGCAAGTCGCTTTTTGTTCTCCAAACCAGTAAACGCCTCAACCCGGATATTCCCGATAATTTTGTAAAAACTATTTTTTGGTGTTTATTAATCCCAGAAATCCACATAAAGCGGCTTCAAGAAGCGGTTTCAAGATGCGGCTTCAAGAAGCGACTTCAAGAATTGGCTTCAAGAAACGCCTTCAAGAAGCGGCTTCAAGAAGTGGCTTCAAAAAGTGGCTTCAAGAAGCGGCTTCACAAAACAGTTTCCAAACTTTAATTTTATATTTTGTTACGACATTTTGTTAATCCCAGAAATAAACCGGCTTCAGAAAGTGGCTTCAAAAAGCGGCTTCACAAAACGGCTTCCGAACTTTAATTTTATATTTTGTTACGACTTTTTGTTAATCCCAGAAATCCTTAACTTAAGAACTTTTTAGGTTTTACCGGATTATATTGACGCAGACTATTCTTGGTTTTGGTGGCACATACTTGTTCGTCAACGGATAGGTACTGTTCACACGGTATTTTTTTAAATTGTTTTATTAAATTTTCTACAAGTGGCCGAATTTTTTAGAGTTTATCAAAATTTTCCGAATCCTTTGGTGGGGCTTTGTCGTTCTGATTGAAATGCAAAATTCGTTTTATGTTCTCAAATTTTCTGATACTCATAGTACTTTGAATAAGATTATTCCCCACAACCGGTGACCAATAGCTCCGCACGTTGTTAAGTTTATAAACGGAAGACAACACACAAATCCCAATAAATTGGTAAATATTAGTCTTATCTTGTATGAAATTCCATTCACAGTAAAAAAAAGTTTAAATGCACATTGTGTGGAATTTCATACACATTTATATTTTGCTCCACCTATTCAATATTTAAATAACTTGGTAAATTTAACCATTGTAAACGATTTTATTGTGTATTCCCGATTAAGAATATACCAAATTTAATATAAAATTATTGTTACTTACCCCGGTTTACCACAATAATTCAACACACAACTTTCACCGATCATGATTGCACTGACACAGACTACTAAACCGTTGATTATATTAAATAATGGCGTTGCAATTTGTCAAATGAAAGCAAATTCAAAATACAGTAGAACCATATTAGTGATTTATTTTGGTTTCAGCCAAATAAATTATATCAACGTGATATAAATTAAGTTAAAGTTTTATTTATGGAATTTCATACACTGTGCTTTTAAGGGTTAAATGCTGTAATGCGACCCGTGACTTGATGTAATAAAACTGCAAGTTGACTCGATTTGAAATGTAAACCGCATAATGATCGGGTTTATATCCTGAGCCTGACCGTATAATAAAATGACTGATATTTAGAGTCATCTATGAATTGACATTTTAACTAGTACGATCGATTACTGGAAAATGAAATGTCAAATCAAAAATTGTGTGCGTATTTTTGGTTTCAAAACTGATTTTAATATTTTCGGGTTAATTTCTATATTCATGATTTAATTATTGGAAAATGTCATATTAACCTAATGAAAATAATGAATACATTTAAAGTTCCTACTATACTCGGCGGTAATAAAAATGCCACAAGAAGTAAGGTAATTTAATTTATATAAACCATTTCTAACAATTCTTATAATTTATCCCCAGACAAACATTTGGAAAAGCCAATTCAAAATCCGGAAAATGATTTGCTTAATATGAATGATAGTATATTTGTTGACCTGGATTTACCGAGTTCGGTTCAAACTAGAGTGACCAAATCTCAGCACAGGCCAAATGTTGGGTTATTTGAAAAAGCACCAAACAATGCAAGCTTTTTGCTCCGGGATAGTGAAATAAAGAGTTTAACGACTACATTTAAGCGTAAATCGGAGCCGGACCGTAAAGCTAATACACCAAAATTCATTCGACTGCAAACTGATATGCCCGATGACGGCGATTTCGTATTCGATATATCTAAAGACAAAGATTGGGGAAAATTCGAACGAAATCAGAGCTTTCAAGTTGAACCGCAAAGTGAGGAACCGATTTTCTCAGCCAGCATTGAGTCACAGTGTTTTCGAGAACTTGATCAAATCGTTGCAGATTCAATTAACGGACCAGAAAAAAATATATTAGACATTGGCAATACCCAATTGAATCAAATGTTTAACGAGGATGATGCGTTTCCATGCGGACAGTCGAACCAAAAATTTCGATCAGACGTTATGCCACTTCGAACAAATATGCTAACACAAACAATTCATCACGATAAAAATTCTCAAGAGAATCATGCTGTTTTTATTAACCCTGTGTCTGGGACGCAATATATTCAAAGACAACGGGAAATGGCCGATATTAACGGCGATAATATTAATGATGACTTTGTCAACGATAATTTCGCCCAGATCAATGAAAATCTTGATCAATACTTTGAGGAGGTCGAGATGGATTTCGAGAATTGTGAGCAATCGATAGTTCATTACGCTAAGAACGGAAATGATACAATTGTTCAAGCTGTCTCGGGAATTGAAAACATAAATTGGGATTCGCCGGTTCGACGGCAAAATCATAACTTAAATGCTTCAGTTTTAGTTCGACGTAAAATTCTTGAAGTAAATAACAAAAGATCGGTGGAGTCACCAAAAATGACGCTGCAAATGAAACCCGTGTCATCATCAAAATTTTGCAATATTGGACCATTTTTTGGACTACCACTGTCGGTTAAATCATTAATTAAAGAGTATAAAGGGATCGAAGAGCTATATGATTGGCAAAAAGAGTGCCTTTGTCTTCCGGCGATTGCAAAACGTAACAATTTGATTTATTCGCTTCCGACAAGTGGTGGGAAGACTTTGGTTGCCGAAATTATTCTGCTTCGAGAAATTTTGTGTCGGCAAAAGCACGTGATGTTTATTCTCCCATATGTCTCGATCGTTCAAGAAAAAGTTTGGAGTCTATCACCATTTGCTGTGCATTTAAATTTTCTTGTTGAAGAGTACGCAGCCGGCAAAGGTATATGTCCACCACGACAACGACGCACCAAACGATCGGTATTTGTGTGCACAATCGAAAAAAGTTTGGCACTGTTCGATAGTTTAATTGAAGCTAACCGCGTTGATGAAATCGGTCTGATCGTAGTGGATGAACTACATCTATTAGGTGAAAATGGAAGAGGAGCAATTCTAGAAATGGTTTTGTCGAAAGCCATGTATGTTAATATGGATATACAAATTGTTGGTATGAGTGCGACGCTTGGCAATTTGAATGAAATTACGGAATTTTTAAATGCTGATCATTTTACACGCGATTTCCGACCAGTAGAGCTTCAGGAATTCATCAAATGCGGTAATGATATTTTACGTATAGATTACAAAGCTAATGTTGAAGAAGCATTTAAGCAGATCAGAACGATCGACTATCCGTACACACCAGAAATGCTTAAATACGATAAGGATCACTTGGTGGGTTTGGTGATGGAAGTGATTCCGGAAGAATCTGTGCTCATATTTTGCCAATCAAAGAAAACGTGTCAAAATGTTGCCCAACTCTTATGCAATTTATTCGATAAAAAATTGCTTCAACACCGCAGAGATGAGCGGATGGAGTTAATGCATATCATTAAACGAGATACGGGTAGTCCTCTTTGTGATGTCCTAAAGAAAACAATTCCATTTGGAGTGGCATATCATCATTCCGGATTGACACTAGATGAACGGCGGCATTTAGAAGACGCTTACCGAGTTGGAGTACTATGTATAATTTGTTGTACATCAACATTGGCGGCAGGGGTTAATTTACCGGCAAAACGTGTGATTATAAGATCACCATATGTTGGAAATAATTTTATTACGCTTAGTAAATATAAACAAATGGTTGGCAGGGCTGGTCGCGCAGGAATGGGTGAGAGTGGGGAAAGTTACATTATTTGTGATGATAAAGATAATCTTTCTCTCGGTACATTATTGCAATCGCCCATGGATGAAGCATTTAGTTCACTACATAACAACAATTTTCGTGGAATACGATGCTTTGTGTTAAGTGCAATCTGGTTAAATTTGGCTAAAAGTCGCCCCCAATTGAAAAATTTAATTCGTTGTACGTTTCTAGCAGTTCAAGAAAGGCGATTAGGCCTCAATTTGAACGAAATAATCGACGATGCAATCCGATATCTTTTTCAGAAAAAAGCTATACAATTGCTGAATCATAAGGGAAATCACAAAGCCAACACCGTCCAATGTAATGTCATTCAGACTCAAGATTCCCAACCGGATAAAACTCAAATCATTACGAACCGAGGAAAATCATTAGTCGTAAACCTCAGTAATTATACAGAATTTGAAGCGAGCAAATTAGGTAGGGCATCAGTCCGTGCATGCATCGATTTAGATCAATCGAACTCTCTGTATAAGAATTTAATTAAAGCACAAGCGAGTTTGGTGCTTTCGAATAATTTACATTTATTATATGTATGCACTCCAATGGAAAAAATTGATGGGATCAATCTAAATATGTCGCTGTATTATTCACTGGTAAATAGTAGTTTCTAGATTGTCATTGTGGTTGTTTATTTTTGTGCATATAAGTTTGTGATCTACATAGGTGGAATTTATTTTCGATGATTAATCTCGTACATATTTTCTTTCTAGTACACAAAATTAAGCCCAGATCAACTTCAAACCGCAAATGTATTAGGTATAACGGAGAGCGTAGCAATCAAGATGGTTTCGGGTAAATTGTTTTCGGCGGAAATCGATGAAATATTGAAACGGTTTTACATTGCGTTAATGTTGCAAGACTTATGGGATTTGAAAACAGTTTATGAAGTTGCGATAAAATTCGACATGGATCGCGGTTTTGTACAGCAACTGTTACATCTATCGGCAACAAATGCTTCTAGTATTTTACGATTTTGTGAGCAGCTTGATGAATTCTGGGCGATGAAGGAGTTACTGGCAACTTTTACCAAGCGTCTCTCTTATTGCTGTACAAATGAATTATTTCCTTTGATGCAGCTACCATCAGTGAAAATCGGACGGGCACGGCAACTTTATAATGCAGGTTTTAAAAATTTGGAAACCTTAGCCAAATCCTCAAGTCGCGAGTTAGTGGAGAAGATCGAATATCTCAGCTACCGCGTTGCTAAGCAACTAATTGCAGCGGCTCAACTTTACCTACTGGAACGCGTTGAAAATTTAAGAGCCGAGGTTTACGAGGTCATGGAGCACATAAATCAAATACAATAATTTAGGCTAGCATACGATTTATTTTATGTTTATTTATTTAACGTTTTTTATACACACAAGGCTTTAAACTGAAATGTTTACAGGACAGATTATTTTTATCGTTCTGCTCAATTTTCTTAAAATTAAAGAAGTAGAATAATTTTGTTTTTAAGTCTTTATTAAGAAGTTCGAATCCACACTTCTCGACATTTTTGATGAATTCATTGACGCTAGTAATGGAACCGAAACGGGATTCAACTTCAGCAATTTTTAGTTTACCGCTGTGAGATGAATGGATTTGATAATGAAATAAAGTAGTATAATAACATAAAATTACTAAGTACATTATTACGTTTGTTTGACTTACCCCATGGTCAAAATACGATTTGCTTCAACGATAAAATCTTTTAAATTTGTCCCCATAAGTGATAAACAATAAACCGCTATATCGACACTTTCGGACTTCAGTGGTGTATTCGCCATATCACACGCAATAACACTATCGTTAACGGCAACGAGATCCAAGGAATAAACTTTCTGAGGAACTGATTTGGCAAGCTCGGCTTCCCCACAACCAAAATCGGCTACGATTTGGGTTTTAGGACATTTAGAAATAGCATTTATCATACGTTTTAAAGGATTTGATGACCAACTTTCTACTTGAACGCGATATCCTTCGTGATAAGCTTGGAATGCATTCACATCGTTCTTAAATAGCTTTACAGCATGACGGCTCTCTGTTTTATATAGCTGCTCGTTGATGAATCGAAACCGAGAACCTTTTAAATTTTCCCGCAATTTATCTGAAAAATTAAGTGTTGTCCCGCCAGATTGATTTTGTACTTCCATCTTTCGTATTTTGCATAGGGATGGAGGATCAGTCTTATGTGATTGCTGGTCTAGTTCTAGTTTCCGTTTGTTTTTAATTTGTTTTTTCGACAACTTTAGTTCCTCAGGTAGTTTCTTTATAACATCGTAAGATTGTTTTGGAGACCTACTTCGCACATACCTTCCTACTTCATGGGGCCATTCTGAACCTTTAAGTTGAACTTTGTTTGAACTGATAGCTTTTCCAGGCTTTAAATAATAGGAACAAATAAATAATCTGGTTAATTACTTTTAGAAAACAATTAATAGTTTACCGTTTTGTGAACAAATAATTTAATTGACTCGGAATCATCATCCCAATCAGGCTCGTTGAATAGGGTTGTCATTTTTATGCCGTGGATAAACAAATTATTCCAAATTATTCACGTGTTTGGCAGGTTTTTAGGTTCAATTTAGTTTTGTTTTGATTTGACGTTAGACAGTCGATAATGCAGGTTTCAACAATTACAGTAGTGGTAAAAAATCTCGTAACAAAATTTAGTACTTTCGTATGGAATTATAGCTGTGTTTCTTATTTAAATCCGTAGATCGAGCAGATTTTGAAATTTGAAATTAGATCGATCTGGTCGATCTGAAATAAGAAACAGGTTTCAGATTTGGTAGATCAAAAATGTATCAACTGTCATCGAACTGTCAGCAATATACACGATTAAAACAAATAAATTGTTATTACTTATTATTTGCTCTGAGGAAATTGTACCACGAATGTGAATTGTACCAATTCCTGCAAATACTATATAAAAAAATATAACTGTGTAAAATAATTATTTCATTATTTAATAAAATCTATATAAAATAATAATTAAAATTTCTTTCTGTTTCCATTTTATATAACATTTGCAAAAACAAACAAAAATGATGAGAATGACAATCTAGATTTGAATTTGAATTACGTGAAGCTAGCTAAACTAAAAAAAAATAAGAAACAGTAATAAAATTGATTAGATCGATCTGAGCTGAAATAAGAAATAACTTTTTAGTACTCAGATCGATCAGATAGATTAGATCGGAAATAAGAAACACAGCTTATGTTTCGATTTAAAAATCAAAAGTAAAATTCATCATTTGCGGTCTTACTTTGGTACAAGCTAATTCCATTCTGGTATAGAATTAATTTGTGCTCAAAGTAACAACCAAAGATATTTTTTAATTTATTTTTATTAGTTGGTAACAATTACATTTTGAATTTGAAAACAACGTAAAAACGCAACCAAATGCATATATTCAATTAAATAGTAATGTGCTAGAACATTATTGAATATTGTTACAGATCGTAGCTAATTTCTCGTCTAGGTTAGAAAAATGCTATGTCAAATTAACCAAAATCAGTTTTATATTTTTATTGCCGACATTTAAAAATAAAAGTAGTGTTGCTTTCGCCAATCCACTTAGCTTAGCTAAGAAATGTGAAAGCAACAACTTTTGGATTGAATTTTTTAATGCGTTTTAATTTTTGTGTGTTGGTTCATTTTCTTAATATTTATTTTATTTTTTTTTATTTTATGAAATAGAATAAATTAAATTCGGTATTTTGCTATCAAATAACAAATGCTAAATTATTCTACAAGATAAGTTTTTCGAGAAAAATAGAAAAAATAACGCCTTGCGGTAAGCACCATAACCATAAAATGAATTATTTCCCCTAATCCTAAATTTTTTTTGCTAACATTCTAAAACAATCGGCTTGAATACTAATGCAACTGTTGTTGTAATATTTTGAAAGCAGCTAAAAGTATTCAATAAAGCTGCCCTGGTGGTGAACATTAAAACTACAGGTAGAATAGAATAATTCTATACCAGCAGAAAAGTAATACCCCGTTTACACCAGTAGAATAAAAGTATGTAGCAAAAAAGTATGTTGGTGTAAACCCAAACTAAAATACTTTAATACTTTATCACGTACTATTTTGCTATTAAAGTATAATAGCTATCAAAAAATATTGGTATAACAGTCGTGGTTTAAACTCTAATTTATTATTATTATACATTAATTTTGTTTAGTATTTATTTCAAGTGGCCGGTAAAGACATTTTTTATATGGATATACATTTCCATTTGTGATATTACACAAAAAAAAATATATTTATCAACAAAAAAAAGTAATATAGTATTATAGTATGGGTTTACATCGCTTGTGGTGTAAACTGGCCGGGTATTATACTTTATTACCAAAAAAGTATTATACTATTAAAGTAGCTCTGGTGTAAACCCAGATAAGTTTAAAAGAATTCCAAATTGGAATTACATATATGGGATTGTTGTTGTAAATTTCTCAAAGTAAGACCGCAATTATATCATAATGGAACAAACTTAAGTAAATATTATAATAATAGCCTTGTCTTGTCGATAAAACTTGTTTAGTTCTAAAACTTAATTTTATGATCATAAATTGGATTTTTCGTCTTAACGGTGAATGTAAACTATCGATCTCCCTCCTTTCGTCGAATACGCGAAAATTTGTTTTTATTTGATGTCAAATGATTTGGCCCAAATTTAGATACATGAAATGAATTAATTGTTTATTAAATAATAAAAATAAAACTTTCTGATAAGCGTTTTTATTGAATATATAGTATATACAGATACTTAATATTGGAACTTTAATTAATGTGAACGTTTCTTCGTCACAGAAATGGTTTTTAGACGGTGGCGTCATAATGGTGTACAGCAATTTATTATTATTTAGTAAATTGATTTTAAATCGCATACGAACACGTAATTATTATTTTTCTTTATATTGTGCGTGTGCGTGTAGAAACATTCATATTATTCACTTTTTTGACATATAGATTACTGAGATTTATTTTCCGATAAGTGAAAGCAGAGGCAAGCTAAAAGAGATATTTCATCCTATGTAAACGTACAAATTTAAACTGAGATTTCATTTTCTGTAAATAGCCGCATACAACCAAAAATATTTTGTTTTTTTGCGTATACGTATACGCAGTTTAACGAAAAATCACAGATACAACGATGACATTGGAATTATCAGAAGTTTGTTTTGTTTTCATTTTTTAGTTCAAATGAAAAATCTAATGTGATTGTCTCTGTGGTAAAAGTATGTTCCAATTAATTATGGGTGTTTTGGATAATTAATTATAGTACTAAATTGTACTAAAAATGATCAAATTATGTCCGTATTTTATATTTATTGTGTAATATGACACTGAAAATTCAAATTATGCTTCAATTAATTATCATGTCAAGACAAGGCTAATGATGTATTTTATGCTTTGTTCATAACATCGGGAAAATAGCATGGTATTGATACCATGGTATATGAAGTAAATAAAGCGTATTTCATTTGCCAAGCAATTGGATTTGGAATTCTAATTCAATTCTTGGTCAAAAGAAATAACAAATGAATTCCCGTGTTTTATTTCTTTTATTTCATCTTTTTCTCTAGAGAAAACTCTAGTGACAAGCACAGTAAAAATAGAATTGGAATTTCAATACCATCAACTCTGTAGGAATTCAACGAATTCCAAATTGGTATTGAATACATAGCACTGTTGTTGTAATTTGGCAAATGAAATACGCTTATAAGCGTATTTCATTTGCCAAGAAATTGGATTTGGAATTGGAATTCAATTCTTGGTCAAAAGAAATAACCAAGGAAGTTAAAATACTGAGGAATAGGTGCCAATATTTTACCCATATAAAATTTGCTATTTCATCTGTCACAAGCCAGAATAGGATGGTTATATAAAAAATCCATATGGTTTACTCATATTTCGCTATAAGCGGCCGTCAAACCGGTTTGTGTTGTTGTATGAAGTGACGTGTTAATTTTGCGCTTTAAAATTATAAATTATAAATTTTTAAATTATCAATTATAATTCATCAAAATAATACAAACTTTATGAAATAGTTATTTGTTTATATAGTGGTGTATTATGTGATAACAAAAAATACAGACTTTTGTACAAAATGAAGTGTATCGTGAAAAAATGCGAAAATACGCCTAAAAAATTTCAAGAAGGAATATCTTACCACCAGCAAGTTTACCAAGTGTTTATATAAAATAAAATGTAAATTGTGCTAAGAAACAAGTGATTTGTGATAAATTTATCCTGAATTTAAATTATAAATCAGACAAAATTAAGAAAACAATTTTGGTTGTGGCGTGGGGCGCTTATAGATTTTTGTTGTTGTTGTAATCCCGTTGATTTAGATGCTTTCTCTTTTACCCTTCGAATTTGTGACACTTGACAGTTGCTTAGGCTCATTCTGTACATTTAACTTCTTTGGAAATAACAAATGAATTCCCATGTTTTATTTCTTTTATTTCATCTTTTTCTACAGAGAAAACTCTAGTGACAAGCACAGTAGCTAAAAAATAGAATTTGAATTTCAATACCATCAAATTTGTAGGAATTCAACGAATTCCAAATTGGTATTGAATACATAGTATTGTTGTTGTAATTTGGCAAATGAAATATGCTTTATATTTCAACTCGAGTATGAAAAAAGTAGGCGGAGTTTTTATATATTGAGGCGATTTTATTAGTGTAGAGCCCTGATCTATATTACATGGATACGACATGGATGTCAGAAAAAAAAATAAAACAACTGCAAAAAATGGGAGCACTTTTTTATAGTCATATCGCTCGTTTATATACACCTCTTGCTTTAAAAAAATATTTCCGAAAGATAGGACCGTACTGAGGATAAATTTAATTTCGAAATTTTCTGAAATTGGACTTTTATTATTATAGTCAATGAACAAATAATAATATTCAAATGATTTAAATTATAAATCACGTTTTATTCATTTAATTAATGTGGTACGGTTTTTTTATTCAAATTTTTTCTTGTGATTTTCCTTGATATTTCAAATGCGCGCCTGCAAATATTTCAAATAAAAAGAAAAGTTCGTGTCGTGAAAACGTCAAACGTCAAAAACTCATAGGAACCAGTTATCTGTTTACATTATTTGATTTTCGAAAATTCGGAATTCAAGAAAAGAAAGACAATTTTTCTGTTTCTGTCACAAACGTAGAACTGTTTTTTCACTACCATATAGTTTTTGTCATGTCGTATCCATGTATATAGATCAGTGGTGTAGAGCATGGTTATCAATACCATGGTAATTTTTCCCGATGTTATGAACAAAGCATTACTCTCTAGCGACCAAAGTAGATGAGTTACTTTACTATAGATATATAATTATAAAAATTAAATAATTTTCATACAATTGTTTTTTAAAACCGAATTTTCAAAGAAAACTCGAAAGCAATATAAAAGTTTCTCGAAGTGGTAATTTTTTTACAGGAGCAATAATCTTTTATTTTACTACCTTAATATATAATCTACTATTATTTTGCCGACGTTTCGAACACCATTTCTGTTCGTCTTCAAGGCGATACACTCTGCTCATCCAGTAAAAATATTTAAAAAATAATTAATCCAACTTATTTATTTAAAGAAATTTATTTTGTGATTAAGATGTATGATTTCAGATTATTTAGTTTAAAACAAAAATTTATTAAAACAAAAGTAAAAAAAAAATTTAACCAAAAGCTTTAAACAAAAAAAAAATATAAATCAAATTTTAATTTAACATTTAAAAATTTAAAAAAAAAAATCAGAATATTTTTGAAGTTGTCGTTTTATATAAATTAAAGTCGAATAGGTCGTCGATGTTGTTGAATGATTTAGACATCCTATTCATGGGGTTGTTTTCTCCATAGTTTTTAGAATTGTGTTCTAGTGTTAAAAATTCATGGTTACGAATTGTTCTGCATGGCACATGAATTGATATCTTTCCCAAGATGTAAGCTGAATCAGTGTGACCAAGCAAAACGTTAGTAATAAAAGCCGGGCCTAAGAAAAGTCGTGAAAATAGATGACGAGCGTGCATATTTTGTAATCCGTGCATCTTGTTGAGTACGGAGGTAACCGAGCCACATTTTCACGAGTGGTAAGTTGTGTTTGTAATCCCAGTCACTTTTCTTTAACAAGAAAATCAGAAACTTCTTTAACTGCCACCAAATTTTATTTCATTTTTATACTCATTTCGAAGGTGCTTTGTTAGTTGTTTTATTCTGAGTAAGGAATTCTTGAGGATTTATACATGTTTTTTGTACAATGTATAATGTAAACTTTTAATATTTGGTATGTTTAGTTTACGTGGCAAATTACAAATAAATACTTGGGAGTAGATAGTAAATGGTACGGGTTTCAAACCCTACTACCGCTGCGTTTATTCCACAGCTAAATTATCAATGCTATATATTTGTCATTTTCATACAAAAGCGAAATTTTAGCTGGCTTAGCTTCGAATATGTCTTGTTTATACATATAACATAGGCGTATTTTTTGGTAGATCCATATTACCGATACTGAAGCTCTTTACCACTATCTAATAACCGTTGTGTGTTTCCTGACCAATGTGGATACTTCGAAAATAACGCCTATATTTAAATTTGGTAAAAGAAACGACATGAAAGTATCTCATCCGAACCGATTTTTTTTTGGTTACTGTTGTCTGCAATTCGTATAAAGCTAAATTAGCACGTAATTTAACGTTCGCACAACATGGATTCATATCAAGAAAATCTACAATCAATTCTAATTTGGTTGAGTTTACTTCCACAGTAATCAACGAAATTGGAAAGCATCACCAAATAGACGTAAAGTCTATACAGATTTCAGTAATGCTTTTGATTATATTTGCCGTCAGGCACTCGAAAATCTATGAGTTTTTTGATTTTAATATAAATTTGTTGAATGGATCAACTTTTATTTGAGGAGTTGAATGCAATATGGGAAATTATCCGAGAAGCAGACATCCAAAATGATTAGAGATACCTTGGGTGTTTCTCGAGGATCCCTCATCAGACCTGGGATATTTCTGGTTCTCATTGAGCGAATTAGTGAAATTATCAGTAATTCTAACGTAATCATTCATGTATGCAGATGACATTAAGGTGTTTTTTTATTTATTTGTTTAACCCTTTCTATACGCAATGGTACACATTTGTACCATATCCTTAGAAAACGGCTGGTACATATTTGTATCACTAGATGTTTAATACTGCACTGCTTGCTATAAATGACATTAGCAATGTACTAGTCCGTATACACGGAAAATATAACGGTGATTTATGGGAATTGTCACATTTTTTTATCTTCGTGCAATTCAGTTTAGCACCAAACTCGATGGTGATAACAAACATTTTTATAAGTTAAAACCTTTTCGTTACGGACTTATAATTTCCACTCAATCTCAAATTGTTGCTGCTATATGTTGATCTACTATCTATCTGAACATAATAACTTTAACATTTTTCGGGGAACCTCATGGTATAGGTAGGGGGTATGGTACATATTTGTACCAATCGTATTTTTATGTGGTAAACTGGTGGTTATTATGAGTTTTCTATATACTTACAACACTGCTGGTACAATAGTGTACCACATAAAAATACGATTGGTACAAATATATACCATACCCCCTACCTATACCATGAAGTTCCCCCCAAAAATGTTAAAGTGATTATGTTCAGATAGATAATAGATCAACATATAGCAGCAAAAAATTGAGATTGAATGGAAATTATAGGTCAGTAGCGAAATGGTTAAAGAGTCTTAAAGACTTTGGCAAACAATTTAAGTTAATATAAATGTGTACTAGCAAGCATATACATACATTTACATACAAAACAAAAAAAAAATATTTTTTATCAAATAAATTTTTCTTCCATTTTCTCGCATTAATTAATAATTGAAAAATCAAGTAGGGCAGTCCGTCATATTTCAAATAATTGAAGAATTGTAGTGCTGAATTGTATTGTGCAGATTCTCTTATGACATTATTTTGTGATTTTCACAAAACGACTATTCAAATTGCTAACCATTGAAGAGAATCATGTAGAATTTCTGAATTTACATTAATAAGAACAATTATTTAGTTAGCATCATTATCATCTTTGATAAATATCAGTTTCTTTAAAATAGTCCAAGTGACCAAGTAAAAAATCAATAGATAACCTCAAATCTATTGATTTTTGTAGATTGTTAATATTAAAATTTGAAAAGTTTTCGTTTACAATAAACGGCTTGTTTTCGAAAATACTACTACTACGTTTGCTTATAACAGTTCATCCCTAATAGAATTCCTTTTACTTTTTCCTTACAGAAAGGCATGAAAAAACAATTTGAGAAAATAATTTTTTTTTCTCTAATTTTTTTTTCATACTTTTCTGTAAGGAAAAAGTAAAACGTGTATTACATATTTGGATATATCATTTGAAGGGAATAAAATGTATTTCCCATCTTAAATTCGACTGCAAATATCAATTAGTTTTTTAAAAGACTTAATAGAATGATTATGTGTATACTCGATAAGTAGATGTTCATTTTGGAATAATCAATAATACTAAGAGATAATTTACTGCGGTTATTATTGATAATCTTCTCTGATTTATCTACTAGGATGATTCTATGATATGATCTAAATCAGGTGAATCAAACAACGTGACGCTTAATTCTAACTCAACTATATTTGTGTAAATATGATCTAATGAAGATGGCGTTGTGGAAAATTAGGTATAAAATTCAACTTTAAGGTTATTAAGAACCATAAAGCCGCACGAAGAGACTATCGAATGTAACATGCACCGTTCTAATAATAAATTTTCCAGAGCAGCACAAAATACGTCTTCAGGACATTTTTCTGTACGATATATACCAATTACTTTACCATAATATTGCGGTAGATCGATCACAATAAAACTGGTATCAAGTAGATTTAATAATTGTTTTTCTATTGTTAAAATGGAGTTGATAACATAAACGGTAATCCCACCACCTCTATATACCATTTTCCTCAAAAAATAGGACCACCACGTAAAACATAACCGCAAAAACAATTGTACTGTTAAATTTTTAATAGCATTATGAGAATTTATGAATAAAATAAAAAAACACAATTTTATTTTAATGGTTTGCCATACACGTTCAACTGTCATAATGTTATTTTGAAGTTTGAGGAAATTGGTCTAAACTAAGTAAAGAGTAGAATGAGATCTCATTGCTGTAAATCCATATTTTGGAGACAACTAAAATGTGGAGACGAGTATTTACAAAATGTGTTTAAAAAATATTTAAAATGTTCAAAGTTTGCGCGAAGTGACCTAGCATTTATTAGGACTACCGTAAGCAACCACTAGTATAATTTTGTTCTGAATTTCAATAATGCCTTATACCGTGGACAGACATAAAAATTATCTCGATTTGTTCCAATCGCGATTGCATGTCAAACAAATAAAATCGCGATTTTATAATTATGGTGACAGACACAAACCCGATTTTCTAACTCTGTAAACGTTTAAATTCATATTTAATTAATAAAATAAAAAAAACACGAGTGAGTCTATTAGTACTCTCAAGGAGATGTGTAAACATGGCGTTGACTTTCATGTCAGCTGGACGTGTTTTATTTTTTTTCAATTTGAAAATTTTATATTTTTTATTTAATTATCTGTATGTATGTTAATTGTGATGATACTGGACGGCCCTTTGGATCAATTGCTGCTTAATATAAATAGAAACCATTGTAAGGCTTATTGTAAATAGATGTGGGGTTGAGCTAAAATGTATGAGGAAAATCAAAAGCTCAAGCCTGATATAAGCATAAACTAGCTACCGGCCTCCATAAAAGATAATTAGTCAAATACTGTGTCACATATTAGCAGAAAACTAACAGGATTACGAAATGAAAATAAAATGGCTGGTTAAATGAAGGAAATGGCTGTATTTGGAAATTTACTAAACTGCACATTTGACAACAAATGAGCTTGAAAGCTCAATGTTACGTGTACGGTTTCATTCTAAATTGTAATGTAAACAAATAAATAAATAAAAAAAATAAATAAGTGTGTATAATGCGTGTGTACAGTTTACTTTGAAGGAAGAAGGAATGCAATTTTACTAACCAGAGTTTTTCATTTGTTTATAATCGTTAAATTGGTCTATTACTCTTTCGGTATAATTGACCCAGTTGGATTATGGTAGCTAAAATAAGATACACATACTGTGGACTCTAACTTTTCCAATTTTCATTGAAAAACTGCACAATGGTCGTGCCATATCTCGTAGTAGATATATTTCGATCTGAGTTCATGTGCAAATCGAATTCGTCTCGCAGGAAGTTTATAAGTGGTTCTGCTTGAGGAACAGCAAAATTAATATTGAAATCGCCGCTCATAATCATTAGGAAAAGATGATAGTCTCCTTGGACAATTTTTGAAATTCTTTCAGAATATATAGCAAGGACGAAATATATGAACTTCATTATGTCTTCGACAGATTTATTCGGCGAGGTGAATACAACTACAGAAAGCATCTTATTCCCATTGAGAAGCTAAAGTTCAGCCGTGTGTATATCATCAATGGGTCGTGTTGTTACGCTCATACCAGTTGTTTTTCCAACGATGATTTCCTTATGCGATGTGACTGTATAAGTTCTACTTGTATCTTTAAATATTGCTACTCCGGCAGCCCACTGACCATCTCTCTTAAACTGAACGCAGCATTTAAAATTAGTAATATTAACATGCTCGTCATTGCGTAGCCAGATCTCGGAAAGTAAGCAAATTGAGCATCCCTGGCGTGACTGTATCAGTTAGGTCGAGATGATGTGACTTGAGACTCTGGCAGTTCAATGTTAAAAACCAGACGTCATTATTATCTCGTACAAAATTCGACATTACCAAGGGTGGGCATTAATAAATACATGTAATTCAATTACGTAGTTAAATTACTTATATTTCCAATATTTAATTTATAATTAGTATTTTGATTACTTTAAATTCTAGACGTTGTATTTGATAGTTTAATTACAATATTTTTCTATTATGGTATTTGGTATTTCCATTACATAAAATAATATTCCATAAAAAGTTACAAATTATGTATGTACAATAAAGTTTTCTAATCTACAACTTTTAGATACGAATTCTTTGTTGTTTGGTTTATTGGAGTTTTTATTTAACGAAATGTTGTCTGAAGCCACGTCCGTAGTAGTTGTCATCTAAAACCACCCTAAATTTCATATCCAAATTTTAAATCCGAACCTAAATTTAAATTTTAAATTCAAACATTTTATTCCACGGCTCAAGCTTTCTCATGTTTGTTCAGATACCACAGAAACCCTTCCGCGTGGAATGACATACCGTATACGTCATGCATTAAATCATCTCTACTGCGGAGTGTCGGACATGTGTATATCATTACAAAATACGAACTTTAACAAGATACCGTGAAATATTTTAGATGCTATTTGTATAAAGTACATCCAGCACATTGCACAGATATTTTTTTAAAAAATAAAGTCATGACGTACACGTGTACGGCACTCCACGCGGAAGGGCTAATTTCGATTATAAAACAAACACGAATTCTACGCTTTTCAGTCAGTAATACCGTCGTGGTTGACACATGGCTGGGTCAGTTAGTTCTGAATTACAACAAGAAGTTATAACAAAGTAACAACATTTTAATTCAATTTTGGAGTAAATTAATTTGTAATTGTAATTTAATTACATTTCTACCAACGAAAATTGTAATTTTTTATTTGTATTTCCATTACTCAAATAAAATGTAATGTACAATTAATGTATTTTATATTTCAATTACCTGAATCAAAGTAATTGGTAATTAGTATTTCAATTACTGAGCATATGTAATTTGCCCACCCTTGGACATTACAACCTGAGCTATACTTAGCGGATTTGTAGTGAGGCGCGATAGCTCTTTTTGAAGAAGGCCCATTGAGAACCGATTTTTAGGTCCATGGTAGAAGACATGTTCATCGATACCCCACGTGATGAACAGTCCTTTGAGACTCGTTACTCGTGATAATGCAATATACACAAGTTGTTGACTGTGTCTTTTATGGTAAGACTGACTATCTCGTTATAGGTACCACCCTGTGATGAACATTAATTGTCCGATTGTTGTTCCGATTAACAGTTTAGATTTTTATAGAAATGGGCACCAAATATCGGTCGATATTCGTTTTCTATGCCCATCCAGCTTTAAGCCGCCTGAAATTCTTGCCAACTTGTGAATTTGTACCGAAAAAACAAGATTCGTTTGACATTTTTTACTGTTGACGTTTTCATCGTTCTCGTTGTCCCGGTCAGAATGACTGCATTCGATATACCTCAGACAGCCAGCCCATAGTTCCATTCGCAAGTCCAACTGTTTCATCAATATTGGTTTTGAGAAAGTAAGGCCGACCTATGACCATTGGAAGTTCATACGGCAAATTATTTGTATCCACTATGCTCATTTTATGGATCTTTTGATGGAATTGCTACTCCGGTAGCCCGCTGACCATCTCTCTTATACTGAACGCAGCATTCAAACGAAGGATAATTAACATGTTGGTCATTTCGCAGTCAGGTCTCGGAAAGCAAATGAATTTAGCATCCCTGCGTGACTGTGATCTGAGACTCTGGCAGTTCAATGTTAAAAACGAGACGTCATTATAACCCCATTTAGTAGAAGACATGATAATTGATAGCCGACGTGATGAACTGCTCCTAGTGACTCGTTACTAGAGATAAAGCAACATACACAAGTTGTTGACTGTGTTTTTAATCGTAAGAGTATGTAATTTCGTAATAGTAATTCGAATTTCGTATCGTAATTTTTTTTTTTGATTTTTCTGATCGATGGAAATATCGATGGTTTCTATTTCACTTTTTATGTTAGGTTTTTTGTTTTCCCTACTATTATATGTACATATACATACAAGCATGCCATGTATATTACAAAATTGTTTTTATTAAGTTTGTTGCTTTTTTTTAAACGAAGTAGGTATAGGTACGTCATTTCCGTTCGTTTCATTTACAAGCTTATTCTAATACAAAAAATTATGGTATGCGCGAGTAAAGATGTTTACATATCAACAATTTCAATGCGTATTTGCCGATTTTGAATTACATCGTATCAGTTACAATAAGTTAATATAAACTAAACTAATTAATCGTTATGTAGTAATATTCAGTCGCCATGGCCTGATGAGATGATTGCATTTTTTCATGATCTTATCAGTTCGAAACTGGATATTACTTCTGTTATAAAAAAACTTCATCGAAAATTTGAGCTTGAATTGTTATTATTGCTGCGCCAAACTTAAGGTAAATTGTTTACTACGGTAAAAACTGTTTTGCCAATTGCCTGCCATAGAGGTAACTTATTTTCTGTCTCTTTCTTGCACAAACATCTAAATTGGTTATCAATTGTTTGTTGATATTTATGGATGTCAGTTGTTTTGTTTTAGAATTTAGTTAATATTTCAGGGTACAAAATTGATAATTCTGAATTAAACTACATAAAATAATTAACTTAAAGATGTACCGAGCAACGGCATTATACAATAGAGTACAGAAAACCGTTTTGCACAAATCAGACGCATAAAGAAAATAATGTACGGTATCGTACATTATTGTGTATTATATATGTATATAATACGTAATGTACGATACCGTATATAGTTAGTTTTGCATGACAGTATGTATTAATAATAGGGATCAGTACTTATGCCCGTATTACAAAATCCCGAATGGACAAAATCCCGTAGATCGCAAAAAGACCGTATTTCAAAATCCCGTATTTCAAAATCCCGCATTTCAAAATCCCGTTTAATGAATTTGTTTGTTGTCGGATTAAAAGTTCTGTATATTCTTTTTATGTTTTTGCTTTGTTTTACGTATTTTTCTTCCTCGGTATTTTTTCTCCGCACTTTACTTTTTCCAAAGTAGTTTTGGAAATGATTAATTCCTTCGCCAGATTCAAATTCCGAATGGATGAAATTCCTTAATTCAAAATCCCGTATTCTATCATGATAAATCGGCTTAGGTTAGGTTAAAAATCGCGCGATTTTTAACCTAACCTAAGCCGATTTATCATGATAGAATACGGGATTTTGAAATACAGGATTTTGGGAAACGGGATTTTGAAATACGGGATTTAGAAATACGGGATTTTGTAATACGGTATTATGTATACGGGATTTTGTAAACGGTATTATGTCATACGGGCAACTGTACCCAACCCTTAATAATACAATACGATTATTAGCACTAAATAACCATTCTCTATTAATTTGATAATCAAGACTACGATCTTTGATTGTAAAGAAAAATTGCGTCAATATAAAAGATCCAGCAGAGTTCCATCTAAAAATCAAATAAACACACATTTGAACATTAGCTGTGTTTCTTTATGCTTGATCTGATCCGGTTCAGTTTATGTTTCATGAAATAACGCAAAGGCGCTTACTAGATTTCAAATCAAAATTTATGATCTAAAATAAAATTTGGATCAGATTTTCCATATAAAATTTGAACTGATCCGGATCGGATGTCAAGAAATACGGCAATTATATCTAGTTTTTATGTTTCTACATTGCCGAAAGTCATTTTAATTGGTGATAAATATTTTCCTTAAATTATCAATATGTTAGTTAAATTAATAAAAGTAAGGAAAAAATTATCCATCGAAGAATTTTACGTTGAAAACAATCAATGTTTTCATGTCACTGTCAAAATAAGTATGCAAACTCATTTCGAACGGATTTGCTTACTATTTAAGATGTCGGCAAATAAGTGTATAAGTTTGAATTAAGTATCCGTTTCGAAAAGGGCCAAGACCCATTTACATGTGGAAAATTGTTTCGTCAATTTTTTTTCAGTTTCAATTTTACTGTCGTGAGGTTCGGACGTAAAATAAAACAAGCGAAAAGTGCAGTGTTAGTGCTTTTTATTTTGTTACATCGATTTTTTCAATCGTGTGAATGGTTTTATAATTAAATACACACGGTGCAAAAAAACTAATATAAAAGTGTAACTTGATAAGTGATTAAGTGATGATGTAAACATGAAGGGGCTAATTTCCCCAAAAAAGACTTCTTCGAACATCGGACGCCGAACACAATCTACAACAAACTTGAACCAGTCTCATGTAGAAAATATGTGGAAGTGCATATCAAGTGGGCAAAGTTCAACACAGCCCAAAGAAATTATCTATGCCAATGATTAAAAGTGCTTCTTCAACAGAATTAATTATACCGCAGTTTAAAAATAAAAATCAAAACCGCGAAGAAATTAATGTATCAGCGAATTTAACAATGCTAAATGAAAACAATAGCAATGAACTCAGTGCGACGAACTCTAGTGACCGTGGTCAGTGTGAAAATAATCTAGTGCAAACGGGATTGGATAGATACATCACTGTTCAATCTAAAAGAAAACGTAGCCCGAGATCTGCCCAGTTTGCTGGCAGGAGCAAAGTGTCACGGTCTGAACAAGGTGTTAATCAAATACCTCTTAACAACAGATTCTCTAGTTTAGAGGTCGTTGACCCCAACGCAGCGCCGACTTTGAAAAATGAGAAACCGCCTCCGATTTATTTAAGGGAAGCATCTAACAATGATCTGGTTAATAACATCGCAACATTAACAGATTCAAAATTTTATATTGCTCCGCTCAAAAGAGGTAACATAAATGAAACAAAGATTCAAACATTCGAAATCGCTGGCTTCAGAGCCCTTGTCAAACATTTTGATGAAGTTGGTAAAAAATATTACACATACCAGCTAAAAAGTCAAAAAGGGCTGACTGTTGCGCTAAGAGGAATTGAAAGCTACGTAGATGTTAGCGACATACAAGCTGCGCTTGCTGCGGAAGGTTTCCATGTCAAATCTATTGGTAATATAGTAAACCGTGAGAAGGTACCTCAACCAATGTTCCGTTTGGAACTAGAGCATGAGGAACAAAAGTCAAACGGAGTTCACAAGATTTACAAATTAAAATATTTGTTACATCGTAAAATAGTAATTGAAGAACCTAAGAAGAGGTCTGGACCAGTCCAATGCATAAAGTGCCAAGAATATGGACACACGAAAGCATACTGCACCTTAAATGAAGTTTGTGTTATTTGCGGTGAACTCCACGACTCCAAACAGTGTGACAAGTCTCGCAATGACCCATCTGTGTTACGTTGTAATAACTGCGGCGAAAATCATACTGCAAACTATAGGGGCTGCGCAGTGTATCTGGACTTAAAACGAAAAATAAACCCTAAAATGAGAGCTGAGCAACGAATGCTCAACATGCAATTTAATCAGAGGGCCGTGTTTCCAAAAAATACAATAGTCACCAAACCAACGAATGCAAACACACAAAATGATAACTTGGAGACGTTAGCCAGCAGTATTGCACAGCCAGGTGTTTCTTACGCAAGTATTCTAAAAGATAACAAACCGAAAACAAAAGTTCATGTTAATGAGGAGGAACTAAACATTCATACCATGGTAAATAAATTAACCGAGACCATTCAAAGTTTCATGATGATGATGGAAAGACAAATGAGCATGATGATGCAAAATATGAATACGCTTATGCAAATTATAGTCAAAAATCAAAAATGACATTTCTAAAAATAGCTATTTGGAATGCCAACGGGCTCTCGCAACATAAAGCTGAGGTACAAACCTTTGTTATCGAACAAAATATAGACATCATGTTAATATCTGAAACACACTTCACAAAACAAAATTTTTTTAATATTACCGGCTATTCCGTTTATGACACCAAACATCCGGATGGAAAAGCACACGGCGGCACTGCAGTCTTAATAAAAAGAAGATTAAAGCACTACGAGCTCCAGAAATATGCTAAAGATCACATTCAAGCTACAACTATCAGTTTGGAAGAATGGCCTGGGAAATTTTTAATATCGGCTGTCTACTGCCCACCGAAACACGCAATTAAAAAACAACAATTTATCGATTACTTCAATCAGTTGGGAATCAAATTTCTAGCAGGGGGTGATTACAACGCTAAACATGTGCAATGGGGTTCGAGGTTGACGTCACCCAAGGGCAAGCAACTTTACGAAGCAATAAACGAGAAAAACCTAGATTATTTATCATCTGGACACCCCACATATTGGCCAACAGATAGAAAGAAAATTCCTGATTTAATAGATTTCTGTGTAATACGAGGAATAGCACGCAACAATGCTCAAGTCGTTGACTGTTATGATTTATCATCAGATCACTCACCAATAATAGTAACACTAAGTACCCAAGCATTAAAAACTGAACCACCCCAACGTTTAACAAACAAACTAACGAAATGGGTTCTCTATAGAAACATAGTAAATGTGAATTGTCATCTCAATGTTCCACTTCGCACACCAGAAGACATTGATGCCGCGATAGAAAGCTTAAGTCAAATAATGGAAATGGCTGCAAAAAAAGCTACTCCGGTTAACAAAAAATCCGAAAATAATACAAGGCTTTCAAGTAACATTCAAAAATTATTGGCAGAGAAGCGGGCAATTCGGCGGCTGTGGCAGCTCCACCGATCTCCTTTGCATAAATGAAAATTAAATAAACCTATTAAAGCTCTGAGAGAAGCAATTCGGGAAGAACAAAATTTAGGAATACAGAATTACCTAAGTGAGCTCATAGCAACAGAAAAAACCGATTACTCACTGTGGAAGGCAGCAAGAAATTTAAAAAGGCCAGAGATATCGAACCCACCGATAAGGAAACCAGATGGTCACTGGGCCAGAAGTGACTTAGAAAAGGCCATCGCTTTCTCTAACCATCTACAAAAAGTGTTCACCCCAAACGAACAAAATAACGATTGCGTACTACCACAGTTTACGAGGGACGAGTCGAACCCAAACCCAGTAAAATTTAAATGGAAATGCGTCAAAACGGTTATCAAAAACAGTATAAATCCTAAGAAAGCGCCAGGTCATGACCTAATAACTGGAAAAATGATCAAAGAATTACCAGATAGATGCATAAAATATATAACATATATTTTTAACGCGATTATGAGATGTGGATACTTTCCCCAAAAATGGAAAATATCTCAAATTATCATGATTCGTAAGCCAGGTAAAGACGAAACCCAAGTCTCGTCGTACAGGCCAATAAGTCTTCTTCCGATAATTTCAAAGCTTTTTGAAAAGATGCTACTACAACAACTAATACCTATACTATCTGAAGGTCGCATTATACCAGATCACCAATTTGGATTTAGAGAGCAACACGGCACAATAGAACAGGTGCACAGAATTGTAAATACAATTAAATTTTCTTTAGAAGAAAAGAAATATTGCTCGGCAGTTTTCTTGGATATTGCGCAAGCTTTCGACAAAGTATGGCATGAAGGATTAATTTACAAAATTAAAACTCTTCTGCCTAGCCAATTTCATTCAATTCTTGAAAACTATTGTACTTAGCCCAAAGGATGTTCCAGGTGAAACAAAATACGGCCACTACTGATCTAGCCGAGATAAAGGCAGGGGTACCGCAAGGTAGTGTATTGGGACCTGTGCTATACTTGCTATTCACAGCTGACTTACCAATAACTGAAAAAATTGTCACTTCAACTTTTGCTGATGACACAGCTATATTATTTTCGCACAAAAATCCTCAAACAGCATCGAGAGAATTACAAGAACATCTACACAAAATAGAAGATTGGTTAAAAACTTGGCGGATAAGGACGAATGAATGTAAATCAACTCATGTAACATTCACATTGAATAAACGTACATGTCCAGGAGTAAAATTAAACAATATCACAATTCCTCAACAAACAAATGTCAAATATCTCGGTCTTCATCTCGATAGAAGATTGACATGGAAAAAGCACATTGAAACAAAACGCAATCAATTAAAAATTTTTTTTTCTAAAATGTACTGGATAATCGGTAGAAAATCGAAACTCTCTCTAGACTGCAAGGTTCTACTATACAAAGCGATCCTAATCCCCATATGGACATATGGAATCCAACTATGGGGCTCAACTAGTGCATCAAATATAGATATTGTACAAAGAACGCAAGCAAAGATACTTCGTAGCATTACAAATGCCCCTTGGTATATTCGAAACAGCAACATCCATAGAGATTTAGGAATCAAAACTGTTAAAGAGACAATTAAATCATGCAGTCTAAAGTACCAACTGAAACTGGAATCACACCCTAACGAATTAGCTAGAGAACTACTAAGGCAACCGAAATACAGACGGCGGCGCAGGGCAGATCCTCTCGATTTAATTAACTGAGAAATATAATCTAATAATTACGTGCATGATGAGCTAACACACTAAAATTAAGTAAATAATAATAATTTAATAATAATAATGCATAATGATATTAAGTATTAACATAGGTTAAGGCTTAATTTAAAATAAAATATAGTTTTTAAGAATTTCACACTTCTTGTTAGTTTCGTATAAAGAAAGATTCAAGAATAAAGCCTTTGGCAATAGTTACAAAAAAAAAAATTTTTTTAGGTAAATAAGAAGCATCTGCTATACATATAAAAGTATTCAATATGCAGGAAAGAAATAAACATATCTATAGTAATGCCATAATTTTTTGGAGGATTATTATTAATTTATTTTTAATTAATTTAAATGCGACATTTACATTTTTATATATGGCGTCTGTTTTTATTATGAATCCTTAATAATTTATAAACATAAACTATTTCTATTTTGTTAATTTTAAAATTATTTCCATAAAAATATTCGGTTCGAATATATTTTATGGTAACATTTTCATATTGCTTTTTGCTCAAAATGCCGTCTGCACAATTTTGCATTAGTATATTTCTTTTCTTGTCGCTCACGTCCAAAAAGTCAATGTTATATCCTTTTCATTTGCAGAAGAAAAATGTTGGTCGCATGTAAATGGGCCATTATACGTATTGTAAGCCGCATAACAGACAAATGTATTTTATGGAATTGTACAGGAAACGTCTGCAACGTACAATCTAACAATAATTTTTTAAGTTCCTTATGCGGGAAGAGCTATATAAGAGCTATATATGGTATTTGGCCATATAGCAATAGATTGTTCTCAGCAAGAAAAAAATAATCTTCCTAATTAGTAGAACTAGAAACTAATTGAAAACATAAATTTTGACATTAATTAATTTTAGTTACTCATAGTGACAAAGCCAACGCTAAATAAATATTTACAGTTACTTATAATGAGAACCAATTTTATAAATTTTTTTTGTTACACTGAAGCTAAACTTTTCGAAGAAGTTATAAAATAAATATGAAATTTAAATAAATACAAAATGGGGATTTTCTTAAATAATTGTTCGGCGATCCTAATACATATATACCGATTAATCACAAAAGACAATTAAATGGGTTTAGGGTCGACTTGTTTGAAATCGCTTTGAATTTATTAATTCGGGGAATATTATACAATTCATTAAATATTTTCCCCATTATTAATATGGTAAATATCAATTTTGAAATAGCTACATCTTATGCATATTATTGGCAATTGTGCGGGATAATAAAATTTCGAAACAATATATTCTAAAAACACATTATATAGTCGTACTATAATGAAATCAATTACGCCTATCACATTGCAATTTACCGCAAAAAAATAAAAATATAGAATGCTAACAAAAAATTATACCCATAGCTTAAAGCACTACACAGGGTTTTGAATTTGATGTGGTTAACATTGATTTGTGGGTTGTATAGTAAATAGAAATCTAAAATATGTACCTACAAGTTTTATGTGTATGCTGGATCATATACAGGAATGTATTTTTTTATAAACCTGATACCTTCCAGGCATGCAAAAAAAATTATTTTATTACAAATATCACATGTAAACGTGTACCAAATATCTAGATTAAGGGATATATCAATTTATTTATTTTTTCTCGTAAATATTTTTGTATGAATTCATATCTTTCTTTTAAACGACACAATCCACACACATGCATTATATTCGTCATGAAAAATAACCATGATATAAATATACTGGGCATACACCAATATATCAAACTTAAATCCTATATAACAAATTTATTCCTTATATTTCATTAAATAAAATTAATAACATACACACCATAATTTGGCTCATATATTCTTACCTACTGTATGGGTATCTATAAATAAAAGATTACGTTACTTATTATCATAACGGAAATTCCTCATTTCAGATGAAAAATTATGTATAGTATATATACTCGGAACTATTCTGTCATACAGAATTGCTTGAAAAGATTTGTTTCTGTGGCTTAAGATATTCGTTTTACTACGTCTAGAATATATCAGGGATATTTTTATAGGTAAAGTAAAAAAAATATCTAAAGATTAATTATCTTTAGGCTTTGTCATGTCTACTTCATACTAAATAGTATACGATAACAGTTCAAAGCGTTTAAAATTTTCTAACATGTTACTACTTAAATATAATATTATAAATTACATGAATACTCTTAAGTGTATATTATGTGGATTTAGAAAAATTGTCTTATTTTAGGGCACGCACGACATAGAACGACTGTTGTGTATAAGAACGAATACTTTGTTTGATCTATTTCTGCTTCTTACTCTCTTGTGGTGTTTTTCTTCAAGTCCCAAGCTTTGAAGATATAGGTAAGTGAAAGTAAATTTGTAAAATGTTTTATTTAATTGCTACAAATTAAAAAAAAACTTATATCCGAAACACCACAAATTTTTCCTTTTAAAAAAAATTCCAACAAAAATGAAATTGGAAGGGCCAATATGTTATAATTAGCACTCGAGATTTTTTAGCGGGTTCAAGGCAGGGCAGCAGTGCTAAACTTTTGAAAATTATTGCAAAAATTGAAAGAACAGATTTCCATCAAATATCGCAAGAATCTGCCAATTAATGGAAAAAGTTTAAGGGTGAAGTCCGAATTGTCAGTCCGCCTGGACGGTAGAGATGCCGAATTTTGGTGAAATAAAGTTTTTTTCATCAAATCAAAACTCGTCATCAAAACTCGTCATTTCCGATAAAATCAAAAAAATGGCCAGCGAACTAATTTTGTTTAAAATTTAATTTACAAGTTTGGTTTTAAATCGTTTTTTCGCAAATGCTATATACTTTTCCAAATTAATGGAAAACGCTTGAATGAAGTTTCATCCCCATCAATCAATCTTTCTGAGCTATTACCAGAAAGTACTTACACTTTGTGTTATTACGCCAAATTTTTGTTGAAACAGTTTTTTTTTTGTCAAAAGTCTTTGTTTCCGCTTAAATTATTTTAGATAATTTTAGCTTATGATCTCGTAAATGATATAATTTTCAAAATATTTGCAAAAAATTAAAAAAAGCTACTACGGAAGCTGCCACATCTGGTGGGCCAATTTCAGCCAGCAAAACATCACTAGAATCACCGAATTAGTGGAAAATTCTTAAGTATGAAGTTTAATCCCGATCGATCGGGATCGAGTCCGCCTGGGCTGTACAAGTGCCAAATTTTGGTTGAAATTCATATTTTGATAAAAAATCATCATTTCTGCTTTAATTTTTTAAAACTGATCTGGACCGATATTGTTGCAAAACTATTAAGAATAATTTCGTCGTTTTTCTCGTAAATGATATATTTTCAAAATATGTATGTATAGGCATCCAACGAAAAGGCTCTTTGCCACTTCTTATGGACCGATTTTAGCCAAAATCACTAGGATTTCCCAATTCATAAGAAAAGCTTAAGAATGAAGTTTGATCCCAATTAGTCAATCCGTCTGGGTTGAAGAAGGCACTCAAACACTTACTCTGGACTACTTTTTTTTTTACTTTCGCGTTATAGCGAATGGTAAATCTGCAAAATACTCAAAAACAAAATTTTTCATGATTACCATACATTATTTTACAACGTAAAAGAAAGTAAAATTGTTAAGCGTATTATTTAGCGTGGCGCGCTTGAATGATAATGCATGTAGTACTATTTTTGTAATTATTTTTTGATTTGTATTATTTTTGTATGTAGTCTGTAAGTATTCACTTCTTGCAAGTGTCCTCTGTAACAAATGAGCTTGAGCTCAATACGGAGGGTACTAGCTTGGAGTGGATTTGTTTTTTGAAAAAATCTGCCTAATAGAAGTATTTTTTTTATTTTTTTTGTGGTTATTGTTCTTCATTTATATTGCTTCCATATGTGTTTTTCCTTTACCAAAATTGTAATGTCAATGAATAAATAAATAAATAAATAAAATAAATAAATAAATAAATAAAATTGTTCGACTGTTTAAAGATTGTTCTCATACTTGGGGTCATTTTATGTGCGATTCTAGTTAATCACATAGTATAGAATTATATACTTTAGAATGAGTGTAAAGATTTTACTCATATAAATATTTGATATTTTATGTGTCACAAGTTAGAGCAGGATGGTTATATAAAAAAAGAGTGAGTCCATTAGTACTCTCAAGGAGACGTGTAAACATGGCGTGTGTATAGTGCGTGTGTACAGTTTACTTTGAAGGAAGAAGGAATGCAATTTTACTAACCAGTTTTTCATTTGTTTATTATCGTTCAATTGGTCTATTACTCTTTCGGTATAATTGACGCAATTGGATTATGGTAGCTAAAATAAGATACATATACTGTCGACTCTAACTTTTCTAATTTTCATTGAAAAACTGTACAATGGTCGTCCCATATCTCGTAGGAGATATATTTCGATCTGAGTTCATGTGCAAATCGAATTCGTCTCGCAGGAAGTTTATAAGTGGTTCAGCTTGAGGAACATCAAAATTAATATTAAAATCCCCGCTCACAGTCATCGGCAAAAGATGATAGTCTCACCATTAGGTGTTTATTTTTTTAAAAAAGAAAAAAATTCTAATCTCAAAAAATCTATTTAAAGTGAGCTGTCTCGCAATAAAAAGCCATTTTTTAATCAAAAATATTTGAAAAAATTATAATTCCTCAATAATTTTGACCAAATTACCCATTAAAAGTATTTTCGGGTCGCTGAATAAGAATCTGGTATCAGAATTCAAATTCAAAATGGCGGATGGAAGACGGCGGACATTAATTTCAAATTCCAGATTGCGGTTCCAAAATGGTGGACAAATATTTTCTCAAAATCATCCCCTGAAATGATGTCGGAAAATGTAGAAACTGATATAGGGTTCTTGTTCAGCGACCCCCAAAATACTTTTAATGAGTAATTTGGTCAAAATTATTGAGGAATTATAATTTTTTCGAACATTTTTGACTAAAAAATGGCTTTTTATTGCGAGATACCTCACTTTAAATAGTTTTTTTGAGGTTAGAATTTTTTTCTTTTTTAAACACCTAACGGTATCAAAAACTAGACTTCTTGACAAATTTTTTCATGTGGTCAAAACAAATTTTTTCCCCAAAATTGAAATGGGCAGAGGGAGTGGCCGATTTGAAAAAGAATTCCCGTATCTATTTTTAATTTACATTTATTATAAACTTCAGTATTAATTTTTCCGTATTAAATAGTAACAAAAAACATGTCACAGCCAAAATGATGCACTCCCTTTGTTTTGAAAATAGCGGTAATTTTCCTAAACAAAACAAAATTTTCAATGAAAACAATTTTGAGTATCAGTTTTAAGCAACCTTTTATGTGATTGTAAATATAGTGCGTCAATTGATCCCATTTGAAACGCGATATTTTAAAACTCGAATTATCAAAACGCGATATTTTAAAATGCGATATTTCAAAACACGATAGAGTACAAAACGCGATATTTCAAAACGTGATCTTTCAAAACGTTATACGGTACAAAACGCGATTTGGTACAAACGCGATATTTCAAAACGCGATATTTCAAAACACGATATGGTACAAAACGCGATATGGTACAAAACGGGAATTTAGGATCGTTTTATATCAGTCGGGTGAAGGGGAAATTTAATTTCAGTTTATAGGAATTTAAAAATCGATAGGAGCGAGAGTATATAGGATCGCTATAAATCGGGTCGCTACGCTCCCGTCGCTTCGCAATGCACATTCTGTCCTATAACGCGTTTTGAAATATCGCGTTTTGAAATATCGCGTTTTGAAATATCGCGTTTTGAAATATCGCGTTTTGTACCATATCGCCTTTTGTACCATATCGCGTTTTGAAATATCGCGTTTTGGAATATCGCGTTGTGTACCATATCCCGTTTTGTACCATATCGCGTTTTGAAATATCGCATTTTGAAATATTGCGTTTTGTACCATATCTCGATTTCTAATATCTCGTTTCGAAATATCGCGTTTTAAAACATCGCGTTTCGAGCGGATCCGTGCGTCAATATAGACAAATAAGTGCAATTTTGTAATAATTGAAAAAATGGGTCGCCTCACAAGTATTGAAACGCGGTAATTATTTATTAAACACTTTAAAGATGGCAAAACTCACAGAAAATTGCAAAAATTGTGAAAAAAAGTTCTTCTACTGTTCAGCATGTTATGGAACGCTACATTTATCAACACCGTGTTGAAAATATTCCTAGAAAAGCGCACAATAAAATATTTTCCGGAAAAGATTGTCGATTAATTATGCGAAAAATGAAAGAAAACCCCAAAGTAAGTGCTCTAAAGTAGGCCGAGGAGGCTGAAAATATTTACATAAAAAATGTCATTCAGAAACAATACGCAGAATATTAAGAGAACCAAATTTTCATGGTAGAACAATGTGGATAAAGACATACATCAGTGAAGTTAATCGTAAGGCTAGAATTAAGATTGCCCAAGACCATAAAAACAAAGATGAAACATTCTTGAACACGGTTTTATTTATTGATGAAAGCAAATTTAACCTTTTTCGATCAGACGGAAGAAACTAAGTATGGAGAAAGACTAAAGCTCGATTTATATTATCCGTTCCTTTCAGTTCAGACAAAAAAAAACATTGTTACATGTTTTTTTCATTGGAGTATTTATCTTATCCGTTCCGTACTTGCAGGAACTGGATCCAGGTGATTTACGGGTGTTGCTCGCCCTGGGCGGGTTCGTTAAAATCTCCGAAGCAATGTAATAGAAGCCGGTTACGTGTAATACACCTGGTTTCAAAAAAAAATAAATGCACACAAGTTCCCAGGTAGCCATCACCAATCTCGATCAAAATTAATATTTCATATTATTCTTTGTAGTTTAATCCCAAAAAATGATACAAGAAGATACGCGCGAGAATTAAGATAATTGTGCGCACCTGATTGCAAAATTGTGAGATGTTTACAATAGATACGAGAACATACAACTAAGAAAAATTCTACAACAAAAAAAATTTGGGGCTAAATTCGTGGCTATTAACTACTAGTAAAAGTCGCCCTCGATAGCATAGTAAGTAGAGCGCTTGCTATGTAATTCGGGGGTCCCGGGTTCGATTCCTGGTGGTGACAAAAAGTTACGGTTGGGCGTTTTCATATTTCAAAGCCATAGTTATCGGTTTTTCTCCGTAAAAATATTTTTTTTTTTTTTTTTTTAAAAACTTAATTACGAAAAATAGTTTATAGAGATAAATACTACCGTTAAATATTAAATAAAAAAATATACCTTTAGAAAATGTCTCGGTCATGCGAGATATCCATTTCCGCTTACTTGATACATCCATACCGTACAAGGTTGGTATCCCATCTTAGCAGTGGTGTACCGTATTTCCGTTGAGTCCAAAAGGTACGCTAGAAGAATCTGCCGTAATTTGTTGTTGGATACAATAGGTGACGAGTTATTTTCGATGACCAAATCACTAGAATCACTGCTCGACCATAAATTCAGGAACCCCGATGATCTTTACGATATACGTATAACAGTGGAATGTTATTTTGTGGATTAAGAACGTGATGTGTAATTGAAACACTATGTAGTTACGTTATTCTTCGTTTACCAGATATTTTCTTTCATAAGTAATTTTTATTGCGAAAATATCATGGTTAAAATTTATTAAATAGGTTTTCATAAAATTCTTTTATCTTGAACACTTAATATTACTAACAAAATTTTAGTTTTTATTATTTTATTACAATTTTTAGGACAATGTTATAATTCCATCAACACAATAGCAAAGTTTATAATTTTTACGTGCATTAATACAGCTAATTTGCTACGAATTTACCACTCATTAACAGCTGGCTTATTAACCAACAATTTCAGTTATAAATTGTTTTCTGAGAGATTTTAATTTTACAAAATCTGTCACTATTTACTATGGCACTTAATTAACTATAGTTTTAAATTTAAAACTTTAATTTTTATACATCTTATCTTTTATTTATTTTAATTTTTTTCCACCACACAATTTTGCAATATCGTTATTAAATGTTGACCATTACATACTACAGGTCAAGCAAAAAACTGACTAATCAATCACCAAAATATCGATCCTCGTTTTTTTTTCGGTCGCACCAGTTTTTATAGCCAATCCAAATTTTTTTTTTTTTTTTTTTTTGGTTTTACAGCGTGTCACGACAAAACTTTACAGGGCAGGTTCATCGAAATTATGTTAAGATTGCGACGAAAGTGAGTTTCCTTCGTTACGGTATTTTAGAGTTTGATGTCTTTCGCTCTTTCGCATGAATGATTCCCAAAAACTTTCCTGATTCGTCATTACATTTATAATTGACATTACCAATCCTTGCTACGATAACTGCTTTACAAAATTTCGGAGCAAATTTCGCGCAGAAATTTTTTGCTAAGAGAATGTTGACATACATATACGATTTGTCCAGGGGAGTAGGAGATTGGCCTGGTTCTTAGGTTGTATTTTCTGGCATACGAATTGTAGGCTTCGTGTAAATTCTTTAGTACCGAAGAATGTATGATAGACAACCGATCATTCATGGGCAACTGTTCCACATCTTCTGTCAACGATTTCATTTCCCTTAAGAGGTGGTATGATTTCCCATTAGTCATCATATTGTAACCAAATAGCAAGAAGTATGGAGAAAATTGTGTGGATTGATGTACCGCCGTTCGTAAGGCACAAGCTATTTCTGGTAAACGCACATCCCATGTTTTATGGTCAGATTTACATAGGCTCGAATTGCGGATATCACGGATCTGTTATCCCTTTCAGAGGCGTTCGCCTGAGGGGAATAAAGAGCAGTTTTGCAGTGTGGGACATTAAACTCTGACAACAATTGATAAAAGGCTTTACTAACGAACTGAGATCCATTATCGGAATGAATTTGTTCTGGAACCCAAATACTAGGAAAACTTCATTTCGTAGATAAGAGATTATTTTATTGGTTGTACTGGAACTGAGCGGCTTCAACTAGACGAATTTGGTAAACTGGTCGAGGGTAACTAAGATGAAAGAATTTCCGGCTCGTGATCTGGGATAAGGGCCCATCAAGTCGATGTATACTTTTTGCCATGATCTTTGCGCAAAAACAGTTTGTCCTAACGAGGGCTTTAACAATGTGTTTGCGCTTTTTGATGTTTTGCATGTAGGACAGTTAACAACGAAATTATAAATTTGTTTAAGCATGCCTGGCCAATAGTACAGGCTACGTATACGTTCTCGTGTTTTGGCCACCCCTCCGTAAGATGACAAGGGTGCTTCGTGACTTTGTTTTATTAGGTCATACGCCATGCTTTCCGGTATCCATATTTTCCACTCAGGAATATCGGTTAACACAGGATCAATTTTTGCACCGACCTTAATAAAGATTCTGTCTTTTCTTACTTTAAACGCTGAATAGCGAGACGGGTCGCCCAATACTTTATTCCGTAGTTGTACATATTCAAAATCGTTGAAGGCCACACTTCCAAAATCTATTTCTGATATTACTGCCGAGGTAGATTCGCTATACACACGTGAGAGAGTATCAGGTACTACATTTTGAGAACCGCGTTGGTGCTGAATTTCGAAGTCAAAAGCTTGAAGCTTTAGACTCCAGCGGGCTAATGTTCCATTCAAGTCAGACTGGGACATCAACCACTTAAGACTAGAGTGGTCAGTGATAATCGTAAAACGATAACCCTCAGTATAAGGACGAAATTCCTTCACTGACAGTACGGCAGTTAAACACTCTAGCTCAGTGGTTGAATAATTTGACTGGGCTTGGCTTAGCTTTTTCGACATGAAAGTGATAGGTCGTTCATTGCCCTCTTCATCTTTTTAGTATAATACACTGACTGCCAACTCCAGATTTACAGGCATCGCACCAATGAAGAACGGTTTGGAGTAGTTTGGGTTGGACAAGTACGGGTGCTGTGGTGAGAAGGTATTTAAGTTTTTCGAAAGCCAGTTGAGCTTCTCGAGTCCAAGTAAATTTAGCGTTTTTCTTGAGTAGGTTCATGATGGGAGTAGTAATTTCGGCATAGCTGGGAATAAACCGTTGATACCATCCGGTCATTCCTAATAATCGTCTAGTCTGTTTAAGGAAGGTCGGTGTTGGAAAATTGTTTATTGCCTCAACCTTACTCGGATCAGTTTTTAGTTCCCCATTGCCCACAATAAACCCTAAATATTTGACTTCTTTCATGAAGAACTTACTCTTTGAAATATTAATAGTCAATCCCGCTTGTTTTAAACGTTGTCCCACGAGTTTCAATAAAGCAACATGTTCAGAAATGGAAGATGAAGTTATGAGCAGGTCATCGAGATATACAAAAATTATGGTATGTAAAGGGTACGGCACCACTTTATCCATTAACCGGCATAGCGTTTGGGGAGAGTTACAAAGCCCAAACGGCATGACACGGAAATGGTAAAGTGGGCGTCCTGGCACCGTGAAGGCCGTTTTATCTCGCGATTTTTTTTCCAAGCGGATTCGCCAAAAAGCATCCTTGAGATCAATGCTGGAGATGACTGTCGTATTGTTTAGGCGTCCAAGTATACCATTAATTAACGGAAGAGGATACGCGTCCTTTACTGTCACAGCATTGTCTTTCCTCGAATCTAAACATAATCTAACCTTATTTGGAGCGAGCCGTTACAATATATATATATATATATATATATATATATATATATATATATATATATATATATATATATATATATATATATATATATTGTTACAGGCTGGCTACTGCCAACCTGCAGATTTTCACTAAGCGCATGCAGAGGCCTCCACGGTGATTTTTGCCGGCTACGTTCTCAGGGAGAAGTGCTAAGGTCGTGGGGTTTGAGGCTTGCATGACGCTCCTGGCTTACACCGTGATCATACAGAAAGTTAGGGGGAACGCAAATAATAATAATACCGCGAGTTCCGCCGAAATTCGTCGGCCGGAACCTGAGGAACGAACACAACAAAATTATAAACCGGTAGAGGTGCCTTGGTGCGCGCATCCATTCGAATTCAAACAGGGCAAAGCCCCGGTTACGAAATTGGATGCGGGCACCAAGGGACCGCAAACACTAAACCGACACAGAGGGAGTCTCCGCTCCCATCACACCTAACCGGAAAATTTAGTAATTCATTTTACAACAATCAACTACAAAAATAAAATTGAGAAACAACTTCCCAAAAAAAAAAAAAAAAAAGGAAAGGGGGGGAAGAGAGAGAGAGAGAGATCAATGCGGATCGAGCGTGCACCCGCTGTGCGGCGCTCGATCACAAAAATTTTGAAAATTATATATATATAATAAATGTAATATATAAAAGAAATAAAATCAAAAAAAAATTAAAATAAAAATAAAAAAATTGTACCTTAATTATCAAAAAAAAAAACTGTTGCGGCCTTGCGCGGCCGTCATGCCACAGGTGATGTGCCACACCCGGACCGTTGCGGCTTTATGTGCCGTTACCTCACCGATGCGGCCTTGGTGCCGTCGTTGGGCGTCTTTCGCCGTTGCGCTCGAGCGCTTGCCTGGTTGGGCACTATAACAAACGTAGAGCGTCCTTTCGCCTTCACCGAAAATTAGGCCTTGATCGGCCGCCAAAAGTTGGGCGTTGCCTCGCCTCCAAAATCCAAAAAAAAATATTTGTGTGGCCTCAACTGGCCACCCGTAAATACGTATGGCGTTGCCTCGCCGAAACAATATAAACTTGGCCTTGATAGGCCGTCTTTCATAAACAGTTTTTTTTTTATAAGTTGATGTACACCGTGTGTATCCAATAATGAATTGAGATAATTTTTCTGTTATACAAAATGCAGTTTCCACGAACTATTAGCTTATTTATATTAGCTTATTTATCACTGATTAATTCAAATAAATCCAGTTTGGCGATGTCCGATGAAAATTGTTACAGGCTGGCTACTGCCAACCTGCAGATATTCACTAAGCGCATGCAGAGGCCTCCACGGTGACTTTTGCCGGCTACGTTCTCAGGGAGAAGTGCTAAGGTCGTGGGGTTTGAGGCTTGCATGACGCTCCTGGCTTACACCGTGATCATACAGAAAGTTAGGGGAACGCAAATAATAATAAAACCGAGTTCCGCCGAAATTCGTCGGCCGAAACCTGAGGAACGAACAACTTAACAATTATAAATGGGAGAGAGGTGTCTTGGTGCGCGCATCCATTCGAACTCAAACTAGGTCGAGCCCTGGTTACGAAATTGGATGCGGGCACCAAGGGACCGCACTAAACACACCGACACAGAGGTGAATAAAAACATAAGAGAAGATGGGCGAAACGAAGACAACAACCGGGTTGAATATAATAACACAAAAATCGTCGTTGCGACCATACAGTCGTAACAAACGTGGGAACGTCCCACACCCTGAGATGTCTCATAAGCCGGGCCTAAAATACAACAATACGAAAAGAAAACAGTTTAATTAAATTGTACATCCATTGTACCGCGACAAACTAATTTTGCGATCGAGGAAAACATGCGTCACGTGCGGATATCTTTTACATGGTACGTGCCCAATCATTTGCCATTCAAATCTTCGACCGCGTACGCCACTTGTCCGACTTTACTGGTAATAACCGCGGGTTTAAATTTACCAGCCAATTTAGCGGAAAATTTATTCGGTGCATCGCTCAAAACAAACGAACGAATGAAAACGGATTGTCCGACTCGAAAAGTGCGCTTAGCACTACGTAAATTATAGTGAAACAGAATGACTTCTACTTGCGTAGAAACAATTCTGATTCATAGAATTTTGCCGTCATCTGTTATGTACCCCATGCGGCGTCGGTTCCCGCAGCTCAAGCCGGCAGAGGGGAACAGTGTGGGTTTCGGGGTACTCAGACTACGGCCTAGATTACCGCATATATTTGAGTAATAAAAGGGAGTGAAAAGATAGCATAATGCATGCCATCAAATGGTGGGTATAGAGATGAGATATTGGGACCCGGACCCAATAGGTGTTGAAGTATACTCCACGATGTTTAAGGCTATTAAACCGTGATTGTTAAATTAATTTAGGGTAGCATTATTACCCAATAAATTTTTTTAGAGATTTTTAACTTATTTTGGCCTACGGCCCTAGTGGTTAGTAAGTATTTAGATCCACAAAACGTTGTTGGTAGAAGGGTGTGCAATGCCTGAGGCACTGTTGCTTAAAAACCACCCGTCCCTTTTTCCAGAGGGACAACCAACATACGCTCTGCGGATCGGTACCGCTTTGATTAGTATGACGAGTATGATTATGTTGTATACTTACCAAACAGCCGGGCTGCTACTGCTGACTTCTAATAGTTCAAATAATCGAACAACGATCTCGGCTAGTCAGCTTACAAACACTCAAAACTAATTAAATCGCAACTGACACAAAATTTCTTCACAATTACGTTTATTGATCTTAAAATACAATTAATTTTTTTTTTAAAGTAAGAAAATCGCTTAATTTATTTTATCAAAAAAAAACCCGAAAATAGAAGTTTATTTTAAACTAAGCACTCAACTAAACTCAAAACTCAAAACCACTATTAACACTCTGACTGACTTATCAAAAACTGATCAATAAAATTGACCAAAACTAACAAAAAACTGACCCCTTACCAAAATTTTGGTACGGTATTTATACATATTACTTGGTTGAGGCGGGAGGGGAAAATTTTTAGTACAAAACGTACTACTCTCTCAACCAAATATAATTATTTCTGCCATATTGGCAAAATGTATAGATACCGCCCATTTAAAAGTGTTATAAAATAAACACTTGGAGAATTTATATGTGCCACGAAAATTGCAACGTTTTAAATTCCTACTTAGGTCTTTGGCTTAACTCTAAAGTAGAACGTTTGCATTTCGTGTACACAATCAACATATGGATACGTAGTCTAATTACAAAACATTGCAATTAGATCGCGTAAACAAGAACTATTTTTATGTTTACTGTATTGCAACTTATACCAATTTTTAGGTATATGAATGCAACAACAAACACAGAGAATATTTGTAATTTCGGCATGACTAGATATTTGATGAATTTTAGTGAAGATGATCTCTTCAAGGTTATGGCGAAATTACTTCAAAAATTATTATTATAATTATATGAAAATTGTGTGGGTTGAGTTTTTTTAGAATTGATAACGGAATAAATTCCGTTACAATAGTGCTGAGCCCCCTTTTCGTGTGCCACACGTAAATAATGTGTTATACGATCCTTTAGAAAGTTTACTCGATCTGGCTTAGCCCACACCTGGACTTCGCTGGGATCATGTTCATCGAGTAATCTTCTTAACGCATAGTCCGAACCGTGCATCGACATATGTTGACCGAACACGACATAATGAGGGGAATAATGTAAGGTATCATGAATGGCATTACGTAAAGCAGCCGCAATTTCTTGTAGGTTTTTGTCCCACAAATTATGATCGTGATCGCTCAAATAAGATCGAATGCTGGCAATCAAAGTTCTATTGACACGCTCGGATGCGTTGCTTTGGGGCGAATACACCGGCGTACGAATATGCGTTACACCGTATTTAGACAACAAATCTTTAAATAAGTTCGAGGTAAATTGCTTCCCATTGTCAGAGGTGATTATTTCGGGAACCGAGAACAACAGAAATACATCGTTTTCCAAAAATCGACACAATAAAGAGGCAGATGCTTCGCGTAAGGGTTTGACAACTACAAATTTCGAATAGTGATCCAGAACGATAACGATACAGGTATTTCCGAGTTTCGAACGTGGATACGGACCCAAAAAATCTACATACAGTTTTTGAAACGGGCGAGTTGACGTAACCTGTGCTCCCATGGCTGGTTGTGTAGAGAAATTAACAGCTTTGTTCATTTTACATTTAGTGCAGCTAGCAACGTATTGTTTAACTTGTTTTGCCATTTGAGGCCAGTAAAATTGACGCTGAAGGCGTTCGAGAGTTTTGCTGCCGCCTAAATGTGCTGAAGTGGGAGGTACGTGAGCCTGCTCAATAAGCGTTGAAGTTAAGGAATTAGGAATAACAAGTTTCCAATTCGAAAGGTCGGTATCCGTATATTTAAAACCGAAGGAAGGGGATATTAATAGTTTATCATCCTGGATCTTGTAGTTGTGCGAACAATCTTTTAGTGAACGAATTTTCGCGATCTGATCGACGTAATATGGATCTTGGAACGCAACCGAATTTTGATCAACGTGCAAAATGGGGACTGACAAAGGTACTAACGCATCCACGGAAGGGTCGATGTTTTTACTCGACAAGGCTGGATCTCCAAATTGAACACCAGGATCAGGCGTGCTCTTGCTTTCGGAATCATCCTCACAAGGAGCGGATTCATCCGGAAAAGCTCGAGACAACGCATCAGGTACAACGTTAACTGAACCTTTTCGGTATCCAATCTGAAAATCCAGCGCTTGGAGTTTAAGACTCCATCTCGCCAAACGTCCGGAGAGGTCTTTTTGACTCATTAACCAACGCAAACTGGAATGGTCGGTATAAATGACGAACGGATAGCCTTCCACGTAGGGACGGAATTTTCGCACGCTGAGGACGGCAGCGTAGCATTCCAGCTCGGTCACCGAGTAGTTTCGCTGCGCCGCATTGAGCTTATGGGAATAAAACTCAATGGGCCGCTCCACCCCCTCGGCGTCCACCTGAAATAAGACACTACCGACCCCAACGGCACTGGCATCACACTGAATAAAAAAGGGTTTTGTATAATCAGGATGCGTCAAAACTGGGGCAGTTGACAAGGCGGTTTTGAGAGCGTTAAAAGAAGAATCAGCAGCTGCAGACCAACATACTTTAGTGTTTTTACCAGTAAGATCGGTGAGAGAAGAAGCTAAGGAGGCGAAATTTGGAATGAAGCGACGGTACCATCCGCACATTCCCAGAAAACGTCTAATCTGTTTCGTCGTTTTCGGAATAGGGTACTCCAGAATAGCTTTACATTTATCTGGGTTTGTACGGAGGCAGCCATCACCCACAATATAACCTAAATAGTCTACTTCTTTCAACACAAACTTACTTTTGGTCAAATTGATTGTTAAACCAGCGTCCTTCAGATATCCAGCAACCTGTTGTAGCAAATCGAAATGTTCAGCCAGAGTGGAGGATGTGACCAGAAGGTCATCGAGGTACACAAAGACCTTATCGTGCAGTTGGTACGGGATCACGCGGTGCATCAAGCGACAAAGCGTCTGTGGGGAGTTGCATAAGCCAAACGGCATCACCTTGAACTGATACAAGGGCCGTCCAGGAACCGTAAATGCTGTTTTATCGCGGGATGCTGGGTCGAGTGGGATCTGCCAAAAGGCATCCTTCAAATCAATCGCCGAAATGAATCGGGTGTGTCCCAAACGACCCAACAATCCGTTGATTATGGGCAGCGGATACGCATCCTTGACGGTTGCCTTGTTCAGTTCTCTAGCATCCAAGCACAGACGAACTTTCCCATTGGCCTTACGCACCAACGTGACCGGTGAACACCAGGAATTTTGTGACTCCTCGATAACCCCCAAAGACAACATCCTATCCAACTCGGCATACATGAGTTTCTGGATATAGCTGGGGACACGGAATAAAAACGTTGTTTGACTGGTTTTGCGGAACCGACATCGATCATATGAGTGATGAGGGATGTGCGGCCCAAACCTAAAATATCGCTGCTCGGAAAATATTCGCGGATAAAATCCAATTTACGACGATCATCAGATGTTAAAATATGAAATTTGGGTGTGTTGGTAGTTTCACCTAATTCGTCCGAATTATTTAACGCGGAGATTTTTGGGGAAATTCCAAAACGATTCCAAAAATCGATACCCAAATAAAGCGGTTGTTCTAAAGAAGGAACAACATGAAAATTCATGAATTTAGTAACTCCGTTAAATTCGACGTTAGCTCGTATATAACCAAATACTCGTTGGACTTGGCCACTCGCGGTAGTTATAGTGGAAGGAAAGTTATGGAATTCAACAAAGGGATTTGACATAAGTTTCTCCGATCCACTCCCGAGAACACTGACACTCGCCCCGCTGTCGAGAAGACCCTTAAAAGGAATCTTATTTATTAAGACCTGGGCGTAAGGCCGAGTGTCACTACCCTCGGAGAATAGAACGGAGGAAATCACGTCATTTCTCATTGCGAGTATTTCTTGGAACGTTTTAAACGATCTAACTTTGCCAATGATGGAGCATTATAGAAAAATTTAAGAGCGACGGAAAGGGAAAGAGGATTGGATGGAGAAGAAGGATCGGGAAAGGAATCATTACTGGCAGACGAGCTTACTTCTTCGTCGGATTCGAATAGGAGCGGATTTCCGCATCCGTATTGCTCGCTGCATCCTCCAGAATCGGTTTGAGTGGATTTGTCCGTTGTAACATCAGTCTGGGTTGCGGTTGATTTGTTCTCTGTCCACTCAGTCTGAGTGGAGGTGGATTTGATTTCGGTACACTCCGTCTGAATGGCCGTTGTGGTGTCGACATTTTTACCGTAATGCGAATGCTGTATATAATCTGATCTCGAGTTGTCTGTTGAGATTTGTCCTGCAGGACGTCTCGCCGCTGCCGATGGAAACCTGCTCCCCGTGTGAATTGCGGATACTGAGTTATCAGGTAGAACATCAGTCAAGGGATAATATGCTCCAACATCATCATACGGACTGCCTGATGATTCATTGATCACGCGTCGTGGATGGATTGCAGGGTCCGCCGTAGCTTTGATCCGCCTGAAAGACTCCTCCCAAGCAGAGCAACTTTTGATCAGCTCATTTATGGTGCTAAACCGACGATCGGTGAGATGAAACTGTAATTCTGGCTTCATGTTCGCCATTAAGATTTCGATGAGCTCCTCGTCCGAATACGGTGTACGACATTGTAGCGTTAGACTCCACACTTGGTCGAAGAAATCTAGGAAACTTTCGTCAGGTCGTTGTTTGCGTGCCTCGACGGTTCGCCGGATTTCGTAATTGGTGCAATGGTCTTCAAAACGCTCGAGGAACATGTCGATGGAGATGCCCGCTGGATATCCTGTGTAATTGAGGCCACTCTCAGACAATAATGGTTGATCGTTAAAGCTTTGATTCAATTCATCTATTGCTCGAAAAATGTTATGTCCATGTTGGATGATGTAGGGGTAAGGGAATATTCTTGCTCGATTATGTTTGATAAGGAACGATAACGAAGTCTTTATTAAATTTATTAACAATACAAAAAATTTTAATTCAAAATAAGAAAATTTATAAATATTTGGTGGGTGTAGTCACAATAACTATATATATAAAAAAAATATAAACACGAAATATAATATGTAGACGAATAATAATAAGAGGAATGGTTACCTTATAAATGGGTCGTGGGGCCCGTATTCACACAAATTTTTTAACGACGGATGTAGACGAGATACCCCCGAAAATGGCGCTTTTCGATGAGAACCTATTTTGGGGGGCTCGTTAAAATCATTTTAATACCATAATTCAACGCATGAATCAAATCGCGATAACCAACCACGGATTTGGATTCATATAAAATAAATAAAAAAATTAAAAATTGTGATTAATAATAATAACGCAGATAATGAAGCTACCAACACACCCAAGTAAGGAGGCAAAGTGGCAACAGAAAAATACAAATAAGATAATAATAAAGGGAAAGAATGGTTACCTTGTGATGGTTTGTGGGTCCCGTATTCCCACGGTTGGTTTAACGACGGTTAGGACGAGATACCCCCGAAAGTAGCGCTGTTCGATGAGAACCTAATTTGGGGGAGCTCGTTAAAACTCACAAAAACGATACGAAGAAGAAAAAGAAAGAACCAAGACTTCCAGCACACCCAGCGATGCGCAGGCAGAAGGCTAATACAAAACGATACGAAGAAAATGAAAAAAAATTAAGTACTAACTGTACCCGTGGGTTCCAATACAACCCAAAATTAACTCAAAAATATCAAAAATAATATATTCAAAAAAAATTTAAATCAAGTACGATAATACGGTGGTATGATGGGAGAGGGAGATCCCACTCCGTGTCAGCTAAAATCATAAAAATAAAGAAATAATAATAATAATAATAAAAATTGTTGTTCCTCAAATTCCGCTCGAGGAACTTCGGGGAAAGGGAAAATGAAGCTAAAAGCTAAGCCCCAGACAAATGACATCCGAGCTCCACCACAATCAGACACAACATAGTGGAAATGGAAATGAGCTCGGAAGTCGGATGTCCGAAGAATAGGGGATGACACTCCCCATATACGCGCAATCAAACAGCCCGTGCTGGTTGCGATCGTAGATAGGGAATGTCAACCGGGAGACTGGCTTTGGTGTGCGCGTCCATGCGAATTCAGACAGTGTGAAACACCGGTTTCGACACTGGACGCGCACGCCAAAGGGAGTGAAGCTATAAATAATAAAATAAATAAAATATCAAAATTCGCGAATATTTGGGCGCCACTGTTACAGGCTGGCTACTGCCAACCTGCAGATTTTCACTAAGCGCATGCAGAGGCCTCCACGGTGATTTTTGCCGGCTACGTTCTCAGGGAGAAGTGCTAAGGTCGTGGGGTTTGAGGCTTGCATGACGCTCCTGGCTTACACCGTGATCATACAGAAAGTTAGGGGGAACGCAAATAATAATAATACCGAGTTCCGCCGAAATTCGTCGGCCGGAACCTGAGGAACGAACACAACAAAATTATAAACCGGTAGAGGTGCCTTGGTGCGCGCATCCATTCGAATTCAAACAGGGCAAAGCCCAGGTTACGAAATTGGATGCGGGCACCAAGGGACCGCAAACACTAAACCGACACAGAGGGAGTCTCCGCTCCCATCACACCTAACCGGAAAATTTAGTAATTCATTTTACAACAATCAACTACAAAAATAAAATAGAGAAACAACTTCCCTTAAAAAAAAAAAAGGAAAGGGAGGGAAGAGAGAGAGAGAGATCAATGCGGATCGAGCGTGCACCCGCTGTGCGGCGCTCGATCACCAAATTTTTGAAAATTATATATATATAATAAATGTAATATATAAAAGAAATAAAATCAAAAAAAAATTAAAATAAAAATAAAAAAATTGTACCTTAATTATCAAAAAAAAAAACTGTTGCGGCCTTGCGCGGCCGTCATGCCACAGGTGATGTGCCACACCCGGACCGTTGCGGCTTTATGTGCCGTTACCTCACCGATGCGGCCTTGGTGCCGTCGTTGGGCGTCTTCCGCCGTTGCGCTCGAGCGCTTGCCTGGTTGGGCACTATAACAAACGTAGAGCGTCCTTTCGCCTTCACCGAAAATTAGGCCTTGATCGGCCGCCAAAAGTTGGGCGTTGCCTCGCCTCCAAAATCCAAAAAAAAATATTTGTGTGGCCTAAACTGGCCACCCGTAAATACGTATGGCGTTGCCTCGCCGAAACAATATAAACTTGGCCTTGATAGGCCGTCTTTCATAAACAGTTTTTTTTTATAAGTTGATGTACACCGTGTGTATCCAATAATGAATTGAGATAATTTTTCTGTTATACAAAATGCAGTTTCCACGAACTATTAGCTTATTTATATTAGCTTATTTATCACTGATTAATTCAAATAAATCCAGTTTGGCGATGTCCGATGAAAATCACAAATACTGTGCATATAATACTATGCCTTAGTGTGTAAAATAAGTGAATGATAACCAGAGCCATCTATGATTTTGAAGAGCCGTAATATTAAAAGGAGAGCTTTCAGTAGAGGGGAAGCTTTTATTGAATTACTACAAGAAACCGTGGTAATTGGAAAGTTTTTGAACATGAATTTATGAATAAAAAATTAAACAAATCATCTAAATTTTAATTTTATATTTTTAATAAACTATTCAAAGAACACATATTTGAAAATCAGCCATCATAATGTAGTATTTATTTGGTAAATTTAAACTAAAGCGGAGCATAAATTTATTAATTTTCTATAAAAATGAGCTTTCGTTTAGTTGTGTAGGTTTATTAAGTAAGATAATAAAGGGTGTTGCCGCGGATTCCTCTTACACCCAATTTAAGCACTTAATAGCAATCTAAACATTCTCCATTTATAACAAAATTAAAGAGAAAACGTGAGCTGAAACGAAATTTTATGAATCACCATGTAGAAACAATAATATTATTCATATAATAAAATTTTGACATCAAAATCTATTATTATTTTTGTTTACAAAAAATCAACGTTGTCATGGTTTTCTTAATTAAATATTATTACAAAACAGAACAAAACGTAAAAAACTTCAATTTTATTCGATTGCAAAACCGAGCTTTCTGTAATTTGAAAATTCGTTTACAGATGTCTCTGTAATAAATTTACTTGAAATTACAGAAAAGTGTAAAATAATTAAATAACTATTTACGAAAATAAACCATTATTATTGTAAGTTAAGTGCGAAATCTTTAATACAATAATTTAACATAATTAATAAAACTCAAAACAATTATAAATTTTATTTATTATTCGGTTGGCGTAAATAAAATTTTCCGTCGTAAAATATTCACCATCATAGTTGCTGCGCGCTGTAAAACAATAATAGAAAAATGTCACAATTTTTCCAAATTTTTGTTTTTTTTTATTTCGATCCAATCCAGGCGGGAATTCTTACAATGTACACAAATTTGTTAATACAAGGATTTATTGAGGATTTTTGATGCTAAAGGCCCTCTCCTAAGGTGTATGACAGACAGTTCGTATACATTGTAGTAATTCCCGGCTGGTTCAATAGATTATGCAGATCTACTGGTCTTGAAAGGCTATGCATGTTTCATGTTTCATTTTTATAGCTTCGTTCGTGCATGTTTTCTGGGATCGTTGTTGTGTGGAATTCAATAAAATAACCCAAGGCCCTTGTATACTGTTAATAACTTAATGGTTTTTGTGAGTATATAAATGGCCCGTGGCTCTACCCATTTTTTGCATGGTTGGCTCATATACGGATACAAAATCTTAAAGCACAAGTCGTACTTTGAACTCGTTTATACAACGAGCTGCCTGCTATAAGACACGCCCGTTACAACCGTCCTAACCTGGAGACCCCCTTTCCATTTGTGTAACAATTTCTATACGGGTAATTTGAATTAATTTATTAATTTGAAAGCGACATCTTTTAACAGGTTTAGTAATTGCGAAAAGCTTTATCAAATTATAATATTTTTATTTGGTGAAGCTCTGTTTTGTTTATACTACAGGATGAAACAATATAGCGTGCGAATTTGTTGCGATGAAAACAAGTAACAAGTAACAATTTTTAACAAGTAACGAAAAAACAGTTTTCGAAGTCTGTTATCAACAATGTTGAAATAGAACCCAAAACACAATAATCCCCATATTACATTGCTACTCCAAAAGCATTTTTTAACGAACGTTTATTTTGGAAAAATAATGCTGACTTTTTTATGGAACACTCTATACTAATTTCTAATTTTCTGTACATACACATAAACAAATTCTTGTTTCTACAAAAAAAAAAGTGTTAAATTAATTTAAATGTTTTTGCGTTAACTCAACATAATATGACTCAATATTAAAATATGCTTTTCCTGAATATTGAATTAACCATTCACATTGAAAATTCAAACAAAGAATTTATGTTTTTATATACAAAAAAGCTTCTAAAAAAATACTAAAATACACTGGTTGGTATGAAAAAGTACAAAAAGCTTCCCCTCTATGGAAAGCACATGGAAAAAATGGCGGAATCTTACGGCTCTTATATTAAGGAGGCTCTGTGATAACCCCCAAATTAACACAAAACTTTAATTTTATTTTTTCTCTTTATCTAAGTTCACAATATTAATATTTTTTTAATTTTCTTATTTTAAATAACTACACACTTAAGTTAATGCAACAAGTGTCCATTTTTAATTTTGTTTGTTTTCTTTATAATATATGATGATAAAACACATGCGCATACTAATTAATATATTTATATTTAATCACTACTAAATAATATTATTCTAAATAAAATTTAAGTTAACTTTTCATTTCACAATAAATTATTCAACTAGATTTTTATAAAATCCAAAACTTGATTTTAACTCTTTAAAAATCACCACTCGAATGCCATAATCAACAAACATTCGAGCGCCGCACAACTCGTAAAACGTTCTAGAAGAAATGAATCTCTCTTCTCTGTCTCTCCTTTATATCAAATTTTCGTTGGTACAAAAGAGAGACACATAAGAAAAAACATTTTTTTCAAAACGTTTTACTTTGCACACACTCGATGCGCATTGTTCTCTCTTTCCCGTCTTCTCTTCACCTCTGCGCCCCCAAACGATGGGGAACAAAACAAAAGTCGCGGGTGCGTTCAGCGCACAATTTAACAGACAAACACAGAGGTGAATAAAAACATAAGAGAAGATGGGCGAAACGAAGACAACAACCGGGGTGAATATAATAACACAAAAATCGTCGTTGCGACCATACAGTCGTAACAATATATACATATATTATATATATATATATATATATATATATATATATATTATATATTTATATATATACTTGCTGACCCGGCGAACTTCGTACCGCCTCAAAATCAATAAATGTTGTTTAAAGTTATTATAGCTTAATTAAATTGAGTTTTTTTATTAAGATATAATGAATTTCTCTCTCTCTCTCTCTCTGGCACTATATCCCATCAAGAGATTTGGCCGCCTTAAATGAGGTTTAATAATCATATTTTCATTTCGGATAATGACTAATGAGTGATTAATTCATTGATCCTAAACCAGCCGTGCAATTTTTTCCTTGTCACTACCGGGAATTGAACCCGAGACCTCCAGGGCGGATAAAATGAATACTCCAAATTAATTAAATTCAATCAAAATGAAATATATTTTAATTACATTGAAATAAATGTAATTCACGTGGCAGCATGGCTTTCGTTTTATTGAATTGATTCGAAATGATTCGCGTAGCATTGTTGCACTACTTTCTTTTAAACTATTTCCTAAGTAGGTTGCAATAGGGTCGATTCCCTTCAGTAAAACATCTTGTAATATACGACATTTTTTGTTTTATTGTCAGGTGCGAGAACGAACAAAGCGGATGGTTTGCCAACACGTGAACATGCTACGTACAATTGGCCGTTAGAGAAACATTCATTTTCTAGATTCAGGTCACAAACAATCAAGGATGGGCCTTGTGATTTGTTGATCGTCATGGCGAATGCAAGACGAATCGGAAATTGAATTCGTTTAAACTCGAATGGCATATCGGTTGGGATCATCGGAATTCTCGGAATGAGAACTTCCTCACCTTTAAACTTTCCTTGAGATTTCTCAAAATAAAACGCGTTCCGTTATATAGTTTTGGTTGATTCAGGTTTCGTAGCATGATGATTCCCGGCAACACACCAACTTTCAGTTATAAATTGTGCGGGGGCAAGTCAGCCAGATCTAATGAATTTAAAAATTCAGTTGGATAGTTGGTTGCTTCGTTTTTGTTTGTCACACAGTCGATAGATTTGAAGGAATGAAGTGGACCGACGATTAGATTTTGAATTGTGAAATTTAAGTGATCCCCATTTTTGTTCTTTGCCGCAAGAATTACTCGTTCACTCACCCAATTGTGATTTTTGTGGTTAGTAATATTGTTCGGGAACAGTTTGTTGATGAGCTCATCCTTCGTTGAGACAAAATTGCAAAAGTTCTGAGGAAACGAAATCAATCTGTTCGATTCGTCGACCGGAACACGGCCATTACCGATAGTCAGCAATTGCTTGGAGATCGTTTAAATACAGACAATCAAATAAAATTTTTCGTTCGAGCTAAAAAATGAAAACAAAATATATTTCTGACAATTCCAATGTCATCGTTGTATCTGTCATTTGTTGTTAAACTGCGTATACTTATACGCAAAAAAACAAAATATTTTTGGTTATTTGCGGCTATTTACAGAAAATGAACTCGCAGTTTAAATTTTTACGATGACATAGAATGAAATATCTCTGTTAGGTTGTCTCTGGTTTAACAATGCAACTCGCATGTTTGTCGTCAGCTGAAGTTTCATCACATAGCGCCACGCAGAGTCGATGATTTGAGGAGAGCGTTTATTTCATCGACAGCGGTCAATCTAGGAATCACTGGTATTTTTTGACGGAAATCGCCGGACAGTTGAATCATTGCGCCTCCAAAACATCTTGAGTCATTGCGTAGATCTTTCATAGTTCTACCGAGTGCTTCCAATGCGCGTTTTTGCGCCATTGTACATTCATCCCAGATGATGATTTTACTTGCTACCAAAACTTTCGCCATTGCTGAATGTTTCGCAATGTTGCAAGTCGGGGTTTCAGCCGATTGAAGGTCTAACGACAATTTCAACGCTGAGCAACTGCTACAGCAATATTGGATGACGCACGAACAGTGGCCAAAATCAATGATATGAGGAATGCCTTGCCAGTTCCACCGGGCGCATCGAAGAAAAATAATCCACCATTTCCATCATGAATTATAAAGCTAAGTAGATAAAATAAAAAAAAAATGGACAAAAAATAAAATAGAAATGTGCATGCAGCCTCCAGTCGGATTCGTATCCAGTACCTTGCGGTGCAAGCGCCGAAGCTTAACCAGTGACTCGTCACATACAAACTACACCTACAAAAATCATATAAAAAAAGGTTTTTTTTATTAGATTTTTGGGGCTTCCCTTTTGAGTTTTTCCGACTTTTCTTTTTTCCTAAACCACCACTGTATTGAGACGAACAAAATAAAAAAAACAAAATGTACTAAATATATGAGAAAATGAATTTTCTTGATAACTTTTTTGTTGGTGAATTTTTCCAATGTTCTAATAGTTATTATGCTATTCGGAACGGAGTCAAATCCAACAAAACAAAGATCATAAAAACTGGTCCAGCCGTTCTTCAGTCATAAATGGTGTAACTAACCCGACTTTGTTTTATATATATAGATAAGCAGAAGAAATAAAAAAAATTGGATAAAAAATAAAATGCTAAATGTGCATGCAGCCTCCAGTCGGATTCGTATCCAGTACCTTGCGGTGCAAGCGCCGAAGCTTTAACCACTGCACCACTCGTCACATACAAACTACAACTACAAAATTCATATAAAAAAAGGTTTTTTTATTAGATTTTTGGGGCTTCCCTTTTGAGTTTTTCCGACTTTTCTTTTTTCCTAAACCACCACTGTATTGAGACGAACAAAATAAAAAAAACAAAATGTACTAAATATATGAGAAAATGAATTTTCTTGATAACTATTTTTTTGGTGAATTTTTCCAATGTCTTAATAGTTATTATGCTATTCAGAACGGAGTCAAATCCAACAAAACAAAGATCATAAAATTCGGTCCAGCCGTTCTTCAATTATAAATGGTGTAACTAACCCGACTTTGTTTTATATATATAGATAAGTAGATGAAATAAAAAAAAATTGGATAAAAAATAAAATGGTAAATGTGCATGCAGCCTCCAGTTGGATTCGTATCCAGTACCTTGCGGTCCAAGCGCCGAAGCTTTAACCACTGCACCACTCGTCACATACAAACTACAACTACAAAATTCATATAAAAAAAGGTTTTTTTATTAGATTTTTGGGGCTTCCCTTTTGAGTTTTTCCGATTTTTCTTTTTTCCTAAATCACCACTGTATTGAGACGAACAAAATAAAAAAAACAAAATGTACTAAATATATGAGAAAATGAATTTTCTTGATAACTTTTTTTTGGTGAATTTTTCCAATGTTTTAATAGTTATTATGCTATTCGGAACGGAGTCAAATCCAACAAAACAAAGATCATAAAAACTGGTCCAGCCGTTCTCCTGTTATAAATGGTGTAACTAACCCGACTTTGTTTTATATATATAGATATATATATATATATATATATATATATATATATATATATATATATATATATATGTATATATATATATATATATATACATACATATATATATATATATATATATATATATATATATATATATATATATATATATATATATATATATATATATATATATATATATATATTTATGTATATATATATATATATATATATATATATATATACATATATATATATATATATATATATATATATATATATATATATATATATATATATTTATATATATATAATATATATATATATATATATAGTATACGAATATTTAAAATATATCTAAACAAGATTACTTGAACATGTAATAAATACATATAAGAAGCAAGGATATTCATAATATTTCTATCAAAGTTAACGCCACATATAAAATAGAACCGCATACAAAAAATATTATTTTCTAAACGTTTATAACATGGCTTTGCTTATTTATAGCATAGAGGGAATTTTCTTATAAATATACGAGTACAAGCATTTCTTATCTATTTTATACAATATTTTGTTTTTTTGTGATAAGAAAAAATAAAATAAATAATAAAAATCAAACGATTTCTTTGGCATTAACAGTACGTATTCTTGTTATGTTTATATCCCTTTTCCTGCCCGGTAATACAATTGTGTATGTACGGCAAAAGTACCATGCCAAAAATTCATTTTGTATGTTTTTTGCACCAACTTACAGATTTGTGCATTCTTTTCGAAGTTATTTTCGTTTAAAAAGAACACTATAACTATACACACAATTGGGTTGGTTGTACTTTAAATCAAGCGAAATTTGTTATCGAAAACGCCATTACATACTATGTTTTTTTACTCACACATTTGTGTGGTTTGGACTTAAATTGAGCCATTTTTTTGTTTTTGGTTGAAAAAAGGATATATGGTATGTATGTATAATAAAACAGAAGAATACCATAGAAAGGTACCGCATATTTGTACAATACGAAATAATATTGAGCATTCGATTCATTCAAATTCGTAATTGTAATAAAACTAAAAACTACCTAAACCCAAAAAAATTTCTTTATGTTTTTGTATTTGTAACTCGCACCATCTATGTTGGTTTTCCGGATTCGATTTTCTGCATGTAGAAAAATAATATAAATTCTGAATTTTATTTTATAAAATACATTAAATAGAAACAAAAGTTTAATTGAATCATAAAAAAGTTTGCCAGTGCTTTTTCCTATTTTATATATGCAATTTTTTTTAGTATACGTACAGATACACATCGAGCGACGAAGAAATCAGCAGTAGCAGAATAAAGGCTTAGGGAATATTTTGTTCTTTTTATTCGAAAGAAATAAAATATTTAATAAAATTCATAACAATATATTCAAGATACACAATACAACAGGCCATATATTGAATATTTTCGAATTGGAAACGGCTACACAATTTCTATAAATATGTATATATAAAAATTGAAACACATGGATGGTCTTTTTTTAAAATGGAATTGGGTATACTATAAAATAAACGATACCGATAGCTATTCAGCAAATTCTGTTTGCTACAGAGAAATCACATAAATCAATAACGATTTGCATTTTTGCGTGTTTAGTGCGAAATTTCGATTGTTATTTGACTGTTTCTCTTTACTTCTAAATATTAAATATTATACATATTAAAAATAATTTACTAGGCGGAAGAGTGATTTAACTATATGTATACAGACAATAGCTATAATGTTTCTTCAATCAAATATTTTAGTAATAATTAATTAATAATTCATAATTTTGAAAGATTACAAAAACTTTAACTAAAATTTTCCCGGAAACGCCCGAAAAAATAGGAACTGATATGATTCATAAAAAATAATCCATGTTAGTGATATTTATAGATTAAACTTATTTGGGCAGGATTCGACCACAAATTAGGCATCTTTCAGTTGCTAGGTAATTTTCTGAAGATAACTACTTTGTGGATGACACGTTAATTGTTAGTATTCGCGACACCGATTTTATACATTTCTTTATATGAAACGAATGATAAACAATGGTACACAATTTAATAGAATGTCATAAATAGGATCGTTCCACCTTAAAAAAATAATTTTCTTATCCTTCCTTCTTGTATATAATAGTAAACAGGCTGTTTGAATAGTAGAGGTGATTTTCGGGATTCCCTGCCAGTCTTTGGTATCATAGCCCAATTAATAAGCCATCAACAAAATATAGTAGAACATCTCATGACATCCTTGATAAATAGGTATACGCTTGTTATATATCCAACTAATACAAATAAATTTGGATGAAGTATAGCAACAAGAACATGCCCAAATTACATTATTTTATTTATTCATCTTTTATTATCTGATTCTATTTTCAGCGGGAGTGTTGAGAAACCGGGTTACAAATCGTTTAGAATACATTTCTTGTATTTGTACTCATTCTTTAACCCTATACGTGCTGAGTAACTTTATTGACACAATCTACTGAGACGCGTCTTTTTTACACCGATGAAAATTTAAGAAATAATAATACTTTTCAAATTTTAAGTTGATGAATTCATTTATTCAGTTCAAGTGCAACTAATGTACGTATATAAAAATAAAAAAAAAAAAAAAAACATTTAACAAAAACAAAAAAGAAACATTCTCTATTAATTTTGCGGTATGGCAAGGGGCTCCATCTACCATAAAAGTGTAAGAGTATTGGCTTTGAGGCAGCGACCTCATGTAATCAAATAATACGTCTGTTAACACCTTTTTATATTGTTCTTTTCTCATGGTTTCCTCTACGAAGTATACTTTACCAGGTCCATCTCCACTAATGGAGCTCCATAGCATTATTGATGGTGGATGCTTTATGCTTCTGACTACGCATTTCTCCCTAAACCTCTCTCCTAGACTCCTTCTGATGAACTGGGTCGATTCAGTAATGGCCTCTAGCCTGCATTCGTCACTAAATATAACCTATAAATTTAAACAAACTCTTTAATTTCGGATTTTTTAATTTAATTTTTGAAAATATATCATGAGTGCCTTAAAATTCCATTAACCTTCTTCCAATCGTCTACAATTGTTCAGTGCTTATGAAGTTTAACCCAAAACATTTATTTTTTCCGCATTTTTTCAGTGAGTCTGGGTTTCTTTGCTGGACGCCTGCATTTCAGATTATTTTCATATAGCCTTCGTCGCAATGTTATCGCTGATATCTTAATGCTTTAGTCGGAGTCCTCTACGACGCACTCTGCTTGGTTGTTGGTGGAACACTTTATTATGGATGGATGAGGAAGCCAACTCCAATTTCTCCTCCGTTCTGATGGCCACTGTAATGAAGGGTGTAACTATTGGTGGTGTCATGGATCCCAATCCCAGACCATCTAAGCTCTTGTAGTGCAAGTCCGTCTAATGTGTAACTCTTTGCTTGGTTTGAAAGGTTCTGGAGATCTCCAGGTCTTAAGAGGCTAAGCACGTTCCATGTTCCCATTTTTAAAGCGTTGTCCGTGTGCAATTTCCGAGGTCGAGTTTGTGATGAATCCGATATGGTAATCCGAGGCCTTTCATTAGGGTTCATAACTAAACTATTTTTATGATTGAAGGTTGTTGGCCTGCCGCTCAACCCGCTTATTACGTGTGTGGGTCGCGTACTGGGAGAATCTTAAGGGATCCAGTTCTACTTTGAAACACATTTATATAGCGAGCCGCTTGATACAAGACAGACGCCCGCCTCAGCCGCTCCTAACCTGGAGAACATACGCTGGTTTGGTATTGGTTTTGAGGCGCCAATGGCCCGCCTTGACATGAAGTGTCCATGACTATAAACAGGATTTCCCCCGCTCGCTTCCTCCTCTCGATTTACTAGCATTTTCATTTTATTTTTATTTTTATTTTGTCTGAATTACATTTTTTTTGGAATACAATTGCATGCTAAACGCTACAAAGTGTCCATAATTCAATGAACATCGACTGTATATTTCAACGTAAGAGTAAAAATTTAGAACCTTATCAGTTGATATATCAGCGTTTAGCATTACTAATTTTTAAAATCTACGAACCCATTCTAAAATCTTTCGTTACAACCATCATGATGTACAGTACGAAGCAATTTACATAATTGTCGAGATTAACTGCAAATACGAATTTTACTGCATTACTGACAACTGTCTTTCCCAGAGCGATCTGTTTAGGACTGTAAGAAAAGAATACATCACAAATTTAGTTTATTGCATTTAGCTTAAAATTTTTCGGTGACATATGTGAACCTGTAAATAATTGAGATATGCATTATAATGTTAAAACCGACCAAAAAGACCGGATGGCCTACCTCAACCATTGATTCATCAATAATGTTCAAATCCACCAATAACGCAAAGTATAATTTCCCCGTGTAAGTATTGGTAAAAGTATTTGGTATACGTGTAGACTTAAAAGTTCGATTAAACGGCCTTCCGCTTAAATGTTTATAGTTTAGATTCAAGTTTAAAGTATAGGTGCGAGGGGGCGAATACTATTGCCTCTGTCTATAGGTTTACTAAAATTAAGGCAGACTTTGCTAAAGCGTTAGCCCAAGAAAGAAACATCACATAAATTTTAATTTACTTAGGGATTATTTTATTTTGTAATTTATGTTTAATTTTATTAACAAACATATGTTGTATGATTTTTTATATTGTATGAGTTGTATTCAAAATAAAATGGTATGAATAACCTTAAAAACTTGATTTATACCTTATAAAGTGGATTATTTTAAACTGTTACCACTATAACATCTTCTATTTAGGAAGAAATATAGCTAATGAATGGATGGGGCATGTATCAGAGATAGATAAGACGACAACAACTTCATCACCAACAAGCAACCACTATTTGGGCTAATACAAATTTGGGTGACTGCATAGGAATATAACAGAAAAAAGCGGAAAACTGAATGAACTGATTCCCGACATGCCTGTATGTCTTACTCAGCAGCCCTGGGAGCTGGTTAGGATATAATGAACCAATCATTCAGAAACAAATGCTAGTAGAGGGAGAAGTGAAACGTTTTAAATTCAAATTTTGAAATGACACGAAAACACAAGTGAAGGAAATTACCTGATGTTCTTTGGATGAGATGTACACAGATATACAGGGCGTGGGCATATTAATAACAGCTAAAGCAAAGAAATCATTAATGGAATGAAAACCTGTTAATACATAGCAGAATAATCGTAGTAAGATTTCATTTAAAATAATGAATCGACTTAATCACATGATTCCGTACTATGACACAAAAGAAGATGCCGATGAAACATCCAAGGTTTGAGTTCTATGAACAACACAAGCCACAATAGTAAGGACCGACAGAAATGATGTCAAGATAATACAAGGGAATTTAAATGCAAAAAAATTGGAACAGATAAACACCCAACCTGACAACGATCATGGGTAAACAGACATTAGACGCTGTGCGTAATAATAATAATGGTGAACGACTCGTGGACTTGTGTGCCACAAACCAACTATTTTTAGGGGGCAGCTGATTTCCACACAATAATATACAAAAATACATATGGACATCACCTGATGGCAAAAAAAGGCCAAATAAATCACGTAATTATTCCAGAGTTCCAAATTAAGCTTATCCCTTTAAAACGCTTCAAGAACAATCGATTGAAAGATGCCGACACAAGAAACAAAAACATTCTATGAATCGCTCAAGCTCCTCAGCTTCCAAACAAATCAAAAAATAGCCATATGGTGTAGATAGGTGTAGATCAACATTGGAAACAAATCGAAGAAGCCTATATCGAAACATCTTCCAACACACTCGGTTACCAAGAATACAGACACAAGCCTCGGACGCGAACCACGGCTACAAGATTGCAGAAGAGGGTGCGGCAATCCAGAATATACGTGCACTACATCAATGCGTACGACGAGCAACTTAAAAATTTTCTAATATACTACCAATAAGAGATGCATCTGGGGAATCCCAAACAACTTATTCGAACTCATACAAGATATACGTGCAAGAATGCGGGTAATCGAGTTCAATACAAAGGCAAACAAAATTAATCATACTGTAAAGATGCGTATTTTTAACATTAACACTCTTTGTAGTATAAGATATTGATCAGGGATGTGGGTAATAAAGTTCAATTACAAAGGCAAACAAAATGAATCATACTTTAACATCCAAAGAGTAGGTCAATGATGCGCCTCGTGCTACTACTGTCCAATGTTATAGCAACAAACGCATATTGCATAAGAAAATTACACAGCGCGTTCTCCAACGGCATCCAGTGGGAAATAATTGAGAAACTCAGTGATCTGGGTTACAGATGACATATGTCTACACACAAACACGCCGACATGCGAATATATTCTCAACATTTATTCAAACCGAACGTGTTTTTAACATCACAATAATATTTTTTGTTATACAGTGAAACCTCAGCATACGACCACCCTGGTACACGACCAACTCGGTATATGAAATTCTGTTTTTTCTATTTTTAACAAGTATTAAAAAAATTACATTTTTAATTTAGTCTATCACTATTAATATAACTATGACAGTGTTTATATTATTTTTGAACCCATTAACATATACATAGGTAAATTATTTTCATGAGAACAGATTAATTTTTTGTACATGGCTTCTTATGAGAAGGTTGCATCGGTATACGACCAATTCGGTAAACGACGGCTCGAATTAAGGTCGTATACCGGGTGCGATGTACCACTGTATATGTTTTTCAAAAGTTTTCAATTTTTTACTTTACTGACATATGTACGAGTAATTTTATAAATTCCACAAGGTCGTGTTGTGCGTTTATTTTTCTTTTCATTACATACACAAGTATATGTGCTGAACATAAAATAAAAACTGCTGACAATCTAAAGTGTTCACTTAGTTAAAAACTTATGTAAAATATTTAATTTAAAGTGCTAATTAGCGATTTTGTTTATAAAATAATAACCTTGGCATTATTATTATGGATACTCCAATTATGTCGGAAACGTCGTTCTTAACATTTAGTAAATCAGATAAGAAACAATTAACCGCAAGACATTGAAACTGCCAGACTCCAGTAAAATTTTGACCATACGTGAGGCTTCAGGATTAAAGTTAAAAATGAGTATTTGTGTGCGGTTGTCTCAGGAAAAAATAAACTTTTTGAGTGCTTCGCATGGCATTATGCAGTAACTAGGCACATACTCAAATTTTGTTACTTCTCATCGATGAATGGGATCAGTTGCATTTACTGATAAGAACTGCATTAAATGCAAGTAAAGAGGATCTCAGTGGCGTTACTAACTGCGAAGCTTCAAGTCACCGAAACAGCTGAGGATGATCGAAAACCTAACTTACAATATGGCACGGCTAACAACCCAGCACGTATCATACAATGCCTGGAGAGTCATAAGCTAATAATAAATTTTAATACAAAAATGTAAACAAAATGTTTTCCAAAGCTGCTGAATTTCATAACATCGTACTTAAAACAATGTTTCTAATCTGTATCATGTGTGAGACATCATTTAATAGGGCGATCTTAACACTAAACCTACCGACATTTCATGTATACCTAATCTTACCATGAGCGGTCAAATGACCGTTTTAAAAACATGTATTTTACTAAAGTAGACTAGATATAATACATATAATTTGTTTTCGGAAATTAAACAATAAAAAAAGTTGTAAACATTGTAAAATAGGTTGTTTGTATATTTGGGAAAAGATAATAAACCACATGATGATAAAGTAACGTTGTATGCGAGAAATGTTAAACGAAATTTTTAAAACGGTCATTTGACCGCGGCATGGTAGGTTTAGTGCTAAGTTCTGCGCAGTCTCTCCTCATCAATACGTGGTATACAAATTATACATTACACATTTTGCATATACGTAATGCATACCACAGCTGAATCGTCGGCGACTAACTTCTATCTTTAAATGTAAACCAAAATGCCGAGTACTTCTTTATCGACACCATTTTAAATATGTTTAATCCAAATATATGAGATAACAAATTACCGGGCCAGAAATTTAGACTTGATATTTATAAACGAACCTGCCGTATTTAAAGTTCAAGACTAATCGTCGCCATGTGTTATTAATGACGTTGATAATAAATCCATTGAAAAGCAATCAAGCAAAGCAATCAGGGTAGCCAAACGCCGTATTCCAACTTCAGAAAGGCAGATAAAAACAACTTAACGCTTTACCGGTCCATATACACAATTGTGTATGTAAATTTCGATTACAAGAAACGAATAAGCCAACCATAGAATTATGTATAAATTGAAGACAAGCATTTATACACATTTGTACATATACCAGTTAAGTTTATTTTCGACCGAAAAATAACTATAACTATAATAATAATAATAATAAAATATTTTATATGTTATATAGTTTATTTGTTATCAAATTATTATACTTTTTTCAAAAAGAATTCCGATTTAACGAAGATCCGTTAAAATCCGGAAGACATTACAACCTGTCATTATTTACATAAACATTTATGTATGGTGAATTTTTTTTTGACTTCGAAAGGGTTAAAGCCGTACTTTGAGTAGATAGACTAGGACAATGAATTAAGAAGCAGCGGCATTAACATAAACGTAGACAAACTCCATAATATATTATCCATTTACATGTCCCTACTGCGCCTATACTAAATCCAGTAACTATCTACCGTGTAATGATGATAAGCTCATTAATTTAAAGATTAAGAAAGATAAGGCGTATAAAGATACTTTTTCGTTCTATTAAGTTCACAATGAGTACAATATTTCCAAAGTTATTTTGAGACGAAATACTATAACTATATCTCAGTGTTACTGAAAAAATTAACCACTGAAGTGACAGCTTTCTTTCGAGAATGTGTGTTCATAAATTGTCAGGTTTTTTTACATTTCTTTAGAAAATAATTACCAAGTAATCAGAATACAATGTTTTTTTCAATTTTTTTCAAGTCACAAAACAAGCTTTGCCCGAGCAAGACTCAGGCCACAAATCGAAAAAAAACAACCGAACTACGCCCCCGAGTCACGCTCGGGCAAACCACTCAAGTGGTTAAAAAGATCCGAGAACTCTTTTTTTAAAACAGTACGTGAAATAAATGGTTACCTTAGTTTTAAGATTTTTTTCGGCTTTTCGGACAAAATATTATTTTAATGGACACCCATATATACAATGTTTACATATACGTAAACATTGTATATGAGTGCCCTAGGGTGGTCCACGTTTGTATGGGGAAAAAAGTGTTCAGATATCTAACGGGACACCCCCTAGAAATGTGAGGTTATGCTAAAAACCTAAACAGAAAAAATATTGGGTCGATCGAAGGTCGTTTAGAGGTCGCGACTTGAGCGCAAAGTTCGATAAACACGGTATTTGTTTAATTTTTTCACTTTCAAACGAACAGAAAAATTATTTAAATTTTTTTTCTCAGACGTAATAAACATTGTGGACAATAGAGGAGGTAATTACCTTTCCAAAACATCAAAAATAACGAAAATCGGTTAACAAATAGCGAGATTATTGCCAATTTTCGAAACTAAGAAAATCCCAAAAAAATAAATGGTTTTTTTTAAATCCTGAAATTTATATTCAAAATTACAGAAAAAATAAATAAATAAATAAAAATAGCGTATAACGAATTAACAGTGGAATGTTTTATGGTGTCACAACAAAATGTATGAGTCATCAGCAGTTAATATAGTTGTGTTTTATGATGCCATTATCATAAATCACAACTATGTTAAGTCCTATTTATTTAAAATTTAATTCCGCCTACCGCATTAATTATGACCTGCTATGGCCAATATATTTCATTGTATCATATAATATATAAACAAAATAAATGAAAATTAATTTCAGTTTAAATCCAAATCTCTCGAGAAAAGGACACAAATTTGTAATAATTAAATGTCGTCCGTTTAACTGTTTTATTAATATTTTTAAGAAAGTGCTACTAGAGTTGATAAAATGGCAGCTAGTTTACGGTCCACTACGGAAATTAATCTTCTTCGGCTTGAGTAATGTCAAACTATTGGTGCTAAGTTACCATCAAAGCAAGTGTTGTGTCTTTTTTACAATCACCGTACTGTAATATTGACTATTCGTGAAAGTGCAGCTCTGACAATCCAGGAAGTGCAAGAAGTGTCTATTTTTTGATCAAAAGCACGAATTCCATCGAAAAAGGAACAACATTCCATTGAAAAATTGGAACAATTGCATAATGAGTGGACACATTTTCTAAAGAATAAAAGTAAACTTTCAAAACTTAACCGTGAAAGCAAAATTGCCCTTAATAGTAAACTGGACGATATTTTCGATATCGCACACACTAATGCCTTGTACATGATGATCAGTGAAGACGATAAGCGATTCCTCTTGTCACCGCGTGAGAAAGGGTGTTCTGGATATTTGGCTGGAGCCAGTCGATATGAAGTTGAAAAAGAAAAACGGAAATCGTAACGTAAGAAGGCAGATAAAAATCGTAAATGAAGATATCTTGCAGAAGAAATAAATCAATGCCAATAGCCTCACAAGCATTATTTTCGTCATCGGAGAGTGACAGCGAAAGGATATATATAAGTCCACGACTTTGGACATTCTATTGATGAACTCGTTTTGAATCGAACAACAGCATCAGTTAAATCGACTTTCAAATTTACAACAGGTGTAGTACATTGGGATGGAAAATTACTTCCGGAGTTGTCTGGAACGGAGACCGTGGATCATTTACCCGTGATTGTTTCCCATATAGATAGAGAACAGTTACTGGGCGTTCCCAAAATATCAAGATTAACTGGTTTGGAAATGGCAGGCTGTTTTCTAATGCATATTCGATTAGAGAGCAGCTAACGGTGTCGTGGTGGCTTGCTTCGATACAACATATACAAATACAGGAAGATAATATGGAGTAGCTATTATTTTAGTCCAGAAACTGGATTGAAGCTTGTTATATCTTCCTTGTCGACATCTCGACAGATTTTGTTACCAAACACTGGAGATTTTTTAAAACGGTTCAAGATTTTCACAGCTTTTCTTATACAAAATCCGGATATGTGGCCTTAAGATGATAATTCCAAGAACGGAAGGAAGATTATCAGTCAAATAAAAGTCTTAAATGATATCGCAGAACGTGGTGTTAAGTTAATACAAGATTAAAATAAGAAACTGACAAGAAATGAAGATGACATGCAATATTTTACTACAAGTGGTAAAGGACTGCACACAGAAGTTTGCAACATATAACAAAACATCCTTAATGAGTAGAAGGTCATCCTAGATTGATTATTTTCATCATAAAAATTAATTCGTAATATCATTGTAGAGAAGAAACATTATGCATTAATAATAAATAAAATATAATATTTAATTGGTCTTGTTTTTGTATTTTGGAAATTTAGCAATATTCTCGCTATTTGTTAACCGATTTTCGTTATCTTTGATGTTTTGAAAAAGGTAATTATCTCTTCTATTGACCACAATTTGTATTACGTCTGAGAAAACTTTTTAATAATTTTTCTGTTCGTTTGAAAGTGAAAAATTGAAAAAATACCGTTTTTATCGAACTTCGCGTTCAAGTCGCGACCTCTAAACCACCTTCGATCGACCCCATATTTTTTCTGTTTTAGTTTTTAGCATAACCTCACATTTCTAGGGGGTGTCCCGTTAGAAATTGGAACTTTCGAAAATTTGGTTCACCTTTTGTCCATTAAAATAATATTTTGTCCGAAAAGCCGAAAAAAATCTTAAAACAAATTAACGGACGATTTTAAAATTCTTCTTAAATGGTTACCATGTGGAGGGTGACTAGAGGATGACGTTTTATGGAAAAACATCATGTCAAATATAATTGCCGATTTCTTTGAATCAGTCTGTGCTGATGGCATTCATAAGTATGAAAATCTAAACAATGCCGATAGCATGGTATCTGTAATTACGCTAATTAGAAATTATTTAAAAAAAACAAAATTTTGTCAATACAATTACTTCTATGTATAAATAAATTATTTTTTTATACTAATAACAAACCGAATAAGAAGGAAATTTAACATTTTGTATGTATGCATGGTGTATGTATGTATGTCTTATTCTTATTGTTCCTCTATTAAACTTTACAAATGATTAATTAAGAAAATTACATTGTTTATTCTGTTGTTATATTTTCTGTTTTTTATTAATGTCTTTAGTATTCACTCCATACTCTTCTAGTTGTATTTTTTAATTTAATTTATAAAATTATTCATGTCTGTGATATGTCTCTTTGTAAAAATGTTTGACTTAATAATTATCATATGAGCAAACGTAAACTTAATCTACATCAATGAACAAGTTGCCAAATCCACAAAGTGACTTTATTTGTATTTTGTGCAACGGATCTATATAGTACATATATATTCTTTTATACTAGTCGTACACTTTATGTTTCTCATATTATTAACTGTAGAAAGGACACACGCTAACTATGTGAGAGCTTTGTCCAAGAAGAAAAGTTTTGGTTTGGTCAATAATCGGACCAATTGTGACAAAATTATTTTTCAGGTTTACTAAATCTTAAAACAAACCTTTCTGTAAGCCCCCCAAAATACTTGGGAAAAGTATGAAAGGTTTTAAAGACTTTGTTACAAAACCTTAACAGAGGATTTTCAACTCTTAAATTAAAAAATCCCATTATCTTTTTGATAAATCCCCGCCAAATGTGTGAACATAAAAAATCTCAGTATAGCAAAGTACTTATTTTCCTTCTCTGATAACCAAAATGACATCTGCCGATTTAATTTTATGTATGTGTTGTCGTCCGTGAGAACAAGGAACTTTGTAAATCGTTTTAGGGAAAGTAGGAGGCTGTGATCAACATAACTGTGTTGAAATGCAATCGTTGCAGATTGACCTATCTGAAGATGCTGTATAAGATAGCAGAAAATTTCCAGCAGAAAAAATATGTTTTGCTATTCACCGCTAGAGGCAGCACTATCACAAAAATGAATTTTTTTCTGCTGATATTTTTTTAAACCAGCAGAAAATTTTTGATATTTTTATGCAAATTAAAAATTCTCAGCAGAAAGTTTTATGAAAAATTAGAGAATTACGAAAAAGAAGAGAAAATGTATGTTTAAACGTTTAAAAGCGATGAAAGTTAATTTTCTTTAAAAAACGATTTGCGTATGTATAGTGTAAGCACTCTCAAAACATAATTAAATTATCATAATCATCATTATGCAAACACAGGGCAACATCAAAAAATGGACATCGTTGAAAGCTCTCCATACATTTTTGAAGTCATTTTAATGTGAAATGTTTTCAGTTTTTAATAAAAGTGTTAGAAAAACCCCCCTGTAACTACCCTGGGTGTATGTTTTTATGGTAGCTGAGATCATAATCCATATACTTGAGCAACATAAGATTCACACGTGGCGTCAGTAGCCTTCCATATATTTTTGAAGTCATTTTAATGTGAAATGTTTTCAGTTTTTTAACAAAAAAGTTAGAAAAACCCCCCTGTAACTACTGTAACATTGGTAATGTTCCACGGCGGATAAGAACGTACTCTTGGTTGATTTTCATTTGTTTATACGTAATGATGAGTTCATGGGGTGAAAATTTGAATTAAAAATTTGTTTATCTTGTCGAAATTAATAAGTGGAACTTAATTATTTATTGGTATAATATTTGTAACCTAATCGATAATTCATAGATGGTGCGGTAATGGTTATCGAAATGAATCTTTTTATTGGTAATCTTGTTTGGTTACTTCCCCTCTTTGAACAACAACAACAACAATTATCGATCCCAAATAATTGAAATAATTTTTCCAATTGTTCATTCTGTTTTGTGTTGTGCCAGTAATACATTCTAATTAGAATACAGTGCGGTAACAAAGTGTTAATAAAAGTAAAATAATTATTATTTACATTCGCCATTGGCACTGTAAGTTCGATCATACAAAAACAAAAGTGTGTCCTAATTATTGTTTTGTGTTATTTTTAAGAAGTTAAATTATTTTTCATTTTGTTTTTTTTTAAAGTAATTTTGCGTATATTTCATATTGATTGTATATCAAAAATTGATTTGTGGTCGCGGAAATACAGAAGACGTGAGGTATGATCTTGTTTTAATTTGTGCAAAGTGTATGCCCAAAAATGTTTGGTTTGATTAAACATAAAACATAAAAATATTATTTCTTGTTTTAATAGAACCAAACAAAACGATACGAGGCGTCACCGTTGTGCGTGATATTTGGTTGCGCTACCGGCATTTCCGCGACAGTATTTTATTACCGAGCGACCTTAATTTATCCGGAATTTATATTTGTCCCTGAAAAATTTACCGGATTTTACTGCCATATTCGTACTTTGGGAAAACGGGCGAATCACAAGGCCAAACAAAGCAATAGCCTTTGGAAGAGTTATTACTTGTATTTACCGGGTGTAGTGGAAAATTTGGCATCGCATGAAATTTTACCGCCATTTTCGATACCATGCTGCACCATCGCATCACATAACAGGATAAGTTTTTAACATGTGGCTAATCCACAATTTTTAAATTTCTTTAAACTAAATTTCTTTAAACTATATTTCTTAAACTATATTGCGTTGAACTATATTTCACTAAATATTTATTTATTTATTTATTAAACTATATTTATTATATTTACTATATATTCATACAATTATAATTATAACTAGTTATTAAAAATGTAACGATTTACAATTATACATATACATCTAAAATTGCATGCCTGATTATGATTATAAATTTATTGTGTAACTTTAATTTTTGTATTTATTAGAAATGTTAAGAAAAAGTACAATTTTATACCAATAATTATTTCCGAAACTATAAAATTTATACTTCCAATCTTATTATTTATTTTACGATCTCGTTGTGTAATTTTATATTCAAATTTCATTCAAATCATGACAACGCATATGTTCTTATCAAATGAGGGGCATCGCTATGTGTGAATAGTTTATTAGATAGCATGGGTTAACATATCATTTCTATTAGGGGCATACCAAAATAGATGCGCGGTATAGCCAAAAGGGAGGGTGGTGAGCATGTGGTCATAATATCTCGACCACGCAAAAACGGTTGTATCTAACAGCACCTTTTCTTTTCAATAATGAATATTCCGTTATCATGTTGGCATTGTATAATCTTGTATAGTAGCTCATCCATAATTGTATTTATTCAATTACAATTTAACTTTCCCTCTAACGTGTTCCATGTTTGCATAATTATTATCAGCAAGAGAATCGTACAACGTGTGAATAAAGTAAAGCAACACTTCTAGTTTTCTGTGGTTCTCGTGACAAGAACTCCGCCCACCTTCTTCACTCTAGCCGGCAAACGTGCTGCAAGTCACACCTATAGAATCACGGAGAAATTCTGCTAATGAAGCGATAAATAGGCTACTTTGTTGTTGCGTCTCTGTCGCACCTTAGTTTGCACCGAGTCGTTTCGTTACAGTGGCGCCCAAACGGTAATTAACTCAGACCTAATTTTTTTATATCCATGGAAATTAAGGTATTATATTCACAATGACGATTTAATGTTGGTTTTAGAATATTTAACTTATTTTTTTTCTTTCTTTTTGGTAATTTTTATAATTTAGTTGATGTCTGTTAGGAGTTTTGAATTGCCGCGCTATTTTCCACTTTCGTGTTTTGATGGTAGTGTTAGGATGTAGTTCAAAACCCCAGATATTTATATTTGAAATAAATTGCTAAATTCTGTTTTCTATTAGAAAATATTTGTTATGTGGTGACAAAGGATTTTTAGCATCTGTATTATTTCATATTTATAGATTTGTTCAGATAATAGATGTAAGAAGATTGTGTATACTATATTTCACCTTTCAATATAATTCGCCCTTCGAGCTTTTGACGATATTGTTCTTTTGGTGTAGTATACACATCCGTTTTTTTTTCCGCATTCCAGAGTATGAATTCCGCAAATAGCGTTTTAGGACAATCCTGTTCATAATGATGTCATGCTAATCAGAAATGTGGGGTCATATTTAATTTTATACAAACATGGGACCTTATTATATATCTTATGAATTTCCGTCTGTTAGATACTAATCAGTTTAACTTTGTAATAATAATAATATGTTAGTCCAGCTATCGATCAATCTTTAAAACAAAACCAATTCTTAATTTTCTTATACCGTATCGTAGATATCGTCAAGCAAAGCGTTTTTTTTTTTTTAAGCGCAATTTTTTTTTAAAAATTGCAAAATTATTTCAAGTGACGTGTTTCATTATTCAAGACTAGTAAAAATGGAAGTGAAATATTTGGATTGTGACGAGTTGGAGGTAGAATGCCAAATCCGTAAAATAACAGGAAACGTGTCAAATAAAATGTTAAAACTGCAGGAAATGTTAGAAGAGGAGAAGGACCAACATCCAGACCCACCCACTCGTGCACACAAAGCAGCTTTAAAATCGCCAAAACGTGAGGTCAAACTGTGTAGTGACAAGTTAAGGAATATCGAAGGACAGCTACATAAGCTCTCCAAATCACAAAACATTGAAGCAAACAAATTATTAGAGCTAACGACTGGCGTAATACATGTGAGAGATCGATTAATTCGAATTAATAACTCGAAATCTGTGTCGGACACGTCATCGCAATTAATTGATGCATGTCAAAAACTGTTAGTTTGTCTGCAAGATATTCAAGCAGAACAAACCTTGTCAACAAATACAGAAAATTCTTTAAGACAAGTATTCGAACGGATCTTAATGGAAGAAAATGCTTCAAATGAGAGTAGTGATGAAGACCCAGCGCTAAAACAGATGGTGCAACATCAACCGTCAACCTCCATCCAATGTAATAATCTTATATTACCAAAACCAACATCAATAGAAAAACTAGCTACTGAGACAGCCGATGAAGAAAGGATAAATAGGATTGCTGATCAAATTTGTCGAAAGCTAAATCTTACGGTAGGACCATCACAGGAAAACCTCAATAAAATGGGTTCAAATACCAAGTACAACGAGGAAAATTGTAAATTTCCAGGTAGTAGAAATAACAAACAGGTTCAAGGCCATTTTGATCCTACTGTACCACCACCATTTTTCGGAATACACCCAGATCAGCATAGCACACCTCAATTTCAGAATGGAAGATTACCCAAACAATGGTTGGAGATATACAATTGGAAGTTGGAGTACCGTGGGGATGAAAGAGATGGGCTGCCGATAGAGAGGTTCATTTATAGAGTTCAGCGAATGGCTGCAGACAACGGGTTACCTAATGAGAGATTAGTAGCCAACCTTAGCGTGCTGCTAAAAGGACCGGCACTCAACTGGTATTGGGAATACCAAGAGACGTATGGAATAGTGAGCTGGGAAGTACTCAGTGCAGCCATGGTCGATCGCTTCCGAACAAGAAAAACAGATGACGATGTCAGACAAGAAATGGAACGAAGGAAACAAAAATTTAAGGAACCTTTTCTCGATTTTTATCACTCCATTCGAAGTTCAGCACTCTCACTACTAAAACCAATGACAGATAATGAATTGATCTGTCTAATTTGTCGAAACATGCGAGGGGGCTTACAGGCAAACTTTGCAGGACAAAAATTCTCAAGCATCTCTGAGATGGTGCGTCAGTGTGTAATGGTGGAAGACACTTGGAACAGACTAGGATGGACACCTGAAATATATCACCAAGCAAGACCACGCCAAGTCAGCGAACTGGAGGTGATTGGTGACGATGATTGTGACGTTTCCTCTGGGTATAATTATGCTGAGCGGTCCCAACACTCTGAGTCTGTTTGTGCAGTTTCAAATGCTAAACCTGTCAATCGTACATATGCGATAGATAAAAATTATACAAACTTCCAGAAATCATTCTCTCCCAATTCTTGCTGGAACTGTCTCGCTATTGGTCACTTTTACAAAGATTGTCCACTAACACTCAAACATAGATTTTGTTTTGGATGCGGGGCTCCCAATATTTTGAAAACTCATTGTAAGCATTGTCAAACCACTCCGAAGGGAAACGGGACGAGGGATTTCAGAAATCCTGGGGTTCTGAATTCCCAAACATCCACAGTCTTTTCACCCAGACAAACACAAGAAGATGTGGCTACGAACACCGACCCGGAGTTCTACAGGATGATTCTGAAGAGAACTTCCAATACAAAGACGGATGCCTAAAACAGATGTTTGAAAAGTCTACCCAAACACCAACATTTAAAACCCACACCCAGGATCGTGCGCTTAAATACTTTAAATTTCGCAAACAGGTACAAAGAATGGTTTCCGAGACCGTTATTAATACGAGCGATTCAAGGCCTTATGCCGACGTCCTCATCAATGGAGTACCTTATCGCGGGCTTTTAGACAGCGGAGCGAATGTGACGGTATTAGGCTGTAATTCAGTAGAATTTCTGAACACACATAATATAAAAATTAACACATTACCATCAACATTATGGACAGCTAGTGGACAAACTCAGAGTGTTATAGGACACATCTTAGCAAAGATCTCATATGCTGGAAAAACCAAGACTCTTCGAGTCCACATAGCGCCTGCATTGAGTCAACCTCTGTATTTGGGCATCGATTTCTGGGATGTTTTCGGATTAGCTCCAATGATGGTAAGCGAAATTAGCGAGTCTAATCATTTAATACCAATCGAGAACGACAAACATGAATTGAATGCCTCACAGCAAGCCATGTTGTTTAAGATCATTGATCAGTTTCCATCATGCGATAAGTTGGGTTTGGGACGGACGCACCTTGTAATGCACAAAATTGATACTGGTCAAGCGCAACCGGTAAAACAGAGATACTATTCCGTCTCGCCGGTCAAACAAGATGAAATGTATAAGGAGCTAGACCGGATGCTAGCATTAGGGGTAATCGAGGAGAGTCAGAGCTCCTGGTCATCCCCAGTGAGCATCGTAAATAAGGCAAACGGAAAGGTTCGGCTCTGCCTGGATGCACGTAAAGTAAACGCGGTGACGGTGACAGACGCTTATCCTTTACCCTTGATCGACGGGCTGCTAAGTCGGTTGGACCAAACAAGGTTCATCAGTTCAATAGACTTAAAAGATGCCTTCTGGCAAATACCCCTAGATCAAGGGTCAAGGGATAAAACGGCTTTTACTGTCCCGGGACGGCCACTCTACCAGTTTGTCGTCATGCCGTTTGGGTTGTGTAACGCAGCCCAAACGATGTGTCGACTTATGCATAAGGTCATCCCTCACCAATTACATGACCGCGTTTTTGTTTATCTCGATGATCTTCTGGTCGTCTCGGCGACATTTGAAGATCACATTCAATTGTTATCTGAAGTAGCGAGATTGTTGAGGGAGGCAAATCTCACTATAAATGTAGATAAGAGCAAATTTATGCTCAAGGAAACAAAATACCTCGGTTATGTAATTGGTGATGGATGCCTTAGAGTGGATCCGTCCAAAGTCCAGGCAGTTGCTGAATACCCCGTTCCTCGCACGACACAGCAGATTAGGCGGTTCCTGGGGATGACTGGGTGGTACAGAAGGTTCATACCTAACTATTCCACCTTGGCTGCTCCAATTAGTGATTTGCTAAAGAAGGGTATCAAGCCAAAGTGGAACGAATTGGCACAGAATGGATTTGACCAACTCAAACAATCCTTAATTTCGGCACCTGTCTTAGTAAATCCCGACTTCAGAAAACATTTTTATATTCAATGTGACGCGAGCACCACCGGTGTCGGTAGCGTGCTGTTCCAAAAGAATGGAGAAGAAGAACACCCTATCGCGTACATGTCAGCTAAGCTCAATAAAGCGCAGAGAAATTATACAATCACCGAGTTAGAGTGTTTGGCTGCGGTGATGAGTGTAAAAAAATTTAGACCATACATTGAAGGTTACACATTCACAATCATCACTGATCACTCCAGTTTGAAATGGCTAATGGATCAAAAAGATCTATCTGGGCGTTTAGCTAGATGGGCGTTAAAATTACAATCCCACAGATTCACGATCGAATATAGGAAGGGAACGCAAAATATAGTACCTGATAGTCTGTCGCGTGTTAACATCGAGGAAATAAAAGTGACAGGGAACGAGCCATTAAGTATAGACATGCAATCACCAGTCTTTCAAGATGCGGAGTACCAGGATAAAATCAAGGCGCTGCTCGAAAATCCATCCATTAATACAAATTTTAAAACCAGTGATGGCAAACTCTTTATTAAGGTTAACGAATCGTGTCAAACTCCTACCGATATTCCTCAGTGGAAATTAGTTATCCCACCTGGGCTCACAGAATACCTTATCAAACAGGCACATAATCCACCATCTGCAGCTCACCAAGGCATTGCAAAAACCCTAGAAGTATTACGTCGTCAATTTTATTGGACTTCAATGGCTCTTCAGGTGAAAAATTTCGTTAATGACTGTGAAATCTGCAAGACGAGCAAACCTGTAAATTTTTCAACCCAACCAGATATGGGTAGAATGATAGAGACGATAAGACCTTTTCAGAGGCTCTATATCGACTTCCTTGGACCTTACCCAAGGACCAATAATGGCTTTACTCACATCATGATTATTTTGGATCACTATACTCGCTTTCCAATATTAGAACCTTTACGATCTGCTTCTTCCTTAAAGGTGTGCGAATTTCTCGAAAGAAAAATATTCCAAGTTTACGGTGTACCAGAAGTATTGTTCTCTGATAACGGTCCCCAATTTAAATCTGTGCTTTTGGCAGAGCTATTGCAAAAATATGGGATCCGACATGACTTTACAGCTATATATGCACCACAATCAAATGCTTCGGAACGAGTGAATAGATCGATACTCTCTGCAATTCGCTCATACGTGAAAGATGACCATAAAAGCTGGGACGTACATTTGGATGAAATAGCCGGTGCATTAAGGAACGTTGTTCATACATCCACTGGGTTTTCACCTCATTATTTAGTGTTCGGACAACATCGAGTAAATCATGGATCAACATATAAACTACTTCGTAAATTGCATTCGTTAAATGATTATAATGTAGAAGTTACTTCCCCCACTGATCGTCTATCAATTGCCGAAAATATCGTCATACGAAATCTACAAGCTGCTTACAATCGACATTCTTCAACCTACAACCTCCGAAGTCGTTCGCGAGTATTTGCTCCGGGTCAAACGGTATTTGTAAGAAATTTTGTGCAGAGTTCTGCTTCTAAAAACTTCACAGGTAAATTCGCATCAAAATTCATAAAAACAAAAATTTCCAAACGGATTGGATCGGTCATATACGAAGTTATGGATGTCAATGGAAAGATTCTGGGAATGTACCACACAAAGGACATTAGATAATCGTTGGTTTATTAGCCTTGAAATGGTCAAAATAATGTAATACGAGTAATTGAAATAATTTTTCGATATTGTATCAAAATGAGTTTTTTTTGTTTTGCTTTTGCCCGGCTTTTTAGAGACCTTCTCAAGGGTGTGGGGCTGCCCCACGATTGTAACATTGGTAATGTTCCACGGCGGATAAGAACGTACTCTTGGTTGATTTTCATTTGTTTATACGTAATGATGAGTTCATGGGGTGAAAATTTGAATTAAAAATTTGTTTATCTTGTCGAAATTAATAAGTGGAACTTAATTATTTGTTGGTATAATATTTGTAACCTAATCGATAATTCATAGATGGTGCGGTAATGGTTATCGAAATGAATCTTTTTATTGGTAATCTTGTTTGGTTACTTCCCCTCTTTGAACAACAACAACAACAATTATCGATCCCAAATAATTGAAATAATTTTTCCAATTGTTCATTCTGTTTTGTGTTGTGCCAGTAATACATTCTAATTAGAATACAGTGCGGTAACAAAGTGTTAATAAAAGTAAAATAATTATTATTTACATTCGCCATTGGCACTGTAAGTTCGATCATACAAAAACAAAAGTATGTCCTAATTATTGTTTTGTGTTATTTTTAAGAAGTTAAATTATTTTTCATTTTGTTTTTTTTTAAAGTAATTTTGCGTATATTTCATATTGATTGTATATCAAAAATTGATTTGTGGTCGCGGAAATACAGAAGACGTGAGGTATGATCTTGTTTTAATTTGTGCAAAGTGTATGCCCAAAAATGTTTGGTTTGATTAAACATAAAACATAAAAATATTATTTCTTGTTTTAATAGAACCAAACAAAACGATACGAGGCGTCACCGTTGTGCTTGATATTTGGTTGCGCTACCGGCATTTCCGCGACAGTATTTTATTACCGAGCGACCTTAATTTATCCGGAATTTATATTTGTCCCTGAAAAATTTACCGGATTTTACTGCCATATTCGTACTTTGGGAAAACGGGCGAATCACAAGGCCAAACAAAGCAATAGCCTTTGGAAGAATTATTACTTGTATTTACCGGGTGTAGTGGAAAATTTGGCATCGCATGAAATTTTACCGCCATTTTCGATACCATGCTGCACCATCGCATCACATAACAGGATAAGTTTTTAACATGTGGCTAATCCACAATTTTTAAATTTCTTTAAACTAAATTTCTTTAAACTATATTTCTTAAACTATATTGCGTTGAACTATATTTCACTAAATATTTATTTATTTATTTATTAAACTATATTTATTATATTTACTATATATTCATACAATTATAATTATAACTAGTTATTAAAAATGTAACGATTTACAATTATACATATACATCTAAAATTGCATGCCTGATTATGATTATAAATTTATTGTGTAACTTTAATTTTTGTATTTATTAGAAATGTTAAGAAAAAGTACAATTTTATACCAATAATTATTTCCGAAACTATAAAATTTATACTTCCAATCTTATTATTTATTTTACGATCTCGTTGTGTAATTTTATATTCAAATTTCATTCAAATCATGACAACGCATATGTTCTTATCAAATGAGGGGCATCGCTATGTGTGAATAGTTTATTAGATAGCATGGGTTAACATATCATTTCTATTAGGGGCATACCAAAATAGATGCGCGGTATAGCCAAAAGGGAGGGTGGTGAGCATGTGGTCATAATATCTCGACCACGCAAAAACGGTTGTATCTAACAGCACCTTTTCTTTTCAATAATGAATATTCCGTTATCATGTTGGCATTGTATACTCTTGTATAGTAGTTCATCCATAATTGTATTTATTCAATTACAATTTAACTTTCCCTCTAACGTGTTCCATGTTTGCATAATTATTATCAGCAAGAGAATCGTACAACGTGTGAATAAAGTAAAGCAGCACTTCTAGTTTTCTGTGGTTCTCGTGACAAGAACTCCGCCCACCTTCTTCACTCTAGCCGGCAAACGTGCTGCAAGTCACACCTATAGAATCACGGAGAAATTCTGCTAATGAAGCGATAAATAGGCTACTTTGTTGTTGCGTCTCTGTCGCACCTTAGTTTGCACCGAGTCGTTTCGTTACACTACCCTGGGTGTATGTTTTTATGGTAGCTGAGATCATAATCCATATACATGAGCAACATAAGATTCACACGTGGCGTCAGTAGCCTTCCATATATTTTTGAAGTCATTTTAATGTGAAATGTTTTCAGTTTTTAATAAAAGTGTTAGAAAAACCCCCCTATAACTACCCTGGGTGTATGTTTTTATTGTAGCTGAGATCATAATCCATATACATGAGCAACATAAGATTCACACGTGGCGTCAGTAGCCTTCCATATATTTTTGAAGTCATTTTAATGTGAAATGTTTTCAGTTTTTTAACAAAAGTGTTAGAAAAACCCCCCTGTAACTACCCTGGGTGTATGTTTTTATAGTAGCTGAGATCATAATCCATATACATGAGCAACATAAGATTCACACGTGGCGTCAGTGGTCTTCCATACATTTTTGAAGTCATTTTAATGTGAAATGTTTTCAGTTTTTTAACAAAAGTGTTAGAAAAACCCCCCTGTAACTACCGTGGGTGTATGTTTTTATGGTAGCTGAGATCATAATCCATATAACACTTTTGTCAAAAAACTGAAACCATTTCACATTAAAATGAATTCAAAAATGTATGGAAGGCTACTGACGCCACGTGTGAATCTTATGTTGCTCATGTTTATGGATTATGATCTCAGCTACCATAAAAACATACACCCAGGGTAGTTACAGGGGGGTTTTTCTAACACTTTTGTTAAAAAACTGAAACATTTCACATTAAAATGACTTCAAAAATATATGGAAGGCTACTGTCGCCACGTGTGAATCTTATGTTGCTCATGTATATGTATTATGATCTCAGCTACCATAAAAACATACACTCAGGGTAGTTACAGGGGGGTTTTTCTAACACTTTTGTTAAAAAACTGAAAACATTTCACATTAAAATGAATTCAAAAATGTATGGAAGGCTACTGACGCCACGTGTGAATCTTATGTTGCTCATGTAAATGGATTATGATCTCAGCTACCATAAAAACATACACCCAGGGTAGTTACAGGGGGGTTTTTCTAACACTTTTGTTAAAAAACTGAAATCATTTCACATTAAAATGACTTAAAATTGTATTGAAGGCTACTGACGCCACGTGTGAATCTTATGTTGCTCATGTATACGAATTATGATCTCAGCTACCATAAAAACATACACCCAGGGTAGTTACAGGGGGGTTTTTCTAACACTTTTATTAAAAACTGAAAACATTTCACATTAAAATGACTTCAAAAATGTATGTAGAGCTTTCAACGATGTCCATTTTTTTGATGTTGCCCTGTGTTTGCATAATGATGATTATGATAATTTAATTATGTTTTGAGAGTGCTTACACTATACATACGAAAATCGTTTTTTAAAGAAAATTAACTTTCATCGCTTCAAAACGTTTAAACATACATTTTCTCTTCTTTTTCATAAATTCCCTAATTTTTCATAAAACTTTCTGCTGAGAATTTTTAATTTGCATAAAAATATCAAAAATTTTCTGCTGGTTTTAAAAAAATATCAGCAGAAAAAATTTCATTTTTGTGATAGTGATGCCTCTAGCGGTGAATAGCAAAACACATTTTTTCTGCTGGAAATTTTCTGCTATCTTATACAGCATTATCTGAAGGAACATTGTCGAGGCTAGCAAATCTAAGAAATAAACGTACGCTAGAGAAGAAAAGATATACTTGCAGAAGAACTACTAATAGCGAATTCTTTTTACGTTTTTGATGTAAATCAAATTTCCAATAGTAAAAAGAATACGAAAAAATTTGATGTGTTTTTATCGTAGTGTGCCTAAGCCCGAAAGGGATGCCGAAAACAATAACAAACTATTTTCAAAAAATTTCAAATGACGCGTTTGACGTATTTGTCAATATTTACGATTGGCATATTATATGTATATGAATATTTGTATGTGGTAGGGGGGCGAAATCCGAGATTCATACCTCCTCGCGGTGCTCTCTGGGTAACGCTAAATGAATCAGGCGGTGTAGTGGAGACGAACAGACTAAATCCTGTTTATAGTCATGGACACTACATGTCAAGGCGGATTATTGGCGCCTCAAAACCAATACCAAATCAGCGTCTGTTCTCCAGGTTAGGTGCGGCTGAAGCGGGCGTCTGTCTTGTATCAAGCGGCTCGATATATAAATGTGTTCAAGGTAGGACTGGATGCCTTAAGATTCTCACCAGTACGTGACCCACACACGTAATAAGCGGGTTGAGCGGCAGGCCAACAACCTTCCCTCATAAAAACCATTTAAGTTATGAACCCTGAACAAAGGCCTCGGATTACCATATCGGATTCATTACAAACTCGCCCTCGGAAATTGTACACGGACAACGCTTTAAAAATGGGAACATGGAACGTGCTTAGCCTCTTAAGACCTGGAGATCTCCAGAACCTTTCGAACCAAGCCAAAAGTTACACATTAGACGTACTTGCACTACAAGAGCTTAGATGGTCTGGGAGTGGGATCCATGACACCACCAATGGTTACACTCTTCATTACAGCGGCCATCAGAACGGAGGAGAATTTGGAGTTGGCTTCCTCATCCATCGGCGCGTGAAGCACCATATCATCGATTTCCGCCCTATCAACATGCGGATATGCACGGTCAGACTTCGCACTAAGAAATTTAACATCACGATCGTTAATGTGCATGCACCCACCGAAGATAAATCAGATGACATCAAAGATCTCTTCTTTGTCGAGCTGGAGGAAGTCATCAATAACATACCGCACCACGACATTAAAATCATCGTGAGCGACTTTAATGCAAAAATCGGTAGAAGTGCAGAAAATACAACGCACATCGGTCCTAACAGCGTGCACCTAACTAGTAACAACAACGGCCAACGCGTCACCGACCTGGCAATAATGTACAACTTAGTTGTATCAAGTACGTTTTTTCCACATAAGAGAATTCACAAAGTAACGTGGAGATCGAATGATGGAAGAACGGAAAACCAAATAGATCACGTCATGGTGTCCAAGAGACACTCCACCAGCATATCTGACGTTAGATCTTACAGAGGTGCAGATATGGACAGCGATCATGTGCTTGTCATATTTAAATATAAGTGCAAACTGTCATCAACCTTCAATAGACAAGCACAAAAAACCGTTCGATGGAATGTCGATGCTCTAAAAGACCAAGCGTCACTGCAGAGTTACCAATCAGCTGTCACTAACTATTTAGAGCGGCCCAGCGACAACGAAGGAGCTCCTCCTAATATCCAGGAGCAGTGGCACGCTATACAGTCAGCCATAACCACCGCGGCGCAAAACACTATCGGCAGAAGACCGCCGAGATCGCGCAATGATTGGTTCGATGATCAATGCCGCCTGGTCGTCGAAAATAAACGAAAGCTTCGTGAAAAATGGTTGGCTCGCAACACGAGAAGCACTCAGGCAGCATATCTACGCGCAAGGAAAGCCACGATTAAATTCCTTCGACAAAAGAAACGCGATCATATGAGGTCATGCATCGAAAACATCAGCTTCCAAGCGGAAGTAGGAAATTCAAGGGACTGTTTTGCTAATGCCAGGAATCTCACTAAAGACTTCCACCCAAGAAGTACAGCCATAAAAGACGGGAATGGAGAATTGAGAACAAACGTGGCTGATGTTCTCTCAGTATGGCAAACCTACTTTCAAAGTCTGCTAAACCGGAATGACGAAGTGACCCCCATTAGAGCAATAGCTCCTCCAGGTGATGAGGTCTTCGTCGAATATCCCACAGCAGAGGAAGTAGACGCAGCTATTAGTCGATTGAAAAACGGCAAGGCACCCGGTTTTGATGGAATCCCCGCAGAATTAATCAAACTCGGAGGCGCTACTCTTGCAACAAGTTTATACGATCTCGTCGTTTGTATTTGGGACCAAGAAGAGTTGCCGGAGAATTGGAAGACCGCACTCATATGTCCGTTGCATAAAACAGGCGACCGTCTTAAATGTGAAAACTTTCGTGGCATAGCTCTATTGAACACTGCTTACAAAGTGTTGGCTAATGTTGTACTTGCCAGACTCATCCCTTTCGCCGAAAACATCATTGGCGACTATCAGTGTGGTTTTCGTCCCAACCGATCGACCACTGACCAGTGTTTCACCATGAGGATGATCTTGGAAAAATGTTGGGAGTACAACATAACCATACATCAATTATATATAGACTTCCGGCAGGCATATGACAGTATAAACCGCGACAACCTTTGGGCCGCGCTCATATGCCTAGGTATCCCAGAGAAACTTGTTTCTCTGTGTAAATTAACAACGTCTGGATCTGCATGTAGAATTGTAATTGAAGGATCTGTATCAGACTCCTTTGAAATAACATCTGGTGTTCGACAGGAAGATGCACTCGCGCCTGTACTGTTCAATTTGGCGCTTGAGTACGTAGTGAGGAAAAGCAACATCGAAACTTCGCGCTGTATATTTAATAAATCAAGCCAAATTCTTGGATATGCAGATGATATCGTGCTTCTTGGCCGAAGACCTAGCGATATCAAAGACAGTTTCATACCGCTCAATCGCTGCGCAAGAAGACTTGGTTTGGAGGTGAACAGGTCGAAAATTTTAAATACCTCGGGTCACTCATAACATCATCAAACGACATGCAGGCAGAAATAAAAGCCCGAATCGCTGCCGGACAACGAGTTTTCTACGCCCAATCAAAATTATTGCGATCTAAACACCTATCGCAGTCGTGCAAGCTCGCACTTTATAAAGCACTGATAAGACCTGTGCTGACTTTCGGAAGCGAGAGCTGGACCATGACCTCTAACGACTGTAGATTATTATCTACCTTCGAAAGGAAGGTCATCCGTTCAATTTTTGGTCCTATTAAAGTTGCGAACAATGAATATCGGATTCGCATGAACCACGTAATAAAGCAACTTCTCGGAGGTAGCGATATTATCGGCTTCATCAAATCTAATCGAGTGAGATGGCTCGGCCACGTTGCAAGATCTCCACAACAACGAATGGTTTACAAAGTGTTCCATCAACAACCAGCCGGAGTACGTCGTAGAGGAAGACCCCGACTGCGCTGGCGTGACGACATCGAACAAGACCTACTCGTATTAGGATGTCGAAATTGGAGGACGAGAGCGATGGACCGAGAAGGATGGAGGACCATAGTGCGGGCGGCAAAATCCCTTCATGGGATGTAAATGCTAGAGAGAGAGAGAAAGAGAGAGAGAGAGAGAGAGAGAGAGAGAGTTAAAATGGAAGTAAAAATCTACATTTCCAATTTTTGATGTACATCAAAGTTTTTTGCTATTTTTTTCGCTAAAAGAACACGAAAATGTGATTTACATCAAAAAAATTTGATGTACATCAAAATTTTTTGCCGGTATTTTGTAAAAAGAAAACGCTATTAGTCGCAGCAACCGTAATATTTTGGTCTTTATGTCACCCATATAAAATATTTTGTTTGTGTCCATTGCAAAATGCCATTTGTAAACCAAAATAATGTAACAAAATTGCCAAGATTAAAATTAACCCCACCAAAGCAGAATGACCGTACCTCATATTTTCAACAATATCTTAGCAGAATAAAACGAAATACTACAAGGTTAAAACGTTCCGATTCCACCGAAACTTTGCCAGATAATAGTGATAGATCATACAAATCCCGTTGTTGTAGTATCGATGATATTGTGGAGTTTTCAAAGAGACCAGAATTTCAAATAGAACAACAATTGTATGATGAGTTACGTGATCAGGTGAATTCATGTCAAAACCCTGCGACAGATGATTACGATATGTACAACGTACCGGTGAGTATTATTGTTTTGTCATCTAAAATTTATGTATTTGCCAGAACATAAATAGAATTATTTGGTCATTAAATTTAAAACAAAATTGGCAAAGATGTATATTCATTACATTCTCATTAATTATATTTAATAACAACGAAACGGGAAATTTTTTGTCTTATGATGATATTGTATATAAAATCTTAGACCCGCCCTCAGATATGCGTGATAATATTTTTATTTTATTTATTATTCTTAACATTATTTGGTTGTAAATAACAAAAAAAAAAAAATCGCACAAAAACTTCGAGAATACATTTTAATTGCACAGGAAAATTCTTCCTTAAATTTTTTTATTTTCCTCATCGTTCTTGCTCGACGGTAATGTTGAATTGAAACCCGGGTTGAACAATATATAATAAAATACATACATTCATATATGTACACAGTATTAAAATAGGAGCGCACAAGAGAACAATTTTATTTGAATTCTGTATATTTGATTATTTAGTACGATTTAATTGCCTTGTTATTTATTGTATTCATATACAAGTTTATTTTTAAATTTCGTTATTTTTTATAAATTAATTAGTGAGTATTGATTGTGTGCAATAGAGAAAAGAACATTTAAGTTTTTCATTCATGCTCAAATTTTTTGTCAATTTTACAGTACCATTAATATGGGTACTTACTAACGACTTGGTTAATTTCCGTAATGTCTAGTTTTGTGATTTACTGAAGAAAGCAAATTAATTAATTTTAAATGTCTCTTGTGTTATTCTACCGATCATTGATGGTAAAATTATTTTAATTACATCTATATTAGCGCACAGATACAATTTTATATACCCAAATCAACTTTACTGGTGTCATATATAGAAAAATGTGAAATGAACATTCTAGTATGGCCTTACAAGCGCAACCATGGTGACAGCTATCCCCTTCATATCCAATATATAAATTGTTTTGATGTGAAATTGTTGGCCAAATCAGCTTTCTAAAACTAGAATCTCTCACAGCGAGTTCATACGAAGGATAAAAATCTCGGATTTGTCTATCCCATCGTTTAAACCAATTACATCACGTAAATTATACAACAGACACGCCTCTTTTCATACAAAAAAGTTGAAAAAAATTAAACAAAAATCTGGGATAGAAAAATCCGAGATTTTTATCCGTCGTATGAACCGGCAGTCAATCCTATTATTTTGATTATGTGTATTCTTTTTTATATGAGCTTTATACCACTCGAATTAATATTACAGAAAGAATTATTATAATAACTAATACTTATTACACTATTTGTCGTAGGCACTTGGCGAAACACACTAACACTTAATAAACACATTTTATTAAACAGTTCTTTTTTATTTCGCAAAAATTAGATTTTTCAATATTTTAATTAAAAAATTTTTGTTCAAAAAGTTTAAGAAATCACTCAATCGATTTCGACTTGTTAGGTCATCATGAGAAATATCTACCTGAGTATAGAAAACAGAAACAGAGGACACAACTTTTTTAATTTAAACATTCAAAAATCTAATTTTTCCGAAATAAAAAACAAATGTTTAATAAAATGTGTTTATTAAGTGTATAATAAATTAATAACTAATTAGATAACGGTTAATACATTTTACTTATATGTACATACACATAACTACTTCTGTACACTGTTTTTTTTAAATCATGTTTATGTTTACTCGTATTAATGAATTCACCAATTCCTCAAGTTTTCAGTATTAATAAAATATAATGATGAATAAAATTATACTTCATTGGTTCTTTCATCATTGAATTTCATTGATACTTTCACTAAATAGTTCATTGTTTCTGTAATAATACTTTCCTAACGAAATTCATGAGTTGTTCATTAAGTCGTTAATTAAGGTTATATAGGGTGATTTTTTTGTGGTTAGGATTTTCATGCATTAGTATTTGACAGATCACGCGGGATTTCAGACAAGGTGTCAAAGAGAAAGATGCTCAGTATGCTTTGACATTTCATAATGAATAGACTTACTAACGAGCAACGCTTGCAAATAATTGAATTATATTACAAAAATCAGTGTTCGGTTCGAAAAGTGTTTCGCGATTTACGTCCGATTTATGGTCTACATAATCGACCAAGTGAGCAAACAATTAATGCGATTGTGACCAAGTTTCGCACTCAGTTTACTTTATTGGACATTAAACCAACCACACGAATGCGTACAGTGCGTACAGAAGAGAATATTGCGTCTGTTTCTGAGAGTGTTGCTGAAGACCGTGAAATGTCGATTCGTCGCCGTTCGCAGCAATTGGGTTTGTGTTATTCGACGACATGGAAGATTTTACGCAAAGATTTTGGTGTAAAACCGTATAAAATACAGCTCCTGCAAGAACTGAAGCCGAACGATCTGCCACAACGTCGAATTTTCAGTGAATGGGCCCTAGAAAAGTTGGCAGAAAATCCGCTTTTTTATCGACAAATTTTGTTCAGCGATGAGGCTCATTTCTGGTTGAATGGCTACGTAAATAAGCAAAATTGCCGCATTGGGAGTGAAGAGCAACCAGAAGCCGTTCAAGAACTGCCCATGCATCCCGAAAAATGCACTGTTTGGTGTGGTTTGTACGCTGGTGGAATCATTGGACCGTATTTTTTCAAAGATGCTGTTGGACGCAACGTTACGGTGAATGGCGATCGCTATCGTTCGATGCTAACAAACTTTTTGTTGCCAAAAATGGAAGAACTGAACTTAGTTGACATGTGGTTTCAACAAGATGGCGCTACATGCCACACAGCTCGCGATTCTATGGCCATTTTGAGGGAAAACTTCGGAGAACAATTCATCTCAAGAAATGGCCCGGTAAGTTGGCCACCAAGATCATGCGATTTGACGCCTTTAGACTATTTTTTGTGGGGCTACGTCAAGTCTAAAGTCTACAGAAATAAGCCAGCAACTATTCCAGTTTTGGAAGACAACATTTCCGAAGAAATTCGGGCTATTCCGGCCGAAATGCTCGAAAAAGTTGCCCAAAATTGGACTTTCCGAATGAACCACCTAAGACGCAGCCGCGGTCAACATTTAAATGAAATTATTTCAAAAAGTAAATGTCATGGACCAATCTAACGTTTCAAATAAAGAACCGATGAGATTTTGCAAATTTTATGCGTTTTTTTTTAAAAAAAAGTTCTCAAGCTCTTAAAAAATCACCCGTTATACAGAAATGTTTAAGTGAATTTACATTATTTATTTTATTTATTTATTTAACCAACAGTATTAATTTACATCTGGTATTTAAAAAATAGGTTTATTAATATTAATCAAATTTGAGTAAAACAAATTTTTAAAACTCTTTTAAATTCATCTCTGGACAAATTAAATTCGAACACGGTAGATGCAATATTAAATACACGGCTAGAATTACAAACCGGGCCCGACATACCAAAATTAGACCCATGGAAGTGCAGATCAATCACTAAGCCTCGGTGTCTGAGTAATCTCACTGGGGCACGTATTGAAAACAATGACAGTAGATGTGAACAATCAATTCGGCTCATTATAACGTCGCGCACAAACATTGCGCAAGAAATTTGTCTTCGGACGAACAATGGTTCAATATTCAGTAACAAACAACGGCTTTGATACGGCGGAAGCACATACCTAGGAGCGTTTACCTCTCGAGGAAGTCGCCTTAAGGCAAACAACATAAATCGCTTCTGAATTGATTCTATCCGGTTAGAGGAATTGTTATAGTACGGATTCCAGACAATTGACGCATACTCCAAGTGCGATCGAACAAATGAAGCGAAGAGGACTTTTAGAGTATATGGATCATAAAAATCTTTGGAGAAACGGATTAAAAACCCTAACATTGAATTAGCCTTATTAATACATCTGTCAATATGGTCCTTAAACGATAAATCTCGTGAAAACAAAACTCCTAAATCTAGAAAAGAATGAACTCGCTCTATCATAACGCCATTTAAGAATAAACTATTATCATTTCCATAACGTCCATAACGTCTTCTAGAAAAACTCATAACTTTACATTTAGAAACGTTCAGGCAAAGCTTACTCAAGCTACACCAGTCGCAGAAAACGTTTAATTCCTGTTGTAGATTTAGCAGATCGCGATCATTTCTAATCTTACAAAAGATTTTTACATCATCAGCGTAAATCAGAAACTTACAATGTTTGAAGCACCGCTTCACATCATCTATGAATGCAATAAATAATAGAGGTCCAATGTAGCTACCTTGTGGGACGCCAGACAAAACATTACACGATTAGGTTAGGTTAGGTTTCAGTGTTTGGCACTTAGGGTTTTTTTTGGCTCATTGTAATACCACGCATTCACGCCACATCATTAACCCATTCGTCTATTCACCTACTCACACAATTACAGTATAGCACCTGCACATTGCAAGCTCCATGTCAATCTGTACATTGACATCGACGGTGGGTCGGTGCTGAATTCTGCAATCCATCACAGGGTCTTAGTACACGGTTATATTGTTCATTTAATCAATCAGTAATTTCATGCTGTTAGAATTGACGAGCTCTTTGTTCTTCAACCTCTACAACAATACCCGGGTATACTTGTACTTTTGCAAGTATTAAAATTCAATGAATTTCTTTAATCGTATGTGAACAAAGTGCTAATTGTTTACGCAAATTTAGATTGATCCATCCAACCAAAACTTGAATATAATTTTTTTACTCAATTTGTATTCAACCGAATTTTTGTAGTTTCGCCAATGACGTAGTGAGTTATTTTAATATTTCATCGAAATATTCGGCTTTCTCTAGAGTTTGAAACCAAAGCATACTCTCAAAACAAATTTGATTTAATTTTTTGGGGATATTTTTAGGGAAACACAAAATTTTACAGTAAATAGGGATGAAGCAGAACGAATGTAAGATCAGAAAATTTTTAAGTTGTACAGTTAGTTTTCCCGAAAAATGTTGTTCGATTTATCGAACACTGGTAACTTGGTGTTTTAAAAAAATATTAATTTAAATAAATTAATTGAAAACACATAGTATTGAAACTGATATGGCAGTTTTATTTATTATTTCAAATAATCAAAAACGGATTCAACAATGATATTTAAAAAAAGATAGAAAAAAAAAATTATTTTTCAATATGATAAGCGTCAAAACAATGGGTGTGTAATGGAATATTGCATCTCTTGCATATAAAAGATGATGGTTTGTGGCATTGACTATACTGCCATCTTCTTTTCTTGTTTGGGGATATTTTAATAATTAAATGTTCGCCTTTCAACCGTGGGAGGTTTTGAGGATGGCTAGTGGAGCCGCAGGTGGAAAACCACCCGTCACCATCAGATAAAACACCTTCATCACTTGGTATCATCATAAGATGACTTACTATGTCGACTCTAAATTCCTTTTGTGGTATTACACTTGTTGCTTCATTATAAGACGAACAAAATGAATTGAAAGATGAATTAAGAACAGTAATCCAAAGTGGCCAATACCACTTCTTTCATCTGATTCTGATGTAATAATTTTGAGCCGCGTATCGTGACGATCGACTCCTTCCATACGTCTATTGTAGTTCTGCAATAGGAGCGGTTGTTGATAGTTAACAAATCGCCCTGATTCAACAACCTGTTCTTTATTATTTTTCTTTTCTTTTTTTCTTCTTTTAGCTGGAGCCGTTGGTTATATTTGGTCGAAATTGGTAGCTACTGTGACCCCTCTGTTGTCCTGCCATCTGCAGGACATAATTTTGTTATTTGAACCGAATTGAAAGTCATGATCTTCTCTTTTGGCAATCCATTAGCCAGTTTTCATTTTAACACCAAATGTTCTATTGCTACGGACGGTTCCCGGTGCACATATTTTCTTATTACTAAGGATACACATATGATGATAAAAGGTCAACAAACTATCTAAATATACTGTTGGACACGTCATATTGTGTTGTATGTTCAATATTTTTCAATAAACGAAGCACTACATTTGATCCTAATCCCCCCCCCCCCCTAATAATAATATTCACCGCATAAAAAAAACTTTTTTATTTGTTGCGAAAACTATTTTTTATAAGTTTTGGAAGATTTTTTTTATGCGTGTTTTTTATGCGGTCCCTATTCCCACACAAAAAGGTTTGACAGGTTTGACTGTACTTTTTCAGTAGGGATTTTATGACAGATGAGAAATCAAACGTTACTAAAGTTACATCTGGTGTCCTCCAATCCTCCATCACACCTCGGGCCTTGGATTATTGTTTTCATAGACTGAATAACCGAGATAATCAAAAACTCAGACGTGCTCATATTTGCAGATGATGTGAAAATTTTTCATACTATTAATGTATTGTTAGATATGGGGAAACTTCAAGAAGACTTAGATAGATTAAGTAAGTAGGGTGATCGGAACTCACTATACTTAAATATTAAGAAATGCAAAATCATGTCTTTCCATCGTAAAAGAAATCCTGTTATACTTCATACAAAGTCAACAGCGAAGTACTGCAAAGAGTCAATGAGATTATAGACTTAGGTCAAATATACTTAGGTGTAACATTTGTCGAAAACGCCAGTTTCAATATGCATATTGAAAATTGTATTGCGAAAGCAAACACCATGTTCGGTTTGTTAAAAGATGGACAGGTGAATTTAAGGATATTCAAACTTTATGTTCACTCTATTTCGCTTATGTTCGATCTCAACTGGAATACGCTGTAACGGTCTGGAATCCATACTATGCTGTGCACATCTGTGGGCAAAAAGTAGTAAGACTTTTTAATTTAAATTTCGCGCGGAAAACCATTCGTCGAAATATTTTTTTTTCTATATTGGTATGATTGTCAGTGACATCTGTGCCAAATGTCACATCAAAATAATCATTAGTGTTTAGTATACGCTTGTCTTTCTGTAGTACAAAAAGTGCATTCGGCGATTTTTACAATATGAGTGAAATTATTCAACAAAGAAGTTTCATTAAAATTTGTGTGCAGAATCAATTTTGTGGTTGAATTTAGCAAAAAGTGAGCCGAAGCCGAAAAAACCACGTCAAAGCAAGTTAAAAATCAAGGTGATGTTGACAGTTTTCTTCGATTATCGAGGTGTGGTGCACTCCGAATGCTTTCCGACCGGCCAAACTGTCGACAAGGAATACTATTTGAGTGTTATGCGTCATTTGAGCGAAGCTATTCGTAAAAAGAGGCCGGAATTATGGGTCGACAACTCTTGGTTTTTGTACCACGATAATGCACCTTCTCATCTCATACTGCATTGGTTTTACGTGATTTTTTCGCCAAAAATTCCTTGAATATGTAATGGATTGACATTTACTCACGTTCAGATCAAAATTATTTTTAACACACCAAGTTATGAAGTTATTAACCCCTTAAGGACAAAACCCGAGATATCTCGGGACATACGATATGTAGTTAAAAAAAATCGGTCCTTAAGGAGGTAAGGTCATTTTGTAATAGGTTAACATAGATTGAACTTGAAATTTTTTGCTAAATTTTCATATCGTCTTTGATCACGAAATCGACATCGTTGATAGATAAGATGAAAAAATAAGCGCATCTGAACTAATTTTGATTGAAAATAGGTTCACAATCTTTTTGTTTTTAAACTATTCCGTAAATGCTATTTGCTTCTCATAATATTTGCAAAAACTAAAAAGCCTACCAAGTGAACCAATTTTGGTGAGAAATTACTGGGTTTTCCTAATTTAAGTAAAAAGTTTTATTCCGATCAACCAATCCGTGAGCTGTACAGAGACCGAATTTTCCATCATTTCGATACAAATAGTTAATTATGGAAAACTGATCTGGACGTAGCCAAATTAATTTGTAATCTTTTAGTTCTTAGTTGTTTTTCTCATAAATGATATACTTTTCTAAATGTATATTTGCAAAAAAGCAAAAAGCTCCTAGGAAGTTTCCATTTCCGGTGAATCGATTTCCGCCAATCATTACTAGGATCTCTGAATTTTTGAAATAAGCTTAAGTATGAGGTTTCAACACGATCAGAAAAACCGTTTGGGCTGTAGAGACCCAGACATTTAGTCTGCACTGCACCATATATACACATACAAAGATGTTTTAAAAACAATTTTTTGACTGTAGCATTTTAGCAAATTGCCAATCTGCAAATATCTCGAGGTAGATAGATTTGATGATTACTATACTTCATTTTACTTCGTAATAATTTCCCCATTATTTTTATATGCATACATCAAGTTTTCGAACAAAATCCGTGATTTACATATTGTATAATTAGAGGGGAATTTTTAGATTTAAGATCCATAATTTATAGCAACACAACTAGCAACTTGGTAGTTCGTGCCTAAATAAGAATACATTATAATTTTTATTAACATATCTGTTTATTTAAAATCAGAATGTTTTTGTTTGAAAGAATTAAAAGAATGACAATTAAATATGACAAGACACTCCATAATGTGTTCCTCTGGAGGTTTTTAAAAGCCTTCAGAAAATCTATGAGTATAAGAAGACTTTTAAGTAGGTTAATTTGTTGTCGACAAGTTTGGACTGGGAGCCGCTATCGGGAGCGCTATCCATTTAAATGGGAAATTTGAAAAGGCCTTTAATTTATTATTTATTATTTTATAAGCACATGACTATACAAATACATCATGTTTAGTTGTGTATATTTACATTCATAAATAATTTTTTCGAATTACGAAAAATTAAAATTTTGTCGACTATTATGCAATATTTCTATTTAAGTAGTATGAAATCTATCTAGCTGTACAAACTTTAAAATTTAACGATATAAAAAACTCATATCAAAACAATTAAGCACATTGTACATTGACATGTGGTTTGGTTTGAAGGACCGAATTCTTGATCTTTAGCAACCTAAAATATATGTTTTGCAACTTTTGTACCTTATATGAACACATCAGAAAGCCATATACTATTAAACTAATTTCAAAAGATGTAATTTAAAATTTCACATATATAAATTATTATATGAAGTTAAAGTTTCTTAAAATATATTATTTTGATTTGTTGTCGGTTTATGATGTTCTTTTATAAATTACCGCTTTGTTTCCTTAAAATAAATGATAATAACGTTGAATGAGTGAGATGGAGATAATCCTTTAAAAATCGAGGCATATGGACAAGAAATTAATTTCCAATGCTTTCATTTGAACTAAATGGCAATTTAAAAAAATGATCGTTTTATTGATTTTGTGTTAATTGAAATAATTTTTGTTGATTATTCTAGATACAACTCGAATTTCCGACTGTGTGTGAGATATGTTTTACTTGTAGATTCGGCCAATTGTTCACTGTATTATATACTCCTTTCACAAACTTCCTCATACAAACTGTGGTGTTATATAAACATTCGACTTAATGTTGTTGAACATATGTATCTGTTGAAAATAATAAACAACATAAGAGTATTTATGCTGAAACAGCTGAAATGAACGTATAATTTTAATACTCGTATTATGTGAGCTAACAGTACACATATATAATATTATGTTCAATGCATAATTGTACATGCTTATATGCGATATAACAAAAAAATTTGTTTAGAAGAAGGTCAAATAGAAGGAATATTATGTTACAGGTTTCAAAAATAATTATTTACGCATGTAGTATGTTTTGTAATAACATATTTAGTTTAAATTAATGTACGTGTGATTTAATTAATGTGGGTCCGTTTTGTTTTCAATCGATAAGCGAATTTGTGAGCTGTTTTCGAATGAAGCTGATTTGAAGCTGAATTTGATTTTCTTTCAAATTAAATGCAAAATTATTAAATTTATTAGTTTTATGTTGCTCTACAACGTTTTATGTGAAGCACGGAATTCTAACGGGCCACTTTCACGTTTTGCGTAAAGGACAAGTAGAGCTGCCTATGTTCCAAAGTACGATCATAAACTATTTTAACAATTTTCAAAGTGTGGTTTCGGTTATCAAAAATTATCCAAATTTCGTGTATTAAGGCCTGTAATAGATGATTTAAAATAAATTCTATTATTGGCTGCAAAGTCTCATTGGCAGCAAAAAATAGAATTTTTCTTAAATCATCTATTATAGGCATTAATACACGAAATTTGGATAATTTTTGATAACCGAAACCACACTATGAAAATTGTTAAAATAGCTAATCAATAAGCGATAAATCTTCGTAAATAATAGACAACTTAGAGCGGGTTTATATACGTTACCAGTCTATAAGTGACCCAAAATATCTACTTACTAAGGTTGATTTGAATAAATTTCTATTCTGAAATATTTTTTCTAAAGGAAATTTTGATGCGGAAGAAACGTGTCACTCACTCTCAATCTAATGATTATTGTAGATGTTCCCGAAATTTAAGTTAAACTAGCTATATATCACAATACAAATATTTTTATTCACCATCAATTAAGGTTCAATAGACACCAATGTGTTGTTAAATTTGATAATATTGGCTTTGTAATAAAATAATATTGTTTTGTATTTGTACTTATCTTTCAAACCATTTAAAAATTGTGCAGTATTATTTAAAGATCCAGATATATGTAAATGTGACACCCAATTTGTTCGATCGTTGGGATATAAGATCGCTTTCCGCAAAATAGGTGGTGTGTGGGATCAAAATTGATGTGTTTGACAGTTTAAAAGCAGTCCGAAGAATTTTTAACATGTATTCATAAATATTGATGATTGATGAAACATTGCACCGGATTTGTATACCCGAGAACTAACTTCAGTTGGAACAGTGAAACCTTCCGCTGATCTGCCCTGAAGTAGTGCTGGAGAAAGGTAAAACTGTTAAGGATTAAACTTATTCCAAATTATTTCAAAGAATATTTAGAAGAAACTTTCGGATTTTACAAAAAAAAAAATGTTCTTTTCCCATGGCAAGTGTCGCCGCAATAACATAAGTCCATGAATACGGGTATGAGTAACATCCAAGATATTCCCAAACAGAAAAAAAGATTCGGCGAAAAGACATTTGTCGCTTCAATAACGTTACATCACTGAGACGAACGCCTATTTTGAAGGGATCGTGACCGAATTAAAATCCACTAATCTTTTATCTGGAAAATCATATAATTTGCTTATGGTATTATGATACTGGCTTTTTTTAACTTTTTCAGCCGCTGAAAAATCCAATTGAAGGGAGACAAATAATAGGTATACATAATTTTAATGAAAGAGAGTGTATACACAGTAGCCATGACAAAAAAATTAACTACTAGAAAATATTGAGCAACAACTTTCTTTTTTTTGACATCTCTGACTTTTTTTATCAAATAGAGCCAAAACGAATATTTTTTTTCAAAATAAACAAAAATATTGTATTCTAAAACTATTTGAAGTGATTTGATAACTGTTTCAGATAATTTTTAACATTTTTATTGGTACACAAAATGTTTGTTTATCAACAAAATGAACATGACTTTTGAAAAATTTGGGTTGTCTCATTCATTTTAGTTGTTTCTGTCCTAGTCACCGTTTACTTTTTTTACTGCACTTTTTTCAAGCCAGTGTAATAATACCATTAGGAGGACGCTTCGCTTTCTCTGGTGAAAGAAACGTACCTGTTCTTCGCATTACATTTTTACACTGATCACTTGCAGCCTTTTCTTGGTTACAATTTATTAATATTGGATAATGTATTACACCATCGCTAATTATGCCAGTTTTCACATTTTCTGTTTTTTTGATATTCCATTCGTTAAGTTTATGATCTGAGGAATTTCGATCACCACCTGTTGGAATATGAAGATCGGGAATTGAGTTGATTCATTTATCGGTTCTGTACGGTTTTTATTTCATGGTTGATTAATTACGTTTTGCCATTGTATTTGTCTGCAAAATAAAATTATAATTTGAAAGTTCTATTTCACGAGAAATTTCAATTTACTCATCACTAAGGGCGCATATTTTTGAAATCGGTGGATATTTCCGTCGGCTGATTATAATTTGCATTAAAATTCTTTATATTATTAGAATTTGGGAGAATAAATCTGCATTGATTTACCCATCGGAAATGTCCACCGATTTTTGTTTAGTAGTGAAATAAATAATGGAAGACTTGCAAGTAAATTTGAAAAGATGTATTTATAAGTAGGCGGCGAAAAATTCCAACAATGTAAAGAAATTTAATGCAAATTTTAATCCGCCGCCGAAAATATCCCGAACTAATATTTTGCATTGATAATTTTATATTAGTCGATTACTTGGGGAGCTTCATCTTAAGATCCTAAAAGAAAATCTTTTAATGTATTTAAAAACTCAACATTATTGCAATATTGGTGTCGAGTCCGGGATCTAAAATTTTATGTTAAGTTATTTTAGTTTTTATGCACAAATTGCAATGGGAAATGCAAAAATAAATTAAGATAACTAGAATTTTATGCTGCAAGAATCGAACTCATTACCTCAGTATGATTTCTATTTGAATCAGATCTGTTGGTTTATCGTCAAAGACTAATGTAGGCAGTGCTTTGCATTCCATAGAGTCTCTAGCTCGACTTAACTGCTTCTCCAGGATCAGTGTAAAAGTTGGAAATTAGGAAAATTAACACAAATTTAATATTTTTCGATTAAATTAGGTTTTAGGTTTCAGTGGTTGACACTTAGGCTAATTTTGGCCCATTGTGATGCCACGCATTCACGACACATCATTAACCCATTCACCTGTTCACTTAATCACACAACTACAGTATACCACCTGCACATTGCAAGCTCCACGTCAACCTGTACATTGGCGTGGACGGTGGTTCGGCGCCGAATTCTGCATTCCATCAGAGGGTCTTAGCTAGTTGTGTTTATTAACATCACCGATGTAATCGATGATGTGATGAAAATTAGATTTTCATCTAGCCTCTCGATTAAATTAACAATCGATTAAAATAAACCTGTTATTTTAAAAACGCAATTTAAATTTTGAAAATATTCTACAAGTTGTGAATACAAAAATTTGGAAGGTAATTGAAAGGTGTAAACATTTAATTTGGAAGTAGAGATTTTTTCACAAATGCTATATATATATACACTGCTCGCTAAAAAATTTCGGACGCTATTTTTTAGCAAATTTTTGTGTTTACGGTAACTATTCGCATTATTCGAGTTATAGTTGTAGGAAATAATATAATATGCGCCAAAAGACACTAACTGAAGAAATTTTTGTTCGATACAAGTAACCACAGGATCAAAACAAATGAAATAACAAAATTACCGAAAAGCGGATATCGATATATGTATGTAACTTAATCGGTACTCTATTAACAAGTATTTCTTCTACGAGCTCTGATCACATCTAGCATTCTTTTAGGTATACTATGCACCAGGTTTTTTTTTTTTTTTTTTTTTTTTTTTCGTTTATTTAATTAACTTTATTTACAATAAAATAATATTACAATAAAATTATAATGTCAATTCCCCAATGGATTTACTGTCCTTTAAAGGGAAATTAACATTATAATAAACATATTTCTCATACATGTGTCAGATACATATATGCATTTCCAAGTTATACAATTTACAAAATGTAATTATTTAACAATTCTCTATAATAGATCTTTAATTGTTTCTTGAATTGATGAATATTCATTACGGTTTTCAATGATTCAGGCAATTTGTTGTAAATTTGGGGACCGGAAAATCGGATTGATCTGCGTCCAAATTCGTTTGTAATAGATCCGCATGATATGTTATTAGCAAATCTGGTTCCATATTTATGATTACTATTACTAAATTCTAAATTAGATAAGGTAGAAGAAACATTTAATGTCCTGTACATATACAGTGAAACTTGGTAATCATACAGCGCACCCAACGGCAAAATTCCTTTGGATTCAATTTCATATAAATATAATGATGATACTCGAAAAGGGAGCTTCAAGAAAGCTTTCACACTTTTGTTTTGCATGATTTGAAGAGGTTTTAACCTGCTCCGACTTGCCGTTCCATAAACAACAATTCCATAAAGAATTCTGGGATGAATAAATGCAAAGTACATCAGTCTCAATACATAACTAGGCACAAAATACGATAGTTTCCTTACCAATCCTACTAAAGGAGCCATTTTAGTACAAACGGATTTAATGTGTTCACCCCAAGACATGTGCGTATCAAAAGTCACTCCTAAGTATTTGAAATATTCAACTCTATCAACTACAACGTCATTTATATTAAGATGTGGCAAATCAGTTGGAGTTTTTTGTGGTGAATGAAAGATCATAAATTTTGTTTTATTTAAATTCAATGAGATTATATTCGATTTGAAGTATTCCAGTAAGATGATCATATCATGCTCCATGCTATTCTGTATTGTAGAAGGGACTTTAGTTTCATAAAATATTGCAGTATCGTCTGCAAAAATTTGAATTTTGCCAATCAAGGGTAAATTCGAGATGTCATTGATAAATATAAGGAACAGTAATGGTCCCAACACACTGCCTTGAGGAACCCCACATTTAACAGTTAAAATATTACTGCTAATTTCATTAATCATAACATATTGCTGGCAATTAGTTAAGTAACTATTAATCAATTTATAGGCTACACCACGAAATCCATAACCATATAGTTTATCGAGAAGCAGCTTGTGATCAATAGTATCAAAAGCTTTTTTTAGATCTAGAAAGAGGGCTGCAACATACTCCTTTCGATCCAAAGCCTTGTAAATCATGTTAGTCATTTCAACAAGAGCCACATCAGTGCCCGCACCTTCTCTAAACCCATACTGATATGCGTAGAAAAAGTTCGATTCATTTAAGAAACTCCTGAATCGCGAATTTATAACTTTTTCAATAATTTTATCAAATACAGATAGAGTACAAATAGGTCTATAGTTAGAAATTAGATTTTTCTCACCAGTTTTGAAAACTGGGACAACTTTGGCAATTTTTAATTGATTAGGATATTCACCGGTTTGAAAAATTGTATTTACTAACTTCGCAATAATTTCAGTGAAGAAGGCTACATTACGCTTCAGAACCTGATTACGAATATTATCTGGTCCACTACCTTTACTATTATCCAGAGAACAAATAATATTACAAATCTCAGCAGGAGTAGTCAGGATTCGAATGCAATGTATTAAATTTATTAATATCTCTATCACTTCCAATTGCTTCTCCCAGCGAATTACCTATACGTACAAAGTAATCGTTAAATATATCAACTATATCAGATATATTACTATATTTATCATCATTAACAACAATAGTTTGAATATCGGAGTTATAATTATTTCTATTTAAAAACTGGTTGATATTTTTCCATAAGTGTGTTTGGTTCACATTACTAAACATAATTTCATAAAACTGTTTCTTCGCATAATATTTCTCCGATGATATCTTTTTATTTAAATTATACAATTGTTCACGAATTACCATGTTATTGGAGTCTAATTTGTGTTTCTTTAATAATCTATTGCGTTTCCCAATGAGTTTCCACAAATTGTAAGTCATCCAGGGACAAGAGTTGCTCTTCAATTTAGCAACAACACTTTTAATTACTGTAAATTTTTCAACTAACTGATTATATTTCTCAATAATCAGTTTAAAAGTTGTATCAGGATCATTAGTATCAAAAAGCGTGCTTTCGAGAAAATCAACAAAACATGAGTCAACTTTATCAAAGTTAATAACCCTTTTTTGCAGTTTTCGTCGGAAGAATTTCCCTTTGAAGTTAACCGACGTAAAGACAAAATTATGATCACTAATATTAGAGAAAATGGTGGAATTTTGAACTGTGCCAATATTAACAAAACTAGATACAACATGATCAAGAATATTGTTACTAATTGATCTTGTAGCAAACGTGTTAGTAACAATCATTCCTGAGCTCATCAGAATATTTTTATAGTCATAAACTAAATTCGATTTTTTATTTACAGGTATATTTATGTCTCCAATAATAATAGTATCAGTTTTGCCCACATTAAAGCCATCCAAAAATTCTAAAAATAAGTTTACATCTGAATTTGGTGGTCTATAAACAGCTAATAATTTGGTCGATGTGTAATCAGTAAGCTCAATACATATAAAATGAAAGGGAAACTGATTATCATCGCACATAACAATATTAAAATTCAGATTATTTTTAACAAATATAGCTAAACCACCACCTATGCGATCATCCCGACAAGAGAAAACACTCCGAAAATTATTTAGTTGGAATGAAATGGCGTTGTGACTATGAACCCAAGTTTCACCAAGTACCAAGATATCAATGTTTTCATTCAGATTTTCACTAAATAAAATAACATCATCAAACGTATTCATATTATTCATACCGCGTACATTATATTGCAGAATGTTTAATTTTTTTGAAGTGGAATCAATTGTTGTTTTGCTCAATGCGTAATCATCAACGTTCAAGAAACAACTATTTACAAAATTTTTTTCTAGTGTCTTACTGAATTTGCTCATAAAAATCAATTTTATAATTATAAATATAACACATACGTAAGGTTAAGCTATATTTGTGCAGAATGCATTCAATATTTGTTAGAATAAATACGTTTCGCCAATATAAGACTAATAGAAAATAAAATAGAGAGAGAATCAAAAATTTCAAAAAGTTTGCAATGTACTTCTGAGGTATCATTTCCCATACCGGCCGAGCCGATTGACGATGATCTAGTGTTTCTGAAACGACTTCCCTTTGCCTTAAACGACGCCCTAGCAAATCCCATACGTGCTCAATGGGATTAAGGTCAAAGCTGCGAGCGGGCCAAACAATTCGATCAATTTTCAACTAATATAAATAATTATTGACAACGTTTACAACGTGGGGTCTGGCGTTGTCATGCGTCATCTCATGAGAATTTCGTGAGAATCGCGTATAAAACTCACTGCTGAGTTATTAAGGAAAGTCCTTTGAGAGATATTTACACCCCGATTACGCTAGTCGAGTCGATTGTCGTTTCAAGTGACACTAAAAATTTGCCATTTGTATGAAAAATTAGTCAGTTGCTATGACAATAAGTGGCTTGAGACGAAAAAAACAATTAAAAACTGTCATTTCGAATCGTGTGAAATTTTGAAGAGACTAGAAAAAACATAAAATACGCCGATTGTCGTTTGAAGTGACTACGATAATAAACATATTAGATATGTTGGCAAGACAGATGACTATGGTTTCATATTAAAAGAGTCACTTGAAACGACGACACGACTAGCGTAATCGGGGTGTAAAATTCGTTCAAAGTAAACGCTTTTTGGAGTTGTATTCGATTAAAAAACAGGGACGAGATCATAAAATCCAACGGTAAAAATCGATTGGTCTAAAACATTTCATTTCAAGATTTCATTCATTGAACAAGCACAAAGGTCGAAAACTAATTAAAGTTGATCTAGATATTTTGCAAGAAAATACAAATAAACGAAAGTTTAACAGCAAACTTGTTTTTCATAACTACTTCATTGTTGATTAATTTTAAATGCAAGTGTTCTACCGGTAGAAATCGAATCTCTAAAATCTCTTAAAATATTATAGAAATTGCGTTTATGTGCCATGTCACAACGGCTATGCCAATTTTTAGTTAAATGTATTAATCGAGTATGTTTGAAAATATTTTTAGAGCAGTTTAAATTTTCCGATAGTACTTCATGACCTGCCTCTCTGGTTGCAAAGAAACCTCACCCTAAAATAACACGTATTAGTAAAATGAAACGCCAGCTTTATTTTATTGGCAAATATGAGCTGGACTAACAATAGTTAAAGTATTTATTCTTTCATTTACCGACAATTCATCGCTGTGTTGAATTCTTAATCCGGAATCAATGACAAAACAGCCTTTATATTTATAACGAAATCAATCGAATTATCAAGCAGGAATTTTTATTTTATACTTATTTTGCTCCAGTCTTATTATATAATTACACAATTTCAATTTTACATCCGAGAGTGTAACATTTTGAATGGAATTTTTAATACAACATTAATTTTCTTTTCAATTTGCAGGATACTATTGAACCATCAACTTCCTGTTCCACAACAATGTGTTTAATAGATTTCAAAGAGGAAAATTCGGTACCGGAAAAAATAAAAAGAAAAATCAGTCAGAAATCAATTAATGAATTATCATGTTGCAGCATGACAAATTTTCCAAATAATAAACATCAAATTTGTACTCCCACTAATAATATTAATAATAATAATAATAATTATAATAATAATAATAATAACAATAATACAATCAATAATAATAATGATACTATCAGCAAAATGAATGTTTCTGGTGGTCGAATAATAGGCGGCAGGCGACTTATACTAGATTCAAACAACATTAAATCAAAGGTAAGAAACAATAACCGTAGACGTAAAAAATTATATTTGTGTTGGGTCTTTTTGTTGGTTTAATTTTATTTTTTCCTATATAAATATAATGTGCAGAACCTGAACAGTAAACTACTCGAATAATGGCAATAATAATAATAATAAAAGTGGAAAAGGGCAAAATATTGTGTACAGTAAAAAAGGGATCGGAATTTTTTCTAAATATAATTTTTTTTATAAAAATATTTTTGGTTGTCTGGAAATGAAAATGAAAAATAATTTAAACTTTTATTTTAAATTTATTTGCTTCATGATTACCCAATGGTTTTTGAATATTTCCTAGAAGTTTTAAATAGTTTTTGGCTAATTTGTGAATGATTGGTGTAAATTTTATGCGTACTCGATTATTTGTATTACGGTTTATGATTGACCGGGTTTTTACTTAAACCGCTTTTCGGTATTTAAAATCTGAAAATATCGTTAAAAACTGGTTTTCGGTAAAAATATGGATTTTAGACAAAATATACAAAATTTTAAAAAAAATTGTTGGTTTAATAAAAATACCTTTCATTTTACTTCTTAGATCACAGTGTTTCACTTTATTTCAGTCTTTCGAGTAAAAATATTAATATAAACTTAATAAAAAACATCAAAATAAATACTTCATTTATTATTTAAAATTATAATTTAATATCAAAATAATATTTTACTTCTTATCAATAGAAATAAAATAGTAAATTAGGAACACTAAAGAATTTAGTGATTTATCACTGAGTCTGCTTCGAATTTTGGTTGCAAAATTTCCCGCAAAGGAAAACGTCCTCTCACTTTCGGTAGAAGTAGGTTTTACCCTTTTTAAAGCATCAAAAATTAATTCAATATTTTTAGTACGCTCACCAGTAGCCTCAAATAGATTAAATTCTTTCTGTAATTTTTTTTTTTAGAAAAATGTTTTGACCGGTTCAGCTTCTTTTGTTGATTCCGCAATTACTTTGATTTAGCTGCTGATCTAATGGTATTGGGATAGAAATTAAACTGCTGTTATTAGTCTCCTGCTCCTCTTGCTTATCTTGAAATATATTCGGAAACATTCTTTCTGCAAGTGTTTTTGCTAAATTTATGATCCCAGAGTGGGGTAGGAAGTAGAAAAAATTGTGCTGCATATCTGGTCTTTTGACGGAAGCTGGATTTTGAAGATATTTTGCTAAAGAAATTAAGTTTTTATTTCGCCTATCACCTACACGTTTCTTAGCTGTCTTATGCTATAGACGCATTACTGGTTTCATAACTATGGTTTCGAGTTAACCATGGTTTCGTTGTAATGTGTCACCCCTAACCATTGCAACTCGGTTTAAACATAGTTTCTAATAGTTTACCAAGCAAATCTAGTTTCCTTTGAGTTTTCTATTTGTCATTGAGATATTTGGTTGGCGGGAACAAATTTTTTTCTGTTCTGTCAACAGAAAAGTGATTTATGACAATTTAATAGTCAATTAAATGTCAATCTTGGCATTTTTGTCAATGCCTACTCCATTACTATTTAACAAGAAGACCAAAAGAGAAGACAAAAGAAATTGTAGTGTGTCTTGAGTTTTCATCTCGCAAACCATAGCTTCCTAATCCTAGTTACGAAACCAGATATGTGTCTATGGTATCAGCATATCACGGCTTATTTCTGATTTAAGGTCAGAAAGAACATTAAATAATAATAGAATAGCTGCTTCTCCAGATATAATATTGGCATTTTTGTTACTTAAGGCTTCTACTGTGAGCATAATTGGCTTGAGAATTTCCGAAATTTCTTGTAAAATAGTTGTGTGTTCTTCGTTCCAAAGATATAAAGCATCTAAATCAGATAAAGCTTGATTAATACAGCAATTCAACAATAAAATTCTAGTGATCATTGGCTCGAGTAAATTCCATCTTGTTTTACAATCTAAAATTAAGTTCAATTCTTTTCCTTCTTGCTCCAGTACGTATTTTTGTAAAATACTGTTCCGAACTGGCGATTTTCGAAAAAAATCACTAATTTTCGACTATTTGTAAGAACATCGTATATATAAATTGATAGTTATAAATTATTTTCCTCGTACTCGACTACGCTTAAAGTCAAATTCTCAAGATCCTTGTCAGTAGCATCGCCATCTTCGTCAATATTACTATCACAATCATTTTGTTGTTGTTCAGATTCTGAAGTTTCCCTTTTTTATATAAAACGTCAATGACTGCTAAATGAATGGCATATTTAAGGCAAAGCTGAAGTTCAGTTGGAGAAATTCTACCAAACCTAACCATAACTGCGGCACCATCGTTTGTTGTTGCTGTTACATCACACTCAAAATTAACCCCAAATTCTTTCAAATGATCCTTGACAATGGCTAATGTAATTATTGAATCACAAGATCCCTTAATCGGATCCAAACCTAAATATCAATGTTCACCTTTCCCGTCATGTAGATTTGTTGTGAAAAATCGCTTATTTCTGACGCTTGTCCACTCGTCAAGTGTTAAGCTAAACTTTTTACCATTTATTATACCATTTATTACGTCTACATTTATTTCTTCGACCATCTTTTGTTTTATTCGATCAAAAAAATTGTGTACCAATTTCATTACCTCTTTTGGATATTATGGTAACGATAACCGTTCATTAATAACAGCTTTTCTAATGAACGCAGAATTTGTAATGGCATTTATAGAAAAACCATCTTTGGCAGCTAACCTAGCTACAATTTCATCTAAACTCAGCCTTTTGACATAATTTAAAATAACAGTTTGGCTTTTAATAATTTTTTTTGACGTGTTAGGCCCAGTATCAAAGCTATCATTTTCATCAGCTGGCTGGGCAGGACCAAAGACTAGAATCTATGGGCGAGCTACTGAAACAACAAGAACAGAGACTAGGAACACTGGAAAATACATCGATGAACCAAGATAAAAGAATAACGGATGCGTCAAGTAAAACTAGAGAAGTTATTGACTACCTTCATTCTAGTCCATACAAACTTAACAAGAAAAAATAATGACACACTATTTAAGAATTGCTACCTGGAATGCAAATGTGCTAGCGCAACGCATTTCAGAATTAGAAGTATTTTTAAACACAAAAAAAATTGATATATGCCTAATCTCAGAAAGTCATTTTACCAGAACCTCGTATGCCAAAATACGTGGATACCAGCGCTATCAAGCTCTACATCCAGCAGAAAGAGACTTTAACGCAAAACACATATTCTAGGGATCAAACAGAACTAGTCTCAAAGGAAGGGAGCTATTTGAAGCAGGCAGGACATTAAAATGTGAGTTTCACTCAAGTAGAAAGCCAACCTACTGGCCTATGGACCCAAATAAAATTCCTGACGTTCTGGATGTCTATATATCAAGAGGTATCTCCGAAAACTACTTAGCAGTTGAAAATGAAGAAGGGCTATCGTCAGACCATTCTCCAGTTTTAATGACAATAAGTGACACGGTAATAAGGAAGGCAAGCCCCCCAAGACTAACAAATAACAAAACCAACTGGGAATACTTTCGACAGCTAGTCGAAGAAAGCATCAACTTACAGGTGCAGATCTCGAATGCTTATACGATAGAAGAAGAACTAAAAAACCTCATTGAAAGTGTGCAAAAAGCGGCTTGGGAAAGTACTCCTGATCAGCCAGAAATATTACAAAAAAGCATATTGTACTATCCAGCTGAAGTGAGAGAGTTGGTTAACGAAAAAAGAAGAGCTCGTAGGACTTGGCAGAGAACCAGAGCCCCTGAAGACAAAACAATCCTAAACAACTTGTGCGAAAAACTTAAACTACTTATAAAGGAGATTAAGAATGAGTCAGTTGCAAGCTTCCTAAGTAATCTGACAGGTAAATCTGACACATGCTGTGTTTTAATATTGGAGCACTATCCGGAGCCAAATGGCAATTTTCTATTGAAACTGCAGCTATTATTCACTGGTGTCGCTGTACTATAAAAATTAAAACTAAATTCATCAATAAAACAAACATTTATCACCTGAAATATATTAATTGACATTTATTTTGACATGACGTTATAAACAAAAATTCATTTTGCTGCGTTTTAATTTTTTATTGTAAGATTTAGTTTCTAATGGTTTCAGGGGTTTACAAAATTAAAAGCCTTTTCAAATTTCCCATTGAAATGGATAGCGCTCCCGATAGCGGCTCCCGATAAATAAGTGAGCTGAGATATTTTTTTATCGATTTTTAATTAAAAAGTTGAATGAAAAATCTTAGTTTAGATTTAAATAAATTAATTAAATGCAATAATAGCGCGCTAAATATAAGTTTTCACATAGAAAATTGGCTGCTCCGGATACAGCTATCGGGCGCTAATAAAAAAACACAGCAACAGACTATTCTCTGTGGAAAACAACCAAAGGTTTAAAACGGCCTAAAATGCAAGTGCCACCCATTAGAATGGTTGATGGAACCTAGGCTCGCAGCGAAAAACAAAAAGCTGATCTGTTTGCTGAACACCTAGAAAATACCTTCAAACCACCAACTGGACAAGCGGATAATGAATATCTAACACCTATAAGCAAAGTAGACGAGGCATCTGTGCTACCAGATACTCTGAAAGAACTCAAACAAGAAGTAAAAAATCTCAAAGATAAAAAAGCCCCTGGATACGACTTGATAACGGGGCAAATACTCAAAGCTCTACCAGAAAAAGCATTAAGGAAACTACAGCACATAATCAATGCTATCTTTAGACTATGCTATGTTCCAAGACAGTGGAAAGTAGCGGAAATCATAATGATTCCAAAGCCTAATAAATCACTAAATGACAAAACATCGTATAGGCCTATTTCTTTGTTAACAACAACATCAAAAATTTTCGAGAGACTTTTTCTCAAGAGATTAAAGCCATTTATAGAGAGTAGAAATCTTATACCTGAACATCAATTTGGGTTTCAAGAAAGGCACTCAACGATAGAACAGGTACATAGGATTACTGATACAATTGAGGAGGCGCTGGAGAAAAAGGAAGTATGCTCAGCAATATTCTTAGACGTAGCCCAAGCATTTGATAAGGTTTGGCACCGTGGTCTAGAATTTAAGCTCCAACGAGATTTGCCAAAACAACATTCTGAATTGCTAAAGTCTTACATCAACGACCGTTACTTCCGGGTGAGACAGGAAGGGGAATACTCTAAGCTGAAGAAAATATTGGCAGGGGTTCCACAAGGCAGTGTTCTAGGTCCCGTTTTATACCTCCTGTATACAAATGATCTACCAAATATAGAAGAAGCTAGAATAGGAACGTTTACTGATGACACAGCTATTATGACCACCGATGCTAGTATAGTTGAGTCCACGAGAAAACTTCAAAATGCTGTTGATATAATAAATAACTGGAGAAAACAATGGAGAATAACACTTACGAATCGAAATCAACACACATCAACTTTACAAATAGGAAATTAGAATATATTCCGATTAGACTGAATTCACAACAAATACCATATTCTAACAATGCTAAGTACCTCGGCATGACGCTAGACTCTAAACTCAGGTGGAAAGCGCATGTTAAAAAGAAAAGGAAAGAACTGAATTTAAAATTTAGAAAAATGCACTGGCTTATTGGAAGAAGCTCCGAACTGACAACGCACAACAAACTGCTGTTATATAAACAAATCCTAAAACCTATCTGGACGTATGGTATTCAACTTTGGGGCTGCGCAAGGAAAACTAGAGTGAAGATCATTCAAACATTTCAAAATAAAGTACTACGTAGCATTGTGAATGCTCCTTGGTACATTAGAAACGACAATCTCCATCGAGACTTAAACATGGAAAACGTCAGCGATGAAATACAAAAATTTGCAAGGGGTCATGTACTGCGACTGCAGCAGCATGATAACGAGGAGCTACGGAACCTACTGGATCGCACCAATGGACCAAAGCGCCTAAAAAGAACAAAACCTTTAGAATTAGTGGTTCCTTGAGCCGCTTAAATCAAAGGACTGATAGAGCTGGGATGAACTGATAGGTCTCATCCCACAAGAGTGGACTACTTAACTTATAAAACAATTCTAGATAATCCATATGATTAGTTGTAATATTATGCAGAAATAAAGATTTCTTAAAAAAAAAAAAAAACAAAACAAACATTTTCATCAGCGTTATTTTTCATTAATTCTTAATTAATCCCATTAATCCCATGTAGATTTTTAAGATGAGAAATCAGACCGCTTGTTGAAGATCCTCTTGTTTAATTTTTTTTAAAACATTCTTTACATTTCGCTTCTTCAGCGTTAGATTTTTCAAAGAAATTACAAGAATCGGAAAGCCATGTTAACAAGTCAGCAAATTCAGTAGTTTAAATCTAAATATTTATGAAACCATGCAATTTAAATAAACGTTTCACTAAGTATAACCAATTTATGATGAGTTGAGGATACTTACACAACGAAGAAACACACGAACGATACAAAATTTATATGTATTTTAATTGCTTCACCACCAAACAACAACGCATTACAGGACAACAAAATAGTATTGACAGTACACCAGAAAAAAATGCCCCAATACACAAACTTATCGTGCGAGGAAAAACAAATTTATAAACAGCACCCAAAGAACAAATTACACAGATTTTGTAATGAAAATTTTCGCGTGTCGTAAATTTTATTTTTTTTATTTTTTTTTAATATTTTGTATTTAGAGGCGTTTGAGATACTTGAATCATTTCATTTCAGATATTTGTAAATTCTAAAATGTATTGTTCGGTATTTCTAGGTTCGGGTTTTTTTCTACCGAATTTTGGCTGATTTACCGGTTTTTTTAAACTGGTAAATACCGCCGCATAAACCCTAATTTGTGTGTGTATATATACACAAGTTGAGAGGAATGTTTTATAGAAATTTATTAGTTCTGTGTTTTATCAGTTTTTTGGTTTTGGAAAGAAAATTTACAAATGAAAATTGAAATTTTTGTTTTTTCTTGTAGTCTTTAAAATGTAAGGTGCTTATTCCAAACAATTATCATTCCCATTAGTTGGGGCACAGCGCGCAGTTTCTATGGTTCTTGATCACAGTTATTTTATTAATAAAAATAAAAACAATAACAATTTTAAAAAATTATATTTAGATTAAAAGACAATTTTTAAAAATATAAGAATTACTTCCTTATTAGTGAAAATGTTTTATATTAATATTTTATATTTTAGTATCGATTTCGGTAAACACAAGTTACCATCATCAGCTAATTACTTATATAAGTGATGAGATTAATGAGCGGCTTTTGTGTTATATACTATTATGAATTTGTGTGTGTGGGTGATCCATATTTTGTGTTGTTGCTTATAATTAAGTCGTATATTCTATTCGTTTCTGTGTTGATTTTATTATTTAGTAAATGTGTATTTCTCCTTTCTTTGTAAATCTCCAATTCTTCAATTCGGTCCAAATTGTCTCCTTTAGCCATCCTATGTAAAATTTCCATGTTGCTGTCGATGTTATCGAAATGATGATTTGAGATTTTTATGTGTAATGCAAACCTAGATTCTGGTTTGAGTTTTTTTATATCTGTGATATGTTCATTAAAACGAAGTTTAAAAGAGCGACCAGTTTGTCCTAAGTAGAAAGCTGGGCATTCGGAGCAATTCAGTTTGTAAACCCCTGTATCCATTAAAATTTCGCTAGTTTTCTTCTTCATGAGACGTTCTATTTTATTTGTGGTTTTGTATCCGACTTTATAGCCAAAATTATGAAAAATTTTCTGAATGTATTTACTTGTGTATTTGTTGTACTCCACACTCACGTACCTCTTTCTCACATCAATATCAAAAACGAGCGTAGTATTTCCACGATATCCTTTCTTATTTATGTATGCGGTGTTTATGTTATCGATTGAGTTTGTGCAATAACCGTTCTGGCTTGCAATGTATTTAATTGTATTTAATTCTTCTGTGTAGTGTATATCTTTCATTGGTATATCATTCAAACGGTGGATCATGTGATTGTAGGCTGCTAATTTGTGTTGATATGGGTGGTTCGATCTTGCATGGATTGTATGGTCGGTTTGTGTATGTTTCCGATGTATTTTGAAAAGAGGTTTATGATTGTTGTTTTCTATTGTTAGGGCCAAGAAATTGATACGGTGGTCTTGCTCTAATTCCAACGTGAATTTTATATTGTTGTGTATTTTATTTATGTAGTTATGTAATTGGTTTAATTGCCTTGTTGTGCCATTGAAAAGGAGGATGATATCATCTACATATCTGTGCCAGTATTTTATGTATTGCGCTTGTTTGTTTCTAGTGTTGATAATGTATGTGTTACATTGAAAACACATACATTATCAACACTAGAAACAAACAAGTGCAATACATAAAATACTGGCACAGATATGTAGATGATATCATCCTCCTTTTCAATGGCACAACAAGGCAATTAAACCAATTACATAACTACATAAATAAAATACACAACAATATAAAATTCACGTTGGAATTAGAGCAAGACCACCGTATCAATTTCTTTACTTAACAATAGAAAACAATCATAAACCTCTTTTCAAAATACATCGGAAACATACACAAACCGACCATACAATCCATGCAAAATCGAACCACCCATAGCAACACAAATTAGCAGCCTACAATCACATGATCCACCGTTTGAATGATATACCAATGAAAGATATACACTACACAGAAGAATTAAATACAATTAAATACATTGCAAGCCAGAACAGTTATTGCACAAACTTAATCGATAACATAAACACCGCATACATAAACAAGAAAAGATATCGTGGAAATACTACACTCGTTTTTGATAATGATGTGAGAAAGAGGTACGTGAGTGTGGAGTACAACAAATACACAAGTAAATACATTCAGAAAATTTTTCATAATTTTGGCTATAAAGTCGGATACAAAACCACAAATAAAATAGAACGTCTCATGAAGAAGAAAACTAGCGAAATTTTAATGGATACAGGGGTTTACAAACTGAATTGCTCCGAATGCCCAGCTTTCTACTTAGGACAAACTGGTCGCTCTTTTAAACTTCGTTTTAATGAACATATCACAGATATAAAAAAACTCAAACCAGAATCTAGGTTTGCATTACACATACAAATCTCAAATCATCATTTCGATAACATCGACAGCAACATGGAAATTTTACATAGGATGGCTAAAGGAGACAATTTGGACCGAATTGAAGAATTGGAGATTTACAAAGAAAGGAGAAATACACATTTACTAAATAATAAAATCAACACAGAAACGAATAGAATATACGACTTAATTATAAGCAACAACACAAAATATGGATCACCCACACACACAAATTCATAATAGTATATAACACAAAATCCGCTCATTAATCTCATCACTTATATAAGTAATTAGCTGATGATGGTAACTTGTGTTTACCGAAATCGATACTAAAATATAAAATATTTATATAAAACATTTTCACTATAAGGAAGTAATTCTTATATTTTTAAAAATTGTCTTTTAATCTAAATATAATTTTTTAAAATTATTATTTTTATTTTTATTAATAAAATAACTGTGATAAAAAAGTGAAAAAAGTGCACAAAAACAAGAAATTATGTTTTCCAGTAATATAGGTCCTTGATCCTTTCAAATGCTACATCTTTAATTCACTTGTAACCAAAATTAATTATCTATACTCAGGACCACAAAAATATAATTTACCCTATTAGGATTAATCTTTTTATACTATTCGATTTGCCTTATACAATAAGTGAAAATAACACGGCTTCTCCACCTGCTATCTGAATGCTATTGCAATCTACTTTCTCTTTCTATCAAAATTTGCCAAGATGGAGTCTGGTGTGGTAAACTTGCTATAATTTGACGTTTAGAAATCATTCTTAAAAAATATTTATAAAATATTTATATAATTTTATTAATATAATTTTTTAAAATTTATTTGGTTTTTTATTGAAATATGTATGTATCACCAGTATGAAAGCGAAAAAATTTAGTAGACGCTATATTAAAATTGAATATTGATATATCGCCATATTGAAACGTCAAAATTTGCATGCTATATACATGCTATCGAGTTATGCCGACATAGCATGTATTCATAGCATACAGATAGCATATAAATATTATTGCGTGTCTCCACTTGCCATTTGATCGAAATTTCCTAGCATAACTAGATAGCAATAGCAGGTGGAGAGTCCATGTAAAATAAAGCTGTGAAACCCGCCAATATGATGGAGCACTTTCGAATCTACTATAAAATGGTATAGTGGATTTTTGACAGAAGTCAAAATCAAAAATCATCTAGCGGTCATAAATTGTATATTTATGTTAAATTCTTTGGATTTTTCGAAAAAAAGTTACCCGGTTTTTGTGTAAAAGAACATAAAAAAATATTACCCGATGTTTGTCATAGTATTTGTAAAAACCGGAAATTTTTTTTTGTTTTTGAAATGTTGACATTCCAAAATTACATTTGTTTGGTGCGAGTCATTATAGTGAAAAAAAATTCAAAAATGGCGCGGCGGCTTTGTTTTGATGTTATGTTTGTTTTTTGTATATGTGTACGTAAAATCAGATAAAATATCGCGATTTTTTAAAGTTACACTGGGTAACTTTTCCGGGTACGATTTTTTTTTCTAAAGAACGTGTAATGTCAAAATGTTACCCTGACAGCTCAACCCGTGTAAGTTTTTTTACCCTGACAGCTGAACCCGGGTAATATTTTGTTGCCTGACAGTTGCAAAGAATTTCACATAAATTAAAAACAGAAACGTATTATTTAAAATAATACAAAATTATGAATAAAAAGTAGGATTGTGTTAAACCATTTAATTGAAAAAAGAGACAAATTTGTTTATTCAAATAAGTTAGCTGTAGCGATGACAGATAGCAGAAAAAATATCTATATCGGTTGTCAGTTATTTGTTGTTATTTATGTATATATCAATTTGTTTTTTACTTTTTTAGAATTTGGGTAACAATTTTAGATATCAAATGGATAACTATAAATTAAGATAAAATAAATAATGATTGACATAATAATAATTAATTAATAATTAATAATTTCTTACATTAAACACGTGCATTCGCATTTCACGTGTACGCTATAACAACAATGGACTATTTAAAAGTAAAAACTTTCTTACAATATGCAGGAAAACCAATCTGGCGTAATGAAGTAAAATCAAATCAAATGGTTTCATAAAATCACATAAATTGACATACTACATATACTACACAAATGTGATGTTGGGTATTTGTTGTAGATCCTTTCATTTAGTTATCATACAATATTCATATAGCCATTTCAAAGGAGTTATAAAAGGATAGGTAGGTAAACATACTTATAATCATAGAAATCCAAAAAATGTATTTTATTTTACATGCAATATTTAAACATGTTTCACATGAAAAAGTTAAACATTTCAATTATTATTCAACTCTCACACTTCTCTACCCCAAAAGGAAAATAAAACTGATAACTGTCCTAAACATAGCTAGCAGTTTTTCTTCAAACATTTCACAATTTTGTGAATAAAAGCGATAAGGAATATGAAATACAAATATACAAACACCCTTCTACCATATCTCTGTTGGGTTACGGAAACAAGCTCGTCTAATATACTGTGTGTGTACAATTTTCATCAAAAATATCATAAATAAATAGAAATACATATATTTAAACTAGCAAATGGGTATAAAGGTGGCATTTTATAAAATCACCTTCTAACCTCTACATGGATCTACTCGTATTATATAGGATGTACATATTTTAGCAACTAAGTATACAACGAGATACGATTATAATAACACTCGTAGATGGTATTAGGCTAGAAAAGAATGGTGCTAATTTTCAAAATTAGAATAACTTGTACGATAATATGTAAATTTATTATGTTGTTGTGTTGTTGTCACACTGTTCAGCAGGTCATATTCGACTAATATAGCACTTGATATGTGGGTAGATAGATAGATGAGCGAATTATATTAAATTTGTATGTGCATTACACACATATGTACATAAACATATATATAGATTGCGGTTTTTCTTAGATACATACATACAATATGTCGTGCAGTATGACTTGGTTGAATAAAAATTTAAAAATTGAATTTTATGATGTTTTAATGTTGTTTAAATTGATGGTTTAGATTAGCTTTATTGTTATAATTTATACAGAACACACGTTCATTTAAGTATACACGGAATTTTTGAAAGCTTTATTTTTCTGTTCTGAGAGAAAACTAAAACAAAGCATGATTTAGATAGGCAAATTGTTTTGAATATTTAAAAATCTAAATCGATTTTTTTATAAATTTTCTTTCGGCGCTATATTCGGTCGGAGTAGGCATAGGTAGAGAAAAACACGTAACCCATACACATAAAAAAAGGTAAATGGGAATCATTTGAGGATATATAAAATGCAAAATTTAAATATTAATTATACAAAATTTACGTGAGAAATTAAATTGAAATTATTTTTGTCGCAGAAAGGGTTTTATTTTAAAACACTCATAGGCTATGCTATAATTTTAAATTACATGGTTTCGTATACCTTACCTTCCTACAATTTTGCTAGGTTATTAACATTTTATTGTCTAAATCGACACCATCACATACTCGTAGTTCTTAAGAACTAACTCACGACATATTTATACCAATTGCTCATATCTTCGAGTTTCATTTATCTAAGCATGTGTCAAGCTTTTTTATCTATTCAGAGACGTACCAATTAATTTAATTATAAACAAAACTAAGAAATTGCACTAAGTATTATAAATTAAATTAACAGATTGACAACTATCACAAATTTAACATTGTGGCGATCTAATTAACGTGGTTTGAATATTTATTATTATTTAAATCAAAAACCGCGTGAAAGTTATAAAAATTTTGACTTGAAATATTTAGTATGCTATAAAATTTTTGTGATTAGTTCTAAGAAACCTAGTTTTTACAGTATTCTGCTTAGGATATATAATTATATATTCACCCCGATTCTAAACCACAGTCAGTGACTGTAAAATGGCCTTAGGTAAGTCTTTTTGTCTTTTTTGGGTTTAGTCTTAATTATGAGACTTTTTGTATACTGCGCTTAGTCTGTGACCAATAAGACCACGAAATATGTATGTCTTACGTAAGACTTTTTGTCTTTATTTTCAGTTTAGTCATAATTATGACACTTTTCGTATTCTACGCATAGTCTTAGTTGGCGTTTGTCTTAAAAAAAGTCTTACGTAAAACATACATATTTCGTGGTCTTATTGGTCACAAAGTACGCGCAGAATACTTACGCGTCTTACCTAAGACCATTTTTCAGTCACTGACTGTGCTTCTGAATCGGGGTGATTGATAAATGTCCTTTATCATATAAAAATTTTTATGCCATAGCATTGATATTACGAAAAGATTTACATATGGTTCTAAATATGATCCTAAGTAGTGAATTTCCATTACTATCGTATACATAAATGTATAAATAAAAAACCTTACACCTTAAATTACGTTTGCAATTCGTGTCCGGTAGTAAGAAATCTACGAATTATTATAACACAACTTTCGTTTCGGAATATGTATAGTCCCTCCTGACTAGAAAATAATTGATATTGTATGTACTAAAATGGCGAGTTACCTCAACATAATCGAACTGCAATAATGCTATAACGGACTAACTATTGACACCTTGGGGACGGTGAACATGGAAATTGAAGGGAGTGAATAGATAATTTTAGAAAGTTTGAATAAAATTGGATTGATAAAAAGTTGCCGCCACCTACGTATTTGGACTATAACTGGCACAGTCACCTATGTAATCCCTCAAACACATATTACTATTACGTGGATACTCAGCCACAGACATACTCCAACCAATTAGAGTTAATAAAATTCCCAAACCTTTTGGGATTATTTTTAATAATCCCTTTCGATTTTGACGGTATATATGAAATTTTCAACATCTGTACCAATCAGGGAGAATATTAATGAATCTCTCGTTTAAATTTGAAAAGTGGCATCTTCAAATTATATATTACTATCTTTAAATTTTTGTCAAATCAGCTTAAATTATGCTAAAAATTAGTATTGCAAACCGGAAGAAATATATGAAACCAAAAATAAAATATCTTATGGCCAATAAGTCCGTTGTACTATTCAAATTACAAAAATCAGAAATAGATTCCGATAGGGGCAGACTACAAAATAATTTTGCATCTGCTGATACGATGAAGAACAGGCCGAACTATAGCCAGGCATGAAGTATGCAATGCGCAAATAGTTCTTGGTTAATTGAACCTAAACACGTGTCCTCGATTTTACTACTGCGAAAAATTTGGGAGTGCATCGGCTCCTAAACAGATGAAAGCAAACAAACCAATAGATGCGCCAAGGTACTAGATAGAATGAATTTAAACGGACCTAATCGCTGTTCTTATAATTCGAAGTTCGAATGTGAACGTGTTAAAATGGTTGCCGCAAAGTCCAAACCTGTCACCCATTGAAAACTTATAATCCTTGATCAAATATCGAATTGCAGAGACCTCCAAGAAATTTGACTCAGCTCCGCAGTTTCATCACTGAAGTCTGGTACCAAATTATTGTTGAGGATTGCTATAAATACACACGCTCCTTACCAATCCGAATTGCACGGATGGCAAAGAAAAGGTTAATGCGGTGATTTATTTTCAAAATGGGTTGGTAATTGCATACGCTTCGAAATCGCCAAATGACCTATCATATTGGCTGCATATTGATTATGGCATATTTTACAATAAAAATAATTTTAAGTAAATGCTCAACATTCTTTGTTTATTAGAATTGTAGCAATATTACTTGAACGTGCAAGCTTGATATTAGTATACCGTCACCCAAACTAATTATTTAATCCATTCAAATAATTGAGAACAATTAAAAATTTATTTTAGAATCTTTGCTAGGGGTATTTTCAGGGCATAGTCACATACTACACAGGTGAAAGAACAAAAAAAGCAATCTACCAACACCGCTTTTAACAATTCATACTTAATGTCAGACACTTCGAACAATATAAAGATGCCATACAAAAATGTTCTTCAATTTCTCATACATTCATATTAAACTTAACCTAAATTTTTCTTTTCTTTTTAAATTTAAAAAGAGTAAAATAAATTTTTAAAAGAAGAAAAAATCCGCCCAAGTTCCTTATACATGCCACATAAATATATAGTAGATTTAGTAGATTTACATCTCTAAATAACACGTTTCTAACTCGATGTTTCCTTTTTTTAAAGGAAATTTAGTATAAATTGAATTTTTTATTTGTATGGTATATTAAAGGGTCTTCCTGTAAGGAATACGATATGTGACGCAATCACAGTATATGGATACATGTTTATTACATATATAAGGAATTGAAATAAGCAGGATAATAATATAAACCGCATGATCATTTCGACAAACCCTCATCTGTATATGAGTGGAAAGGAATGCAATCAATAATTGGATATGTAGATGATAAGAATAAATAAGAAAACAGAAAGGTGACATTCCTTGTGAACTGTTTTTATGGTTTAGTATTTTATTAATTTCTTATGAGAACCTTTTTTGGGGGTATCAAATAACATAGCAATACATTTTTGGTATTATTATGGGGTTATGTTTGTTTTAATAAAAGTTTTAAAGTTCTGTATTACGATAAAAGGAGGTTAATTGATTGAAATTTACTTCAAAGCCATTTATATCACTTTATGATTTATAAAGTAAAGCATGAAGTCTCGAGTTCAACGCAGCGTGCTGATGTAAAACTAAAACCATTATAAAGAGAAATATTAAAGTCGTCCGTGAATTTAATTTGTTTTAAGATTTTTTCGGCTTTTCGGACAAAATATCATTTTAATGGACACCCATACAATGTTTACGACAATTTTTGTCGCAGAAAACAAAGAGGCCATTTATTAACAATATTTCTACCACAAAAGTAGAAAAAATGCACTCCCCTTACCCACGTTTTAACCCCAGGGCACTTGTGTACACAAAGATACACAAACCCTTACAAAAATGAGAACTCCCTTAGGTAGCTTCTTGGCAGCTTGGTTTCGTACTGATAAAAAGTTGGTCTACTCATCAGGTTGCAACGACCAAACTGCAAAAATCCAAATCTCGCTTTGTACCGATAATACAAAACAAGAACATATTGATTTAGCGAATTATATATCACTAAATCTTAAAACAAATTAAATTCACGGACGACTTTAATATTTCTCTTAATTATATGTGTTGGCTTGTTACACACATACATAGTGAGAATTTCCTGTGGTTTCTGATTTAGTGATATATAATTCGCTAAATCAATATGTTCTTGTTTTGTATTATCGGTACAAAGCGAGATTTGGATTTTTGCAGTTTGGTCGTTGCAACCTGATGAGTAGACCAACTTTTTATCAGTACGAAACCAAGCTGCCAAGAAGCTACCTAAGGGAGTTCTCATTTTTGTAAGGGTTTGTGTATCTTTGTATACACAAGTGCCCTGGGGTTAAAACGTGGGGGAGGGGAGTGCATTTTTTCTACTTTTGTGGTAGAAATATTGTTAATAAATGGCCTCTTTGTTTTCTGCGACAAAAATTGTCGTAAACATTGTATGGGTGTCCATTAAAATGATATTTTGTCCGAAAAGCCGAAAAAATCTTAAAATAAAACCATTATAATTTACTTGTCGCTGACCAATGGTTATAACATGTGACGCTACTATTGAGGCAATTATCCTCTAACTAAACCAAATTGGAAGTAATTCATACTACTAACAAAAACGGCACAAAGCAAAAATTGTTTGATTCTTCACTGTTCAAATTTTAACTATTAAAGTTAATTGAAACTTAGCTGGAGCTATAAATTTTACTCGAAACACTTGAAATGCAATTTACGAAAAGTAAAACAGTTTGCATTTTATGATTTTTCGAAGAGCCATATTTTCTTGAAGTGTTTGCATTTGTTGCATTGAGATCCTAATGTTTACTAGTCATGATGAAATCATATAAATACAATTACTGAAAGCCAAATTTGTATATTAGGAAATCACACCACTAGTAAGTTAAATGTTTAAGCTAAAAGTCTTATTTTTTACGCGCATATCGTAATTTTGTTCTACTAAAATAGCACATCAAAACCCTGCGAAAAGTAAAAAGTATGCAAAACATTTTGAATAAATTTTTCCTTGAAATTATCGGGTTTAATCGGCGATTAGAGCGACTTCTTCAGATTATCATTGAAATTATTTTACAAACGAAAAAAACAACAAGCAGCTGCGAGTTATTATTCCGCAATTTTACTAAGGAAAGAATCACCAGTTTTCCTTATAGGGTTTATAGTTATGGATGAAATAGATTTAATTAGCATGTATAATACTCCATAGGCGATTATTAAAATTGTTAACTGTCCAACTGTCATTGATATGAAGTGTGGTCGCAGTCATAGTTCATGCTGCTTGTGTTAAAATTACAAATTTACACGTACCTTAAACTTTACGATTATTATTATTATTATTATTATAGATTGTTATGTAATGAACGCTGTGATGTTCTCTGTAAGCTACAACATATTGTAGGCGATGTCTTGCAACTGAAGTCAAGAAAATTACAATGCCTTCAGTAGAAATGCGAGAAAATATGGTTGAAAAAATTAACCAAAAAAACTAATGAGAATATTGTTACCACTCTAACTACAACCTTTATTTCAAAATGTTCACTCGGCCAACCCAACCATTAATATTGGTACTTGTAGTGACGTTACGGAATCAGTAACATCCGCTTCGAGAAATTTTTCATCGGTTATTGAAATCAATTTCATTGGTGTCATATCATCGTTTGATCTAAAGCAGATTAAATGTGAATTCCAGGATCGTTTACTTGTTTTCGTGAAATAGCCTCCTGATAATTTGCTGAGAGTTACAAACTTTGTATAACATACTTACACATACATTCATAAATTTAATCTCATGAAAGAAAATCTCAGCAATTTTGCATAGTGTAGACCCCGTGTTAGATATAATAATTCTCGACAGATACGTGATAGTTATATTAAACGGGTCGAGATTATCGCCTGTACTTGTTTAATAATTTAATATGATTAAAAGTTGTTTAATGTGAGGGAATCGGACTCAAGAACATAATATTGTTGTATTTCTACACCGATAAATAATAAGAATAATTTTTATGGCTGAAACTTGATTAGTCAATGCAATCGGAACACAGGACTTCATAACAGTGGAATTTATTTATTTTAACACAAAGTTTGCGGTGTAAAGAGGTCTTAAACGCAGCATATAAAATATATAATTTTAGTTGTGCATTCAACAAGTAGTATATAATTCATTTAATGGTTTTTGAAAGATTCTTCTAAAGATGTATGAAAACTCAAAAATAGCATTTTAATTGTTATTCAAATACCATATTCTAAATTGTTTATATACACCAGGGAACGGGTCCCATTTGAAACGCGATATTTTAAAACGCGAATTATCAAAACGAGATATTTTAAAATATTTCAAAACACGATAGAGTACAAAACGCGATATTTCAAAATGTGATATTTCAAAACGTGATACGGTATACAAAACGCGATATGGTACAAAACGCGATATTTGAAAACGCGATATTTCAAAACACGATATGGTACAAAACGCGATATGGTATACAAAACGGGAATTTAGGATCGGGTTATATCAGCCGGGTGAAGGGGAAATTTAATGTCAGTTTATAGGAATTTAAAAATCGATAGGAGCGAGAGTATATAGGATCGGTATAAATCGGGTCGCTACGTTCCCGTCGTTTCGCAATGCACATTCTGTACCATAACGCGTTTTGAAATATCACGTTTTTAAATATCGCGTTTTGTACCATATCGCGTTTTGAAATATCGCGTTTTGAAATATCGCGTTTTGAAATATCGCGTTGTGTACCATATCCCGTTTTGTACCATATCGCGTTTTGAAATATCGCATTTTGAAATATTGCGTTTTGTACCATATCTCGTTTTGCCATATCTCATTTCGAAATACCGCGTTTTAAAATATCGTGTTTCGAACGGATCCGCCAGGGAACATATACATACACCAGGGAACTCCATGATATAATAAACAATAACAATAATATTTATCAATTCGCAGACGATATAGTGATGCTAATAACAGGGAAAACGGAAATAGAAGCACAAACAACAGCTTACAAATCGTTAAGAGATCTAAAGGAAGGTCTAAACAAAATAGATCTAAAATTAAACCCAAAGAAATGCTCTTTCATGAGATTATTCAAGAACAAACCTACGCATTTTCAACCGATCCTCAACAACATAATCATCAAAGAGGAAAGAACTATGAAAGTACTGGGTGTAACAATAAGTAATAGAATATCATTATTGCCACAGTATAAAATAATTGAAAAAGAAATAATCAACGCAACAAACTCATTAAAAACAATTACATACAAAAATGGTGGAGCACACCCACACCTAGTTGCCAATGTATATAAAGCTATAATATAAACGAGAACAAAGTATGCAGATATAATAACACCCACAAACATAAAAAACAGCATTAAAATAAAACAAAAAATAATAAACCAAAACCTGCTTATCTGTACAGGTATGCTAAAAACTACACCAATCCCCACCTTACTGGCGGAAACAGCAACACTACCGGCAGAACTCGACAATAAGGCCACAACACTAAAGTATATATAGCCAAATATCTACAAAAGAATAGTGATATCGGAAGAATAATAAAAAGCAACTCCTCTATAAAAAAAACTGTCTAACCTATACCTGGAGTATGAATTTCTACGTGAAATAGAACAACCACAAAGCATGGTTATGGAAAAAACCGAAAACATCTTAGTTCAGGAAGTATTAACAAAAGAAATTAGAAAAGATACCCTAAACGAAATGATTGCAAGATCACACCATAATGATGAAATACGGAACAAATACAAGGAATATGTTGAAATATATACAGATGGGTCACTAACAAGAGAACAAGGAGGATTTGGAATTTATTTCAAAAACTCAGAAATAGAGATAAAACTACAACTAAAAAACCAAGCATCAATCAAAACGATAGAAACTATATCAATAAAAACTGCAATCGAGAAAGCTATAGTAATGGGACTCAAAGAGCAGCTGCACCTCAATAAAACGAGCTTACGAAGAGAGAAAATACAAATTTTACGAACAACAAATATTTGACATGATAAGGGGAACAAATTTCAAAATAATTATACAATGGATACCGGGACACTTAGGAATAAAAGAAAATGAGAGAACAGATAAACTAGCTAAAGAAGCAATAGAAGATCCCAACGAAATAATAAACAACTCAATAACCTTAAAGGACTCGTATCAAATAATAAAAGAAACAATAATTAAAGAATGGCAAATAAAATACAACGAATGGACAACAACAGTTGGAAAATACAACAAAACTATCAATATAACACCTCCAACTTAACCATGGAATCATAACTCAAGTCTAAGTGCCTACAATAAATATAAGGCAAATAAATAGACTGAGATCGGGACACACTAAAAACAAAAAATTTAAGCACCTAATGAAAATAGAAGACAAAAACATATGTGACGTATGCAACACACTGGAAGACAACGAGCACATAATAGAAAAATGCACAAAATACGACCAGACAAGAAGTAAATATGCATTAATACTATAAACACCAAATTAATAGATATACTAAAATCGGAGAATGTCAATCACTACAAGATGCTATGCGACTATCTAAAGGAAATAGGAAACAACTTATAATAACAAATCATAAGTACAACGAACAACAAACATACAATTCTTCAAGGATGATCAGTGTGAAGGACAAACTACAAATTTACAACAAATCATAATTTTATTCTTTTTATTTATTGAATTTCAAACATGTAAACATTAATTAAAAATATTGGTCGTATGGATTTCGATTCAGGCCTTAGCAAATGAAATATAAAAAAAAAAAAAAAAATTATTGGTTACCAGATTTATAAATATGTATTAAAATTGTACATTTAAGAATCTGAAATGAATTTAACACAAAACTTTGAACATTTTCCTAAAATCTGTAAAAAAAACACTTTATATAATCGAAACGTTAAACGGCGTAAACTAATATTTTTAAATATTGTAATTTACGTGATAGCCCTTAGATCTCGGGATCTGATCACTTCCAAACTTTAATATAAAGAGTTGTCTCAAGACATAAACATGAGTGCAACCAAACTTAAGCTTTAATCGTCAACCACAAACGCATCGAGGAGTGAAATTAAAAAATAGAATTGAAAGTATTTTACCTTTTTTCTGTGTTTTATAAGGACTTTATAAGGACCTATAACACTAAATTTGGGATACACTTAATTTTTTTAAAGAATTATGGTTTATGCAGTGTGCCTGACATCGAATATTTAGACCTAACTACATTATTAATCGTTAGAAGCAAGCAATTCGTTTTTTGGTACAAACTTACCGTAAAGGTGACTAATATTTACGGTTGAAACTCTATATATCAGTTCGTAATTTTATTAATAATCTGACCATATTTTTAACATTTTAATACTTCTAAACATAGTTTACCACTGACCAAGCCGAACAAGAAGAAATAATCTCAAAAAGATAATATGTACAATGTTACGAGGGTGTTGATAATATTATTTTTCGTCTCATATACAACTAATAAAGAATATCTGATTTATCTATTTTAGAGATAAGAGGAGGTTTTTGAAAAAATCTGAAATTCACAATTCACAAAATATTTACGTTGTGGTTTGGGTTTGAAGGCAAAAGTTACCAGCATCATAAAGTTTCTCGTAATGATGTTGGTTTTCCTTTTTCATCGAAATATAATCTTTTTGACAGTACCAATCATGACGTTGTTGTTAAACATTATAATTTTCATGGACAGTGTATAAAGAGAACCGAAATTTTAAATGTGGTGAAATATTATATAGCCGTTTTTCCATTTCTCTGTCAAAAAACATTTTTTTGTATTAAAAACCGTCTAAATCGGCTTATTAAGGGTGCGGAAAGCCGCACACAAAAAACAAAAACAAGCCGTTTGTCATTTCCTGTTTATTGTATAAGATTTATTTTTGAATTTATTCTTGTTTTAGAGATCTTATTTTAATGTATACACCATATAATGTTATTTCATTTCCACCAAATTACTCATCCTTCATCATCCACCAGCCGCATTCAGTTCATATTTGTTTTCATGATAAAAATTATTTTTTTGGTTTCTTATGAAATGAAACTTAGTAAAAATATTTTATGTTCTGTTCTCGTTGTCGGTTTGGTGTTCGGATTCCGTATAATTTTTGGTATATGTGTATGTGCGTGGAAAATTGAATGAAAATAAATTATGGAAAAATTAGGTGATTATCATGGAAATTTGGGTTATTTTCTCCTAATGTGCTTTGTCCCTCTTCGTTTCTCGATTATACAGTAGTGTTAAGCGAGGATTGATTTAATGAATAAATTTGCAGTATCATGGTTTTTCGTTAATTATCAGTAATGATACAGTTCATTAGACTTGTTTAACCTCGCACTTGATTGTCTCATTTTTTTACAAATTGTTGTATAGAAGGAGTTATCGATTTAATTTAATGAGATATTAAATTGAGTGCAACTGTTTATGGTCAATTGATATAATGTACAGAGGTTATATTGGTAATCTATAAATAAATAATTCTTCGGGTAATTAAAATATTAGAACTATTCTCATAAGGTAATTAATTCTAGTTAAAATGTTTGCTGTATTTCTAGCAATCAGCGATATCAAAACGTCGACTTGACTATGGCAAAACAATATCAATTCGAAATCAAAAAATTATGTCATCTCGGAAAGAAAAAAATAAGATATCTGGATTTGAAATCAAAAACAACACAAAAGCTGACGACGTTTCATGTAAGAAAATGAAAAACAAGAAATCAAATATTGCAGTCGAAGGTGATGGCTGTGGTGGATGTCATAAGAAATTTCATAAATATAACGAACTTCGCCGTCGAAATGCTAATAATACGAAAATATTTAATCAGGAGAAGCTTCGAAAAGAATTGAAATATTTACGAGATCGTCATTTAAGTGATGCAGTATTGGCAAATGAAATACGAAAAATGACATTGACTTCTTAATGTAAAAAGGGGAGAGATCATTTACATATTTATTTAGAAATTTTACAATTTACATAGAAAAACTTAATAAAATTTATTCTGTTGGTATTTAAATAAATAATCCTCTTTATTGCTTTGGACAACATATTTTGAGGAAAGCTGATTATTAAAAAATCGAGATAATAGAAATAGCGAACAGTATAAGCTTAAAATGATTAAAATAAAAAAACTCACGAAAAACGGATTTCGGTAAGTATGTATCAGTACTAAACACTCACACGTGCAATTATTTTGGACAATTAAAATTCTAAACAGCTCACTTTATTCCAGTAATTCAGACTGATTATTCCAGTATTCCAGACAAACCTCAAGTTAGTTCAAATAAACTCATTCTAAATCGACTAAACTAAAATAAATCCGCGGGTTATCGAAATTGCTAAATTTAATCGCCTTCGCAATACTAATTTTAGTTAACTACAATTCTAACTTAAGAAATAAGCCAAAAAAATTATAGGACATTTTTTAGAAGGTTTTTATTTTTAATAATTAAATTATTTTGGAATCTGTTAATGATTAAGTTTGTATAATTGCTTCTTCTAGAAACACTGAGATGATACCTTCCATTAAAACATGAACTGTAAAATGATAAGAATGTTTAGAATTTTTAATTGACACGATTTAAATATTTCAGGTTCAAATAAAATCTATCATTTTACTTGAATTTGTTAATTTCTTTGTGATTTAGTTAGATTTTATTTAATAGTAAACATATTGCCAACGGGATGTTCCTTGATGATCCGTATAAATTTAGAGCGGATTCGGAAACATTTTTATACCGAAAACATGTTATTTTATTTAAAATTTATTTAAAAGAATAAAATAATTCGACAAGTACAACACTAGTATTTAATATTATCTTTTAAAAAAATAAAATTATTTCGAAAATATATTAACATTATTACCGTGTGTACCAAAGTTGTATACGTGAAAAAACAAAATGTACTCATAAATATACAAAATGTACAAAAAAATAATTATTTCAATTATTATACTAAGGCATCGCTGTGTAACGCTCAATTTCATTATAAAAATTAATTTTATTTTTTAAATAATAAAACAAACGAAATTTCCCACTTCCTTCTTTTCAACAAATAACTCAGTATTTATTTTCATTTGATAGATAAACAACGAAGCATTCTGTGTTTATAAAATAATTAAAAATGCATAATTAAATTGATGTAGGTATTTAAATTATAGTAATTTTGATGATAATATACATAATTGGACATATGTATATAAATACATATTCAAGTTGGTCATGGAAAGTGATCGCTTCAATTTCAAGAGTATTTTACTGGTATAGTGTATCCTTTGAGGTTATAAAGGTGAATTGGGGCAGCGAAAAATTTGGCCATTCTACCATCCCAAGGTAGGTTTTCAAATTGGAGACCATGTATTTGCCATTGACCTTGCTAATTTTGAATTGGACTGAAGCAAAAGTATGAATTATATCCAAGTTCTTCCAAAAGATTTACTATAACATGATTTTAAGTAACGCGAGGTATGCCAGTACTATAAGCTGGCATAGAACCAAGCAATGTCCAGATGGTTCTACGTAAATCGGACTTATAGCCATACGTCTTTGATTTAGCTGGCAACTGCATAAAGTAGGAAGTGAAAAAACGAACCACGAAAGAGTCAAGCGGCCTTGTTATTTTAATTATACCTACATATTATACTATAAGAGTGTAACGAATGCCCATAAACCGAAATTTCGAAATAGAAAGAGGAATTCGTTCGATTTTTTCCTCCAATATTACTTCGACATAAAAAGCAGTTTGTTATAGAAAAAGTTAAAGATAGGAAATGCTATTTTCCTAGGAAATCGCAATGTAACTTCTTTAATTCAAATCTTACATAAAAAGATTTCGACATAGGGGCATATCCTCCATCCGGTCGCAAATTACGTATTTGCGATCAGAAATATGGTTACTAGATTAAATTTGCCATGCCAATTGACACATTTTATTTAAATTTAAATTTTTTTTGCGATTGTTAAGTAGAAATACATAAAAATACTGTGACCTCGGAAAATGCGTAGCAGTCTTTTCGTAGATTTCTACTCTACAATCGCAAAATAAATTTAAATTTAAATAAAATGTGTCAATTGGCATGGCAAATTTAATCTAGTAACCATATTTCTGATCGCAAATACTTAATTTGCGACCGGATGGAGGATATGCCCCATAGACAAAGTTTGAGTTTGACAGAGCTGACTGTAGTAGTTTTTATATTTTGAATTCCAAACTTTTATTGCTTTTTATAATATTTTACCCCTATTGGTAACGAATTTTGTACAAAATGTCAATACTGAATTTTCACATAAATTTCTTTATAAAGAAATGTACTCGTACATGTCCAAAAACTTTACGTCGGATTTGTTGTTTCGTGTGAGGGTATCCTTTACTTTGCAATGTCGCACTAAACTTGGAAGTGTCATTGTTTTTCGCATAGGTTAGACTGATTTCTGTTATCTCTTTATACCAATTAATTTACCATGTGGGTTAACTACACAAAATCCACAAGTAATATTGGTGTGATCTCGCTTACTATGAAGCGAGTTTTTTGAAGAGGCAGAATTCCAGCGGATTGTTACTGTAATGTTTATTATTACTCGTTCAACGCCCCCACATTTTCTAAGTGACCTTAAGGGTTTCGTTGAGTTAAGTCACCTATTGTTGGAACAGCAAATAATCAACAAATTATCTGCGAATCAAATTATATAAATATTAGATTTAGTTTCTTTTTAATATTATATAAATATTTAGCTTAAATCTTGATGGTCCAATATTATAGTTTACGTATCATAACTTAAAAATAACAAGATTATTATCATAACAATTATTATTTATATGTATTAGTTAATACTTACAAATCATTTTTCATTTGTTTATATTAGAGTAACTGACAGCTATACATAAGACTGTTAAATTTAATCTGCTTTACCTTTAAAAACATTATAAATGTAAATTAGAAACCTAACAAAAGTTGCTATAAAAATTGTTGTGTAAAATTTTGGACATCTATTTAGAATTATTAAAACTATGTACATATTTACTTAAGCCATATTTGTATTATAGTACAGTTTAACAAACATAATTATAAGAAAATAAAATTTCTCTTTTACATCGACCATCAAGCTGTTCACAAGTGAATTATAATAAAGTACTTACTACGCATAGTGAATATTTTATTTTTTAATAAACAAATACGGAATTTACCATCAAACCCAGTTTATCACATCATCATTTTTCGTACCAATTTCTTTTGAACATTATATTGGAATCCTACCCATTGGTACGAAAGATTGTTCCTTCGAGCCGGATTAGGAACAGCACTCAACCCAGTCAAACAAAACCCAGCCGAACGCAGTACACATCTGAAACTCATCTGAAATTTAGAATCGCATGGAATAAAACCGCAAGTATCAAAACTATTTACCAAATAATTAAATAAATAAAACGTTTAAAAAAAACTACTGTGATTTTCATTAGTTCTTAATACGAGTATATTATATAAAACTACATATATCCTTCATACCTATATATATTTATGCAAATCCTTATTCTCTATACACCTATTAAAATATTTGAGAATTTGTGGCTACTGGCTAGTGTGTAACTGTGTATATACCTAGTGAAAAGTGATATCGAAATCGGTAATAGTGATACTTAAAATGGCGGATATTGTAACATTAAAGAAAAGAGGCGCTTACAACAAAGGCAGCATAACCTAGATTTTAAACTTTATTAACGCTGTAAACGAAACCACCAATTCCGAAGACATCAAAGTGAGATTGGCAGATGTTGAACGATACCGTAGTGAATTTATCGAAGTAAAAAACAAAATTGTCACGATGAATAACACCGAGGAGCTAGACCAAGATTTTGAAGCAAATTATTATAAAGCCGCGGCAGGGTTAAATCTTGCTTTAAGAAAAAAGGTAGAGCCACCAGTTTCGCTAAATGATACATTTATTGATGCTTCCATGACGGGGCACCATATTGATGTGAAACTCCCAAAAATAAAGGTTCCAGAATTCTCCGGTAACTACACCGCGTTGTAGTCATTCCACGACTTGTATTGTTCAACCGTGCATGACAACATGAGACCCGCGCCTTCACAAAAACTACAGTACCTGAAGTTGTCATTGAAAGAAGAAGCAGCGAATTTATTACAACATTTTAGCATCACAGATGCCAATTATATCGAGGCATTGGGAAAGTTAAGAGAGAGATACGATTGCAGAAAGCACACCGTCCATGCGTTCATAAAAAGTTTCATGCATCAACCAGTAGTAACGACACCAAATAGCATGAACGTTAGAGCACTTCTCTCGCAGAAAGCACACCGTCCATGCGTTCATAAAAAGTTTCATGCATCAACCAGTAGTAACGACACCAAATAGCATGAACGTTAGAGCACTTCTAGACACATCGGGCGAAATTATTCGAGAACTTAAGGCATTAGGGGAAGAAGCATAAACCAGAGATCACTGGTTAATTCATAATAATAATAATAATAATAATAATAATAATAATATTTATTAAATGTGTTTAAGCTAATGCTTTTATACACATGAATATTTACAAAAGTTATACATGAATATTTACAATAATTATATTATTAACTTATAAAATTAACACAAAAAAAGAGAAAAAGTAATTAATCAAAGCAATAAACTAAATTAAATATCTACAAATATGTACATTAATTATTTACATTTTGATTTTCCATAATTAATTGTAAACAAGATTTCTTAAATATATTAAGAGAACTGATGTTTTTTAGTTCTATTGGCAAACTATTCCATTTAATAATTGCATTTACTAGTACAGAATTATTATAAACATTTCTTTTACTAATAGGCAAATTAATGTTTCTTGTACGTAAAGACCTGGAAAAATTTAACTTTTCATTAAAATATAACGGTAAACCTGAGTTAACCAGTTGAAAAATAAAAACAGATGTTCTATAATCAAATAATTGAAACAAATCATATCCAAGAATTGAACACCTAAACTCCGAGATATGATCGAACTTCCTAAGGTCATGAACGTATCTAGTGCAATTATTATACGTAACTTCAAGTAAACTTTTAGAAAAACTGTCACATTGATTGTAGATAACATCACAATATGTGAACATTGGCAAAACCAAACTTTTAATTAAATATTTACGAAAGTTAACTGGACAAAATTTTCTAATCAATTTAAGGGAATACAAGGCATAATTAACCCTCTGGCAAAGAGAGCTAATATGATCATTCCACGTTCGTTTAGAATTCAAAAGCAACCCTAAATCATTAACCACTGGAACAAAGGATATAACATCATCATCTAAGAAAAGTGTAGGTGTAACATTGTGTCGAACATTTTTTGAGAGTAATAAAGCCTTACTTTTAATCGGATTTAATGATAACGAATTATTTTTAGCCCACAAAGAAACATTTTTAAGATCTGTGTTAAGTTTAATCACTATCTCATCTAGCTGTGATAAATGACCACCAATATAAAGTTGTAAATCATCAGCATAAAGATGAAACCGGCAATTCAAAATTTTCCATGGTAGATCATTTATGTACAAAGAAAAAAGTAACGGACCCAAGACCGACCCTTGAGGTACACCTACTACCATTTCACTAATATTTGAATGGTCAATACCGTACTTCACAAACTGTTTACGGTTACTCAAATACGAGTATATTACATTAATAGCCGAATTAGAAAATTTATAATACAAATGTAACTTCTGAAGCAAATGAATATGATTAACACAATCAAATGCTTTAGAAAAATCTAGTAGGACCAAAATAGCAACCGAATTTTCCTTGTCCAAGATAGCAGACAAATCATCAATAATTATTTATATATATAATAATCAATAATTATTTATATTTATAATATATACGTACAAATAAAGTCCCTACATTTCGAAACGGCCACATACACATGCATAGACACTGATTAACCAGTTATCTGATTTGTTAAATACTCTTCATTCATGCACGTTCATTACACACACAGATATGCATAGAAACACATTTTTACATTAAATTTGCAAGTAAATATGTAAATAAAAGACAACGTAGGTTTCAAAATTATACGATACCAGAAAAAACGAAAATCGTCGGTCATCAAACATGTTTACTCGCAAAAACAACAAAAATGTTTAACGAGTGTAGCAAAACAAAAATGAAATAACCCTTTCTCGCCCAAAAAAATACTCACAATAACCCACTACATGAAAAAACTAGTAGTTTACACCTTTACGTGTTATAAAATACAGTTACCTAGCGTTTATAAAGGGTTATCCAATTCTAGCTTGATAAAGTAAACTTAAAAAAAACACACAAAATATTCGGAATGTATTGTAATTTTTATTTCATTTTACAGATTGATCCTTGCCATTTTTAGTTAAACAAGATATCATTCAAATGTCCTCCACGGGACTTCTTACAGGCCTTGATTCTTTTGAGGTAATTTTCAATGACTTTTCGGCACATTTCGGGCGGTATCTCGGCCATTACCTTACGAATATTAGTTTTCAATTCGTCAAGAGTTTGAGGATTGTTTGCGTAAACACGATCTTTCGCGTAGCCCCACAAAAAGAAATCCAAAGGCGTTAAATCACAGGATCTTGGAGGCCAATTGACATCAGCCAATCGCGAAATCAAACGTCCAGGAAATTTCTCTTGCAAAAGATCTCGATTTGCTCGTGTTACGTGACTGGTTGCTCCATCCTGCCATAGCGCTCAGAATTGACGGTAACGGTTCGTCCATGGTTGTTCTCAAAAAATACGGCCCAATCACACCACCAGACCACAATGCGCACCAAACAGTGACTTTTTCCGGGTGTAATGGCTTCTCTACAATCAATTGTGGATTTTCTGAGCCCCAAATTCTACAGTTTTGCTTATTAACGTATCCACCAAGCGAAAAATGAGCTTCATCACTGAAGAAAGTTTTGTTCGAAAAATCAGCATCGACGGCCTGTTTTTCCAACACCCAATTTGCGTATGTTCTTCGTTGTCCATGGTCAGCAGGCTTTAACTCTTGTGTCAGATGGACTTTATACGGATGAAGATGCGAATCCAGATGCAAAATGCGCCATAATGAGCCATAAGATAGGCCTAAATGTTGAGCTCGACGAGGAATTGAAAAATTTGGATCTTCTTCCACACTTTCAGCTACAGAAGCGATATTTTCAGCATTGCGAATGTTTTGATGATGCACAGACCTTACAATATCAGTAACAGATCCAGTTTGTTCAAATTTATTCACTGTATTCAATATGGTTTGCTTTGTAGGACGATTATGACGACCATAATCTGCTCGTAAAGCGCGAAATGTGGATACGACAGAATCACTATTTTTATAATAAGATTTAATAATTTTATCTTATCTTTGACAGATGTCGGTATACAGATTTCTACTTTATCAACCTCGAATTTGATAACCCTTTATGTATAAATAATACAGAATCTATATTCTATAGGATATTTCCGCTCTGGAAAATTTTCAAATCTCCGATATTTTAGACTATTAATAGTATTTAGTTGAAAGTGAATATGTTTATGTTTTGAACAAAAACGTTTCACTAGTACACGTACTTTATGTTCTATACCAAAAAATTCCGCAAGTGCTTCGCTTAGATAAATATGTGAAGAAGGAAAATAAGGACAATGATAAAACGAACAAAATTGAAACTAAAATGTTCAATTCATGAATCAAATTTCCTCTTTCTATTTATTTGTAATACATATATCCACTTTATCCAGCATATGATTTTTTTTTATAGATATATGAATGATTCTGGAGGGTACTTTAATAAGAGAAGAGAGAGCAAAATATGAAAAGGATAGCTACGAGTATATGAACGATATTCAAATTTTGCCCAAAGGTAAAATGTTTCTCGAATCACGAAATGCGAAAATCTAGCGACGTTGATGTAACTAATGGCTTGGTGAAAAATTTGTATTTTTATTTTGGTAGACATGCAAAGGGTAATCAATAGAAAACTTTCCATACCAAGTTGTATTCAAAAGTAGTTTTGTTTTGATGAACAACACTTACAATTTTTTAATCGATAGGTATTTTTTAGGGAATTCAACTGTCTCTTCTCGAGACTAAGTAACTTTTATATTCAACAAGGGCTTTTCAATAATGAGTGGGTTTCGAAATATTTTGGGTGGGAAGTTTGCAACCGATACCCCGTTAAAGTGAATATGTATAGATAGGATATTCATTCGTACATATAAAATGTAAATATCAAACAATTTAGTTTTAGTATATTTTTCCTGTTTTTAATAGTTTCCGTTTTATAATCTATTTTGGTAATACCAACAAAAAAAAATTCATGAAGTGGTGAGTAATATATTTTACTATAGAAATCTATTACTATGGTGGGATCATTCAATAACAAATGTGTGTTTTCTTCGTTTCTATAGAACATGCGGGTAAAATAAATTCACATGACACTTGACGCAGCAGTAATATCCAAAAATCAGTTAGTATATAAATTACTAATAGCGACGAAGACAGTTTGATAAGTCAGTTACTTTTGAATTTCCCGCGTAGTAATTTTAAATACAACACTGCTCCCATCAACTGTCGCCTATTAATAGACTACTGTCAAATTTTGAGAAAGCTGCGTAATTTAGTTTGTGTTTGACAGCCATTGAAAGCAGACAATCCGCGAATTTTAACGAAAATGAAAGAAAGTGAATTTCGTGCAATTTTGAAATGGAAGAAAGTGATTTTTTGCGTAAAAAACCCATCATCGAAACCAAGCAAAGGCTTGATAAATTAATACTACCAAGAAGTAGTTTATTAAGTTCTGTTGAGTTCGTGCGAGCACAAGTGACGCCGAACGTTCAGATTGCCCAACAGAAGTCATCACGCCAGAAATAGTCGATAAAATCCATGGAATGATATTGTATGATCGAAGAATGAAAGTGCGCGAGGCAGCTGAGGCTGTATGCATCTCAACTCACGGGTACATTACATTTTACATGAATACTTGAACATGAGAAAGCTATCGCGGATGCCGCGATTGCTCATACTCTACCATAAGCGCAATCGTGTGACCACTTCAAAGGAGTATTTTGCGATGTTCAGCCGGAATCCAAACGAGTTTTTGTGCCATTTTGTGGAACGTCTATTTCTGTGCTGTCTATTTCTGTGCAGTTACTCTGAAAGAAATTAAACAATCAAAGATAAAAAAGCCCCTGGATACGACTTGATAACGGAGCAAATAATCAAAGCTTTACCAGAAAAAGCATTAAGGAAACTACAGCACATAATCAATGCTACCTTTAGACTTTGTTATGTTCCAAGACAGTGGAAAGTAGCGGAAACCATAATGATTACAAAGCCTAATAAATCACTAAATGACAAAACATCGTATAGGCCTATTGCTTTGTTAACAACAACATCAACAATTTTCGAGAGACTGTTTCTCAAGAGATTAAAGCCAATTATAGAGAGCAGAAATCTTATACCTGAACATCAATTTGGGTTTCGAAAACAACCAATGGAGAATAGAACTTAACGAATCGAAAACAACACATATCAACTTTACAAATAGGAAATTAGAATATATTCCGATTAGGTTGAATTCACAGCAAATACCATATTTTGACAATGCTAAGTACCTCAGCATGACGCTAGACTCTAAACTCAGGTGGAAAGCATATGTTACAAAGGAAAATCAAGAACTTAATTTAAAATTCAGAAAAATGCACTGGCTTATTGGAAGAAACTCCGAACTGACAACGCACAACAAACTGCTGTTATATAAACAAATCCTAAAGCCTATCTGGACGTATGGTATTCAACTTTGGGGCTGTACAAGGAAAACTAGAGTGAAGATCATTCAAACATTTCAAAATAAAGTACTACGTAGCATTGTGAATGCTCCTTAGTACATTAGAAAAGACAACCTCCATCGAGGCTTAAACATGGAAAACGTCAGCGATGAAATACAATAATTTGCAAGGGGTCAAGTACTGCGACTGCAGCAACAAAGCCTTTATAATTATTGGTTCCTTAAGCCGCTTAAATCAAATGACTGACAGAGCTGGGATAAACCGATATGTCTCATACCACAAGAATGGACTACTTAATTAATAAAACAATTACTAGATAATCCATATGATTAGTTGTAATATTATATAGAAATAATGATTTCTTAAAAAAAAAAATTGTAGCCGTGGACAAACATGGAGCCATCACAACACTTGAGATACCAAAGAACAATCGAGACAGTCGGTTTCTCCTGGTGAACGTGCATCAAAGAAGGCCACGGTAGGTTTGTCGGCCAGCAAGGTCATATCCACAGTTTTTTTGGGATGCACGCGGTGTCATTCACATCGATTAGCTTAAAAAGGGTAATACGATCGCAAAACAACCACATTTGGCTAAGAAAAAAGTGCTCCTCGATCTACTCCATGCACGAGTACACACGTGTGTAGTCACCATGGCTAAAATCCATAAGTTGGGCTATAAATTGCTACCCCATCTAGCATATTCTCCAGATTTAGCTCCCAGCGACTACTTCCTTTTAAAACCTGAAGAAATGGCTGGACGGTAAGCGATTTGAGTCTAACGATGAGGTCATCACTGAAACAAACGCCAATTTTGAGAGCCTTGAGAAAACCTATTATTTGGAAGGAATAAAAAAATTTGAAAAACGCCGGACTAAATGTAGCTAAATGTAAGCTTAAAGGAGACTATGTTGAGAAATAAAAGGTTTTTTTGTCGAAAAAATATTGTAACAAATCCCCGCTACAAGATTATGTGGGTTGCTCACCTCTGTTTAAATATGATGTGCTATATGTTACTCTACTGGTTTATTTTTTTATTTTTTTTTATTGAATAGATGATGTTATAAAATATTGATCGGGTTTTAATATGAAAAAAATTGGTAATGGAATTCTTCATTCCTATATAAGTCAAAAATTTATTTTACAAAGTATCGCTTGTTAGTTTCGCTGTGTTTAAGCTCACATATAATTAATTAGTGAAATAGAAAAAAAAATGCATTAAAATGCTTCAAAAAAAACACTTGTAAAATTTCCTTATAGTGACAATATTTATTTGTTTTTGGAATATCGATTTCGAAATATTATTTCTTCTTCTGTTCCTTTTTACAACTACATATTACACTTTTCTTAAAATTATGCTGCTTATATACTAAAAAATGGGTTTAAACCATTATAGCGGAAAAAAAATTAAATAAATCAATTCTCTTCTGCGTGAGTTGTAATTTGTGAAAAATGTATATAAATTAAGTAAATAATAGTGAAAATTCCTAACATTAAAAAAATTTCTAATACTTAAAGTAAATAACTTAAATTAAATGGATAGTGGTTTAAATTTCCGAACAACAAGTGAGTGTAATGTGTTACAAAAAACCTATTTTATAAGTGGAATGAAAAACCTGTATAAAATGGTAGTGATAAATGTATGAAGATAAAACCTAAAAGTTAGTCTAAATTTAATCATAATAAACTATAATTAAATTACTATATTATAAATAATAAGTGAGTTAATTAATAATCTAGCTTAGTTTTAATAAATAATATAATTCAAGTGAAAGCGGGATTCATTAATATAAGCGTGGTGAACATTGAAAGAAAAGCGCTCCCAGTGCATAGGCTGAACGGTACGCTGTAAAATTAGCTAGAATAAACTTATAGTGCACGAAGTGTTGTAGACCATCTAATATATAGTACATATTACGTTTACGAAAGCAAGCGAATTCTATTTGTTTGGTGTAATATATATAAAAACAATAAAATCTATATATAATTGAATTGAATCAAAAATATCGAAATTCAAATACACTTGAATAATAACAACAAAGACAAATTGTCATCGTCATCATCTAAAATATATAATGGTTTTACTGCATCTACCTTCATCCTGTGTTAGTGATCACTCGCCATCATCATCAAAGTCCGATCAAATGGTACAGTGGTGAAAACTTTGGCGTTCGGTTCGACAGGTTAGAATTCCCATAGAGGCAGGATGCAAAAGTGAAATTTCATAACAGATTACGATCTGGGATGAAATGTAACACATCTATAACCCCCTGTCGGACTGCAAAACTTATAGGCAGACCCATATTCCATACCAGTATAGGCAGGCATGGAGCTATTCTGAAAATGTGCAGATGGTGATAATAATCTGATCTATATAGCCGTACGTCTTCGATTTGGCAGATGATGCGTAAAGTAAGACGGAAAAATAAACCGCGAAAGAGCAGGGAGTGCTTCGGCCCCAAAAACAGATGGCATTGACTAAAACAAAAAAAAATCGCCAAAGTCGACCATCGCAACGAGTAAAATTATGTTAGATTTTTTTTTAAAATCATTTCGCTATGCACACATTCATAAAATGAGAAATTTTATCTCTAAAATTACGGTTTGAACATCAATATTGGAAAACAAGCCACTGAAATTTTTCACGTACGGCTTTAAGCTAGACGGCACAGTAGGAGCCGAAGTCTTCTGTGAGAAGCTCAATGTTAATATTTCTATTCGTCTCCCTGACTACTGCAGCGCGTACTAAGCTGAAGTGGTTGCGATAGCGGAAGTCGTGACATGGTTGAACCATAACGTGGTATCCGTGAGGGATATCGCAATTTATGTGGACAGTCAAGCGGCACTCAGCTCACTAGAGGAAGTCACGGATGGCGATGGATTGCCGGTCATCTCTTAATGAGATGAGCGAGTATTTAAGTATTCAGATAATCTGGGTTCCTGGGCACTCAGACGTCATGGAAAATTGCAGGGCAGACGAACTAGCTAGGTACGGTACGACTCTCCGGATGCTTATAGCAGCGCTCAAATCGGCGCTCAGTAAAAAGTCAATCGCCTTGACAGATGAGAGGTGGGCCAACACTCTCACGTGCAGGGTAGCAAAACAGATTTGGCCAAAACTGGAAATGCGGTGCTCCAAGGCACTAGCATCCCTGGGAAAATGAGAGTTAGGATTGGTCGTTGGGATACTGACAGGACCCTGCCTTTTTGGGGAACATGCTAGAAGACTGTCTAGACCGACGAATGACTTTTGTAGAAGTTGTATGGACAAAGAGGAGGAAGAGACTTTAGATCACTTCCTATGGTCATTTTCGGCACTGGCATACAAAAGACATAAGTACTTGTGCGGTATGGACAGCCTCTTGGAACTCGCGGACTGTGGAGTGCGAGATATTTTACGCTACATAAGTAGCTCTGGATGGTTTCAGCGGAAGTAAGGAAACATTGAATCCTGTGATACCACAATGGGCCATTATTGGCCTAGGTGTGCGATAGCAGCCACTCTAACCTAACCTAACCTAACCTACGGTTTGAACAAGGAAAATATTTTCGAAAAATACGTGGGTAAAAAAATCAATGGATTTTCTCATGATTTAAATTGGTAAGTTTAAACGACGATAAATCGGCGATGTTTTTCGAATATCGCACTCATAGTTACCAATAGATGGTCGAAAAAAAAGGTTACCAAATTTCTTATTTCATTTTAGTTGCATACGAAAAACAAAACCAATTGCAAATTTAATTGTGTTTTCAATAGAACGTGTTATAATGATGAGTAGCGTAATAACGAAGAGCAGCCATTAGTTGCCATTCCGGATAAAGCAGATATCCCCTATATTATCGTAAGAATAATATCCTGGTTTATTAGGTCGAGTATATAATAACAACCTTTGGTAAATTTGAAATTTCTCAAAAATTCAATATTCGTCGTAAAAATCAGTATTCATTCGCTTTTTAAATGTTGATTTTCTTCATTTTCGTTAAGCAGATAATCTGAACCGTTTGATGATGAAAATGATGATAAAGAAATAGAAATACATCTTATAAAAAATGGCTTCTTCGTATGAAGAAAACGAAGAAGCCATTTTTTATAATATTTCTATTTCTTTATCTAATTAAACAGGTAATGTATAATGTTGTTATTATTTAATAGTAAAAAATTACACAAAATCAATTTGACTCTGACAGTTCGAAAATTCGAACTAAAAATTGTACGAAAAAGTCATAGAAAAATAAAAATAATCGACCGAAATCGGTAGATTTTTAACCCTTTCCTGACCCGCATACACAATTGTGTATGTAAACGACAACCGAATATGTCAAACATAGAATTAGGTGACAATTAAAGACCAGCATACACAATTGTGTAAACCATTTAATTTTGTTTTCGTCCGAAAAATAACAGTAACTATAATAATGATAAACTAATTAATATGTTATCAAAAACTAAGTATTAATATGTTATATAATTAATTTGTTATCAAATTATTATGTTTTTTTCAAAAAGAATTCCGATTTAATTAAGATCCGTTAAAATACGGAAGACATTACAACGTGTCATTATTTACATACACATTTGTGTATGGCGAACTTAACTTGAAGAAAAAAAAAATTTTTTTTGAACTCGAAAGGGTTAAAATAACCATGGATAAATAATCCACATTTAAACTTAACAAGCTAAAGGGGTAACCATACAAAAATTAAAAATAATTATAAAAGAAATTTAAAAAAAATTATGTTTGCGTTAAATGCCATTTCTGTGCTTTCACCCATGGAAAAATTAATTCAAATTAAAAAATTTAACGAAGCTTCGTTAAATATGTCACTTAATAAAACATATCACTTGAATTGTCACTTAATAAAAATTATTGGAGCAAAACTTTGCGTTCAAATTTAAAAAAATTAAAATTTGTATCGTGCTACCTAAAAAAACAACAAACAATAAATAGCTGTCACTATAACAAATAGTTGTCATCCAATATTCAACAATATTTACGGCATACTCGTTACGACTAGTATGGCTGTAATGTCATTAAAATTAGTGTCGTCAAATTTTTTTTTTAATTTTATAATTTTTATATGGTTGGCCCTTAAGGGTTGTGGATTAATCTTCGTTCAAACTTACGGCCCTAAGTATATTTGAATTAAATTTTCTTAAATATTTTACGCTTTCTTAAATATTTTACGCTTTACGCTTTGAATTTTTTTAAGTGTTTAGTGTTTTTGAATGGAGTAAAATTACCAAGAGGAATTAAGGATGAGAAATAGTATACCATGAGTGTGGATGAGTAATGGTAGATATGATTAACTGTGTCGCTGTTAATTCCTGTTATTTCCTTTCCTTTTTGTTTAATTTTTTCATAAAATTTCGTCCGGCGGCAACCGTTTTAAGCATGCTTTATTTTAAACCCACCCCGTCTACTGAGCCATAGCCTCGCTAAATAGTCCGCCTATGAAGCCTCTACTTAAATAATCAATTATTTTCTATTAAAAATCTGGGCATTTTCTGAGGTCTCGAATTTTAATTTAATTCGTATGACCCCTTGCCGAGCTAACAATCGATACAATATCTTTTGTTCAAAAAGTTACTGGCTTATCAAACTGCCGTCGTATTATCTAAAAAAGAATATTAGTATCGATTTATAATAACTAAAGGCCGTTTTCTATCGAGACTACAAAAAAGCACAACAATTTAAATAACCCCCAACTAATGATAATAAATTAAAGTTTAAACCGCGAAACTATTGTAAAACAAAAATGTAACATGCCATGCGAAATATTTATAATGCATAATTTTGTGCGGTATGTGGTCTGTCCAAATTAATATAATACGCTATGAAATTATATGTAAATTAATCTTATTACTAGCATACGACTATAACTCATAAAAACATAATAAAAATTTATAATACTTATATAGATGATGTGCAATATGTGATTTAAAAAAAATATAAATATAGATAGCCCTACAAGAACACGGTACTTGAAGAACACGAGTTTCGAAGAACGAGGATACCGTCCCTCAAATTACACGGTGTCAAACTACATGATTTTCAAGTAATTCTCTTTTATTTTGTTTTTTGTGTATTAAAAGAAATAAAAAAAAACGTAATGTTTTTTTTTGTAGTCTCGAACGGCACGGTTTCAAAGAACATGGAACTATTTAATAGTGTTCATGGAGGGTTACCTGTAATAATGTTGTTTGAAAGAGTTAGGTAAGGTAGTAAATGTACCTATTTTATATTAAGTCAGAATTAAAATATGTAAAAATTTTATTAGGTTCTAAATTTTGTCTTTTCAATAATGAGAAGTAATAGGTAAAACAAAGCTTTTGTTAAGAATGGTAATGCAATATAATATATAATACAGTTTATAGTTCAGAAACTATTCAGTCAAAAAACTATGCTCAGTACATTCAAAACATATTTTATGCAAAGTATAAACTCAACAATCGCAAATTATATAATACGTTTTTGATTACCGTTTCTTTATCAGCATATTACATATTAGTAAATAACTTACTATTTGGGCCACAGCTACTCCAAAACTATTTTATTGGTTTCTGCTGTTTATATATTTGTTATGTTATTAATACATAATAGCTATATTGTATTTGCCAGTCAAACAGACGTTTATACTCAAAAAGCTAATAAAACGTTAAATAAACAAAACATTTAACAAAAAGTTTTTTTGAACTCCATGCATCTCTCCATGCTGTTATGAATTCCCATCAAAAAGCATTTTTTGTTACTCTGAAACCTGAATAAAAATGAAATATAATAATAAAATAATTCTCGATGAATTCGAATAAAATAGTTTTTCCATTCAATGGGGAAAACCAACAACAAAATTTTTGTTTATTGCACAAAAAACCAAAAAATAGAAAAAGCAAAGAAACTTTTATTAAAGCTCTATAGATATATTAAGCTCTTTATTATTTATTCAGCAATTGAATGGCAGCCAAAAGGTTATCCTGAAACACTAGAAAAATTTTCGATTTAATTTTGAAAAACTTGTTGTACAATTGAATATTATATTAGTACATACCTACTTGTGTTGGTTATAAATATTTTTATATGGGTGAATATTGTGTATATGTATTATACGGACGTTTTTTTTTTATTGTAAACAATTTCTAGTACAATATATCTTTGGATTATTGATTATTTTTTATGTGCAAAAGAATTACATCAAGAAGATGAGATCACGCTATGTAATTTTGGTATAATTTCAAAAAATTATTTATATAATTATATTACATAAAGAAAATTTCATTATATTAAATTATTTGTTTCAATAAAATATTATACAGAGTGTTTGAGCTTAGATGCATTCCTTTTAAGGCATAATTCCATGTGTAAATTTGAGGTATAAATTGTTTCATAGGAAGTGGGTGGAGGGGGGGGGTTCAATTTCACTATTTACTGAGATACAGGGTTTCCAATAAACATTTCTTGAGATGGTGCCTAGGTTCATATTTTACTTAAAAGCTGATAAATTACATGACGAAGATATTTATGTAAGGCAAAACAAATTTTTGTTTTATTTCCGGAAAAATTAAATTTATATATTAATTTTATTTTTCAATGATGCCTTATCATCAGTTAATTACAGGGAATCCACTAGTTAGAAGTGTTAAATTTTTACTAGATGCTTTAAAATATGACCCTAGAAACCAACACCCTGTACTTACAATAAATAAACGATATTGCCAATTTGGCGCAGGACGTAGCAACGCGTAATGAAATATAAATTTCTAAAAGTAAAAGAATCCATATAAGCAGCATTAATATCTGAGGGATTTAAACTAAGTATAGATTATAATTATTTTGAATGGAAATGTCTATATACTCACTCGAAGTAAATGATAGTGCTTGACACAACATGAATTTATTAAATTCTGCAGGTACATGAATTTAATAAAATTACTAATTTTAAAGTACCTACAAGTTGACAGATTATAATGAAGCAAATTTATGTAGGTAACTTACGGTGAACATGCTTTGCTCTAAAAGTCTGATTTTTCTGAGTTAAATGATATGCTGTGCATATAGTTTAAATTGTTATGTACTTTGCACTAAATGCATTATGTATACAGAGTAAAATTACTCAGATTAAATAAAAAAACACAAAATTATTTTTCAAAGCGCATTGCCTGCTCGAGTTGAATTATAAAACAGACCAATTGCTGCATTAAACATTGCTACACATTTTCTCAACGTTTAAACATTGTAAAAATACTTATTGTGTAATAATGCGTTTAAGTATGTAACTGTTCCTTGATACTTTGTATACACTTTGTGTTCAAGTATAAATTGAAATAGAAAATTATAGTTTTGGTTTTTGAAATACTACAGCATTGTTAGTATTTTTATTCAGACAGATTAATTTTTAGATACAATTGAAACAATTTTTTTGAAGTTTCTTTTTCGTATTATATAATATATTTTAGCCGCAATTCTACCTTTAAATTTTATAATGCTAAATGTTTACATGCTAGACACAACTAATTGTTTGACCAATTACCTCCACGAATATTACACACTCTACTATACTGTTGACAAGTAGTAGTATACTGTTCAAGTTGTTGATAGGTTTCTTTTATTTATAAATTCCATGGCAAAATATAATCTCCTCTAGACCAAAATATAAATATTACAAGTATTCAAAAGTAAAATAAAACCAATTCTACTGAAAGCTTTAGGTACAACGTCAAACAAATAAACACAATCATAAATGTAATTTTCCTCGATATATTTCGTGAATTTAGAAATTCAAAACCAAATCGATTTTTTCAACATAACTGTATTATTCAACACAATGACGCAAAAAAAAATTCATTTCCATCTAAAATAAGAAAATTCTAATCTAATTCAAAAATAACAACATAAAAATTCAATTTTCTCGATTCACAGCAACAACAACATCAACATCAACGAAAAATCGGATTTTTTTTATTTTCCAGTTTGTTATCGTTAAATTAAATTAAAATGCTTTTCGATTAATAACACAGAACTAGACTTTGACATCAACGAAGACGAAAGAGTAAAAGTCATAATTTTGATGATATTCATTTCATATCCCGGAAAAAAATATATTTGCTTAAAACTAAGCGGATATCTACTTCCGTTAAAAACAATTCATTTCATTGTATACATGTAATTTTGTTTTATTTTTTCATTAATTTTCATCTGGTGTGGTTGTACAGATTTTAAACTTTTCAGTATAGATCAAATGAATTATGCTAAACATAGATCGCCCCGTTTCCTCGAACGATACTTTTCCAAAAACGACACAATTTTAATTAATAAGCCATAAATATCTTGTATCCTTCACACCAGTCGGACCAGATAATGCGCTGTGATGCACAATGCATATGTTACTTGTGCCAAGATTGGTGTGCGGCTACAGTTCGGCCTGGCTCTATATTGAATCCTGCTGGTGTGGTTCCGGCTGGCTTCATAAGGTTTTGGTTGACAGTGTAGTAGTTTCGGTTGACTTTGTTATGTTTCCAGTGCTTATGTGTTTGTTACACAACCATCTCAAGCGCAGAGTACAATGCACTAATTTTCCGGCTTGCTTTAAATTATTCCGGCTGGCTTAACGTTAGTTGCGGCTGATACTTCAAATAGTGCACGAGTGAGTGGTTGCGGCTGTCATTATATATTTCCGGCTGAAAAATCAGATAGTGAAAATCATAATGCATTTTACTATTTGTGCCCTAATTGATTTGGTCCAAGGTGTTATGGCGCCAACTTGCTTTATATGGTTCCCTTTGAAAAGTCATATAGTGCACAATGTGTCATGCTATACATGAAAGTTTCTATCAACCTTTATTTAAGTACCAGTTGCGGCAGCTTCAATAGCATTTAATGTTTGCAAAAATGTGGAAAAATATAGAATTTATTCGAAAATGTAACTCAGATCACCTCGATTTAAAGATTCTAATAAATTTAAAGAGCAAATATCAATGAGTTATTGTTTTGGTTTTCTGAATTATAAGCGGAAACGATTATTTTTATTAAAAAAAAACAAGTTTAGTTGGTATCTTAATATAAATTTTCGGCGCAAAGTTTTGAATTGGAGGGTAATACTGTTTTTTTTGTGAGGTTCTGTGGAGCAGAAATTTGGTTTTAACGGTGTTTGGCCATTGTTGATTTTATCTGGAACTTTGAGATTACACCTATCTGAGAAATTTAAATTTATTTTTACGGGATTTAATCGCGATTTATAGTTGCCAATTCTGTAAAAGTTGTCTTCCGTTTAGAATTAAATATGGTTTTTCTTGAGTTTATAAAATACAATTGTATCTTAAAATTATTTTTTTAAATTTATTTCTATTTTCATTTTAAATTAAATAGAATTATTGGAAAGGTTAAACAATTTTTTGAAAAGATCACATGATGTCCTTTTATTTCAGTATAAAGTAAGAAAACTCGCCCTTGATTTTTAAAGTAATTTTAACCCTTTTTTATGATTCGCTTATTAACTGTAAAACATTTTTATTAAATAAAGAGAAACCGTTTATATTTTAAATAAAAATTGTATTAATTTTGGGAACATTTGGACCAGTTGAAACGAACAAAAATATTGGCTTGAAAATCTGAAAATGAACGAATATATCTAAATAAAATATGACAAAAACACCCAGTCGCAACTTGTTTACTGGTCATCCACCAGGAATCAAACCCGGGACACCCGAATAACAGAACAAGCACTCTACTTACTAAGCTAACGAGGGCGATGAAAATAAAATACTAAAGAGCAATAAAATTCCTCAGCTTTATATTTTCAGACGCAATCCAGCGAATTTGTAAGGAATTCAAAAACTATACAATAAAACTGACAAAATTGTGATTGCTTTTCAATTTTAATTTTGTCGTCGTCTCCAAAATTTCCATGCGGTGTTCTTAATCTTGTAGTAACAATTATCCAAATACCTAAATGTGAAACCTATTTAACAGCGGAAGTCTGATTATAACAACGCAAGTGGCAATCAAATTCTTTTAAAATATATGATTCTTCGTTTTGATTTACGTATACATATTTTAAAATATTTTAATTTAGCTAACAAATATATAATACACATAATCATAACTACATTTTTCGTACTTTTTACACTATTTGCCGTAGGCACTTGGCGAAACACACTTACACTTAATAAACACATTTTATTAAACACTTGTTTTTTATTTCGCAAAAATTAGATTTCAGCAAATTCAGTTTTTATTTGAGATTTATTTTATTAGTGTAGTTTCTTAAAAATACTCAAAATACACTTGCTTAATAAAACCAATTATAGATTAAAATTTTAAATTAAAAATATCTAAAACATTTTACCATACAGACCCAAAAAATACTTAAAATTTACTTGTTTAATTTGTTTGTACGGTGCTATTTTTTTGCACTAGGAATGGATGACGGAACAAAACTCTCGAGGCCAAAAATGTTCGTCATTATTATAGGTACTTGATTTTACTTTGAGAGATAGTAAACTGAAATTGAAACTTCATGTTGACTTTTCATATTCAATATAACAAATAATCAACAGTAGCAATAACACCAACAATTGTTTAATATAAATTCAAACATATTTTCCTTGTCAATCTGAATTCAAATGAAACATCCAAAAATTCAATAAAAACAACATAACTAAATTCTGCTCGTGTTCCTAAATACGAGGAGTGTTCAAGAAGTTCGGTAAGAAATACCTGTAGTATCAATTTATGATTTTGTTTTTCATCAAAATGAACACGTATTTTGAAAATTTAAAAATTCGGAAATTTTAAACGTCGTAAATATTGCGATTCGAAATTACTGTTAGGTAGAACGAGTTCCAAGACAGTAATTAAAAACTGCAACATCTCGTTTATCTTTCAAATTAAAATTTCAACATTGTATTTAAACGACTTTTTAAATTATTTGACTCACTGAAATTAAATGAAATAATTGATATGCATGCATTTTTTTGGTAGATTAAATAAAGGAATAGATTTACCGAACTTATCGAACATCACTCGTAAGTACCTATACTGTGTACACATCTGAACCAACAATTTTGCGTATCATATACAAATAACAAATCATTCGATTTTCTTCTAAGCCAACAACATTTTATAAAAAATTATTGAAAACCAAAAATCCCAGAAAAATCTATTTCAGTTAGATGAGCTTTTGATCGGATTTTTATTTGTTTTATCTGTTTAAAACATTAATAAGCAAGCCGTCATTGCGTTTGATTTGTCTCGTTTTATTTTTTAGTTATTACAAATAAATTCGGTATAAACTGGAAGGATTTTTAAAGATTTTTCCTCGTCCTACATAACAAACCTACTTTTAACGATGTGGATTGAATACAATCCAAAAATCTGTCAACTTGATTTGATGAATATTTAGAAACATTTTTATTTTTATATGACATAAGAATTTTCTCACATGAGTCTTATAATAAATCCTTCTGGGATTTTGCTCTGTATTTTCCTTTGTCACAGAATTATCTATTAATTAAATAGATTTTTTTTTTCGATAGATTTTTTATCGCATTCCCATAGGACGATCGTGAAAAGTTAACGATGCCATAGTCGTTTTTCTCATAAGTTATATATTTTTCAAAATATTTGCATACAACAAGAAAGCTCCTAAGGAAGCTGCTACTTCCAGTGAACCGATTTTTCCCAAAAATCGTTAGAATAATTTTTTTTAAAAGCTCAAGTATTATTTGAGATTGTTTCGGCTTTTCGGCCAAAATATCATTTTAATGGCACCCATACAATGATATGCAATGAATGAACCACTTTATCTGCAATGAATTTAAATCACAAAAAAAAAATTCAAAATTTCTCAAAATCAATACACTCATCATACTCATCTCCTTAGTATTATTCAAACGGATAAAATATTTATAAAACAAGGAAAAAAAAAGAATTTAATTAAATTTTCAATAAAAAAAATGTAAATATCACTCATCAATTTCATGTTGTATTACCATATTTATAATCCCCGTCCCCCAATCTATCGCATTCCGCGATGATATACACATACATATAAAGGAAACACTTCTTTGTCGAATCGAAAAAGTACAGCAACAATAAAAAATATTTCTTCTTTCTTCTCTTTATTGATTATGTTCACTTACATATTATATCCCTTTACGGCCCGTGATCACAATTTTGTACGAAAGAATCGTGTACGAAAGAGAATCATGAAAAAACAAAACGCCATTATAAACTATGATTATTTACATACACATTTGTGCATTGTTGACTTAAATTGAACCGAAAAAAAAAATTTCTGAACGGAAAAGGGATATAATGTAAGATATAAGAGTTCAACTTAACACATAAGAACACATTCATCAAAACCTTCGAGATGAGATAGAATCATGTAGTAGCAGAATTTCGGTAATTTGCATACTAATGCTGAAACAAAATAAATAGTGCAACCGTTTTGTGTGAATAATACTAATACACTTAATAGTTGGTTTGACATAATATGTGGCAAGCCTCTCTCACAAAGAAAGTCTCTTCGTAGGCCTCTGCAGATACTTTAGTATCCCCCCCCCCCCCCCCTCCACAAATTGTTAAAATTTAATAGTATTGTATATTTTTGAATACGTGTACTATTCAATTTTAACAATTTGTGAACGGTAGTTACAATTTCAAATAATGTAAAATATACGTTTAATCGTGTTAGTAGAAATTATTTTATATTAAGGTGTCTGCCCGCCCACTCGTAAATAAACACAAATACAATGGTATTGAGAACATCAATACCATTTCTTTTCTAATTATTGAGTGATACATGTAAATGAAGTTGTTTGACACTGTTTTTTTAATGGTTTATCATAATACCCCCCTTCCAATACACTATAAATTATTGTAATTTAAAATATATTAGGTTTCTCTAAAAAGAGGAATGTTGAAAGCTTTGGTATTTATTTATAAAACAATATGACTTTGTGTTAAAGTTAATATTTTTGGTATCATGATGACAACGACAATATTCATTTTGATATTGATGATGATGACTTGACGTCGTTTACAATAATTTAACACTTTTCAGTTTCTTGTGGATTAAAAAGATGCAATGGAATTTGAGTTATTTCTATATTTAATTTAAAAAAAAATGTAAAAATTGATTGAAAAAATATTTTAAAAGGTTGTCCTTAGACATTTTTCGGCCGTTAAACGTTGCCTAACTAGCAGCACTTCATTTGCAATGGTGGTATAAGTTTATACGGGAAAACGCCTCAGATTATTTTTCTTTGTTTCATAATTTTTCATATTAATTATATACCAATTTAACATTATGAATAACATTTAATCGAATTTTAATTTAATATAATGTTTATTATAACGTTAAAACTAGTTATTGGCTTTTTAGTTTTTAACGCAAACGGACGGAATATATTTTTTTTAAATATTTTAACTACATAGTGCTGATAATGCGTGAAAGGAAACATACTTACCAAAATTAAAAATTAAATCAGCGTAAAATATAAAATACTTAATAAAGACATTTTTATTAATCACTTGTTTTTTGTTTCGCAGTTATTTTGAATAATTTTCAAAAAGTTTAAAAAATCACTCGATCGATTTCGACTTGTTAGGTCATCATCAGGAGTATCTACTGATTTGTGTTAGTAAAAAATTTTGTTATATAGTAGAAAAAAGCAAAATATAAATAAAAGAAGGAGGGCAAAAAATAAAAAATAAGCAATAAAAGCAAAATATAAATAAAAGAAGGAGGGCAAAAAAAAAAAAAAAATAAGCAATAAAAATTAATCTACGGATCGCGCAGGTGTGCGATGAGTCATAGGCTGAGTAACAAAATTCAAGGTATATTATTGCGTACGTGAGTATAGAAAAGGACGGGATCTGTAATTGGTGAGAACCGGATTTCTCTCTGTTCGTTAAGGATATTTTGGTTAAGAAATATTGATTTTCTAATTTCGTAAGATTCTATCTATAGACTATCTAGACGACTATCTAAACGTCTGCCTTTGGGTTGTATATGTAATATATCTAAATTGTTCAAGCTAGCTGTATGATTTTCTGACGTTAAATGATTATGGAAAGTTGATTGGTTGCAACCAGATAAATGTTCCTTAGCTCTAACTCCAAAATTGCGCCCAGTCTGACCAATATAGGAGAAACTACAATCATTGCAATTGATCCTATAGACACCAGATTTGGAAAGGCGATCAACTCTAGGTTTATTGTTAAAAATCATTTTCTTTATTGTGTTATTATTATAAAAAGCAAAACTAATATTGGTATAATTGGACACGATGTTGCTAATCCGTTGGCTCGTTTTTCCTATATACTCTAAGCGACGCCAATTTTCCCGCGGTGGACTATCCGGTGGATAAATACCCGTTAGAGTTTTACGCTTTAGCTTTTTATTCAATAACTTTAATATAGTCCTAGTTGCATATCCGTTATTCGTTGCTATTTGAAGAATTATGTTAAGCTCAGTGTTATAATTTGAATTTGACAGAAGGATGTTTATTAGTCTATCTATGAGTGAGTGGAAAGCTGACATTTTAATATTATGGGGATGGTTTGAAGAACTAGGGATAACAGCGTCTGTATACGTGGGTTTCCGATAAATTTTGAAGTCTAAAGTAGAATTAATCCTGGTTATTGTTATATCTAGAAAATTAATACATTTATTTTCTTCTTTTTCTAACGTAAAATCAATGGTGGGATATTGAGAATTTAACCAAGTTAGGAAAGAGTCTAACAGTCTATCAGTTCCATTCCATAGACATAATATGTCATCAACATATCTATACCAAAAGATTATATGACGAAAATAAGGATTGTTGTTTGATATGATCATTTGTTCGAAGAAATTCATGAAAATTTCAGCCAACAAAGGTGACAGAGGGGAGCCCATGGGTAGACCATCAGCGAATTTGAAATATGTATTATCAAAACAGAAATAATTTTGTTTAATACAAGTCTCAAAAACTAACTTCAGTTCACGACGTAAGCTCTCATCTGCAACATCCCTATCTAAGTAATTACAAACTATTTGGGACAAAGTATTAATCGGAATAGAAGTGAAAAGACTGGCAACGTCAAATGAAACTAGTTTTGAATGTAAAGGAATGTCGACGTCTTGAATTTTGTTAATCAATTCTACCGAGTTCTTAACCGAGTAAGCTGAAAAGAAATTAGTGTGACAATTGAAAAAATTTATGAAACCCTTACATAGCTTGTAGGCGGGAGCATTGCAATACGCTACTATTGGTCTAATCGGAATGCCTTCCTTATGGATTTTTGGTAAACCATAAAGGATCGGGGCAGACGGATTCATGACAGAGTACTTCCAACCAGTTCCATCAAATAACTTCTGGCATTGGTTGATACACTTACTAACCGCAGTCTTAAAAGACTTAGTTGGATCTCTGCCAAGCTCTATTGCTTTGCTTTCTGTAATAAAATCAGAGATTTTATTGCAGTAATCGACTTTTGTGAGCACGGTAATTGTATTGCCTTTATACGCTTTACACGCTATCAGGTCATGGTCACGTAGTTTTTTCTTTATCGCACCAATCACTTTGAGGTTAGTATTAGAAGCAGCAGAAGAAGAAGAGTTTGTCGGAGAAGAAGAGTTATCAATACCTTTCTTTATTTGTAACGCACACACTGATTTTATTTGGGTTATCTCGCCAGATAAGGCTGTTTCGGCATCTACAGCAAGATTCTCGAATGATCGAAGGTCGATTTTATTTGGCGTAGGGGCAAAATTCACTCCGTTGCTAAGCATTTGCACCTCTGTATCACGGAAAACGACTGAGGACAAGTTCTTAAAACGTGGATGAAATTGGAAATCAGACGAACCACTATTACCTCTACGGTTAAATGGATAAGCCTTATCTCGCAACACATCCAGTTTAGCTTTTTGTTTCACATATTGAATATGTGAAATTTCAGCTACCTCTGCACGAACTTTTTTGTCCAGCCAATCGAACTCAACAGAGTGCAAACGAATTGCTAACTCAGTGTGAACAACTTTAAGATGGAGATATAAGTTGTTCCTGGTAGCATACTCTTTACGCAGCTCGTTATCCCTCCAGCTACAACGCGCTAGATTTGATTTTTATTTTTTTTTGCCCTCCTTCTTTTATTTATATTTTGCTTTTATTGCTTATTTTTTATTTTTTGCCCTCCTTCTTTTATTTATATTTTGCTTTTTTCTACTATATAACAAAATTTTTTACTAACACAAATCAGTAGATACTCCTGATGATGACCTAACAAGTCGAAATCGATCGAGTGATTTTTTAAACTTTTTGAAAATTATTCAAAATAACTGCGAAACAAAAAACAAGTGATTAATAAAAATGTCTTTATTAAGTATTAGTGTGTTTCGCCAAGTGCCTACGGCCAATAGCGTAAAAAGTAAAATATAAAAAACAAAAACATGCTACGAATATTTTAAAACTAGAGCCAAAGTTGATCAATTACCCGTAAAACTATAGTTTTGACTAGTTGACTATAATTTGATAGAATATTATGTAAAATGTTTTATTAGTTTATAATTAATGAAACAAACCTTGAGATAATAATAAAATGGCATGAGGCTTTTTCTAGGCAGGGTTAAACGAGCCATTGGCTCTACTTTCAAAATATTCTGCCAGGTATCAGATATTTTGCAATAAAAGGCTAGTAATTTACTTCTATTTAACACTAGATAGCCCAAAGAAGTCATTTTGACTGCTTTTTAATTTCAAATATTATAAAAAAATTATATTTATAATGACACAATTTCTTCGGATTTTGTGACTTTTTATGCATTATATAAATGTATTTATTAATGGTGGTATTTACATCCCCTCCCTCTTTACTTCTGATATATGTATGTGTTATACCTATATTGCCCAAAAGCAGTCCTTTTGACTGCTTGGGAAATTTAAAACAATTAAATGACTTTTATTATTAAATTCAGTAAATTTATTATATGGCCCTTATTGAAATAGCATTTCTCTTTTTTTCGATTCCCGTTACATGATAAATTTTTGATTTTTGATGCAAGATGAGTTGCAGCTGCTCAGTAAGTTAACACTGGTACTTGTTATTTTTATCTCTATGTAGTGTAGTGATACTTGTTCTCTAAAGATACAATCGTTTATTTTATCTGTTTTGAACCCTAAATTCATGAAAGAAATGTTGAATAGAAGTGATTTATTGAAAAAGCTAACGAACATAAGTGAAGAGTGCTCCGTTATAGAATCAGATGCAATAAGTTCCGAAGTATCATCTAAAGAAGAAACGGTTTACATTCAAAGTGAAACACCTGAAACTGAAGATAGCGATGAAGAATTGATCAATGATGATGAAAATGTCATTAATATGCCTAGAAAAAGGTGAAAGATTGTTACAGGCTGGCTACTGCCAACCTGCAGATTTTCACTAAGCTCCTGCAGAGGCCTCCACGGTGATGTTTTGCCGGCTACGTTCTCAGCGGAGAAGTGCGTAGGTCGTGGGGTTTGAGGCATGCAGGGCTCCTGGCCTACACCGTGATTAACAGATAATTATAAAAAAAAAATGGGAAAACGCAAATGATAATAATAACACCGATGTTCCGCCGAAATTCGTCGGCCGGAATCTGAGGAACGAACCGAATCATCAAAATAAATTAAAATAATAATAATAACGGTAGAGGTGCCTTGGTGCGCGCATCCATCCGAATTCAAACGGGGCCAAGCCCTGGTTACGGAATTGGATGCGGGCACCAAGGGACCGCAAACACTAAACCGACACAGAGGGAGTCTCCGCTCCCATCACACCGAACCCAAAAAATTTTAAGTATTCATTTTATTTATTGTTTATTTAAACCCAAAAACACAAAAAAAATAAAGCGACTCACTTCCCACGTGGAACAAAGAAGAAAGAGAAAAAAAGAGAAAGAACGAGAGAAAGCGGGAAAACGAGAGAGAAAGAAACAATGCGCATCGAGCGTGCACCCGCTGTGCGGCGCTCGATTACAAAATATAAAAATTAAATTTAGTAAAAAAAATTTAGGAAATAAATAAAATTTAAAAGATAAAAAAAAAAAATCAAAAAAAATCGTACCTTAATTAATTAATAAAAAAACCGTTGCGGCCTTGCGCGGCCGGGCGTTGCGGGGCCTTTCCCCGATACCAAAAAAACTCAAAAGTAACAATAGCCGGTTGGCTACCGTTAGTTGCGGGGCCTCTCCCCGATACCAAAAAAATCAAAAGTAACAATAGCCGGTTGGCTACCGTTAGTTGCGGGGCCTCTCCCCGATACCAAAAAAATCAAAAGTAACAATAGCCGGTTGGCTACCGTTAGTTGCGGGGCCTCTCCCCGATACCAAAAGGTCGGGCAACCGGTTGGTTGACTACCCGTCGTTGCGGCAGACCACCGAAATATACCAACCCAAAAACTGGCCTTGATTGGCCGCCAAAAACACACGTTGGGCGTTGTCTCGCCTTATCGAAAATAAGAGTGGCCTCAACTGGCCACCCAAAATAAATTAGGCGTTGTATCGCCGATACCGTTGCAACGTTGGGCGTTGTCTTGAAAAACTGCAACTGCAATTTGCGATTGGCCACGAGGTTGTTGTTGCCACCCGTACTGATGCGGCACCCGCCGGATAAATTTTATGACACAATAAACCAATTTTATAATTGTATCCTCTCGTCGACTAAGCACCGTGTAATTAACTCGATTACAAACTGCCGTTAACCCCCAAACAAAAAATATCGGGCGTTGTCCCGCAGAAAACGGTTAATGAAATAAATGGCCTTGATATACCACCGAAAATTGTTCTTCAAAATGGTGTACACCAAACCAAATCGCGACAACCGTTGAGATTTTAGGCGCACACCCAATTAAATTTAACGTCAAAGCGCCCCAATGCCAAATTCTATTACGTCGAGTCACTTTACAACAACCAAACTAAATCCAGAATGCTCCCGTCAAAAGTTTAGGGACCTGCACCAATATTGTACTCGACAAAAACACTCACGCCGAATTTATCGCAAAATATTTTTTTATTTTTTTTTTATTTATTATTTTGTATAATTTTTATTTTGTGTTTGTTCAATAACACCTTTGCTTTCACAAAAAATTTATATAAAACAAGTTTTTATAGTCTATTCTCTACATACATTCGAAATATCGAACTTTTCAATTTATTTTTATTTTTAATACCAAAAACTTGATAACATTACTTTAATCACATTCCAAAAAACTAAAAAATTATCCACGACATTTTACACTCGACTTTATTTTTTTCAAGACCAAACTCGAATCAAGAATCAAAAACTACACCAAACCAGACTTTTACTTTACAAAAATCAAAACTCGAATGGCGACCAAAAAAAAAATTCTTACGCCGCACAACTCGTAAAACGTTCTAGAAGAAATTAATCTCTCTTCTCTGTCTCTCCCTTATATCAAATTTTCGTTGATATAAGGGAGATAGACATATAAGAAAAACATTTCTTCCAAAACGTTTTACTTTGCACACACTCGATGCATTGTTCTCTCTCTCTCCCATTTTTGTTTTACTACCAACCAAACGAACAAAAACATACGAGAATCCCTCCACACGGAACGCGTTCAGACACCAACAACACAGAGGCAAGAAACCGAGAGTAAAAACATAAAATCTAACAAAATATGGGGATGTCACGCGTAAACGAATATTATGTCTTGTTACAGACAACACAGTCGTAACAAACGTGGGAACGTCCCACACCCTGAGACGTCTCATAAGCCGGGCCTAAAACAAACAATGGGATCGAGATAACAAACGATGTAAACAAACGAGGTGGGCGATATGATTAGGCACGAATGTCTTTAAGGTGGTAAGTACCTAGGTTTTTGCCACTCAGATCTTCGACTGCGTACGCCACTTGTCCTACTTTACCGGAAATTACCGCTGGTTTAAATTTGCTAGCCAATTTGGCGGAAAATTTATTCACCGCATCGCTCAAAACAAAAGATCGTACAAAGACGGGTTGGCCAACTCGAAAAGAACGCTTATTACTACGCAGGTTGTAATGTTGAGACCCCTTTTCGTGTGCTACGCGTAAGTAGTGAGTTATACGATTTTTTAGGAGGTTTACTCGATCTGGCTTAGCCCATACCTGGACTTCGCTGGGATCATGTTCATCGAGTAATCGTCGCAGTGAATAATCCGAACCATGCATCGACATATGTTGACCGAACACGACATAATGAGGGGAATAATGTATCGTATCATGTACAGCATTTCGTAACGCGGCTGCAATTTCTTGCAAATTCTTGTCCCACAAATTATGATCGTGATCGCTCAAATATGATCGAATGCTAGCAATTAAAGTTCTATTGACACGCTCGGAGGCGTTGCTTTGAGGCGAATACAAAGGCGTTCGAATGTGCGTTACGCCGTACTTAGCCAACAAGTCTTTAAATAGATTCGAGGTGAACTGCTTCCCATTGTCGGACGTGATTATTTCGGGAACCGAGAACAACAGAAATATTTCGTTTTCTAAGAATCGACACAGCAAAAGAGCAGACGCTTCCCGTAGAGGTTTTACAACGACAAATTTCGAGTAATGATCCAAGATGATAACGATGCAGGTATTACCGAGTTTCGAACGTGGATACGGACCCAAAAAATCAACATACAATTTTTGGAACGGGCGAGTTGACGTGACCTGAGCTCCCATGGCTGGTTGTGTAGAGAAATTAACAGCTTTGTTCATTTTACAATTAGTGCAGCTAGCAACGTATTGTTTAACCTGTTTTGCCATTTGAGGCCAGTAAAATTGACGCTGAAGGCGCTCGAGAGTTTTGCTGCCGCCTAAATGTGCTGAAGTGGGAGGTACGTGAGCCTGTTCGATAAGCGTTGAAGTTAAGGAATTAGGAATAACAAGTTTCCAATTCGAAAGATCGGTATCCGTATATTTAAAACCGAAGGAAGGGGATATTAATAGTTTATCATCCTGGATCTTGTAGTTGTGCGAACAGTCTTTTAATGAACGAATTTTCGCGATCTGATCGACGTAATCTGGATCTTGGAACGCAACCGAATTTTGATCAACGTGTAGAATGGGGACTGAAGAAGGTACTAACGCATTCACGGAAGGGTCGATATTTTTACTCGACAAGGCTGGATCTCCAAATTGAACACCAGGATCAGGCGTGCTCTTACTTTCGGAATCATCCTCACAAGGAGCGGATTCATCCGGAAAAGCTCGAGACAACGCATCAGGTACAACGTTAACTGAACCTTTTCGGTATCCAATCTGAAAATCCAGCGCTTGGAGTTTAAGACTCCATCTCGCCAAACGTCCGGAGAGGTCTTTTTGACTCATTAGCCAGCGCAAACTGGAATGGTCAGTGTAAATGACGAACGGATAACCTTCCACGTAGGGACGGAATTTTCGCACGCTGAGGACGGCAGCGTAGCATTCCAGCTCGGTCACCGAGTAGTTTCGCTGCGCCGCATTGAGCTTATGGGAATAAAACTCAATGGGCCGCTCTACCCCCTCGGCGTCCACCTGAAATAAGACACTACCGACCCCGACGGCACTGGCATCACACTGAACAAAAAAGGGTTTTGTATAATCAGGATGCGTCAATACAGGAGCCGTTGACAAGGCGGTTTTGAGAGCATTAAAAGAAGAGTCAGCAGCTGCAGACCAACATACTTTAGTGTTTTTACCAGTAAGATCGGTGAGAGAAGAAGCTAAGGAGGCGAAATTTGGAATGAAGCGACGGTACCATCCGCACATTCCCAGAAAACGTCTAATCTGTTTCGTCGTTTTCGGAATAGGGTACTCCAGAATAGCTTTACATTTATCTGGGTTTGTACGGAGGCAGCCATCACCCACAATATAACCTAAATAGTCTACTTCTTTCAACACAAACTTACTTTTGGTCAAATTGATTGTTAAACCAGCGTCCTTCAGATATCCAGCAACCTGTTTTAGCAAATCGAAATGTTCAGCCAGAGTGGAGGATGTGACCAGAAGGTCATCGAGGTACACAAAGACCTTATCGTGTAGCTGGTACGGGATCACGCGGTGCATCAAGCGACAAAGCGTCTGCGGTGCGTTGCACAAGCCAAACGGCATCACCTTGAACTGATACAAGGGCCGTCCAGGAACCGTAAACGCTGTTTTATCGCGGGATGCTGGGTCGAGTGGGATCTGCCAAAAGGCATCCTTTAAATCAATCGCCGAAATGAATCGGGTGTGTCCCAAACGACCCAACAATCCGTTGATTATGGGCAGCGGATACGCATCCTTGACGGTGGCCTTGTTCAGTTCTCTAGCATCCAAGCACAGACGAACCTTGCCATTGGCCTTACGCACCAACGTGACCGGTGAACACCAGGAACTTTGTGACTCCTCGATGACCCCCAAAGACAACATCCTATCCAACTCGGCATACATGAGTTTCTGGATAGCTGGGGACACGGAATAAAAACGTTGTTTGACTGGTTTTGCGGAACCGACATCGATCATATGAGTGATGAGGGATGTGTGGCCCAAACCTAAAATATCGCTGCTCGGAAAAGATTCGCGAATGAGATCCAATTTACGACGATCATCAGATGTTAAAATATGGAATTTGGGTGTGTTGGTAGTTTCACCTAATTCGTCCGAATTATTCAACGCGGAGATTTTTGGGGAAATTCCAAAACGATTCCAAAAATCGATACCCAAATAAAGCGGTTGTTCCAAGGAAGGGACAACGTGAAAATTCATAAATTTAGTGACTCCGTTGAATTCGACGTTAGCTCGGATATAACCAAAGACTCGTTGGACTTGGCCACTCGCGGTAGTTATAGTGGAAGGAAAGTTATGGAATTCAACAAATGGATTTGACATAAGTTTCTCCGATCCACTCCCGAGAACACTGACACTCGCCCCGCTGTCGAGAAGACCCTTAAAAGGAATCTTATTTATTAAGACCTGGGCGTAAGGCCGAGTGTCACTACCCTCGGAGAATAGAACGGAGGAAATCACATCATTTCTCATTGCGACGCGACGGTTCCAATATTTTTTTGAACGCTTTAAACGATCTAACTTTGCCAATGATGGGGCATTATAGAAAAATTTAAGAGCGACAGGAAGGGAGGAAGGATTGGATGGGGAAGAAGGATCGGGAAAGGAATCATTACTGGCAGACGAGCTTACTTCTTCGTCGGATTCGAATAGGAGCGGATTTCCGCGTCCGTATTGCTTGCTGCATCCTCCAGAATCGGTTTGAGTGGATTTGTCCGTGGTAACATTAGTCTGGGTTGCGGTTGTGGTGGTTTTCGGGGTATCTCTCCAAGAACTACTGCTCAGGTTTTCCGACATCTTTGATTGAGGAATTCGTTCATCGCCACTTCGTCTACATCGTGCAGAACTGGGTTGTTGTCTGTAAACTAACCTCGAACTGTCTGCTGGGACTTGTCCGCCAAGACGTCTCGCCACTGCCGATGGAAACCTGCTCTCCGTGTGAATTGCGGATGCTGAGTTATCAGGTAGTACATCAGTAAAGGGGTAATTCTCGTACGAGTCATACGCTCCAGCATCATCATACGGACTGCCTGATGACTCATTGATCACGCGTCGTGAATGGATTGCAGGATCCGCCGGAGCTTTGAGCCGCCGGAAAGACTCCTCCCAAGCAGAACAGCTTTTGATTAGTTCGTTGATGCTGCTGAACCGACGATCTGTAAGGTGGTATTGTAGCGTAGGCTTCATGTTGTTCATCAAAATTTGAATGAGCTCTTCGTCGGAATACGGTGTGCGACATTGTAGTGTAAGAGTCCACATTTGATCAAAGAATTCTAGGAAGCTTTCGTTTGGTTGCTGTTTCCGGGCTTCGACCATTCTGCGGATTTCGTAGTTAGTGCGACGATCTTGAAAGCGCTCGATAATTCCGCTTCGTAGTTCTGACCAGGTCGCGTGCGGGTTGTGTTTACGAAATGTCCAGTACCACTGCAACGCGAGGTCTTTCAGAATGGTGTGGAGCTCTAACAATAAAATTTGTTCGGATAATCCCCGAGATGAAGCGATGGTGTCCACTTGGAATAAAAACATGTCGATGTTGATTCCCGAGGGAGATCCCGTGAAACTGAGGCCACTCTCAGACAATAATGGTCCATCAATATAGCTTTGCTCCAATTCGTCTTGCTCGAAAAATGTTATGTCCATGTTGGATGATGCAGGGGTAAGGGAATATTCTTGCTCGATTATGTTTGATAAGGAACAATAACGAAGTCTTTATTAAATTTATTAACAATACAAAAAATTTGAATTCAAAATAACTCTAACTTAAACGGAAGGTTTCAAGTTAAAGAAAATTACAACTAAAGATATTCCACACCCACTATAACTAAATAACACCAAAAAATATAAATGATAAAAATAATTGCAATAATAATAAAGGGATGGTTACCTTGTAATTGAGATACCATCGAAAATGGCATGTCTCGACGAGAACCTATTTTGGAATGTCTCGTTGAAAACCATTTTAATAAGCAAAAATAATAAAAAATATTAATAATAATCCCGAAAAGTAAACTACCAACACACCCAATGGTATGCCGATAATAAAATTATACAACTAAATAGTAAAGCAAAAACGCAAAGAAAATCAAATAATAAGAAAAGAAAAGAAGGAATGGTTACCTTGTAGTGGTTTGTGGGTCCTGTATTCCCACGGTTAGTTTAACGACGGAAGACGAGATACCCCCCAAAGTGGCGCTTTTCGATGAGAACCTAATTTGGAGGGGCTCGTTGAAATTTACAAAACGATACGAAGAAAATGAAAAAGAAAGAACCAAGACTTCCAGCACACCCAGCGATGCGCAGGCAGAAGGCTAATAGAAAAATAAAACCAAGATATAATAAAATGAAGTACTATCACGTACCGCGGGTTCCAATACAACCCCAAGCTAAATCAAAAATCAAAAAAACAAAATATCAAAAAAATCAAGTAAACATATCGAATATAAATTTAAGTTAATACAACGAAACGGATGGTATGATGGGAGTGGACATCCCACTCCATGTCGGCTAAATAATAAAAGAAATAAAGAAAAATAATAATAATAAAATAATAAAGTGTTGTTCCGTTCCTCAAATTTCGGTCGAGAAATTTCGGGAAAAGAAAAGTGAAGCTAAGCTAAACCCTGGACAAATGACATCCGAGCTCCACCACAATCAAACACAACATAGTGGAAATGGTAGGAGCTCTTCAGTCAAATGTCCTGAGAATAGAGGTATGACACCCCCATCTACGCGCAATCAAACAGCCCGAGCTGGTTGCGATCGCAGATGGGGAATGCCAACCGGGAGACTGGCTTTGGTGTGCGCGTCCATGCGAATTCAAACAATGCGAAACACCGGTTTCGACACTGGACGCGCACGCCAAAGGGAGTGAAGCTACAAATCCTAAAAAAAAATATAAAAATTATCAAAATTAAAATTCGCGACAAGTTTGGGCGCCACTGTTACAGGCTGGCTACTGCCAACCTGCAGATTTTCACTAAGCTCCTGCAGAGGCCTCCACGGTGATGTTTTGCCGGCTACGTTCTCAGCGGAGAAGTGCGTAGGTCGTGGGGTTTGAGGCATGCAGGGCTCCTGGCCTACACCGTGATTAACAGATAATTATAAAAAAAAAATGGGAAAACGCAAATGATAATAATAACACCGATGTTCCGCCGAAATTCGTCGGCCGGAATCTGAGGAACGAACCGAATCATCAAAATAAATTAAAATAATAATAATAACGGTAGAGGTGCCTTGGTGCGCGCATCCATCCGAATTCAAACGGGGCCAAGCCCTGGTTACGGAATTGGATGCGGGCACCAAGGGACCGCAAACACTAAACCGACACAGAGGGAGTCTCCGCTCCCATCACACCGAACCCAAAAAATTTTAAGTATTCATTTTATTTATTGTTTATTTAAACCCAAAAACACAAAAAAAATAAAGCGACTCACTTCCCACGTGGAACAAAGAAGAAAGAGAAAAAAAGAGAAAGAACGAGAGAAAGCGGGAAAACGAGAGAGAAAGAAACAATGCGCATCGAGCGTGCACCCGCTGTGCGGCGCTCGATTACAAAATATAAAAATTAAATTTAGTAAAAAAAATTTAGGAAATAAATAAAATTTAAAAGATAAAAAAAAAAAATCAAAAAAAATCGTACCTTAATTAATTAATAAAAAAACCGTTGCGGCCTTGCGCGGCCGGGCGTTGCGGGGCCTTTCCCCGATACCAAAAAAACTCAAAAGTAACAATAGCCGGTTGGCTACCGTTAGTTGCGGGGCCTCTCCCCGATACCAAAAAAATCAAAAGTAACAATATCCGGTTGGCTACCGTTAGTTGCGGGGCCTCTCCCCGATACCAAAAAAATCAAAAGTAACAATAGCCGGTTGGCTACCGTTAGTTGCGGGGCCTCTCCCCGATACCAAAAGGTCGGGCAACCGGTTGGTTGACTACCCGTCGTTGCGGCAGACCACCGAAATATACCAACCCAAAAACTGGCCTTGATTGGCCGCCAAAAACACACGTTGGGCGTTGTCTCGCCTTATCGAAAATAAGAGTGGCCTCAACTGGCCACCCAAAATAAATTAGGCGTTGTATCGCCGATACCGTTGCAACGTTGGGCGTTGTCTTGAAAAACTGCAACTGCAATTTGCGATTGGCCACGAGGTTGTTGTTGCCACCCGTACTGATGCGGCACCCGCCGGATAAATTTTATGACACAATAAACCAATTTTATAATTGTATCCTCTCGTCGACTAAGCACCGTGTAATTAACTCGATTACAAACTGCCGTTAACCCCCAAACAAAAAATATCGGGCGTTGTCCCGCAGAAAACGGTTAATGAAATAAATGGCCTTGATATACCACCGAAAATTGTTCTTCAAAATGGTGTACACCAAACCAAATCGCGACAACCGTTGAGATTTTAGGCGCACACCCAATTAAATTTAACGTCAAAGCGCCCCAATGCCAAATTCTATTACGTCGAGTCACTTTACAACAACCAAACTAAATCCAGAATGCTCCCGTCAAAAGTTTAGGGACCTGCACCAATATTGTACTCGACAAAAACACTCACGCCGAATTTATCGCAAAATATTTTTTTATTTTTTTTTTATTTATTATTTTGTATAATTTTTATTTTGTGTTTGTTCAATAACACCTTTGCTTTCACAAAAAATTTATATAAAACAAGTTTTTATAGTCTATTCTCTACATACATTCGAAATATCGAACTTTTCAATTTATTTTTATTTTTAATACCAAAAACTTGATAACATTACTTTAATCACATTCCAAAAAACTAAAAAATTATCCACGACATTTTACACTCGACTTTATTTTTTTCAAGACCAAACTCGAATCAAGAATCAAAAACTACACCAAACCAGACTTTTACTTTACAAAAATCAAAACTCGAATGGCGACCAAAAAAAAAAATTCTTACGCCGCACAACTCGTAAAACGTTCTAGAAGAAATTAATCTCTCTTCTCTGTCTCTCCCTTATATCAAATTTTCGTTGATATAAGGGAGATAGACATATAAGAAAAACATTTCTTCCAAAACGTTTTACTTTGCACACACTCGATGCATTGTTCTCTCTCTCTCCCATTTTTGTTTTACTACCAACCAAACGAACAAAAACATACGAGAATCCCTCCACACGGAACGCGTTCAGACACCAACAACACAGAGGCAAGAAACCGAGAGTAAAAACATAAAATCTAACAAAATATGGGGATGTCACGCGTAAACGAATATTATGTCTTGTTACAGACAACACAGTCGTAACAAGATGCTAATTATTTCAGATTCGTAATGAAAAAATGAAAAGACCTCTCATGAGATCGAAACAGCTGCTGATAAGGTCAGAAAGTCAGTACTGTAAGATCAGAATTTGGTGAAGGATGTGGAAGGAGCAACAAGCTACGCATAAAGGAATATTATGGTAGATTATGATATCAGTGCATTTTCGTTGATAATAGATGCCCAAATTATGAAGCACGCCGCATTTTTAAAAATGATTGGATAATATCACTATCGGAAATACGTGCATTTATTGGGATTTTATATGTTCGTGGAGCTTACGTGGTAAAAAGTTTAAAATTTATGGTGTGCAAAGTGGGGTCCCGAATTTTTTAGAAAAACTATTACAGAGCTCTCACAATAGAAAAACTTTTACTTTTGCCTTACAAGTTTGTTTGAAAATAAAACTTGCAAAAAAAAATTTTTTTCGTTTTTACCTTAAGGAAAAAGTTAGCAAACTCTAAACTTTTGCCTTAAGAAAAGACTAATGAAGTTAGCTAAATTTCAAAATCAGGGTTTTTGATGTCATTTTCCAACCAAAACATGGTTAAAATGCAAATAAGTTCTAATTTATCGGTTTTATATATCTTAACATTATAATTAATAATATAAAATACAATTTTAAAAATATTATTAGTATGCAAATTAATAAAACGAAGTTGGTTTCAATAAAATTTTTTTTTCTCATTGTGAGAGATACTCTTAAGGTAAAAGTTTAAGGCAAAAGGTAAAGGCAATTTTTTTTTCTATTGTGAGAGCTCTGTTACCAGAGAAAAGTTTAAGCAATTCCTACGGTTTAGTTGTTATTTGTTTTGACAGAAGAACCAAAAAAAGTAAGCGCCGAAAAACAAATAAATTTGCCTTAGTTTCTGAAAAATGGAATAAGTTCATTCAAAACAGTCTATATATTGTTGCATATATGAATGCAAGACAGAAAATTTCACCAGATCCTGAACACCCACAAAAGTGAGCTGCAACATCATCAAATACAAACCATTCATAACAAACGCAGAATTTGTCAAGTACGACTTTACCATAATAATAAAACAAATAATATTTGTGAAAAATATTTTTTTTGTGGAAAATGTACGTATGAAAATTTTCCACTTTTATTCGCAAAAAATGTACATAAATCATAAAATAAATCTAAAAGTGTAAAATTCATAGTTTTAAGTTTATTAAAATTAAAATGCAAAATTCAATCCGTGCTCGCAGTATTTTTTTATCTCTACAATCCAATAATCGACCATCTAAAGCATTGAAGTTTTCATCTGAAACCATCTTTAGTTTTCATCCATAATTTTCATCAACCGGCATTATCCACACGTCCTTTTAAATAACTAGGCACCACTCATGACTTGATTATGACTAATTATATTCACAATTTGTATCCTGATATTCAATTTTCTTCGCTTTATTTAATATGCAGTGAGCCGTACCAAAGTGCATGAGCACTCAGATTATAATCATATATTTAATTCGTATTGAGCAGTCTTTGTAGAACAGTTAGTTCGTTCAAATATTTAGGTTTAAATTTTGATTCACAGCTTAACTTTAAAAATCACGTGATTAGTTTAAAACAGAAACTCCGACGTGCTTTAAGATCTTTTTTTCATTTGCGTAATATCTGCACCTCCGATTTTTTTAAATGTCTCTATTATGCTTGTCTCTATTATGCTTTGGTTGATTCTCATCTACAGTACGGGTTAACATGTTGGGGTGGAATTTATTTGTCAAACATCAAACCATTAAGCTTTAATTCCATGGTTAACATTTGCTGACAGCAGTTTTTTTGCTGATAATACGCAAAAAAATTTTTTTTTTTAAATTTCATGAGAGTGACAAAGAACAGAAATCTTTTTTATTTCATTTTATAGTAAAGTTTTATGGTTTTACATTTTGGAATAACATAAAAATTTCATAAAATATTTAATTTGTACATTTTCGTACAATTCGAATTTTAATATATACACCACAAAAAAACACTAACGTTAATAAATTTCAGCCCAAAAAAAAAAAAAATAAATCGACATTTGAGTATAAAAATGGCGAACAACTTATTTTATATGAGTGTGAGAAAAATTTCTTATCTTTACACACATGTTTTGTAGTTGTGTGAAAAATGCTGCCATAAAAAATACTCCAATTTACATTTTTTATGGCAGCATTATAGCAGCAAACTTCCCCTATCACACTTCCCCTCTCAGCAAAATTTTACTGACAACATGTTTTGTTTCGTACACAACCAGCAATATCTATATTTTCTTCTCGCTTTTATTTTTGCTGACAGCAGAATATTTCCATGGAATAGAGGCATTATTGACGATACAAAAAAGTATGATTAGAATTTGGAATCATTTGCCAAGAATTACACCATCTTTCCCATTGTTTTTAAATTATAAAATATTACCACTGCGGTATCTATACGTATTTAAAGTTTTGAAAATGTTTTATTTAAAAAGCGGGAATCGTTTAATGAATCTATATAGTGAGCCATATTTGTTTCGAAATAGAAATAGAATTAGTATTCCGCAACCTTTTAAAGAGCATTTCAAGAATTTCTTTTCTTACACTGCACCTAAGTTTTATAGCCCAGTTACCAACCTATATTGTAACCGCGGGCACTCCCAGTCTTTTTATAAAATTGTTCAAAGAATGGTTCTTTTCAAAAAATGACATTGAGATCTTATTTAGAACACTATCCTAAACTGTATATTCTACTTCTTTTTTATACATCTTTCATTTATAAGGAATGTAAAAATATGATACGAATATTCAAACCATGCGCAAATATTGCTTAAAAATTTGTTACTTTGTTATTTTTTTTTAAAATTTGTTAAATTATATTTATATATTTTTAGTTTTAGTTTTACACTTTTCTAGTTTGTATTATACTTTGTTTTTAGTTTTTAGCTTTTTTTAAATAAAACTATGAAAATTAAAAAAAAAAAAAAAAAAAGATATGATTGGAATGTTGTTCCTTTTTCACTGAAATTCGTACTTTTGACCAACAAATAGACACTTTCTGGATTGTCAGAGCTGCACTTTCACAAATAGTTAATTTTACAGTACGGTGATTGTAAGAAAAAGATACAACCCTTGCTTTTTTAGGGTAACTTAGCACCAATAATTTCACAGTACTCATGGCCAATAAGATATATTCTGGAGTGGACCGTAAATTAGCTGCCATTTTATCAACTTTAGTCATACTTTCTTAAAAAATATTAAAACAACTATTAAACGGACTAGATTTAATTATTACAAATTTGTGTTCTTTCTCGAGAGATTTGGATTTAAACTGAAATTAATTTGCATTTCTTTTGTTTATAATATGATACAATGAAACAAGTTGGCCATATCAGGTTTAATTATGACCAGTAGGCAGATTTAAATACAATAACTAATGAGACGAATGAGCCATAAGGACTTAACATAGTTTTCTTTTATTATATTGACATCATAAAACACAACTATGTTAAGTCCTTATGACTCATACGGTTTGTTATAATATCATAAAACGTTCCATTGTTTATTAGTTATAGCTCATTTTTATTTAAAAAAAGGATTTAAAAAAAACCGTTTATTATTTAGGTTTTTATTAGTTTCGAAAGACGAGTTTATTCGAAAGGCGTAGATCACCCTTAAAGCCCTGAAACGATATACGACTTTTAACTGAGATCTTTGATGGAATTAATTCAGTAGTAAATTTGGGGAAAAATGAATTATAATTACTTGCACGGGAATCGGACCAGTTCCCGTGCGAATGAGATGAATGTTTGTAAGAATAAATTTAATGTAGTGAGTTATGACATAATTCACTAGAGTTACTGATACATGGCTATTAGAACAGAAAGTGTGTTGATTGTGTTGTAATATTCAGTCGCTTGGTGAGATGAATGATTTTTATAGTGATCTTATCAGATCGAAACTGGATATTATGTACTTCTGTCACAAATAAAGAGTTTGTTTAGATAAACTCTTTATTTGCGCTTCTGTTTGTAACACGCTCTCTAGTTATTGGGACCAATCACGTTATAAACAGAAGAGCCATTAATGAAACGATTAATGAAATCGTTACATAAATAGTGGTTGAGCGTCAGTCTACCTGCACGTTGAACCCAGCTATGCTCAAATGTGAGCATGGCGACACGGGCGAGGTTATACCACAAAACAACCCAAAACAAAAAAAAAACGCTATCAATCAAACATTGCAGAAACTCGCAATTGAATTCGCTCAATACACAATACACCCTCGGAAAAATTAAAGAAAAACAAAACATAGGAAAAATAATACGAATAAAAGGACGACTCACTTGTTGACCTTTGATACCGCTATGCTGCTCCCATCAATTCCCCGTCGACCCAGTTGTACGGCACCAGCGTGCGCTTTATTCGTTTGTCTCACTATCGCGCACTGCATACTTTCCGATAAAAATAACTTCTTTTTATGTATCTCGTACTCGAACGGAATTCGTTTATTTCACAAAAAACCACCACAGTTCGAATATTTTAGTTTTACTTCAGTCAATCAATTATAAAATTCTATTTTTATTTTTTCACATAAATCGAAGGAAGAAAAAATGGCGTTCCATTTAAGTTACATCAGCATTTATAGTATTTAACGACAAAACCAACTTAAATACTATTGAATTCACTTCGATCACATTTTTACAGCTTTATGCATTTATAATTTTACACAATGCACATATGTATGTAGATAAATCGGTAAAAAACTGGGGCGAGATTTTGTAACATCACATTTTCGATACTTTATCGAAATTTATGTCTCGTTTTCCTAAACTGAAATTGGCGTCTGTTTCGTTTATAAATTATTTCTTCTCTGTTGCTATCACAATCTACTAGAATAAATGTGACAATTGTCTCTTTCTCTAATTTCATTGAAGTATGGTAAACAAATTATTTGGTGGTAGAAACCGAGTAGATATATCACAATTTTTTAATATAGCAAGCTTGAAAATGATATAAAATATGAAATAGTGTTACATTTTATTCTAGAGAAGCGAGACGTAATCTTCAATAAATTATCGAAAATTGTGATGTTACAAAATCCCGCCCCTGGTGTTCTATTGAACATTTATTCTTTTACATTTTTTTTATAAACATAACAATAACTCGATTTATCTTGGAATACAACAAAATTATGGCGTCGTAATTCCATTTCGCCTATTTCTTCCATCTTTTACACTTTCGACTTTGTGATCCAAACTTGCTTATCACGATCACCCCGACTTGGCGATCAAATTATAATTGTCTTCATTCCACCTCTGCTTTCTTATCTTTTCTTTCTGCATCAAATTTGACACTTTAGTGTTGTCGCCCTGCTGCTTAATCATGTCCGAAATTTACACCTTTTATTTCCCAAAATGTCTTCACAACGACATCTTATTCCCCCTCATGATAATCGTAGACAGTTTTTAGCGATTTTCACTCTTTCCTCGCCTAGATGTATGTTGCTCGAACACAACTTCTGCGTTTATGATGGGTACTCATTCGATTGTATTTATCATAAAATAAAAATTAACAATTTTATTGTTTTATAATCTTTAATGTTTGACAATAAACAAAAATTGCAATCTCCAGCAACAAAAACCAATTGCTATTATAGCAAGTTTATTTCTTTGTCAACAGACAAGTCTTTAAGGTGGGAACGGAATTCTATAAGATCGAGGTCGGGTACTAAAACGAGCAAGGATGAGTTAATGGTAAATCCGACGCTGGTTCATGCGATTTCACGAATCCGATTGGCGAGTGCCTGATCAACCCGCGCTATACCGTTGACTATCAACGTTTACCCATTAACCCCTACCAAGCAACCGTTACATGTTACAATACTTCATAGAAAATTTAGCTTAATTAGAGATCTTTATTTCGAGGGCATAAATTGGGGTATCTCCTACCAAAGCATACATTAGCTAATTGCAATTTTACGCCTGATCCGATAGGGTTTTTTGTTCAAAAAGGCAGAGCCAAGTTGTTTTTGCACCAGTATTCATATGCTTGATCTGTAGCTTGGCGATATCCATATACTTGATTGTTGATTTTGAACTATCTCATTGCCTTTTTTATAAAAATCAGTATTGATTTAGTCTTCAGAGCTATCAATTGTACAATAGGTCCATTAACTTGGACCATTGGCGATTTATGTATGGTTCCGTTAAAGATCCGAAACCTCGTTGCAGCATTTAAAATTTAGTGTGAAAGGACAAATTTCATCAATTTTTAAATCCCATCATGCTACTTTAAATGGATTTCTTGCATCTAATCTTAACAATGGCAGAATATTTCTTTTTATCTTTTTCCTATATATCATATAAATATGATCAGTTGTTTTAGTCTAAAACTATGCCAAAAGAAGCAAGTTACGAGATGTTGAAGTTTTCCCTTTACCTGAAAGATACCATTCACTCAAACACTTTTCCACCATGTTGAGAACACATCAAACGACTTTTTACTTTTTGAAAAGTTTGTTGTTATATATTATCAACTGTTAACATACACTATTTATAACGTACCTATATCATCATAATAAATGAAAATGTGCCTTGATTTTTGTGTCCAGCTGTCGATTTTTTTTTGGAGAATTATGTTTATTTTTTTTAAATTAAATTTTTAATAATAATAAAGCTTAACTATAATATAATAATAAAGCTTATATATTGCTGATGATACTTATCATTTCTGTGGGAAGCTTCCTGCATGATATTGCCGTGTAGATGCTGTTCAAAGAAACGGACGAATGGAATCTAAATCCAACGGAACTATACGTGATTAGATGAGCGATTATTTTAACATATGACTACATAGCATAACAGAAAAGTTTACAATTTGAATATGTTTGGACCTTGCATTCTTTTGGAAGGAGATTGAGCTTTCAAAAAAGTGCGTGAAGTTACTACCAAAATTTTAATGTGTATATAAATAAATAAATAAAGCAGACAAATATTAATGCAATTAACAGTCTACTGATTCATGTATACATTTTCTGGTTTGGTGTTTGTTCTGAATGAATCCTTTTTATACTTGTGGTGGTTAAGGCTTCCTCACTTAAACCCAAGTGTAAGGCTCAAATTATACTAGAGACAGAATGGAAAAACGGCCTCATCACGTCTGTGGTGGAATGCAAATCACAGCTCTAAAATAATTTTCATGTCAGTCTATATAGGCTGACATGGACCTTGCATCGTACAGCTGCAATTTTTCTATGCCAGTATTTTAGGTTAACCACCTTTAAAAGCAAAAAACAAACTTACAAATAAATAGCGTTGACCCGTTTAATGGTTTTAATTTTAATGAAAGATTAACACAAAATTGACGAATTTACGTATTTAATAAAAATAGCGAAAAGTAGAATTGGTTTTAACATCTTTGATAAAGTAATTGTCTTGAATAGACTTTTGCCGAAACTTTCACATTGCTCTTTAATTCAAGACAAACATTAAAGACATTCATCAAAGTTTTCTCTCGCCAGTTTTATTATTGCATTTAGAAGATGTATTAAGCGCGTATACCGTTAAAGTATTAATGAGATTTATGATAATATTTTCGTCAAATAGTACGCGTATCTCACTGGCGGCACCTCTTACCATTTTCAACATAACGTTTTTTATAAGCTTTCAAATATTATTTATAATCAAAAACCTGTTTTCGTAGAAAATTATGAATATACTGTTTAAATTCTCAGGATATTATTTGTCAAAATTATTGAATTAAAGAGCAGCTCAATTTCTGAACAATGTGTACACCAGTCAATGGCTCTTCGGGCTTTTGAAGTGGTTTCTTGTTCGAGAAGAAATTTAGAAATTCCGAACTGACGGATTTTTGTTTAATTTAAAAACGCCCGTTGGAATGCAAATTAGTGCAGATATGTAAGCAAATAATTTAATAACTTGTGTACACCAGTCAATGGCTCTTCGGGCTTTTGAAGTGGTTTCTTGTTCGAGAAGAAATTTAGAAATTCCGAACTGACGGATTTTTGTTTAATTTAAAAACGCCCGTTGGAATGCAAATTAGTGCAGATATGTAAGCAAATAATTTAATAACTTTAAAATAAAGTTAGTGGTGAGCATTGTAAAAAACAGTAAATAACATAAACCTTCGTTTATTTAAAATATGTTTTAATATAAAAAAACAACATTTACACAACGATGTTTTGATATACATGTTTAAATAAACTCTAAAAACGTAAATAATTTAGCTATATAATTGACCAAGACCTTGGTTAAAATCGTTTTTGCCAAATAGTATAATTAAAATTGGTTAACATGTACATTGATCTTATAAAAGGGTATTGGCGCAGATTTATTTTAAATAAAATACAGTATACTTTGTCAAATATCAAATTAAATACATACTCATAATTTTAATGATGAACTTAATGAGTGAACTTGTAATTGCTGCTTTTATCTAAATTTAATTATGCTGTTTATCTCAGACTAGATTTATTACTCGTATAGAAAATACTCGCCTATATTGAATACCGAAAACATTAATAGTGGGTTGTTATGTCAGTGTTTTTAATGTTAGTATTTTTCAAATATTAATCATTCTTTCGATTCAAATTTCATTAATACACTGGAATAAATCTTACTAATATTTACTTGTTGAAATTTCCTAAATATTTTACAACTAGAATCCGTTTCAGATACATTTCTACCAGTAAATCGATTGTAATTATGTTAGGTGCATTCAAACTGAAATGAAACAAATTGATAATTAATTTAATTAATCATTAAACTGTTCAGTATTTAAGCCTTAAAGGGTCAAACGAAGTGTAATATTACAAATAATTTAGAACCCGGTAAAGTAAGGTAAGTTTCTAGCGGAGGATTGCCGATTTTTTTGGTAATAAAATTTTTTGCTAATTCACTCACATAGACTTAATTAATTTGCGAAAATATAGGCGATAATAATGTTTTCGGCCAACGTTTATGTATACCAGCATCGCTAAAGATTTGCCATTTCTAGCTAAAGATAATCTGTTGAGGAACTTATAAATTTAATCATGGTATGACCATCGATGTTGCTTGCATTTCTTGCACGCACGGCTTGGAAATTCGTTTGGGGTAGCCTAACAGGGTGCGGTTGTTAAATGTTTTGTGGCATGACGGTTCGGTGGCTTGACGGAATTTATTAAGTAACCGATGTATTTTCAATTTGCATTATGTCTAGAAATATTCATCAAATAAAAATCAATCATACTGACTTAAGTGATAATCTATTAAAATTTACAGGAATCCTATGCCATGATTTGGCTATTGAAGTGTGGAATAGTTTATCTATGCATTTATCTATTTTTGGTAACCATCAATACAATCGAAACTTTTTTTTTTATTTTTACTATTCCTAGTTTCCCTCGTGCTACATCTTCAGATTCTTTCTGTTGCACCAGTACTCCAAAACTAAATTTTGATACTCTCGAGTTAATTCCGAAATCGTTTTAATTTCTGGTCTCATATATCCTTACGCTGACCCCAGTTTCATACTTATTTTTGTTATCATATATTCTTATCGTGAAATTTGGCTAAATTTATCGTTACTTTAACAACATGTCACTTATTCAAAAATAATATTTAATGTTTGCTTATTTTTCACAAAATTTCGAAGTACATAAATTAAATCAACCGTTATCATATAAGACACTTAATTGTGCTTTTATAAATTTCATGATACCAGATTTTTGTCAACACGGAATGTCTAAGAATACGGAAGTATTAATTTGTATGCAAATAGCAAATATAAATAATAATTATCGACCCTATGTACGATCATATAAATATTTGCTTACCACTACAAATTATTTCATGAATTAGAGTAAAAATAAAGTGAAAATATTTTTCTTGCGTACGCTCAACTGAAAGTGTTCTAATTGAAGAGAAATAATAGATTTCGTGCTTGAACTATAATTGCCGAGATTGTCGACAAAAAATGTCTACAATTTTTACAGTGTCGACATAATCTTTTTAATTGTCTTGTTATTTGTACACACGTGTAGATAATTAATTAATTACGCGATGTAGATCCAACACAGCAAAATCATGGCTAAAATTTCTGTCATCTCAAAAAAAAAATGAATTTTATCCTTCTGTAAATTAAAAATGAGATTTCCATCCGAAAGAAAATTTCGATGTTAAACGTAAAATATGTATTGCGCAATTGCAACTAATGTCATTTACTTGACAGAAAAGTCTGCATATACATAACTATTTATTTCACCATTTTGGAAATTCCTCTTACACACACGCAAATTTTAAAATAAAATATGGGATTCAATGTTTGTTAAATATTTAAATTTAGTTAATGCTTAATATGAATATAATCCAACCTTGCATTTAGCACACAAAAATAATAAAATGAAAAAACTGAAGTGAAAAAAATTTAGACTGTGAATAGTAGTGATAAGTTGAGCAAAGTGTATTTTTGTTGTTAATTTATATTTTTTTTTAGTTTGGTTAATGTTTTGTTTATAATGTGTAATTTTGTGCATTTTATATAATTTTAAATGTACATTAAGCTACATAACAATATAATATTGCGATTAAAATATAAAATTAAAACAAAGTGATTTATTTCTATATAATTTACATGAAAAACATTATTTAATTTATTTATAGAAAATCTATTAAATTGCACTTTTTTGTTCCCAAGTTTAACGATCATAGTTGATAGATTTTTTTTAAATAATTTATAAAATCGTATTCTAATGATTCGGGTAATTATTAAAATGTTATAAATTACTTTATTCAAAGAAATTTTCATTTATAATTTTATCTTAAAGGAACAGGTATTTTGCGATAGTTTTGTAGGTTATGTAAATTGTAAACTCCGAAAATATTGTGCCTAACTTGTATTGCAAGAACATTGGATTTGTTTTTATTTACCGAACTTATTGTACTAATAATTTTGTGTCTTATTAAGCTTTGAGTACATGATATAATGTAGTACAATATGTATTTTTCCCTAATAATAGTTTCAATGTCTAGGTTATACCTATACGTTCGTTTTTGTTTATTTACATAGTTTCACTGTCATTGTCAAGGATGTTATTGATATGAAGGAAACATAGTAAGCGGTTAATAAGTTTTAAGAAGTATATTACTTATTAAATTTATTGGAAGGACTTTCTAATTCTGAATACGCGATAATTAATTTAATATATTTGATATACTACACGAATTCTAAGTACATGTGTAAATGTTACGTGTTACTAATGTAGCATTTATTACTTTTGCGATTGTGCAAAACCTGACTGAGAATTTCTTAATAGTATGTACATATTCTTACTTATATATTTTAGAATTTAAGTTTACCTGAAACTTGACTACATTTTTGCTCGATATTGTTATCATTCTCAGAAAATAGTTAAGTAATACTTTAACATTTCGTATTAAATTAGCATACACCATTTCCTGCCTGGTAACACAATTGTGTGGGTACGGAAAAGTACCATGTCAAAATTTTTTTTGTATGTGTTTTGAACCAACTTACACATTTGTCAATTCCTTAAGCGAAATCATTTATCAAAAACGCCATTACATACTATGATTTTGTAGTCACACATTTGTGTGGTTTGGACTTAAGCAAATTTTTTTTTAGTAATAAAAAGTGATAATATATAAAATATGTTATGTTCGATTATATGATTTAAAATTTGAAAATGATATCAATTTTGTTAATTAAAAATAATTTTTTTTTGTTTTATGATTATATATTTGAGGAAATTACCTTATAATAATTCCAAGTTTAAATGTGGGGTTCATTTGTGGGTTAAGTTTAATCTATTAATATCTAAACTAGTTTTTTACTTGTTAGTTTTGTTTATCAGAACGAGATTAAATTGGAAAGACTCAAGTGAGCAGGCACAGCGAGTGCAGTCATCTGCATTAAAACAAATTGGATTATTTTGAATTTTATTTGTGCCTTGTTAAAAGATTTCGAACTAAACATTTTTTCAAGCACAAAGGCATTTTCAAAAAATTTATGTAAATGTTTCTAATTGTGTTATCAGTTTACCCACTACACATATAAGTATTCTATTTCGCCTTGAATTCTTATCGAAAATAGAACATAAAATATAGTATTTAAAATAGGTTTAAAATAACGATCATGTCAAATTAAAAGTTTTTAGAACAAGCTTCTGAAAATGTTTCAGAGATTACGCCTGTAGAAAATCTGTAGTGTACCGTCTTAAGCACTTTTCAATAACAGTTTAGTAACAATTCTCACGCTTACGGCCTCGAAGATGTTTTTGAATTTTCTGTGAGGTTTTTATATTTTTTGAACTGTTATTGTTTTGAGCTTTTTATATGAAGACATTGGTTGTCACCGAGATAGTCAAATACTCAAATTCCATTCTCAATTTTCCCGTTTCAAACGAGACTCTCACTGTGGAACCGACAATTTTTATTATATTGTGCTTTATCGGATCTGTAACGTTATCGAGGCCGTTTTATCTCATAATCAAACTTAGACCGCTAATAATTGTTACTTTTGATGTAACTATGAATACTATATTGCTGGACTAGAATTTATTACAAATATATTACATAAATAAGTGCACTCATTGAAATAAATAAACTAAAGGCAGATTCAGTGTTCCGTTCTGAATTTTTTTAAACCAATTTCATTGGTTAAAAATGACGTTTTTTTGTTGTGAATTTTTTCAGCAACTTTGATTGATTTAAAAAAAAATTCAGAATGAAGAAAGGTACGCACGAACGCAACACTGAATCCGCCTCTACTGATTTTAATATTAAATAACAAATTTTTTATAAAATTTGTCATGTATGTATGTAAATATAATCTGTACGTCAATGTTCAGACTACTTCACCTTTAATAATTATTTTAATAATTTAATTTATATTTAATTATTATGTATTACATTGCACCGCTGCATAAAATTAGATCACTCTACACAAGGCTGATGAAGTAACATTCGAACCCGCATGTTTTCGCGGTATTGCAATAAATCATTAAATGTGATAAAACCATTCAAATTTAAATCATTCTGAAGCCAATTTATCCGGATCTTGCTTCAAAGAAAATTAATGTACATGCATACGAGTATAGACAAAATTGATTGCTCTACGTTAAATTTAATACAGAATTTATTATTTTATATTAAAATAAGTTATTTTATTTGTTTAAAGGAGTGCTTAATTTTAATAACTGTGTATGGGCGAAATTTCGGGGCACACAATTGAATATTTCTAACTATAGATCAGACGCTTAATTTACAGCTTTGTCATCGAAGCAGCACGGCGATAAGAGAGGAAAATCGATTTAACTAATTTAATTGAATTCATATCCCCATACTTTTAGTATTGTGGAAAGCGATAAGGAGCTCCATGTAGTTACAACGCGACTTTAGTAAGGCCTTCGCTAAAATTTACAACAATAAATGTAATTTTATTCAAATTTAGAGCTTTGGGGTTCGAGAGCCTTTAAGCAATCGCGTAAAAACAGATAATAAACAACTGAGCCCTCCACTGCAACCTCTGGTGTATGACAAGGCAGCCCTCTTGGGCCGATAATTGTCACATTGGTTACTGATGATGTTCAGAACACACTGGAAAATACAAACGATTTTGTTTATGCTACTGAATATCTTTAGGGAAATGCCATTGATATGGATACATATCTCTTTCAAATTAATCTCATCAACTGCCACATTAGTTACAAAAAAACTTACTTGAACTAATCGCGGGCAAATGTCAATTCATTATCTATTCCCGCAACCAAATATACAATTACCATCTCGTATTGTTTTTTAAATAGCAAGCCAGTTTTTCGTGTCTCAGTCTGTCCGGGTTTGAGTATAACCTTTGACAGGGTACATTAAATTTTAGACAACAATATGACATCATATAGTTAATAGAATTACTTCTGCTCTCTACGTTACAAGACCGTTTTACATGACCTTCGTTAGACTCGTGGTAGAATATACCAGACAGGTTATCAACCGACTATTACAAAAACAAAAGAAGCTTTGCCACCTAGAATTGCCATGTTTCTTTTAATAGGAAGAGGGGTTAACTAGTTTGTGGTTTAACAATCTCTTGAAACCACGAAATTACCGAAATCTATTTTTTCCACCAGTTATTAAATCGTCGATTATTAAATATGAGTTTTCAATATTTTGGATATCAAGATGATTTTTGATAATTAACGGATTTCTGCCAAACTTCGGCTCTTACTCTACAGCCCAGATATATTTACTAATCGGTATGAAACTTCGTCGTAAAGCTTTATCCATAAACTAGGTGGTCCCGGTGACTGACTTTGGCCGAAACATGACCACTGGAAGTGGCAGCTTCCACAAAAGATATTTTGTTTTTGAAATGACGATTTATGACAAAATCTGTTTTTCCACAAAAAATTTACCACTTGACAGCCCAGACGGGTTGACTGATCGAGGTGAAAGTTTAGGCTTAATCTTTTTCCAATATTTTGAAGATTTTAATGTTTTTTTGGCAGAAATTTGTTCACTGGGAGTGACAGTTTCCTTACAACCACTCTTGTTTCTTCGCAAATATTTTGGAAAGTATAGCATTTACGAAAAATTATAGATTATATATTAAGTTAAAAATTAAGTTATTTTAAAAACTGAAAAATTATAATAACAAAAAGATTATATGTTGATTTTTTGAGGATTTAACGGAAATTATGAATTTCAATCTTATAAGATTAGCCACTATTTGGCGCAAATATGTTGACTTACCGTGATGAAACTACGTAATTAAGGTTTTTTAAAAGTAAGAAATACCATAGAAGTTTAGCGGGAATCGTTTTGCTGGAAGTGTCGGCTTCTAGATTCTAAATAAATTTTTCAACACAAGTGGTTTATTTAACTTATCTACTGCTTTTCAACAATAAAATCGGCCACTGTATAGCTCAGATGGATTGAGTGATCGGGATGAAACATTATTTTTCGGTTTGGTGGTGTATTCGAAATATATGTGTACATTCGTGTGAAAAGAAAGTCGGGTATAGCCACAACATACTCGTACCAACCCACCTGATTTTGTTATTAAAAGTTATTAAATAATTGCTTTTTGGTAAATTGTTCTTCTTTTTCGTATTTTAAAACTCAAACAGGAAATCAAGTTTACGATGGTTTAGAGAACAAATTAAATCTGTTTAACAATTTAATGTTTAATTTCAGTTTTGGAAATCGTCGAAATAAGCGATTGGACAACAGTTTATCAGAATACCGTTAAAAATGTTGGAGACACTGAAAAAAGGTTACGTTTTCCACAACGTTTTCAAATATTTCGATTCACTGTTCTGATAGAGGCGTAGAAATGGAACAAGCTTGTTCCGACGTTGAAATATTATGTTAAAAATTAGAAATAGGCTAGAGGAAACATCAAATGTTAGAACTTTTTTTTTTAAATAGTGTACTTGAATATATGTACTTGGATAAAATATTTTCGTCCAGAATTTTTGCTAACAGCTTCATCAGCAAATACAGTTGATAGTATTGTGGTTTTAATTATAAGCTAACCGGAGCACTTCCTTCTGGGAAACGGTAACAGTACTAAAATCGAGATTTGTTAAATTGAAAAAGTGGTACAAATTATGACATAGGTTTCATTAATTATATTGCGGCATAGTTTGGTCGGTGTAGGTTTAAAATACTGATTCCTGCAAGAAGGAGGGTTTTTAATTGATGCAAATAACTATCCCAACTGATTGTGTTTAGCTTGCTAATATTTTTAGACAAATCAAAAATTTAGGCTGCGCAATATTCAAAACATTTTTAGAATTAAATTTTTATTTTCAATAACAAATTTTTTTTTGGTTTCTGATGAACTTACCTTATATCTTTCTTTAAGACATCTATTCTGTATTAGACATTTAAAGTTATTTTGTAAGCTTTCTTCTCCTTGGTGTTAGAATCAATATTTATTTTTGGTTATTGTACTTTTTAAATCAATAAGAAAATGTTCCGTGCAATACTAAAGACGTAATGGTATTGCTTGTTAAAAAACAATTTCTAAAATTTCAGTGTAAACTTATTTTTTAGTAGTGAGCTTGTTTTTGTTAACATATTTTTCATAAAAACCATGTAAATCATTTAAATGCAGCCCTTGCCTCCTCGCTCTGGCTGTAAAGCCGTCGGAGCGTTGATATATTTTAAAAATATCTTAAAGGAATGAATTTTCACATGTAGACATCTACATCTTTGGCATCAAATTTCTAACTGGTCTACGTGGATAAATAAAGTGTAGGTAACTACCTCATATCGAGTACATCGGTCAAAGCAATACATTGGGTGCGGTCGAATAGTCGGGTAAAATTCAAGAACTACAACTTTAGGTAATTCATTATGTTATTAAATTTCTGACAATTCGACAGTAGTCATTATATAAATGTCATGCCATTGGAGCTATGTTAAAATTATCTAATGCGAACTGTTCATATAATATATGTACGTATATACGAGTATGTAGATATGACAAAAATTTATTTGAGAATTGAAACTGATAATCGTATTATCATACGAAAACGCAAAGCTACGTTTTATCATATCGAGTTTTTGGTTATTTTTGATAACAATAATTAAACTAATTGATTTTTTGATTTTGTAGTTTATTAACCCTATTAATCGGTTATACTCGCTGTATTATAAATACATTCAGCTCGCTAGCTATATACTTTTATTATTTGGTTCTCTTATAAAATTTAGAATATTTTTAATAAAAAGTCAATAAATTTAGCACATAGTAAACGTTTTTTCAAGGTACATAGAAGTAAAACAATAAATCGGTAGTGTCCTTAGGATTGTGTAATACGTTCTAAAAGTGTGCAAAGTCTTAGTTATAAAACGTTGCATTTGTTCAGTTTATATGCCGAATTATAAATGAGACATGTATACGCAATTACGTAAACACACCAAAAAAAACTCGATATCCAAGATGTTAAGTTCGGTATGTAACAAAAGTTTGATTATTTTGTCAATTGTGGTTTTAGTCTATATATAATATTATATATTTTTGTGTTCCATTACTATAAAGTTTCATTAACACAAATATGTTAAAGATAGATTAAAGCGTCAATAACTTATATCAGTTTGATGCGTCATTCGTGGATAACAAAAACTGTCACAATTCTTGTTGGTTTTATTTAAATTAAAACAAAAGAATAATAATTCGAAATCGGTGATAAGTATAAAACAACGTTTTTATCATTTTCGGAAGTGTATAGGTCTAAAATGTTTAGTAATATTTTATTTTGAACTTCAATTAATTTCGTGTCGCATTGATAAAAAGTTTTGAGTAATACTTAATACTTTTAATGATACGTAATAATTATTACTGAGTGTGAAGCAAACCGTGAAAATTAAGCAAAGGCAAAAAAATAATCTTTTCCAATTTGGTTTTGTATAATTCCTTCCTCGTTTCTTTCCTTCAATTCGACCACATAAAACAATCTAAAGAACTACACTCGCGAGCAACTAAATCGACTCAAAACTTAAGCGCTCAAAGAAAGGTAATTTTTTTTAAACCGACCCAACCGATTTTCTCAAGATATTTTTTGTTTGAAAGCCTAATATTTTTACTTTAAAATTACACTATTTTCATGAAAATTGGTTAAGTACTTTTTAATAATGAATTTTGAATGAAAACGCAACTGAAATTGATGACTATGATAAAAAATATTGGGGATATTTAAATTTAAATTTAAACAAAAAATTTAAGCAAAACAAAAACAATTTTATTGGTTAATACTTAGTATTATTAAGCATGCGCTTCCTTATTAAAGTTTTGTCAAAGACTTGAGGGATGGGATTATTGCACACCACTCCTCATTCAACGCATTAAGCTCGATTTATATTATCCGTTCCTTTCAGTTCCTTCATTTTTCGTATCAGATAAAAAAAACATTGTTACATGTATTTTCATATGAGTATTTATATTATTCGTTCCGTTCAGTTCCTGCAAGTATGGAACAGATAATATAAATACTCCAATGAAAAAAACATGTAACAATGTTTTTTTTTTGTCTGATACGAAAAATGAAGGAACTGAAAGGAACGGATAATATAAATCGAGCTTTATTCAGGCCACTGATGATAGATGGTTCTGCATTTCTGGTTCGGAGACTCCGTTTTAGTTCGCCACATAAATGTTCAAGTAGATTCATGCCTGGACTGAGGGTTAACCACTTCATGGTCTCGAGTCCAACCTCATCCATGCACTGCCGAGTGTTTCGAGCTGTGTGACACCGAAAATTGTCATGCATCAATCTGAAATCTTCCCCTATATATCTTGCGTTGGTGACTACATGATCCAGGAGAATGTGTTAGATATATCTTTCAGCAGTCACACATCCTCTACTGCGTTCACTAACTACGAAAACTGATCTGTTTTTCCCTCAAGCGATATGCCATGCACGAGCCGCCCCTGTACGAAACTGTTTCAGCAAAACAGCACAAAAATGTTACCATGGAGACAAGTTCGGCACTCGTCAGTGAATAGAATGGACGTCCATTGCGCGATGCTTAAATTGATATGTTCGTGTCTTTGCAGTAGCGTGCTGTCGATTTTAGACCTTTATCGGGCCGTCTTGGGGTGAGGCTGGCTTTTTTCAAGCGCCTTCTTATTGTCTATTGACTCACAGCTCCATCTCGAACTTTCGTTAGTTCCTGGTGCAGGCATCGACGCCCGTGAGAAGGCGATTTCGCAGTGAAGTTAGGACGATAAATCGATCGACTCTCTGAGATGTACACCGATACCGGCTAGCATGTGGTCTCCGATTGAAAGTATTAGTTTCTTGAAACCTTCTGGAAACTCTTGAGACATCTGATTGGCTCATATTGCAGACATATTCTTGCAATAAAGCAACAACTTGTGTGGCTTTTTCTGGGGTAGTATCCATGATTTTGAGCAAACAACGAATGAAAGTGGTAGGGATTGGCTCAGGTCAACTTCTGGTAAGTGACTGATGGCATATACGTTTTCACCGAAACATCGCATTTTGCTTCGATTGCGTTAATTTGAAAAGTACTGTATAGACTTTAATGATAAAGGTTTCTTTGTAAAGATAAGAATCTTAGCTGTCAAAAAGCTGTTTTACGAAAATCGGTTAAGCCATTTTTAAAAAAATACTATTTTATGTACGCGCGGTGGCTTGATTCGATTTAGTTGCTCGCGAGTGTAGAAGAAAAAGAATTTTAAGTATCTTTTTGTCAAGCATTTTAACCTAACATTTTAAAATTAATTTTCGAACATCCGTATTTATTTATTTACTTAAATATTGAAAATTAGATTAGTCGATTAGGTGTAAAATAAAACAATATACGGTATTATTTGAATTAAAAAAACATGTCGATGTTTATCCAAAAATCCGCCAAGTCCAGTGAACTCGTGTGTCGTACAATTTTGCAGCATGAAAGTAAGTGTCATCGAAAATGCTTAATATTGGACATAGTAAGTTTTTTTGAATATACCAAAATGTGATTTCGAATTAATGTATTCCCATTGCAAATTCGACGCTGATTCCGATCATGCCAGTCTAGACAGATAATATGGAATAACCGAGTATGACAAGGATAGTTGCATGACTTATCGTACATCGACACTTCATTAGTGAATCTGTTGAGACATGTCTAAGTAAGTTACTCATTTTGAATAGAGTACGATTTTATACAATAGAGAAAGTTAAAAATTCATAATTCATTTATATAGATAAAAATGTATTATAATATTTATATAATTATATATATAATTTATAAATAGATTCATTCCAATATACAAATTTCCACAAAGTTTTTTGTTTAAGTATTTAGTGCTGAATTTTGTACTTTCGATTTGATCCAAGACAAAAATTGTATTCACATTAATTTTTTCCTTTGACACAGTACAATAAATTTTAGATAACAATATGACATCATATAAATAGAACTATTTCTGCTTTCTACGTTACAAGACCGTTTTACATGACCTTCGTTAGACTTTTGGTAGAATATACCAGGCAGGTGAGGTCACATATTCAACCGACTATTACAAAAATAAAACAGGCTTTGCTACCTAGATTTTGCCTGTTTCTTTGATCAGGAAGAGGGGTTAACTAGTTTCTGGTTTAACAATCTCTTGAAACCACGAAATTGCCGAAATCTAATTTTTATCTCAATAATAATTTACAGGTGAGCATCCGATTTTTAATAAATTAACATAGAGTTTTGATTATCGTTTTTGATATTTAAACTGTAAATAGTGAAGATACAAACCAAATTTGAAAGGCTATAAAAAGTTTATCATGTATACAATCCGAAAATCTTTTTCAAAGTGCTACCATCTAACTAAAAAGTATGAAAACTTTCAATTACAGTTGAACGATCAATTTTTAGTATATTTATAGATATACGTATACAGTTTGTATGAAGATTTAGTCATCGCGGTGTTACTGTTTCTCATCATATAAAAAATATGACGTAGAAGTTTATGTTGTTGTAATTTGCATGTAATAATGTTTGGATGTTTGGATTTTACACTACTACTATGCTGCTACTAAGACTGTAAAATAAAAACTGTAAAATAAATTATATTTAGAACAAACTTTTTTAAAAAACCACGCTTATATTTAAAAACTCTAAAATGTAGATAATAAAAGGCTTTAAAAAGTAGAAAATAAAATTTTTCTTCCTTACTCTTATCAAGGTATATTTATAACAAGTAGAAATTTAAAATTAATATGACTAAAAATATAAGCGTGGGGCGCTCCTTTACGGCATTAGTAATTTAAGATTACTAAACACATAAAGTAAAGTCTTTATTAGTAACACTAATGGAACAGTCTATTCTGGGGGTCGATTTTTTCCAAAATTCGACGAACGACGAATGACGTTTTCGTATACGTATAAGGAGTATAGTATACAATTTTATATTAGTGTGTGTAATTTTTCTGTGTTTATATTTGTTTGTTTTCTGCGAACGTAAGCATCAAAAATTATGAATCGTTACAAATCGGTTCAGTTTTTTGGTGCTTATGTCCTTTCGTCGTCTCAGTTTTTTGACATCTCACCAAGTATTTGAGTGGTGAGTTAACACGTTCGTGTTAATTACTGCTATAGCGGTCATACAACTTTTTCGTTTTTTAACACATTTTAAGGAATAACTCGACATATTTTGCAGTTTTCACAATACATTCCTTTCCGCGATGAAATATCATTGCAATTACAAAAGTTATCAAATGTGTTCATGAGTAGCACACACATTTAGAAAGTGTGCTTCAATGTGTTAAGGAAAAAATATTTTAGCTACACATTTCAATTTTTTTTCAATGTGATGTCGAATAAATGTTTTGTTTTCACAGAAACACAGAATTAGAAATTATTTTAAAACTAAAATTAAATAAATTTAGTTTTATTTAAAGCATATTTATTTGCATTTACAAATTTTAAATGATAATAGGAAATGATATCTAGAAATGTCATATCCAAAAAATTAAATGGCACGCATTCGTACTAATCCAAATACACGTACCACTACTAATATACATGCGGTTATTTTGTCAACTTGTCGAATTTTGGAAAAAATCGACCCCCTGATGTATCCTAAGAATAGATTTTTTGCTGGAGCATTTCAGTATTAACGTAAAAATGATATAAGAGATAGTATATACATTCAGAAGGAGCGCTGCAGACACCTATAGCGATCGTGCGGTACAAGACAACATAATTCTAATCTACAAGAAGAAAGGATAAAAGTTTAATGGTTAACGATGGTATTGGTCTTCAATAATTAATTAAATCTTTAAATCGGGACGTAAGAAAAAAAAATATTATTATTTCACACGCATCTGATGGTTTTCTGAAATTGAATTCTAAACTAATACTTTTCGACTTCCTAAACTTTATAAAACTATATAGTAGTAACACTATAAAGCTGTATACGAGCTTACTAAAAAAAATATAAATGAAATAATTATTATATTGATTATATGCGACCGTTAATTTTTATTTTATATAGTTTTCTCGGCTTTTCGGTCGTAAATTATTTAAAATAAAATATTTAAAACATAAATAGTTTATGCTGAAAAATATTTCTTTATTTTGCCATACGTTTCGGTATATTTAATACCATTGTCAATGGCCAGAATCTATAGAGAATATACAAAACGTTATAAATATTTATACACGCACTATGTGAAAAAACTATAATTGAAATTTTTTTATATATTATTAAACTTACAAGTTTCAGTCATAAAAATTGAAAAATTAAAACATTTTAGTACAAATAGTAGTTATAGATAAACTTTAAATGTAAAATTATTTTAAGTACGACCAACAAAACTGAAATTCGTGTTTTACGTAAACACCAGCAGAAAGTACACTGAAATATGAAGTAAAAAACATAATTATTGGACTAATTAAGTCTTCTACGTTTGTGTGGGTGTAGTGTTTTGTTTGTTGTCATGTTTGTATTGTGGTCAGACAAATGACCATTTTGTTGTGTAAAAGATTGTGTACGTTGTCTTTTTTTATTATTTGTTGTGACAGAAAAATCATCTATAAGTGAACAATAGATAGGGGCTAAGCCGTCCGTATCGCGTTTTATGTTATATGTGTTCTTTGTGTATATGTGAAGTGCTTCGACGGTTAATCTTTTGGAGTAATTAGATTGGCGGGCTAGAATGGACGTAGATTCAAAATCAGGACGATGACCCAAGTCGAGGCAATGATCCATCAAAGCCGTGCTTTGTGTGGGACAGTTCAATGCTCTACCTAGATCACGTCGGTGGTTTTGAAGTCTTTTCTCCAGATATTGCTTGGTTTGCCCAACGTAATTTTGTTCACAAGGTCCTGTGGTTTCTCCACCCAGACAAGGGATCATATATACGACGTCGGTAGTTTTTAAAACCGGTATGGGATCTTTCAGTTTGGTGAACATTCGGTGTAAGGTCTTACCATTTCGGTATGCTAAGGTTATGTTAGGTACGAAAAAATTAACAATCTTTTCGATTCTTTCAGACACTCCACCACGCACCACTCCCAAACTCTATGCTCTTCCTAAAGTGCATAAAACCAATATCCCTATGCGCCCCGTTGTTGCTTCCATAAACACCCCATCATTACGGTTGTCAAGGATGTTATCTCGTATTTTGCAATACCTATTGGTGGGTGACGGTTTCATTATTAGAAATTCGTTTGAGTTTCGAAACTTGATATCTAAGATAAAAATTAACACGCCAGAAAGGATGGTTAGCTTTGACATTGTGTCCCTATTTACTAACGTACCCGTCAATCTCGCCATTGATATTATTAATGAACAGTGGGACACATTAAACATACACACTGACATACCAAGGGAACTTTTCCTTGAAATGTTAAAATTCTGTGTACTTGACGCCAACTATTTTGTTTTTGATGGTGTTTATTACAAACAGATTTTTGGGATGCCAATGGGTAACCCTCTTTCATCTATTGTAGCTGATATCATAACTTCGAAACTATTGACAGCTACTATGTTGAAATTGTCATACACACCGAAGGTATTCGTGAAATATGTTGATGATATGTTTACAATAGTGCCATTATCATCTATTGAAGCGACAATGAACGCACTGAACAATTTCCATTCTAAACTACAGTTTACAATGGAGGAGGATGTTGACGGTAGAATTCCTTACCTAGATGTGTTAGTGATACGAAACATTGATAATGACGAATTACACACAGATTGGTACCGAAAAGCTATATGCTCTGATCGCATTTTAAACTACTACACACATCACCATAACAGCCAAAAAATCAACACTGCTATGAATTTAGCCCATAGGGTTTTTCATTTAAGTTCACCTATTTTCCATAACAAAAATCGACACATCGTCTACAATATTCTTTGCCATAACAACTACCCACACAACATCATTCAGAAAGTAATATTTTCAACTCAAAACAAAATCCACCTTCCACCTATAGAAAACAATGAAACATTTGAAGCTCCTATTCGTAAATAACCAGGAGCATGACGTTCGTTGGTGGAGTGTCTGAAAGAATCGAAAAGATTGTTAATTTTTTCATACCTAACATAACCTTAGCATACCGAAATGGTAAGACCTTACACCGAATGTTCACCAAACTGAAAGATCCCATACCGGTTTTAAAAACTACCGACGTCGTATATATGATCCCTTGTCTGGGTGGAGAAACCACAGGACCTTGTGAACAAAATTACGTTGGGCAAACCAAGCAATATCTGGAGAAAAGACTTCAAAACCACCGACGTGATCTAGGTAGAGCATTGAACTGTCCCACACAAAGCACGGCTTTGATGGATCATTGCCTCGACTTGGGTCATCGTCCTGATTTTGAATCTACGTCCATTCTAGCCCGCCAATCTAATTACTCCAAAAGATTAACCGTCGAAGCACTTCACATATACACAAAGAACACATATAACATAAAACGCGATACGGACGGCTTAGCCCCTATCTATTGTTCACTTATAGATGATTTTTCTGTCACAACAAATAATAAAAAAAGACAACGTACACAATCTTTTACACAACAAAATGGTCATTTGTCTGACCACAATACAAACATGACAACAAACAATACACTACACCCACACAAACGTAGAAGACTTAATTAGTCCAATAATTATGTTTTTTACTTCATATTTCAGTGTACTTTCTGCTGGTGTTTACGTAAAACACGAATTTCAGTTTTGTTGGTCGTACTTAAAATAATTTTACATTTAAAGTTTATCTATAACTACTATTTGTACTAAAATGTTTTAATTTTTCAATTTTTATGACTGAAACTTGTAAGTTTAATAATATATAAAAAAATTTCAATTATAGTTTTTTCACATAGTGCGTGTATAAATATTTATAACGTTTTGTATATTCTCTATAGATTCTGGCCATTGACAATGGTATTAAATATACCGAAACGTATGGCAAAATAAAGAAATATTTTTCAGCATAAACTATTTATGTTTTAAATATTTTATTTTAAATAATTTACGACCGAAAAGCCGAGAAAACTATATGAAATAATTATATTTGATGTAGATGCGGAAAGATCCCCAACACCGATCAACGTCACGTAGTAATTTAGTAATGAGCTTATTGCTAGCTACACCTGTAACTCCAATATTTATACATTGTAATATTTACTGAATTAATATTCTTTACACCAGAGAATTTTCTGAAACCACAGGTTATTTGAAATGTAATCAATTACTACACTAATAAGTTAATTTAAACAAATTATCACACAAAGGAATTTTTAATTCTGAAACAATATTTATTATTTTGTGATTTAGTTTTCGGTTAAATACTTGTAATCAAATAAAATATCAGTAAATTATTAATTCCAATACGATCACTGCCACCTGCCTGATGTCCTAAACCAGAGTTCTCCATTGTACCCGTTTTTTCAACATGTTGACAAAGTAAAGTTTTTAAACCTATTTATTAGTGATCAATAAATTATTGAAGTCATATAGTAAAGAACAGAGCGATCGAGAGCGAACGAATTTTGACAAGGTAATATTGAAACTCAATATAAACGCTCTGGTGGCCTCATTTAAAACGTACTAAACGTACATAAGATTAAAAACTGGCAACATAACTAAGTAAGTGTACCTAACAGTTAATACTACTATTTTTACTTTCCAGGCATACGAAAATGTCATAATATGTATTTTGGATTGGTATTGTATTATATTTTGGACCATTTGAATGTTTTTATCGCCATTTCGAGAAATATATTGCTTGCTCCTGTTAAGTGTCATTATATTAATTGTATAATTATTAATTCTTTCGATTTAGTAACGTCTGTTCCAATCAATTCCTATTTTGTATTTTTTATGATTCCAGCTAACAAAGAGCCGAAATCAACGGATAACAACGGTTCAAACGCTTACGGTGAGTTTGTGGAATAGACAGCATATGATTAGTGTAGTTGAGATGCACGCTTTCTAAAAATGCACAATATACATTTATTTAACCGTTTGAGTCCCAGGGGATATTCAAAAAACACTGTCGAAGAATCCCAAACAGCGCAACCGCACTTTCTCTAATTGAGCACGAAAAGACTCAAGCAGCGCGATGTTTATTTTATATCGATGAATCCCAATCGGAGCAATATCGCTGTTTGAATAATATTTTATTATATTAAAAATTTTGTTATTTGTTAAAAATAGTTTAATAAGATCGTTAGTGTGCGTACTTCATTTTATTGAATATTTAAAGAAAAAAGGATTAACAGCAACCTAAGAAATATTTATATAAAAAAAGTGCGTTTTTTTCCTTCTCATTATGATATAAAATTGGGTGCAAAAAGTTAGAACAGAAAAAATGTTAATTAATTTAAAAGAAAATAAAAAATTAAAATTAGATTAATAATTTTAAATAACAGTTTGTTTTCACAACATGACTATCATACGCAAGCGCTGGTATTAATGCAAAACAACAAAGTTAACATTTGTAAAATTGGGTTTTCTTTTTCTCTTTGTTTTGTGTTGGGGTTTCTCGACATAAAATATCAACGGCGCAATCGCGCTGCTTGGGACTCCAACGGTTAAACTATGGCTAGTTAATCGCTTAAGTAAATGAACCTAAAATTTCGGAATTAGTTTGGTAATCTTTTTACAAAATTTTTGTTTCAAAAATACGAATGTGCAATGTCCTTTTTCCCCAGAGATGATAAATAAATAATCTCGCAACATTTATATGAATTCATATAATTATGTATATACTATAAAATATACATAATTATAACAACTTAGCTCAAATTATAGAATATTATATTCAGGTTAACCGCAATGTTGATTTGTGTTATAAAACATTTGTTTACTTATTTCTTTATGAATTTTATCTATAATACAAAAGTGCATAAAAAATAATTAATTATTAATTCGTATAGTTTGAATCGTAATTTAGGTTTCATAACATCCAAGCGTTTATTTCTTAATAAGGATATGTACTTTTATTATGGGATTTTTTGTTAGTGCCAAAAGTTATAAACCACTTAGATGACCCGTATACATAGTTCCATATAAATGATAATGTATTCTTATGTAAGCTAATTAATTAAATATTTATTTATTTTAATGTATTTTATCAAAAATTATAAGTTTAATTTACTTAATATAATTTAAGCACATAAGCGGATGACCGTTCGGTAAATGTACGAGTATACGTACATATAATGAATACAGAAAATGGAAATTTAATTGTGTCTTTTGGGAAAATTATTTTAATTTTCCATTCCAATTTTCCTTTTTTTCATTTTATGCGCTGTTGCTGTTTTTTCGGTTATCGGGCAAAAAGTAATGAAAAATCAACAATTTTTGTGTGATGATTTGGGGATGGTAATGGTACTACCAATTGAGTGTAGTTTACACTTGAATAACTTAAATATTCATTATTTTTAATTTGATCATTTTAATTTAACTGAAAGTTTAATTTAAAGTGTGATAATAATAATCGAAATACCCTTGTGAATGCCGATGTGTTGTGTCATATGGTGCGTGACGGAGTTTCCAAAATAATTGGTTATAAAACGACAAAGTAAATTGGATGGTTAGTGCTGTGCTCTCTAGCTTATAAAATATCTAAATAAAATGGCTATTCAGATGGATTTTTCTAATCGGTTGTCTTGCATTCTTATTTCAAAATTTGCCAGATCTCTAAGTAAAATTGGTCTAGTTAATAAAATAGAAAAATGTTTATTCGACCTTTGACGGTAAATGCGTAATTTGCATTTCCGAAGGGCCATTTATATATTAAACTTCATCAATTTATTTATCGAGTGATGTTTTTCAATATTTCACTAAAAGTTTTTAAAACTGGCATTTAAGCAGTCTCATAAAATGTAACGAGCTAATATGTTGATTGAGGATCTGTAATTAATTATGTCATTGTTGATTTATTAATGATGTAATCTTTTGGAAACTGCAGAGGAATATTTAGTGCTAGTCTGTTGAATCGTTCCTTGAAAATCATACTCAGAAGTATCTCTTGAGACGTCTACGTGCGAAAGCATTCTATCGATTTGCAATCGGATTGCTGTTGCGAAAGTGTTACAAATATTTGGATATATTGTATATGTATGTGCAGTTGGAAACATGTATTTGGAACATAACATTAAAAATTCAAGTTCTTTGGTGAAAACATTCTCTAATACATAAATCTACTTCCTTTATAACCTTAATCCTCCTACGTGTGCGTCCATCGAAAAACAATCTAATATAACAACGCTGACCATTTCGAAGTAGGCTAATAATAAATTAAAGTACTCGTAATTTACTACCTTTTGAGTTGGGTAACTGTCTTAAAGGTAAAGTTACTGCGAAAATTGTTGCTATACCATTCGTCGAATCCAATTACCCGAATTTTTACTACAAGATTTTCCATTCCGGTTTATGACGACAACCCACGATTCTGGACCATTTTGGAGTTATGCAAATTTAATGATTTTCAGATTTTCTATATTTTGTATCAGCAAAAGCCGGCTCATTTATTAAATTATGAACAGAGAGTTTATATTTAGAATAATTTATAAATAATTGCGTCTCTAAAAACATCTAAAAAGTACACGACTTTTCTACTACTTATACTATTACATTTCTGCGTGGCTTAGTGTACTGACAAATGTTGTATCTCGACTAATGGATTCAATTAATTTGGTCTCTTATTTATATTTTGTTTCGATGAAAAATTTATAATATCTTTTTTTATTTTGTAACTTGATACACTAAATTTATAAAATTTAGAGTATTAAGTTACAAAGTAAAAGAACCAAAAAATTGAAGATGATAAGAAATTGATATCATAATTTTTAAACCTTAATTTTGCGAAGATCAAAAATATTCAGCGAAAACATTAAATTGAGCTATGAAATAAAGATAAATGTAAGAGTGTAAATATAAGTGTAAGTGTAACATAATATCCACAAAAAAGAGGAATTTAAACAAGTGGCCGCCATTGTTACTTTTACAATATACACTTTTACGTAGTAAAATAAAGTATAGTAATCATGAAATGTTTTGATCTCGACATTTTTGCAAATTTACCTTTCGCTATATTGCCGAAGTTCGAAAAACTTGTTTTCAAAAGGTCATTGCATGCGTGCCTGCGGTGTTTGGTGCTGTGCAGACTAAATGTCTGTGTCCTCTCTACAGGCCCTGCCAAGTGGCAGTTTTCATGTAGGCTTTTCCGTTTTTTCCAAATACATATGTTGTATTTAATCTATATTTTCTGTTTTACTTTCGTTATAGGAAAATAAAGTAAGTAAGGAATCAAGTAAGTTTTGACCTAGAGGTTTTTGCAGATGTACCATTTGCTATATCGACGAAGTCCGAAATAGTTTGTTTCAAAAAGTTTTCACGGTTTTTAGATGAGGGGTATCGCTACGTTTTGTATTGCAGCGGTTGTTATTTTCCTTGTTCATAAATGACATCGCGGCTTGTTTTAACTTTTCAAAATTTCATGTTTATACTAGTGGCTTACAAGTTTATAGTTGCGGTAAAGTATTAACTTCCAGAGAAACTTTTTCATTCGCAAATATTTGAGACGACGAGTTAATTAATAGTTTTGATAAAACAAACTTTAATTCATCAAAATTCGGAATTTATAAATTTAGGCCGATTAAAATAAAGATGGGTTTTTATACTTTGCAGCTTTTTCAATAAATTGGGAGGTCTTTGCGCGAAATGTGGTAGAAATCTGTGTGGTGGAAGTGAAAGAATTTACAAAAAAGGTAAAAAAAAAAAATATTTTAAAGTTTTAAATAAATGTAGACTAAATTTTCAATATGGGTTCTCCCTGTTCGTTTTCTGAAATTTAAGCAGAAATAATAATTTTTGATTACACAGTAAGTTTTATTACACAGTTTTTACCAACATTTCGGTAGGTTTAATTTTTCGCTTTAGAAATCAAGTGTGAAGAATTCGAAATCTAGGTATAATCAAGGTAAAAGAACGTTGTGTGTTGAAGTTTGTTCGTATCTAGCATATTCCATCAACAGTTGGAAAAATGTTCAAGTCGTCTGCAAATATGAGCACGTTTGAGTATTGGATTATCTTGGTTATTCGATCTATGAAAATAATAAATATCTAAGGCCCGATGTGTGATCCTTGGGAAGCATCAGATGCAACTTTAATAACGTTTGATTTCTCATTTCCCATTATTACAATTATTGTCACCGGTTTGATAAATAAGATTTGAACATATTTATGTAATCGAGTGAAAACCCAAATGGGAATAAACACTGGAGTGCTTTTTGATGACAGATAGAATCAAATGCTTTACTGAAATCCGTGTACGCTACATCTACTTGATGATGTTTTTCTATGTCGTTAATTATTTTACTGGTGAATTCAACCAGATTAATTGATGTGGACCGGCCAGGCATAAACCCATGCTAGTTTTATTGATATATGACGTGCAATTGTGGATTTAAAGTTGTTGCATAATACTAATTCAAATAACTTCGAAATTGATGATGCAGTTGATATTGTTAGACTGCGAACATGCCCCACGTGTATGCGTGTCACCGAACAAGACCAAACCAAGTAACAAAAGAGGACACTGAACTGAAATCTGTCTTCAAAAAGGGAAATGCGGTTTTTTAGTGAGTCAGTTTTTACAAAGCAAAAGAGTTGCATCACTTTTATATTTCGCGTGTTAAATAAATTAAATTACAACATTTGGGTTCTTTTATTTTCCTTTAAATTTTCATTGCGACCTGCCAAAATATAAGATATCCCTCTTTAGCATGTAACGTCAATTCGTTTATCCGATTTAAAAATTGGTGTAATTTTTGAAATTTTTCATTTTTCGGGAAACACGCCGGTGCCTAAGGAGTGGTTGAATAGGTAACATAATGGAATTGCTACAATGTCAGCATACTCCTTTTGAATAGAAGAGAATTGTCAAGACCCCCACCGTCACCAAATCCCTTTAAAACCGATTACCTGTTATCCTAACTAAAAATAACAGGAGGAGTTATTGATACGTTGTGGTGGCTTGTTTATTCGTACCATCCACTAGTAACGCTTGGTTTATAGACAGATTGAAAAAACGTCGGAAACATGGCAGCTATATCTTTGGAGTTTGTGGAGCTGGTATTATTATAGGTCATATTAGCAGGGTATCTTTCAATTTCGCGCTTGTTCCTAAAGTATTTCCAAAATTATTTTAGATTGTTTTGGATTTACTTTGACTTTTACTTGATTTGATCGAGATACGTCCTGTATTTTGATTTTAAATAAATTTTAAATTCGTTACTATGTTGTAAAAACATAGTCTTCTCCGCTTCTAACCCGCTTTTCAACATTTCAACAATTGCACGTAAAACTTTTCGAGAAAACTATGAACTGCACCCTCGTTATGAATGAGCTTTGATGCTCAAAATGGGGTGTGCGGTTTTGCAAAATTGTAAATTGTATAAAAAAAATAAATAAACTAAAGAACTTTTCATGAATAATAATTACTAAATGCAACTCGCCAATTTGTCAACTTGGTCAACTCGCCAGTTTGGTGTTTGTATTGACAATACAATTTAATTTATGAAATTCTGAAATATCGCCAATATTGACCGTGGTAATTTGAAAATCACCATAATTAGATTTGAATGTTGGTAACGTAATTCCATGCCATTTCGTAACCGATATTATTTAAATTCACTGAATAACAAAGTAAATACTCTGTTTAGCCAATGTTGAAATTAATTATTTCGAATTGTGCCTATCTAACTAAAAATAATATTAACTAAAAATACGCTTGCGATAAAATTGCTCTTTATGTTAACACAAAGTATTATGATGTATTAAAAAATGTAAAATAAATATCTGTTGATAAATACTCGTAACTTCAATAATCTATTTTTAAAATCACCATAAGATTTTGACATAATTTAATAAGAAGTAAGAATAACAAATAAACCTCAATCAATTTCGAAAATTCTTAATTCATGTTTCATGAACGCATTATGTACATTTGGAAGCGCATCAAATATTATTGTTGTTGTAACTATTAAAAGATCAATACTAATTATTTGTTAAAAATACCTTTAAAAATATTTTAATTGATTCATTAATAAAATAATATTTATCTAAATGTAAAGGAAAAATAATTATGAGAATATTTCCATATGCTATGTGATTTTTTTATGACTAGTATGAGTTTTGACATTTTTAATAATTATTAAAACGTATATATGAATACGATTATATTTAAAAGGAAATAGAAAATGGAAGTCTTCGTACAGCCCTTAACAGCCACATAAAATTTCGTTAAAATATGATAAGTAATTTATTTTTATGTCATAAATAGAGACGAATGTATAAATATTTTAATGTCACTATTTATTATATGTATATGCGCTATATGCGGTTGATTAAGTATATTATGTAGTACTACATACATAAAGTACGGTACGAGTATGTCGGGGTTGTAAATTTATTGTATGCGATTAGGAAAAGCTCATTGTGAGTGTATACGTATTTTGTAATAAATAATGGATTCAACCAAACAATTTTTATACAAACGATTTTTCGTTAATGGATTAAGATTTTAATTTATAAACTTCTCACACGGTGAGTTTTTTTTTAATAAATGCCAAGTAAATATTTATCTCCGAAAAAGTACAAGATAGGAGAACATTTCTTATAATAAATATTGTTCAGTTTCGACGGTGACTGTTGAAACTGTTAGTTTTGGGAAACATTGACGCGAGTTAGGTTTTTTATATTGGCATCTATATATGTATATATACAGTGCTGGAAAAAAAAAAATGGGCAAACATATTTTATTGCAAATTGGAGTCTTTTTTTGCTAAAATTACAAAACTTTTGAACGCAATTGGCTTATTGTTTCATTTTAAATACATTTATGACGTAATTTTTTGAAAAAAAAAAAATTACTTGCAATTTAGGGGAAAAACCCCGAAAAATGCTAAAATAATCGAAATACGTTGATTGAAGTTAAAGTAATGGAATAAATTAAACACTTATTTTTTATTTGTTTTTGTTTTTTATTGATTTATAGAAGTTCTATCTTTAATATTATTATTTTGGTGGACTGCAATTTGCTTTTGTTACAGCGACACACCTCTGATTCATTGAGTTTGATAAATTTTTCAAAGTCGTAGGAGGTATGGATTCCCAAATCATCATCAACAAACTTTTAAAAGCTTGAATCGATTCTGGGCGCTTTCTTGCTACTTCTAGCTTCATTATAGACCAAATATTTTCAATGGGATTTAAGTCTGGACTATACGGGCGCCAGCTCAACACATCTATACTTCTTTCTTCGAAGTACTTTTTTACCTTTAAATGAAGAGATAAGGGATTAAATGAAGAGATAAAATATTTATGTTATCTGAAAGCCAATTTTTCTATCTACAATTAAAAATTAATAACTCACAACTTTTGGCGGTATGGCACGGAGCGTTATCCTGTTGAAAAATAAATTTGCAAGTCTCGTCAAAAAACTTTAACACAGAACGCTCAAATTTGTTGTGTAGGACCTGCAGATGAACAGCTGCTGTAATGCTGGACTAAGGAAGCACAATCGACCGGTTTCATGTCCAGAAAAGCATCGCTAGACCAAAAATCATTCATTTTTCGGTGGAAGTCTTAAAAGACATTCGTTGCTAAGATTTTCGCCCGGTTTTCTTCTTACGAGAATTCTTCCATCTCCAACATGCAGCTTGAATTTTGATTCATCGGAGAAAATCACATCATTCCACATCTCTGGAGTCCAAGAAACATGCTCCTGGGCCCATAGCAAACGTTTTTTTTCCACTAGTAATGTGAACTCAGGCTTCTGGACTGGTTTAAGTGCACTCAAACCGACTTTAACAAGTCTTTTTCTCACTTAGCTGGTTGAAATTTGTTTTTCCGTTGCTCGCTCAACATCCCGTCTTATGTGAGATGAAGTTTTAAAACGGTTCCGACGACATTGTAATATTATGAAACGATCTCCCACTGGCGTTGCCTTTCTGGGCCTTCCAGAGCCTTTCTTTCTTTGTGTACTGCCCATATCTCGCTATTTTTTAATATTCCACGCGACAGTACTTTTAGGAAGGTTTAATCTTTTTACTTTTCACGTGTGGTTAAATTTTCTCGCACCCAAATCAACATATTGCTTTTACACTGCTCACTAACTTTTCCCATTTTTTTAAGTAAAATTGCATTTTATTCTATATTTGACTAGGATCACTTACAGAATAACTTAATCTTACAAAATATGCACTATTTATACTCAAAAAAAAAAAAAAAAAAATACAGGCAATAAAACATCTGCACCTTAATGTCGGCCAAGAACGATAGGCGTAAAATAAAACAATTGCTTGACTAATTTTTTTACACATCAGTTGCGGGGTTGTACCGGTGTAATAAAAGCAAAAGGCGGTCCCACAAAATATTAATATTAAAGATAGAACTTCTATAAATCAATAAAAAACAAAAAAACAAATTAAAAAATAAGTGTTTAATTTAATCCATTACTTTAACTCCAATCAACGTATTTTGAATATTTTGGCATTTTTCGGGGTTTTTCCCCTAAATGGCAGGTAATTTTTTTTTTCAAAAATTACGTCATACATTTATTTAAAATGAAAAAATAGGCCAATTGCGTTCAAAGGTTTTGTAATTGTTTGCAAAATACGACTCCAATTTGCAATAAAATATGTTTGCCCAATTTTTTTTCCCCAGCACTGTATATATTTATATTTTGGCTTCTAAACAATTTTTCGTAAAGTGTATAGTTTCAGAGATATGAGCAAACAATGATCTGCAGTACTGCAAAACAATTTTCTCCAGTTCTTACAATGTTTCATTATAACAACAAATAAATATAAATATAATAATAATAAAATCAATTCTTATTTGACTTTAACATTTGACTTTAATAATTTTCTTAATAAGCTAAAGAAAAATTGATTTTATTTTTTATTTGTCGATACAACGAAAGAGTGATCCAACTCACAGAATTTTTTTTTGCTGTAATACACCAGTTTTACCTCTAAAACCATACATTTATACGAACAATTTTGTCTGAACCATAAGTATTTATTTAATTATTTTTAACTGCTTAATCATCAGATGTACTGAAAAGATTGGTTCTAATTTAAAAAAAACTAAATATCCCCTTTGCCACTAAACCTTCGACCCTGAATAATTTTCATTATAAATAACTTTCTACTGTCTTGCACCGTTTTTGAGATAAAAGCCATGAATTTATTAAAAAAATCACCCGTTATTCAAGTGGTGATTTAAATCGAGGAGCATCTAGAAAATTATTTACAATATTAACGAATGCGTTTTTGATGTTTTGGGGAAATTGATGTTTGTTCAAATAAATTGTCACCGTGGTACTTAATTTAAAGATGAATTTTGTTTAATTTGATATACGAGTATATAATTCGTTATTATTATTATTTGGTAATAACCGAAAGTATTGGGTTATGTTTATGGCGTGTGTATATTTTATTGGCGTTGCAAGACGTGACTTTAAAGCATATGAAGTTTGCCCAGTTATTAATCTCAAAAAAACAAAGTTCTTAAACATTACTACTTCAACTTAACCCATATTTAAACTTGTATAACACGAAAAAATTATTTTACATTTGTTAACATAACAACAAAATATTAATCCCAGATTGTTTTCGTTTGCTGTGGTTTTTGTGCTATATATAAAGTATATATCTGTACTCGGAGGCATACGACACCATGTCCAATTTTTTTTTCAGAGGTATATGAATTTAGGTCCAGATACTTCCTTCTGCCTCTAACGGAAACTGCACATGTTGTTATTTCAAACATGTGAACCGTAAGGACTTTAAGGATCACATAGTTTCATATTCATTTAGAAAAAGAATTAAACATACTGAACCCACAATGCGGACAGTTCATTTTATGAAAAAATGGACATAGTGTTGTATGGCTCCGGGGTACAGATATATAAAGATAATTGTACATTCGGTATGTGTGATCAACAAAGTGTGATGATCACTTAAATCGGAATTTTGTAATGTCTGTAATCTAGTAGCAAAGTACAAAAAACATTTTGCAATATTAATTTTTTCCTGAGTATTTTGTACAAATTTAGTAAAAACCGTGTACGTTCGGCTATAGTTTATACGTTTTCCTATTAATACATTTTTTTATATCACCTACCTGTGAAGCCACATTTTGTAAATGTTGCTCGCACCCAAAACTGTGCAATATTTATAATTTCTAATTATTTTTGTTTTAGTTAAAATAATTTTCAAAATACTCATTACTTATATGTTTTCTAATGCACTACTGCAATTAAATTGTTTGCAGTATAAAATTGTCATTTGATACCAAAATAATTATCACCAAAACTGAATCACTACACAGAAAAAAACGGAGTTCCCCTGACACCGAATCGGTGTCACATAATATCCCACCGATCAGATACAAGTTTTTTTTTATTCCAGTGGAGTTTTTGTTTTGATCGTGATTTACTTTTTTCGGATGAAATTATTATTTATACTTTTGCCACCAGTGGCCCTATTCTGGGTTTCCCTGGGAATAGGGAATTGGGAAAAATATTTTCATAGCATTTTTGTCTAAACTATATTTTTCTGGCTTACTGAGGGAACATTTTTGGTGCTAATATTTTCGAAACAACGTTAAATGGGAAAATACTTTTCCCTATAAAAATTTTGTGGAACAAAAGTTTCCCAATTCACTTGGTTTTGAAAATTTTTGCACTAAACTTATTCTTTCAGTAGGCCAGAAAAATACAATTTAGACAAAAATGCTATGAAGATATTTTTCCCAATTCCCTATTCCCAGGGAAAGCCAGAATAGGGCCACAGGGAGTCAATTCGCGTTGCGTGAAATAATAAATATGAAAAGTTTTTTTCATTGGCAATCTAGTAGTTTTAATTATTCGCACGTAGTTTTAAATTTTACTGTGTGAAATCAAAATTTATTATGGAGAATGCAAACTTACTCGATTGCTAATGAAAAAAACTTTTCATTTTCATTATTTCATGGAACGCGAATTGACGCCCAGATCGGCGCTTGTCCTACTTTTATAATCGTCAATTACTAAGAACTGTTACTTTTACACCAAACGGTGTAAAAAGTATATTGTTTAGTCCTATTGAATGTTTTAAAAATAGTACCCTTCCTTGCGGAGTTAATGTAACGTAATTGGATAAAATGTAAAGCATTTTTTCGGATTAAATTCCATTCACACCGCGTTTTTTTAATGTGTAAAGTGATATGAATTGTGGCGATAATCACCTTATATCCTATAAGTGACGGGTGATAATAACCTATTTAAACCTACCTTTTTAATTTCTACATATGTAATAAGGAAAGTGTCATAATTGTGCGAAAAAACAATAGGAAACTTTAAAAATCACAATAACAATAAACGATAACTTTATAGAGAACAATAACATTGGTCCGTTTATCAACTACCAGTATGTTTAATGTATGCATATATATGGTTCTAAAGCAGCATAATCAAATAAAAAATGAATGAATATGAACCAAAAGTTGAAAACTTTTTTATTTATTTTTTTCATACAGTGAATATCTAAATAAAATGGTAGATCAGTGTGGCTGTTGCCATTTTATTCATTCGACATACTATTTACGTAGTTTTAAATATAAATAATAAATAATGAAATGATATTTTACTGTTGGCAAAAAGTTCTGTACATCGCTTTTACATTACCCAAACCATGAGACTTTTATTTTTTTGCTGTTGTTTACAACAATAATGATATCCATCACTGTCATGCAACGACACAATTTATAAATAAAATAACGTAACCTAACAAAAATAAAAAAAACACACACATAATTATTATAATAAGTATAAATTACTGTCCAAATAATATTTTGTGGGTGACTCAAACTATAAAATATTAAAAAAAAAAATTAATGCGAATAAAACTGTTTTCATCAACTAAACCATTAACACCATCCTCCTCATCCAACTGTGGTTGTAAAATTGTATCCATTTTTTTATTTAATTTTAGTTGATGGGAGAATTATTTATTGTAATTAAATAAAGTATCTCAATACAAAGATTAGAGTGTATTGTGGATATGTCTGCATTATGTTAATAAATTAATGTATACAAATGCACGATACAATGCAAACCACCCTGTCCAACATAACAGCCGACATTTAAAATTGCACTGTCATAATTCACAGGATTTTAATTTAAATGGATTGCTGAGTAATTAACAATTGTCATTGTAAAAATATAATGAGCAGGTGTAAATAATATTTTTTTTTTTTGCTAAAGCTCTCCTCCATTGTCCATTTTGACCATAAAAGAAGCGACCGAGATTTTATTTAGAACTTAAATATTTTAAATTTTTCCTCATGAATAATACAAGTTCTTAGTTTACTAAGGGGCGAACTTAAAATAAATTTAAAATTTTGAATTAAATTCGCTCTATAATTCATTCCGCCTTGACGTGTCAAACTGGAAATGAAAAAAGCTTAAATATAACAACAAGGCGAAATTGAAATGAGGGAAAATAATGAACTGTATTTTTATCGGCCGTTCTCGCTATTAATGTATTTAACTCGGTTTCCAGTCAACTCGTAAGTTCCTGACGTCAGAACAATTAGGGTTTATTGGGGGCAAAATATACACGCAGTGCTTCTGCACAATGCCTTCTATACTACTGGCCGCTTACACCAAATGATGACGACACGCTAAGTCGACGTTGTTGTTGCTTTCTCTAGTTGTTTTGTTAGTGTAAATATCTTAAAATTATTATTGCGCAGTCTCGGTTTAGACTTAAATTGACGTCATGTGCGAAAAATGAGGGTAGTAAAAGGCCAGTAGTTTAGAAGGCATTGTTCTGCACAACTACACAAGAGCGGTAAAACGGAGAAAAATATTGTATACAATATTTCCTCTTTTTGTTATGATTAGTGGCCAGACAACGAGCATATTTTTGCTAGTCTTATTCTCCGAAAATATATACTATATTTGCATATTTTATCCTTTTGTTGACAAAAGTCGATTTGTTATGAAAAGCGGTATTTGCTAGATTATGTTTTAAGAATTATATAAAACAATTTTAGTGATGTTAATTCTGAATACCGAGAATGAACGAATCTCTACTTAGTTCAAATCCAATATCGAAGTTTGAATTTCCTCATATATTTTATTAAGCGTACAATTGTTTTCAATTCTCAAGATGCCCTGATGAACATTGAGGCTTACAAGCATGTAAACATTTGTATATGTACCTATATGTATGTTTGTACATGTAGCATGTCCGGTAAGTATGCGAATCCTCTTTTATCTGAAAACCTAAAAAAATGAAATTAAATATTTCTATGATCGGTAAAATTAAATCAAAATCGATCCAATCATTTCTTCTGCATGTATATTGTTTGAAAATATCAATACGTGCAATTTCATTAGCCTCCGTTGTTGCATAGCAAATATTTTTTTGTTTGATGTGTGTGAAATATTTGTGGTTAAGATTACTAATGGAAATGTATAAGATCGTGCCAATTTAAATTAATATTCAAAAGCCAAAACTTTAAAATTTTACTTCGATTACTACGTAGAACTTATTAAAAATTCTGGTACATTTATGATTGACAATGAATTTAACAGCAACAATTTATTGAATTAACCTTAACTTATTAATCGACAAAATATAAAGATTATATTCCTCTAATCTGTAATAGGAGCAAAGGAGTTTAATTTAACTTTAAAAAAGACACATTATCGTATTTTTCTAGCAACTTTCCTAAAGTGAAAATGAATGCGCTATGACTTTTTTAAAATAAAAATTTATTAAATTAGAATAAATGGAGGCGTTTTCGCATGTCTATTAAAGTTTAAATGTTACTCAATTGACTCCTTGTTTATTAAAGTAATCAGTTTGTAAGTTATATGAAAATGTTATTTTATATGTAAAATGTTGGTGTTAATGGTTTTATATCCGTGTCAAATTCAAGCTTGATGCTTTTAATAAACCTCAACTATTTCTTTTAAGATAGATTTCTGAAGAGTGATGCAAATGTAGTTTTTATTATTCATAATTATATCTTCCGGGTGTCATCCTACACTTATTTATTAATTACTATATTTACTTATTATTGCTGATATGAAAACAATAACAAAATAAAGCGTAGTCTAATTGAGCCACTGGAAAATAAACACAAACTAAACCTACAAATATTTATTTTTGAATCCATTAGGTACGTTATTTTGATGTTTATCGATGCCATTTATGTTTGATATTACTCAAATGTTCACCAAGGCTAGATTTACAGACATCGATCCAATGTTCAAAATTTTTGACGACATTTTCCAATAGCGACGTTCCTAAGGCATAATGAAAAGCCGATGGTTAAATGTGGTCTAATTATTTGATTAACCACAGGTAAAATAACTGATTTAATAATACATCTATGTGAAACCATCGAAGATTTAGAACCGGTAAACTATTATTTCAAAAGGCTTTGCGATTTCATAGAGTTAAAGTTAGAAAACGATGTTTAATAGAGATAAAGAAATGTGTTTAATTGTTTCACGATATGCTTATGACTTATGATAATATTATTGAATTGTTTTGTGTTTCGAACTATAGAAGCAACTGATATTTGTTTCGACGTTGTATAATGTGTAGTATTTATGATTTTCACAGTGTTTTACATTTAACAAATAAAAAGGACCAAATATCAAAATATTTATTCTTAAAGGCATAAAAAACTATTCAAACAACTTTGACCGAATAACGCTCGGTGCTTCAGGGACTAGATTGTATAAGTGTCACATATATTATTACAAAAGTCTTGAGGAGTGTCAAAAATATAGCTTAAACACCTTAGCATTTTCAACTACGCTGTACCGCGGGATGTCGTTACATTTTTTTCATTCCGATATAATCATGTGTGTTTTGTAATAATTTGGACACCAGAACTTTAGTTCAAAAATCTACATTTTTGGTGCTGCTGGCAAATTTTTGTTCAATAAATAATATATATGTCTTATATTATTGATAGTATTAATTGATATTATTATTATTATTAGCTTTAAATGTCTTGGAAAATTCAGCAACAACTTATTAAACTTCCATCCTCTCTAAATTGGCCTTATATCCAAAAGCCTCATATTTAGACGACGTGGTGACAAATAAAATTAAAAGTGGTCTTTCCTGAAATTGGTTTATAAAGACGAAGAAAATGTTCTAAAAATATTTCCCTTTTGTATCAAGCCGAAAATCCTCGTGGAAAAGCTTAAAATTCGCTTTAAATATAAATTTTTACAAAATCAATAAATGAATCAAATTTTTCGTGAATGGAATTGATTTTCCCATCAAAAGGAATTATATTTTTAGAATTTTTTTTTTTCATTTGCATACTTATAATTCCAATCAAAATTCAAGTATGTAAGTCAGAATAGTTTTAATTGCCCGCCCCGCATTGTAATAACACGACAAAAGGTTAAAACTAGTCTGATGTTCCCGATGCCGATCAACAAATTTCATATTTTAATAATTTTAATTTATATAATTATAATTATAAAATAATCTGTTTACTTTGTGGTATTTCAGCGGCTTGCACTAACATTTTTCAAATTTTTGTTGTGACTTTTAAACATTTCCAAAATTATTAAAAACAAATGCACTGAATTTGCAACCCTTACTTCCCTATATGCTTCTATCCCTTTAGTGACTTACTAACACAATTGTGCGGGTAGGGCAAAAGTACCATGTCAAAAATTTAGTTTTGTATGTTTTTTGAACCAACTTACACATTTGTGAATTCCTTTTTAACTTATTTTCGTCCGAAAAAAAACACTATATCTATACACACAATTGTGTTGGTTTTACTTCGAATCAAGCGAAATTTTTTATCAACAACGCCATTACATACTATTGTTTTTTACTCACACATTTGTGTGGGTTGGACTAAACTGAGCCAATTTTTTGTTTTCTTGGTTGAAAAAGGGCTATTACTTGTGGTGCCACACATACTTTCTACAGCCCAGATAGATCGATTCGTGGGAGTGAAACTTCAAACTTAATCCTTTCCCCTCAATTGGGAGGTACCCGTAAAATCGATTATTCCCGGAATACGGTAAACTGGAAGTGGTTGGAAATTTCAATAGAAACTTTCATCTTTTTCAAATATTTTTTACTGCAATTCTGTTAAGTATTATTATTTGCTTTAGAAATCCAGTGGGGTGTTTTCGAAACTTATGTAGATATATTCGTGGTAAAGTAAAGTTGGGTATCGGCTTCACCATGCTCATATCTCGATTTTGTCTCACTTAATGTTTTGTGTAGTATTTCATTGTTTAAAGATGTTTAGTGAAACATTTGTATCACAAATTTTTTTTTCTCCTTATTATTTAATAAATGTTGTTCATTGCCTATGCTAATGTAAATTTAATAACTAGATTTATTTCTAATTTGAATAATATATTTTTTTTGCAGGCATGTCGATTACGAAGCTTAAGTATAGCGGGCTTTATAGCTCTAACCATCTTTAATATCTTAGCAACTGTACGTTTATTACATACAACTGTGTGTCGTCGAAGTAATGCACAAACAAATGAAGATATTGCTAGCCAAGTGCATACAGTATTACCACGTGCTCCACTTATAGCCCCATCATGCCTAGATTATTTTATTCCGGATGCGGGCAATATTAATGCCACAACACATGACCGTTTACCGTTTCAAGACGTGAATTTTGGAGTAGGTAGATTTGATAATAAACGTTTATATAAAATATACGATCATGCCTTAGTAGGAGACAAATTTATTGAACTGTCAGAAAAATTTTTGGTTGGTGTTGCGACACAAAGTTCGATCGAACGCATGTACCCAATAGTCGATATGGCAAACTATTGGAATGGTTCAATATCACTCGCCGCATTTGTATCGGGTGACGATGAATTTCAATTATTACAAATTTATGTGTCTTATCTTAGAAAATGTTTTCGGCCAATACGCGATAAAGTTTCTTTTCATTTGGTTGTGCCGAAAACTCGTCAACCATCAAAAACTGTTAAATTATTTAAATCCGAAGATTTTCTCAATCTTGACTGTGCCAAACCACACGATGTATTAACTAGTTTATTAAAATTGCGCTCCGAGGAGACAAATAAGTGGCGACTGAAAAACGTATATCCGCAAAATAATTTAAGGAACATTGCACGCAAAGGGTGTACTACCAAATTTGTATTTGCCATCGATGTAGATATAGTACCAAGTATCAACTTTACCGAACATATTGATAAGTTTCTGCGGACAGCGAATTGTAACGGATTATGTGCATACGTGTTACCAACATTTGAATTAGATTATAGGGCTAAATTTCCAAGTGATAAAGCAGATGTGATACGATTAAGGAAAAAAGGATTAGCGGTGCCGTTCCACCACAAAATATTTATTTATAATCAATTTGCGACGAATTTTTCGAGGTAAGTGAAAACTAATTTTCGATTTTATAGACTATTTTGGAAAGAAAATTACTTTAATCAAATATTACATAATAGTAGCAACTAGAGGCAGCGCAGCGTGTCTCTTCGTGCTCAAACCCGGTAGTGTACATTAATGTCAAAATAAAAATTATAAAAAATTTACAATTCGTTAATATAACTCAAAACCATTTTAAATTTTTGCCGCTGCCACGGTTCATTTTTCTCTGAACATTTTTTCCAATCACCGACTTATTTAAAGACTTATTGACTTATTTGACGCCAATTCATTGTACCGACCTATTTGTGACGTATTAACAAAATACAAAACCCAATTTCTATTATATGGAAGGAAACAAAATTCTTGGTCGTTGGTCTACTAGATTTAAAAATAAAAACTGCATGTATTACATCATCGAGCAATAAATATATAAAAGAGAAATCAAGTAGTGCAAATTTTATAGGCAGGTTTTTCCGAGGTTAATATTATTTTATAGTTTTAATATATTTATATACACAAATTAAATTTTTTTCTATATTTAATCCATATATACGTATCTTATAAATATATCGGCATAGTTATTTTATAGTTCATTGTTCTTGTTAGGCTTATACAGGTTGCCAAAAGTAAAATAGACTAACCTCGGAAACTCTACATGAGTCCTCTTATGTATATTTTGCTTTATGATTACATTTAGTCAAGACACATTTTTGGATATATTTTTGTGCAGACGTACTTATTCAAATAAATCTCGTCGCGAGGTGACTTATAAGTCGACTTATTACAAATAAGTCGGTGTTTGGAAAATAGCCACAGAACCTAAAAATAATATATGAGTATAATATGTGAGTACACGATTAAAAATTCCTTGACACAGCATAAATAGTAACGTTGTTTTTACACACTCGGTTTTTTTACGTTTAAGTTTATAGTTAAGTGCAAGGCGGACTTATAAACTATTCTAGCTCCTTGTAATTGACAGAGCTGACCTTAAATTTAACATTTGTATAGTCAAATGGTAACCGTTTAGCGAATTCCACTTCTTGGATACTTCATAAATAAATTAGCACTTGACTTCCCCAGTTCGAAATTTCAACAGCTTCACCGCAAACCTATTTGTATTGACCATGCCTCTTGTTGCTGTTCCCGGTTTTGGTATGCTGATGAATCCTATCCAGTAACTGGAGGGCCATCCTATATGCTCCTCTTCGTAATGAAGATCGTATATTTCTAGATAACCTGATGCGATTTAAATATTAATTTTAGAAATTCACAGATTATAACTCAATCTCCTCTTTATTAATGTAACTTAAATTTTTACTTTTATACGATGTAGTAATCCGGATAGATTTACTAATTGGGATGATACATCATGACATGATACATTATTCTTAACTATTTTCATAAATTGGGAGTCTTAATTAATATCTTAGTGAAAATCGACTACCATGGAAGCGACAGCTTTTATGTTTTTTGTAAATGTTTTGAAAAGTATTTATACACGTTCGATTTTCGTTTAACCCTTTTTCAACAAAGAGGGAAAAAATTGGCTTAATTTTAGTTCAACCCACACAAATGTGTGAGTAAAAAACCATAGTATCTAATGGCGTTGTTGATAAAAAATTTCGCTTGATTTGAAGTAAACCCAACACAATTGTGCGTATATACAATTGTGTGTATAGATATATATAGTGTTTTTTTGGACGAAAATAAGTTAAATGAATTCACAAATGTGTAAGTTGGTTCAAAAAACATACAAAACTAAATTTTTGACATGGTCAAAATCGTGGGTGGAGTCACAACATTACCTACAAATTTTTATGTTGGTCTTAGATGACATATCACTTAATTATCAAATGTTCCTAGGTATGTTCAAAATTAAAACAATTAAAAAAAGAAAATAAATGAAAGGTATTTAAAAACCTAAACTTAAAATATTTTTTCTTAGTGCCCTACAGAGGGCACACAGTAAAGTGGCAATTGTATTTTGTTAATTAGTATTTACCGCACATTTATTAGGCACTTGTTTCGTATGTACATATATGTCTATTTTAGCTTTTGCTGTTTTCTCTTTACATTCCGTAAAAATGCATATTAAATTACTTGAAGATTGCTCTAATTCGAAGCACCATATTATTCAAAATTCGTATTCACCATATCATGAAAGACTGCTAAAACTTGCATAATTTTCAAAACCAATGATGATCGAATATTAAGAGATTGTTTTCCTTAGTCATTTTGCGACTAGAAATTTGCGATGTTTCCCAATTTTTAAATGAATTTTCAAGTTTGTCAATTTGTAGACCGAAATTCTCACAAGGCAAGGTTTCAGTTAGCACCTTTCCTTTATAAATCAAACCAAAATTGGTTCAGCTAGGACCAAGTTCCATTATTTTCGAGCCCTGATTTTAAGTGCCCCCGTTGAAAGAAATCGGGAGGGGTCAAATCAGAGGATCATGGGGCCAGTTGGTATCTCCACTTTTTGGTATTATTCGGTCGGAAAGTTTCTCGAAAAATTTACTTCGTAGAACGAGATTTGTCTGTTGGGGCACCGTCTTGTTGTAACCATATGTTTTGTAGGCCTAACAAATCTAATTCGGACATAAAAAGGTTTTCCAACATACCGATAGCGGTCACCACTAACTGTTGCAGCATTGCCTCCTCCTCAAAGAAATATGAACAATGATGCAGCCGGACAAAATCGCGCATCATAGATTTACTATACCAGGGTGTAATGGTCTATGGTATATCAATTGTGCGTTTGGTCTATGGTGTATCAATTGTGCACATCGGGAGGAATAGCGAATTCGCAGTGGAGTTAGGGCGATAAATCAATCGGCCATATCAGATGTACAAGCATTTTGCTACAATTGCTTTAATTTCAAAGGTACTGTATAGGTTTTAATGATAAAGGTGTCCTTGTAAAGATAAATCACTAAGCTGCAAAACAAAAGTTGTTTTACGAAAATCGGTTAAGCCATTTTAAAAAAATAGTTGCTCGCGAGTGTAGATTAAATTAATTCATTTTCACTGTTACTTTTGAATAACTGAAGGGAACGGAGTTTCTTAGTAGGAATTTAAATTTTTGTGAAGGGAGAAATACATTTTATTCATTTCATTCCTGTGTGTATTTACTAATAATTTACATACAAATATTTATTTTTAATTTTAAATCGAAGTCACATTATAAAACGTTATTCATTTATCGCTTTCCAATCGATTTATAATGTTGGAATATAGATTTTCATATAATCATAATTGTAAACTTATACATATCCCAAATATTTTAACATTAGAAGAATTCTATGGAATTGGATTATGTTTTGTTCTACTAAAACGATTGGAATGTACATTTAAAGCTTTGAATTGAGATAGTTATGGGTTAAGAATTATTTCGTATTTTTTCAATAAAATCAACGTACATATATCACGAACTAACTAGCGATATCTATTGTAGTTGTAAGCTACTCGCCCATGCACCTAACTTAAATCTTCTAAGAAATATCCCTCATTATTTCAATTCACTATTTTCTTTAAAGCGCATATTTGCGGCTGGGAACTCTTATAATATCCAAAAAATATTGTAATAGACATAGAAAATAACAACCACAAATAATATAAAAGCTTCGGCAAAAAAGCAAAAAAAGCTTATACAAAATAAGTTTCAATCTAAACGAAACTCTTTTGTAATAAATTCCGTATTTTAATTTTATTATCTCAATCTAACAGAGCTGACTATGTATGATAGTACAAGTAGATAGATCCAAAGACGTATAAAAGAAAAGCCTTTGTAAAAAATATCTATGTACTCGTGTATAAGGAAAATAGGTTTCTCGGTTCAAAATTTTTTTAAATTTAGGGTTAAACTTTTTTACTGGCGGCCTTTTACCAAAATACAAAAACGAACTTTCCTATTTATTTCGAGTCGATTGAGGCATAAATAATGAAAGAATAATAATTAAATTAAATTGATTAAATAATGAGCGAGACATTGTATCTTTTAATGTCATATGTTCTCTGAATTATTTGTTGCGATAAGAGTACAGTATATACACAGTTGTCATAATTGATAATAAGCGTCTTTCATTTTTTCTATATAAATAACATAGTTTTTTTGTTTCGATACAATCTTTAATACATAACAAGAAAAACCAGAATAAAAAATTAACCCAGTTTAAATTATTTTTAATTGCTCAATCTAATATTATGAAAATCAAATTTTAAAAACCAAATTCTACTTAAACAAGGTGATTTAATGAGCTTTCAATTAAATTATTTGAAATTATAACTTTTGTTTACATCTAAGTCTAATTACACAAACGTCTATTATTATAGATGGCAAGCGTCAGTAAACGATGAACCACTGGAGACACATATAAGTCATAACGTGACAAATTATGAATTATACTATGAACCATTTTATATTGCTGAGGATACAGCTCCACCTTATGATGAACGGTTTCAGGGATATGGATTTACACGAAATTCACAGGTATGTTTTTTACAATGATTTTATTAAAAATCTTTTTACTAAAGAAAATTTAATTTTAATTTCGAATAATTGGAATAATTAATAAATCTTTTATTGCTGATTAACACTAGAACTATGAACCGGTCAAAATGACCGGTCGCCTAACCGTTTTCTTTTTTGCCTTATTTAATATTTTACGATAATGCCATGGTTTTGTTATAAATAAATGGAAATGTTATAAATAAATGATGCAACCGGTAATTTTGACCACTTCGTAGTTCTAGTGTTAACGTTACACTTAAATGAAAGCCACGATTTTATCAGCCATTTTTATCCATCGGTCATTTATATCTAGGACGTAATCTTAAAAACCAAATCCTGAGAAAGGTTATATATTTAATAGGTACTATAATCCTTTGATAAACGCATTTTAATAATAGCTATAGTAATCTCTGTATAAGCAGGACACTTTCATAAACGTGTTTTAGTAAGCTAAAAACACAATATTCGTATTAAATTGATTTCCCGCGGGGTTGGCAATTTCTGACTGCTTTCTAACATTTGAGAATTTCTATTTCGAAAGACAACTTAAAATTCAATTTCAATTGCGAAAATTAATTCTATTTAATTGCTTTAATGTTTCTAGTGATTTTATTTCGACTACGATTATTTGTAGTCTAATCGAGGGAATTAAAGAATCACTTTCAATATGATATTAAACAGAGTTATAATAATAAATGTTTAATACTAACTCTTCTGCTTACAAACACCACACTTGTGAACACACAGGCAAAGTTAACCTTTAATTTGGATAATGAGTGACATTTAGCAGTTTAGCGCGATAGTTGCTGTATTGTTCACTGTTATTTTAAATTACAGTCTGGGTCGCCTTCGTTGTTCTGTTAAAATAAAAAAAAAAATATATAAATTTCAAATTAGACCGGATATAATAAAAAATGATCAAAAATTATAAACTCAAAAAAATTAAAATGCGAATACGAAATAACAAATTTAAAAAAGTTTTGACGTTGTTACAAAAAAAAAAAAATTGAAAAGAAAAGTTGCTCATTCAATATGATATGTATTTATTATTTTTTCTGATGTTCGTGGTGGAATAATTTCTTTCTTCATCAATTCATTTTTTCCTTCGTGGTTTTCTTCTTATTTTTTGAATGAGTTTATTGTTGCTTTCTTAACACTGATTAAGGACATTAGACTTGGTTTTTATTGTTTTTAATTTTTTACAAATAATTTATTGCATTATTCGTTTTCATGTCACATGAAAAATAGGACGAAAAAGAATTATGTAGAAACAATTCTTTTAAAACGATGAATCGGTGGAATATTTAAAAATCTATGTTTTTTCGAGTTCGATGTCTGTCGTATATTTCATTATTTTATACAAAGGCAATCTCACTTCTCCCTATAACATTTAAATTTTTCACAGCTTAGGTCTAGTAAAGATTACAGAAAAATAAATTATTGCAACCGCGCTTTTCGCGTCTAGTCAGTCTTCGAATGAAAAAATTAAAATACACTCTTACATCAGTTATATAATAAATTCAAATTTGTGTCACCATGTGATGCTGCGCCAGTGTAAAAAACAATGTCTTTCATAGTTTCTAGTTAATGGTCAATTTGAATTGTGAAAACACAGTATCTTCGTATTTTACCTCTGTTCAGACGCCATTTGAACGTGTCATTAGTATCCGTGTGAGCAGAATCACAAATATTAATTTTTCTTAACTAAAAAGCAAGGGCACTGGAACAGGTTCGGTTAAGATTCAATAAAAGTTAATTTTATTTATACAATTAGTATTCATCCGCTATTACGTTTTAAGGGAATATTTGTCTATTCAACAATTTAAGTGGCGACCCATTTCTATTCATCCACAACAAAAATGGAACGTCATAAAAAAACGTCAAAAAACTCTATGCAAGTAAAACTACTCCCTCCAAAATTAATTTTTATAATACAATTTTTTGAACTGCCTAACTAACAGTGTTCAGTATTATCGACAGTTCTTTTTCCATTTAAGTTGTATTAGACATTTTACAATTAACGCAAAATAATTTAAGTGAAATCTGATTTTAGTCTCAAATTAATTCATTTAAAATTCTTCGAGAAAGTAGAAAGTTCATATACCAAATTCATAATTAGCATACTATTTTTTAATTTTCATGAAAGAAAATATCTGTTGACAATTTAGATTTCTTTAGAATGAAAAAATAAAAATATTCAGTGAAACATAAATTTAGTATATACAGTAGCCCCATTTAGCCCCTTATTAAGATTAATTCGTTCTAACTTTTAAATTATTATTGTTTACAAAATTATCAAAAACACGAACAAAAGGTGAGAAAAATTTACAAAATTACATTGATCAAAAATAAAAATAAATTATATATTTAATTAGATTAATCTATGTATTAAATGAATATTTATTGATTACTGAATCATTTTGTTGATTGACGTTTATAGGAAATTTCTAAAAATTATGAAACGTCACAATGAAAATTTTACAAAAACATAATACTAACTTTAAATAAATAGTATGTTTGTTGTTGTATTTACGATAGAATTAAACAATAAGCTTTTTCAACAAGATATTAATTTATCTAAATAGAATTCAAATAAATTTTGATGCACGAGTAACAATTATATAGACGATCGATTTACAAGTCTATCTATCTATTTTCAACTGTATCAATACTTTCAATGAATGCGTTTTTTTTTGTTTTTATTCTCAAATTAGGAAGCTGTAATTTAGATAAAATTTGGAAAAGACAGCAACTGATAAATTTTACATTTTTTTGCTTTAATACCAAAGAATGTCCTTCCTCATCAAGGAAATCCAAGTGCAACTTCATAAATTATTATATCTAATTACGGTTTCACATCTGACATCGTTCAAAGGATTAAAAACTATTCAAGTATTTAATATACCTAATATTTAAATATCTATTTAAGAATTCTAATAGTTGTGCAAAGGTCTACCTATAAATAATACATACATATTCCATTATTGTAATTTTTTAAACCATATTCGAAACTTTTTGTAACACTAACTCTGAATACTGATTCAATAAACATTATTACTATCTTATTTTAAACCGAATTCAATTTAAAATATAAAATCCTTTTTTGTTCATCATATACATTTAGAGCAGAATTTTAAAAAGGTAGGCTTATTATTGTACGGATAAGGAATTTATATTCAACACCTTATTTGCATAGCTTGTATTTTTAGAATTTTTTTCTTACTCGTATATAGAAGACTTAAACCAAAATTAGCTTTTTCAATTTGGTTTAAGTTTCTACTCAGTACAAAATATTCAAAAAAAAAAAAAAACAATTTATGTTAGCAACACCAAAACGCCTAATTAGCCAACGCAAACACAAAGTAATATTAATTGAAGATAAAACTAATATTATTTTTATTAGTGTAAATATTTATTATTCTTCCTTATAGTGATGTTTTTTATAAATTTTTTATTATTAAAATCGATTTCGGATTACTTCTTCATCAGTTTATCAACAACTATTGGTAATAGTTTTTTGATAAGCTGTTGAAGGAGTCGATATTTAACAACACAATTTGTACAAAACCTTATCGCTTCAAGGAAGTATAACAAATATTTTAATTAACAAAAAATAAACCTAATTTTTATCTTTAATTAAAAAACACTACCTAGTTACTGTGCACCAAACAGTGAAAAAATAGTATTCATGACAAAATAAAAAATAGAGGGAGATGCTGAATAGAATACAGAAACAAAAGATATTATTATCTACCTGCAAATTGAAGGAATGCATTTGTACAATTATGAATCGGAAATATTTTCTGTAAAATATAATTAAAATATATAAAATTTGTGACTGAACTCCTTTTAAACGGCTGGAACAATTTAAGAGACATTTTGTGTGTGTATTTGAGTGGGTCTCTGGATGGTTTAGATTAACAATTAGACCCGGTAGGTGCCACTGCAATCGGGTTCTAGGATTTTTTTTTGTTAATTGACGAAATATTTTTTTTTATATTTTTTTTTGAATTTTTCACATATCAGAACATATAACCCTAAAGTTTCGCCACCTTACCACCCCCAATCTTTATAATAATTCTTAAGTACGATTTTTTGTAATTAAACTCCTCCTAAATGGTGAACCGATTTTAATGAAATTTTGTGTGTGTGTGTGTGTCTGAGTGGATTCCTGGTTGGTTTAGTTTCACAATTGCACCAGGTAGGTGGCACTGCGATCGCGTTCTAGGATTTTATTTTTTTATTTTTTAACATTTTGATTTTTCGCAAATTAAAACATAAAACCCCAAAATTTCACCACCCCAAAATTTTCTGTACGTGTGTATGTGACTGAGCTCCTAAACGGCTGGACCGATTTTAATGAAATTTTGTGTGTGTATTTGAGTGAGTCCGTAGATGATTAAGATTCGCAATTGGATCAGGTAGGTGGCACTGCAATCAGGTTCTAAACATTTTTTTTGCCGAATTTTTATTTTTTTTTACAATTGGACCGGGTAGGCGGCACTACTATCGCGTTCTAGGATATGTTTTTTTATTTTCTGACAAAATTTTATGTTTTTATTTTTTAACATTTTTCGCATATTAAAACATATAACCCCAAAATTTCACCACTCCCACCACCCCAAAATTGTCTGTACGAGCGTTTGTAATTGAACTCCTCCTAAACGGCTGGACAAATTTTAATGAAATTTTGGGTGTGTATTTGAGTGAGTCCCTGGATGGTTTAGATTCACAATTGGGCCCGCTAGGTGGCACCGTGGAAGGACTGCACGTTCAGCACTTTAGTGATCGTTCACTCGAATCCAGACGCAATGTACAGCATAAAGATGCATTTCGGCATAGCTAAAGTTTTGCAAATATGCAAAATTATTATCTGGGATGAATGCACTATGATTCACAACCATTCACTTGAAGCTCTCGATAAACCGATGAAAGATAATACTAGACTTTTCGGTGGCGCTCTACTGTTGCTGTCCTGTCCGGTAGTTTCAGACATACATTGCCGGTCATTACATGTGCATTAAATTGATATTTTTTCATTAATATAAACCGTTCATTGTTCAACCCACATTATGATAAAAATGAAACAAACATTATTTCTTTTAGTTTTAAGATTCAACATTTATTTAAATATTTTACTTTTTTCATATTTTTCATATTAATATTATTAAGAATATGACTGTCACGGAAACAATTTGAGTTTTTTCTTTGTTTGCTATTATTTAATCAAAACGAAAATCGTTCAAATTTGCATTGGAAAGACGTTATATTCCTCTGCTACTCGCAGTCCATCGTTGGTGTACATATGGGTCAGTTGATCCACAGCGCAGAAGCGCCCATTTTCATGAGTCGCAACATCTTCAGTCATTTGTAGATCGATTATGAGCTCACCGACCAACTAAATTCCACACAGCTAATACATATGAAAAACACAACCGTCAGATATTTACACACATGCAACAACAGCAACATCTTTTTTGCAATCACATTATTATACTTACTAATAATCTCCCGAAAAGTACCTTCTCTTTCGCCAAATGTACCAATAAGAAGCACCAAATATCGTTCGGGTGTGACCGTGACACGAGTGACGAGAATTGTCGGCGCAAAATAATGAGAAATTATACTCATTTTTTACTTTACTTTGGGCAACAGCAAATCACACAATGACGAAACGAAAAGAATCAAATGTCTAACTCAATGTCAAATGTCACTTAGTATATAGTTTATGAAAAATTTGAATATCGAAGAAACATTTGCTGAACCCGCTTATAGCAGGTAAGCCAATGTTCGGGCAGGTCTGTCGGGTCCGCTAGTATCATGAAAATTATTATATAGAAAATAGATATCCACTCTTATGTGGTTGGAGCCGTGGCTTTTATCAAAATATTATACTAGGTTTTGCAATATAATTGGATTTGTTATAAAAACAGAAATATGTATATATATTACACTATTAATTATTATTATTTATTAATAAAGTCTTTTATAAAATATCACATAATAAAATTAACATTATTAAAAAACAACAACACAAATAAACTTTCTTTATGTGATAATACAATTTTTAACATTTCTGGAAGACCAGCTTCGGACAGTCATCCATCTTCAGTTCCTTAACATAACTAATTTGACACAACTTTATTACTATAATATAAAAGTTATATACCAGACGTAATCGATTATCGTTTTATTTGTTTCCTATACCGTACAATATGATATATTTTTTTACTTAATGATAAGCGAAATACGAAAACAAACAAAATATATGACATAATATTGTACGGTATGGGAAACAAATACAAAAACGACAATCGATTACGTCTGGGTATATAACATTTATATTGTAGTAATTAAGTTTTACATTTTTTATGTTAAGGAACTGAAGATGGACGAATGTCCAAAACTGGTCTTCCAGAAATGTTAAAAATTTTTATTATCACATAAAGAAAGTTTTTTTGTGTTGTTGTTTTTTAATAATGTTAATTTTTATATTTATATGTGACATTTTATAAAAGACTTTATTAATAAATAATAGTGTAATATATATATATATATATATATATATATATATATATATATATATATATATATATATATATATATATATATATATATATATATATATATATATATATAATAGATATATGTGTGTATATTGTACATATTTCTGTTTTTATAACAAATCTAAATATACTGCAAAAACCTAGTATAAATTATTGTTAAATATCGGTGTTAAAACAATATATAAAATCTAAATTTTTCATTCTAAACATTTGATCACTTTTACATTAGTCTTTTAGGAAAAGCAAAATCTGTCGCAAATAAATTGAACTTCAGCAAAATGTTTCTTGATTAAAATGGCTTTTTATATGGAGGAGGCTTTGGCAATTCCACCATGAACAAAAACAACAAAACAAAATCCATTACCAAAACTTTTAAAACTCGACACATAGATTCAAGTTTCATGTTTCGACAGAGTTTTATCTCATTATAAAATCACAAAGGTGACAAAAATTTATATTATATATTTTTGAGAGAGAATGACACTAAAGCACAAAACATCTTGAATTATTATAACATAAAATACAAAACTTTTAATGGAATATTTCGAAAAATAATACACAAAACGAACAGCATCAAAATGAATATGAATGAGCGATTCGTCGAAACCAAAGCCAAAATATGATCAAAATTTAACATAAACAAAAAATGGGGAGCGTTTGACACAATTTATAAAAACAATTCCTTATTTTTTTGTTTGTTTAGTTTTTACAATACAACCAAATTGCCATATTCGTTATAACTGAGGTAGTGTAGGTCAATCCAATAAAAATTTTGTGCGCCACACAAATATGTAGAAAAGAAGTGCATGGGAGCATTTTTTTGTTTCATAATAATTTTCTTCACTTTTATTTTTTAACGTTCATCATAAATATTGATATCTTAGTATTAATTATCTTAAAAAAATGTTAACTTTTTATTTATTAAACATCGAATAAGAAAGAACAATTGTTTTGCAATAGTGCTACGTGCAAACACATGATTATCAAAAAGTCGGGGTGAGACAAAATATACCAAAATTAAAACAAAATCAGTAAATACGGTAAATAATTGCTTCTACGCTTCTACGTACGGGTGTAAATATTACTAACTCTAATGAATTACATAATAACCTACTAAATTTATTCTTATAAATTTTCATCTCATTCACACTGGGTTCACTTCCCGTGCAAGTTATTTTAATTTTCATATTAATATTTTTTCTGCAAATTTAATAATGAATCAACTAATTAATTCAAAGTGAGGCCCGATGAGATGATTTAATTGTTTCATGATCAGATCGAAAATAGATACTACTACTGTTACAAAACTTTATTGAACATTTAGCTTAATATATATTTAAATAAAATATAAAATAATTATAAACGTGTCAACAAAAACTTTATCCCTTATCGTTTTTAAAATGCATTGAGCAAGCAGGGGAAACTTAAAATGGTTTCAGCTCGTAGTTTTAGCGCAAAACTATTTTCAATTGAAAATTTCAGCTATTCTTGTATAACTTTTCGCAGTGTAGTAAAAAACATTATATTTTCAAACAAAAAGAATTTTTATTTTTTGTTAAACTTCTTAAAACGTTGAAATTAAGTGTAACAGAAAAATGTTGTTGCTGTTGGTTGTTCTTGTAAATTAGTTTTGCTACTGTTTTATACTTTCAGTAATAACACTTACACTAAATAAACTTTTGTTGTATTTTTCCTTTTTGTTTGAAAACACTATAATACAGTTGATAGAATAATGAAATGCTAATGATTTTTTGATAACAATAGGGAAGGTACGTTTGTTTTTATTTTAAGACACAAGACACACGTTAATGATGACTTTTAACGTGCCAAAAGACAAAAAAAGTCTTATTATTTTGAAAATAATGGGTCTTTTAAATATTTAGAACACTTTTATATTGCTAATTGAAATACTTTTCAATCAAAATTATTAAACATCGCGTCGTCTTAAAACTTTCTTCATTACAATATGTAATTTTAAATAAGAAGTATTATATCAAAGATATTTTTTTCAAAATATTTACTTTTCTTTTGTTATGAAACTACAGTAAATTAAATTAATCGTAATAATATAATTTTCCATAACCTACCCACAAAATCCTTATGATATGTGGTCCATACACATAATATCTGTTCTAAATGTGTATATATCTATATATGCAGTATCACTATATGTAGTTAAATAAAGTATAAACCCACCAAAAAACTTCATCTTGCTGTTGGGAAAAAGTTAAAATACAGGGTTATCCAATTCGAGGTTGATAAAGTAGAAATCTGTATACCGACATATGTCAAAGATAAACGTCAAGTACGCTGTCATTTATTTAGTTGACATTCTGCCATTTAAGAATATGGAGCATTTAACAATCGACCAACGCGTTAAAATTATTAAATCTGATTAAAGCTGATTTTTCGAACTAAATTTTCTTCAGTGATGAAGCTCATTTTTCGCTTGGTGGATACGTTAATAAGCAAAACTGTAGAATTTGGGGCTCAGAAAATCCACAATTGGTTGTAGAGAAGCCATTACACCCGGAAAAAGTCACTGTTTGGTGCGCATTGTGGTCTGGTGGTGTGATTGGGCCGTATTTTTTTGAGAACAACCATGGACGAACCGTTACCGTCAATTCTGAGCGCTATGGCCGCATGTTAACCGATTATTTTTTTACGAAAATCGAAGATTATGATCTTGACGATATGTGGTTCCAGCAGGATGGAGCAACCAGTCACGTAACACGAGCAAATCGAGATCTTTTGCAAGAGAAATTTCCTGGACGTTTGATTTCGCGATTGGCTGATGTCAATTGGCCTCCAAGATCCTGTGATTTAACGCCTTTGGATTTCTTTTTGTGGGGCTACGCGAAAGATCGTGTTTTCGCAAACAATCCTCAAACTCTTGACGAATTGAAAACTAATATTCGTAAGGTAATGGCCGAGATACCGCCCGAAATGTGCCGAAAAGTCATTGAAAATTACCTCAAAAGAATCAAGGCCTGTAAGAAGTCCCGTGGAGGACATTTGAATGATATCTTGTTTAACTAAAAATGGCAAGGATCAATCTGTAAAATGAAATAAAAATTACAATACATTCCGAATATTTTGTGTGTTTTTTTTAAGTTTACTTTATCAAGCTTGAATTGGATAACCCTTTATAATTTCTCTTTCTAATATCTTCCATGCCATATATAGAGCACACAACTTTTACCATAAACTTTTACACATTTAGTACAGAAAAGCTTATTTTATTTTTAGTGGTCGTATTAAAAATAAAAACTTTATACTCGACAAAATAAAATTACATACAACAACAGCAAATAGCGATGAAATTTTTCGTAAAGTAAACATACGAAAACTAATTTTGAATTTTAATTAAAAAGTTTTATTTTTGGTTATTTTTTTGTTAATTTTAATTTTTAATTGACACATTTTTTACTATACTGTATGTTGTGAAGGTATTATTTCTGTGTACTTTAATGTGATTAATTTTTTGATTTTTATAGCTGTTGGGATGCTTTTGATTTTTACAAATTTTGATGTGTGACTTGGGATTAGTACAAATGCAAAACGGGTTGCAATTTTATGTTATGGTTTTGAACTTTCAGCAGAAACACTTGGTTCTTAAATTTTCATTATACTTCAACGTTATCATGAGACTTTCGCAATTTTTAAAGGTTATGGTTTGTCGATATCTCACGCAACATGTAAATGATCTGCTATACACCATATCATATAGGTCCGATAAACATAAAATTGTTATGATTTCTTAAAAATGTACTATTTAGCTGTTCTTGGGCAGGACCATAAATGAAGGAAAAACCCTCAAAAAATAATTGTAGTGGCGGCGTACGTAAATAACGCTACATATCTGTAGCTAATATCTGAAACTAATATCTTTGAATCGAATTTTTCGATAAACCAGATAAATTAAGAAAATACTTGCATGAAATGTATTCCAATATGGAGTAATCCATTACGATCATGCAATTGTAGTACTTAACTAGAACTTCGAAGCTCTATATAAAAATTAAGGTGAAACAGAATATTATATAAACACTAAATCTTGAAATAATTTGTGATTCCAATTAAGGTATTTACCTTTCTTATAACAAACCTACTAAAGTTTTTATATAAAATATGTAGAACAAATTGGTCATAATCAATTTTATTCTAAATCTTTTCATTAATTTCTGGAATATGTTGGTCATATTCCAGAAATTAATGAAAACATAATTCTAGATTCATAATCGATTAAAATATTTCATTCTATCTTGTGCGGTTTTTAAAATGTCGTTTTGAAAAATGCACCTAATGCCCAAAAAATGCGGCTAATTCAAAATGGCATTAGGTGATTTTAATTCTATAATTCCCTTCGAAACCTATATAGCCACTACGGGAGCCAATCTGTGAGATTTGTGTAATTTACCATAAGCTACAACTACATCCTTTCATACATAAAGTACATATACCATTTTATTGATGATTAAAGTAATTTCTGAAAAGTTTAATAATTATATGAAATAAAAAAAATTTGATCTTTTTTATAAACAAATTTTTTTGTATTTAAATTTTTTAGAAATGTACACGTGTGCAAATATCTGTCTAAAATCAAAATTATGTATAAAAAATTATTTTTGGACACTTGCGTAAATATCTGTCCAAATTATAAATATGTTCAAAAATTTAAAAGTGCCCAAAAACTCCACACCCGTCTTTCATTCACAAACTAAATCAAAATAAAAATGTATGTTCATTTTCAGAGATGTCTGAAGTATAAGCAATAGTATCTGTGGATAGAGGAAACTCAGGTCTATCTAAATTGGTACGTGCTATTCCAATAAAAAACTTTTGGGCTCATTAATGTGTATGTTTAATAACTTTGCAATCAGTTCTGAGTCCGAAGCACTGTCAACGCTTTCGCGGTTCGCTTTAATTTTCTTACCTTACGCAGTAGCCAAATTTAGCACTTACGGCTATAGGTTCGGTTTGCATAGAACAATCTGTGAATTGCAAAGCTCCATGTCAACTTATATAGTATTGACAAGGAAGATGAGTCGGCCCATAAGTTCTGCACTCCAACGCACGCCATAGTTGTTTATATTTTGACCATCCATCACCTAAATGATGAAAACTCCTTTATGCATCCTGCTCCTATCGAAATTCGAACCCGGTACCTCCCGATCCAAAAGCAAAAGTTTAACTCACTGTGCCGTTTGGTCGGTAAGGCCTTTCTAGATATTTTATTTTATTCATATAATATTGTGAATGGAATTGCTCACACGTCATACATATTAACATTAATGTCAGATATGTTTGAGCATAACCACAAGTACATTTGAACAGGATACACTCGGACCTCTCTAAATTTGCATGTGTTACTCCAATAAAAATGATTGAACCCGTCTAAGGATTTTATAGATCTATTATAGTATTCTTATAATATTGCAAATGGGATTGCCCATATATCAGATCAATTTACATAAATCTCACATAAGTCTGAGCATAACCACTATGAACAGGGAATGCTTAGGTCTATTTAAATTAGTCTGTGTTATTAAAGTTATTCTAATAAAAATTGTTGAACAAACTAAGGATTTTGACTAAGGATTTTTTAGATATCGTTTATTATTTGTATAATTTTGCGAATAGAACACATCACATTAGTTAACAAAACTCTCCGACGAGGCCCAAGGAATGTGTCTTTGTAATTTTTATGACATGTGAGCAATTCCATTCACAACATTGTGTGAAGAATATACGATATGCATATATATCCTCAGACAAGCCTAACCATTTCAGTTGGAATAGCACATACCAATTTAGATTAGCCTAAGTGTCCTCCATCCATACTTATTAGTGGGCATGCCTATACATATCTAAAGTTTATGGTAAGTGGTACTGAGCTTGCTCGGTGAAAAGAAAGACAGTTTTTTTAATCTCTTTCGCAAAACAACTTTAGTTTAATTTTATTTTATTCGACTGAGACATAAAAATCGATGTTGCCGAGGTAACCGTCTTCGCTGTCACTATCAAGACTTAGAAGTTTCATCAGGAGCGTTCAATGCTACTTTCCACACAACATTATACGTGCGCCGTTCTTTTCCATGTGGTAACAGAATTTTCAAACTATTTTGTCGTTTAGCATGGGAAAATTCTACGTACAACAATTCCCGTACAGGTCGGGAAAGGTTCGGAACCGATCTCTATAAGCATTTTTGTTGCCTATAAAGATGTGATGTGTGATTTGCGTATTTCAAATATCACACCCACCCACATTCACCCACACCCACCTTACCTCATCTACACGTAGCCCAACTGACCTCAATCCACAAATAACTCAACCGACCTCAATCAACCGCAAACCACCACACGTAAAAATTATTACCACCCCCACTATTCACTGAAAACCTCTAAGCCCGTCTCACCCGCACCATACCCTATACCGCACTAGCCATATCAACACCACCTCCATACCCACTCCTACACACCACCCACGCAAACCTTCATCCACCAAAACCAAAATTCCCACACCAAACCCAAAACACCTCATCCCACCCGCCCCTCCTGCACCTGCCATACCACCACTTCTACCATCCCATAACCACACCATTCACACAAACCCACATCTACACGAGATATATTTTTATTCCACATTCACATGCTCTATGAAACCAAGATAGAATAGAAAATAAAAAAATAATCTATCAATTTTGAGAAGGGGGTTAACAAAACCCTACATATATCCAAACACTCTAAACACAGAAATGTCCAAATCAATAAGACTCTATCCCATGAATTGCTTGAACTTTTAGTGAAAAAATTTAGTTGATATCTCCATCCGTTCTCAAGTTATCGTGGACATAGGCGGATAGACGGCAAACCGAAACCATATAGCATTTTTTTAACAAAAATGCTTAAAAAGTTTAAGGCCATTTTTGAGATGTAGATTTTTGTTTAGAGAACAGAATAAAACAATACAAAAAAATTTGGTGTTTTAATATAAAATAAGGGTTTAAATTAACAATAAAAATCTATTACGACCTAGTTACGACCAATGTTTATTTTATCTTTTATTTTGTCTTCATATTTTTTTTATAATAAAACTTTTATTTTAATATGACAGACCTTGATTTTCATATACGCAAGATTTTTACCAGCTAACGGAGACCAACAATCTTGAATTTGCGGAGAATAATTTTGATATAAGTAGGGATTCTACTATCGACAATCAAATTAACTTGTAGTGTGCTTTTTAAAATATTTAGCACAGACAATCAACTATTCCAAGTATTTGTGACGTCATTCATATGAAAAATGTTTTTCCAAAATTAAGCCTCTAAACGAATTTTCCGAAAGTCGTGATCTATCTAGATCGTTTTTTCACACCGAAAAATGGTAATATACCAATTTTCAGAAAAAATTATAGTGTCGTTTTCGAAAAAATTTACAGATAAATATACAATTATTGCACTATAGATAGATAATAAAAAAGATCTAGAAAAACCCCAAACGAGTCCAACCTTTTTTATTCATACCACTAAATCATGCTAAATCGTACCAATCTAGAGAGACCTGGGTGTCCTCTATCCATATACATACTAGGGCTTATGCCAAAACGTCACTGAGATTAATGTTAATTTATATGACGTGTCAACTCGCAATATATTCCTATTCATATAGTTTAATTACTTTCGTAAATTGTCAGTCTTATCTAAAAATCCGCCAGCCAAAAATTATCAGACGTTCGGTTAGGCATGGAAATAAATAAATATAGTGGGGTGGCTAAATAAATTGGATCATAATAAATTGGTTTTCATGGTCAAAAGTTACATGGCACAAGTCGAATTACGCATCTATGGTGAGGCCAAATCGATCTTCTCTATTATCCGATATTGAGATATCTGTTTTTGAAATTTTCAAAGAAGTGGTCGTTTATGCTTCAGAAATGTGGGGTGGTTTTCATGATGAAGGGTGGTTGGTGTCTAGAAAATGGCAGTGCACTAGTAATGTAAACTCATGAATCGATTGGTCACAACTAGGGTTAGCAGTTCAAAAATGAAACTGCATGTATACCCTGTACCACAATTCTATACACAACATCGAAGTATTAAGTTTACGGCAAATTTGGTTAAAATCAATAACGAGCTGTAATTTTCAACATCTTGATGTGCAAAAGTATATTTGATAATACATTCCCCAATGCAATCTTTCCAGTGTAACCTGATTTCATTCGTTTTGTCCAAATAAAATACTTACGAGTTGTTATTTTAATATTCTTAAATTCAAATCACAATCATCCGTCTAGTACACGTAGAAAAAGTATGTAATTAATATGGTAAAATCAGTATAGATAGCTGGTATATACATAATGTATGTAAAGTAAGCACAAATATCTATATGTATAATACCCATAGCAAGGTCGCAGATTATCGGTAGAATATCTGTAGAATACTCATCGAGCGACTAATCGTAATATCGCCTATAATTCTCAAATATTGTCGCACAAATAACTTTGACTCCACGCACGAAAAACTTTGAAATTTATCTTTACTTTATCTTGCGCATATCCTTTTTAAATACGTTCGAGGTGACCTAAAGATAATCGGTCGAATATTGGTAGTACAATCTAGAATGAAACTTTCGTTAACCTAAAGGATAACCTGCACGTACTCGTCAGTATATCGCATATAATTCTCAAACGTAATCGCCAGATTAACTTTAAACGAATCAGACAATGGTAAATAGTATATCGCTGATACATCCTAGATCGAAACTTTCGTAAATCCGGATAATAACTTGCATATACTCGCCAGTGTTACGCATATAATTCTCAAAAGTTGTCGCTAGATTAACTTTAACCTCACTCACGAACAGTTCATAAAATTCAATTATGAAATTTTGGGTTATTCTGGATAATATAGCCATATAGTGTTTTTTACATCAAATCAAGTTGAGGTTACCAAGACGTTGGAAGTTTGGATTCGAACTAATGAAACATTGAATTCTTTCTATTAAAAAATTCGGCCGTCTCATTAGACTTCAGTGACCAAACCACAAAAATATTGAAAATACTTTGAATTTATATATTCAAATATGATCGTAATGCCTTAGCAAATTTTAATGAATCGCTATGCAATTGTCAGCCCCTTCAAAAACCGATTCATTTCAATCGCATTGAGTATAATTTCTGAAATTATATCGCAGAGCGTTAACTTTTTAAACTTATTGCGAATAGCATTTCGCGTTTACGGTTTCGGTAGACATATCGCAGAAAGCATTCCACACTAATTTTGTTTTTATCGTCATTTCTTTGAACGCAAAGAGAATTTCAATTGAATTGCGTACATTTTCTGAGTATCTGCCGCAATGCGGATAGTTATAAATCACATTGCGAATAGCGTTTCGCATTTATGTTTTCGGGAGACATCTCTCAAATGAAAAGTTATCGCAAAAATCTTGCTGGGATACATGCTTATCACTGCGACTATTAGAAAACATCTTTTCCTTTATATTGATAATTTTGCCATTATTTTCGTATCATAAACCTCCAAAAAAAAATTCTCAAATTTTTATTTACATTTCATTTAGCACACCACAACATAATACGTATTATATGTATATTCAATATAGCCGGTACATTAGTACATATCCACTACAGACGGTACATACAAATAAACGATCCTTTTTCTTTTTTGTCATCTTCGCGTATTTAATTTTGATAAACTTAATGGTTGGTTCACCTACGTGATCAAAAAATAATTCGCGAATCAAACCAATCAAATCGTTGGAATTTTCCCGCCCGAGATGAAATATTTTTATCTTTGGGCAAATTTTGATCGCAAGCATCCAACATAGAAAAAATAAAAAACAAATTATGAGCAATAATGACGCTCATTATATCTCTTTTTCTACCAAAAAAAAAAAACAATGGGCTCAATTTAAGTCAAAACCCAAGTATAACAAGACGAAACTCCAAATTGAGCTATCGTATTTGCCTTCGAAATATTAGAAAAAAGTCGAAGAATCAATACTTTAGTATTGGTGCGTATATGTATACTGTCCCAAGTATAACAAGATGAAATAAAATAGAGCTACGTATCGTATTTATTTTACATGTTCACGACATGAGTTTGGTAATTTTATAAAAGTATTTTCTTAAAAAAATTTAAAGATGTGCGTTAATTTAAATAAAATTACACCAAAATTTATTTTTATATGTATTCAAATTTTTTTTGTATAAATTAATTAATTTATAGTTCAGTTTTAAATTATTAAGTGGAAAACAAATGCGAAATAATCAACTTGATATGAGCTATATGGAAAATATTTAAACTTTTAATATTACAATCAAGGAATAATAACATCAAATCATTGTTTAATAATAAAAAATAATTAAAAAATTAATTATAATATAATTTAGATGTGTATATATGTATATATTTTTTTATACAATAAAATATTCATTGTTCTAAACCTAAATTTTTTGTTTTGCTTTACATTTGGACGCCATCTTTTTCCTCTAAAATCTATTTTCAATTACAGCCTTTTACATATGTCGCTGCACAAAATCGTTCCCGCCATATTGTTTTTTGTTGTATTGTTCACACATACATGTATACAATTCTATTTATTGAGTTTCGTCCAGTTTCGAATAATCGCGACACTTTTCATACAGTATCTTATTCTAAGTCGAAAGCAAAACTATGTCAAAGTCGAAACTAAATATAAGTTTTTACTTCGAAAAATGACGAAAAAGTCGAATTTTGTTATACTTGGGAACCCAAGTATAACAAGACGAAACTAAAAATTGAGCTATCGTATTTGCCTTCGATATATTAGAAAAAAGTCGAAGAATCAATACTTTAGTATTGGTACGTATATGTATACTGTCCCAAGTATAACAAGAAGAAACTCAAAATAGAGCTACGTCTCGCTTTTATTTTACATGTTCGTTGTTCACGACATGAGTTTGGTAATTTTATAAAAGTGATAGTCTTAAAAAAATTTAAAAATGTGCGTTAATTTAAATAAAATTACACCAAAATATATTTTTATAACTATTCAAAAACTGTTTGTATAAATTTATTAATTTCTAGTACAGTTTTAAATTATTAAGTGGAAAACAAATGCGAAATAATAAACTTGATATGAGCTATTTGAAAATTATTTAAACTTTTAATATTACAATCAAAGAATAATATCAAATCATTGTGTAATAATAAAAAATAATTAAAAAATTAATTATAATATAATTTAAATGTGTATATATGTATATATTTTTTTATACAATAAAATATTCATTGTTCTAAACCTAAATTTTTTGTTTTGCTTTACATTTGAACGCCATCTTTTTCCTATAATGCATATGCCATTGCACAAGATCGTTCCCGCCATATTGTTTTTTGTTGTATTGTTCACACATACATGTATACAATTCTATTTATTGAGTTTCGTCCAGTTTCGAATAATCGCGACACTTTTCATACAGGATCTTATTCTAAGTCGAAAGCAAAACTATGTCAAAGTCGAAACTAAATATAAGTTTTTACTTCGAAAAATGACGAAAAAAACGAATTTTGTTATACTTGGGAACCACACAAATGTGTATGTAAAAGACCGTATGTAATAGCTTTTTGATAAAAAATTTCGCTTCAGTTGAAGTACAACCAACACAATTGTGTGGAAGGAATGCACAAATGTGTAAGTAGGTTCAAAACACATACAAAAATAAATTTTTGACATGATTCTTATGTCTTACCCACACAATTGTGTGGGTGCGTGGAAAAGTGTAATAATAGTGTTTATTTAAATTAAATGTTATAAATCATATTAATTTTTATGTAATAAGTTTTGTGTAATAAGTAAGAATTTGGCATAAGCATTAAAAACTATCGGCTGTTCTTCAGACTGTATAAAATCAGCCAGCAAAGTGCGATCAAGCCGATTGAAGAAGTATGTAAAAAACGTCAAGTGAAATAGCTTAATATTTAGAGCAATAGCTTTTGTTTCTAACCTCATATTGTGATCAAACATTTTTGATCACGTACGTGAACCAACCATAAACGAGAACGAATATTCAATCGTGTATACCAACTCACAATATATATATGTATATATATATATATATATATATATATATATATATAAATATATATACATATATATATATATATATATATATATATATATATATATATATATTTATATATATATATATATATATATATATATATATATATATATATATATATATATATATACAAGTATGTAATTACCCTCTAAACATTGCGATTCGTAAACGATACATAAACGATGAAACTTCTTCATACAAAACATCGTTTTCGATTCGTTTTTGCGATTCAAAATCGATACAATTGCGAATCCATCGTACTATGATAATTAGACTTTTGGCGATGCATTTTCTATGTGTTAGTGTGTATCGGAAATATTACGTATTTTGCGGTACATTTACGTATCATAATTGTCTAGCCGAAAACATCTCGAAATTGACGATGCAATTGCGTATCGAAATTGTAGTATCGTTTGTAATGTATTACTACGATTAGAAGAATAAATAATTATTGGTGGAATATTATCAAAGGAAGGTAATAAATTAAAAAATTGATAGTTGTTTTAAATGTTTTTTTAATATTTTAGATAAATATATAAACGTAAATAGCTTTAAACTTTAAAGTGAATAAAAAAAAAAAAAAATAAAATGCCTTAGAAACTAGGTTCAAATAGAAAAGTTTTCTTATAAGTCTATAAAAATTTCAATACATATTAATGTTATTTATCACATTTAGTTCATTTTGGCAAAGTTATTTTATTTACACTATACTTATTATATACACTATAAATATTATTTATAAAGTTATAAAAAAAACTTTATTAAAAATTTATAAATAAAAAAATTAAAAATGGCGTATGACTTTTTTCACAGTATCTATATTCAAACGATTAACACGTAATGGTGAATAATCTGTTTTGTATTCATTTTTTGTATTCCTATAGGAAAATAGTTTTAAATGTGTGTGTGTCATAGTAAAAATATATATCGTTTATGTATCGAAAATTTAACGGTTTTTACGAATCGCATTTTTTGTTTAGAGGGTACCCGCTAAACAAAAAAAGCGTATCATAAAAAACGATACGTTGCCGATACGTAAACGATTAGATTTTTTACAAATACGCATACATTTTTCATACATTTTTTATATACTGTACATACAATGCAATACACAATAAAAATTCAATTACAAATGACGAGAGAGAAATATAAAAAAAAATCACCATTCGCTTTAGTTTTATATGTTCACGTGATCTAAATAAATTAAACCTTGTATTTAATTTTAAACTAACAACGCCATTTTCAAAAGTGCTTTGGTCACAAAAATTTTTATTAAATTTTTGTTAATAATAGATAGTTTTTTGTTGTATTTAAGTTGATTTATTGAATACAATTACTAAAAAGTTGCAAGTAAGTGAATGAATTATAAAAAATTTATTGGTTTCATTAGTAAAATGGATAAACGAAATTACATATTATGAAACACAATGGGAAATAAAAACTAAAATTGTTTTGAATCCATATCGTTAAAATTTGATAAAGAAATCACTCCACATACATCACATCACGATTCGTCGTTTGATTGAATGGAATGGCATGCAACATGAGGAATTATTTGATTTTGATAATTTCGACCCAACTACAGACGAAATTTTAGATTTTATATCCCCTGATCTCCAGTTCATAAATTATAATATAGATGTAAATATATAATTTATTAGTGAATAAAATAACCAAAAGTTAAATTAAACAAGCTTTTTATTTGCTAAGTATCTCGCAAAATGCATGGTGTATAAAAATGATTCATAATCGTATCGTCAAATTCATGATGTTACGACAATATCGATTCGTAATGGTATCGCAAATTTCGTGTCGTTTCCGTTACATGAAAATTAATTTTAATGCGTATCGCAACATTCGTATTCTTTTCGATGCTCACTAATACATAGGCAAACATCGGAAAAAAGTCTAATTATCATAGGACCGTGGATTCGTAAACGTATCGTTTTCGAATCGAAAAAAAGTTTCGCTTGCGATATATTGTATGAACATGTTACATCGTTTTCGTATCGTAAACGAATCGCTTTGTTTAGCGGGTATATATGTAATACTCTTTTTCTTACCAATGCCTTCTAAACTACAGACCGCTTACACCAAATGATGACGACACGCTAAGTCGACGTTTTTGTTGCTTTCTCTAGTTGTTTTGTTAGTGTAAATATCTTAACATTACTATTGCGCAGTCTCGGTTTAGACATAAATTGACGTCATGTGCGAAAAATGAGAGTAGTAAAAGGCCTATAGTTTAGAAGACATTGCTCTTACGTACATATTTATATTTAATACAAATATGTCGTAAAAGAAACGGAATAGGTACAAAGGGCCGAATGTCGAAGGGCCGAATGTCGAAGGGCCGAATGTCGAACTGCCGAATGTCGAAGGGCCGAATGTGTCGAAGGGCCGAATGTGTCGAAGGGCCGAATGTCGAAGGGCCGAATGTCGAAGGGCCGAATGTGTCGAAGGGCCGAATGTGTCGAAGGGCCGAATTTTTTTTTTGTTTTTAGAAATATAATTTTTTAAATTTGTTGTTTTATAACAAAATAAAGTATTTTAAGAATATTAGAGTATTTTTATATTTTTTTATTTTTCATTTTTTTTTTTTATAGAATATTTTGTAGTTTTTTTTTTTTAATAAACATAAATGAATTTCTTATGAATTTATGTATTTTAATATTTTTCATCTTTGAGTATTTATGAAATTCCACGTATCCGGTCATCGATATATTTTGGTGAAGGACAATTTTATCATGCGCCACCAGAGACATGGTACAAAAAATAAAAAAATAATTAAATTAAATAATTAAATTAAATGAAAAAATAAAAAAAAATATATTTCTAAAAACAAAAAAAAAAATAAAAAAAAATTCGGCCCTTTGACCCATTCGGCCCTACGACACATTCGGCCCTTCGACACATTCGGCCCTTCGACATTCGGCCCTTCGACATTCGGCCCTTCGACACATTCGGCCCTTCGACACATTCGGTCCTTCGACATTCGGCCCTTCGACATTCGGCCCTACGACACATTCGGCCCTTTGAAATTCGGCCCTTCGACATTCGGCCCTTCGACATTCGGTCTTTTGATATCATACCAAAGAAACAGATCCTTTCAAACGATCGATAATAATAAACGCGTAGTATACGTTTTTTTTCATTTGTGTCGTACACAAACGCACATTTAACATATAAAATATAGTTTATGAAATTTTACATTGGCATGAAAGAGAGTTTTATTATATTAATTAGCTAAAGTATCTTATCTCTTCCCTGGCAAATCCCTATCTATTATAACGGGGTATGTAAATTAAATATTTTTGTTGTATACACATCGCGGTTGTAGGAAAGATAAGTACCCCTTTAATTATTATCTCTGGTTATATACTAAAGCCTTTTTTGAATAATATTGCATAATGTGTCAATAATAAAAGCCGGTACTCAAGTATATAAACCTAATGTGAACTGATATTTTAAATATTAATAAAATATAATTGAAATTAACTGTAAAAACATTACAAGTAAAAAAATACAATTTTAACGAGTGTCTGCGTCTGGAAAGATCATTGGCCCTATTCTGGTTTTTCCAGAATTAAAAATGTGTTTCAGGTTGCGTTTGTATCTTCAAATTTTTAGGGATTTTTTTAAATTACATTTAGGAGATATTTACCGACTGAAACCAGAACAGAAACTAGTGCTCGTTAGTAGTAATAACTCTTAAATGTAGTTTAAAAAAATCCCAAAAATTTGAATATAGAAACGCAATGAGAAAATAATTAAATGTATTGGACCAGATTCTAAAATAATTATAGGAATAAAAATAAAATGCAAGGAAAAGAGGAAACATTACGAAGAATTTGGTGGAAGAAACACCGCACACCTCATTATAAATGAACTTTTAAAGTTAAAAATGGAGTGCGAAGGTTGTAAAATTTGTCTAAAGTTTAATTAAATAAATAAATAAATAAAATTAATAAATAAATAAATAAAGAAACTTTTACAACGTAGTTTATTCAACTTATTAAACCAATCGAAGAAAAAGAAGTTTTCTACTCTAAATTTTACGAATTTTCTTTAATTTTACTGATCTCATTTATATAAATTTAGAAGAAATATTAGACAGAAATTTAGAATGGAATTGACTTTGTATTTTTGCTAGAAACAGCGCTACAATAAAAGCAATATCAGTAGGACGTATTCGTAACGTAATGCGGATATGTTATCTATCTTCGCTGTGAATATACATATTAAATATTTGGTTGTGTTCGAATGTCGAAAGGGTATTTGATGTGCTTCGTATGAAAGTGAATACAAATTAGTACTTTTGCCCAATCTAACTTCTCTCAGGGTTGTTGAATTTTACTAAATGTTTGTGTTTTCTCTGAAACATGAACCGAAATATTTTATATCAAAGGATAATTAAATTATTATTACAAATATCACAATTATAAAGTTATTTTCAAAGATATAGTTCCACGACGATATTTTAAAACAAATTTTAAAAACTTCTAAAATCAAGAAATTCTAGAATAACCTTTATTTAACTAAACCAATCGGACTCCCGAAGTGTATCCAATTCTTCCGAATGGTAACCATATGAAACACCTTAACCTACCGATACATTTGGCAGTTTAAAGACTTGTCCAAATCAAAGAAAATTATAATTCGACAACATAAGTTTTGGATAAGTATAATAATAATTTTGATTTCGGTTGTGTATGTAACAACCGAAACCAAAATTATTATTATACTTCTTTCGCCTGAGTAGTAATTTTTGTCTTGGTCACATCCTATAACATTTTATTCCAATTATTTTGTATTCCAAAAAATCCTTTTTTACATTGTGTTTTCCTCCGATTTTTTATACCACAAAGAAATCTTTTGAAATTAAAAAGGAAATTATAAATTTTTTGGATAAAATGCTTTAAGATATCTAATATCCCATTTTGTGTTGCGTTATAAAAGATCCTGTTCAATTCGTACCAATTAATTGTCAAGACTTTTTATCATTACTGCAAATATTTCCTTAAAAAATTCAAGATTTATAAAATTACGACCAAGATCTTATTAAATATACCAAATAAAAGCTTACGCATTTACTTTATGTATAACTTATTTTATTATAGATATTTTGTGGATTGATAAAAGACATTTATGTCATTTCTTGTCAGTCAATTGTTTTATTGAAACAAGACATAATAAACGGAAGAGCTTTTAGGCTTTGTACGTGTACATTTTTGATGTTTATATATTATACTCATATATGTGTTTACTTTATTTCGGCTTTATGTTGAGACAACTCATTGGCTAATCAGATAGAGCTTTCTTTTTTTTTTATATAAAAATAAAAACACATAGATATTTGGAAATTGGTGGTGTTACGCAATCAAATGTAGTTACATATCTTTGTTCGATATCTCCCTACAAATATTGTACATTTTTTTAAATTTCACTAAAAGAATAAAATAAAGATAAAGAAATGAAATAGCAGAGAATCACAAAAAGAGTTGACGTTAATCTTATTTCATTTCAAAAATGTTGAAAAATAAAAAAGAAAGAACGAAATTTTGTTCTAAACTAAAAGTGTATACATATATGTTACAAGTGAATGTTTTATCTACTTTGCTGTGTGCTTTGTGTACAAAGAGACATACACTTGTACATACATATTTGCTTCTAGACTTTGAATCAAATAAGACATGTATTGTTTATTTTTGCTGATTGTTAGGGATTTTTAAGTGATTTAAAGTTAAAATAAAACACGGATTTTCTTTATGTTTATTTTGTAAAATTGGTTTGTGAATTTTATTTAAATGATATTTGAAATTCTGGTTTGTGTAATATTAGAAAAATAATTTATAATTATTTTTTTATATTTTAAATTGATTTACATTTTGTTTTGGACACAAAGTCTTCCAAAATCTTCAAGGATTGCGCATATTTTTTTTGTTTCAATTTTAATTTTATGCCGCTTTTAATCATTTAATACTATTTCTGTTTCAATAAATTCAAAATCTGAAATTCGGGACTTTCAGTCCGGCTCGTTCAAACGCTTCAATTGAAACAAGATCAATTAAAATTATTATTTCTTAAAACAAAATAAAAACTTTAAGTTGAAAAATATGCTTTGCTGACTTTTTGAAGCAAAAATTCGGTTAAAGTTTGCAAAAGTTTTGTTTTATCGGTTTATACCAAAAAAATGTAACTCTATTAGCAAAACAATTATTTTATACTGCCATTTCGTATTACTTACTTATTTATTGTTGGTGCTTGCTTCCTCCCATAAATATATTTATCCGCCTCTTCATTTCATGAATTCATAATATACTAAATAATTTGCCGAATGTCACGCTGATAACATTCAATACTCGGAGGTCGATCAGCTCCCTGATAGTTCATTTTTGTATTCCTTGATAATGAATATTTGTTGTTGTACCATTTGATTAAATAATTATTTTAAGAGCAAAGTGGATTGTTGTGTAATATTGATTTGTATTTATGAAATTTACAATTTAAAAAAATGCAATTCAACTCCTCATTTTACCGGTTTGCAACAGTTTGCTCACAAAAATGTGAACTTGTTAGCAAGCGGCAATACAGAATAGATAGTAAAGCCCAGCAACTTAAGAAAAATCCAAAAGAAATTTAATAAATGATGTTTTGAAAGGTTGTGACATTTTAGATATCGTCCATCGCGCGGCCACTGAAACAAACGATAAGTACATTTATTCGATCTCGGCGCCCCTTTCGATTATTTTAATGCGAACTACTGCGTTACAGCACTTAAATTTTAAAATTTGTATCGTGTATGTAGATGTTACTGGCGGATTAGTACGTAATACAATGTTGTGTAAACCACAATTATGGAAAAATATTTTACTATGCCGACGTGATTAAAAAAGATTTCATAATATTTCTAGTTGCAGAGCTAGTATGATGTGTCACCTCTGAGCATTTTTTTTAATAAATTTAAAATTAAATTATTCATTTGACCCCAAAAATACTCTCTCTCTCTCTCTCTCTCTCTCTCTCTCTCTCTTTCTGGCACTATACTATCCCCAAAAATACCCATACCAAAAATTTATGTTTCGGATTGGTCGGTGCTTTTCGTTAATTTTATTTTAAAAGAAATGAACCTGATGTAAATAAAACAATACTTGAGCTTCACTTACGAAGTTATAATTGGAAATGTTAAATTAAGAAATAAAGTTCGAGTTTTCATTTGTTGCTCGCACTTTGCTGCGATTCTAATTCGCCAAATTAAAAATAAAATTCGTAGTTGCTCAAGGCCTTTAAAGGAGACAATTATGATAATTATGTTCATGATTATAGATATCGATAGTATGCAAAAAAATGATGAAGTTTTCGAAATTTTATGTAGAATTGGATGTTCGCAGTTTGAGAATGTAATGTTCTGTGACGCCACATTCTTTAAAAAAAAAAATCTATCACATTTAAAAACAAACATTAACTCGTCCACTAAATTAAGCCACAAAATAGAAGACTCGACAACTGAAAATTATGGAGGTACACAACGATTTTGGAGAAAATTGAGATTCAAGATAATAGCGAGGCGAAAAATATAATGTTGTGTCAAGATTTTATATTATTTTGTTTAAAAAGATACATGAAAGATAGATACATGATAGATATATTATTATGGGCTTCAATATTTTTAGGACAGTTTGGGCATACCGTAAGGGTGTCAAAAGCTACTGTTGAGAGTTGGTTCAACGTATTAAAAAATTATTTAATAAATGAACATCACCTCAAAACTTAAACAAAACTATTTACAGCCCAAACAATTACTTTGATGCTTGTGAACACATGTCACTACCTTTTGTTTGGGTGATCTGATTGCAGCTTGGTGTACAACAAGATCATTCCACTTATAGGTCATCCGTTTTTCTACCAATTTCGTCTTCAAAGCGATGGCCGCTTTATGATAAGACACGACCGGAATCTTACGTTATTCACATTCGATTAAAATTTCCTCGTTGCCTAGATATTCTACATTAATTTTCTAAAAAAATTACTTAACCTTTATCACAGAAACTACATTAAGTAAAAAAAAAAAAAAAAAAAAAAAAAAAATTCAAATTAAACCAAGACTTCTTCATTTTCAACGTAAAACATAGATTTCTCTCAACTTGGGTCAAAACAGGGATAGGAAATGGGCAATGGATTTAATTTTATCATTATCTTCAATGTCACAATGGGCTTCTGAACCCTTTACGGATGATCCTCACTGTATAATAGTAAATATTAAAACAAAATTCATCTAGGATACCTAATTGATCATTACCATGTTTTTGTCCTCAGCAATTGGCAGTCTTACTCTATTATCAGAGGAGCTTATTTGTGCGAGATAAAAAGCGCATCGTAGTGTAAGTTAGCTGATGTTAGCGCCCGGGGCCTTTTAAATAGTTCAGCGCTCGAACGACAGCTACTATTTTTGTCAATTAGGAGTGACAATACGCCGATTATCACTAAAGATTCCCACAACGTGTAAGATAACTGCACTTAGTTTATGTTCAAACTTGGATCAATATTCGTCCACTACTAGAACCTAAATTTGAACAACTAAATGAGTTATACCCTGGACGTAACTAAAACTACCAATGAGAAAACCCGATCCTGGATGATGAAAAATTTAAATAAAATAACGAAGTGGAATTTACGCAATACCCTATACGTTGCGTTTTCCGGAATCCATATTTGTACTGCAAATAATAAAATATCTCACGGCTCTTGATAATTTCTTACCTCCAGCCATAAGAACAGAGGTGAACAGAGGTGAAATTAAAAAGACGTACAGTTCTGCTTTACGAAATGGCATACAAAATGACTCGCAGCCCTTTATACCCCCGGAAGTTTCTACGGCAAAGAAAGGGATATGCTCATTACATCCGGGAAACGCGTCATTCTCCCTTACCGCTAATATAATGCAAAAACTGTTGGCTGTACAGGATATCGAAGACCGTACAACCTAATACTTAATAAGTATGCTGAAACCAAGTGCGGGTTGGGATAATGCCACAAATGAACTAATGAAAAGACGATCTAGCACTGGAACTCGACAACTACGTAACTTTTTCTATATGTATGCAACCCAACAATGCATCTGGTCAGGCATGTTGCTAAGGCATGACCTCGGCCACAATCCCACCGAAAAATTTTCTCCACTTTCCCATGTTCAATTATAGAACACATAATTTAAATTAACTGTATAGAACTCCACTTGGAATAGTGAAGCTCATATAAATAGATTAGACCTGATGTTATTAGGCACCTTGTTTGGGCGCCACTTGAAATAGTGGCACCACATAAAAATATTAAATAACTTTGGAACAGTTGTGCTTCAGTTTGGGTGCCACTTGAAACAGAAAAAACCCTCAGCTTACGCTGAACGGCAATTTGTTTCAAGATTTTGTCGCTTTCCTTCTGATGCCCGTGCGGCTTCGATCCCGCAGCTCAAGCCGGTAGAGGGAATCGTCGTGGGATATTGGAATGTCAGGCATAGCGAACTAGTTTACCGCACGTATGCCGTACAACGGGGAGTTTATATGTCTGGGAATGTTGGGTACAACAGAGCCCGATTGGGTAGGACCTATGTCTCAAGGTTTCAGGCAAGTCCACCGTAGTTGTTAATAATTTAGGGTAATATAACTACCCTAAATTGTTCATAACTTAGAAAATGAAATTTTTGATTTTGGGGTTAAGGCCCCAATTGTTAGTAAGTTTTTTTAATTGGTAAGGTATTACCTCTCTCTCCTTCTAGCTTCACATCCCATGAAGGGATTTTGCCGCCCGCACTATCGTCCTCCATCCGTCTCGGTTCATCGCTCTTGTCCTCCAGTTTCGACATCCTAGTAGATCTTGTTCGACGTCATCACGCCACCGTAGTCGGGGTCTTCCTCTACGACGCACACCGGCTGGTTGCAGTGTTGTGCCTGTTTTTTACGTTACGTAGTATACTCGGTTTTTTACATGTAAAATACGTATTTTACACATAACAATTTTTTACAAAATGTAAAATACAAAAACTATTCGTAACTAATTCAAAATTACTTATAGTTCATAATCTCAATTCTTACGTATCTATATAAAGAAAATTGGATATAGGTATGATGTAAAATGGGAATTGAATTTTAAATAATTGAATTGAATTGAATTTATTTATAATTCTTCTAATTTATTAATTATAATTAAAAGTAAAGTATTTGTAGAAAAATATAAATACAAATATTTTTTTTTCAAAGAAAATATGGTTTGTTTCTCAGCTGCTAACTTATTTTTTAGAATAGAAAAACAAAATCCACAACACTATGGGATTGAAGTGTAAAACGATTAATCATCGAACTCATTCAATATTAATGCTATAACATTTTAATGTTATCGGGTACAAAAATTGTTTAGATGATTACGAGAAATCATTACCATCTTTCGACAAGATTATTTAACTTGACACAGACAAGATTATTTAACTTATCGAATATTGCTTAAAATTAGAATTACATTGCTTAAAATAAACAACTTCATACTGCTCTAATATTGTAGCAAAACGAAATAAAAAAATTGTTGCGCTATGTGACGTGAGGAGAAAAAATCAAAAAATTTAGGTGTCATTTGTTATTGTCAAATGTCAACACAAAAAAACAAAAATAAAAATCGAAAAATAAAATCAGGTATATAAAAATTTAAATATTATATTATATCAAAATAATATAATTATATCCACCAGCTCCAAATACACCAGCTCCAAAATTAGAGGATTTTATTACGGCCAAGGAATCAATGATAGTCAAATTTGCTTGAAAACGATATTTCGTATGAATGAGTTGAAGTTCAAAACTATGCTTGTTCGATGTATCGCTCATCTTAGACTTAGCTATAAGAATACGGCAAATCAAAATTTGGCCCGAGATATTAAAATTTTACTAACCGTTCTCGAGTGAGTTTTCTATTACTTATCTCTTTGGCTCGAATATTTTAATTTTCTTAACTAACTAGAATTTTGACTGAAAAATAAATATTTTATTTACTTATGCTTTTAATAATTATTAATAAAAAACAAATATGTTGTATTTCAAAAAAATTGTTTATTTATTTATTATAAATTCAGTTTTACTTTTAAAAGTAACATTAATGCAATTTTGTTTATCGCAAATCTTCATTATCATCACTATCAACAAATCGAATTAGAATTTCTTTATTATTTAAAGAATAATATAAATAAATATGAATTAATTTTTTAGACCTATTAAATGTCAGGCTATATCGAATTAGGCAAGGAATTTGACCCCGATTTGAAAATATCCGTTCAATCTGCGCTGTCGATGCTGGAAGATTTAATAATTTCAGTGCTAAGTTGGATACGTTTGGGTGGCTTCGCTGCAGTGTTCCAAAAAATGTCTGGATTCTTTTGAGTATAAAGTTTGGAAAATTCCACTTTGTTTTTGTAAATGTGCCAATCCCCAATCCTCAATTTTTCGTGGCTAATTAAATTTGTCAGACACCAAAATAGTCATGGCAAATATATCAAAATTTATTTTTGATAAAGATTTAATCGAAAGCGTACAAAACTCAAAAGAATTGTTTGATCCCATATGTAATCTTATAAACACTTTCCAACGTGGAAAAACTACTTTAGCGAATGCTGGTTTTATGTGGCTATCATTTAACGTGCAGGTAAGATTTAGAGATAAACTACAAATATTTTTCGAAAAACGCCAGCTTATTATGTGCATCATTATTACGATAAAGACCTTTTAATTGATAGTCAAATGGATAAAATCAATCAGTTTTAACAAATTAAATGGCCAAGGAAATGAGGATTGGCTCATTTACAAATACGAAAGTGGAATATCCCATACTTTATACTCAAAAGAAATAAGAAATCCGCAACATTTTTGGAGCACGCAGCGATAAGCCACCCAAACTTATCCAACTTTGCACTGAAATTATTAAATCTTCGATCACATTCGAAACTTGTCCCTCCCTAGTCGAAATTTTTTATCAAACAGACTCTTAGGGATTAACTACGATAGCTGTCTTAAAGAAATTCGTGCAAACCTATCTGAAACTCCGTAATATTAATCGACGGATATTTCTTCTTTTATGATTAATATGATACAAATTTACGTTTCGTATATTAAGGTTTGCGACTTTACTAAGGTTTTTAAATACGCGTTTGATTTTATACAATATTATACGTTTTATACAGTAATTTAAGTATATTACCATTTTTTACGTAAAAAATGTATAAAACAGTTTTTTACATACAATTGCACAACACTGGCTGGTTGTTGATGGAACACTTAATTGGTCATCCGTTGTTATGGAGACCTTGTAACGTGGCCGAGCCATCTAACTCGATTGGATTTGATGAATCCGATAATATCGCAGCCTCCAAGAATTTGCTTTATCTCGTGGTTCATGCGAATCCGATACGCATTGTTCGCGACTTTAATTGGACCAAAGATTGAACGAATGACCTTCTTTTCGAAAGTAGATAACAATATACAATTGTTAGTGGTCATGGTCCAGCTCTCACTTCCGAAAGCCAGCACAGGTCTTATGAGTGCTTTATAAAGTGCGAGCTTGCAGGACTGTGATAGATGTCTAGATCGCAACAATTTTGATTGGGCGTAGAAAACTCGTTGTGCGGCAGCGATTTGGGCTTTTATTTCTGCCTGCATGTCGTTTGATGATGTTATAACTGACCCGAGGTCTTTGAAGTTTTCAATGCGATCAAAGTTATGGTCACCAATTCCGAGATTTATCATGGAGATGTTCATGGGTGTTGATACAAATTTATTTGTATTTTGATTTATCATGGGTGTTGATACAAATTTGGTTTTACTACTGTTCACCTTCAAACCAAGTCTTCTTGCGCAGCGATCGAACGGTACGAAACTGTCTTTGATATCGCTGGGTCTTCGGCCAAGCAGCACGATATCATCTGCATATCCAAGAATTTGGCCTGATTTATTAAACATGCAGAACGAAGTTTCGATGTTGCTTTTCCTCACTACGTACTCAAGCGACAAATTGAACAGCACAGGCGCGAGTGCATCTCCCTGTCGGACTCCAGATGTTATTTCAAAGGAGTCTGACACAGTTCCTTCGATTACGATTCTACATACAGACCCAGACGTTGTTAGTTTGCACAGAGAAACGAGTTTCTCTGGAATTCCAAGGCATATTAGCGCGGCCCAAAGGTTATCTCGGTTTATACTGTCATATGCCTGTCGAAAGTCTACATATAATTGATGTATGGTTATGTTGTACTCCCAACATTTTTCCAAGATCATCCTCATGGTGAAACACTGGTCAGTGGTCGATCGGTTGGGATGAAAACCACACTGATAGTCGCCAATGATGTTTTCAGCGAAAGTAATGAGTCTGGCAAGTACAACATTAGCCAACACTTTGTAAGCAGTGTTCAATACAATGCGACCTCAACAACTTCTCCAACATTAAGAATATATAAAAATTTTAGAATTAATATAATATAATAAAATAATTAAGATTTATTTATAATTTGGCGCGTTTCATATACATCTTTATCATAAACGCAAATGATACCGTAAGCTATCATCTGTTACGCTGCATTGAAATTGGTTTTGTGCCAACTGCAAATACGTGTCACAATCTTTGTGAATTAGTTTACTCAGATGTATGAGATTTTTTCTTTTGTGCGTTTATCACCGAAAATTTGTGTTTTTTTTATATAAAATACTAAATTTTGCGTTTATGAAGCTTTACCCAGTATGTGCTTGCCACCGATTTTGTTATCAATAATGAATTTATTATTGTTTGGGTATATGCGTGTTGATCCAAGCTAGATTTATAAAGTAATTACACACAACATTTATATTAAAACTAAAATAAATTTGTATAAAAACACAATAAAGTTTACCTTGGTAAGGGACTAATAAAAAACGTACGCAAATAAATCCAATGGTTCAGAATCCGTAGTGCGAGAGAAGTATAATTTTTCTTAGAAGTATAATACCACCCCCACAATACCACACTTTGCAAATTATACTTGCAGTTTATTTTGATTTTAATTTAAATATTTTTATTTTTTTGTGTGATTAACTTGCGAATACGATAATGAACAATCAAAATTATTTACAACATTCTTGCTATTATCACAGGGGAATTTCGTAACAATTCCAAATGTGTTTCCCCACCAATAAAACATAAACTTCCAATTTATTCTATCGATCAGGTTATTTATTATTGATACAGTGCATCAATAAAATATTCGTACTATAGGTCGCGCGCGCTATTGAATTGCTGTGCGTGGCGGATTTAGCAATTTCAAATCTAATGTAACGAAGCAAAGGTTACAGAATACAACAACAAACATAACGAAAAATATGTAATCCCGGCATGACTAATTATTATTAGATGGTCAAGGTCATGGCGCAATTATTTTGATCAAAAAAAACTATGTGGATTTGGGTGTTTGAATTGCTAACGGAATAAAATTCCGTGACAGGGTCCTGGCTTATTCCGATAAATTTAATTAATTTAATTTATATTGCTGTTCCAACACCATCGTTAAATAAATAGTTATTTTATCGATCTATCTACTGTAGATACTCCTAATGATGACCTATCAAGTCGAAATCGATCGAGTGATTTTTTAAACATTTCGAACCAATTTTTTAAATAAAATATTCAAAAATATTTTTTCCCGAAATAGAAAAACAAGTGTTTAGTACAATGTGTTTATTAAATGTTAGTGTATTTCGCCAAGTGCCTACAGCAAATAGTGTTAAACGCATACGAAAATGATATGCTATAAAACTAGTAGTCAACTATACAAAGATTACAAATGTTAAGTAAACCTAGCAAAAACTTTTCTATACAAAATAAATAAAAAATAATAAATATTAATTATAAATCATTAATAATAATTATTAATAATAATTCTATAAAAAAATTGAAACAGGCGTACGACGAATGATATTTTAGGGAAATGCTATATTTTGCGAGTGGTCGGAACCACGAAGATGGATTCTATATAAACTTCAATGTAACATTTTTGAAAAAATTATTTTGCCGATATTATACAGAAGGCACGTTTATTATGGCCCAGTATGACTGTCACAAAACTAATTATTTTTGCTTGGGGCTCCACCTGCCATCATGCTTATAATGCTAATAGTTAAAGGTTACTGCAATTATTTTATCATAGCAGCCTCTAAAAACTTGCAGTGATCGAACTGTGAGAGTTTGTGAATAACAAAGTTTAGAACCAAACCACTGTAGCGTCTATAATCTATATGGTGTTACAGCTATAAAATACTTTAGTTTCACAATCAACCCCTTAATTTAAATACGGCCGTATTTAATACGGCCGTATCTACACAAATGTGTAGATATAAATGCAAAATATAGAATATTAATTTTTAAATTACATGATTCACCTTGTGTATGGGATACTCGTACAAACTTCAAAATTTATGACCAAGTCGTGTTTTATCGGTAGGTAAAATTAAATCAATTTCTATTTAATATAATTCAACAATTCTGTATAAGAATGTAGCTTGGAGAGATGCTTTTGTCAGTTTCATCTAGTATAACAAATGGACGAAACAACTTATTCATTTTAATATAATCATGTCAATAAGATGTTCGTATGATCTAAAATAAAAAATCTCTAAGTTTATTTTATTTTTGTTTTATAAATATAGAACCAAAATACTTAGTATTCAATATGAAAATGGAAAATATTTTTAATTTACCATTTTTTTGTGTGGGGTGATATCAACTAGTAGGTATAACATACAATATTATTTTCTACATTTCAACGATAGTTTGGTTTGTGTGGTCCGAATTAAAATATGTGGTAACAGCAAAAAATAAATAAACTAACTATTATCCTGTACACTAAGCATAATATCCCAGAATCTATAAGATACTAGATGGACAGATGTTTATTATATCTATATGTAATCTACACCAGTCACATACACGTAAGACAATACTTATAAAACCAACTAAACTGATTCAGAAAAGAGAAAATTAAATGGTTTCGATTGAAAAAAATATAAAAAACGATGATATTTTATTAAATTGTTTGGTTTCCAAATTTATTTTGTTACGTTATGGTGTCGTAATAATCTAAAAACAGAGCACGTTTCATATCGATGGACTTATAAAAGTACATTTAACAGGGGAAAAAATCATCTCAAAATATTGTTGAATTTTATTAAAGATGGGTTACAAAGGAGGTAAAATCTTTTTATCATCTAACATTGTAGGTTTCACGGGTGAGTCGGCCACTTTCTCCTTACTATTTAATCTTGTATGAATTTTAATTATTAATTTTTCTTTAAATTAATGGATGCTGTTAATTCCCTTAACAAATTAAAATGGTATAACAAAAAACGAAAATATTATCTGAAATTATGTTGTTTAAAACATTGAGAAAAACCATTTATTAATCGAAATGTTTTATCTAGTTTTCTATCTAGTTTTTTGAAACGAAAAAATGTGCAAATGTATTCTTGTATCATTCACTAAACTGAAGGATATATCGATAACGTTTTTATTGTAGCTAAAACTTGTTATCTTGATTTCGATTACGTTTTCTGCATTCTCTTTAACCGTTTGAGTCCCAACCAGCGCGATCGCGCTGTTGAGATTTTATGTCAAAAACACCCAGCATATTTCGAACACGGTCGATAACTAACGGTGCGTTACCGATTATCAAAGTCGCGCGCTTAGATTTACTGAAGCAAGTACATCACACAGCTCCTTTTAATGTAAATAGTACATTTTACAATAGGTTTGTCACAATAGATTGCCTTTTGATCTCATTAATTTTATCTTTCTCTCTCATTTAGAGAAACCACGGTTGAGCTGTGTGGGATTCTTCGACAGTGTTTTTCCAATACCCCCTGGAACTCAAACGGTTAAATTAAAAACCTATTTTAAATTAATTTACATTATTTTTTTCCTATTTTAAAGTTTTTAACGATATTTTGAAGTTACTATATTTTTAATTAAGTCAGCATTATACGAATGTAACTGAGAACGCAATCAATTATATGATATGTCGTAAATCTCTGTATTTGACATTACATCTTGATAGGTTTGTTTTCGTAGAACACCACTATTAAATCTGTGAGTTTTTGTTTTATTATCTTATCGTTTTTTGTCTAATAGATAAGAATCTTCTCTGATTTGGACAATAAAATTGGAATTTTACTTCCAAAGAAAAATAATTGTCGTACCATTCATCTTCGTTTATTTGTAAGATTTCTGATAACCAAAACTAACTGGAGGCATTGTCCGAAGTGGTCGGATTTCTCTGTGGAATCTGTTACAGAAAAAAATGTAACAGTGAATATTTGAATTTTTGTGCTCCGATCATTATATGCGGACTCGGGTTAATGTGAACCAAAACTAACTCGAGGCATTGGCCGAAGTGGTCGGATATCCCTTTGGAATCTGCTACAGTAGAAAATGTAACAGTAAAATTAGAATTTTTGTGCTCCGATAATGATTGATGTGCGGACGCGGTTTAATTTAAACCTTCTATCCAACTGATGTGATAATCGGATTCGTGATATTGATCACTTTTCCGTAGCACTTGCAGTAGTTTTTGGAAATTTCTGTGAGGGCGAACCCGTATTCATATATTTAGGCCGTGTGCCAAACTTAAGGTAAATCGTTTATATAGGACAGATTTTTCAATCAGTTAGGACAGATATAGGACAGATTTTTCAATCAGTTTGCTTTAGAGTTTTTGAAAAAAAAAATGGAATTTACCGAGAATTTTACCTAAAATTGACTTTTACCTTAAGTTTGGCACACAGCCCAAGATTATAATATATTTTTGGTAAATGTACATGGTGGCAAAGAAAACGATAATTTATTATGTTTTATTACAATATATTATTTAATTTTAACGAGTAGATACTCTTGATGATGACCTAACAAGTCGAAACGATCGATTGATTTTTTAAACTTTTTGAACAAAATTTTTAATTAAAATATTCAAAAATTAATTTTTGCGAAATAAAAAAACAAGTTTTTAATAAAATGTGTTTAAAGAGCATTTCCCGGTTCATTTCATATGTTTCTACTTTGAAATTATACTTTTCTAGTTGAGAATTATATTTTTCAAATTACAATTATTACTTTTCAATTTTGGTTTTAAATTTTCTATTTTCGAAACATATATTTTAATTTTTGGATTATCCTATTCTAATTTAAGTTCATTTTTCTCAATTCAATTTCAATTTATGTTATTATTATATTTCAATTTACATTTTATAAATTTCAAGTTTCTATTTATAATTTTCAATTCATTTCTGGTAGATGACGTTCTAGTTCCTCAGGTAAAATGAATCTAACAGCAGTTTTTTATTTTGGAAAAGGCAAACTCAACTGGGCTGAGCATGTACCTATAAGGTGACAAGAAATGCCTTTTTTTCGATAATAAATTAAACGAATTAGTAACTGCGACTGACCGGTGTGGCGTTGCGTTGTCCTTGATAATCCGTCCTTTTGAAATTCTGTGTTGCCTTGTTAATTTTTCATCTAACTCTTTAAAGTTTAAATTATTTACCGCTAAGATAAGGGATACGTTTATACCTCTGATAGCCGTAACAATCACGTTAACCCTAGAACCACTCTTCGATCTTCCGTAGTTATGCCGCATGTGTTAATTGAATCCAGATTCGTTTACAAAAATATTGTTTCTGTCATCCTGAGATCCGTTGATCATAAAGTTGGTGGCATATTCTTTCCACAAATTTAGTCTTTGGGTCTTTAGGTCTTTTAGTCTAATAAAGATCTGGTCTAGAAAACGGTACTATTAAATAAAACAAGTTAAACGAAGTTTACATTATTGAGTTTTTAATTTATTATTGTGAATTCTTAACTGAAATTAGACATTTATAAAGTGCAAATTGAAATATAAAATTACATAAATTGAAAAATAGAAATCTTCAATTTGAGAAATATGAACTTAAATTAGAATAGGATAATCCGAAAATTGAAATACATGTTTAGAAAATCGAAAAATTTAAAACTAAAATTGAAAAGTAATAATTGTAATTTGAAAAATATAATTCTCAACTAGAAAAGTATAACTTCAAAGTAGAAACGTATGAAATGAACCGGAAAATGCAATAAATTCAATTATTTTTTCCTCCATGTTTTATTTTGAGATTCTGTTTAAAAAAATGAAATGCCGGCGTGAAGTTAGTGTTAATTCACAATTTTTATTTTTTTTGTGTTGCCCATACTGAAGCGGTGCGTTTTTTTGGAAATAGAGACAACTTGCGGAAAAAACGCATCCTATGCGGAATATGTACATATACATATTTCATTTCATTTCATTTAAAGTAGTGTATTCTAACGCAAGCGTTTTTCTGCACGTCTCTTTCCAGCATGAGGGTTTTTTCCATGAAATTTTAACACGGCATACTTTATGAAAATAAAAATTACCATACCAAAATATACCCAGCAAGTTTAATTTTTTGCCGTCAGAACCACTTATAGTTGTCTATACAATTTATTTAGTTATTCTGGCGCTAAAGATATTTTCACATCAAAAATTAATTGAACAATTGCTTCATACACGTCTATACGGGAAGAAGAAAATTACTAAATCATCATATTATATAAACAAAGTAAAAGGATGACATTTTTAAAACCACCTAATAAACCTTTCTAATTTAAATATCGTGTTTTATTTAGAAAATCCCAAACAGATTATTACGTCTAATAACAAAATAACACAGCATTAAAATATTATGACAATTTAATTCTCTATTTCAATAACGTCTATGAAACTGGAAACTAAAAAAATATTAAATAAACAAATGTTTTCCTTTTGTTTAGCATTTTACACAAAATATTGTGAAGTGCGTACAATAGATCATATTTATATGTATATACGTTACTAATGTTTATGTAATAATTTGCATATATGTATGTCTCGAGAAATAAAAATTAAATTTTGATATAAGCTAGCTCTTAATCCTTTACATAAAATATTAAAAATAAACCATTTCCATAAACATGAATTAAAGAGTGATTCGTTTTAAATCGGAAAACCTCAATAAATTTTCAGTTTTTCATCGCAACTGTCATAAAAAATGATTTTCCGAGAATTTTTTTAGAAATTAATTTTTAAAAAACTAAATTTGTTGTTTATGTAATGAGTTCTTTTGGTTTAGCATTATAATAAGTACGAGTGTGCAATTTTTTTGTATCAACAAAATGATATATTAATATTTTATGGCGTGTGCTTATTTCGTTTGTAATATTATACATAATTTATTTTATATGATGTATATGATATAAATCGATAATAAATATAAATTACAAATAAACACGAGAAGTATGTGTTTTAATTGTATTAATTTAAAGTATTTATAATTTTATTTAATATTAATCATTTATGAAATGATCAATAATTGAACTGTTTTATTTAAAAGTGGTATAAGTCCACTTTTCAAAAAAATTGAGTTAACGGTAATTTTAGGAAGATCTAGACACCTTCTCTCCATATTTATAATCATTTATTTAATGGAGTACGGTTTTCTAATAAAGTACACAAAAGAATTTTGGCTATAAAATGTTATCGCAAAAACCTTTTTTTTTGAAAGTGGAATGAGTCCATTCCTAATATGTAATTATAATAGGGTTCAAAAATTCGTTCATTAAAATGAATTATTCACTCTTTAGTGCTCGAACAGTGTTATTTGTAATACTGATCAGTAACAATAATGAAAAGCAATAAAAAATATTTTGTTTTACTATTCACTTATTATGACTTCCACCCAAGAAGTATAGTCATAAAAGACGGGAATGGAGAATTGAGAACAAACGTGGCTGATGTTCTCTTAGTATGGCAAACCTACTTTCAAAGTCTGCTAAACCGGAATGACGAAGTAACCCCCATTAGAGCAATAGCTCCGCCAGGTGAAGAGGTCTTTGTCGAATATCCCACAGTAGAGGAAGTAGACGCAGCTATTAGTCGATTGAAGAACGGCAAGGCACCTGGTCTCGATGGAATCCCCGCAGAATTAATTAAACTCGGAGGCGCTACTCTTGCAACAAGTTTATACGATCTCGTTGTTTGTATTTGGGACCAAGAAGAGTTGCCGGAGAATTGGAAGACCGCGCTCATATGTCCGTTGCATAAAAAAGGCGACCGTCTTAAATGTGAAAACTTTCGTGGCATAGCTCTATTGAACACTGCTTACAAAGTGTTGGCTAATGTTGTACTTGCCAGGCTCATCCCTTTCGCCGAAAACATCATTGGCGACTATCAGTGTGGCTTTCGTACCAACCGATCGACCACTGACCAGTGTTTTACCATGAGGATGATCTTGGAAAAATGTTGGGAGTATAACATAACCATTCATCAACTATACATAGACTTCCGGCAGGCATATGACAGTATAAACCGCGACAACCTTTGGGCCGCGCTCATATGCCTAGGTATTCCAGAGAAACTCGTTTCTCTGTGTAAATTAACAACGTCGGGATCTGCATGTAGAATTGTAATCGAAGGAGCTGTATCAGACTTTTTTCAAATAACATCTGGTGTTCGACAGGGAGATGCACTCGCGCCTGTGCTGTTCAATTTGGCGCTTGAGTACGTAGTGAGGAAAAGCAACATTAAAACTTCGCGCTGTATATTCAATAAATCAGGCCAAATTCTTGGATATGCAGATGATATCGTGCTTCTTGGCCGAAGACCTAGCGACCTCAAGGACAGTTTCATACCGCTCAATCGCGGCGCAAGAAGACTTGGTTTGGAGGTGAACAGTAGCAAAACGAAATTCTTAACAACACCCAGGAACATCTCCATGGCAAATCTCGAAATTGGCGACCATAACTTTGATAGCGTCGAAAATTTTAAATACCTCGGGTCACTTATAACATCCTTGAATGATATGCAGGCAGAAATAAAAGCCCGAATCGCTGCCGGACAACGAGTTTTCTACGCCCAATCAAAATTATTGCGATCTAAACACCTCTCGCAGTCGTGTAAGCTCGCACTTTATAAAGCACTTATAAGACTTGTGCTGACTTTCGGAAGCGAGAGCTGGACCATGACCTCTAACGACTGTAGATTATTATCTACCTTCGAAAGGAAGGTCATCCGTTCAATTTTTGGTCCTATTAAAGTTGCGAATATTGAATATCGGATTCGCATGAACCACGAAATAAAGCAACTTCTCGGAGGTAGCGATATTATCGGCTTCATCAAATCTAATCGAGTGAGATGGCTCGGCCACGTTGCAAGATCCCCACAACAACGAATGATTCACAAAGTGTTCCACCAACAACCAGCCGGAGTACGTCGTAGTGGGAGACCCCGACTGCGCTGGCGTGACGACGTCGAACAAGACCTACTCGTATTAGGATGTCGAAATTGGAGGACGAGAGCGATGGACTGAGACGGATAGAGGACCATAGTGCGGGCGGCAAAATCCCTTCATAGGATGTATATGCTAGAGAGAGAGAAAAAATTCACTTATGAAGAATAATGTAGAAAGAAGTTATATTCACTATTCGATCGATCAATGCAGAAAATAATATAAATATTTTATCTATTCACTTCTACAATGAATAATCGTTTTATTGATTGTTAAAACAAAAGAGTACAGTAAACCCTCGATTTCACGGACCCTGATTTAACGGACGCTCGATTTAACGGACCTCGGTGTTGGATGGAAATGGGATTCTTAAATGATTTTTGGAGAAAATTCTGGAATATGGCCAATCGGGACGGAATTCGATCAATTCTTAACCGATTATGATGTGATTGTGTATATTATTTATGGAAATGGGATTCTTAAATGATTTTTGGAAGTAGTTCTGGAATATGGCCTCCTGGGGCGGAAGTCGTTCGTTTCTTAACCGATTACGATGGAAGTGGGTATGCTGGATGTCGCAGATGGCCATATTCCAGAACATCTTTCAAAAACTGTTTATGAATCTTTGTTTCATCCAACAAACAAAATCCCATCACAATCGATTAAGAATTGATCGAGTTCCGTTCCAGGTGGCCTAATTCCAGAACTTCTTCCCAAAAAATCATTTAAGAGTCCCATGATCGAGTTCCGTCCCAGGTGGTCATATTTCAGAACTTTTTTCAAAAACTGTTTATGCATCTCATTTCCATCCAACAAATAAAATCCCTTCACAATCGGTTGATATAAACGAGTTCCGGCCTAGGTTGCCATATTCCAGAACAAGTGCAAAATCTATAGTCGATTAAATTTAACAACACACATTTAACTGACTCGCCAATTAGTCCGTTAAATCGAGGTTTTTCTGTAGTAAATCCCGTTCACTCACACAAACAAAAGATCATCAATCCCTATAATTTTTTTTATCGCTCACTATTCGTTTATTACTGATTTACGAATTACGTTTAATACTACTTCTCATTTTAATTATTTAATATAATTTTTTACATTAAATAATTCATTTCAGTGAAGCTAATGTCTATAAAAATATGAACATAAATTTCTTCTTGTTTTTATTTCTTATAATATGTTATTTTTGTAAGTGGTATAAATTCATTTGAAGCTAAAAAACGTTTATTTTTTAAATATTTTCAATAATTATTATTTCATAATAAAATTTAAAAGATGTAAAAGTGTTAAAAACATCACTTGAATTGATTAACGTTTGCCAATATTTTTAAATTAATTCAAATGCAAACCCTTAAATATCTCGATACATGAAAAAACTTATAGACTTATACTTATAGACTTAGACTTATACCACTTTCAAAAATAACAGTTCAGTTTTCCAAAGTCAAGGTTGTAGAATCGATTCTTATGTAGCTTCATATTTTAGGCCTTGTACTGCATGGGTCATTTTATGTATTGTAGTGGAAAATTTTAATGGTTTTACAATTAGACGTTTGCAACGTAAATAATAATTTTCTGTTTATTATTTTAGAAAGAAAGAATGAAAACACAAGTTTTTCTATTAGTGTTACAGAAGATTTTAAAATTATTTGAATGGCCTTCGATCAAAACTGACATTCAAAACTACACAAATATTACTCAAACCTTAATAATCGTTTAATTACTTAGTGTTGTAGCTCTGTCTTACTAAGGAATCATCTATTTTAGCTTTTTCAACTCAAAATGTACTGACGTTTTGAATTTTGGCGTTTCTTGCTGGGCCGCATCTAGCGCAGAAATTACACTATTCAAATAATTTTATTTCTGGAAATCTGTGAACTGGAAGTGACAGCTTCCATGAGAGATTTTTCTATTTTTGAAATGATGAGATGGTTTTACCAACATCCCTGTGTGGTTATTTTGGTAAAACCATCGTTGCAAAATTAGGAAGAACTCCCTTGGAAGTTGCTACTTCCAGTACACGAATGCGTGCCAAATTTCGTTTGGATCTCCCAACTAATTGAAAAAGTCTAATTATGAAATTTCAATCCGAATAGCCAATCCACCCGGACTTTAGAAACGCCGAATATTAGTGAAATAAAGTTGTTTTCTGAACTCATAATTTCCGGTTAAATTTAAAAAATGATCTGAACTAAATTTGTTTGAAAATTAATTTACAATATTTTTATTGTTAGCCATTGTTTTTGTAAATGCTGCGGGTACATAATTTTCAAAATATTTGCAAAATACGAAATTCTACTATTGAAGTCGGCCTTTCCGGTGGTCCGATTAAGGCGAAAAATTACAGGGATCTCCCAATTTATGGAAAAAGTATAAACTTTTATACCGATAGTTAATTCATTTGAGCTGTAGAGAAGACATAAACATTTAGTGAAAAGCTCGAGGTCAAAAATGTTCATGGTTACTCTACAAAAAACAGTTTTTTTAAATTTAATATAAAATCTTTTAGTTCATAATCGATTTTCGTGAAAAACGTTTCTTCAATACTTTCCAAAATATTTGCAAAAACCGAATTCCTTTATGAAAACTGTAACTACCGGTAGATGTATTTCTAGCAAAACTTACTGGGATCTCTCAATTCATCTAAAAAGCTTAAGTATGAAGCTTGATCTCGATCAATCAATCCGTCTGGGCTGCTCAATGTTTTTTATTGTAAATGCTATACTTTTCCAAATATAAAAAACGTAAAATCTTCTCTAAAAGCTGCCACTTCCTGTGAACCGATCTCGACCAAAAATCACTAGGATCGACCAGCCCAAAAAATGAAAAAAGCGTAAGTATGAACACACACATATGCACAAACGCACGAAAACAGATTATTTAAAAATCATCGTTTTTGTATTCAGCGATATTGCGCATGGTAAATCTATAGTACATTGTATGTGTCTTGTTTTCGCGTTTTACTTCTTAATCTTTGTAGCTCCTTAGCTATTTCACATCGCCTGTAGTTTGTGGGATGTAGCTTCTTCCAATTGATTTGCGATATTTCTACTAAACGAGCATACTTGAATTTATTATTTATTTATTTAAAAAATATAGCGAATTTTTTGTCGAAAATCGGCAAAAACAAATTCGGATTATACGTACAAATTTCAATTTAATCCTAATAATTACAAAATTGAATGTTTAAAATAAGAATATTATAAATATGATAAAAAGATTACAATAAAATTACTAAAATATTAATACTATTACTACCATTACCATTACTACTACTTATAATTAAATATATAATAAAAATACTAACAATAATATTTAAATTTTAACTTCCATAATACGTGGCTAAATACAACACTTTTTATGTAATAACCTGGAATAAAAACGAGATATCAACAGTTTCAAATAGCCATTGTTTAACTTTATGTAAAAAGGACTTCAAATGAATGTCCTTCCTAATGTAGTTTGGTAACGCATTAAAACAGATTGGTGCAGCGACCAGAATAGAGCGACGGAAGTGGTGATTGAAAAATCTGGGGATGTTACAAAGAAATTGATGGTTACCGCGAAAATTGTAACGAAAATCGCTTTTCATTATATGTTGACCACTTCGATCAAAAAAAAACTCTCAATCTATATACATACATATATAAAAATGAATTCCTGTTTGTTTGTTCCGAATAGGCGTCTCAGCCGCTCAACCGATCGCCATGAAATTTTTATCATATACAAGTTGCATATCCAGAACCAACCTTACGATATTTTGGAAGAGGCTGGACCCCCGGGTCTAGGGGATGCGGTACAAATTTTTTCGAAAATTTTAATTTTCTTTAAATTTTTCCACGAAAATGAGTTTATGGGGCTGGTTATATGAAATTACTGACATGTTCGAATCCGAAGGGCCCAGCCCTGGATCAAAAAATCATTTTTACATGTATAGATACAAATATTTGATTATTCCAAAATGACTTCTGAGTCGCTCACGATCGCCATGAAATGTTTACCATGCAAATGTTTCATGTTCAGGACCAATCTTACGATACTGTGAAAGGGGCTGGACCCCGGGGTCTAGAGGCCATAGTACACATTTTTTCAAAATTTTAAATTTTTTTACGAGAATTAGTTTTGGATAGGGGTTATATGAAATATGAGACATGTTCGAATTCGGGGGTCCGCCCCTGGATCAAAAATTCATTTTCACATGTGAAGATACAATTATTTGATTGTTCTGAAATAACGCCTTAGCCGCTTTACCGATCGTCATGAAATTTTTACCATGTATATGTTTCATGTTCAGGACCAAGCCCACGATACTTTTGAAGGGGCTGGACCTCGGAGTCTAGGGGCTGTGGTACAAATTTTTTCTCAAATTTCAATTTTTTTTAAGATTTTTTGACGGGAATGACTTTAGGAAAGAGATTATATGAAATTAGTGACATGCTCCAACCCGGAAGTGTGCCTTGGATCAAGAATTCATTTTTACATGTATAGATACAATTATTTAAATGTTCCGAAATAGCGTCTTAGCCGCAAATTTAGACACCAAAAAGGATATCTGGCGTGCGATTGTTATACACAAACCATACCTCTACTATAATTGACTTAATTATTGGAACTAATTTTATTAATTTAAATTTAAGACAATCTTTCATCACTTTAACTGAAGACAAATCTCTGAACACTTATATTATCCATACTAATAATCCAAACAAAGTCATTTCCCAATGTGGGTTGCCAGCACCGACACGCCATGAAAACATTGTTCGTGATAGAAATCTATTACGAGAACAAAATTACGACGTTGGTCAGTTACGAGTTTTCGCTGAGACTCAAAAAAGTCTCTTAGTGGACGATCAAAGACAGGCATACACTAAAGTGATGCAATAGATAGCAAACAGTAAATGAGGAATTATTTTTCTTGATGCACCCGGAGGCACTGGAAAAACATTTCTTCTTTATTTGATACTTGCTGAAGTAAAGGAGCAGAATACAATCGGCCTCGCTATTGCATCATTTGGAATTGCATCCACTTTACTCGATGGAGGACGCATAGCACATTCAACGTTTAACTACCATTGAATTTGAATCAAGCGGATAATTTTTCTTGCAATATAATACGAAATTCGGGAATTGCTACGTTGTTAAAAACATGTAAAATCATTATTTGGGATGAATGTACCATGGCACACAAGAAAGCAATTGAAGCGGTTGATCGTACTTTGCGCGATTTGCGACAAAATAACCGACCAATGGGAGGAGCTCTAACACTACTAGCAGGTGGTTTTCGTCAAACTTTGCCAGTCATTCCACGATCAACACCCGCTGATCAACTTAATGCCTTCTAAAGGCGTCTCATCTTTGGAAACACGTTACGAAAATCACACTATCTACAAACATGCGTGTGAATTTGCATCACGATGGTACAGCTAAAACATTTGCCAGGCAGCTTTTGGACATGGGTAACGGGAAATTGCCATATGACCCTTTAACATGTGATATATCGTTTCCGCCTAATTTTTGTCAAATGCTGTCATCAATACAGGACGTGGTAAGGAAAGTATATCCAAATCTGCCAAATAACTTCAAAATTCATGATTGGCTGTGCGAACGTGCACTCCTAACTCCCAAAAATGACGGCATTAATAAATTAAATAATGAAATTCAATCGCAACTACCCGGGCCACTAATGAAATACAAATCTATCGACTCGGTTACTGATGTGGATCGATCCGTCAATTATCCAATAGAGTTTCTTAATTCTTTGGAGCAACCTGGTAAAAGAGGGTTCACCAATAATACTGCTCCGAAATTTTGATCCACCGAAATTGTGCAACGGAACACGGCTTTGGGTGAAGAAATTGATGCCGAATGTGATTGAAGCAACGATTATTACCGGTAAAAGTAAAGGAGAAGATGTGCTAATTTCGCGTATTCCTATGATTCCCACCGATTTGCCGTTTGAATTCAAGCGACTACAAGTCACATTACGCCTTGCTTTTGCAATAACAATCAACAAAGCCCAAGGGCAATCATTGAAAATAGCTGGTGTTGTTTTGGAAAATTCATGCTTTTCACATGGCCAACTGTATGTTGCTTGCTCCAGAGTGGGAACGCCAAAAAAATTTATTTATTTACACACAAATGGAAAAACCAAAAATATAGTTTATCAAAAGGCTTTATAATAAAAATTATTAACTAAATTAATATCTTTATATTTATTATTCACTTTGATCTGGTTTGTAAAAATGGAGTATAATTATTTGCCAATTGGTAACAAATACCAAACCAAAATTAATTAACTATCCTTACAAACAGAATGTCCAATAATATCATTACAAAAGTTCGCCTGGATGCATTGACGGAAGCACCCGTTACTGAATTCAGCTACTTATAATTTTCTTTTCATATGTGATTGCAACTTCAGCGATGTAAAGAAAGAATTCTTGAATAACAATCAAGGTATTTGAACTATATACCTCCCGTGCAACGCCGGGTAACTCAGCTAGTACCTTATAAACATACAAATGTTTCAACGGCAAGATATGCGTTGTAAGAAATAAATTCCAAGATGGTTCAGTTCTTGGTTTCTTTAGAAATATTCTCAAAATCATTTTCTGTAGAACATATAAAGGATACAAAGTAGCACCATAACAACCACCCCAGCATGACAATGCATATTCCAATTTAGCCATAACTAGTGCATGGTAAGCTATTTTAGGAACCGGCAGAGGACAATAGTCACAAAGAAGGTAGACAATTATAGCAGTTGATGACAGATACTGATTCACTGCGTTTTAAAATTAAGGCAAGTGTCCAAGTGAACACCAAGATAATTAAACGAACTGGTTCGATTTCAAAGCACTCAGAGTGGCAACCAATAGACGCACATTCATACCTGCTGTGATTAGTCACACAGCGGCAAAATAGACATGTTAAAGCTACCAGACAATTTAAACAACATGAATTTAGTTTTCCGACTTAAGATTAGGCGATGCTTGTCGAACCATGAGAGTAAAACTTATAGATCAGAATTGATCATCAAAATAACGTTACTGGGAGAATTCTCACAATAACCCAGAGCTATGTCATCAGCAAACCCGGTTGAATAACCATGAAGATTTAATTTAAATACAGAGTTTGTATAAATGAGAAACAGCAGAGGGCCTAATACTGAACCCTGGGGAACATCAACGTCTATTAATTTCGGATCGCTAAATGAGAAACAGCTGAGGGCCTAATACTGAACCCTGGGGAACACCAACGTCTATAAATTTGGGATCGCTTATCATTTATCTTAACTCTTACCGATCTACTATCTAAATAGGATGCTAACCACTTATTTGACACTCTCTTAAACCCTATATCATACATAAACTTAGGCGTGATGCTTTCCGGCAGATTTCACGCATCTAGTCTCTCTTTGGCAATATATCTGCGTATGTTTAAAACCTTGATCGCTATTTTTCAACATCTCTATTTTAAATCTCATGATTTTTTTACAAAACGAAAGTATTAATTATCCAATGGATTTAAAGTTCTCCCTTCCTCCGCACACACCACCAATTCACCTACTCACGCAATTATAGTATACCACCTCCACATTGCAAGCTCCATGTCAACCTGTACACTGACTCTGATCGGCGTTGAATTCTGCACCCTGCAACAACCCCTCTAATTGCTTTATTATAGGCTTTATTAACAGCACCAATCGTAATCGATGCCGAAAATTTGCTTTACATCCAGGTTATGGTGGGGTTCGAACGAAATACCTCTCACTCCAAATGCCGAAGCTTTAATCACTGCACTACTTGTCCCGTTCATGTTTAGTATTGCTTTGATATTATACACATCCTTCACTTTTTGTTTGTTATTAAACTGAGCTTTCTTTTAACAAGTAGTGGAAGCCCTCTTTTGTTGATTTTAACTTCTTGTCCAGTTCTGATTTTTTCTTTCTTAATGATGTTTACAGCATTTTCTATTTGATAACCCTTTTGCTTGAGATCCTCAAGAATTTTCTCTTTTGCGCAGATTCGGTGAATATCTCTAGCCGTAACTTTGATTGGATGATATTTCTCATCCTCGTAGGTAAACCATTAATGCCCTTTTGAATTAAGCTTTGGCGCCAAAGTTCTATAGGTTTCAGAGTCTGTAAAATTATTTTTCCAGGCGCCATTGTTTAGAGATACGAGTTTGTACTCGGCCATCGTAACCGATTTCATAATGGATTTTATAGTGGAATAATTTGATACCCCAATGCCATTTATTTGTGGAGGTAATTTCGATTTTGGTTTAGCTGGTTGTTTCTTGACGATTAACTGATTTCTATAAATATCTTTCGAAGTTGATGGTAAAGTTTCTGCCATTTCTGGTGAGTGAGCTTTCCTTTTCTTATTTGATCTTATATTCCAGTTCAACACCCAATTCATTTCTTTTGGAATGGATTAATGTTAACATCGATTGCTCTGTTGGGTGTCGTCGGAAGTGCTGCTTGTGTTTGAATTTTTTGAGTTCTTCATTCTCTTTCTTTAAAATTGTAAATTCTTCTGTCAATTTAGTTGTAAATTCCTTTATTTCTTTTAATTGTTCTTTGCAGCCCAGATGGATTGACTGATCGGGATAAAACTACGGATAAACCAGTGACAAATCGGTGATAAATCGGTGAACCGGAACTGGTAGCTTGCAAAGGAGCTATTTCGTTTTTTGTAAATATCTTGAAAAGTTATTGTTGACAAGAAAACCGATTATGAGCTTAAAGATTCTAAATTAAATTTGCAACAATAACTGTCCAGATCAGTTTTCAAAAATATAAGTGGAAATGACGTTTTTTGCCAAAAAACTGTTTTACAATAAAAATTCGGTGCCATACTACTCAGATGAGTTGATTGATCGGGACGAATCGCATAATGAAACTGTTTCGGTTAACCGAAAGTGAATACTTCCATACGAGCTTTATCGTCTTTTCGAAAAACGACTCTGAACTAAAATATTATAAATTAAATTTTCAACAATATCGGTTCAAATCATGAGAAATTTTGACCTCGTCCGTTTGTGGACTCATGCAGAGTAAATGTTGTTGGTTGCTTGCTACAGCCCAGTCGGATTAACTTATCTATTAAAAATAAATTACATAAATGGCAAATTATACGAGATTCACTATTTAGATATTCATAATATGCGCCATAATAACAGTAACTTTTCACATTTTTAGATTTTCTTATTATAATTTTGAATTATTTTGATTTAAAATATGAATTATAGCTGTTTTAATTTTAGGGACAGTTGAAAAATAAATAGAGATTGAGAAAAAAGCTATTTCCTAACTAATTAAGAGTGATCAATCAACGTATTATTGATTTGTCACTCAGCTTATCTGTGAGGTATTAAGTATATCTCCTTTTGGGAGATTTAAACGTTGAATTATTCCGGCCTTGTGTATGAATTTAAAAAAATGTATTTTGGTGAATTTTATGTTTATACCGTATAATAATTAAATGAAAGCAGCAAATCGCCAATTCAAATTTATCCAATTGTTTGGTTTCATGAACCCACCGTAAGCTTGTTTAAATGCATATTTTTGCTTTTATAAATTTATCAACCAGCACACACATTTTTTATAATAAAGTAATTTAAATTTTAAAGGCCAAATACGTTTTTAAAAACCTTTACAAACTAATATCGCGTAAAACAAGACGTAAAATATGTTTGAGCCAATTCAAAAAGTAATATTCCATTTTGACCCTTTTGCTTGTTATCAAAACCAACTTTTACGCAGCAAACAAAAAATCCGAATTTTGATAATCCGATTAACACTCACCCGCATAAAAAAGAATGGGACTTACCATACCAGTAAAGAATATGTATACAAAACCAGAGGCCATTAGAATTTATGAGATTTTATATCCGTATATTGTATAATTTAACTTGATGGTCATTTGAGAATAATTTTGAATGTGTTAAATTTGATAGAGGAATACATTACGTATACATAATATTATGTATACGTAATTTTTCCATTCTCCTATATGCATATACATACGCAGGCCTACTGAGGAACGATTTAAAAAAGGAAAATTAAAAAAGAAAATGATACCCTAATTTGCATACATATTACTATTGTCATTTACCTCCCATTTTCTATAATTGGTTTTGTATGCCTTTTTATTTATTTATTTTTGTGTTTAATAATTTATCCCTTTTTGGTGGCACATACTTTATACACTGCGATATTTAGTAGTTCTTGATAAAAAATATGTTAAAAATTACAAAGATTTTATGTGTCACGTTAAAAAAATATGTCACCCATGTTATCCAAAACAAAATCATATGATGATTTTTGTTGAATATGGCAAAAGTACTTTATTTTAATGAAGTTCTCTGTTCGCTGATTAGTATATTCACTCATATAGCTTAGCATATAAACACTTCACTTCGTGAAGTGATTCGATTACTTTTCTCGCTCTCAAACTATATGTACTTCACGAGGAAAATATCTTATTCATGTTTGTTCAAAGTTTTTGATGTGTTTCAGTAGATCAGACAATAATATATTGCTTTCACCAATTTAGTTATTAACAAAAACTGTGTTTGGTTATAAGCTCAAATATGACTCCAAGTTTCCGTAGATACCTTCTGTTTTACCTGCTGTTAAACGTAATATTAGTTTCAGTTTTAGTAACTCCCTATGTAAGTTGTTGTTCAATTTAAGAAACTCCCTATGCTTCCGAATTTACTAAAGTGTGGGCTGAGATGTTCTAACATTACCAATTTTCGATATTTTATCGAAGTCTACGTCTCTTTCTGCTAGAATTAATTTGACATCTGTTTCGTTTATCAATTATTTTTTCTCTATTGCTATCACAACCTACTAGAATAAATTTGAGCAATATTTTTTTCACTTATTTTCGTTCTAGAATCGAAAATAAATTATTTGGTGATAGAACCACAGTAGAAACATCACAATATTGCAATCTAGTAGGCCGGTAAATGATATAAAAATTGAAACAGAGACAAATTTTATTCTACAGAAACGAGAAATAAACTTCGATAAAATATCGAAAAACGGTGACGTTAGAACATGCCTTGGGGTGGCATGTTATAACAGGGACTTTCGATTGACCTGAATTAACAGAATTGCAATTGAGTTACTATTCAGATAATTGAGTTACTATTCACTTAATTGAGCTACTGTAGTGAATTGGGTGTTCGAATCGCACCTCTTCATTTTTGATAAACTAACACACTTTTAAAAACAAAAACGCAGAATGATCGCAAAACCAATAATTGTCAAAAATACAAAAAAACAGCCTGCTGATTTACCTCTCTCTCTCTCTCTGGCTTTCACATCCCATGAAGGGATTTCGCCGCCTGCACTAAGGCCCTCCATCCATCTCGATCCACCGCTCTCGTCCTCCAGTTTCGACATCCTAATGTTCGTAGATCTTGTTCGATGCCGTCGCGCCAGCGTAGTCGGGGTCTTCCTCTACGACGTACTCCGGCTGGTTGTTGGTGGAACACTTTATTTATCATCCGTTGTTGTGGAGTCCTTGTAACGTGGCCGAGCCATCTCACTCGATTGGATTTGATGAATCCGATAATATCGCTGCCTCCAAGGAGTTGCTTTATTTCGTGATTCATACGAATCCGATATTCGTTGTTCGCAACTTTAATTGGACCAAAGATTGAACGGACAACCTTCCTTTCGAAGGTAGATAATAATCTACAATCGTTAGAGGTCATGGTCCAGCTCTAGCTTCCGAAAGCCAGCACAGGTCTTATAAGTGCTTTATATAGTGCGAGCTTGCACGACTGCGATAGATGTTTCGATCGCAATAGTCTTGATTGGGCGTAGAAAACTCGTTGTCCGGCAGCGATTCGGGCTTTTATTTCTGCCTGCATATCATTCGACGATGTTATAACTGACCCGAGGTATTTAAAGTTTTCGACGCTATCAAAGTTATGGTCGCCAATTCCGAGATTTGTCGTAAAGATGTTCCTAGGTGTTACTAAATATTTGGTTTTACTGCTGTTCACCTCCAGACCAAGTCTTCTTGCGCAGCGATCGAGCGGTATGAAACTGTCTTTGATATCGCTAGGTCTTCGGCCAAAAAGCACGATATCATCTGCATATCCAAGAATTTGGCCTGATTTATTAAATATACAGCGCGAAGTTTCAATGTTGCTTTTCCTCACTACGTACTCAAGCGCCATATTAAACAGCAAAGGCGCGAGTGCATCACCCTGTCGAACACCAGATGTTATTTCAAAGGGGTCTGACACAAATCCTTCAATTACGATTCTACATACAGACCCGGATGTTGTTAATTTACACAGAGAGACGAGTTTCTCTGGGATTCCCAGGCATATGAGCGCGGTCCATAGGTTGTCGCGGTTTATACTGTCATACTCCTGACGGGAGTCTATATATAGCTGATGTATGGTTATGTTGTACTCCCAACATTTTTCCATGATCATCCTCATGGTGAAACACTGGTCAGTGGTTGATCGGTTGGGACGAAAACCACATTGATAGTCGCCAATGATGTTTTCGGCGAAAGGGATGAGTCTGGCAAGTACAACATTAGCCAACACTTTGTAAGCAGTGTTCAATAGAGCTATGCCACGAAAGTTTTCACATTTAAGACGGTCGCCTTTTTTATGCAACGGACATATGAGCGCGGTCTTCCAATTCTCCGGCAACTCTTCTTGGTCCCAAATACAAACAACGAGATCGTATAAACTTGTTGCAAGAGTAGCGCCTCCGAGTTTAATTAATTCTGCGGGGATTCCATTGAGACCGGGTGCCTTGCCGTTCTTCAATCGACTAATAGCTGCGTCTACTTCCTCTACTGTGGGATATTCGACAAAGACTTCTTCACCTGGCGGAGCTATTGCTCTAACGGGGGTAACTTCGTCATTCCGATTTAGCAGATTTTGAAAGTAGGTTTGCCATACTGAGAGAACATCAGCCACGTTTGTTCTCAGCTCTCCATTCCCGTCTTTGATGGCTGTACTTCTTGGGTGGAAATCTTTAGTGAGATTCCTGGCGTTAGCAAAACAGTCCCTTGAGTTTCCTAGTTCCGCTTGGAAGCTGATGTTTTCGATGCATAATCTCATATGTTCGCGCTTCTTTTGTCGAAGAAATTTAGTCGTGGTTTTCCTAGCACGGAGATATTCTGCTAGAGTGCTTCTGGTGTTGCGAGCCAACCATTTTTCACGAAGCGTTCGTTTATTTTCGACGACCCTTCGGCATTGATCATCGAACCAATCGTTGCGGGGCCTCGGAGGTCTTCTTCCGATGGTATTTTGCGCCGCGGTTGTTATGGCTGACTGTATAGCGTGCCACTGCTCCTGGATGTTAGGAGAAGCTTCTTCATTGTTATGGGGCCGGTCTTAATAATTAGTGACAGCTGATTGGTAACTCTGCAGTGACGCTTGGTCTTTTAGAGCATCGATATTCCATCGAACGGTCTTTTGTGCTTGTCTGTTAAACGTAGATGACAGTTTGCACTTATACTTAAATATGACAAGCATGTGATCGCTGTCCATGTATGCACCTCTGTAGGATCTAACGTCAGATATGCTGGTGGAGTGCTGATTTACCTACACGAGCAAAATATCTATTCAGTTAATTCAGTAGGTCAATTTTTTAACTGAAGTGAAGAGGTGCGAATCGAACGCTAAATTCACTTCAGTTGATTCAGTTAATTCAGATAATTTTGTTAATTCAGGTCAATCGAAAGTCCCTAACATCACATTTTCGATACTTTATCGAAATATATGTCTCGCTTCTGTAGAACCAAATGTGACACTATTTCACATTTTATATCATTATATCATATTTTATATCGCATTCTCTAATTGCACTCCAAGATAAAATTTAAAACGGTTACGATAAATAAATGTCAAAACTTAACACACTCTTATGATGTATTTAGGTTCATATTTAGACTTTGAGGGCCCATAACTACTGTTCCCATTCAAATTTCAGCATTAATCTTATGGATATAAGTTATTCTAAATAGCATCTGTTCACAAACTATAGTTCAAGTTGTTATGGGTTGTGGTAAGGGTAATTTTACAGGTGAAAATTTTATACAATATATTATCTTGACATTTTTAAATCTAAACAGTTTTTTTTACGCAAGATAAACCTATTGACAGCAAGCGCGCAAGATAACATTAAACGTTAAAATGAAATTTTAATTATTTTATATCCTTAATAACTAAAAAAATATAATCTTCAAAGCCATCTAGAATCACACATAGCCCCCAAAATCTTATTGAAAAATAATCGGAGTCGAAAGTTATTTGAAATTCAAATCAATATACGGTTAGATAGACTTATAAAACAAACCAAATGTTTCACGAGAACATTACAACAGTCAAAAATTTCTTTACTTCGTATGGTAAAGACGTGTACAATATAAGTCTTATTTACAATTGATCGATCCGTTGGATTTTGATTAATGTTGTGTATTCTAATCTATTTAAAGGTTATTCTTTATACTAAGTACAAAATCGCATTATTATGTAATTATTATTTGCGATATGTTTTTTAAATCCAATCAAATCTGTCTTAAGCAGATCATAATTCAGTGTATTTCGTTGTTGAAGACCTATTTAGCTTTTTCCAATGCCATATTTAGCTCTTTCCGCACATGCGAGTTGACAATACCTAAGTATAATAGTCGGATCTAGAAGAGTCCGGGATTGTCTTATTAGAATTTTAGAATTTCGTGTAAACTACAAAATGCCATGCGTTTTAAGCAACGAAACTCATTTAACCATCAAATTTACTTAGCCACTGCGATTTTTTCGAACTCCACGAGTACCTCATCCAAACATTTTTTATGTTCCTCCCCAATAACACCGAAAATTTGATGATCGAAACCATTTCTAGTATTTGATGTAGGTCTAGTTATGGAGGGACGTTTTAGTGTTACGATTTGATTTTTCACCATGAGTTAATTTTTAATCTTTGTAAAATGTTTGGGTTAATCTTAAGGATCGGTAACGAGTAGGAGGTGAGAGTTTGATCAATCACATGCACTTTAGAAATCGATTTTATGCAACATACAACTTGTTTGACCTTAGTGCTAGTTAAAAGCCAGTGTTAATGCATAATATAATTAAATATTGTTCTCGTTCATTATTGTTCGAAATTTGTCCTGATTATTAATAATAAACAGTTTAGAATTAAAGCATTCTAAGATCTAATAGACTGTTGAGAGCTCCTGGTGCCTCTAAATGAAATATTAAACAACAACAAACTGAAGTTTGTTAACTAATTTAGATTTTCTATAGGCCGATGTTATATTTATTGTGCTCGTCAGTTTTTTTAATTGAGCAATTGTAATGATCAACTAAAATATTGCAAGTGCACACCAAGTTGAAAGCTTCGCTTGCTTGTGGAGAGCGGGTCCATTTTAGATGTTGTCAAATCAGACACTTGAAACACTTGACATTTATATTTGAAAATTGAGCAACTAAAATTGCTTTTACTTAATAAACACATTATTATTAATCACTTGTTTATTGTTTCGCAGAATATATGTTCTGATGTGTTTATTAAGTATAAGTGTGTTTCGCCAAGTGCCTACGGCAAATAGCGTAAAAAGTATAAAATTGCTTTTGCTGTAAGCCACAGACATTGTTCTAGGATATTTTACCCCTTAAGCCTTCTTCTTCTTCTTCTAATATAAATAGGTACATTGTTTATTCCCTACAAGTTATCACTTTTACACATTGCAATTTAGCTTGAGGTAGCTAGATTGAAAAATTGTGATATTTTATTCGGTTTCTAGCACCAAATAATTTGTTTTCGATACTTGAATGAAATTAGAGAAAGACAACTTGTTCGCATTTGTACTAGTATAGGTTGTGATAGCAATAGAAACGAAATATTTCATATATAAGACAGTTGTCCATTTCAGTTAAGGAGAACGAGAAATAAACATCGATAAAATGTCGAAAATGTGATGTTATAACATGCCACCCTTGAACTACATATGTATATAAAAAGAGCAACACGCATGGCTTACTTATCGCCTATAATTCATTTATTTATATTGAACTGATTTAAAAATGTTTGCTATTATTTTTATCAATTAAATTTTAGTTGATATAATTCGTTTTCAGAACAGATTCCATCTATTTTTATTCACTTACAAAAAACTCAAATTTCCTATATAATTATTATTGTAAGTTGTGCATTTCACTTAAATAAAATTATTAAAACTTAACCAATCCAGAAGCAAGCTCAAACTCGAGGGCCAATCGGAATAGATGCCCAAAACAAAATAAACTGTTTCGGAAATAAGGGCTGCCTGCGATTCCGAAAAAGTATATTTCATATTAAAGAAAACTAATAAAAATGTGACGCTGTGTTGAATCGTCTGAAAATCTAAATTGCCCAAAAACAAAATACCAAAAAATAGCACACACTTTTTTAATAAAGCGTTTGTGCATGTTAATAATTGAGCATTTTTCTGTTAGTCAGGATTACTCAAAATAAGTAGAGTACTTGGGGAACAGACTAATTATTCATGAAACTTATATTTTAGCAGGGATATTCAATGAGTTACTCTATCAAATGAGAAATTTATTTTAGAAAGATATAGACTTATTATCTTTGAATAGAATTTGAAAACAATGGATTAAAGAAAAATTGCAACTGGCCTAAAAGCTGAAAATGGCCTCAACTATAATTTAAGTGTCAAAACAATCTCAATGATGTTATTTAATTACCAGACAAATAGCAGTACTTATAACCATAGCCAAAAAACCATTCCATTTATACGTCAATGGAAGGTGGACGAAGTAATTATATTTCCCAAATCACACAAACTAGCGAACGACAAAAAATCATATAGACCGGTGTCAGTACTTCAAGTTATTTTAAAAATATTTCAAAAACTGTAGCTCAAGAGGTTCAATCCATTAACACAAAAGGTTATTTGATATAATCACATGTAGGCGCAATCTAAATGAACTGTAGAACTTCTCGTAATTTTCTAATCAGTAAATTATAGTTCAGTAAAGTTTAATAAACTTTTACATATATTTTCCACACTACCTTCAATGCTAAAATTTGAATACGGGTCTAGCACATAATTTCATATATACAGGGTGTCCCGCAACCAACTCTCTAGAATGGTATAACTGGATTCCTTAATCTAAGCGAATGTGGCATTACTTGTATCACTTCGGACCGGAGTGCCCTCTTCGCAATTTATAAACGTTTCAGAAAATCTCCGAAGTGCCCTATGTTTACAAAATTTCTTTATCTCTTAAACCAGTGATTAAAATTTAATAATATTACAAGCATATAAAATTGCTCTTTTACGTGTATCTAATAAATAATATTTTTAAAATCATTAAATTTGAAAGTTAGTCAAAAGTTTTAGTGAGAAATTTCAATTTTTTAAATCTTAAAATTACCCTACGCTGTTTCAGTTTGAACAAATCTGTTTGTACCTACTCACACACGAGTAGGTACAAACAGATTTGCTTATTTTTTATTTTTCTCAACACCGCATAAGTTTCGTAAAAACGCCAATCTTCAGATACACTTTATCTCAATTTATATTGTTTTAATCATAACTATTACAAATTATAGCTTTTGTAGAAGCTCATAGATAGAGTTTTATTTATATTAAGAAACGTTTGTAGAGAAAATTTTAGCTTAAACACTTGCAAAGTCCAACATTTTTGGTGAAAAAAAAATTGAAATTTCTAGCTTCTTACTAAATTTTGGTCTGAGTACTGAGTTTTTTTTTAAATATATTATTTGTTGGGCGCACTTTGAAGAGCACATCATGTATATGTGTTATTATATTTATTAAACACAAGTAAGTTTACCTGACAAGTTGGTGCAGTGGTTAAAGCTTCGGCACTTGGACCGGTAGGTACTAATCCCAACAGAGGCAAGATGCAATCCAAATTTTCGTCAAAGATTACGATCGGTGGTGGTAATAAACACAACTAAGACCCTATATACTTTGCACACTATTTGCGAAACACACTTCCACTTAATAAGCACATTTTATTAAACACTTGTTTTTTTATTTCGCAAAAAATTAGATTTTGAAGATTTTAATTAAAAAATTTGTTCAAAAAGTTTAAAAAATCGCTTGATCGATTTCGACTTGTTAGGTTATCATCAGGAGTATTTACTGATTTGTAAAAGTTAAATTTTTTGTTATATATAGTAGAAAAAAGGACAGAAAAGCAAAAAAAAAAAAGAAGGAAACAAAAAATAGGCAATACAAATTATTCTAATGATCGTCGCAGCCAACTGTTGCTTAAACGGAAAAATTAATAATAGAAAAGGGGGAGGAGTATAGCAGGTAAGCTCCTCTGTTGGAGTGCAGAATTCCGCACTGACCCACCACCTAAGTTAATGTACAGGTTGACATGGAAATTGCAATGTGCAGGTGGTATACTGTAGTTGTGTGATTAGGGTGGATGATTCAAGGAATAGACCTTAAAAAGACATTAAATTCATTAGATAATTAATACTTTCTTTAAAAAAAACTGAAGCGTTTGCTATCTGAAATAGGCACAAAAATAGTTTTCAACATTCAAATGTTAGTTTCGCAAAGCTTTCAATTGTCTCGTAATAATACTCTTTGACAAGAAAACATGCACGTTACGTGGGATGAAGAAGGAAATATTTTATAATATTTGTTTAAAAAAAAAGATATTAACAATACTAATAATATAGGCACATAGGATTGTTTGAATTACTTAAAAGAAACATATTCTCATTTATAATGTTAATATTTAACGAGAAGATTTTTTTTTATAAAATGATAAGGAGGTTGGTGAAATTTTTTTTTAAATTTAAATAGACAAACATCATCGTGTTTGTTAAAGAGATTTTTCAAAGCATAAAACAACATGGACTTTTATGCAATGTTGTGTGTTTTCCGTTATACGTATGTAATGATTTTTTCTAACCATGTTTTGAAAATTATGAGGGTTAAACTATGTTTCTGTAAATTCGAGTAAAGTAAAGAAGGAAGATTCATAATATGCATCTGGTGAAAATTAGATTCTTAATTTTATTTATCTAGCTTAAATCGTTAAAAACACTCTTGAACTCTTCTCGAGTCCTTTTATAATTTTCATTCGATTAAGCATTCAATAAAATTAACGTTTTTCCCGTTTCTTTTATTTATACGCACAGGCCGAGAGAAAGACAATGGTAATTTTTATTTTAATGACCTTCCAACACCATCAAAGTTCCATTAATTTTTGTATTTTATTCTTCTTTTTATACTTCCATTTTTATTTCCACATTCAATCTTGAAAATGTTAAATAAGAATATAGTCGCATTTAAAATCTGTATACATTGTAACAAGCAATAGACAGTCTTATACGAGTACATACATATATTTTCCTTCTCGATTTTGTTTTATTATTGAATGAAGAAAGCAAAATAAAATTAAATTGAAATCTAATAAAAATGAATGAAGTGAAAAAAATTGAAAGATTTAGAAATTTGATTAAAATTCAGAAGTATAAAATGAATATCGCTTTAGAAAAGCTATAAGTTTGACAAAATCTGAATTTGTCAAAGCTCAGAAAATTATGCATTCACCGAAGAATCGCAAACGAAACTATTTGATATTCTTCAATAACGCTTAAAAAATATGAATCGGTGTTTTAGACAATTAAAATCATCGTTGAATAAGCAAGAAGTACATGACCGAGCCAACAAAATCGCTGCTCTAGATGTTGTGCACTATATCACAATTCATAATTTTCATCTCTAGTTCTGATCTCTAAAAATTTAGTGGTATATCAGCACATCGAAGATTTTAGTGTGCCCGCATTTTTAAAATTGAGTGAAACAGTGGTATTTTAGGAACCGATTAAATATTCTTAAATATTCCGCCCACACGATTATTGGTAGTAATATTACTACGCGGACATGTGATAATTATCGCTTCTTAATATGTATGGTAAAATAACTAAAAATGTCTGTGCTGATCACTCTGAAGCCATATATTTAGTTTTCAACTGAATAAATTGAAGGCAAACAATAACCAACAATTATGGATCGAATGATTCTTTGCCTTTGCTACCATTCAATGTTAGATCACATAGACCTAATTTATTTAGGTGAGAACTTCTTTAGACTTGTTGCAAGGGTCTAGTCAACATGCGTTTAAAAAGTATCAAAGACATCTCATTGTCGAACACCTTTGAAGATTTCAAACTTTTTCGGTACCTTGTGCTCAATTTTTATACTGCACTACAACAGCTTGCATAAACTGTCGTTTTACAGGTTGCTTCTTTTTTTCAGTAGTCATCAGTATTATAAACGTGCGCGACGAATGAGTTGTTAGGCGGTTTAAATCTAAAAAAAATATTACATCATATTTTTAAAAAAAATAAAAATTCATAATTAATTTGGAAAAATCATTTAAAGTAACTGATCGGTTTACACGAAATTACGAATACAACTTTTATGATCGTCAAGCGATCTCATAATTAAGACTGGACTCGGCTCTCACTACAGATTGTTGATATTGTGGCGGACCTCTAAAGAGGTCATGCTCAATACACTAAACCTAGACAGAATCTTTCACCTCCCAAGTGTCAAAGCCGTCGATTAACACAATGGCTTATTAATAATAAGTTGAAAACAAAACTAGAACATTTGCTTTATATTTTTCAACAATCAAAAGTGAAATCTATCAACGCTTATTACACAAAATTTCTATATATTTCTCCTTCGAGATTAATCAAACTATCAGAAAACTAATCAAAAATTTGTAGTTTTCCAACAGTAAATTTTCAATCAAAATTGAAACTACTTTCTCAGTACAAATACCCAATTTTATATTACACAGCCTTTTTCGTTTTAGATTTTTCGTTTTGGTTTTATCTTTTCACAACAACAACACAACAGCCAATTTGAGAAATTTTTATTACTATATACACATACATAATTCAGTTGTTGGCCTATGCTTTTTATTCTTGAATTTTTATTTTACGGAAATGTTAAATTTTCGTTCTACATTTTATTCTTATATTATTATTATTTTTTATAAGCATACACCAAAAATAGACTAAATGGAAAATCAAAGAAAATGTATCTTGCACAGACATAGCTACATACGTTTTTTAAGGATACAATTTTGAATACATATAATATAGTATGAATATAGTAATATTAGGAAAACCATGAAACAAACATTGAATGAATTTATTTTTTATGATTTGTTGACCCTTTTTTCCTTAGATTTTCTATTCACTATTCAGTGTTTTGTTGGTTGGGGTTTGATTTGATGTGTTTTTACTGGATTATCGGTCATTTTTGTATTAGACATTTTTTTATTTTTTGGGTAAGTTTGATTGGATTTGATTTTTTTTAGGACAGAAAAAGGATATTGACAATTGATCTGTTGTATTGAATATTAATATAAATAAAAATACAAAATATTTACAATTTAATACTACAGGGACGAAGATAAAAACTTAACCTAGAAATTAGAAATAAAGAAGGGTGACTCATTTGTTTGTTGAATTGAAAATTTAAATTGTTAAAATTCAAAATGCATTTTTTAAAGCCCCGAGGTATTAAATCACAGTCGTTCATGTGTATCTATAAGCATTTACTAATCAATTAACTATTTTGTAAGAAGAGAAAACCTATGACCGTAAATCATATGCGGATGTATTTAAAATATTCATCACATCAACAAAATCATTGATTTAAAAAAAAAAAGGAATATAAGTCACTTATTCATTCGATGACCAGGAATTTAGCGAGGTGTGTGTTAATAACGGTGTTAAAAAGGAATATAAGTCACTTATTCATTCGATGACCAGGAATTTAGCGAGGTGTGTGTTAATAACTTATCATAGCAGCAGTAAAAAGAAGCTATCAAACCAACTATAGATTCAGATGCTGTATAAATATATTTTTAACGAACAATCATACGGCGTGTTACAGTGATCCGTTAGTTGCAATGAAAAACCAGTAAACATTTTGTAATTTGTACATTTAATATGTTTTAAAGTTATATCAACTAAAATGAATGTTTAATTTAAAAATACAAAATTAAAACACAAACACAATAAAACTTGGTAAATTGACAATATTACCTCCAGACTATACTATAAAACTTAAATATATTACCACAACTCGAGTGCCATTTGAACTAAATCTAAGTCTCTATATCTGTCAATCTTGGAGGAGAATTACGACGTTATTTGCATCACGGAAACGTGGTTGACTGCCCAAGTAAAGATTGGTGGTTTCACGTCCAGAGTTATTGATGTCACTTCGGGAGTGCCTCAAGGTAGTCATTTGGGTCCTATGATTTTTATACTATTCATCAATGATACGTGGTGGATTGTTTGAGTTATTCCGACATCCTCATCTATGCTGACGACATTAAAATGTTTAAAACCATTTCATGCACCAATGACGCAACAGACTTCCAATCTGACTTGTGGTGCACAGCTCAGAATGTGACCCTAAACATTTCCAAATGTAAAACAATCCGTTTTACCTAGTTTTGATTTTTTCCTGGATGGCTGTATTATTGATAATGTTGATACGTTTATGGATCTAGGCATAACATTTATGTCGAACTTATCGTTCAATAAGCACATAGATATTTGCATTTCTAAAGCGAATTCCATGCTTGGGTTTATTAGAAGGTTTTCGAGAGATTTTCAAGATCCTTATTCTATTACAATATTATATACCTCGTTTGTACGTTCGTGGTTGGGATGTGGTGCAGAAATTTGGAATCCGTTTTATGGTAACTGTTCAGACCGAATAGGAAGGGTTCAAAAGTGCATTTTAAGGTTTTCTCTGCGAATGTTGCCCAGAGATGGGAACCTACCCACTTTTATACTCCCACCGTATCGAGGTAGATGTAAATTAATAGATATTGAGGCGCTCTTTATCCACAGAGTCGAAATTGGCGCGTTAATGGTTAGAGACTTGTTGATGTCTAAAATTGACTGTCCTGAGATTTTGGTGTTGTACGATATATATACTCCGTTACGGACCCTTCGGGTTAGAGATTTCCAAATTAAGCTGCCTTATATTAGGCATAACTACGGTAAATATGAACCTATTTATCAATCTACTGTTTCTTTCAATAAAGTTCGATCGGCTTTCGACTTTAATCTATCTAGGGACGCATTTAAGAATTTAATGTCTAATGTTCTTTTAATTAATGGTTAGAGACTTGTTGATGTCTAAAATTAACTGTCCTGAGATTTTGGTGTTGTACGATATATGTATATACTTCGTTACGGACCCTTCGGGTTAGAGATTTCCAAATTAAGCTGCCTTATATTAGGCATAACTACGGTAAATATGAACCTATTTATCAATCTACTGTTTCTTTCAATAAAGTTCGATCGGCTTTCGACTTTAATCTATCTAGGGACGCATTTAAGAATTTAATGTCTAATGTTCTTTTAAATTATTCGTAATTTTTCATGTTTGTTTAATTTTACTTTTTTTTTTTTTAATTAAATTCTTAGTTTATTTTAATGTATTATTGAAATTGTAAGCAGATTGTATATAGTATAAAGTTGGTAATAAAAAAATAAATAAATAAAACAACAAATTTTACAATCCATTAACCATCCTCGAAAACATTAAACAGAATTGCCTAATCAGAAAAAGAAAAAATAGTACTTAGCATAAAGCCTTTATTTAACAATTTTCCATATCATTACAAGATATTTTATCGATTTTCATTTTATTCCCTATATAATCTATTCAATATTATTATTCATAATTTTCAAATTAATTTAAGTTTTACTTGAAATCATCTTTTCTCAACTGTTCTGAAAATAAAATTGAACACAGTGCTATACATAATATCTGAAAAAAAATCCTTCAATGTACATATATACAAGGAACATACATTCAAATGCTATATGCTTGTATGTGTTATACTTAAAAATATAAAGGAAAAAGCAGAAAGTCTCATTTCGGAAATATCCAATTGGCCGTTCTGTATATTACTTTAGTGGTGTTTATACACACACGATGATATAACTGAAACTAAATTTACCACATCAATGATATTAGCTAATAATATACGAGTAGTATACATTAGAGAAATTCAAGCATGAACTTTAAGCTGACATTAAATCGACCCAAAGAAATAAAAATGAAAAAATATACAACAAAAAAACCAACGAAACGAATTGTTGATTGGGCTAAGAAAATGAGGGAAACAAAATACAGAAAAACTTTAATGAATTTTTTCTTTTATAGCACCGAATTTTTATTATATTTTTTCCTCTATGTGTATATAAATATTCGAGTATGGTACGAAATATTTTTATTATATTCGGTGAGTAAAAAACTCGAATCATTAAAAATGATCTTGGTGATGATTATGATGATGAGAAGAAAAAGGCGAAAATCTCCCTTTCCCTATTTTACTGATTTTTAGTTTTGTTAATCGGGTTATATTGTATAAGGAGTTTGAGATAATTAACACTGGATTATTTAGACTTCTGTGATGTTTTCGTTCTATTTCAATTCCTTTGATAATCCAATTTTCAGCTATTTGTTATTTTTATATTATTGCCTATATACTGTTTATTTTGATCTGTAGATGGAAAGCGTTAATCTATAAAATTGAGTTGAATTTTCATTAGTAATTAGTTTTATTCATTTTAGAGATAAAGTAATTTTTTTATGTGAATGCAATACATTTATCCAGGTTTAGGTACCGATTATAAATTGTACTCGTACAGGTAGTTTTTTTTAAATTTTATTTAAAAAAAATAGAATCCTGTTTTTTCTCTACAGCCCAGCCGGATTTACAGTTTAGGATGAAACTGAAATTGCTTTATTCGTTAGAAGATTTTAATGAAATTTAGACCACTGGATGTGGCAGTATTCAAAAGAGCTTTTGAGCTAATAAGCTCGATTAAGAACTGAAGGATTTTAAATAAATCTCTCAACTGGTACATACATATTATTTTGTTTTAAATTGCGGCAGTGTGCCAGAAGTAAGATACGAGCTTCTCCGTTTTTTGCAAATATTTAAAAAATCATATAATTTACTAAGTTTCCGCATGGTTGAGTTAACCGGTACTGTTTCGGTTTATCTCATAGAAACGGATAAAATTTATTTGTTAAATTTCTTAATCTCCATTAACTCAATAAAAGTAGTAGAGCTAGGAGAGATTCTATCTATTAAAATATACAAATTTAATAATCGAAATCAAAGTAACGAGACGAATATTTTGGAGTGAAAATGGAAACAAAAGTATTATAAAAATCAAATATCGAAAAAGATATAATATGTAAATTTAATGGACGTAAAAAAAGATAGTTCAAAACAATATCTCGACGAAATTCTTAATTAAGATTTTCCATGTGCATCAAAACATGGTCATATACGAAAACATCGTCTAAAATCAAAATGATTAAACCTATATTGACAACAAAATTAGTTCACTCGATTTTTTTTTTAAATTTTGGAAAATCCATCAACAGCTTCAGTTTAAAAAATTGTGAATTATGTGCATTCAAACGCAACACACGGCACAATCATATTGGAGAATATCGACTAACCAGACAACGCTATTTGTTAGTTTTCACCATAGCCGTAGGGAATGAAAAAACCAGCGAATATATTAAAAACAGGAATGTTGATATAGAATTTATCACTTATATTATTAAAAGTTATCTTCTTTGCATATTTAGAATACATTGTTAGAAAAACCAAACAATTTGATTGGCCATAAGAGATCGAAACAATGTGTGATTATAAATTTTAATTTTTTTTATTCTATTTATTTATATTAGAATAAGTGATTGTGTTTGAATTATGTGTATGATTGAATTGTATTAAAGAGAAAATAAATAAAATTAAATAATTTAAATTACGTATTATGAAAACTCACGTATTTCTCTTCCTTTGAAATTTTAACATTTTTTTTCAATGGCATTGGATTCTAGCCAGATCCCGGGGCTCTGGAATCAAATTTATTGGCATGCCGAGTGGATATTCTCCTTTCATATAATTTTACAATTTGTTTTCGTGTCGTATAAGTGCCGTAAAAAGTGCATATTCATCGTAGATAATGATTAAGAGTATTTCATTCAAAGTATTGCAGTTATACATTTCCCCATCTTTCTGGCAATGCTTGGATATATTTCTATATATTTAAAAATCACGTGTCACGATGTTCGCACACGCTAATCTCCGAAAACGTCCAACCGATTTCAATGAAATTTTGTGAATGTATATGGTTCAAGTCAAGAATCATGATCAAGTTTGAACTTGAAAGATAGGAGAGTTTTGGATTCGATAGGTAGCGCTGTCGTCGAGATTTAAAAAAAAATCTTTTAATTTGGTCAACAAAATTTCTTTTTTTATTTTTTTAGATTTCCCATTTAAAAATACATACAACTAAAAGTTTAACTTCCCTACTCCACCCATAAATATATTTTAAGCTATTTTCTTAATCTCCATATATATAAAAGAAAGGTGTTTGTTCGTAAGCAATAAACTCAAGAACTACTGCATCGATTTTGACAAAAATTGATATATGTGTTTTATGGAACGTGAGCATGGTTTTTGTTAAAATCGGTTAACCGGAAGTAGCACCCATAAGAGATTTCCGATCAATTAAATCAAAAACTACTACACTGATTTTGATAAAAATTCAAATATTTATGTTCTAAGGGTAGTGTGAAGGTTTAGTTGAAATCAGTTCACCGTAAGTCACAGCATCCATAGAAAATTATCACCTTAATCAACCACCAACCACTGATCTGATTTTGATAAAAATTTACGCTTATCATTCATGCGTCGTGATAAATTTTGGGTTAAAATTTCTTTGCCATTACACTACAAATTATTTAATCGTGTATATACCAGCCATCACACAAATACTTTTCACAAATTCCATTGCAATACAAATTTAATTTTTATATTTTTTTTAAAAAACATAATCGGAATTATTGGCAATACAAATAATTGTTTGCCACTACAATACTAAATATTACTATAATTAGCTGCAGAAATTGTTACTCAAAATATGGTACATGGCCATGTGATGCAATAAACATAAATTCGCCATATATGATCGATGGTAAATGCTCTAAAAGATATCCCAGACAATTAATTCCTGAAATGATTACAGGCAACGATGTTTATCCATTGTATCGCAGACGATCCTTTGAAGGCAATGGAAGATCAATAACAATGGAAGTACTAAATACTTACATTGCAATTGATAACCGATGGATAGTACTATATTCACCTTTATTACCAAAAATGTACAAAGCTCACATAAATGGTGAATATTGCAATTCCATTAAATCAATAAAATACATTTGCAAATCGGTAAATGAAGGTAGCGATATGGCCATTTTCGGAGTAGCACCTGCAAATAATTTAGATGAAATTAAGCAATATCAAATGGGAAGATACATCAGCAGCAATGAAGCAGTATGGTGCATTTTCACTTTTCAAATTCATGAAAGATATCCCAAAATAGTACATTTGGCCTTACGTCATTTGGAAAATGGACAACGAGTATATTTTACCACAGAAAACGTTGCCGCACGAGCAGCACAGCCACCAGAGACAACATTATCTGCTTCTTTTGCTTTGTGTCGAAATAATGAATTTGCTAAAACAGTACTGTATTCCAAAGTTCCACGTTACTACAATTGGAACTCCTCCCGAAAAAAATTTTTACGTCGAAAAATAGAGCAAGTAGTACTTGGACATTCAAATATTTTTTCAAGTGATGCGTTAGGTAGAATATACACAGTTCATCCCAATAATGTAGAATGTTATTATTTGGGTTTGCTTTTTATAAATGTTTTTGGTCCAATATTGTTTCACCATTTGATAACCGTAAATAATATATTGTGCGAATCATATCGCGAAGCATGCCGACGTTTTCATTTACTTGAGAACGATGAGCATTGGGATAATTCATTAGCAGATGCAATACTTACTGCTTGCGCCAAACAAATTAAAACATTATTCTCAATAATAATTTCAACATGCTTCCCTTCAAATCCCTTAGAATTGTGGACAAAATATAAAGATGTGATAACAGAAGACATATTACGTCAGCCTCGCAACATAAATACAAATCCTGATTTATACATCCCAATTCCTGACAATGGTGTATTATATTTTCTGGATGCTCTCGGAGATAGGGGCAAAACCTTTTTAATTTCGTTAATTTTAGCTTCCATACGACATGACAAGTTTATTTCATTGGCCATTGGCTCCTCCTGGAATTGCAGCCACTTTGTTACATGGTGGAAGAATGGCACATTCAGTATTAAAGTTACCTTTTAATATGCAACTAATAGAAACATCAACTTGCAATATTCCCAAACATTTGGAATGGCAAAGGTACTTCAATAATGTATGATTATTGATTGTATGGGATGAGTGTACAATGGCTTACAAAAAATCGTTGGAAGCATTTGGGAGTGTTCTTATAATATTAGCAGGTAATTTCAGACAAACATTTTCAATCATCTCACGATCAACACCGAAAGCATCGTATTTGTGGCAAAATTTTAAAAAATTAACACTTTCAGAAAACATGCTTTCTAGAAACCCTTTCAGAAAACAACGATTCATCAGCCTATTTATTTTCTAAAAAATTAATGGATATTGGAAATGGAACAATTAATGCAGACAATACAACAGGATTAATAACATTTCCCTCAGATTTTTGTACAATCGTTGAATCCAAAGACAATTTAATTTACAGTGTGTATCCCGATATTGCAAACAATTAAAAATTGATGCACCAATAATTCCATAACGCAATTTAAACCAACCACGCCTTTGTGATGGAATAAGATTGGTTGTAAAAAAATTAACTCAACAATATCATTGAGGCCACCATTTTAATTGGCAAATACAAAGTTGAAAACGTATATTAATTCCACGTATACCAATAATACCATTAGATATGTCATTTTAGTTTAAATGCATCCAACTTCTTGTACACCTGGCATTTGCTATGTCAATTAATAAATCTCAAGGTCAGTTGCTGAAAGTATTTGGGTTAAATCGGGAGATGCTGTGTTTTGCACACGGACAAATCTTCATTGGATGCTTGCTTGTTGAAAAACCAACATCATTAGGCGTTTTCGGAAATATCCCATGGTAACTTTTGGGTAACTTGCTGACAAAAAATTACCAAATCTATTTTCGAACATGTAGAGTAACGTTAGGGTAATTTACTTTTAGTTATGTTTTTAATTTCTGTCTTTCTGACAATTTGTGTTAAATTAGTAGTGTCAGAAAAATTAAAACACAAACTTTCCAAGCATAAACTATTAAAAAATACTACAAAAATGTACATATCTGTTAAAATACGTTATTACATTTTGCTGAATATAAATATTACCACGCGAAATGTAATTTTACTTTTTGTATAGCCAGGGTAACTTGAGCAATGCCTTCTAAACTACTGGCCGCTTACACCAACTGATGACGACACGCTAAGTCGACGGTTCAACTAGATGGCAGATAAATTTTAAAAAGGAAAATTACATCACAAAATATATTTAGTTGCAATTATTACATCGAAGTAGAAGGTTATTATTTTTTTATTTCCGTTTTCCAGTTTTTTCTAGTTTTTGGCTCCGCCTCGTTCTCATAAAACCAAAATAAATTTCGTCATACAAAAACAATAAAATATTACTTCTCTCTCCAGTTGTTTTGTAATTTTGTTAATTTGTTTAGTTTCGAACAAACTGTTGAAGCCGAAGGATATTCGTTTTTTAATTTTTCTAGTAATGAATGTACATTTTTATTTTAGATTTTGGCATTTTTTTGTCATTTTTATCCAACATAAGTCGATTTGTAATATCATCTAATTCAAAATTGTTGTAATTGGTACGTAGATTCAATAAAAATAGGAAAAGAAGTACGGATATCATGTAAAATACAGAAAAAATGCATCGTACCGTACGGCTTCGACTAATTATGTGACACTAAATGAAAATGGCAATAAAATACAAAAATGAAATGACAAAATAGAAACAAAATGATCACATAATTGCTGTGTTTTTTTATTAGCGCCCGATAGCTGTATTCGGAGCAGCCAATTTTCTATGTGAAAACTTATATTTAGCGCGCTATTATTGCATTTAATTAATTTATTTAAATCTAAACTAAGATTTTTCATTCAACTTTTTAATTAAAAAGCGATAAAAAAATATCTCGGCTCACTTATTTATCGGGAGCCGCTATCGGGAGCACTATCCATTTCAATGGGAAATTTGAAAAGGCTTTTAATTTTGTAAACCCCTGAAACCATTAGAAACTAAATCTTACAATAAAAAATTAAAACGCAGCAAAATTAATTTTTGTTTATAACGTCATGTCAAAATAAATGTCAATTAATATATTTCAGGTGATAAATGTTTGTTTTATTGATGAATTTAGTTTTAATTTTTATAGTACAGCGACACCAGTGAATAATAGCTGCAGTTTCAATAGAAAATTGCCATTTGGCTCCGGATAGTGCTCCAATATTAAAACACAGCATATTCTCTGCTCTCACGGTTTTATTTATATTTTTGTAGTGGAATACACTAGAACTTTGTATTACGTTATCTAAATTTCTTTAAATTTCTTTAAATTCTGCTGATTGCATTTCTTTAAATTCTCATTAACTTCTTGAATGTGGATCGAAAAAATTCAATTTATGAATTGAGAAAATCAATTACACTAAAATTGTTCATAATTTGTTAATTTATTGTATAATAATTTAGATTTTTATTTGTTAAGTTTGTGAAATTTATTGCCGTCGTAATAAGGAGGCAAAGTGTATTATTTTTACTTAATTATGCTGACATCTGGTTGTCGACTTACGTTGTCGTCATCAGCAAAAAATGAATGTTGTCACAGGCCAGTACTATAGAAGGCACTGACTTGAGTAACTTTTATTACCAACATTAACAAAATTAAACTTACTCAAAAGTTACCATGGGATATTTCCGAAAACGGCTATTATTAATTTTCGCAGAACACGACAAAACAAAATATTTGTTTATCAGAGGGCATTACAATAATATTATAATAAAATTTCAATAAATAATATCGTTTAACTTTAAATACTAATTCCGGAGAATTTAAATAAATTAGACCATATGTATTATAAATCCGAATCTCTTTCCGAAGCATATTCACACACTTACACCTAATTTGTTAAGAAATCAAATATAGTCGAAAGCCGGGTTCTGCTAGTATATATATATATATATATATATATATATATATATATATATAGCATATTTTTGACATTTTTTTAACTTGACCTCATCTATTTCAATTTTTTTGCTTTTATCGAGTTTCTTCAATCAAAAAAGTAAACACGTATTTTTTGGTTAAGTTTTGTGACCCTCAGTTGTCCCGTTTTACGGTTAGAAAATTGGTCGGTTTTTTCCATAATTAATAAAAAATTTTTTAGAGCTTATATTAACACGTTCACAACGGCGCTGTAACTCTTGCTCCTCGCCCATTGGCGGCTGCGCTTAAAGCTTTTTGCTCTATCGGACGGGAGCTAATCCAGCCGCCATATTCCTGAATACGATACGAATCTTCTTACGATACGAAAATTTAATTCGATACGAAAATGAATTGGTATTTCTGAATACGATCATTCCACAAATTTTAATTTTTACAGTGTAGGCAGTGGGAAATTTTTTTGTTATAAGATTTCCTTCAAAATAAACAAGAGTCTAAAATAAATTATGAGTTATAAATAAATAAGAGTTGCAAAAATAGATTTTAATACCATAGAATGAATGTGATGATTTTATACATATACAATTTTCTATTTCATGTGTAGCAAATGGTTACATGTAAAATGCATATTGCGGTGTCATATCGCAAAAATAAAACCAAACTAGATTTTGTTTGTTCAAATTGACAGTAAAATTTTACCATTAATTTTTTTTTTTTTTTAATCTAAATATTTGGTGTTACGTACCGTCTAATAGCACAATCAAATGAGTACCACAGATGGTACGCGCCGCCCGATGAGACAGTTTAGTGCGGGCCACCGGTGGTACGCGCCGCCCGATGAGTCAGTTTAGTGCGGGCCACCGGTAGTACGCGCCACCGTCAACGTGTTAAACTGGAATATTTCCGGTTCGACTGAAGGTATCGTTGAAAATGGTATCACTTAGAAAGATCTAGAATAGTGTTAAATTATTGAATAAACAATTTCATGAAAGTACCGTTATTTTAAGAGTTGTATTGAAATGAATGCAGCCAAATGTTTTGCCTGTAGAGGGCGAAGCTACCAACCCATAAAAAATATTGTCCTATTTCGAAAGGTTCAAACTTTCTATTGATATATATTTTGTAGATGTTCAAGACCTAGTCGTCTAGCCTGCCACGTTTTATAATGAAAATCTAGTACTTTTTTCTTCGATTTTATAATAAAACTCTAGTAAAAACAGAAAATAAATTCTAATTTTGGGCCTATTGGTATACATATTGATAGATAACTGATTGACAGATGTACCAGTAGATAAACAGTGACATAAGAAATGATATAAGAAATTTATTCCAACGATACCTTGCGTGGACCAGGAAATATACTAGTTTAATATAACCTCTAAATTTTTTTTTATTAAAAATGGGAAAACCGACCAATTTCCTAACCGTATAACGGGACAACTGAAGGTCACAAAAATTAACAAAAAAATATGTGTCTGTTTTTTTTGTTCAAGCAACACGATAAAAGTAAAAAAATTGAAATCGGTGAGATGAAAACGAAACAATGCTGAAATATATATATATATATATATATATATATATATATATATATATATATATATATAAAGGGTTATCCAATTCGAGGTTGATAAAGTAGAAATCTGTATACCGACATCTGTCAAAGATAAACGTCAAGTACGCTGTCATTTATTTAGTTGACATTCTGCCATTTAAGAATATGGAGCATTTAACAATCGACCAACGCGTTAAAATTATTAAATCTGCTGATGCTGATTTTTCGAACAAAATTTTCTTCAGTGATGAAGCTCATTTTTCGCTTGGTGGATACGTTAATAAGCAAAACTGTAGAATTTGGGGCTCAGAAAATCCACAATTGATTGTAGAGAAGCCATTACACCCGGAAAAAGTCACTGTTTGGTGCGCATTGTGGTCTGGTGGTGTGATTGGGCCGTATTTTTTTGAGAACAACCATGGACGAACCGTTACCGTCAATTCTGAGCGCTATGGCCGCATGTTAACCGATTATTTTTTTACGAAAATCGAAGATTATGATCTTGACGATATGTGGTTCCAGCAGGATGGAGCAACCAGTCACGTAACACGAGCAAATCGAGATCTTTTGCAAGAGAAATTTCCTGGACGTTTGATTTCGCGATTGGCTGATGTCAATTGGCCTCCAAGATCCTGTGATTTAACGCCTTTGGATTTCTTTTTGTGGGGCTACGCGAAAGATCGTGTTTACGCAAACAATCCTCAAACTCTTGACGAATTGAAAACTAATATTCGTAAGGTAATGGCCGAGATACCGCCCGAAATGTGCCGAAAAGTCATTGAAAATTACCTCAAAAGAATCAAGGCCTGTAAGAAGTCCCGTGGAGGACATTTGAATGATATCTTGTTTAACTAAAAATGGCAAGGATCAATCTGTAAAATGAAATAAAAATTACAATACATTCCGAATATTTTGTGTGTTTTTTTTAAGTTTACTTTATCAAGCTTGAATTGGATAACCCTGTATATCTTCAACTAAATAAGCTTTTAAAAAAAATACATTTATTACCCATCTATTTAAAAAAGAAAACAACCGAAATCTCATGTTTTTTGTCGTCACTGACGTCACATTGACATGCGCTATATTATACCAATGCCTCTTAAACTACAGGCCTCTTACTACTCTCATTTTTCGCACATGACGTCAATTTATTTCTAAACCGAGACTACGCAATAATAATGGTAAGATATTTACACTAACAAAACAACTAGAGAAAGCAATAAAAACGTCGACTTAGCGTGTCGTCATCATTTGGTGTAAGCGGCCTGTAGTTTAGGAGGCATTGATGATACCTTATCAAGTTTAAATATCGTGGATCGTTAATGAATGTATAAAATTACTTTAATTTTTTCAACTACAGAATTTTGAACCAACCATAAGGCAAAATTGTATCATCATTAATATCTGGTTATTTCTCATCGTTTTAATAATGGATTTTGTAGTTTTCTTTAAATGTATGAGTGTTAATAATGAAACGAATACAATACTTCCAAAAGCAACTATGAGAAAAGTAAAAATAAACACGAATACTTTCTTGGATGCCTACAAATAAAATAAACTATCATTGTGTACATATAGTAAAAGTTGTTTATTATTAAATGTGGGTATTTACTTATAAACATATTACATGTATAGAGCTAACTGCTTAAGATGTATAGAAAAGACGGCTTAAACATTAAAATCATATTGCTTGGCATACATTCGTGTCGTCGACCAAAACGTGGAACAAACTTTCTATTGATTTAAAAATAAAAATGAATTATTTAATTTGTGTTTTAGCAGCAATTTTAGTTAATAATATTAATGTTACGGTAAGACGTCTATTAGATAATAAAAGTTAATTTATATTAAAAGAACTTTAATTTTAGGGTGAAAAATCGCAAGAAGAACTTATAAAAATATCTGAAGTCAATAAATTATGTTTAGAACAAACACGTGCCGATAAAGACACACTCGACAAATTAATTGCTGGCGATTTTATGAGACGTGACAAATCAACACAATGTTATTCACTGTGTTTCCTAACTTTTTCGGGATTTTTCGACGATAATGCAAATTTATTAGTGGAACAAAGCATCGATCTAACCGAGGGTACGTACGGCCGCGTGAATGCATACACATGGATCCACAAATGTAAAGATACTAAAGGTGAAGATGGCTGTGAAACAGCGTACCTTTTCTATGAATGTTTCTTTAAAGAGAAAATTGCATTCAAGTCTATTGTAGACAAAGAGCTTTAACTTTATGCCTAACATTTTGTTGTGTCAGTGATTAAGTGAGATAATTTATGTAGTTGTTACTAGTTTAATTTTACTACCATATATGGTATTAATAAATGTTTGAACACTTTTTGTGATAATTAACTTTCAAGTGGACCGTTATTTATGAGGCCTGATAAAATTCTATGTTGTATAACAAATGGAGAACACTCGGCATTGTTGTGCGAATTTCGAGTTGTACTCATACGAATATTGAAATTACGAGTTTTGCTGTTTAAAAACGGGCTATTTTTCTACGACATACCATACTAAAATCTGCTTTGACCAGCGTAATTACCTAAAATGGTAGTGCGCCCACAAAAAATATCTTCAATTATATACCAATGTTGAGAAGTATACTATTATAGCCTGAGCGTCGAGGGTTATTGCAAGCGAGGGCTATAGAGTAGTTCCCAAGTATGTATAAACTATTTTTCCACCACTAGATCGCTAGCGATAACTCGAAGAAGTACTACCTTAGTGAGATTTTGTTGATAAGATCAATTTGACAAGCAAAATAATTGTTTTTAATAATATTATTGAATTTGCAGAAGGTCAAATTTCAAATACAAATATGTATTGTATTGTTTGTTATTTTTGTGACGTATATATGACGAAATTTTTTTCTACTTATGTGTACTTTGGAAACAAATTAAACATTTGAATTTCATTATTAACCAATGATCATATATTATTAACCTCTAGCCGAGAAATAAAACTTTTCAGCGTGCTATGGGCCTATTTTTTTAATACAACCTAAGTAAGCAGTGCGCTGTCAAAAAATACTCTGCACGCAGCCAGTTGAACTAACTAATTTATAACAATTCTTTGTTATAATGTTTTATTTACTTTTAATTGCAGTTTTTTATTCGATGTTGCTTGAAATTCCAAATAACGTGAATCTACGTCTCCCGTCTCCAACGGTTGAAAAATGAAAGACGTGAATTAACGTCATCCGTCTTCATTTTAAAAATGTATTTTTTTATCAAATAGTTCACTTAAAGTAAATAAATTTTTCTTATTTAAAATATACCGAAACGATTTATTTATATTGTTATCAAGTTTTCATGGAAAATTTGTTTATAAAATTTGTTTTTCCTAAGAAAATTGTTAATTTATAATTAGATATCTAGTAACCCAGCTAGGGTTATATTTGAACTATGCTACAGTGATGCATTTTACTTTCGATTTTTAAACAAATAAAGTACTGTTTTTTGTGTCAGTCATTTGAGTAGAAAATGACATTTAAAACGATAAGTCCATAAAGTGGGTCCTCAAAATGTGACTCTGAAACATATATTTTAGTTTAAAATTTGGACTTTGGAATTCTTGTTCAGGAGTTGACCTGTTTAATTCTGTTTTGAAATAAACTTTGAAATTTGAAGAAAGTTCTTAACTTTTCTAATGTTAACCGACGTATGTGAAGATAGCCCGAAAACCATCCCAAAAAATGACTTTTCAAAAATTGGTTTGAGTATCCACTAAATACGATAAAACCTTTTAGCCCGAAAAACAACAATATCAATATTACACTCTATCCCGAAAATAAAAAATACGATTTAAAAACCTGTTTATTATTTGTATGAGTTTTAAATATTTACGTTGCAAAAAATGTAATGTGTTGTGCCTTGTACAATAATAACATAATTATTTTAAAGAAAATCTGAGACATGTTTCTGTATTCTAAAATATTATAAATTTAATAATGATGTAATGTTATATTTACATGTAATATTTAATTTACTTACCAAACACCATGCATATGATCTGTATAATACTTAAATTTATATAGATATTAGAGTATAAAGAACGATATTCAAAATTAAACACACTCAAACTCACATATTGCCGTTGACAAAGATGACGTAGATTGCCGAGTACATTGGTTGATGGAATTGACTCGGTTAGATTATTTCTGACTTATATTCGGTAACCTAATGGCCATACGATGAGGATTAGGGATATTTCAGAGCCCACATTTAACCAATATTTATTGTATATGAAAGGCTCCCATTAATACTCATATTTAGGGTCAAAAGATTTTTATCGTAATTAGCGAATACTCAATTTTTTTTTTGAAAAGTCATTTTTCGGGATGGTTTGATGATTAAACTTAAATTGGTGGGATTAGTATAAGAACTTCTTGAGTCGACTTTGGCCGATCCATAGAATGGCACAATATACGAAATTAGTATTATAATGGGTATGTGGTACTGAATGATGAACATTAATTTTGATTATTTTATAAGACAGCTGTTGACAAAAATGGATATACGTTAAATAGGTTTCTTTTTATTATGAACGTTAAAAAATTTCTTTATGGATTAAATTTGAAAACTATTAACTTGTAGCATATTTTTATTTCCTATCATAAACAATATTTAAAACATTTATCTTAAATACAAATAAGAAATGAATGAACATAAACCAAATTACAAGATATGAAAGTGTTTAAAAAATGGCTTATGATTTTTGAAATTATGGTATGTACACAAAAATTCTAACGAAATGCATGATTAGTTGTATAGTTTATGATTTTCTACAGTACTGAAAATCAATGAACACTATTTTTGAAAGTTTTCGAATTTATTAATTGCCGAAGTAATTCCAGTGCCCTAATTCTCTAAGCAGTAAGATAATTTGTAAACGTGTAAACGATATATATTTATTTAAAGAAATCTATTTTGTAATATACATGTATGATTTCAGATTATTTACAGTAGTTTAAACAAAAATTATATTGGGGGTACAAATTGAAAATGCGGGATTGATTACAGATGGCGTTACTAACGCTATACGCATCAGGCAGTACTGTGACTATGTTCATGTCAAAACTACGTCTTATAGCTTTAATTTTCAGTATGTGTCAATTTGTCGCAGTGTCAAATTCATAGTTTTTTGAGCTCTCAATATGTCGAGTTTCGTGCCAACAAAACAGCATTTGCGGGAAGTTTTAATTTACTTCTTTAATTTGAAGAAAAGTGCTGCTGAAGCACATCGATTGGTCTCCGAGGCTTATCCGAGTCATGTTCCATCGGTTTCAACGTGCGAGAGATGGTTTGTGCGGTTTTCGAAGTGGTGATTTTGACGTTGAGGACAAAGAGCGGCCGGACCAAGTGAAAAAGTTTGAGAATGCTGAATTGGAGGCAATACTCAATGAAGACTCGTGTCAAACTCAACAAGAGCTCGCAGATTCATTGGGAGTGACACAACAAGCCATTTCCCATCGTATAAAAGCCCTCGGAATGATCCAAAAGCAAGGACATTGGGTGCCGTATGAGCTGAAGCCGAGAGACGTCGAGCGCCGTTTTTTTGCATGCGAACTGCTGCTCGAACGGCAAAAACGGAAGGGTTTTTTGCATCGCATTGTCACTGGTGATGAAAAGTGGATCCATTACGATAACCCGAAGCGCAAAAAATCATATGGTTACCCCGGCCATGCATCATCATCGACGGCCAAACCAAATATTCACGGCGCCAAGCTCATGCTCTGTGTTTGGTGGGACCAGCTGGGTGTGGTGTATTATGAGCTATTGAAATCGAACGAAACCATCACAGGAGCACTATACCGAACTCAATTGATGCGTTTGAGCCGCGCACTCAAAGAAAAACGGCCACAATACGAGCAAAGACACGACAAAGTAATTTTGCAACATGACAACGCTCGGCCACATGTTGCAGCGCCGGTCAAAACATACCTACAAACGCTGAAATGGGAAGTCTTACCCCACCCGCCGTATAGCCCAGATATTGCTCCTTCCGATTACCACCTTTTCCGATCGATGACACATGACCTAGCTGACCAGCGCTTCCATTCTTACGAAGAAGCCCAAAAATGGGTCGATGACTGGATAGCAGCCAAGCCGGCCGAATTTTTTCGCGACGGTATCCGTAAATTGCCAGAAAGATGGGAAAAAGTTGTGGCTAGCGATGGACAATATTTTGAATAATTCATTTGTTACCATTTTTTCAGAATAAACGTTCAAAAATAGAAAAAAATCCCGCATTTTCAATTTGTACCCCCAATATTAAAATAGAAAATTCAAACAAAAAACTTTAAAGCAGAAATAAAGATAAACCAAATTTTGGTTTAACAATTAAAAATTTTAAAAATAGTCCTTCAGGATAATTTGAAAGTTGTCCTTTGATAAACTGAAATCAAATAGGTCGTCGATTATGTTGATTTGATTTAGACATCCTATTAATGGGATTATTTTCTCCATAGTTAGTAGAATGGTGTTCAAGTGCAAAAAATTCATGGTTTCGAAATGTTCTACATGGCACGTGAATTGATATCTTTTCCAAGATGTAAGCTGGAACAACGTTACCAAGCAAAACGTTACCGATAAAAGCCGCGCCCAAGAAGAGTCGTCTATTTTCAAGCGTGCATATATTGTAATCCGTGCAATCTTGTTGTGTATGGAGGTAAGTGAGCCACATTTTCATGGAATGGTAAGTTGTGGTCGTAATCCCAGTCACTTTTCTTCACCAATCAAATCAGGAACTTCTTTTAAATGCTTTCAATTCTTTTTATGTGCACAGCATAGTATGGATTCCATACCGTTACAGCGTATTCCAGTTGAGATCGAGCATAAGCGAAATAAAGTGAACATAAGGTTTGAATATCCTTAAATTCACCTGTCCATCTTTTAACAAATCCGAGCATGGCATTCGCTTTCGCAATACAATTTTCAATATGCCTATTGAAACTGGCGTTTTCGATAAATGTAACACCTAAGTCTATAATCTCATTGATTCTTTGCAGTACTTCGTTGTTGACTTTATATGAAGAACCGGATTTCATAACGATGGAATGACATGATTTTGCATTTCTTAATATTTAAGTATAGTGAGTTTCGATCACACCACTCACTTAATCTATCTAAGTCTTCTTGAAGTTTCTCCGTATCTAACAATACATTAATATAGTACGAACAATGTTCACATCATCTGCAAATATGAGCACGTCTGAGTTTTTGATTATCTCGGTTATTCGGTCTATGAAAACAATAAAAATCCAAGGCCCGAGGTGTGATCCTTGGGGAACGCCAGATGTAACTTTAATAACGTTTGATTTCTCATTTCCCATTATCACAAATTGTCGCCGGTTTGATAGAAAAGAAGAGAAAATCGAGATAATTTATCTTGCCTTTTTACAATTTTCGCATTCTCTAACTGCACTTCAAGATACAATTAACCGTTTTATTACGATAAATAAATGTCTAAATTTAACACACTTATGATTTATAAAGATTCATATTTAGACTTTGAGGACCCATAAATACCGTTCCCATTTAAATTTCAACATTTTTTATATGGGTACCAGTTATTCTAAACAGCATCTATTTACAAACAATAGTTCATTGATATGTGTTATGGTATGGCTAATTTTGCAGGTGAAAATTTTAAACAATAAATTATCTTACCATTTTTAAATCGTATTCTCTAAACATTTTTGTTTACCCAAGATACAACTATTGACGTCAAGTGAACAAGATAACATTAAACGTGAAAATGAAATTTTAAATATTTTGTATCCTTAATAACTCAAAAAATACATCTAGAAACCTAAATTCTTGCATATACATCAAAGCCATCTAGAATCATACATAACCCCAAAAATCATATTGAAAAATAGTCGGAGTCAGGAGTTATTTGATATTAAAATCAAGATACGCTTATTTAAAGATATAAAATAAATCAAATGTTTGAAAAAAACACTACAACAGTCAAGTATTTCTTTACTTCTTATGGAAAAGACATTACAATATAAGTCTTATGTACAATCTATTCATTGAGTTTTGATTAAAATTGTATATGCTAAACCCTGTGAAGGTTACTTTTTACTCTAAGTACAAAATCTGTGATTCTGTAATTATTATTATAATTTTTTTTTATGCAATCTGTTCTGGGCCCTAAGCACTGCCAACTCTTTCGCGGTTCACTTTTGACGACCTACCTTACGCATATGTCATTATTATTTACGATATGTTTTTGAAATCCAATCAAATCTATTTTAAGCAGATCTTAATTTTAGTGTATTTCATTGTTGAAATACATTACCTACATACATTAATACATACCCTATTTAGCACTGTCTGCTCGTGCGAGTTAACAATATCTAAGTATAATAGTCGGATATTGGAATCTGGAATATTTCTGTAATCCCGGGATTGTCATACTAGAATTGTAGAATTTCTAGTAACCTACAAAAAACTATGTGTTTTAAGCAACGAAGCTCATTTGACCATTAAATTTAGTTAATCACTGCGAGTTTTCCGAACTCCACGAGTCCCTCATCTATTAATTATTTTATGTGTCTGAGACTAAATCCTCAATAGCATCGAAAACGTATTAATCGAAACCATTTCTAGTATTTGATTTAGGTCTAGTTATGGAGAGACGTTTTAGTTTTACCATTTGTGATTTATCGTTAGTTAATTTTTAATATTTGTAAAATGTATAGGTTAATCTTATAAGGATCAGTAACGAGGAAGAGGTGTGACTTGGATCAATTAACGGCTTCTTTTGAAATCGATTTTATGAAATAGACATCTTGTTTGACCTTAGGTTTCAGTGGTTGACACTTAGGCCAATTTTGGCCCATTGTGATATCACGTATTCACGCCAAATCATTAATCCATTCACCTATTCACCTACTCACACAACTACAGTATACCACCTGCACATTGCAAGCTCCATATCAACCTGTACATTGACATGGACGGTGTGGGTCGGCGCCGAATCCTGTACTCCATCAGAGGGTATTAGTTGTGTTTAATAACATCACCGATTGTAATCGATGGTGAAAATTCGATTTGCATCTAGCATCTGATGGGATTCGAACCCAGTAACTCCCGGTTCAAGTGCGAAAGCTTTAACCACTGCACCACATGTCCGGTTTGACCTTAGTGCTAGTCAAAAAATAGTTTTAATGCATAATATAATTAAATTTTGTACTCGCTCATTATTGTTCGAAATTTGTCCTAATTACCAATTTCTCAAACACAAGATTAATAAATAGTCTAGGATTAAAGCATTGTAAGATCTCAAAGATTATTGAGAGCTAATAGTGCTTCATGCTCTAAATGAAATATTAAACAACAACAAACTGTAATATGTTAACTAATTTAGATTTTCTACAGGCCGTCATATTTATTGTACATACTCGTATGTATTTATTATCGTCGTTGGTTTTATTAATTGTGCAAGTGTAATAATCAAGTCAAATGTTACGAGTGCACACTAAGTTGAAAGTTTTGTTTGTTATGTGGAGAACTGATCCATTAGATGTTATCAAAACAGATACTTGAAGAACTTGACATTTATATTTGTGAATTGAGCAACTAAAATAGCTTTTGCAGTAATTGACAGACCATTTTGTTCTTGGATATTCTACCTTGTATGTCTTCTTCTTCTAATATAAACAGGTGTATTCCCTACTCTTTAAACATACAATTATAAATATTAAAATTCTTTCTTTTGTTATTTTTGTGGAAGTCTGGAGTTAAAACTATGCGAAAGTATAGATAAAAGTGAAGACAATCGAGTAAAATATTCGAATTTTCGACTTTACTGAAAGTTTATTTTAATTGAAACGATAACAGTCCATTTTTATAAGTTCACAACTTGAGTTTATTTAATTCTATAATAAAACAAAGTGCAATTAATTATTAAAAATATCCTAACGAAAGCCTTTTCCACATTCAGATAAAGTTATTCAACGATTTTGCTACTTTTTGACATAAATTTATCTAGCCACTTTACATTTTATCTTGAAAAAAAATTTAGAGAATGCGAATCTACAAAAACATCACGATATCCAATATAAACCTAGACTTTTACGATAATTTTTTTCGTGTGAATTATTTTTAAGGGAAACTAAAATGCCTAGGTACTCATAACTACCTAGCGCATTCCATAAGCTCCTAACACACTGTTTTTTATGCCATCATCGCGAAGTTCATACCTATATAATTTTACATACCTATTATTTTATAAAATCATAAATGAGTTGCCAAAAGTGTATAACACCCGAGAAGTTTACTTGTTTGGAAAAATGTCACCTAATCAAAATATATCGGACTGTTTAAGTCCACATTAAAAATTCAAAAACAACAGAAAACGACAAAAAATATAATCTACAAAAACAGCGTTACCGAAAACATTTACTAACGGCCGTGTCTTAGAAAGAAATACAAAAAATTAATTTTTTCAAAATTAAATGGACTGATTAAAAAGCACAAACAATTGTAAATTTTAAATAAATAAATAAAAGTTATGGTTGAAAGCAGAACAATAAATAAGGACAAAAAAGAAATGTTTTAAAAATAAAACTTGTAAGAAGACAAAAATGGGAAATTATAACAATTTTCCGAAAAATTAAAACGACGAGGAAATATAAAAAAGTTTTGTTGAAAGTTTAAAAAATATAAATATAAATTATTTCCTCTTTATTTTTTATTTTGTGTTTTGGGAAAATTCAATTGGTTTTAATGAATTTTTAAAATGATTTTTTCTTCTAATGGAAAATAAAAATTAAATAAATTTTCTTTTGAAATTTAGTTAGCTTTATTGCATTGCTGGAATGTTGATCGCTTAATACTACGTACTTATTGATTGATAAATTTTATTGGTTTGTTGAATATTTAATTACAGCGCATTAAACTTGACCTTTTCGGAATCGGTTGATAACCAATAAGAATACTCGCCAAAAATGAAATTGTACTCTAAGTTATAAAACACTTTTTAAGAAAAAGTCTACAAATACAATATTTGTAAAATGCAAAATAAAATAAATAAAAAATTATCGCGAGTTCTTCCAATCGCGATTGCATGTCAAATCAATAAAATCGCGATTTTATAATTATGGTGACAGACTCAAACCCGATTTTGTTATTCTGCAAACGTTCAAATTCATATTTAATTAATAAAATAAAACAATTTCAATGCGTATTTGTCGATTTTGAATTACATCGTATCAATTACAATAAGTTAATATAAACTAAATGTATAAATAATTTCTGTCATAGTTAAACAATTTTAAAATTTAATTTACAATCTAACAACTTTTCTCAATGCATTCAATGAAAACGACTTATGTTCCCCAGCCCCATACAATCCTACTGATTTTTTCTTATATTTCACATTTATCTTCTTCCTACAACCCGATTGTAATAATCTTGTTCTATAAACGTAATACTCCTGTTTTGATGAAAATCGTGATCCGACAGACCGGAGAAATATCGCAATAATCAAATATTCATGATTATCTATTTTGTGTCTGTCTACGATATTAGTTAAACAAAAACATTGTAAACATGGTAAGTTTTAAATAACTTAACGGGGTTGATCACGGTCGATCTGAGTTAACTTTGGACTCTGTCAAAGGCCAGGTGTAACTACAAAAACACATCAATATCATAATAAACAGTTTAGGTTCATTTAAAATAACCATTTTGCTGAATTACATCTGAAACTCAATTTGGACTCACAAGTTTCATCCTGATTTGAGTAATTTGACAATCTTCATCTGGAATTTATATTGGAATCTTATTTTCGTCATACAAACTTGATAAAAGCGGATTAACTCTCTTTTTCTCATACACAGCTCTTGATGTGTATGCGATTGAGCAATGAATTAATAAATATTTCCATCACATCCAAAAATTTTGCTGGGGCTTCATTTGTTGATCTCGTATTAGGTATCCGAACAAATAACTATTCAAACTATGTTATGTATGCTTTATTTTTAATTTTCAAAACATACTTTTTAATTATTTTATATATATATATATATATATATATATATATATATATATATATATATATATATATATATATATATATATATATATATATATATATATATATATATATATATATATATAATAATAGTTTTGTTTATTTTTTGACCTACATAATATAATGTAACTCTACTTCAAATTTTATTTTCTGTACTATTTTGAATCGTAACTCCAAGTCATTTTTTTCTATAAAATTAATAAGTAAATAAAAAAAATGCTACGTGGCGAAGCTACGTTTCAAGTATGGTATATAATTAGCCCAGAAAAAGCAAAACTTTTATTCAAATCAAAAGTAAAGGGAAATAAACGTAATCTAGTTCTGACATAGGAAATGTTTTAAATGGTAATTTGATAATTTTTGTGCTTCAGACTAAACGAATTTGCCTACTTTTGGAATATAATGTATGTTAATGATTATAATCTAAAAATTACAACAACGAAAACTTAAAATGATATTATGAATAGAATTAGTATGAACTTTGAATTATATAAAATCAAACTTATCTTATTTGCCTTTGGGTTTGAATTATTGTCACTTAATTTCCAAAAAATCAAGGATTTTTGTTTGGCAGATCCATATTTCAATAAACCCGGGGCGGTAGATATGATTATTGGGGCTGACCGATTTTTTAATATATTGCGAGAAGGTCGTCTCGATAACCTTGAAGATAATTTAATCGCACAAAATACAATGTTTGATGGATTGTATCAGGTGAAGCTACTAAAATTAAAATTGATGCAGCGAACATTAGCGTTCATATTGGCCTAAACATCGATGAAGTTCTAAAACAATTTTGGGAAATGGAAGAAATTCCCAACTGTAATCCATTTTCCAAAGAAGAAATCGAATGTGAAGAGCATTTTAAATCAAATCTTGTGCAGCATAATAGCGGTAAATATATTGTGAAATTGCCGTTCAAAAATGAATCTATACCTTTGGGGAACTCACTTAATATTGCGAAAAGACGATTTTTTAATCTAGAACAAAGACTTAAACGCGATCCTAAATGAAAATCGGACTACGCTCATATTATAAATGAATATCTTACATTGGGTCATTTGGCAGAGGTTCCGCGTGAAAATTTAAAGCAGACATCTTCAAATAGTTACTATTTACCACACCATGCTGTAACAAAGAATGAGAGTACAACAACGAAGTTGCGAGTCGTATTTGATGGTTCCACCAAGACCACCAATGGTACATCAATCAATGACTTACTCATGGTCGGACCGACTATACAACCAACATTATGGATGACTTTGGTAAGATTTCGTTACAACAAAATTGGATTTACAGCCGACATCGAAAAAATGTACAGGCAAGTCATCGTAGCCGAGGAACATCAAGATTATCAGCGAATCCTATGGCGAAATAATGAGAATGAGCCTTTAAATCACTATAAGTTAACGACAGTTACCTTCGGGATGGCTAGTTCAGCTTTCTTAGTTATAAGATGCGATTGATTGACTGCGATTGATTTTCGACACGAATATCCGTTAATTGCTGATGAAATCACGACCAAATTCTACATCGATGATTATCTTTCCGGTGCCGATACCATCGAAGAAGCTAAATATATGAAAGAAAAAATGAATTTCGTGCTGCAATTGAGAGGATTTAATTTACGAAAATGGAGACCATACTTCATACAAAAAGGAAGAAGTGGGACCAAACTTCATGCAAAAAGGAAGAAGTGAAGTTTTCTATTGAAGAGGCAACCTCACCCACCAAAATATTAGGTCTTCAGTGGGATCCTAAAAATGATCAACTATCTTTCAAAGTTATTTTACCTGAAGAAATAATTCCGACAAAGCGAACATTAATTTCCAATGCATCGAGAATTTTCGATCCACTTGGATTATTATCGCCATCCATTATAATAGCCAAAATTCTTTATCAAAAACTATGGCTAAGGAAATCAGAATGGGATGACAAACTACCGGATGACATCGCTCTCGTGTGAAATCAATGGAAAGCTGAGTTTCCGCAAATCGAACAGATCAAAATATCACGACATCTAAATCGGAAGGATATGCAGATCCATGGCTTTAGTGATGCGAGTGAACGAGCTTATTCAGCAGTATTTTATAGCCGATTCAAAGATGAAAATGATACGATACAAGTTGAGCTCTTAACATCGAAAACGAAAGTAGCTCCTATCAAGCAAGTTTCGCTTCCTAGGCTAGAACTATGCGGTGCTCACCTTTTGGCTAAATTAATAAAGGAAGTAAGGCGAACGCTCCCCGAAAATGTACCTTTGTATGGTTGGACAGATTCTACAATTGTATTAGCATGGTTATCAGATCATCCGTCTTAATGGAAAGCTTTTGTCGCCAATCGCATTTCTGAGATACAGGAATTATTACCAACGAATCATTGGAACCATATTAAATCCGCCAGTAATCCAGCCGACTACGCTTCGAGAGGTGTATTGCCATCTAAACTCCTATTGCTCCATCAATGGCACGGGCCACCGTGGTTGATTCAACCGGAAGAAACATGGCCAATTTCGAAGACGGAGGTGTACTATGACGGCACAATTTGCGAGATGAAAAGGAAGCCGCCTTCAGCAATGTTTTTTCCATTAAAATGTTCATATAATGATAGTGAGATATATGAGACGGTCTTAAGCAAAACATCTTCTTTTAGTAAAGCCATCAGAATCCTATGTTTTATTAATCGATTTATTGAAAACGTTAAAATCAAAAAGGAAGCAAGGAAAACCTCGGGAATAACTTTGCAAGAAATTAATAAAGCCACTGAAAATTTCATAAAATGGGTACAAAATAAAGAATATTCAAGTGAAATACAGATGTTAAATAAAAAAGAAACTCTATCCAGCAATAATAAATTAGCATCACTTACGCCATTTTTAGATAAGAATGGTTTACTACGCGTCGGTGGCAGGTTGAAGAATTCATTAAATTCATATGACTTCAAACACCCGATCATTCTACCTAATTCCCATATCCTTAGTAGAATGATAATCTCCTTTTTCCATAAAAAAAATCTACATCCTGGGCCATCCCATACATTCCATCTCATCCGTGAAACCTATTGGATCGTGAAGGGCAGATCAGTTGTAAGAAACGAAGTAAGAAAATGCATCCAATGTTTCAAAGCTAGAGCAAAAACAGCGAAGCAGCTTATGGGAGATCTACCATCCGTCCGAATAACGCCAGCAAGACGTTTTTCCAAATGTGGTATTGATTATGCTGGTCCTATCACCTTAGTCAGTAAGAGAGGACGTGGAGCTAAAATGATTAAGGGTTACATCGCAATTTTTGTCTGCATGATAACTAAGGCGATGCACATAGAAGAGGTGACTGAACTAACTACAGATGCCTTTATCGCAGCGTTAAAGGGATTTTCGGTGAGAAGAAATGTTCCGAGCGACATATATGCAGACAACGGTACCAATTTTATTGGAGCGAACCGGAAGCTAAAAGAGGTATATCAATTTAATAACTTAAAAATTAATAATTCAGTTATTGCAGAATTGTGTGCTCACCATCATATAAATTGGCATCATATACCTCCTGCGGCTCCACACTTCGGAGGTTTGTGGGAATCAGCTGTGAAGTCCGTTAAAAATCATCTTACTAGAGTTGCTGGAAACTGTCATTTAACATTCGAGGAAATGGCCACTCTATTATGTCAAATCGAAGGGATATTAAATTCCAGGCCACTTTGCCCTATTTCTGAAGATGATGATTCATTCTAAGCACTCACACCGGCCCATTTTTTGATGGGATCATTTATAGCATCCGTACCTGAATATGATCTGGGTGACATTGCGACTTCCCGCTTAACTAGATGGCAGCAAGTACAGCAGAGGACCCAAAGTTTTTGGAAACGGTTCCATAAGGATTATCTCAATAACCTACAACAACGAAACAAATGAAAGACGTTAGAAGAAAGCATAAAGGTTGGAGATTTAGTGTTAGTCAAAGAGGATAACTTACCTTCTTGTAAATGGGCGATGGGTAGAGTTAAGGAAATTCATCCAGATGAGAAAGGTTTAACTAGAGTTGTTACCCTCAAAACAGCATTAAATATTTTAAAGAGGCCCATAACTAAACTCTGTAAACTTCCAATCGAGTCATCTTGTTGACGTAATTATAGTGTATTCGTCAACGGTTGGGACTATGTTAATGATTATAATCTAAAAATTACAACAACTTAAACTTAAAATGATATTATGAATAGAATTAGAATTAACTTTGAATTATATAAAATCAAACTTATCTTATTTGCCTTTGGGTTTGAATTATTGTCACTTAATTTCCAAAATTATTATTTAATATCCTTATTAAAGTAAATAATCTATTGTAATTTTACATTATTTTCTTTGTTGATAACACTACTTTCAGAACACTAAATTTATTTTTTTTTGTATTTTTATATAAACAGAAACAAAAGCATATGATCGAAGTTAATCCCGGTTCACTAATTGCCAAAATTAAAATCAAAACAATCGCGCTATTTTTTATGATAATAAAATGTACTAGAATAAATTTATTCAGCAATGAGTTGATTTTGATCTGTAATAATATTGCGCGGGATATTTTAGTACAAGTGAGAGTTTCGAAAATGTCGAATCACGGAGAGGGAATTTTTGAAGGAGAACATAGAAGTGACTTGGCATCTCCAAATCAAAAATTCTTCCTATTCTTTTGGCGACAACAAAACCTACAACATCAAACTCAACTCAGAAAGCGATAACCAAGAAAGCGGATATTGGAGGTTTAATTTTGGCGATTAGTTTTTTTTACAAAACCCAAGGGTAAATTCAGTTTTTATAAAGAAATTCTAGAAAAGAAGTGTGAATAAAAAAAAAGAGAAAACACATAGATTAATTTTGTGATTTTATTTAATCAAATTGTAAATCCACACTTCATTATCCAATTATTATAACTGAGCGAATTTTCCAATGTAATATCGATTATTTGTTAAATTTAAGGTCTTTGTGAATATTTAGCAAATAAAACTTTGTTTATGAACAAGATATTACAAATATAAGTGCGATTATATACGGATATCATTCGTGGACATGTTTTGTTTATGTTGTGAATCTATATACAAATAATTTGAAAATACTAATATTGATAAAATGTTCTTGTTCAGGGTTTATATTTTATTTTCAGAATATCTGCGATGAATCGAATTAAATTGTTTATGGTAGTCCTATTCTCTTGTTGTTTTCTACAAAAGCTTGGAAATATATCCATGAATACTTGTTGTACAAAGAAATACCATCCCGTTTCACGATGATTTTACGAGTTAGTGTAAACTGTAAACGATTTGCAAATAGCTTTAAAATATAACATTGATGTATCCATAAAATTTAATGCTATAAGCAAACCTTTATTGCAGAAACTGAAAATAAAAATTAATTCCAAAAGAAACCAATCAACTTTACTATTTAAAATTAAGAAAATTATCATTACATTTTTTATTAGTTTTGTCACTTTAATTTAATTCCCTAATTTTTCATTTCTATGCGTTCCTTATATCCCAGCTCGTCAGTAGTAGATAGGTATCTAGCTATATGTACATTGACATACATAAGGATAATTTTTTCACACCATAAAATTAAATTATAAAAGTTTTTTTATTTTTATTGTTTGGTTTAGATGAAATTGGGACTACGTATTGTGTTATATGAAATTGGAGCTATTAGGAAAGATAGAAGGAGACGACATTTTTACTTTTTTTCATTCCTGGTTCGTCTATAATGTGTGAAGATATAGTATAAAATGTAGTAGCAAATATAGTAGTAGGTATAAATCTCGTTTTTTAGTCTATTTTACTCTTGTGTATTACTGGTGTAGTTGGTAAAAGTATATTGTGCAGGAGTAGGAGATATTTTTGTATCATATTTTGAAAAAAAAAAAAAAAAAAAAAACAAAAAAAAATGTGATTTCCTTACAAAACCAGTTAAATTTAAAATGAAATTCTAGGAATGTTATTTTGCTATATGTTTCTTATAAAATAAAATAGAGAAATAAAAATAACTTTAACTATTCTTTAGTTTGATTAAGTGTTTTTATTTCACAAAGCCACTTTTACCGTTTTGTTGTTGTTAGATAGGTATATTATTAGACATACATATATAGTATTATTGTAATTTTATTTCGTACTTTTTGGAAAACGTAAAATTCAATTTTCTGATATAATAAAAGTGAATTACTTATTTTACGTGGCTTCTATTCGTACATTATTTGTCCCAAATGGCTTAGAACCCAATTTCCAAAAATATTTTATTTCGGATACATTTGCGAACTGGAAAAATAATATGTATTATGAAGTAGTATGTACGAAATATCATATTCCATTTGATATAAATGATATAAGTTAAAACTTTTAACACTATTTGCCGTAGGCACTTGGCATACACTAACACTTAATAAACACATTTCATTTAACACTTGATTTTTTATTTCGCAAAAAAATTAAATTTTTGAAAATTTTAATTACAAAATTTGTCTAAAAGTCATCATCAGGAATATCAACTGTAGACATGTAGTGGTACCCGTTGGTACAGTTGGCTGTAGTATATTTCCAGATGCCATTAATAAACACTGATACTTATTAATATAATTAAAATCATAATTTATATTTAAAAATAAAATTAATATAATTAATTTTATTTTTAAATATAAATTAATATAAATATACATTTTATTTGCATCAACAGAGTTGATGGTTTGTTGATCGCCGTAATAATAATAATGATGCCGTTTAACAACACAGCTGATTATCATTATTATGTATTACCAAATTATAAAGTATATATCCCTTTTCCGACCAAGAAAAAAAATTTGGCCCAAATTTAGTCCAAACCACACAAATGTGTGAGTAATAAACATAGTATGTAATGGCACATAGTATGGTTGTTGACAAAAAATTTCGCTTCATTTGAAGTTGTACAACCAAGACATTTGTGTGTATAGTTATAGTGTTTTTTTCGGACGAAAATAAGTTTAAAAGGAATACACAAATGTGTAAGTTGGTTCAAAACACATACAAAAATATATTTTTGACATGATCCGTTTGCCCTACCCACACAATTGTGTGGGCAGGCCATTTTGGGATATACGAGTTTATAATATAAATACATTTTAACATAGAAAGAGAATTATGAATACCATGGTGTAACCAAGATCGCCCGTGTATCAATCTTATTTAGTTATATATTTCATATACTAAATTATTGTCTTTGTACCTCTTACATAAGTCTTACCTGTCATTGACCTTAAAAAATAATTGTATCTATAGCACCGGGAATAAGTAAGTGTCTTAATATGTCACTTTATTTTAAAATAGTATTACATTGATAAAAGAAATTAATTTAAAACTTATTTAAAAATTTGTAATAATAAAACTTAAAGAAAACTACAACCGAACATAATACATTTTTCCTCCAAATTTTAAAGTTTAATACCATTATTTAAATAATTAAAATAATATTTATACAATACTTTTTGTTAAATCGATTAAATTTTATAATAAATATTTACAAATAAATGTATTATTTGACAATACTCCAACTTTGTGAAATTATTAAAAATTTTCTAAACCACTTATTTTGCATTATTTATTCCATTCGAACTTCGATTTTAGGGCGACGATGGGTTTGCTATTTGATTTAGGCCGAAGCATTCCCAACTCTCGTAGTCTGATTTTCACCGGTGGTTTGCTGTATCAATCCATGCCAGTCTATAGAACTGGAACATGAGTCGGCCCATAAGTTCTCCACAATAATTGGTTACATAGCAAATAAATTTGCCCAAACTTAGTAGTTGTAGTAGCACTGCCAAAAAGGGACAGTTTTGTGTGATACACGCAGATGTGTGTGTGTGTGGGGGTGATCACAAACCCGATTTTTAATGGATTCAAATATCCAGAATAAACACAACGTCATAAACAACCAAAAGATGATTCTCTTCTCAATTTGAACTCACATATTGATTGTTAACCGTCATCCTCACAATTTTAAAAACGAAATTTATCTAAGAGCACTTTGACAACCCGATTTTAAATATTGTATCACGAGTTTTAAAAACTGAAAAGAACAATTTTAATTCAAAAAATTAATAATTTAATTATAATTATTATAATTAAATTTATAATATATATTATAATTGCATTTGTTATATTTTTGATGCACAATTTCAAATATTCTCGGAAAGAAAGGAAACCTTTAGCAAACTATCTTTCCTGGTGGCCATCAATCAAATTCCACTCCTTTTCCTTATATATTTCCATCCACCCAATTGTGTTTACAAAAGATTTTCGTCGATAGAGCAAATCAATGTTTGAGGAGTTACTGATATATAGCATAAATTCATATGACTTTAATGTTAATAAAGTGATGTTATCAACATATCTTTATACGTTCGGTTGTTTTTCTTGATTTAAAGTAGATTTTTAACGTTTTAGAAAGAAAAACTGTGTGTTTAACGGGTGTCGGTGCTGATTGAGATACACCAGAATGATGTTATAAATAAAGAAGGGAATTTTACTGAAACGAGAATCTGTAATTACCATTTAACATCCATAGCATTATATTCTTTATTTTGCGTGCACGAAGAAAAAAATTAGGTAGATTTATTTTTTGTGTATATTTCATTTATTATTTCATCTTTATATATGTTTTCCTTTTCCATTTGAAAAACCACTAAAAATAAAAAATTAAAAAGATTTTTTTCCATTGTGTGGGAAACCAAAATTTCTTATACCCTTTTGTTATAAACAAAAAATTGGAAGAATAATAAATAAATTTTCTTTCTGTTTTTCTTTTTTTGTTTCTTTCCACCAAAAATATATATTTTTTATTGTTTTGCAAAATAAAATTATTTAGGTGAACAACTAAATAAATGAAAAATAATAAAACAAAAGGATGCTGATAGAATAAATAAAAATATTGCAGCTACATGGTAAAAAAAGGAAGTAAAGAATCTTGAAAAAATTTAACAGTAGTTTTTCGTTTTTAGGTATTAAATGAAAAATAAATAATAAGGTTTTTTATGTTTTAGGTAGCTATATGATTCTTGTTAGAAATATTTGAAAAGCTTTGAAATTATATTGATGTTATAAAATTTAAATGAGCCTTTTATACTTGTATTTGGAGAGGTACATTGTTGTTGGCAATCGGATGTATCCGTTTATTTGCATTATTAATAGTTATTTTAAGTATAAATAAGTTAACTACAGGTGATTTTTTGTGATAATTTTTCATCCTAGTATTGTTATATACGTCCTAGAAATGTTGCTTTTGTAGAAGTCTATTTAAGGAAGTTTTAACTGAGAGATATGGTTATCCATTATACAATATATTAATATTAACCATTTCTTTTCTGTTTACTTTAAGGTTTATGAAATGTTCATGGCGGGCTATCAATTCCAAGTCATTTCTCCATTGTTTACTTGCCATTGGGGCATAACGCGAAGCCGAAGTCGTCCAGCATGGCGTGAACGCCAAAATTATGCGAATCACAAACTATTCGACGGATTTAAACGAGAAGTTCAGAGCCGGTATAATAAAGAACCACCAGCAAAAAAGACCCAAATTAAACAGGCAAACGTTAAAAAACCGGAAGATACTAATAAAAAAACGTAAAGAACTATAACCAAACAAGAAAAATCCTTAAAGTAATGAAATTACTTTAGTATTAAGAAATGTTATAATTGCACAAACATATGTCGATACCACTATTAAGTTTATTATTTTGCAAACTACATATTTATTTATAAATTTATATTGCATACAAAAAAGGTTGATTTTAGCTCTTTTTTACATACCTAGAGTTTGAGGGCGGTTTTGTAAATCTTCCCCCAAAATATAAGAAACACAAGCGCGATCATAAATATAATCTTTTCTCTATAGGCAATGTTATAACGTAACAATTTGCTCATTTCTATGCCAAATCTAATATTGCTCAAAATTTATTGTTAATATTCGCTCTTATTATGTTTAGTAAAAAACAAATATTTTCAGTTCATAAACCTATCATGATTATTAACAAATTTTAAACTGCATTTTAACCTACTAAATCTTTAAGAAATGAAAACTATATAATTTTAATACAGTTATACTTTAATTAATATTAAGTATATAAATAAATAAAGCTGGATGACGGTCTTGAACCTGAAATCATTCCAAATAAAAAGCAATATTTAAATAATGAGATATTTCCGAAACATGATTTAACTGTTTGGTAAGTAATATCTGTAAGAATCGTTATAGTATTTATTATAAATTAGTATGATGATTTTCTATATATCTTTGAAAATAGGAGAATTAATTAGGACAACGGGGCAAAAGGTAAGACAAATTAATGTTCCAACCTGTGTGAAGGTAAAGACTGCAACCGACACAGTCACAATGTACGCTCAATGCATAATACATATACATTATATGCACGTAAAGAAAACATTTGAAATATATTTCAAAATAAAAATGTGTTTCTCAAATCGTCACAAATTATTATTTCACCCAATAAGAATATAAACCCATCAATAATCATAATAATAATAAAAACAAAATCTTTTTTTCCATTTTCGTCTCATGTTTTTAGTCCTCTATCTATCGATATTGGGCCAAAAAATATTAAAAAAGTAACAGGAAAAATTCTTTGCCCACAAAATGGGTCTAATATATCAACGACAAAATCCTTAAATAAAATACATAATAAATATACTGATAACAGTATCATACAACCCTACATGACAACTACAACAAAATTTAAGCATAATAAAAGTAGGAAATGTCTCATATGTTTTGCCCATACAAATATTATATTTACATGTATGTGTAGGAATACAACAAGCGAGTTTGTTGCCAGCATACAAATACTCGAAAATTAAGAAACATGTGACAAAAAATGGAAAAAATGAAGTCCTCTTAGTCCATCCATTTTAATACATCATAAAAAAATCACAACAGAAAGGATATTTCCAACAATATTATGAAGATAAATCTTTGTGAGGTGAAAATAAAAATAGTAATTTTTATTTATTTCTTGTAAATACTATACCACTTTTTCATTTATTTAGCAAAACGTCCTCCAACAAAATCTTAGAAAATATTCAGTGTCAGTGGGGTTTAAGAGATATATCGGATATTAACAAGATGAGTTAATATGTGCGAGTAGTTTCGTGACTGCATTATGAGCACTGGTCAGAACCACTTTGAACAGTTCGCTTAGACACATATGGTAAAAATGTCCCAAATAACTTTTTTCGCATATAGAATAACTTTTTCAGCGTTTTAAAGCTCACTGATACCTCGAAAATGGCGTGTGCGATTTTTCTCTCTCTGGCCTTCACATCCCATGAAGGGATTTCGCCGCCTGCACTAAGGCCCTCCATCCATCTCGATCCACCGCTCTCGTCCTCCAGTTTCGACATCCTAATGTTCGTAGATCTTGTTCGATGTCGTCGCGCCAGCGTAGTCGGGGTCTCCCTCTATGACGTACTCCGGCTGGTTGTTGGTGGAACACTTTATTTATCATGCGTTGTTGGGGAGACCTTGTAACGTGGCCGAGCCATCTCACTCGATTGGATTTGATGAATCCGATAATATCGCTGCCTCCGAGGAGTTGCTTTATTTCGTGATTCATACGAATCCGATATTCGTTGTTCGCAACTTTAATTGGACCAAAGATTGAACGGGCGTGTGCGATTACATTTAATAAAATTTTCAAGGTTTCTCGAACCATTATCTTTCTACTATGCAGTATTTCTTATCATGCTCATTTGGTCGCATAGAGTGTCGTTCGAAAAGTTAAATCGTGCAACAGGTTTGAAAAACTATTTTGATTCACAAATCGACGTGTACTATGTTATTGGCAAATTATCATTGAAAACGAGCTGGACCAACAACCTTAAACTCGTAAATAAACATCTTTCTATAAAATCTTCCATAACGTTTAAGGACATGGCGAATCGAATAATTCGGATCTTCCTCATTAGTACGTTCCGCAGCACCAACAGGTTCTTCAGTATACGTATTATATGAAATGGACATACCATACTGCGCGGTAAGTTACGCGAACAGACAATCTCCGAAACAAATTTAAACATGTTCATGGTGGGATGGCAAACCAAATTGATCACAAATCAACAGTCAGTATTCAAGTTGGCTGTCTGAAGACAGTATTGTCATTTCGAAAAACAAGCTTCGATTAATAAAATCGTAAAATAATTTTGTTTGTTAATAACATGAGAAAATAATGGAGCGGTAAATATGTTCTGACCTACAGCCGACTTTCATTTACCACCAATGAACATAGAACTCGAATCCACCACACAAATAACTAAATAAATAACTAAATGTATAACTAAATGTATAATCAATATTACTAAATGTATAATCAATATCAGTTATCCATACTGAAATTTTGGAAAACCAGCAAGTCATTTTTCTAAATGTTTACTTTTCAACATCGTTGCTCACTCTAGTACACAATAGAGTGATTGTGTATACAGATTTTCATCAAAAAGTGGGATAAATAAGCTTTTTTTTATCAAAATTCGTCATTTCCGGTCAAATTTAAGAAATGATCTAAATTACTTTTATTTTAAATTTAATTTAGAACCTTTATGTTTTCGTAGTAATATACTTTTCAAAATATTTGCAAACAACGAAAAAGCTCCTATGGAAACTGCCACTTACATTTAAACGATTTTGGCCAAGAATCACTGATGCCTCCAAATTTATGGAAAAAGATCAGGCTAAAAGTTTCATAATCACTTTATCCGTCTGGGCTATTTTTTGTCATAAATGATATACTTTTCAAAATATTTTCAAAAAACGAAAACCTTCTTTAAAAGTTTGTAACGAATTTCGGTGTGGTACCTCTTTCTTTTCCCTACTCCGAAAGTGCTAGGTTGTGCCACCCTTTATTAATTATTAACCGTATTTCGCAAACTGGTTCAATTGGAAAGAGGTGAAGATATATTTACCTACTCCTTAATAACACATTGATCGAAACAAAACTAATCATAAAAAAGTACGGGACTTTGAAAAAATATAAATACTAAAAACCCCGATTTAACGGACTAATTGGGTAGATCGTTAAATACGAATGTCCGTTAAATCCGAATGTTTTTATATTAATTCTACTATAGATTTTGCTCTTGATCTGGAATATGGCCGCCTAGGACAGAACTCGTTTATTTCTTAACCGATTATGAAGGGATTTTGTTTGTTGGATGGAAATGAGATTCAGAAACAGTTTTTGGAAGAAGTTCTGGAATATGGCCATCTGGGAAGGAACTCAGGCATTTCTTAGCTAATTATGTTGTGATTGGTGGTGTTGGATGGAAATGGGATTCTTAAATTATTATTGAAAGAATTTCTGGAAAATGGCCACCTAGGACGGAACTCGATCATGGCACTCTTAAATGATTTTTGGAAGAAGTTCTGGAATTAGGCCACCTGGAACGGAAATCGATCAATTCTTGATTGATTGTGATGGGATTTTGTTTGTTGGATGAAACAGAGATTCATAAACAGTTTTTGGAAGAAGTTCTAGAATATGGTCATCTGGGACAGAACTCGTTATTTTCTTAACCGATTATGTTGGAATTGGGTAGGTTGGATGGAAATTAGATTCCTAAATGATTTTTGCAAGAAGTTCTGGCATATGGCCACCTGGGACAGAACTCGATCAATTCTTAACCGATTGGGTATCTTGGATGGAAATGGGATTATCAAATGATTTTGGGAAGCAGTTCTGGAATATGGCCGCCTGGGACGGAACTCGATCAATTATTAATCGATTATGGTGGGATTTTGTTTGTTGGATGTGACAGAGATTCATAAACAGTTTTTGGAAGAAGCTCTGGAATATGGTCATCTGGGAAGGAATTCTTTAATTTCTTAACCGATTATGTTGTAATTAGGTATGTTGGTTTGAAATGGGATTCTTAAATGATTTTTGGACGAAATTCTTGAATATGACCTTCTAGATCAGAAATTGGGCATTGTGGACGAAATGAGATTATCAAATAATTTTTGGAATAAATTCTGGAATATGGCCATATGGATCATCGGCTAAAGGTTCTGAAAATCTCATGATCTTAGAAGCCATCATATTCATTGTTCCCGTGAACAGTTTTCGAGGTCGTTGTTGATAAGAACACTATAAATTTATCCAAGCCCTTTGTGTATGGTTCATAACGTGATTTTTTGTGAGAGTAAGAGTTAACCTGGCGCTCAACCCACTAATTTAATGAGTGGCGATAGATGGTAGAGCATCCAGCTTTACCAGATACATGTAATCATCACGTGGCTCTTGCTTCAAGAAAAACGTCTGCTTATTACCGAGTTCGACCCTAGTTTAAATTAACGAGGATCGTGGTGATGTTCCAGTGTGTATTAAACTATTCATTCAAGAGTTCCTTTTCCATTCGACATAACCAATCCCATCAAAATCGTTTAAGATTTGATCGAGTTCCGTCCCAGATGGGCATATTCCAGTATTTATTCCTAAAATTATTTAAGAATTCCATTTCCATCCAACATACGCAATCTCATCATAATCAGTTTAGAATTGATCGAACTCTTTCCCGGTAGGCCATTTTCCAGAATTTATTCAAAAATCATTTGAGAATCCTATTTTCATCCAACATACAAAATCCCATCATAATCGGTTAAGAATTGATCGAGTGCCGTCACGGATAGCCATATTCCAGAACTTCTTCCCAAAATCGTCTAAGAATCCCATTTTCATCCAAGATACCCAATCTCATCATAATCGGTTAAGAATTGATCGAGTTCCGTCCCAGATGACCATATTCCAGAATTTATTCTAAAAATCATTTATGAATCCCATTTCCATCCAACATATCCAATCCCATCATAATCGATAACCAAAAAATGAAAAATAAAAAAATTGTCCGTTAAATCGAGCGTCCGTTAAATCGAGGTTTTGTAAATCGACCGCTAAATCGAGCGTTTACTGTAGAGGAAGAACAAATTGTGGAGGAGATTTATTTTTGGGACTATTACGAAACGTACATGCGGGCAGGCGAAGCAAAAGTTTAATAATAAAATATCCATGTTACATGGATCCAAATAAAATATAGTTATAATGATAAATTAGTGCGATAATAATGTAAATTAATTAAATATAACAAAAGTGGTGTACTTTGAATAATAATAAAGACACCAATAAAGTGATAGAAATTTTTATTAACACAATAAACTAAAGTTTTTATTGGTACCCAAAAGAAAATATACGTTGCTTAAAATATCATTATATATATATATATATATATATATATATATATATATACATATATATATATATATATATATATGTATATATATATATATGTATATATATATATATATATATATATATATATATGTATATATATATATATATATATATATATATATATATATATATATATATATGTATATATATATATATATATATATATATATATATATATATATATATCTGTGGCAATTCAACATAATCACTTAACTGAAATTCCGTTAAAATTCGGAGTGTTTTTTTCCAAAATAATAAAGTAACATATAGCAATTCAGTGCAGTTAAGTGGTCTTGTTTTATAGCCACAATATATTTATAGCCAGCATACCCAATCCCATCATAATCAGTTAAGACATTGAAACAGAAATTACTTTGAATAATAGTAAAACCGTTTCATGTTATGCCGCAACTTGTGAACCAACCTAATAATTATAATTATTGTAATAGAATTCGTTACTACGTTTTGGTCGTTAACAAATTAATCATTTTCGTCAGCTGTTCTCTTCTTTTACTTATTTTGAAGATCGACCACCCACAATAAAATGTTTTGTAATTGCAAATTTCTGCAAATGACATTTAAGTGATAACTTGTGTTCAGTAAACACCATTTAAATTCTGGTAAATATTTTTGTGTGAATTTAAAAAAATTGGTGTATTTTGCTAAATATTGTGAAATATTGTGTTGGTGAAATTTAGTGCCAAATCGTATGGATATACGTGTAACATATTTTTAGTTGCAATTGATGTGATACGAGTATAAATCTTATCCTATTAAATTTTTATTTAATTCCCAAACTTTCTACAAAAAATATTAAGTTTTGGACGGAGCATTAAGCAGTGTCCGGATATTGTCGCAGCGTCAATCATTAACGGGTGTGTGTGTGTCCAAATGAAATTCCGGTTTTTGTGGATTGGGTTGTATCCCCTGGCGGAATATATCCATTGGATCAAGCGCTTCCAGGACAGCGACGGTGGTGAATATTGTGCGATAGAGCATCCACCACCGTCCAACATAAATTTACGCGCGCTGGGAAAAAAAAAAATAATAACGTATCTGACATCAAATTCAGTTCAACGTGATTAATTGTCGTTCACCTACAATATCGGTTTGCCTTTGAGTATTTTTTTTTTTGTAAAGATGACGTACGAAAATGTATGTCTGCGTATAACTCATCTTAACATTATAGTGTTAATGTAATGTTCAGATTCAGTTACTTAATAATTCAAAAATTAGTACGTTTATGTTTTCTCTTACTTTTATTTATTTTGATTTCATTAATTAAAATTGCTTCTAAATTTATATAGATACTATTTTCTAGTATATTTTAAAAATTAGTTTATTTTGTATTCTTAAAATGTTTTTGTTTGTTTTTTTTTTTTTTTTTTTTTTAATTTTTCTTTTTTGTGAGTTTGTATAAATAAATATGGGGGAATAGAAAAAGTCAACCGAAAATAATGCTTGTGTTGTAGGTACCATAAAAATCATTAGTAAAAAAAATTAACAATAAAAAAAAAAAATATAACAATATTAAATAAACTACAGATCTTCCGAAGTATGACGTTGAATTTTTATTCAATCATAAATAGAGAAATACAAGGTAAATTCATACTTGGGATGACCGAAAGTATGTTACTGAAAAATTACTGTTTAATAAAAAAAACGTATAATATTGTACTGAAATTATTAAGTAACTGAATCTGAACATTACATTAACACTATAATGTTAAGATGAGTTATACGCAGACATACATTTTCGTACGTCATCTTTACAAAAAAAATTACTCAAAGGCAAACCGATATTGTAGGTGAACGACAATTAATCACGTTGAACTGAATTTGATGTCAGATACGTTATTATTATTTTTTTTTCCAGCGCGCGTAAATTTATGTTGGACGGTGGTTGGTGCTCTATCGCACAATATTCACCACCGTCGCTGTCCTGGAAGCGCTAGATCTAATGGATATACTCCGCCAGGGGATACAACCCAATCCACAAAAACCGGAATTTCGTTTGGACACACACGCACCCGTTAATGATCGACGCTGCGACAATATCCGGACACTGCTTAATGCTCCGTCCAAAACTTAATATTTTTTGTAGAAAGTTTGGGAATTAAATAAAAATTTTATAGGATAAGATTTATACTCGTATCACATCAATTGCAACTAAAAATATGTTACACGTAGATCCATACGATTTGGCACTAAATTTCACCAACACAATATTTCACAATATTTAGCAAAATACATCAATTTTTTTAAATTCACACAAAAATATTTACCAGAATTTAAATGGTGTTTACTGAACACAAGTTATCACTTAAATGTCATTTGCAGAAATTTGCATTTACAAAACATTTTTTTGTGGGTGGTCGATCTCCAAAATAAGTAAAAGAAGAGAACAGCTGACGAAAATGATTAATTTGTTAACGACCAAAACGTAGTAACGAATTCTATTACAATAATTATAATTATTAGGTTGGTTCACAAGTTGCGGCATAACATGAAACGGTTTTACTATTATTCAAAGTAATTTCTGTTTCATTCGTGGGGAAACCTACCCTGAGTGTCTCAAAATCCGGGCAAAATTTACTGATTTAACTAGGTAAACTCATACATATTATGTTGCCAAAGTATCATACATGTCGTATATCTTTGATGTGGTATACACCCAGTTTTTTTCCAGTCTGGTCTACTATTTCAAACGCCACATTACCAACTGCTCTATGAACAATACCTTTAGTCGCTCGAGGAGCTAATTTTGCAGAAAATTTCTTGGACGCTTCACTTTGAGCAAAGTTTTTGACCAATACTGCATCGCTCAGTTTGATATCGCGCGATCGAGTTCCGTCGCAGGTGGCCATATTCCAAAATTTCTTCCAAAAATCGTTGCTGAATTGCATTTCCATTCAACATAATCCAGGTGATCATATTTCAGAATCCATCCATCATAATCAGTAACCGAAAAATGGACAATGAAAAATTGTACGTTAAATCAAGGGTCCATGAAATCGAGCATCCTTTAAATAGAGCGCCCATTAAATCGGGGTCCGTTAAATCGAGGGTTTACTATCGATATTAGTGGCATGCTTCAATCAGAGGGATTCGTCCTATGGATGAAGAAGACCCTCCTTATATTTTTCATTTCTATTCATCCTTGTGGGTGTGAACCCGGGAATCTAGGAGTTCCGGTACAAATTGTTTTCTGTAACTTCAATTTTTTTAAATTTTCAGCAACAAACAGGAGCGAGTTTAGAAAAGGAGTAATATGAAATAAGTGTCATGCTCGAACCCGATAAATCCGCCCTATATCAAGAGTTCCAACACCATTCATCTAATCGGATTCAGCTGCTAAACCGATTGTTATGAAATGTGTACCATATCTAGGGTTATAATGAGCCATTAGTTCACCAATCCTCCGTTTCGGCGATGGAAGCTAATTATTCCATTATTTTAGAATATATGTACGCGTATCGCATATCATTGAAAAGACATTCTTGAAGAAAGTTACAAATTTAGGTCATGCATTTAGTATTCAAAACTACCGCTGTGGCGCTGGGAGTAGCTGCACTTTTCTCACTCCCATTTAATCCTTTGGTATATCGTCTGAAAGGTCTTGGAAAATGTAACAATTTTGTTTCTAGCGTATTAGTTGATAAACCCAATGCTTTCCGCGCTGATAGCTAATATTGATTTGTTATAGAATATGTAAGGATGGCATGTCATTGAAATGGTCAACAAAAAAGGTACCAGCACTTTAGTTTACAAATTCACCGCTTTGGCACTGGTGACAAATCAATCATTTTTTATAGAATATATAATAATAATAAAACATAAAATAATATCTTTAAATACACAATTTTGCAAATTATATACTAAGAAGTTTTTCTTCATATCAGAACAATATAGGAACCAAGCACACATTTTAGTGGAAAAAAATATTCCATATAATTTCTTGTAAATGCTAGAAAAATGTACGTTCAACTTTTAATATTTTTTTCTAATCATAGCAGACGTATGTGCAACTTTGATTTATTTTATAATGTTTACAAACAACTGGACATTCCGCATTGGTATTTGACGTTTCCACTAAAATGTTCGTTTTTTCCACTAAAATGTGCGCTTGGTTCCTATACAGATTTAATTTTTCGCTTCATTGTGTTTCAAGAAAACATGTTAAAACTTGTATGATTTTCATGATGACGTTAAATACAGTTTTTCAAAATCAATGATGATCGTATATTGATAGTTTATTTTCCTAAATCGTTTTGCGACCATTTTTTCTGTAAATTTGTAAAAAAATTTGATTTTACGGGTAGTCAATTTTCAGACCCACGTTCTGCTTACCTCGTGAGGTTTCAGTCCGTAGCAGTTCCACATTTCATTTTCAATAAGGCATGTTCTTGTTGGTTTTCTGATATTTAAACAAAACTAACGATTTTTGAATAAGAAGAACTAGTTTTTCAAATACCTACTAATTTTTATTTTCATTTATTTGATTTTTATGTATATTTCTAGTAAAAGAAAGTCTAACACCCACTACAAGATGTATGGTACACCACTACATTTATTATTTACGTGTATGTATTGATTTCCCATTGGAAATTTTTCCTCGCTGTCGAAGGAAAATTTAGTGCATTTGTTGCGATAAATTGATTGTTGGTAACGAATTCATTATTCAACATTCAAAAATGTCTGGCTGTTTTAGAACTCCACATCGATGTATGTAAATTTTTTTCTATAATAAGTTATTTCGTCGATAATAACCTCATGTTTATGGAGCCTTTCGATATTTAATCCGAACATTTGTTTCAAATTGAATTTTGTTCATGTTTTGAAGAAGGGGCTTTCGGGCTAAAAAAATATTTGTCCAGGCGTATCTCTAGATATGCATACTGTAACATACTGTTGAAATGATTGGTCCAACTTTGAAATGACTTCACAAATTTGTTTTAAGGTTGATGGTTATGATTTATGGTATCATAAATTATGATAGTTAAATTTTCTGCTCTAAAGCGAATCGTTTAATTTAAGTATGCACATTAATTTAGACGTGCCTGTCATGCAGGTTTTGAGCTTATAAAATATTGCCCCCTATTCATAATATGGGAATAGTCAAAATAAGTACTGGAATAATTACAATAAATAATCGAAGATATGTATTATATGGAAAGTGACATAATTCGTGTAGTTATGTTAATAGTAGATGTTTAACTCAGATTTTTAAAATTTAATCTAAATTCAGTTTACATTAAAAAGAATCTAATTTACGACCTAAACAAACATTTTATTTTATGAAAAAATTATACGTAGCAGAGCAACCTACCCAACAAAATAGCAATCTTATCTGATTTAACACAGAGACATAAATTATCCTTAAAAAGTTCAATTGTATTTAATTTATTGCTTGTGTCTTGTCATCACCCCCAGATCATATATATTGCTCTGATTTAATATATAAAATACTCATTAATTCATAGTCACGTAACAAAAATTGTTCAAATATGTGATCTAAACTTAACTTTACAAAAACTTTAATAATTAAATATTAAAACTTACCAGTACGTACAGCTATTAGACACATGTAATAAAATACAATAATGTTCGACTACCGATAACTTTGTCACGATGCTAGTATGTATGGCAAAAGAATAACACTTATCTTAATCATTCAACAGTAAAAGAAAATGAGATAATTCTTACACCTGCCAAAACAAACTTACTAATGTTGATGGTATAGCATCTTGTGCGTGAGTAGAATATCTAAAACGGTAAGGGGTCGCAAAGTTTTTATCTGGTTGTATTGTTATTCATTATGCCACTCTCTTCAAATGTTTATTTTCTTTCTACTAGAGAATCGGCTTCATTCGTTGTTGTCTTTAATTCGATATTCTTTAGCTATTTTATTATGGATATAAAATTATTGTGTTGTATGTAAAATGTAACCTTCTCAGAAAACGAAAAAAATTGGAATAAATTTTTACTCTACACACAGAACACAAAATATTTCCTCTACATCGTAACAAAAGTGCTGAGGTTCCTCTAAAATATAACACCAAATGATTTGAGACGAAAAGATGAATGGGACCATATAATAAAATGTGATTTGCTAATGCCACATTAGCTCTCACAGAAACCGTATTTTTCTTCGTTTCTTTCCCCGTTTACCTATGATACGGGTTTTATCTGCGCCACAAATTTTTTGTTTTTTCTGGTAAAGGGGAAACAAATGAACAAGTTACCGGATAAAAGTTACCCTAGTGTGGAATGAGCCATTTAGATTAAGGATGAAATGAAGAATATATGTCGCATGTACAAAAGAAGTACATATCTACTATTGCATATATGTATATGGCTAGAAGGAGGAAAACATATATTTTTATTGGCTGGTGCTACACTAGATTTTAATTTCTGGTTTCAAACTAACTCGTAATAGATTTTTTATTGTTAATTTAAACCTTTATATTAAATGGAAACACTAATTTTTTTGTATTGTTTTTATTCTGTTCACTCGAAAATAAAATTTAAGCAAAAATCTACATCTCAAAAATGCCCTTAAATTTTTTTATTTTCATTTCTATTTTAGTCATTTCGGATTCACGGACAAAAATTGTGCGACATAAAATTTTTGCCCGTGAATCCGAAATGACTAAAATATAAATGAAAATAAAAAAATTTAAGGGCATTTTTGAGATGTAGATTTTTGTTTAAATTTTATTTTCGAGTGAACAGAATAAAAACAATACAAAAAAATTAGTGTTTTTATTTAATATAAAGGTTTAAATTAACAATAAAAAATCTATTACGACTTAGTTTGAAACCAGAAATTAAAATCTAGTGTAGCACCAGCCAATAGATTTTGAGGCTTGGTTATAGTGCGGAATTCAACAAATATCAAACAAAAACAGAATAGACAGTATAATGTTTTAGTATTAGGGGTCGAGTACAGTTGGCTAGGTCACTTTTGTTAGAAAAATGTTTATTTTATTGTTCGATTCCATTAGACAAAAAAAATCGATATCTTTTCAAAAAAAATCGTTCTAGTGACGTTGCAAATAAAAAAAAATGGTTGTGTTTATAAATATGTTATTCTAATTCCTTAATAATTATCTTATTTGGCTTAATCAATCTAATATTTTCTACAAATAGTGTTTATAAATTATTTATAAAATTTTATTGGTTGTTAATAAATTAGCAATTCTACAATACATACAGAGAATGAAAAGAAAATATTAAGGTTGACGGAAACGGTGCGGTTTCCTTAAAATACAGATTTCAAGAAACAGGTAAATTATTCAAAAAAAATTTTATAGCTGATTTGTTTTGAAGAAAATTTTACTACTTTAAATTATGTTTATTAAATGTTTGGAAATTATCAGAAATCAGAAATTTTTTAACATTTAATCAGAGATTTACTATTTTTTGGTAAACTTAATATTCTACTATGTATCTCAATAATTACAGTTATCTCAATGAAAATCAAGTTAAACACTAGGTTTAATATGTAATATATGTAATACAAGAGGAAGAGTCCATCAACATGGCACAATCAAACTAGGAGATATAAGTTTTAGAAGTCAAAATTTGAAATCGTATTTTCTACGCAATCTCGAGGAAGAATTGTCTCCCTAATATCTAAAAGTCAAGTTGTTGGGGAAGGTTTTAGTACTTATTTCTTAAAGGCAAATGGAGATTCGTTTAACTTACAAAATCGACGTCACAGGGGAAAACGCGCACTTAAATAGCGCACAACATACTGGTACGTAATAAGGTACCAGTTTTATAGAGTTCTACTATAATTCTATATGGCGCTTATCCTTACAGAAAATTGTTTTGCAAAGAGATAGAAGATAGATAGATAGATTGTTAAAATAAAAGTTTTTTAAAATTACTGTTTTTAAATTTTTTTAATTAAATATTGTTTATAAGAAAATAATAAACATACAAGTTTTTAAAAATATATAAAAATGAATAAATTTAAAATGTATTACTTTTAACACTATTTGCTGTAGGCACTTGGCGAAACACAATTACACTAAAATAAACACATTTCATTTAACACTTGTTTCTTTATTTCGCAAAAAATTAAATTATCGAATATTTTATTTAAAAAATTTGTTCAAAAAGTTTAAAAATCACTCGATCGATTTCGACTTGTTAGGTCATCATCAGGAGTATCGATAGACCTGTCTCCTGATGATGATCTAACAAGTCGAAATCGATCGAGTGATTTTTTAAACTTTGTGAACAAATTTTTTAATTCAAAACAATATTCAAAAATCTAATTTTTTGCGAAATAATAAAACTAGTGTTAGATAAAATGTGTTTATTAAGTGTAAAATTAATTAACAAAACGCCACGAACAACACAAAAATGGATTTTATTCATTTGTATGAATAAAATCATTTTTGTAGTAGACTTTGTTGATGTTTCACTACACTGCGCAAAAGAAAAAACAACAGTAATTTTTTTTAGAAAAAATACCCTATTTTCAAACGCTTGTATCTTGGTGAAATGTCGGATTAAAATTTTTTTTTTTTACTTTTAAAATGTGATAAATTTAGTCTACTTTCCGATGCTGATGACTGTTTTTTTTATTATTTTTATGATTTTTTTGAGTCAAACAAAAATGTTTTTAATGAGAAAAAAAATCCCAAACTTCGAGACTGCCAACGAACTTTCCTGATGTTTCATTCACAAATCCAAATAAGCCATTTTGTAGAGAGAAGCTTTGAGAATGAGACTATTGAAATTGATTTACGACAAATCGCTGTTGAGTTATTGCAGTTTTAGCGAAAAACATGACAAACATCGTAAACTTATCTTAAGTAAACTAAGCACTCCACGAAAAATTGTTATAACAAACTTCTTAATAAAATCACATTTCATGATGCTAAAAGTACAATAACTCAACAGCGATTTGTCGTAAATCAATTTCAATAGTCTCATTCTCAAGGCTTCTAAATTCTCTACAATATTGCTTATTTGGATTTGTGAATGAAACATCAGGAAAGTTCGTTGGCGGTCTTAAGGTTAGGGATTTTTTCTCATTAAAAACATTTTTGTTTGATTCAAAAAAGTCATAAAAAAACAAAAATAATAAAAAACGGACATCAGCATCGGAAAGTAGACTAAATTTATTACATTTTAAAAGTAAAAAAAAATATTTTAATCCGACATTTCACCAAGATACAAGCATTTCAAAATAGGGTATTTTTTCTAAAAAATTTACTGTTGCGTTTTCTCTTTTGCGCACTGTATAATTTGTGAGTAACTAGAACAGCTGAACACGCCACTAAAATTAAGTTGATTGAACAGGTGCATATGATATAAGCAATATTCAATACAATAATTTTTCTCTTTAAACTTCAATAAAGTACCGTCTAAAGATTATAATGCATGTCGTACAGCATTCAGGGCCAGAGCCTCGCTATTTAAAAAGAATATATAACTGTTTCTGGAAGGAAAATCAATTGTTATAACTTATAAAAATACAAAGGTTGGTAAAGGGATAAAATTGAACAAAACAAGCAGTTAACCCAAATCAGTTAAATCTAAATTATACAAATAAGCGCATGTATAAACAAAATAAAATATTTTACACATAGAATAAATTAACACAAATAAGCTATTTGAATTATTTAATAGTTGACATAATTATATGAAACTTACCTCCATTTGACATTCTTAAAAGTATTATACATTTTATTATAAAAATAAAATTCACTGAATAACTTGAATATTTAAATTTTTTATTTTTTTATAAAAAAAATGCATTTTATAAAATTTAGTTAAAAAACTAAAAGTTTTCTAGGAATTTCTAGAAATGTACACAACAATAAAACACATTCATTGTCAGTACATATTTCCGGTAAACGTATACAAAAATTGCTTACCATAATTTTTCAAAGAAAATATAAAATATAAGGGAACAATTTGTCGTTAACTGATTTTAGACATGCCAAAATATACTTTTATGTATTTCTAACATTTTGAAGTCATAAACCGCCGGAAGAAGGGAAGAATTAAGCTTAGTTACAAATTTTATTTTAATAATTTCAAAAAAATCTTTTCTTTTTTATTATCTATAACAAATTTTTTTAGAATGTACTAGATGTACACAATTTACCAAAAGAGATGTAAATTAGAAATTAGTTTTTGACCAAAACAAATTACCAATTGACGGAATAAAATTGGAAAAAATCCATATTTTGTGTTTTCGTAGCTTTTATCACAAACATCTTATTAACACTGTTTATAAAAGATTTATTTATAATAAAAAACTTAAACTATCCGGTTTCGGATTATCGTCCATCATCAGTCTTCATTTTACTACTCTAGTAGCAAAATGAAGACTGATGATGGACGATAATCCGAAACTGGTCTCTAAAATATTCATATAAATATTATTATCACATAAAGAAAGTCATTATCTACTTAGTATATAAACATTTTTGTAATTTAAAACACAAAATTTTATTTCATTTTAATATTTTATAATTCAAATTGTGATAATTAAAATTCGGAAAGAAAGTTTAAGTTTTTTATTATAAATAAATCTTTTATAAACAGTGTTAATACCAATTGACCCTATTCTTTCTTAAGGGCGAAGTTAAAATTGAGGTATTACACGTTTATTCAAATAAACGTGTGCTTCAAAGTTGATAGTTTTTTAGAAATGTAAAAATCAATTTTCATGTATATTTCCTCTAAACTACGATTTTTTTACATATTTTATGGAACATAAAATTAAGATATTAATACACGATTATTGAGATTGACCTGGAAATAACGATTCGGTAGTAAAATTTAGTTCAAAAATATTTAGAATTTCAATTCTGATCGATTAATAAATTTCGTTAAACGATATTTTTTTTGATTTTAATGGTCGGAATAATGATTTAATTAGAATATTTTTTGTTGTCATTAGTCGACAAACTAATAAATAATGAATATGTCCAAGCATAGTTGTTATTAGTTTATTATAATATGCAATGTTTAGGGCATAAATAATGAAAATTAAGAAATTATGCCAGTTATTAGTTTTTTGTTTTATAAGTACCACAAAGCCTTTAAAGTGATACTTTCTATTTCCAGCATTTTGTCTCAAAATAATGGCTAATACATTGTAGAACTGTAGAACTGATTTACCATATTCAAAGTAGAAAGTTTTTTGATAAATTTTGTGTCGCCAATTTGGCTTTGATTTTAAAACTACTACGTCAAACAGCAAAGCGATATCAACCAATTTATTCCTTCTGGCAAAAAATGTTCTAGTTTAAAGATAATTTATGAGTAGAGATGTTGGAACAGCAAAAGAAGTAGTGTTAAATCTACTACGAAGAAAGACACGTGAGATTTACGAGTATACGCACTTAAAAAAAAATTTGGGTAAAAAAAAATAAAATTCCGGGTACAATTTACAAAATTTCTATAAATACTATATACGTACACAAAATAATTTGTAAATTTGAAAAAAAAACTGTAAACTTTATAAAAACAAATTGTAAAAATAACAATTTTTTTTTAATAAATGCAATACAATTTTCATAATATTGAGGAAACTTCATGTAAAAAATACAATAAAATTTCTTAATTTAATAAAAATTTAGTCAAATTTACAAAATATTAATAATAAAATTGAAAGGGCCGTTGTTAAATTACGAAAGAAAAACAAAATTATTACAAAAACATGTTACCAATTCCCACAAATATTATGAGGAATTATATTGTTATATATTTACAAATATTATGACCATTGGGCGTGGTTCTTAACATCAAGGCCAGTTGAGTGGTGGGTGCCCTTCGACACAAAAATGTGTTGAGTTTTCGCTTTAAAAAAATTCTTTGAGCGTGTCTTCGTGGATTAACGAATATGTAATCCTAATTTGGGCGTGGTCTAGAACATCATGGCCGGGTGAGTGGTGGGTGCCCTTCGACAGAAAAATGTGTCGAATTTTTGCTTAAAAGAAATTCTTTGAGCGTGTGTTCGTTGACTAATGAATATGTTTTTCTAATTTGAGCATGTTCCAGAACATCAGGAGCGGGTGAGTGATGTGTTACCTTAGACACAAGAACGTGTCGAGTTTTTGCATTAAAGAAATTTTTGGAGCGCGTTTTTGATGATCCGTTCAAAACATCAATTTAAAATTTTTTAGAATTCTTCAAATTTTAAATTTTGAAACACCGTTTGGTCCTACACTCAGTCTTTTACTTTCCAATTAACTAGTTCAATTAACTGGTCCATTTATAAAACCCAGTTACAGTACGTTCAACAAGAGCGTGTACGGCATAACTATACTTAAAACTATGGGAACAAATATGGGCGGGTCTTACATCGGTTTTATATTGATTCCTCTTAGGCGCTCTAAAACAAACATTAGTTTAACTGGAACTGTTTAGTGGATAACAAACATGAAAGAAATGAGTGCGATTTATAAAAAACGATTTGAAGCGGTGTTTTTAAGTTCACATCCCAAAGGACCATAAATGTCGTTTGCAAGTGCAGCAAAATATATAAAAAAATCGAAATCATTTGTATAGAAGAGGATTACATATTATTCAATGTTTAAAATGTTGACGATTTGCCGGATAGAGGCAAAATTCGAACCAGTACAAAAAAGGAGGATGAGGCCATTATACAGTAGTTTACTGAAAATTCTTCGTCAACGCTGTGGAAAAATTAAAGAAAAAGAATATTATTATACCAAAAACCACCATACGAAATAGAATTATGGAACATGGCTGTGCATATGTAAATACTTTGGCCAAAGCACTGGTATCACAAAAATACATGGAAAAGCGCCTACAGTGGCCCACGAACAAAGAATCAATGATTTTACAAATAATATGTATTTACCGATGAGTCATCTTTATGGGGTTTTAATGTTATAAGGCGTGTTTGACCAACTAAGCAAAAAAAAATGATTGTCCGAGTTTAAATTAATCGTTTTCACACGGAACCTAAACGCACTTTTCATGAAAATAATTTATTCACGAGGTTTGTTACCATCTACCCTTAAATGGTTTGGAGCGGGGAACTCTAATTGGATCTTGCAAGAGGACAGCGATCCAAAACACCATGGCATACACTGTTCGAAATTTAAACTCAAAAAGGGAATCACAACAATGGATTGGCCATGTCCCTCACCTAATTCCAATCCGATCAAAATTTATAGACACCGATGAAGATTAAGCTGAAAGTGTACCACATAAAAAATTTGAATGCTCTAGCGCGAGTTGTCCGGAAGATATGGACAAATTTATCACCACAGTATGCAGAAAAATTGGATGATAGTATGGACAAAAGGAGCAAGGCAATTATTAAGAGTAATGGTGATTTTACTAAGTATTAGTTGATAGCTCCCTAGAAAATATTAAAAACTTTCATAATAAAAACAACAAACATACTGTAAGTGTTTTATAATTATTATTAGTAGCTTTTGTGTTGCTCAATAAATAAAATTAATATGGTTAATTTATAATATATGTGGTTTATTGTGATGTAATATTGTTTTATGTTTGTGTTCTTTTATGGTTAAGTACATATATTGGACAGAAAAAACACGAAATCAATAAATTCGTGCGAAAAAATATTCGCAAAAGCTATTCAACAGTCAGAATTATTTTATGTAAATAATATTCATCTGGAAACAATAAAAGTACAAAAATGTCACAAAAATAATGAAAAAGCTGGGTTAAATTTACTATTTATTTAATTATATAATTCTTTATATAATTTTCGGTCCTGCTCTGATTACAGGAAAGAACAGAAATTTGGTAAAGAAAATTACAATTATATTGTGAATTACTTCTTTATTACTTCTGTATATTTTTAAAGCATTAATTCACTAGTCTATTCCAAATCAATTGAGCGGATTTTACAGATCCCATATTTCTAGAGAGCTTAACATTTTACAAAATCCAATGTTGTTTTGTATAATCCAAAAATTTTATACCACAAGAGGACGGTTATCGCAATGCATAAATTTTATTGTTTATACAATGTACAAGTTATTTGTGTGCATGAAACTCGGACTAAATCGACTCTTATCAAGTCACTTCAATTGATTATTGAAATCAGCTGCGATAAACATACGAATTATGTATAACAACTCAAAAACTTTATTATAAACAGAAAATATTCATTGTAGTTTGGAGTAACTGCTTTATCAACAGGCATAACAGTTGAATTTAATGATAAACAATGTTTTTGTTATCAGAATTATATCGCAAGCGTAAAAAAATTGAAAATAAATCTATAATAGCATTAAAATGAAAAATCGACATCCAAGCCAGGTTGAATAGAGAGGAAAGCTTTACTTTTAAAATTTTATTCATAACCGAAAAGACGGAAAAATATTTTTATATAATAAAGAGTTTAGCAAAGAAAATTTGAAATAACCATTGAAACTAGAAATTGAAGAAGAATTAGCAAGTAGAAATGGTCAAATGTGCATAAGTCGATCTATAATGTAGAGAAAAGAATTGGAAGAAAGAATTTTAGCATTTTCATTTCGCTGTTCAGCTTTTACCCTAATGAAAAGTTTTGAGTAAATAAAAAGCATAACCGGATTCATTTGTTGATGTTACTTTCTTTATCCATACGTCAGTTCTGTAAAGTTTCTTATTGATTGTTTTATTTAGCCTTAATATAATCTCGTAGATTTATCTACCCATACAACTTTGATTCTGAAGATGATTGATTCGATTTGTGGTCACGTGTTACAACTTAACATAGATTAATGTTTTATTTGTTTATATTATTTATATATATTATTTTTGGACTAAATTTACTTATTTTAATACTCGTAGAATACAATAATTTTGTACTGGTTTATATCATTTACTGTACTCCTAGCAATGATATGTTGTGCATAGTGTTTATCAACGGATTATTTCATATAACAATTTTTATTGTTATATGAAATCATCCAACAACCAAGAGCAGTGGCTCGCTATTCAGTAAACTTTTAATACCGAGACGCAAAACACTATCGGAAGAAAGCAAAAGTGTACCGCAATTATTGGTTTGTTGATCAGCCCCGCCCGGCCGAAATCAAACGAAAGCCTCGTGTACATGATTAGCTCGCAGCAATTTAAGAAATCTTGTAGAATATTTACGTGCTACAAAAGCTACGACTAGATGAAAAACTGCATAAAAATATCAGCTTTCAAGTGGAACAAGTTAACTCAAAATACTCTATTGCTAACACCAGGGATCTCACTAATTGCGAAAGAGATAAACATGAAACAAATGTCACTAAACCCTTCCTCCAAAGAAGTACAGCCATCAGAGACGAGAATGAAGAACTGGGAACCAACGTTGTCAACGTTCTCTCAGTATGGATAACCTAATTACAATTTTAATAAAATTCAACTATAATACAATAGTATTTCAGCACACATATGACAATATTTCAACATACATATGACGAGAACCACTGAACCGCGGCCAAATATCTATGGAATACCAGCAAAACTCGTTCATTGTGTAAATTAACAACGTCGCGATGAAAATCGTAGTCGATGGAACAGTATCAGATTCCTTTAAAATAACATCTTGTGTTCGACAAGGTCAAGCACTTGTGCTTGTGCTGTTCAATTTGGGGCTAGAGTGCGCAGTGAGAAAAAGCAACAGCAAAATCTCACGCAGCATATTTATATAGTGCTTCTTGGCCAAGGACCTAGCGATATCAAGGACAGTTTCATATAGCTTGGCCGCTCCGTAATAATACTTATTTTGAAAGTGAACAGCAACAAACCAAATTCTTTTCAACAACCAGGTCGACTTTATGATGAATATCGGAACCGGCGATTATAATTTTGTTGCCGTAGAAAACTTCAAATGCCACGGTCAGTAGTACATCATTAAGTGAAATGCAGGCAGGCATAAAAGCCCGAATTTCTGCCGGACATCTAGTTTGCTACGCCCAATCAAGGTTATTGCGATCTAAAAATCTAATACTAATAGTCCTCAACTTACGACGAGCTACCGTTCCAGAACGTCCGTCGTAAGTC